>JBBGZY010000293.1:4636250-5975000 GCA_037952925.1 Lithobates clamitans | reverse complement strand
TGGTTAATAAACATGTGCAGAATAGAAACATTTGTTTTAGTTTCGTATAGGTTCGTTATGTTACTAATTTGTTTAGGAATTTGTTTAGTTTTGTTTTTTATTAATTTTTTAACAAATTCCAAATTTTCAGAACTATTTGGATTGGTTAAAAAATGATCGAACTATTCAAATTTTGTGTGAATAGCTGGTTGTTAAGGAGCTGAATCCCCCTGCCCCAAAGCACCCATCCATGTTAAGGGCCTGTGGCCTGGTATGGTTCAGGAGGGGGGGCAGTCGCTCATCTCTGGTGGGTTTTTTTTTTCAGACTTTTCTATTGCCGGCATTCTTTTTGTTTACATTTCAGCTGTCAGTGGGGAAGCCCGCTGACAGCTGATGAGTCATCGGTTGTTTAGGACGCGGCGGCCGGCATCCCAGGCCAATCCTTAACCAACAGCTATTCTTCACATAGAATTTAAATCAGTCGATCATTTTTCGACCAATCTTAATTCATATCGTCCTAAAAATTTGGAGTTCATTACAAAACTAATAAACAATACAAATTTCAACGAATACAATGCGATACGTCCGAATCTCTGAATAACCAGAAATGTATCCGAATAGAAATTGCACGCAGTGGCGTAGCGTGAGTTGTCAGCACCCGGGGCAAGTCAAGTAATTTGCGCCCCTCTAACTCATGGTCTTTTAGTACTCCCTTCCACTAGTACAGTATTAAACCCCATAAGCACATGTATGTAATTAAAAAAATGCATCTGTGTCACTGCCCCCCCCATCACCCCATGTATTATATATATACCCTGACCCCTCATCACCCCATGAATTACACACTGCCCCTCCATGTATTATGTATACACTGATCCCCCCCATCACCCCATGTATTACACACTGCCCTCCCTCACATGTTTTATATATACACTACCTTCCATATATTATATATTCACTGACCCTATATATATTATATTTACACTAACCCCCATATATTATATATAGACACACTAACCCATATATGTTATATATACACACACTAACCCCCATATAATATATATACACATACTAACCCCCATATATTATATATATACACTAACCCCCATATATTATATATACACTAACCCCCATATATTATATATACACTAACCCCCATATATTATACTTACACACACTAACCCCCATATATTATATATACACTAACCCCCATATATTATACTTACACACACTAACCCCCATATATAATACTTACACACACTAACCCCCATATATTATACTTACACACACTAACCCCCATATATTATATATACACTAACCCCCATATATTATAAATATACACACACTTACCCCCATATATTATATATACACTAACCCCATATATTATATATACACTAACCCCATATATTATATATACACACACTAACCCCCATGTATTATATATACACTAACCCCCATATATTGTATATACACACACTAACCCCCATATACTAAATATACACACACTAACCCCCATATATTATATATACACTAAACCCCATATAATATATATATATATATATATATATATATATATATATATATATATATACTAACCCCCATAAATTATATACACTAACCCCACCCATTACCCCATATATTTTATATATGTACACAGACTCCCCATATATTATATATACACTGGTCCCCATGTGTTAAACATACACTGACCCCCCTATGTATGATATGTAGACTGCCCCCCCACTCCATATATAATATAATATTATACTGCCCCCCCATCATACCATGCACTATATATACACAGAACCCCATGTATGAAACACAGAGCAGAAAGCTATGGGTACATGTTGGCAATTCTGGTTTCCCAGTCTGTGGGAATGTGCCCCCTTCCCAGGATGTGAAGTGTCCCAGAAGTGGTAGAAGAGCGGCACTGCAGATAAACTTCCTCCCTCCATCTCATTTCAGCCTGGCAGAGAAGGTGTCACCCCGGCCATCCCCATCCTACCTGATCTGTTTCCTATTCACTGCTGAGCCTTCTAGTCTCCAGCCAGCCCGGCCCCAGCATAGCAGTACAAAGCCACCACTCACCTGGGCTCTTCTTGTCTCTCATATGTGGACTGCGGAGTGTGGTGGAAGCATAGCCAGTGATGAGACCTGGACAGTGACCCGCGATCAACCGCCGAAGCCAGCTTTGCTTGCGCCGTGCCTACACATGACTGCAGCAGCCAATCGCAGAGAGTGTCCATCGCTGAGGCCGGACAGCTGGGGAAGCTCCGGCAGCACTAGCACAGAAACATGGAGAGCAGCAGAGGCAGGGCGCAGACAGTAGCACACTCGGTACTCCCAGGTGTGGAGTGCTGAGTCGGAATGACAGTAATCGGGATAGCGGGAGTCGGGACTTCTGCGCCCCTCTAGATATTGCGCCCGGGGCCACGGCCCCTCCTGCACCCCCCACGCTACGCCACTGATTGCACGTGTTAAGTACTTAAAGGGATTGTAAAGTCTCAAGGTTTTTCACCTTTAATGCATTTTATGCATTAAGGTGTAAAACCTTCTTTGCTGTAGCTCTCCCCAGACCACACCTTTTTACTTACCTGAGGCCGATCCAGCAATGCGCACGAGCCCAGCGGCTCCAGGGACTCTCTTCATTGGACAGATTGATGGCAGTGGGAGCCATTGGCTCCCGCTGCTGTCAATCAAATCCAGTGACACGGGAGTCGGGGCGGGGCGAGTCCTGCTGAATGTGTCAATAGTCGCAGCAGTGAGATTCAGGAGCACGCCTTCACTCGTGCACCCATGGAAATCAGCTCTCCGTTGGGGCACCCTATAAAGGAGAGGAGCCAGGAGCACCGGCGGGACACCCCAGAAGAGGAGGATTGGGGCTGATCTGTGCAAAACCCTTGCACAGAGCAGGTAAGTATAACAAAATTTTACAACCCCTTTAACCTTGTATTTTACTAGAATGAACACTTTAACCATAGTTGTATATAGTTCATGTCCAAGAACAAGAGATCAAACACAAAAGAAGAATTTTTTCAAGGCAGGAACATTTGTCAAGCAGATAATTACCTTGTTGCTTTAAGAACTTTGTAGTATTATTGTGCATAAATGGTCCTGTTGCAGCCAAGGGACGGGTCACCCACTAATGAGCTCATTCACATGGAGAGAAAGAACTCCATAGCGTAATCCTGTTTCAAACTGATTTTATTAGATGAAATTCCCCCCTTTATAGGACATAAACTTACAAGGTTGCAAAATCAAACAGACATATGACATAAGCGATAGCGCCAACGGGGAGTGTGGCGGTGTATCCTACCGACTACAACACGCCTTTCCAATGTTGGTGGTATCCCCGAATGGCGTGTTCACGTCGCTGTTGGTTGTTGTATAGCCCCAACTAACACGTTTCGTCACCTGCGACATCTGAGCGTCCCACCCTAATTTGTATATTACTTATGGTAATTTATGGTAATTAACCCCTTGCCACCCAGGCCAATTCTGACACTTCTCTCCTACATGTAATAATCATATTTTTGTTTGCTAAAAAAATTACACAGAACCCCAAAAAAAACCACTAAAGATAACCCGATATTTTTGTATAATGTGAAAGCTGATGCTACGCCAAGTAAATGGATACCTAACATGTCACGCTTTAAAATTGCGCACACTCGTGGAATGGCACCAAACTTAAGTTATTAAAAATCTTCAGAGGGGATGCTTTAACATTTTTTACAGATTACATGTTTAGAGTTGGAGGAGGTCTAGTGCTAGAATTATTTCTCTCGCTCAAACGATCGCGGGGTATGTAACCTGCGTGTATCTGGCTCTGATACTAGCCGGTGCCTCGCCAGTCACTGACCTCCCTGCACGACCCTGATATTTGCGTTGGTACTGGATGCCATCTGGCCTTTGGGAAGCATCCACTTGGTCCTCCAATGCTTTGCCGGTAAAAGGTCTTTCAGAGGGAGTGTTGGGTTGTGAATAGGCTTGCGGTGCACCGGATAAACACTGTAAGATTGGTTCACAAAGCAGCTGAAAAGTGTCATTGTAGATGCTAAACCATGTGGCCTTGTATGCTTGCCAGGTAATGTGTACTAAGCCCTGCCTTTTTAACGTCTGTATAAAACAATGATTGCAAAGCTATTTGCTTCAACAAACAATAGATTGACTAACGTCCACTGGCTTAAACACTTCAATACCAGGCACTTTCCCCCCTTCCTGCCCAAGCCAATTTTCAGCTTTCAGCACTGTCACTTTTTAAATGACAATTGCACGGTCAAGCTACTAATTGTAACACAATTTTTATCATTTTTGTTTCCACAAATAGAGCTTTCTTTTGGTGGTATTTGATCACCTCTGCAGTTTTTTTATTTTTTTTTTTTGCTAAACAAATAAAAAAAAAACGAAAATTTTGAAAAAAAAAAAAAATTTTTGTTTCTGTTTATAAAATGTTGTAAATAAGTTAGGCGGCGCTGATATGCAGCACTAATGGGCATTGATAGGTGGCACTGGCCACTGATAGGCGGCGCTGATATGCAGCAGTAATGGGCATTGATAGTTGGCACTGGTGGGCACTGATATGCAGCACTAATAGGTGGCACTGGTGGGCACTGAAAGGCTGCACTGATGGGTACTTATAAGTGGCACTGATAGGCGGCATTGATGGGCACTGATGGGTGTCACTGATGGGCATCACTGATGGCACTGACAGGCATTGCCGATGGGCACTGATTGGCATACCTGGTGGGTGTCCTTTTGTGGTCCTGGGTGGGCATCCCACGGGGGGGGGGGGGGGGCTGCGCTGATAAACAATCAGCACAGACCCCCCCCCCGGTCAGGAGAGCAGCCGATCGGCTCTCCTTCAGTCTGTAAGACGTGAGTGAGGAATACACTGTAATCCGTCAGAGGCTCTTTACCAAGTTAAGTGTCGTGTCAGACTGACACAACACCGCTCGCTGCGATGCGCGCCCCCTAGGGCGCGCGATCGTGGCTTTTCCTGCTGGACATCATATGACGCCCAGTCAGGATAACTGAACCACTTCCCGGCTGTCATTTTGCTATAGGGCGGGAAGTGGTTAAAGTATAACTAAATTCCCAGAAAAACATGAATACAAGTAGATATTTCTAGGGTGCAAGCATTCATTATTTTATTTTCTGTTTAAATAGTTTTACAAATGTACAGACATCAATGTAAAAAGTTTCTGAAAAATGTACAAATTCATGCATTATTTTGCAGGGGTGTGTGTGGTGTCTTTTTTTTTTTTTTTTTTTTTTTTTTTTTTTTCGATGCATGTGATTGGGTGTTCTTTACAAAATACATTTTTACCACACTCACTAAGCTTTCATGGAAATTGCTTTACAAAGTGCAACTTCCCTTGCAAAGGGAACATCAACCCATTTGTGTCTTTGAAATGACCACCTCACAATATACTACACATTCCATGCACACAGGGGCTATTGTTGTCGGTGGGAAGTCCTGTGGCTGTGCTTGCAGTGAAGAGGTTAGCTTTATATGCAGGTGCACAGTGTATTTGCATGTAAGTTTGTAGGCAGCATCGGGAGTATATGTCCTAAAGGGGACAACACTGCTCCCATGTAGGCTCACACTAACTTAGCGTTGTCACCATAATAGGAAGTTCATGGAGGGCTTATATTAGCTGAATGACTAAGCACAAAAAAGTCTGCATTTTAACCACTTGTGTGTATGTATAATGATAAAAAAAATGTATGTATAAAGTATTCAGAACCCTTTAAATTTTTCACATTGTTATATTGCAGCCATTTGCTAAAATCATTTAAGGTCATTTTTTTCCTCATTAATGTACACACAGCACCCCATATTGACAGAGAAACACAGAATTGTTGACATTTTTACAGATTTATTAAAAAAGATAAACTGAAATATCACATGGTCCTAAGTATTCAGACCCTTTGCTCAGTATTTAGCAGAAGCACCCTTTTGATCTAATACAGCCATGAGTCTTTTTGGGAAAGATGCAACAAGCTTTTCACACCTGGATTTGGGGATCCTCTGCCATTCCTCCTTGCAGATCCTCTCCAGTTCTGTCAGGCTGGATGGTAAACATTGGTGGACAGCCATTTTTAGGTCTCTCCAGAGATGCTCAATTGGGTTTGAGTCAGGGCTCTGGCTGGGCCATTCAAGAACAGTCATGGAGTTGTGAAGCCACTCCTTCATTATTTTAGCTGTGTGCTTAGGGTCATTGTCTTGTTGGAAGGTAAACCTTCGGCCCAGTCTGAGGTCCTGAGCACTCTCTGGAGAAGGTTTTCGTCCAGGATATCCCTGTACTTGACCGCATTCATCTTTCCCTCGATTGCAACCAGTCGTCCTGTCCCTGCAGCTGGAAAAACACCTCCACAGCATGATGCTGCCACCACCATGCTTCACTGTTGGGACTGTATTGGACAGGTGATGAGCCGTGCCTGGTTTTCTCCACACATACCGCTTAGAATCAGGGCCAAAAAAATCTATCTTGGTCTCATCAGACCAGAGAATCTTATTTCTCACCATCTTGGAGTCCTTCAGGTGTTTTTAGCAAACTCTGTGCAGGCTTTTATGTGTCTTGCACTGAGGAGAGGCTTCCGTCGGGCCGCTCTGCCATAAAGCCCCGATTTTTGGAGGGCTACAGTGATGGTTGACTTTCTACAACTTTCTCCCATATCACGACTGCATCTCTGGAGCTCTACCACAGTGATCTTTGGTTTCTTCTTTACCTCTCTCTCACCAAGGCTCTTCTCCCCCGATAGCTCAGTTTGGTGGGACGGCCAGCTCTAGGAGGGGTTCTGGTCATCCCAAACGTCTTCCTTTTTAAGGATTATGGAGGCCACTGTGCTCTTAGGAACCTTAAGTGCAGCAGAAATTTTTTTTTGTAACCTTGGCCAGATCTATGCCCTGACACAATTCTGTCTCTGAGCTCTTCAGGCAGTTCTTTTGACCTCCATGATTTTCATTTGCTCTGACATGCACTGTGAGCTGTAAGGTCTTATATAGACAGGTGTGTGGCTTTCCTAATCAAGTCCAATCAGTATAATCAAACACAGCTGGACTCAAATGAAGGTGTAGATCCATCTCAAGGATGATCAGAAGAAATGGACAGCACCTGAGTTAAATATGAGTGTCACAGCAAAGGGTCTGAATACTTAGGACCATGTGATATTTTAGTTTTTTTTTTTCTTTTTTAATCTGCAAAAATGTCAACAATTCTGTCTTTTTCTGTCAGTATGGGGTGCTGTGTGTGTACTGTACATTAATGAGGAAAAAAATTAACTTAAATGATTTTAGCAAATGGCTGCAATATAACAAAGAGTGAATAAGTTAAGGGGGTCTGACTACTTTTCCTCCACACTGTATGTTGGCAGCTACTTTGCTGGGTTTTAGTTTGTTTGTTTATTTGTCCCCTGTGGTTTGTGCATTAGTCTCCCCCCCCCCCCCCCCCCCTTTCCTTCAATGTACAACAATGAGTTCCTCCAGCAGTCGGAAGTGATTATCGCCTCACTCTGTTTTTTCAGGAGTAGATGTGTGAGGCCTTGCTGGATCTTTCACATGGATGAATAATTTAGGTTATCTGCTGATATGATTTCAGAAATTGCAGGGAGGGATCCCTGTGCTGATCAAGTCATGAAGATCCTCTGCAATGGTTGGCCCGCAAAGATGTGGCAATTGTGGTGAATGGTGATAAAGTGCATTTAAAGTCTCAAACATTTTAAGTGTAAAAACATTATGAATTTATTGGTAAAAAATGTAAATGTGTGCAAAAATACAGCAAATTCATTTCATGGTTTTCCCCATCTTCAAGGCTACGTTTCGATGGTCAGAAGAGGAGGGAGCAGAAGGCATAAATGAGAACTTTTTTTTTTTTTTTTTACAACAGCAGAGAGACACATCAGTGATAGAGGGCGGGAGCTGCTGGAGTTAAGTTTCCAAGTTAACCAGAAGGTGATTGGTTGCTCCAGCATCTCCCGCCCACTATTCAGTGCTGCTGTGTCTCCCGCTCTGCATGCCTGCGTAAGATAGGAAGGGGAAGAGCTGTGGGGAGCTTTTTAATGTGCAGGGGAGCTGTGTAATGTAAAGGGGACCAAGGGCCATGTAATGCAAAGAAAGCTAGTGGTGCAGGGCCATGGCAGGTGCCAGAGGTGCTGAGCCGTGTAATATAAAGGGGTTCCAGAGGTGCAGGGGCCATGTAATGTAAAGAGAGCTAGAAGTGCAGGGCCTTATAATGTAAAGGGATGCCAGAGGTGCGGGGCCATGTAATATAAAAGAGTGCCGGGTTGTGTAATGGAAAGGGGTGCAGGGGCCATAATGTAAAGAAAGCCAGGGGTGCAGGGCCATGTAATGTAAAGGGGTGTCAGTGGTGTGGGACCATGTAATGCAAAGGGATGCCAGAGGTGCAGGGTCATGTAATGGAAAGGGGTGCCAGAGGTGCAGGGTCATGTAATGGAAAGGGGTGCCAGAGGTGCAGGGTCATGTAATGGAAAGGGGTGCCAGAGGTGCAGGGTCATGTAATGGAAAGGGGTGCCAGAGGTGCAGGGTCATGTAATGGAAAGGGGTGCTAGAGGTGCAGGGTCATGTAATGGAAAGGGGTGCCAGAGGTGCAGGGTCATGTAATGGAAAGGGGTGCCAGAGGTGCAGGGCCGTGTAATATAAAAAAGGGAGTAAGAGGTGCATTGCCACGTAATGTAAAGGGGACCAGAGGTGCGAGGCCCTGTAACATAAAGGGGCCAGAAGTACAGGAACGTGTAATGTAAAGGGGGCCAGAGGTGCAGAGTCATGTAACTTAAAGGGGGTTTTCCTATGTTTTTTGGCTGCAGTTATAGCCGCAGTCCTATAGATTTATTTTTACCTGCTTTTTTGAGCGGTGACGAGCAGGAGTAATTGGATGGGCGCTGGAAGTTCTCAGTGGTAGAGGTGCTGACCTTTGAACAGGCCTGTTGAGGCCCTCCTGGGAACTTTAATATCTTGTAAACCCTTTTCCTCCTCTTTCACTCACCTAAGTATCTCTGTGTCATAATTTAGAATTTGGAAAAATTGTTTTATATTCTATTTGGGAGAGGGGTAAGGCAAATAAAGCAGGCAAGAGTTCCACCTGCTCCTAGTCCAGGAGGTATTCAGCGTTATATGACAGCAGATGCCAGTATAGTGGAGGATGGACATGGCAGCCCTAAGCAGGGTATTGCATTATGAATGGGAACTAGCAGGCAAAAAACGATGGAGGAAAACTTAACAACCCAACCTCTACCCATTCAAGAAGCAATGGGAACAATTCCCAGGGAGGCCTTAAAGCTCAAAATGGGGTGCAGAAGAAGAGAGGAGGAGATGAACCATTAATGGAAGAAGGTCTATAACTGACGGAAGCTTAGGAGAGAGTCCCTCAAATTAAAGATGTTGGCTGAGATGCTGGTAAAAATAGAGATATCATTAAAAGTAAACCTTACCGCAATAAGGTCAGATATTGGGCAAGTTCTGGGTAGGGTAGAAGAGAGGAAAGGCTGGATAATCATGATCAGAGACTAGAGGAAATAACTGAACAGATGAAATCTTTGCAGAGAATAAATCGAGCTCTCTTATATAAAATGGAGGACCAAGAGAACCAAAGTCGATGTGAAAATCTGTGAATAAGACGTCTTGCAGAAAAGCACAGCAGTGAGGAATTAATGAAAGTGATGCAGGAACTGTTTAATCCCCTATTAGAGAAATGGCAGAGACACTGAAAATTGATAAAGTGCACAGGATCTCAAGATATTATACCCAAGAGGCAGAAAACCCAAGAGATGTGATAGTGAGGTTTCACTATGCTGATAAGAAATCTAAAATCATGCAAATCAGCAGGAATCTCTTATGAAGCAGCTGATCTGCAGAATTTTTCAGATTTCTCTGAGACTTTAACGAGAAGGAGACTCCTTAAACCTTTAACTGAACAAATGAGGACATTAAATTTATCATATCAATGGGGATTCCCAGCCTGTCATAAAGAGAAGAAAGATGGCCGAACTGCAGTCTTGAGATTCCTGGAAGATCTAGTGGACTTTTGTCATCATTTGGACATCTCACCCACCCCCATCCGGATGGGGGGGAGGAGGAAGGAACATCACCTCCCCAAAGCAATTTGACATTGACTCACTTTGCCAGTGACCAACGGGCATTGCGGATGGCATTCCTGGGAGAGCGGCCCCAGGAGCAATGGGTGACCTGAGTTGGACAGGCTGGTCCAGCAGGATATAGAGCTGGACAATCATCGGGCTCTGCAATGGCACGCAGAGCAGGGATATTTAGGGGAGACAACAGAATGCTCTCCAGAGGGATTTGACTTTGGGGGCCCTGGATTGCTGTGGGAGAGCCTTACAGATCGTTTTGTGTTTAGCGATGAATAGGAACCTGCCATTGAGGACCTGCGAGAATATAGAGGCGCTATGCTCGGTCTTGCAGGGGTCTCAGAGCTCAAACCTGATCTGGACCATTTGCTAAGGAAAGAACAGCATCTGGAAAGGGCATACAGGAAACTGCTAGAACACGTTCAGCAGCATGCCAGAGAATCTGCAGTGGAAAATCTGGAGATTGCCGTCTCCAAACCTAAAGTGCTGACAACAGGGCAGAGCTCTACTAACCTCTGCCCAGCACTGATGGCATCTTCTGGGTTCCATGGACAGGAGATGGTGAAACTCTTTCCCAAGACATCAGTTGCAGAGACAGGGGATTTGATAGACTTTTCTGCTGAGGAAGAACAACCTGATGAGCCTCCAGCAAAAGAGCTGCTATCAGGGCCAAACTTTACTGTGCTCTGCTCAGCACCAACAGTGGATTTGGCCTTCTTGAGAGAAGAGGTAGTCGGCCTTTCTCCCACAACACTGACAGGACATGTGATTTTCTGCCAGCAGCATCTATGGAGTTACCAGATCTTCAGCTGGAGAAGTTTGTTGTATCTGAACAGAGGGTCCAAGACCTCTTTCCCACACTTTTAGCAATTCCAGAGACTGGGGATTTAATAGATGTTTCTGTAGAGGAGGAACCACCTAGCAAACCCCCAGCAGAAGTGGTGGAAACCAGACAGAGGGCCCATGACCTCTGCCCCACACCTGCAGCAACTGTGGAGGCCCAGGGTGAGGAGGTGGCAGTCTATCGTGAGCTGCAGATCCGGATCCAAGGAGAGAATGCAGTCGTCGCCTCACAACTGCAGCTTGATCTAGTGTCAGTGGATGGGGCTTCAATCCCCACCTGTATACCCCAGGGATGCTGGGCAGTCGGCCCAGATCCCCAACAGCATAACGGCATGAGCCCAGTCCCCCTGTCTTCTCTCCAGCGGCAGAAAGGACTCCAGGGAGAAGGGCCAGTCCAGGCCTCTCCCCAGCGGCGGATATGTTCTCTGAGAGAGGCAGAGGTTGGCTGGGTGAGTAATACTCTGTTTGGAACAATTTGTTTGGGGTACTGTGTGGATACCTTATTGGTACTGCAGCTCCCATGGTAATTAATTAAGCTCTGGAAAATTTCTGTTTACATTATGGTTGCCCTTGTGGGTCATACACCTATACAGCAGCGCCACTTGAAGCACCTTTTTTTTTTTTTTTTTTTTTTTTTTTTGTATCGTAGCCGCTCCCCTATATATTTGTTTTTGCTCTTTGACTAGAAACATTTTATTATATTATTTACATGATATGGAGAGTTTAAGTTTTTTTTGGCTATCTCAATGTTGGTTACTCATAAGCAATATACATCAATGGAGTGATTTTTCATCAATACCAAATTATACTTTATAACTCAGTTAAAAACTCCATAAATCTATTAGGATTACCCCTATCCCAAGGGGAATTTTATTTGGCTCCACTGGATGTATATTAATATATCTTATTAAGCCATTATTCTGTTTTAACTTCTTATTGCAGACTTAAGCGCTGAATCATTCGCAGCTCCCCGTCATCTAAAGATATACGTCATATGCTGCACAGGTATACACACTCAAATCGATCGTCGTGGCTATCCGCCCTATGCTGTCATGATTTTTTCCCACTCAGTTAGTATGTACCCTCTTACCAGAGGGATCTTTCACAATCTATTTAAATGTCAATTCATTTTTTTTTTTTTTTTTTTTTTTGGCTTTCTTATGCTATTTTTTTTTTTCAAAAGATTTTATTGAAATTTTACATGTTAACATGCAATGTTTGCCATACATCTGAGATAAACAAACAAACAATGGGCAATCTGCACATATAGATCCTCAGAGTAAGAACATGAGCCAATATAGGCCTTTATGAGCATGCAGGAGGCTCAACAGTATAAAAACAAGTAGGTATCGCCTCTTACGACTATGGATGCAGATTCAGAGAGGACGGATGGAGTTTGCGGAGCAAGGCCAGACCGCGTTATAAGCAATCCCGCTTCCGTTCACCCCCGACGGGATCTTAGCTGTGAACGAGAGCGGGATACCTGACAAGGCATATGTAGTATTTAATATAACGGGCTGGCGACTGAAATGTAGAACTTGTACGAAGCAGTGAAGTTGTCCAAAGTGTAGGGCAGACCGAGGGTGGGTCTAGGTAATATATATAGCCGCTATCGAGTAAAGGCATGTGTGATATGCATGTATACGGCAAACTTTAGGTTTCCTGAAAATGTCAAGTCGGTATCTTTGGTGGGGGGAGTTATGGGGAGAGGGGGGTAGGGTAGACAGTGGGGGCGGGTGCGTTAATAAAGGTGGACACGAGTGCATTTGTCGCGTGGGTTCCTTAGGGAGTCTGAGGGGTCGGTTGGGTCAAAGCCTGTGGCGTTTGTGAGCTTCTATAATGATTCCAACAGGCCCAAGTGGCCTGAAATTTGGTAGGAGTATCCGCTGCTTGGCTGATGAGTTGCTCCATTTCCGCTATTCGGTCTACCCTGCGAGTCCAGTCTTGAACTGTGGGGGGGGAGGGGTTTCTCCAACGTGCAGGGATGCAAAGGTTGGCTGCATTGATCAGGTGAATAGTTAGGGTTTTTTTGTATGAGGTGGGGGACCCTTGGGTGTGGTGTAGTAAGTATCTGGCGGGGGAGAAGTCTGGAGTATATGTGGTGATTCGGGAGATTAGTCCATGAATGTCTGACCAGAAGGGTTGGAGAAGGGGGCATTCCCACCATATGTGAAGTAGAGTACCTCTAGCGTTGTTACACCTCCAGCAGGTAGAAGGGACAGAAGGGTGGAAGTGGTGGATTTTGTCTGGGGTCCGGTACCATTTCGAGAAAATTTTGTATCTGTTCTCCTGCGTCGTGACATTAATGGACCCCTTGTGCATAAGGGTAAATATGTGTTCCCACTCTGTGGGGGTGAGGTCTATGGCTAGGTCCTTTTCCCATTGTTGTATAAGGGTGTCGTCTTTTATCTTATGGCCTGTAAACAATAGGGCGTAATTCGAGGAAATGAGGTGGCCTTGTGGTTCTGTTGAGGTACAAAGAATTTCAAACGGCGTGAGATCTCTGTGCCAGTGAGAGTGTTGGGCAGAGGGTTGGAGGAAATGTCTTATTTGCAAGTATTTGTAAAAGGGTATATCGTAGGTAGGTAGAGTAGTTACAAGTGTCTGGAAAGAGAGGAAAGACCCATTTATGAAGAATTTCTGTGCTCTAGCTGGGGAGTCTAGGGTATCCGGGGCAGAATCTTTTCGGAAAAGACCCGGGGGGAAGGCTGGGTTGTCATCCAGAGGGGTCAAGGGGCCTGGTGAAGGTGTGAAGGCCAGTATTTTGCATGCTCTTTTGAACAATGAAAGTGTGGTCCCGATGAGGGGGTGAGTAGTGAATTCCTTGGGAACATTGGAGTGGGTCATCCACGGCGTGTTGGCTAAGGGCAGGTGTGCGAAGGATGCTTCAAGTGCAATCCAGTCCTTGGAGGGACGATGTATATGCCAATCCGCCAGTCTGGTCAGGTGGCAGGCCCAGTGATATTTTTGGAGGTCCGGGAGACCCAGACCCCCCAGTCTTTTAGGGAGAACAAGTCTGTCCCAGCCAATACGCGGAGTTTTGGAGGCCCATACAAAAGTTCGGGAGAGCAGTTTATAGGAGGTAAAGAAGGAGGCAGGTAACGCGATCGGGAGAGCTTGAAGGAGGTAGAGGAGTCTGGGTAAAATGTTCATTTTTAATATTGCTATTCTACCCAACCAGGAAAAGGAACCTAGATTCCATTTCTGCAGGTCACCCTGGATGGAGCGGAGTAAGGGGAGGAAATTTTTGGCGTAGAGGTCTTTTAGGTCAGTAGTGATTTTGATCCCTAGATATAGTATTTCGGAGTTCTCCCAAACAAATGGGAAATTACTACGGCATAGCTTCACCGTCTCCCTTGGTAACGTGACATTAAGGGCCTTGGATTTACGAAAATTAATTTGGAGATTAGATAAAGTCTTGAAAAGGGTAAAGTCTGCCAGCAGGTTAGGTATGGTCGTGATGGGGTCTGTCAAAAATAGTAGAATGTCGTCAGCGTATGCTGCTAGTTTATATTGTTTTTGTTGGATGGTAATTCCCTTGATATCTGGATTTGCTCTCAGTTTACGGAGTAGGGGTTCTAATGTTAGAATGAAAATAAGGGGCGACAGAGGGCACCCCTGTCGCGTCCCATTGGATACAGAGAAGGCGTCCGACAAGCCACCATTGATCCGGAGTCTGGCGGTTGGGGAGGCGTATAGTGCTAAAATCATGTTTAGCATGCGCGGTGGTAAACCCGTTGCCTGCAAAGTAGCCTCCATATAGTCCCAAGCTACCCGGTCGAACGCCTTCTCTGCATCCAGTGAGAGAAAGAATCCTGGTGTGGCAGTTTTAGTAAGCCAATGATGGATATTGAGGGCCTTAGTGGTGTTGTCCCTGGCCTCACGGCCCGGGACAAAACCGACCTGATCTAAAGAAACCAAGGCTGGGATGAAGGGGGCGATACGATTGGCCAGAACTTTCGCGTATAGTTTCGGAGCGATATGGGACGATAGTTGGGTACCAAGGAGGGGTCTTTGCCCTGTTTCGGGATGAGGGTAATGTGTGCTTCCAATAAATCTCTGTGGGCTACCGAGGTTGTTGTAAGGTCATTAAGTGCTTTAGTTAAATGTGGTATGAGAATTTGCGGGAACGATTTGTAATATGCTGCTGTGAGGCCGTCCGGTCCCGGGCTTTTACCTGTCTTCATGTGTTTGAGAGCAAGGAGGATTTCGTCCGACGTTATTGGGAGGTCTAGAGTCTGTGAGTCCTCTGGGGTAAGCGGAGTGGGGCCAAATTGTTCTAAAAAGTCAGTCAGGGTCTTCCTACGGGTATTTGCACCATCAGTACTTTGGGCATTCGGGAGGTTATATAGCTTAGTGAAGTATTGTACGAATTGCGCAGAAATGCCCTCGTTTGTGACCACTGTCTCTCCTTTGGGGGTAGTAAGCTTATGTATAGTATGAGAGGCTTTTTTGGATTGGAGAGCTCTCGCCAATAGTTTACCGGCTTTATTGCCGAATTCGTAATATAGCTTATGTGATAATGTATACTTGCGTTTGACCGCCGTCGTCAGTGCGTCTAAGAGGTCTTCCCTAGCTTGAGCGAGTTCAGCAAGTGTGGACTTGGCGAGTGAGGCCTTGTGTGTCTGCTCTAGTGTACGAATGCGAGCCATCAACTCCTCCAGTCGAGAGTTCTTAAGTTTGTTACGGTGTGCAGCTATAGTCATCAGTTCCCCGCGGACGACACATTTATGCGCTGCCCATGTAACCGTGGGAGCCACGTCTGGGGATGAGTTATCCCGAAAAAAGTTGGAGAGGCAAGTGGTCAGTCTTCGAGCATATGTCTCGTCTGTTAAGAGGGAGCTGTCTAGGCGCCAAATACGTTGTTTCCTGGTGGGTGGTTGCAGTCGTAGGGTCATGGAGATGGGATTGTGGTCCGAGAGGATGGCTGGGTCAATGGTTGCGTTGGCTAGGTGCGAGAGATCCGTCTGGGAAAGAAAGAAGTGGTCAAGTCTTGAGTACTTGTTGTGTGGGGGGGAGAAGAAGGTATAGTCCTTTACCTTGGGGTGTAGCGTGCGCCACGTGTCATGGAGTAGGAGGTTATGAAATTGTTGCTTGATCGACTTTAGGGCCCTATAGGAAAGGGAGGAGGCTCCATTTGAAGTATCAATGGAGGGGGTTAGGGAAACGTTAAGGTCGCCGCCCACGATAAGGGTTCCTGAGTGGAAGCTGGAGAGTTGCTGTAGAGTATGTCGGAAGAAGGTTACCTGGCCAGTATTAGGCGCGTAAATATTCGCAATGGTGAGGGGTATTTTGTTCAGGTTGCCTTTAATAAAAAGAAAACGTCCCATAGGGTCTGTTTGTACTTCCGTTACTTGGAGTGGGCAATTTTTGGCGATGAGGATGGTGACCCCCTTCGATTTGGCTTCCGGATTGGAGGAATGGAATGCTGTGGGGAAGTAGTGATTTTTAAGTTTAGGGATAGAATCCGACCGAAAGTGGGTCTCCTGTATGAGTGCGACGTGAGCGTGGGCTTGTTGTAGAGAATGGAGAAGTTTAGATCGTTTTTCGGGAACATTGAGGCCCCGGATGTTTATGGAGTATATTTTCAGTGAGTGTAGTTGTTGTGATGTTGTGTCCGTAGAGGCGATGGTGTCCTGCGTGCCCGCCATAGGTGGAGGGAGGGGGTAAGAGGGTAGTTAGGGGGAGGGGGGAATCCGGGGAGCTTAGGATGTGAGTGAGTCAGGTGAGCGTGTACCCGGAAAGTATCCGAAGAGGTGTGGAATTACTTATCCAACAACCTCGTGGGTAGCAATCGGCGTAATGCGGAACTCGTGTAGGGAGAGAGTCCTGACAGGTGGACAATATCCCTAATCGAGTCCGTGTGGGGGTTGGCCGAGAATCCTGGCAGTGATGGACTAAATGAGGGTGACGTTCAATGAACAGAATGTGAGCCGCCACCACGGGATGGTGTGTAGCTTGAGAGGGGTAGGATTACCTAATGTAGCACCCCTAGTGGATGTGTTAACGTCTCAGTGGGTAATGCATTAACAGATCGGTTCCCCGATATTGGTGTGGCGGTGAGAGGAGATCCTAGCCATGAGTATTGTGCAGGTTAGTAGTAGGGAGATTTACAGGTCTGCAAGGCTCCCCATTCGGGGGAAAGGGCGCCAAGTCGACCCCTCCCCACCCCCCACACCCATCTCTGGGTCCGGGAAGGCCGGGAAGGGGCGGCGGCAGCCGATATAGATCTGGCTCCGCAATGCTCAATGACACTTAATAGGGAGATTTATCTTGTCTTGGGGAGGTGACTTGTGTATATCTGCATATATTTGAACTATCTTAACCACATAAATAACCTCTAAAAAATGCTTACTTTACACTGGGCTGCTAGGAAAACAAATTAGTGCAGTTCAGTTATGTATCCAACAGTCCGCTGTGCTGAAAAGGAAGCAATAAAGTAAAAACGGAGAACTAAAAGAACTAAACTTATACGTAGAAACCTGTCCTATCGGCTGTAATGTTGCCGGAACAGTGTAGGCGTGGGTCTGCAAATAATTCGCCGATTCGAGTAGATGGGCGTCTGTCGCAGTATACCGGCCAATCCGATCCTGTGAGGACGAGGTAATCGAAGCCTAAAGGCAGGACAGTCGATCAAAGCGGAAGGGCCGAGTTCAACAGGGCGCCCGCAGTGTGGTTGAGTGAGGAGGAGCGGATCCTATCTCTTCGGCTGGGAGTATAATGCTGGCGTCTGCGTGGTCGAAAGATCCCATTGTGTCCGCTGCAGGGTGCGTGGATTAAGAGACTCCGATAGTGTTGCCAGGCGATGTCTGTGAACGCTCGGACTTTTGTGTTGTGTCCTGAAACTGTAACCAAGGAGTTCTGAGCGATGGTGTGGGCAGCAAGCCGCATGTGGATCTGTACGCAGGCAGGAAGGCATGAGAGCGAACCTGGGTATCCTGAGGAGGTCTTGCGACCCAGCGGGCATGAACGGATGCAATTGAGGAGACAGCCTATAAGTGTCCAAACTTATGTAGTGACATATGTGGGTCAAAAATTGGGTCCCAAAACAAAGTACTTCAGATAAGGCACTGAACAAAGCTCAACAAAACTGAAGTAAAGAAAAACGTGTAACAGAGATATAGAGTCCCGGCGTCCCCATATTAGCGGTCCCTGCGCCTCCGCCTGGATCGTGGGGAGGTGGTATTGTAATCCGCTCCAGGACCGCTCCGGTAGGTGGGCTGGTACCTATGGGTGGAAGGCGAGCGTCGTCCGCGGTGTCTGGAGTCTTGCGCTTCCATGGGTTCATCTCTAGGTTGGTCGAGGTGTGATGGGACCCTGCGAAAGGCGGCATACCAATTAGGTACTGGTACCGTAGCAATCCCAAGTGTGGCACAGAAGTGAGGTAGATCCTCTGGAACTTTGAGCAGTGCTGTGCGGCCGTTGTTGGAAGCTGAGAGGCAGAATGGAAATTTCCATTTATAGAGAATACGTTTCTCCCTTAAGACATCCAGAAGTGGCCTCAGGTCCCTTCTATGTTGAAGTGTGATCCCAGATAGGTCTTGGTATATTTGGATATGCGCACCCGCATGCATGAGTTGCTGGCTGCTCCTGGCTTGGTTTAGGATGTCCTCTTTTAGTTTGTAATCGACTATGCAGCATATTATGTCCCGTGGGGGATCCGTCTCACGCCCCTTGGGGCGCAGTGCTCGATGTATCCTTTCCATTTGGATGGGTGTTTGCGGGGGTCTGTGGAGAAGGCCGTTGAAAAGGCTAGTTACTTCTTGAGAGATCTGTTCCCCCTCGAAGGCCTCCGGAAGGCCTCTGACACGTAAATTATGCCTCCGACCCCTGTTGTCGAGGTCCTCCAAGTGTCGCTGCATGTCACGCATCTGCAGTGTGTGGGAATCAATGCAATCAGTGACTACGTGAATGGCGGTGTCGTGGCGTTCAGTCACTGTCTCAACTCTCAGGACTCTCTCGTTCAAGGCGCGAAAATCCAACCGCAACTCCGCTATGGCTGCGGACAAAGTGTCCTTGATGTCTTCAGCAATCAGTCTTATGTCCTGGATGTTGAGCGGAGGCTGGGGGGTGAGAATGATCCCGTCTCCTGCAGCATTGGATCTGGTCTGACTAGAGTCAGACGTGTTTGGGATGGGTGGAGGCAGCGGCTGTGCTCCTGATTGCGGTGGGCCGTGAGGGATAGGCGCCATATTGCCTCTGCCGGTTCTGAACATCTCCGGTATATGGCGGTTTTGGGATTCGGTTAGATCCCTGGGGGATCTCGAGCGGGATGCAGAGGATGATCGAGAAGCAGTGCCCATTATCCACTGGTAGTATAGTGTGCGAGTGCCTCCCGGCTTCTTAGTGTTTCTCCCGTGGTGGACAGAGCTCAGGGTTTAGGTGTCCGTCGCCATGTCAAATCAGGCGATGCCCCTCAGAAGAGAAATTAGGTGAGGTGAGGTGTTCCTGAATGTACAAGATGGCGGCCGTTTTCCAGAGGTAGGCCAGAGCCTCCTAATTTCCTAGGTAGTAGCCTGGGATGTATGTGGTAGGCCGTGGGTGTCTGAGAGCGGCCTTTCCTATTCAGCTGCCTGCTTATGGGGCCTGTATGGAGAGCGCCTACCCTCCGTAGGTGTCCGCCGTAAGATGGGCCGGATTCAGAAGCGCTCGTACCGCCGATTGCGGTACTCCAGTCCGGGGATGCTGGAGGCTAAACAGGCCGCAGGACGGCGGCGGGCCGCGAGCGTTCCGCGCCGATTTTCCGGGGGTTTTTCGGCTTCCACAGCACGTCCGATCCACCCCTGCTATAGCCGCAGTGGATGGCGGTAGTGCGGCTCCTCCGTATGCGGCCGATTATAGCACTAGAGTCCGGGGATGAAGAGGGGCCGTAGGCCGCAAGATGGCGGCGAGTCGCTCGTGCGGATGAGCCGGCCGGCGCCTCAGAACGACCAGATCGGGTAGGTAAACTACCGAAATTTCTCCCGGGTGCTGTGGTAGAGATGCCCCACTATCGGAGGGCGAAGTTTAAAGGCTCCCCTGTTGGCAGAATACGCCGGATGGCGTTAGATTGTTCGAATCTCTGTGGAGCTATCAGACAGTACGTCCAGTCACTGCGAGGTCCGGCCTCCTTTCCTAAATTATTGCCAGCTCTCAGGGTCTGTATCTCTGGCACCTACCTTCCGGAGGCGTCTGCAGTATGAAGGGCCGGATTATTAATCGTGCGTACCGCCGATTGCGGTACTCGAGCCTGGGGATGCTGGAGGCTTCACAGGCCTCAAGATGGCGGCGGGCCGCGAGCGCTCGGAGCTAATCCTTTAGTGTTTGCAGGCATCCATAGTGGCCGCTCACCGCCCGACCTTCCCCTGTAACAGCAGCAGCAGATGGGGGTAATTCAGCTGTTCTGTGTTCGGCCGATCACTCTTCTTATGCTATTTTTTGTTAAACTTATAAATCTTGATTGTAAGTTACTAACACTGATGTTTAGACCGGCCGGTCAAATTAAGTTTTACTGTCGGTTGGGAAATCAATATTTTTCCAACCCCATACTTTTTTTTTTTTTTTTTTTTTTTAAATCCTTGTACACCTGGTTGACCTCAACTACACATAGAAAATTTGGACATCGATACTATATTCACCCTTCACCGTATCTATTCACTTCACATCCTGATGATTCGCCGAAATTTGAAATGACACCATGGCCATCACACAATGTTCAGGGATTTAATTCCCTGAACAAAAGCAAAAAAGACCTTCTTGCAATACAAAAAAATAAACGCAAAAATCGTAATGTTGCAAGAAACACATTTCATGAAAGACCGCAGCCCTACGTTTTTCCACAAAGCATTTAATCAATCTTTTTATACCATGACCTCCTCTAAGACAAAAGGAGTGGCTGTCTTTATTCATCAATCTTTTCCTTTACAGGTTCAGCAGGTTTACAAGGACCAAGATAGTCGGTTCATTATAATTAAAGGCACCCTGTCAGGTAGAGATATTACGATTGCCAATGTATATGCACCAAATGATACACAAACCACCTTTTTCATACAGTTGTTTTTTTTTTTTTTTTTTAATAAGCTACAACCATTCCATTCATCACATATCATTTTAGGCGGAGACTTTAACTCAGTACTCCAGCCTAACCTCGACTGTAGCAAACAAAACCAGAATTCAAAAACTTTCTCAAACAACTATTTCACACATAAATGATTTACAACTGATAGACTCTTGGAGAGCATTAAATGTAGGTGCATGCGAGTATACCTTCTACTCGCACTCACATTCTCGCATAGATCATATATTTTGCTCCCCAATAATCTTGGCAAACACACAAGATGCCGCAATACACCCTTGTTCCTGGTCAGATTACCATTTGGTCACTCTTAGTACACAATTTTATTGGCCTTTCCTCCACTCCATACTCATGGAGAATTAATGAGTCATTACTAACAGACCCCACCCACCAAGAGATTGATGAAAAATATTTTTATTTCTGATGCAAACTCAACCCCAGATATTTCCCCATCTACGTTATGGCTAGCCCATAAAGCAGTATTAAGAGGCCACCTCATCAAATGAGCAGCACAATGTAATAGGTTGAAATGGGGAAAAAATCCATTCTCTTACCAAGGATCTCCATAATCTATACAAAATTCATACAAATACACATGACCCAGACATCCTTAAAACAAAAAAAAGTGAAAAAAAAAATTTACTTGCCTAAAACCCTTGTTGCTAGGCAGTCTTCCTAATCTGCCTCTTCCTATTCCGCGGCGTGTCCTGCTACTCGGAGAGCAGCCCCGTTGCCTTCTGGGAACACTGTTTTACCAGAAAACCACGGGGCCATTCACAGAGCGCCGTGCCGCTTGCGCATGCACAGTAGGAAACTGGCAGTGAAGCCGCAAGGCTCCACTGCCTGTTTCCCTTACTTAGGATGGCGGTGCCGGGAGCCGAGGGGCGGGTGGGCCTCGGGCGGCCGACATCGCGGGCACCCAGGACAGGTAAGTCTACTTATTTAAGGTCAGCAGCTACAGTGTTTGTAGCTGCTGACTTTAATAAAAAAAAAAAAAATTATCCTGGCCGGATTCCCGCTTTAAATCAAGATATCAAGGGCTATTCTTTTAATAACGACCCCTATAAATTAAGCATGTATGCAGATGACTTAATCCTATTCCTCACACAACCAAACATTGCTTTACCAAACCTTTTACATACCCTTAATACATTTGCATCTTTATCAGGGTTGACGGTAAATGTTTCCAAATCTATTGGTATGCCAATAAATATTCCACCATCCCATTTAAATTCCTTATGTTCCTCTTTCAATTTCTCCTGGTCTTTAGAATCGCTCCCATACTTTGGTATCTTCCTCACGCCAAGTATCAAAGACCTATCGTCAAAAAACTACATACCCTTAATACAAAAATTAAGATCGACATTAAAAATGTGGAAATCCTTCAAAATATCTTTTTTTTTTTTTTTTTTTAGGCAGAATTACAGCAGTTAAAATGACTATTCTACCAAAGATATTATACCTCTTCAGGGCACTCCCAATTAGACTGACTAAAATAGTGATAACTAAATTCCAAACAGAAATTAATAAATTCATATGGCTAGATTCTCACCCACGTTTATCAAGAATGGTATTGTATAAACCACAAAAGTGGAGGTCTGGGCCTCCCAGACTTTTGGCTGTACTACTTATCTGCCCGATGGTCTCAAATGGCATATTCTCAATCCCAAGATACCATGGGTTAGATTCAAGAGAGATTCAATTCAACCATATTCCATCTCAGGCATATTGTGGAGAAACAAAAAATTTCAAACCACACCACTGACACTCTCTTAACCAAATAGTTTCACAATCATACAAACTATGGAAATTACACAATAAAAAAAATTCAACGTTCTATCTAAATCCCCCCCCCCACATGCCTCCTTCATAGGCGACCCAAAATTCTTCCAAAATACTAATGATGCAGGTGACTTCTCATGGTACAATAACCTGATTTCTCTCACTAATTTTATAGAAAACAACATCTTTACCTCATTCTCCTCATTAAAAACCAAACACCAAATTCCCAATACAGAGTTTCATAAATTCTTACAGATTAGACACTTTTTTAACACATTTTAAACCAACAAATTTACACCCATCCTCATTCTTTGAGAACATATGTCTAAATTCACCAAGAAAGTCTGGTCTGATATCAGAAATATACTCTAACTTAACAACACAGAAATAAACAAACTCCCCTACATGCTCAATTGGGAGCAAGAAGTAAACTTCTTTTTCTGTCCAAGACTGGGACAAATGCATCAACAACTTGCACAAATGTACTAGATCAATCACAGTTAAAGAGACCGCTTTAAAATTATTCACTAGATGGTACTATACCCCGGTTAAATTACATGCCATTTTCCCCACAACACCTCAGATATGCTTTAGAAGCTGCAATACCATAGGCTCATATTCAAACATTTTCTGGGATTATACGATTATACAAATATGGAAACAGCTGGAAAACTTTGCCTCTGTAATCTCAAATTAGTAATATAAACCTAACTACGCAATTTGTCTCTTATTTGCCCCTATCATTGGACTTCCCACCCATAATATGAGACTAATGCACACAATCTGTGTAGCAATTCATTGGTTAATAGCATTCCATTGGAAATCCCCCATCAATTCCTCTAGAGCATTTGAAAACCAGAATCAATAATATTAATCTTATGGAAAAAAGATTCCATACAATACAGAATACCATTTATTTAAATGATACCCTTAGGTTAAACACTCCACTCTTTTTTTCTCCTTTTTTTTTTTTTTCCAGTTTGAGATTTACTAGTCACCGGAGACAAACTCTGAATAGGGGAAACAAACCATTAGATAAATGGAGGTATGCACAATTACAGCATTTTACACAACCACTACAGGGAAAAGGACACATGAAGTTAATTGAGAAATTGCTTGGCTCCCCCTCAAGTTTAAACCAAAGTATATCTAAAATACATACAATTTTGATTAAGGAAGCAGAACATGTATACCCATCTTATCTGGGGAAATGGGAAGAGGAAATGGGAATCCTTAGAGATGAGGAACACAGGAAAAAAAAATTAAGATTAGCTTGCTCCTCTTCAAGGCATGTCAGGACAATGGAAATGTGCTATAAACTACTGGCAAGGTGGTATGTGAAATCAAAACTATAAAAAATACTGCGCTATCCCAAAAATAATGTGAAACAATGAGCTGCAACTATAAATGTGAGACACAACCACTAATTGTACAATAAATCAAAAAAAATTAGCTGCGCTGCAATCGGTGAAAAACAACAGCAAAAATACATTGATGTGATCAATTATAAAAGTGAAAATGAACATCCACATGTAGTGGCTTCAAAATACAAAATTAGCTAATAAAAACTAATAAACAAAAAATTGTCCAATCACAGAGTGCATAAAGTAAATAGTTCATGAAGGTAAATTATCCTTTTGCACAGAGATGAGTGACAGTTATCCAAAATGTGAATGGCATGCAACTTGATCTTCATAGAAAATGTGATGACAGAAAGTATCCTCCACCTATAAACACACTGCTCCTTACCGACTCCTTTGATCTCTATTTAGGAGATCATGCGGGCGGATGGCTGTCAACCCCAGCCTAAGGTAAGGAACTGCCAGCGGATCCCATTAAGACCTCCCCGACAGGAATCCTCTATGTGGTAGATGGATGCTCGGTCCCTGGAAAAAATCAAACTATTGTGGTCCCTCTGGCTTCACCACTCCTCATTGGACCTCCTTCTCGACAGAATCTCTGCTTGAGGACTGGGCCCTTTTAATATCCGTTTCCAGCACTTCCTCCTATTTAGGGGGGCTGGACAGGTATAGCCAGACTCAATTTACTTCCCAGATGGAGTATGGAAATCTACTATCCACACGGATGGGTATGACCAAAGGTGTCCCCGCTGGTTCATTATTTTCCAATGGACATTCACATTGGAAAATAATGAACCAGTGGGGACACCTTCGGTCATACCCATCCGTGTGGATAGTAGATTTCCATACTCCATCTGGGAAGTAAATTGAGTCTGGCTATACCTGTCCAGCCCCCCTAAATAGGAGGAAGTGCTGGAAACGGATATTAAAAGGGCCCAGTCCTCAAGCAGAGATTCTGTCGAGAAGGAGGTCCAATGAGGAGTGGTGAAGCCAGAGGGACCACAATAGTTTGATTTTTCCCAGGGACCGAGCATCCATCTACCACATAGAGGATTCCTGTTGGGGAGGTCTTAATGGGATCCGCTGGCAGTTCCTTACCTTAGGCTGGGGTTGACGGCCATCCGCCCGCATGATCTCCTAAATAGAGATCAAAGGAGTCGGTAAGGAGCAGTGTGTTTATAGGTGGAGGATACTTTCTGTCATCACATTTTCTATGAAGATCAAGTTGCATGCCATTCACATTTTGGATAACTGTCACTCATCTCTGTGCAAAAGGATAATTTACCTTCATGAACTATTTACTTTATGCACTCTGTGATTGGACAATTTTTTGTTTATTAGTTTTTATTAACTAATTTTGTATTTTGAAGCCACTACATGTGGATGTTCATTTTCACTTTTATAATTGATCACATCAATGTATTTTTGCTTTTATTTTTCACTGATTGCAGCGCAGCTAATTTTTTTGATTTAAGGTGGTATGTGACCCCCCCCCACAAAGGGCACACAGGTACAGGGCAGAAAGCCCCCCAACTTTCTGGAGGGGCTGTGACACCCCGGGGACCTTTGTGCATCCTTGGTGGGAATGCATAAAATACAACCCTACTGGGAGAGAATCATAGGAGTAATTTATCAAATAACGAGAGATTGGATTCAGAAAGATCCCTAGGAATGTTTATTTCATGATACAAGAAAAGCGGTCTCCCAATATAAAAACACCCTGGTCCCATTTCTCCTAAACACAACTAAAAGCTTGATCCCGAGTCTATGGAGCATTCGAGAAGCCCCAAAGATGGAGTGTAATGGGGGAGATCCATGGAGGAAACAATGCACACAGTAGAGGACTCACTGGGGATTTATCATAATGTTTGGAGAAAATGGATGGAGTTTAAGAAATTGGATGGATATATGTCACTGATGGAGGGGTATAGAGAGGGGCGGTGGGAGGGGTGGGGCTCCTCATATATATATATATATATATATATATATATATATATATATATATATATATATATATATATATATATATATATATATATATATATATATATATATATATATATATATATATATATATATATATATATATATATATATATATATATATATATATATGTGTGTATGTATGTATGTATATATGTATGGATGGGCCGAACATCTATCCCCCCGGTTCAGTTTGCACCAGAACACCACGAACAGGCAAAAAGTTCTAGCAAATATGCGAACCCTATTAAAGTCTTTGCCATAAAAAGTGTTTGGGGACCCGGGTATTGCCCTAGGGGACATGTATCAATGCAAAAAAAAGTTTTTAAAACTATCCTTTTTTCAGGAGCAGGGATTTTAATGATGCTTAAAGTGAAACCATAAAAATGAAATATTCCTTTAAATATCGTGCCTGGGGGTCTCCTTTAGTCTGCCTGTAAAGTGGCGCATCTGTGCAATGTATAGAACATGCCGCAGAAATGACATTTCTAAAGGAAAAAATTTAATTTAAACTTTCTCACGGCTGTAATGTATTGCCGGCATCCCAGCAACATGGGGGGGGGGGGGGGGGTGATGAAAAAAACGCCCCCTGCCAGTTTATATTAGGCCCTTCAGGTCTGGTATGGATTATAAGGGGAACTGCACGCCAAACTTTTTTAAAAATTGGCGTGGTCCCCCCCCCCAAAATCCATACCAGACCCTTATTCGAGCATGCAACCTGGCAAGTCAGGAAAATAGGAGGGGGAAAGTGCCTACCTCCATCCTGAACCATACCAGGCCACATGCCCTGGTATGGTTCATGCCCTGGGGGGACGCGTTCCACGAGACAGTTTTTGACAAGTCCTTTATTAAAAAAGAAAAAATATGTCTGAAGGGGGCGGGATCACCTGGTAACGTTTCTGGGTGGCCCCGTCCTTGCCTATATAAGAGCTGTCAAAGTGAAGAGACTCCATGGTGTTGAGATCAGGGCTCTGTGGGGACCAAACCATCACTTCCAGGACTCCTTGTTCTTCTTTATGCTGAAGATAGTTCTTAATGACTAACTTTGGGGTCATTGTCCATCTGCAGAATAATCTTGATGGTATGATGGATAAGGATCCAACTCTAATTCTCATAGAATAATCTAAGGGAAAGCTGGTCTTGAATATTAACTAGGTTAAAATCTATTCTTCCATACGCACATTATATATACACAGACACATGGTCATACTACACAGCTTTTTAACTTATATTTTTACAACAACCACACTGAACAAGTGTTTTTACTAGAGGTGCACCGATTGGAAATTTTGGTGGCGAAGCCGAAAATGCAGGATGCACTTTGCCAAAAACCAAAACTGAAAATGACAGAGATATATATTATGGTATTTTATATACGACTTTTTTAATTAATATCATTTTAAATTAATGTGAATTTATTGTCGGCCATTATCGGCACCTTTAGCGCTGTGTGTATGTCTTCACACTGGTTCTTTGCGCTTCAAATGTAGTGTTCAAAATCTTGCTTGCTGTATTTTTGGCCATTAAACTCACCAAATATGCTCCTCCCCATTGAAAACACAGCAAGAACACATCAATAATGCACCTGTGTTACATTTTTGATGCTGTTTTTGAGTCACATGACCTATGAAAAACACACCACAAGCACAATAAAATCGTGTCAAAATCGCTGTAAAATTACTGCAAAATGACCATTATCAGCACCGTTTTTCTTCATCGTCAAGATGCCGAAAACACCATTTTCGGCCGATATATTTTGCCCGCCGAAATTTCAGTGAATCTCTAGTTTTTACCTTGTTTCATATTTATTGTTATATCATTCTAACTCTTAACAGCAGATAGCCTGTACAGTATCTCACAAAAGTGAGTATACCCCTCACATGTTTGTAAATATTTTATTTTATATTTTCATTGGACAACATTGAAGAAATTACACTTTGCTACAATGTAAAGTACTGAGTGTACAGCTTGTATAACTGTAAATTTGCTGTCCTCTCAAAATAACTCAACACACAGCCATTAATGTCTAAATTGCTGGCAACAAGAGTACACCCCTAAGTGAAAATGTCTAAACTGGGCCCAAAGTGTCAATATTTTGTGTGACCACCATTATTTTCCAGCACTGCCTTAATCCTCGTGGGCATGGAGTTCACCAGAGCTTCCCAGGTTGCCACTGGGGTCCTCTTCTACTCCTCCATGACGACATCATGGAGTTGGTGGATGTTAGAGACCTTGCGCTCCTCCACCTTCGCTTTTGAAGATGCCCCACAGATGCTTAATACTGCTTGGCCAGTCCATCGCCTTTACCCTCAGCTTCTTTAGCAAGGCAGTGGTCGTCTTGGAGGTGTGTTTGAGGTTGTTATCATGTTGGAATACTGCCCTGCGGCCCAGTCTAGGAAGGGACGAGATCGTGCTCAGCTTCAGTATGTCACAGCACATGTTGGTATTCATGGTTCCCTCAATGAACTGTAGCTCCCCAGGTCCGGCAGCACTCATGCAGCCCCAGACCATGACACTCCCACCACCATGCTTGACTGTAGGCAAGACACACTTGTCTTAGTACTCCTCACCTGGTTGCCGCCACACACGCTTGACACCATCTGAACCAAATACGTTTTTTTTTTTTGGTCTCATCAGACCGAAGGACATGGTTCCAGTAATCCATGTCCTTAGTCTGCTTGTCTTCAGCAAACTGTGGGCTTTCTTGTGCATATTCTTTAGAAGAGGCTTCCTTCTGGGATGACAGCCATGCAGACCAATTTGATGCAGTGTGTGATGCATGGTGTGAGCACTGACAGGCCCCACCCCTTCAACCTCTGCAGCAATGCTGGCAGCACTCATAAGTCCATTTCCCAAAGGCAACCTCTGGATATGACGCTGAGCACATGCACTCAAATTCTTTGGTTGACAATGGCGAGGTCCGTTCTGAGTGGAACCTGTCCTGTTAAACCGCTGTATGATCTTGGCCACCATGCTGCAGCTCAGGTTCAGGGTCTTTGTAATCTTCTTATAGCCTAGGCCATCTCTATGTAGAGCAACAATTTTTTTTTTTCAGATCCTCCGAGTTCTTTGCCATGTAGTGCCATGTTGAACTTCCAGTGACTAGTATGAGAGAGATGACACCAAATGTAACACACCTGCTCCCCATTCACACTTTGTAACACTAACGAGTCGCATGACCCCGGGGAGGAAAAATGGCTAATTTGGCCCAATTTTGTACATTTTCACTTAGGGGTGTACTCCCTTTTGTTGCCAGCGGTTTAGACATTAATGGCTGTGTGTTTAAATGATTTTTAGGGGACCGCAAATTTGCACTGTTATACAAGCCGTACACTCACTTCTTTTACATTGTAGCAAAGTATAATTTCTTCAATGTTGTCACCTGAAAAGATCTAATAAAATATTTACAAAAATGTGAGGGATGTACTGTATTTATTGGCGTATAACACTCACTTTTTCATCATGAAAATCGGGTGCAAATAGCATGTGCGTGTTAGACACCAATACTTCAATTTTAGCTGCCTTGGAGGGGACAGGGAGGGGGGTGGGACGAGCGCCATCGGATTACATACAGTGAGAATCTCCTGTTTACTTGGCGGCCTCTGTAATAGGAAGTCCCCTCTCCTGGGCCACCATTGGACCACTGTTCTGTCTATCATAGGAGATTCTCACTGTATGTAATCTGTCAGCACTCGTCCTGCCCCGCTCCCTGTCCCCACTAAACTGCAGAAGGGCATCGATCAGGCTGCATTGAAGGCAATGGTGAGGCTGCTGCATTGAAGGCAATGGTGAGGCTGCTGCATTGAAGGCAATGGTGAGGCTGCTGCATTGAAGGCAATGGTGAGGCTGCTGCATTGAAGGCAATGGTGAGGCTGCTGCATTGATTGCACTTGGGAGGCTGCAGATGGGCACAGACCCAAAGTTCCTTATTTAAAATTAAATTTTTTTTTTTTTTTTTTTTTTCCTGAAACTTCCTTCTTAAAATGAATGTGCGTGTTATAGGGCTGTGCATGTTACACGCCGATAACTACGGTACTCACTTTTGTGAGCTACTGTGCTCAATTTGTCACTGTTTCATCTTTCCCCTACCGTTTTGTAGCACAGCAGAAGAGGGGAAAAACCTGAAATATGTTGGCTGCATATTCAAACACGTATTGTTTACCAATAAAATAATGATGAATTCATAAATGAAACTTTGATACTTTAGATTCATGGCACTCCCTCCTTTGTTTTGCCCCTATGGTGTGATATATTGGTGACTACCCCTCCCCTCTCCCTTTTACACTAATTTAGCACAACATTTAAATATCACATAGTGTTCCTACCATAAGGTCTACCAGCTAAAGGCAAAGATCAATGGCACAACTTTGAGTACATAGGGTCAGATTTGAGGTCTGGAATGAATCAAGGTCAGTCTTATAAGCTGTAAAGGCTGAAAGTATAAGATGGTTAAAATGTGCATTTGGATTAGCATAGCTCAGGTAGGATCCTCAGTGACCATCAACCTAATCTTTATATATATATATATATATATATATATATATATCTATATATATATATATATATATATATATATATATATATATATATATATATATATAATTATTATTATTATTATTATTATTATTATTATTATTATTATTATTATTATTATTATTATTATTATTATTATTATTATTATTATTATTATTTATTTTTTCTTTGCTTGCTATGGATTAACCTCACAAAAACATGGTATGCCCTTGCTTATTAGGCAAAACTATAAACCACAAAAGAGCACAATGATATATTAACCAGCACAGGGCAACGAGCATGAAAACTACTTTGGGCTGCCCATTGTATTTAGATCTTCCTTTAATTTATAGTATAGATCTTGGATCACATTTATGATTTCACCTCACTTCTGTTTCAGGAGACCAATAAAATGTTCATATCAACCAGAAAAGGTTTTATGATCATTTTGTGTTGTACAGTTATCCTGGTGTTTAGATGCAGCGTTCACCTAAACTTCAGACAGGTAGGTTCTTTGTTGTAGAACTCACACTTAAATTGTGTCTGGATAAGGTTAAGAGTGTAACAGTAGAAATGTTGACCATTTCCCATCAGCTTTTGGACTTTCACTTTCTCAGTGTAAAAAATCATCTGGCACTTACCTCTGGAAATATTGCATACGTTGCCACATCAATGAAGAACATAGCCATCGACCCACAAATAACCAGGATAATGACTGTGATAAACACTACAATCCCCCAAAAGGATACCATGCATTTTAAAGAAACCACCAGTGCACTGAATAGCACAGCAATAATATTCAACTATAAACCTAATTATTGTGTTGGAGACACCTTGATTGTTCAGGTTGAGATGTTCAATCATTTGGGGAAAAGGAAGACTTATGGAGGAGATTTCTTACTGGCCCGGATCTTTTCACCAAAGCTTGGAGCTGGAGCTTCTGGAAGAATTGAGGACTTCAATAATGGAACTTACAATATTTATTTTACATTATTTTGGGAAGGACAAGTACAAATATCTATTCTCCTAATGCATCCCAGTGAAGGGGTAGCTCTGCTGTGGAAAGGAAGGAACATGGGATACAATTATATTGGCTACACAGGATTATTTATTCATAAAAAACAGGAGCTACATACAGAATGTGGATTTTACTTGAATTCCCAACAAGAAGAATGTGAATATACAAACAGAAAATATAGAGAAGTTTTCCACTGTATCAAGTTACCAGCAATACCCTGTGAGGCTTTGATATCATTAAAAAGTTGGCACAAAGATTATACGTACCTCAGCAGCGCGAACAAGACTTTATTATCCCTGTAAGTATTTCCTACGATTACTTTTTATTACTGGCATATGTTGCATTTTAGTTAATGAGGCTCCAAATCTGTTGAGAGAAGATGTTGCTAAATGTATTTCCATGTTTTGATAGGATGTTCATTCATTAAAAGTAGAATTCTATTTTTTAGGTAAACCTGTTGCAAAACTTGGCAATTCAAACTGATCACATGGTAAAAAAAAATGCATAAGAAGGAGAAGCTTTTAATTGAACCTGTGACCAGGCTAATAGCATTCAAATATTTACATAGTCGTACCAAGAAGTAAAACTTAAACTCCCTAACCTTGGTAACTGCAGGCAAAGTACTCATTTCTCCTCAGCTCCCCCCTAATCTGCCTTTCCAAAGAACCTGCTTTGCATTAACTTTAGACGTTAGAAAGCTGTTATAGCTGCAAAGGGTTGCCCAACTCAATATTGAACCCTACGGACTAAGACTGGGATGCCATTAAAGTTGCCATTAAATGGCATTAGATGCCATTAAAGTTCATGTGTGTGTAAAGGCAGGTGCCCCAATACTTTTGCAATATAGTGTATAATCCTACCTTCTGTCCAAGGGATAATAGTCACTAGATAAAACGGATAGGGTGAATACGCCAAGTACACACACACCAAAAAACCTGGAATATAAGGTGCTGGATCATTTCTGCTATTCATTCTTGATACTTGTATAGGAGAAGATTTATTTTGTTGTTTAGGAAGTAAAAGCCATCAGTTGGCACGTACCTTGAGTAGAAACTGGTTTGGATGGAAGTGAGTGCCAAACACTTTATATACAAAAGCTGTTTTTTTTTTATTGATATTTAGTAAAATCCAACATGTTATGGGGTTTTAAAGGCTCCATTTTATCAAGGCTTGGCAAATGCTGAACAATGAAAATTATGCTGGACTGATGTATTTGGAGTCGTCCCTGACAATGCTTTTAAAGAGCAAATTTAAAGGATCTGCTTCAGAAGCTGGTTCAGGGAAATCTTTTGGTTTGTTCTTTACTTAAACATTCTGTACTTTAAATATTCTTGCAGGGTGATTTATGCCCTGTACACACAATTGGATTTTCTGACAACAAAACAATGTTTGCTTTTTTTCCGAAGGTTGTTGGCTCAAACTTGTCTTGCATACACACGGTCACACAAATGTTGGCCCAAAATTCCGAACGTGAGAACGCGGTGACGTACAACACGTATGACGAGCCGAGAAAAACGAAGTTCAATAACCAGTGCGGCTCCTTCTGCTTGAATCCGAACATGCGTCGGACTTGTGTACACACGCTCTGAATTTCCGACAGCAAAGTGAAGTTGTCGGGGAAAATGTGAGAACCAGCTCTCAAACATTTGTGTGCGGAAATTCCGACAGCAAATGTTTTTGATGGAGCATACCCACGGTCGGACTTTCCGACAACAAACTCACATCGAACATTTTCCGTCGGAAAGTCCGACCGTGGGTACGCGGCATTAGTCCTGCTCCAGGATTCATGCAAAAATTGGGATAACTCCTCGTTTTATATTTGTTACATGTTCCCATTCACATAGCATAACTTTAACCCCTTCACGTCTAAGGCCCCTTTCACACGGGACGGATCCGTGTTGATCCGCCCCGTGAACATCCGCTGCTCAGCGGGGATCGCTCCGTTTTCCCCAGCTGAGCTGGCGGATGACAGGGCGGGACCCGCACACTGTGCAGGGACCGCCCTGTCAGATCTCCGTTCTCCCCTATGGGGGATCGGAGGAACACGGACCGTCTGTCCGTGTTCATCCGATCCGCTCTGCAGACGGATAGAAAAATAGGATTTTCTTCCGTCTGTAGAATCGGACAAGAGCGGAGCCGGACAACATCGGGTGTTAGCGGATGTACATCCGCTGACACCCGCTATCCCATAGGGATGCATGTATGTCCGTATTTCATCCGAAAACGGATGGATGAAATACGGACATACGGTCCGCATGTGTGAAAGGGGCCTAAGGTTAAAACATGTTAATGCCTAAGCACAATTTTGCAACCTTGACACGTGTTAGTAAAATTGTACATATCATCACAGATTATACCTTGGGTTTTTTTTTTTCAGGACAAATTGGGCTTCGTTTGGTGGTAATGGTAAAAGTGGAAATGGCTACAAGTGGAAATGCACTTAAAATTTACAGGTCTATAGTTACTTGGTGAATATAGTGACTATTTTTTACATATTAGCACCATGTTGTTGTGTTTTTTTTTTTTTTTTGTTTTTTTTTTTAACCAATTGATTGGTACTAAGCCAATCATTCAATGGCCTAAAATAACTGAGCTAAACTCTTTAGAGACTCAAGGGTGTAAGTGATATGGTCCAGGTGCTTTATTCACTCTTAGTTTGTCTGTCTCTGGATCATATCAATTTTGATCCATTTAAACGCTTTTGGGTTGATACTATCCTACAGCTGGGTATACAGGTAAAGTTTTTTTGGTTTTGTTTTGCTTAACCAGCTGATTTGTCAAAAAAAAAACTGACACAAGCAATGTTGATGCAGGGATCTCTCCTGCTGAGCCATTGTATTTTGACAGGGATGACTCCAAATTGTGTGTGATAGACCAACACAAAGTGGCACATAATTGTGAAATGGAAGGAAAATGGTTTTCATATTTATTTATTTTTTACAAATCTCTAAAAACTGTGCCGTGCATTTGTATTCAGCCCCCTTCAGAAGTCACCTAATTAGTAAATAGAGTCCCCCTGTGTGTAAATTAATCTCCGTATAAATACAACTGTTCTGTGAAGCCCTCAGAGGTTTCTCAGAGAACCTTGGTGAACAAACGGCATCATGAAGGCCAAGGAACACACCAGACAGGTCAGAGATAAAGTTGTTTATTATTATTATTATTATTATACAGGATTTATATAGCTCCATACAGTTATAATACAAAGTACAAGAGGATTAAGAGGGCCCTGCTCAGAAGAGCTTACAATCTAATAGGGTGGGACAGGTGGTCCAAAAGGTTGTAACTGTGGGGAATGAGCTGATGGAAGAGGTACAAGATTAAAGTTGAGAAGTTTAAAGCAGGGTTAGGTTATGAAAAAATATCCCAAGCTTTGAAACATCTCACGGAGTACTGTTCAATCCATCATCCGAAAATGAAAAGGGTATGGCACAACTGTAAACCTACCAAGACATGGCCGTCAACCTAAACTGACAGGCCGGGAAGGAGAGTATTAATCAGAGAAGCAGCCAAGAGGCCCATGGTAACTCTGGAGGAACTGCAGAGATCCACAGCTCAGGTGGGAGAATCTGTTCACAGGACAACTATTAGATGTGCACGTCATAAATCTGGCCTTTATGGAAAAGTGGCAAGAAGAAAGCCATAAGAAGTCCTGTTTGCAGTTTGCAAGAAGCCATGTGGTGGACACAGAAAACATGTGGAAGAAGGTGCTCTGGTCAGATGAGACCAAAATTGAACTTTTTGGCCTAAAAAGCAAAACGCTATGTGTGGCAGAAAACACACACTGCACATCACCCAGAACACACTATCCCCACTGTGAAACATGATGGTGGCATCATTTTGTGGGGATGCTTTTCTTCAGCAGGGATGCTGGTCAGCATTGATAAGAAGATGGATGGAGCCAAATACAGGCAATCTTAGAAGAAAACCTGTTAGAGTTTGCAAAAGACTTGAGACTGGGGCAGAGGTTCACATTCCAGCAGGACAATGACTCTAAACATACAGCCAGACCTACAATGGAATGGTTTGGATCAAAGCATATTCATGTGTTCGAATAGCCCAGATAAAGTCCAGACCTAAATGCAATTGAGAATCTGTGGCAAAACTTGAAAATTGCTGTTCAGATGCTCTCCATCCAATCTGACAAAGCTTGAACTATTTGACAAAGAAGAATGGGCAAAAATGTCATTCTCTAGATGTGCAAAGCTGGTAGAGACATCCCCAAAAAGACTTGCAGCTGTAATTGCAGCGAAAGGTGGACCTACAGAGTATTGAGTCAGGGGGGACAAATGCATAAGTTTCAGATATTTATTTGTAAAAAGATGTTAAACATTTATCATTTTCCTTCCACTTCACAATTATGTGCCACTTTGTGTTTGTCTATCACATAAAATCCCAATAAATACATTTACATTTTTGGTTGTAACATGGCAAAATGCGGAAAATTGCAAGGGGTATGAATACTTTTTCAAGACACCCTCTATATTTTCAAGTCTCCCTTTTATATTGTAAAGTGCAGTGAAAACTGGTGCTATGTAACTCCTGTAAAATAATAATCATCCCTCTTCCCATCTCAGTGACAAGGAAGAGATGGAAAATCAGCTTTTCACTAATTTTCAATATAAACAGTATTTGCAAACCGTACCGATCCAAGCAGACTTATGGCTTCACTTCCAGTTGCATGTGCCCCAGCCAAAAGGAGCCCTTTTTCATCTTGAATAAACTTTTTTTTATTGCATACTGAACAGTACATTACATGTAAATACAACCCAACAACCCTGCTCTTCTTCCGCCAAAACACATTTCCTCCTATGTTGTTCTTATCTTCTAAAAGGACCTGAATTTGGAAAAAATAAAATCAAGTTGTTCCGGCCAAAGGCTCATGCACATACGCTAAGGCTTAAGAGGGAAAAACATGTGACGAGGTTTCAGTCCCATATGAATGAAGTGTCCGATGAAGCCTCGTGAATTTGGTTACTTGAGTTTAGGGAAACCCATAGATTAAAGCTAAACTCTGGGCAAGAAGTTAAAGCGGAGTTCCACACAAAAATGGAACTTCCGCTTTTCCGAACCCTCCCCCCCCTCCGGTGTCACATTTGGCACCTTTCAGGGGGGAGGGGGGTGCAGATACCTGTCTAAGACAGGTATTTGCACCCACTTCCGGCATAGACTCCCATGGGAGTCTACGCCTCTTCCCGTCCCCACCGCGCTGTCTCCTGGGAGCGGGGACTACTTGGGACGTGCAGCGCGACTCGCGCATGCGCAGTAGGGAACCGGGAAGTGAAGCCGCAACGCTTCACTTCCTGATTCCCTCACCTAGGATGGTGGCGGCAGCTGCCGAGAACCGAGCGGGTTCTCGGCGTCGCCTGCCGACATCGCTGGACCCTGGGACAGGTAAGTGGCCATGTATTAAAAGTCAGCAGCTGCAGTATTTTGTAGCTGCTGGCTTTTAATATTTTTTTTTTTTTTTTGGCGGTGTGGGTGAACCCCCGCTTTAAATACACAAAAAGTGTGCTGAACAAACTTTTTTTGTGCTTGGGATTTGTAATGATCTTGTTTGTCACAATCTGACACAGCAACTGTTTTTTATTGTGTTTACACAAAAGATGTTCCCCCAATTGTTATATTCCCTCCATAAAACAAAAACTCGCAGTATGACACGCTCAAGACACATACGTTTACCTTAACGGCCGGTTCACACTGGTCTGACGTGCTCCGACTTCCAGAGCACAAGTTGCATGACATGTCAAAATGAATGGTTCCCTATGAGAGCCGTCTTAACTGGTCCTACTTGTGTCGGTCTGACTTTGAAAATGCTTCCTGCACTACTTTTGGTGCGACTTGGGCATGATTTCAGCCCACTGATTTGAATGGAAGTCGGGATCATCATCTTAACTGATCTGACTTTTGGCATACCACTTGTGCTCTAAGGCTCTTAAAGGTGGACCCTTTGGTCTGGTATGGGTTTTGAGGGGAAACCCCACACCAAAAAAAAGTGTGCGATCCCCCCCAAAATCCATACCATACACTTATCCAAGCAGTCAGCCCGGCAACCATATCAGGCCACATGTCCTCACCTTGTCCCCATGTTGATGGGGACAAGTGCCTCTTTCGCACAACCATGGCCGGTGGTTGTGGGAGTCTGCAGGCAGGGGGCTTATCGGAATCTGGAAGACTTCTTTAACAAGGGGGGCCCCCAGATCCCACCCCCCATGTGAATGAGTATGGGGTAAATTGTACCCCTACCAATTTACCCCCAAAAAAGAAGTGCAGTGTTACAAAAAACACTGGGGGGGGCACATGCCTTCCATCGCAGCTCCAAGGGGTCTTCCTCCTCCGGTCTTCTTCTCCCCCTGATGTCGTCTTCCTCCCGAGAGGTCTTCTCCCTTTGCCAATCTTTCTACTTCTTTCTTTCTACTTTCTTTCTTTCTACTTTCTACTTTCTTTCTTTCTACTTTCTTTCTACTTTCTACTTTCTTTCTTTCTACTTTCTTTCTACTTTCTCTCTTTTTTTTTTTTTCCTCCTTTTTTTTTTTTCTCATGTGTTTTTACAAATGACAGTGGCTGTCAAATCCTGTACGGTCTGTGCCGGTGGAAGCCTGGATAGGGTCAGGTGACAGACAAACCCTTCATCTCCAACCCCCCCTCCTGCCCCCCCGCCCAATTATCCTAAAACTAATTATGATCCCCAGCTTTATCAGTGTAAGCAGCAGTGTAAAGTATCACTAAATGATGCATCTTCAGTAGTGGCAGTATAAGTGATTATATTCCAAATTCAGTGAAGATATGCACTGTGTTGGGATCTACTTCTCATCCGCCCACCCATTGGCTCCAGCATAAGGTATCTAGTGGCAAATGTATCAGAAGTACCTCAAAGTCCGGCCTTGAATGCCTGCACTCTCCCCTCTCCCGCTTGGTGCCTTCTGGCTCTGACACCCCTCACATTTTTGTAAATTTCTTATTTTTTTTTCCATGTGACAACACTGCAGAAATGACACTTGCTGTCCCCTCAAAATAACTCAATACACAGCCAATAATGTCTAAACCGCTGGCAACAAAAGGGCGTACACCCCTAAGTGAACATGTCCAAATTGCGCCCAAAGTGTCAATATTTTGTGTGGCCACCATATTTTCCAGCACTGCCTTAACCCTCTTGGGCATGGAGTTCACCGGATCTTCACAGGTTGCCACTGGAGTCCTCTTTCACTCCTTTATGACATCATGGAGCTGGTGGGTGTTAGAGACCTTGCGCTCCTCCACCTTCCGATTGAGGATGCTCAATAGGGTTTAGGTCTGGAGACATGCTTGACCAGTCCATCCTTTACCCTCAGCTTCTTTAGCAAGGCAGTGGTCGTCTTGGAGGTGTGTTTGGGGTCGTTATCATGTTGGAATACTGTCCTGCGGCCCAGTCCCCGAAGGGAGGGGATCGTGCTCTGCTTCAGTATGTCACAGTACATGTTGGCATTCATGGTTCCCTCAATGAACTGTAGCTCCCCAGTCCCAGCAGCACTCATGCAGCCCCAGACCATGACACTCCCACCACCATGCTTGACAGACACACTTATCTTTTTGTACTCCTCACCTGGTTGCCAACACACACGCTTGACACCATCTGAACCAAATACGTTTATCTTGGTCTCATCAGACCATGGGACATGGTTCCAGTAATCCATGTCCTTAGTCTGCTTGTCTTCAGCAAACTGTTTGCAGGCTTTCTTGTACATCATCTTTTAGAAGAGGCTTCCTTCTGGGATGACAGCCGTGCAGACCAATTTGATGCAGTGTGCGTCGTATGGTCTGATCACCGACAGACTGACCCCCCACCCCTTTTAACCTCTGCAGCAATGCTGGCAGCACTCATAAGTCTATTTCCCAAAGTCAACCTCTGGATAAGACGCTAAACATGTGCACTCAACGTCTTTGGTCGACCATGGCGAGCTCTGTTCTGAGTGGAACCTGTCCTGTTAAACTGTCGTATGGTCTTGGACACCATGCTTCAGCTCAGTTTCAGGGTCTTGGCAAACTTTTTATAGCCTAGGCCATCTTTATGTAGAGCAACTATCCCTTTTTTTTTTGCAGATCCTCAGAGTTCTTTGCCATGAGGTGCCATGTTGAACTTTAAGTGACCAGTATGAGGGTGAGAGCGATAACCCCAAATTTAACACACCTGGCTCCCCATTCACACTTGAGACCTTGTAACACTAATGAGTCACATGACACCGGGGAGGGACAATGGCTAACTGGGCCCGATTTGGACATTTTCACTTAGAGGTTGTTGCCAGTGGTTTAGACATTAATGGCTGTGTTGCGTTATTTTGAGGGGACAGCAAATTTACACTGTTATACAAGCTGTACACTCACTACTTTACAGTGTAGCAAAGTGTCATGTCTTCAGTGTTGTCACACGAAAAGATATAATAAAATATTTACAAAAAATGCGAGCAGTGTATTTACTTTTATGAGATACTGTATGCATACAATGAAAGCATATCAGCACCATTGAAGTAATGTGTTTCTTATTTTTTCATTATTTGTAATTAAAGGTCAAACATTGGCATAGAAATTCCCAAAAGAGTTGGAAGTATCAATGTTTTAAAATGCGCAAGTAAGTCTACATTTTCATATTTATTTTTCTTCATTTTATGTGTACCTTTTTTAATCAATTTTCTACTACTTCCCTTGCACATGATTGGGTATTCAGAGTGAACACAGGCTCACCTTATTAACTAGGATGAGCCTGTTTTTACTCTGAATACCCAATTATGTGAAAAGGAAGTAGTAGAAAATTGATTTTGTTAGCATATAATTGGTTGATTAAAGTCAACTTGGCTTCAGTTTAACCAATTTCCGCCCGCGCTATTGCCGAAAGATGGCTACAGCGTGCACTTCCAATGCCTCCCTGCGGTGCACGGGCGGTGCGCTCTGTGACCACTGAGTCCTTCGGACTCGGCTGATCACAGATTGGGGTAAAAAGTCAATCACAGAAGCCCTTTAGCACATGATCAGCTGTCAGCCAGTCAGCCAATGACAGCTAATCACAGGATGTAAACACAAGCTGCTAACAGCATGAAGAGAGAAGAGCCGATAACCAGCTTGTGTTAGGGACATGTGTCCTGATTATCAGTGCAGTTCCATCAGTGCCCACCTGTGCTGCCAGTCAGTGCCCATCAGTGCTGCCAATCAGTGCCCACTCTCAGAGCTGCCTCATCAGTGCCATCTATCAGTGCAGCCTCATTAGTGCACATCAATAAAAGAGAAAAATTACCAGTTTTTTGTTAATTTGTGGTCTTTTTTTAGTTTGTTTAGCAAAAAATTAAATGCCACCACAAGAAAGCTCTATTTGTGTGAAAAAAATTAATACAAATGTCATATGGGTACAGTGTTGCATGACTGCGCAATTGTTATTCAAAGTGAGACAGCACTGATAGCTGAAAAATGGGCTGGGTAGTAAGGGGGTAAAAGTGCCCAGTAGGCAAATGGTTAATTACTAAGCTCAGTGACTATTCATGTTGACAGCCTTTACTACTTTAGTAAATCAAACTTGGAAACCTTAGCAAGTATGTCTGGGCCATCTGCCTTTAAAGGGCCAAAAGGCACTTGGCTGTTCTGTACCACCTGTGGTATGCCCTAATGTGTCACACACAATACAACCAATAACCCACAAGCACATAAGCAGCTAATTAACCACTCCACCTACATATAATAAAAAGGCGTTAACAGCTGTCAATGTTTCCCGCAAAGAGATTCACCTTCACTATTTGTCCCCGTGGCCATTGTCCCAGGATGGAAAGTGGGTGAAAATCAAAAATTACACAGTTGCCACAGAACAGGAATAGGTGGGAGCTTATAAATGTCAGAGGTTGAATCCCCTCAGTTTGAGATGTCCAATCACTTCTTGTGTCTTTGGGGCATAAAGTAAGTCATACCTCCTAACCATCCTGGATTCCACGAGACCGTCCTGCGATTTTAAGTACTGGGGTCCCGCAGGTCTGGGCTGAACAAGTTCCAGCTCTGGGTTCCATTCAGTAGTGGCATCCTCAAGGGTGCAATGTGTGTTCTCACACACAGCACCAATTAAGGAGTCATGTGAGAAGATCTGGCCGCAATCTCTGCTCCCCCCTCCTCAATGCAGTCACCGGTTGTTAGGACCACCGGTGTCCTAGCAACTAATGACATCACTTGCAGGCCTCTTGGCTTCACCCCCATCTTTGACTCCCGATCCTGCCTCTCAGTGGCGCCTATGCTGGCTCTCAGCAGCTCCAATCCTGTCTGCCAGCAGCCTGATCCCAAGTGCCAGTGGCTCCCGATCTTGTCTGCCAGCAACCACAATGCCAGCTCTCAGCAGCTTGTGGAAGGTAAGCAGAACTCTTTTTCACACCGAAATGCTCCACCTGCTTTTGTGTGTTTGCGCCAGGCACCCAGAAGGGACATGGCCCACATTCGCTGGTGGGTGCCCTGGGTCCCAACTGGGGTGGGGGGCACTAGTAAGAGAGGAAGGGGGGAATTGGTGAACTGGGGGGGCATTAATAAGAGAAGAGGGGGGAATTGGTGAGAGAACGGAGAGGGGGGCTTTATTAAGAGAGGAGGGAGGAATTGGTGAGAGCTGGGGGGGGGGGGGGGCTTAGTAAGAGAGGAGGAGGGAATTGGTAAGAGAGCTGAGAGGGGGCATTAGTAAGAGAGGAAGGTGGAATTGGTGAGAAAGCTGGGGGGGGGGGGGCATTGCTGAGAAAGCTGGGAGGCATTACTAAGAGGAGAGTGGCATTAGTGTGAGAGCTGGAGGTAAGAGAGCTGGGTTTTGTTTAACACCCCTTAAGCCCCTCTCGCCATTAAGACTCTGGCCACACCCACATTTTGCCATTGCGCGTACCACAGCTCACTTAATCCCTCATTTGTCCCTCATTTGTCCCTCATTTGTCCCTCATTCTGAAGTTCAAAAGTTGGGAGGTATAACTAAGGGGAACTCATACCAATGAGGAAACAGAGTGTCAGAGGTTCTAACGTTTTCCTACTCCAAGGGTTTCCAACCACACCCACGGGCCACATCTAATTTGCTGCAAGATTGTGACATATCCCCAATGTGCACAGATTGAGGATTCAGGTCAGCAGAGGTTTCCTACAGTCTCTGATTCCATCTGAGGGGCTTCAATGAGGACCCTGATGTAAGAGAGGACCCAAATGCTGTGTAAGAGGCACTCAAATATGGACCCTGATCTAATGGGAGAACCTGATATAAGGGGAGACTCTGATGGGGGCCTTGATGTAAGGGGGAACCAGATTTAAAGAGAAGGTCATTTATTTATAAAACTGGATTTTTTTTTTTTTCTTCGACCAGCGAATATTTGTAAAATATACAATGTGGTCTTCATATGGGAAAGTTTGGAGACCCCTGTTCTACTCCTATTCAAATCAAAAAAATTTTGACTGCAGTTCTACTATTATGTTTCGTTTATAGCCTCCCTCTTAAATTTCATAGTGAAATTTAATGTGTACTAAAAAAAAGACAAAAAACGTTATGAACCTAAAAATTAACGCTAATGCCGCGTACACAGGAGCGGACGTTACGGCAGACTTGGTCCGGTGTACTGGATTTCGTCGGACAATTCGATCGTGTGTGGGCTCCAGTGGACTTTGTTTTCTCAAAAGTTGGACGGACTTAGATTTGAAACCTGTTTTAAATCTTTCGGTCAAACTTGAGTCCGGTCGAAAAGTCCGCTCGTCTGTATGCTAGTTCGACGGACAAAAAGCCACGCCAGGGCAGCTATTGGCTACTGGCTATGAACTTCCCTGTTTTAGTCCGGTCGTATGTTATCACGTACGAATTCGACAGACTTTGGTGGATTGTGTGTAGGCAAGTCCATTCATTCAGAAAGTCCGTCAAAGTCCGCCGGGCAAAGTCTGCCGTAAAGTCCGCTCGTGTGTACGCGGCATTACACAATTCTTTTTGAGAAACTCCTATGGCTTTGACTTCAAAATGCTCCAGGGGGTCTAAAACCATAGCCTGCGGGCCACATCCAACCTGCTGCAAGATTTTATCTTGCAGTAGGACCAGTGACATGTACTCACTGGGCAGCAGAGGTTTCCTATAGTCTCTGCTTCCATCTGAGGGGCTCTGATGAAACCCTGATGTAAGAGACGACTCTGATGTAATGGGGACTCTGATGGAGACCCAAATACTGTGTAAGAGGCACTCCAATGAGAACCCTGATCTAATGGGAGACCGTGATGTAAGGGGAGACTCTGGGGACCCTGATGTAAGGGAGAACCAGATTTAAAGAGGGGGGTCATTTATTTATAAAACTGATATTTTTTTTTTTTTTTTTCATTTGACCAGCGAATATTTGTAAAATATACTACGTTGCCTTCATACGGGAAAGTTTGGAGACCCCTGCTCTTCTCTTTTCAAAACAACAAAAATGTAGCTGCAGTTCTACCATTATGTTTATTATGTTTTGTTATAGATTCCCTTTTAAAATTCATAGTGATATTAATGTGTACTAAAAAAAAAATGACACAACTTTCTAAACCTAAAAAATTATAAAACAATTCTTTTTCAGAAACTCCTATGACTGTGACTTCAAAATGCCAAATTGGGATCTCTCTTCCCTTCCCTAGCGGTTATTTCCTGAACAACCAATGGTTCCCATCGCATTGCAATCTTTCTTCCTTTGAGCCCTTGTTAAACATAAATAAATGTTTGGCTGGCAAAATAATATATTTGATGGGCGATTCAACAATGCGCCAGTGGGTAGAATTCTTCTCAAAAGTCCTAAAGAGTAAGTATGCTTGTTGTTTTGAAGAATTCTAAAGCATAACTCCACGGAACATATGACTTAAATAGTGAGCTAAATGAGTAAATGGGCCATCACTCTGTTATCTGAGACTGCAGTGGCCTGGGTGGAGGTTTTCTGACCTGCACATTTACATGCCTCAAGAAATGGTATTCCCAGAGCACCAGCATACTGAGCTCTCTCCAGGCTCACCTACCCTCTGCCTATCCATTATAATGCATGTGCTTCCACTGTGGAGACCCTCAAAATTTGGAGTTAGGATTACAGAAAATACTGGTAGCTTACACATGTATTGTCAGTCTTGATCGTGTGAGTGCAGACAGAAGGTAAGGTTGGCACGCTTACCAGAAATGGTGGACTCATATACCGTACGGCAAAGTAGTCAATCAGGCATTCATGAGGGAAAACCTCAACAAACTCAGCAGATGGAGTCAGTGATCAGAAGTTGCGCCCCATCCGGTAGAAGAGAGGTTCCAACATCAAACGGCAAACCTTTAAAAACACACAGGGGCTGGTTGTCGGTCACAGGTCCACCAATCCCCGTCCTGACACCCCACACACAGGCCCAGTGCCGCTCCGTTTACTGTTCCGGTCGGCAGCTCTGACTTCACCAGTATGGGCCATTCACCGCATTTTTTACTAGTAATGGTGGCGATCAGCGAGTTATAGTGGGACTGCAATATTGCGGCGGACAAATCAGACACCTGACGCTTTTTGGGGACCAATGACACTAATACAGCAATCAGTGCTAAAAAAATTGCACTATCACTGTACTAATGACACTGGCAAGGAAGGGGTCAACGGGCGATCAAAGGGTTAAATATGTGCCTAGGGAGTGCTTACTAACCGTGTAAGTAGTGCTTGTACTGTGGGAAGGCAGAGATCTGTGTTCCTGTTTAGCAGAAACACAGGATCACTACCTTCCCTTTTCACAGAACAACGATCCTCCTTGGGTAGGTGATTCTGCCCCGAGCGAATGCCCTGCTACAGTAAATGTACGTGGGGCAGTCGGCATCTAGGATATGCATTTTTTTAAAAACTAGTAAAACTACCTACATTTGTCATGATATCAGCCTACAGTTTGTCATCTCTTGCTTAGCAGCACTCAGATTGGAAGGAGAAGGGGTACCATGAGGAGCCAATCAGGCTCTGCTGCATGCCCATGTGCTGACAGGGAACATGCTGACAGGAGGAGAGAGCAGCATGGGCATAGTTAATGTGTTACTAAACCCACAACTGTAAAATCTGACTGTATATGCAGTAAAGCATGCTTGTTATACTCACTGTGGAACCTAAGGGGTTAATCATCTGCATTGTGTAAAAAGGCTGTCATTCCTCTCTGATCCTCCCTTTCTCCCGCTGTCCCCAAGCCATCTCCTGATAAGACAGAGCCTTTGGAGTCACTCACTCTTTCTCTCCCTCTCCCTCTCCCTCTCCCTCTCCCTCTCCCTCTCCCTCTCCCTCTCCCTCTCCCTCTCCCTCTCCCTCTCCCTCTCTCTCTCTCTCTCTCTCTCTCTCTCTCTCTCTCTCTCCTCTCTCTCTCTCTCTCTCTCTCTCTCTCTCTCTCTCTCTCTCTCTCTCTCTCTCCCTCTCTCCCTCTCTCCCTCTCTCTCTCTCCCTCTCTCTCCCTCTCTCTCTCCCTCTCTCTCTCCCTCTCTCTCACCATTTGGCTGGCAAAAGAACAGAGCACTTTTTTCGATTCAGCACTGCGTCGCTTTAACTAACAGTTGTGCGACGTGGCTCCCACACAAAATTGACTCTATAAACAAATAAAAGCGACAATTTTGAAAAAACGCATTATTTTTTGCTATAATAAATATCTCCAAAAAATAGATAAAAAAATTTATTTTTTTCCTCAGTTTAGGCTGATACGTACTTTTACATATTTTTGGTAAAAAAAAATGCAATAAACGTTTGTTTGGTTTGCGCAAAGGTTAAAGCATCTACAACATAGGGTATAGTTTATGGCTTTTTTTTTTTTTTTTTTTTTATGTGAACTGCGACATTATGGCGGACAGATCGGACACTTTTGGTGCTATTTTGGGACCATTCACATTTTATACAGCGATCAGTGCGACTAAAAATGCATTGATTATTATGTAACTGTGACTGGCAGTAAACGGGTTAACCACTAGGGGGCGCTGTAGGGGTTAATGTGTCCTAGGGAGTGATTCTAACTGTAGAGGGGATGGGCTAGCTGTGACACGTCACTGATCTCTGCTCCCGATTACAGGGAGCTGTGATCAGTGTCCTGTCACTAGGCAGAACGTGGAAATACTTGTTTACATCAGCATTTCCTCATTCTTCCTCTCCGTGAGACAATCGCGGGTATCCCCGCGGACATTGAGTCCGCAGGACCCGCAAAAACGCTCACGGAGCTCGTGGCAGGTGCCCGCAAGCTGCTTCTTAATGGGCAACGTACAGGTACGTTGACATGCCTGTACGTGCCCTTCTGCCGACATATATCGCCATGAGTCGGCCGGCAAGCAGTTAAAGTGATACTAAACACACACTGTTTGATTTACATTGTCCCTTCTATTTCTATATGTGGATGATGGCACTGTAATTATTAAAAAAACAAACATCTAAGTACCTTTTTTCCTAATCGCTATATATATCTGTCACAGCTCTTTCCCGGCCTGTCTGCAGGGAAACATAAGCAGGAGGAGCTTCTAGTGCTCTGCTGCTGGTCACATGCTCAAAAAAAAAAAAAAAAAAAAAAAGCATTTGGAATACAGAGTAAAAAATAAAGAAATACATATGTAGCGGTACCCCCACAGGGGCTGCTGGTAGATGTTGTCCGCCTCTCACTCTGCACAGCCATGCACACAAATCTTCAGACACTCAGTAGTCGAGAAGCAGTCCTTGTACTTTTTGTTTTTTTGTTTGTTTTATTTAGGAGATTGTAACTTTGGTGGGGATAGGGTAGATATGGGATGCCCAGTTGATTGTAAAAGCAATAAGGACTGAGAACTATATACATCTCCGGTATATACAACTTCCTCTCTTCTACCTCCAGCACAAACTTGCTTGTAGAACTACAACTCCCAGGACCAGCTATCACTGAATTGCAGGCCTGAGACGGGATCAACCAGGCCCAAAGCAGAAATGCCCTTTGCTGGCAGGGACCGCGGGCCCCTATGGTGTAGCAAAATTGGTAGTCCTAGTGCTAGCTGTCCCACATGGCTACTGCTCCCAGTACCATCTTTTCAGGCTCTGCCAGTACTCCTGCCTGCAGCTGCCTCTTTCCGCTGCCCGTGCCACCACAGTCATCTCCACTGGCTCTGCACCCATCCCAGACTGCTTGCACCCAGTCCTCTCAGGCGTGGCTCCCAGTCCTCTCAGGCGTGGCTCCCAGTCCTCTCAGGCGTGGCTCCCAGTCCTCTCAGGCGTGGCTCCCAGTCCTCTCAGGCGTGGCTCCCAGTCCTCTCAGGCGTGGCTCCCAGTCCTCTCAGGCGTGGCTCCCAGTCCTCCCAGGCGTGGCTCCCAGTCCTCCTGACTGTGTGTCACTCACCAGCCTTCTTGGCTGCAACTTGTTGTTGTTCCTCCTGGAGACTTGCCTGGCAGTGTTCTCCTGCTGTCCTCTCCTTGCACCTGTGCCTCCTGTCCTCCATTGATTCTAGGAAGGCCTGCCTGCACCTGAGCCAGGCCCAAGCCCCCCCCCCCCCCCCAAGGACTGGGGAGCTCCCTCAAAGGCCACCGACAGCCTAACACTCCATCTCCAGCTTCCACCCGAACAACTCTTCCCCAGCTGTGCTGACCCTGAGTATTTGAGGAGGCCTGCCCCCTGCCAATCCAAGTTGAGGATTGGGCAGGGCCCTCAGAATACTTCAGACAACTCCACCTTGCCTCTCCTCCTGTCTTTCCAGGAGGTTCCAGAACGTTCTGTAAATAAATGGGAGATCTCAGTGATGCTGCCTGTGAGTGATCCAGCTCTCCCTGGATTTCTGCAAACAAAAACATGCAGGCCTGGCTGCCTACACTGACAAAAAAAAAATCTCTCACACCTAGCAGGATAGAGGGTGCTACGCATATTTGAAATCAGATCTTCTGGATTTCTGCCAGTCACAGGCTGTTTCATACCCCTCCAGTCTATAGTCACATGGGCTGCTCAGATGTGATAGGGAGAAAATGCTCAGCATAGAAACTCACTGAAAACTGAGCATGTGTAGAGTTGCCACCACAGCTGCAAAATCCCTGAATTGGGGACATGGACAGAAGGGAGAGATTGAGAGCAGCCGGAGCAACCAGGTTTTTTTGCAGAATACAGAAAGCGAATCCCATAGTGACTGAGCATGAACACCATGTAATACACCATTTACTTTTGTTATGATGTGGGTTTAGTCTGGTTATAAGGAAAAAAGAGGTGGGGATGGAGTATTTATTGCCACTAAAATCCTGTGCCAAACATTATCAGTTTTAAAGTGCAATGTGCCATTTACAAAATGGTCGAAATGGCAAATTATGGGTTGATATTTTTTTTTTATTGAATAAATGCAAGTTTATCCCAATTGACCTGCATTTTTTTTTTCTTTTCAACTTTAAATTATATATATTACTGTTCTTGTTGATGTTTAATACTGTGTACTTTTTACTAAACAAAACAAAAAAGTTTGGAAGCTTACTACTTAATGATAATTCAAAATCTATAAAATTTTGGTGGATTTTTGCCAAAGTCTGTAAAATAACAAAAAAATTGCCTTTTTAATTTCTTTCAGATCTGCATTTTTTTGGCATCCCCAAACCTAGTTGGCACATGACCCATATGGCATACGACTTACAAAACAACATCTACATTCAGTGGAAGAAACATGGACATCCGTTTGTAGCTCCAAACTTCTACAGTGTCAAAGATCACTCCTACATCAGCAGTGAACTCGACCACCTTGCTGGTGGCTCCTACAACAATTGTTGTGATAGGTGTAGGACAACACTTCCGGCCCTTTCCCTTGCCCCTTTTCATCAAAAGACTTCTCAACATTAGACGTGCCATAGAGAACTTGTTTTTACGAAGTCCGGATACAAAGGTTATCATAAAGTCTGAGAATACCAGGGAGTTTTGAGCAAGATGTTGAGCGATTCAGTAATTTCCATGGCTATATTCAGTACCTCTTATTAAAGGACATCTTTAGTGGACTTAATGTTGGGATAATAGACGCTTGGGACATGACCACAGCATTTGACTCTAGAAATCCCCATCCACCGGAGCCTGTTGTTAAGAGTCAGATCAACTTGTTTTTGTCTTATATCTGTTAAAGGAGAAGTTTGGGCTCAGTTAAAAAAATAAAAATAAAAAAATGACATACTCCCCTCTATGCTGCAGCATCAGTGTCACATTGCAGCTGTCCCATGCCACCTTTTGAGCGATCAAATAATGAGCACTCAGGTCTGCTTGCAGGTTCAACTGACCACTCCTTCTCCAGAGCTCACCGGAATGCCAGGGTAAGACGGAGGGCTCTGTTTCTCAGCTATGGGCTGAAAGGCAGGGCCAGCTGTCAAGCAGGCAGCTGGGTGGATCCTTGCAAGGTGATAGCATCTCTTAAAGGTTCAGGTTAGGGTTAAGCCTAGTACACATGGGTCAAATGTCAGGCAACATTGGGTAGTTCTTTAAAAAAAAACGGCTGACATTTGGCCTGTGTGTATGGCAGCCGGTCCGACAGAAGCCAGTCGAAGGGTCATGACCGAAAAAGGTCTGACGAGTGGCTTCCGATTAGCGCTCTCAGCCAATGACTAAGAGCAATGACCGGAATGTTCTGGCGGGGGGGGGGGGGGAGTCCCTCTGTCAAAACACAATAGAAAAGCAGGGGAGACCGCTGTACTAACTTTAGATTGCTGGTACAGCAGCTCCAACCTGGGCTGTCGGTGTTTGTGTACTAGGCTTTAGGCTTTGGGAAGTGAGATAAAGTTATATGGTACACATATAGGTGACAGATCAGATTAAGAGTTAGTGACACTAAACTCTGGTTTAAAAAAAATATATATATATTCAAGATAGGGGGATTTTTTCGGTGTCAGACATATACACTTGACTTACTGTAGATAAAACATAGTTTTTATTAAAATTATATGTTCAAAAGAAAAGACAGACAATGCATACTGTGGATAAGCAGTATGGGGTTATGAACATTTGGTGGTCAACATCTTATACAGGTGAGTAATAAATCGCAGCAAAAGGTATTGCACACTAGCCTGACATGTTTCGCTTACTTTCGCTTCCTCAGGGGATGTGCAAGAGATTTATTAAATTGAGACCACTAGATAAACAAAATAAACCCATGAACCACCTGGCTGGTCCCCTGACTTAGTCCCAAAAACACCGGATCCGAGGGGGTCAATTTGGCAAGGTCATAGAGGGCTGATAGGGAAACACTGGGGGACATTAAGATTACCATGAAATTAAGTTTTGAATTGAATATATAGATAGTAAATAAGTCTGAAGAAGTGAAGGGAAACGGGGAGGGGGGGTGGGAGGGGGAAAAGAGGGAGGGGGGAGGGATGGAACCGGAAATGGGGAAGGGGAATGAGCATCTCTCGCTAAAATAATAATATATACTCACACTGAGTTCTATATTGGTTTGATTATCTAATTGTCCTTAAAGAACAATGACGATTGGAGGGTTTTGGTCAGACCCTATGTAGAGTTGGCTGCAGAGGCAGACTGGAAAATAATAATAGTAGGGAATTTTTTAATGTAAGATTATTGTTTAAAGAAAACAAAAATGAAAAAATTGTGATGAAATAGAAATATAGTTATGTAAGGTATTGTGTTGTTCATTGGCTCCGAGTGGGTTAAAGAATTTGCCTGTGAAGAAAGGGTGAAGGCACTGTGAAGTTTGGCTGACTGACCCGAATTCCTGGCTGGACATTAGCAGGAAAGTGAATAAGTATGGTGATAAACAGTACAGGTGACGGGGCAAAGCTCTCCACACCTGAATAACCTGACACAGACCGAGTTTTTATGTTATAGACCAGCTCAGCGATACCAAACACACAGATACGGATATAGACACCAACCGTGATACAAAGTGGTATGGACTGACTGTCTCCAAATGAGAGCAGATTAGTGCAGAGTCCAAGAATGACATGGAGATAAATAAGAAGATGATGCATCCAAATGTATACCGTCTTACCTCACAATTCACTGGTCACAAAACTAGTGTCTCCCTCCGGCTCAGGCTGATCTGACAGCCTGATGAGCCGGTATAAATCAGCCCTCCAACGAGCCGGCGTGTGACATCACTGGCTCGAGGCGGATGCAAAGACGCCTGTGCGCATGCGCCCGGGCAGCTTTCCAGCCTCTATACTACAATGACCATAGGGCCATGCGGCGGGGGGGAGGGTCCAGGCACGTCCGAAATTCGGGAGTGTACATAGAACTCTCCAAACAATCCCCGTGACGTCAGGGCATGCAGTGATGTTCCGGAGGGGGATAAAATCCCAAATGGCCAGGCCATTATGGGATCTTCAAGGGCCTGCTCGGCGATACCAGGTGTGAAAGTGGGCCTGCTGAAAGGTGGAAAGAGAAGGCCCTGGGCGTCCGTATGGCCTGCCAGAGCGGACGCCCGGGGGCGAGATGTGTAGGGGCATGGAACAAGGGCCGACTGAAAAGGATGGTTTTGGGTGAGAATGGAAGTAGGCATGCATGGGGATATTGGGACTAAACCACATATAGTCCCAACAGGTGAAGTGTCAAATAAGCGACTGAGTTCATTTACATAAGTTTTGAACCACTGAATAAAAATCGCATATAGTTTTGAAAAATTGTGTCAATGTTGTCATGACATTAGGGCAAAATATTCGCATTTGAATATCCATCAAAAGACAAAATCGTAATACAAACTCTGTAAAATTTAAAAATAAAGAATAGAAAAAACTAAAACAGAGTGAAAACACGCATATAATATAAATAATGTATTTATGTATCAACCATGGGGGAAAAGGAACGGGGGGAAAAAAGGAGAGGAGGGGGGGAGGGAAAAAGGGGACAGTGAGGGAGGGGACTGATAGCTGGTTGGTCTTCCCATTTTCATGGGAAAAATAGATGAGGAAAAGCCCAGAATAGGAACAAGACTGGGGTACATGGGAACCCTGGCTGGTGGAGAAAATAAGGGGAAAATCAACATGGACATTAGGAAACTTATAAAAAGGATTTAAAACTCAGATTTTCATTAAAGCCGGGAAAGCAAGTGGCCTTTAAGTTGTAAATCCAACGAGCCTCTAGTTGTAGCAGCATACGGTCAGCACTGCCCCCTCGAGAATCTGGGGGAATGTGTTCAAGCGCAAAAAATTCAATGAATTGCGGGTTGAAGTTGTGATACATGCCAATGTGTCGGCTGATGGCCGTGTCCATTTTCTTTTTCTTTATGGGTTTGATATGATCTCCTATACGTTGAAAAAATTGTCTTTTGGTTTTGCCTATGTAGAAGTCACCACACCGGCATTGGGCAAAATATACAATGCCAGGTGTTTAACAGGTGACTCTAAAGTGAATAGAGTGCCACCTTCCATTAGGTAATTTGAGTTTGGTTTTCGCAGCGACATAGTCGCACATGTCGCATGTACCACAAGGAAAAGTACCGCAACTCATAGATTCCATAGAGGGTTGTGTGGTTTTGAAATGACTTCGAACCAATTGATCCCTCAAGGAAGGGGCTCGCTTGAAAGTAATTTCAGGGACATTGTTTATATATTTACTCACGATGGGATCTGCGACTAGAAGAGGCCAAAACCTATTTAAAATGCATCTAAATTGTTGGTGCTGACAAGAGTATTGAGTGATGACCCGTACCTTATCTGGCTTTTTCACTTGTTTATTCGTAAATATCAGTGAATTCCTATTTTGTTCATTTGCTCTGTTAAAGGCTTTTTTGAGGCAGGTATGGCTGTACCCTCTAATCCTCAATCTGTTTTATAGGTCCCTGGCTGCATTTTTGAACTCCGAATCCCAACTACAGTTACGCTTAAGTCTTAGATACTGACTGTAGGGGATACTTTTGATTAAGGACGTGGGGTGCGAACTTTGGGTGTGAAGGATAGTGTTCCCTGCTGACGGCCTTCTATAGAGAGATGAATCAAGTTTCCCGTTTGCATTGATGGAAATAACCAAGTCAAGAAACTCAATACTGCTTTGACTACAATTCATAGTAAATTTAAGATTGAAATTGTTGATTGAAATAATTCTTAAAAATTCATTCAACTCAGTATGAGTTCCGGACCAAAAAATAAGGACATCTATGAAACGATACCAAGCTAAAATTTTGTCATGGAGATGATTGAGATCGTCTCTAATGAGGACTTCTTTCTCCCACCCCCCCCAGGTACAGGTTCGCATAGGAGGGGCCACATTTGGTCCCCATTGCGACCCCCTGTACCTGGAGGAAGTGGGAGGAATTGAAGACAAACACATTATGTTTCAAGATATAGTCCAGTAAATACAAAATAAACGCATTGTATTTGGCAAAGGTTGGACCTCTCTCATTCAAATGTTGTTCTATTACTTTAAGGCCTGCATTATGTGGAATAGCATTATACAAGCTTTCAACATCTAGTGCTACTAGCCAGGTGTCAGGGGGAAGTGACAGGTCCTCAACTGTTCTTAAAAGATCAATAGTGTCCTTAATGTATGATGAAAGTGTTGTTACATGGGGTTGTAGGTAGCTGTCTACCAGGGTACTGGCATTTTCAGTGAGACTTGAGCATCCAGAAATTATTGGACGTCCTGGGGGTTCAGTTAATGATTTGTGCACCTTTTGGTAGTGCGTAAAATGTGGGGATCCTTTGATCTTTTACATTTAAGAAATTTAATGTATTTTGGTCTATAACTCCTTGACGATAAGCTCGAAAGATAATTGTACGATATTGTGTCAAAATTTTTTATGACTGTTTTCGAGATGGGACGATACCAATTCCGTTTTTTTTTAAATATTCTGACACATGTTAACATATTGGGGAATATTCATAACAACTAAGTTCCCCCCTTGTCAGAGGGCTTAATTATTATGTCAGGATTAGTTTGTAAAGACTTAACCGCGTCAATCTGTTCTGAAGTTAAATTAGAGGTCTTCAAACTAGAGGTTTTAAGCTTCTAAATTTCTTTGGTTGTTTGTTGTATGAATGCCCAGATGTTTGGGTTAGTATTTAAAAGGGGAAAAAGTCTTGATTTAGGTTTGAAAGACTGAGGGGAGGGAAGACGCACCAGTGATCGACAATGCGGGGAGCTGATTGAAGACCCCGTCGTCGTCGGTGGTGTGTCCCTCCTCCCAAAGTTCCATCAAGTCCTCAAGAGCCTGGTGATCCTCAATACTGTCTTGAATATTTAAGTCACATTCTGCAGAATTTGTTTTTGGCGAGGGTTTGTCAAAAATTGTTCTATATAAAAGTCTGCATGCGAACAAATGTAGATCTTTGATAAGTGAAAATTTATCACATTGTGAGTCCAGGCAGAAGGATAGGCCTAATTGTAAGACTTGTCTCAGTATTTGTTAAGTTGTAGGAGGATAGATTAATTATAGACAAATGGGAGTTTGTTTCTCCACTATCATTGACAGTGGATGTGAGATTCAACACGTGTCTAGGTTCTAGTCCTTCCCTAAAAAATGGGGGCTAGTTTGATATCCGTGGGTGCTGGAGTGCCCGAGGGGGAAATAATGGCTTCATTTGTGTTAGTTTTTTGGTAGGGTTGGGGTGTAGGGGAGAAGACGTGTTTGACGTGGATGGTGCTATGGCAATCATAGAAAGTGAAGCCGAAGCTTGTGGCCCACGGGTAGTGGGATGTGTGGGTTGGGGTAAAGAGGTTGACTGTGCAGGCACCTGTTTGGTATGTGCCGGTTGTGACCGATGGGCTGACGAATTGCCCAGATGGTGTGTCAATGACTCCGTAGAGGCCGCATCTGAGTTGCCTTTACATCTCTTGGGTAGTCTATCCCCTGATAGATCACGATAAACAGTAGATTGATTGGATGAGAGGGATGAAGAAGATGAAGATAAATTGGTGTTATCGTTTTTTGTTTTTGGTGTTAGATTCAAAGTTATAGTTAGAAGGTCTGTTTCTAGTGTTGGTGTTCTGGGTCCATTTATATGCAAAGCCATTGGCGTGTGCACTTAAATCCCTAAAAAATTTGGGAAACAAAATATATATGAAACCCTGCGAGCCACTTACGGATAAATGCCTACAAAATAATAAGTGAACAGTGGAGATCAGCTGCAAACACTCAGTCACGTTCCATATTCGTGCAAAGTATTAAAATAAAAAAACAATGTGTCTGCGCTAGAAAAAAATCGCTGCACTCAAAGTGCAGTACCCCTAGGTGCTAAAGTATAAAGTGCACAGTGCTATGTGAAACACAGCAAGTGAGTGATCAAACAAAACAACATATCCATTAAAATATCAAAATAAAATACAAGAGGATATAACAAACAGTGAATAAATGAAGTCCAAAAACGTGTATATCCAATGATATAAAAGTGCCCAAATTAGTCCAAAAATTTGGTGAATTTCACATATCCTATCTTTCAAACTGTGCCACCAAAAAACATGCTGTGGTGTCTTCCAGCCGCCCCCACAGGTGTATATGCTCACCTTCCTGTGTGTGACACAGCGATTAGACTATGTCAAACAAAGCCTTGGAGCCACTCCTGTGCTCATTAGGAACCAGCTGTGCAGACTTCCAATGTTCTCAAGTGGAGATGGTTTATGCAAGAGAAAAAAACTCCATAGCGCAATATGTAGGTATAAAGGATTTTAAAATAATCAGCTCCCCTCACATATATGTGCATGCGTAAAAATACCCCTAGGTGCTAAAGTATAAAGTGCACAGTGCTATGTGAAACACAGCAAGTGAGTGATCAAACAAAACAACATATCAATTAAAATATCAAAATAAAATACAAGAGGATATAACAAACAGTGAATAAATGAAGTCCAAAAACGTGTATATCCAATGATATAAAAGTGCCCAAATAAATTAGTCCAAAAATTTGGTGAATTTCACATATCCTATCTTCCAAACTGTGCCACCAAAAAACATGCTGTGGTGTCTTCCAGCCGCCCCCACAGGTGTATATGCTCACCTTCCTGTGTGTGACACAGCGATTAGACTATGTCAAACAAAGCCTTGGAGCCACTCCTGTGCTCATTAGGAACCAGCTGTGCAGACTTCCAATGTTCTCAAGTGGAGATGGTTTATGCAAGAGAAAAAAACTCCATAGCGCAATATGTAGGTATAAAGGATTTTAATCAAATAATCAGCTCCCCTCACTGGGGTACTCACATATTGTGGGTGCGTGAGTGCACCATCCTTAACAAGCATAAAACGGTCAATCTCTCGGTGTGGTGTGCGGTGCGGCGTGTGTAACGAAAATCTCCTGCTCTCTCTCTGCTGACAGCTCCGTCCAGGCCCCTCCCCTACGCGTGTTCGGCACCGGGACCACGTGCCCCTGAAGAAGGCACGTGGTCCCGGTGCCGAACACGCGTAGGGGAGGGGCCTGGACGGAGCTGTCAGCAGAGAGAGAGCAGGAGATTTTCGTTACACACGCCGCACCGCACACCACACCGAGAGATTGACCGTTTTATGCTTGTTAAGGATGGTGCACTCACGCACCCACAATATGTGAGTACCCCAGTGAGGGGAGCTGATTATTTGATTAAAATCCTTTATACCTACATATTGCGCTATGGAGTTTTTTTCTCTTGCATAAACCATCTCCACTTGAGAACATTGGAAGTCTGCACAGCTGGTTCCTAATGAGCACAGGAGTGGCTCCAAGGCTTTGTTTGACATAGTCTAATCGCTGTGTCACACACAGGAAGGTGAGCATATACACCTGTGGGGGCGGCTGGAAGACACCACAGCATGTTTTTTGGTGGCACAGTTTGGAAGATAGGATATGTGAAATTCACCAAATTTTTGGACTAATTTATTTGGGCACTTTTATATCATTGGATATACACGTTTTTGGACTTCATTTATTCACTGTTTGTTATATCCTCTTGTATTTTATTTTGATATTTTAATTGATATGTTGTTTTGTTTGATCACTCACTTGCTGTGTTTCACATAGCACTGTGCACTTTATACTTTAGCACCTAGGGGTATTTTTACGCATGCACATATATGTGAGGGGAGCTGATTATTTTAAAATCCTTTATACCTACATATTGCGCTATGGAGTTTTTTTCTCTTGCATAAACCATCTCCACTTGAGAACATTGGAAGTCTGCACAGCTGGTTCCTAATGAGCACAGGAGTGGCTCCAAGGCTTTGTTTGACATAGTCTAATCGCTGTGTCACACACAGGAAGGTGAGCATATACACCTGTGGGGGCGGCTGGAAGACACCACAGCATGTTTTTTGGTGGCACAGTTTGGAAGATAGGATATGTGAAATTCACCAAATTTTTGGACTAATTTATTTGGGCACTTTTATATCATTGGATATACACGTTTTTGGACTTCATTTATTCACTGTTTGTTATACCCTAAAAAATTTGTTCTCTTTGGTGCGAATGATGTTTAGAGTATATCTCTCTATGTGTGTTTTAAGGTCTTGTTCCTTTGTTGTTATCCATATACTTTTGAAAATATTTTTTATGCCAGAAAGTTCTTACTTCACGTTGAATAATTCGTTGGAGTCTAAGAAAGGCTTGGTCCAGGTCCTGATCAGAGATTTCCACAGAATGTTGGGACTGTTGGATTCTGTCCATGAGGCCCTCCCAAGCCTCTCCACTGAAGGTAGCCATGCTGAGGGGGGGGGGGGGGGGGAAGAGGAGGGGAGGGGGAAGGAAGAGGGGAACCGGGGTACAGGGTAAGGAAAAAGCAAATACAAACAAAATGGGGGTCCACTGGGCTAGTGAGACGGGGTTAAGATTGGAGGTAAATTCCCACGGTTAAACACATTATAAACCACAGCTGTAATCTAAAATCAACTATTTGGAAATATCGTTTGTGAACCAAGGTTTAGTTATTTGTTGTGTTGTCAGCAAACGAGCCAGGGTAAGTGTCTAGTTTCTACATTGACACTCTGTATGTATAATTTTACAGTGATTTTCAGACTGCTGTTATAATTCTGTTTTCTTTTGTTTATCTAGTGGTCTCAATTTAATAAATCTCTTGCACATCCCCTGAGGAAGCTAAAGTAGCGAAACATGTCGGGCTAGTGTACAATACCTTTTGCTGCGATTTATTACTCACCTGTATAAGATGTTGACCACCAAATGTTCATAACCGCATAAGGTGTCCTTAGGGTGTTTTCACCTACCGGACCAAAATATATATATATATATATATATATATATATATATATATATATATATATATATATATATATATATATATATATATATATATATATATATATATATATATATATATATATAATATATAATTTTGTATTATATTACCAAAAGTATTGGGATGCCTGCCTCCACACACACAAACTTTAATGGCATCCCAGTCTTAGTCCGTAGGGTTCAATATTCGGTTGGCCCACCCTGCAGCTATAACGGCTTCAACTATTCTAGGAAGGCAGTCCACAATGGTTTAGGAGTGTGCCTATGGGAATGTTTGAATATTCTTCCAGAAGTACATCTGTGAGGTCAGGCACTGTGGAAGGCCTGGCTCGCAATCTCCACTCTAATTCATCTCAAAGATGTTCTATCGGGTTTAGGTCAGAACTCTGTGCAGGCCAGTCAAGTTCCTCCACCCCAAACTCGCTCATCCATGTATTTATAGCCAAGGCTTTGTGCACTGGGTCCAGATCATTTGGTGGAGGGGAGAATATGGTGTGGGCTTGTTTTTCAGGGGTTGGGCTTGGCCCCTTAGTTCCAGTGAAGGGAACTCTTAAGGTGTCAGCATACCAAAGCATTTTGGACCACTTCATGCTCCCAACTTTGTGGGAACAGTTTGGGGATGGCCCCTTCCTGTTCCAACATGATTGCGCACCAGTGCACAAACAAGGTCCATAAATACATGGATGAGCGAGTTTTAGGTGGATGAACTTGACTGGCCTGCACAGAGTCCTAACCTCAACCCGACAGAACACCTTTGGGTTGCGTTAAAGCGGAGACTGCGAGCCAGACCTTCTCATCCACATCAGTGCCTGACCTCACAGATGTGCTTCTGGAAGGATGGTCAAACATTCCCATAGACACACTCCTAAACCTTGTGGACAGCTTTCCTAGAAGAAAGCTGCACAGGGTGGGCCAACTCAATATTGAACCCTACAGACTAAGACTGGGATGCCATTAAAGTGTGTGTGTGTGTGTGTGTGTGTGTGTGTGTGTGTGTGTGTGTGTGTGTGTAAAGGCAGGTGTCCCAATACTTTTGTTAATATAGTGTATGTTCTATTTGAGTATGTATGTATTAACTAAAAAAGTGCCTTCTGTTGCAATCAGCCTCCTCCAAATCTCCAAATGTTTTTGCTGTGATCTGACTTCTGTTAAAGTGTGGCTATGTTTATTTCCCATGATCCAACTGTATGTAGGAACATAGCCACCTTCTCTTGCTCACCCCGGAGATGGACTATGGGATGTGTAACGTGCATAGGCAGAAGAGTCAGTCACTGCTGTCCATTCTGCTCCTCCAGCACTCACTGGGACACCAGGCTGAGGAGGAGGTGGGTGCAGCTGCCTCCAGCTTACAGCTGTGGGTTGAAAGGTAGAGCCAGATGTCAGTGTGGATCTTTACAATATTGTCGGGATCCTTCTTGAGTCTGGCGCAACTCTAGCGTCCCCATAGTGAACAATTGCCCGCTATTAACTGACTCTGAATTACAAGAGAATAAAAGTAAATATATTCTCTAAAGAGAAGTACAGACAAAAAAACTTTGGCCATACTTCTATTTAAAATATTTTTAAAATATGTTTACATATGTTGTACTTTTCGTATTAATTATTTTTATATTTAATGTTGAAATCCTGGCAAACAGTGAAAAACACAGTTGTATAGTATGGCTTGATTTACAAAGCCCTCTGAGACAGGAGAGCCAGGTTGGTCATATTAGTTTTATCTACTACAGATACAGTGGGGAAAATAAATATTTTAACCCCTGCAGATTTAGTAAGTTTGCCCACTTAGAAAAGAAATGAAGGGTCTATCATTTTTTTTCATCGGTGTATTTTAAGTGGTAGCGACAGAATATCAACCAAAAATCCAGAAAACACACATGATGCAAATGTTATAAATTGAGTTGCAGTTCAGTGAGTAAAATAAGTATTTGATCCCCAAGCAAAACATGACTTAGTACTTGGTGAAGAAACCCTTGTGGCAAGCACAGAGGTAAGACGTTTCTTGTAGTTGGTTACCAGGTTTGGACACCTGTCAGGAGGGATTTTGGTCCACTCTTTACAGATCTTTTCTAAATCCTTAAGGTTTCTTGGCTGACGCTTGGCAACTCGAAGCTTCAGTTCCTTCCACAAATTTTAAATGGGATTAAGGTCTGGAGACTGGCTAGGCCACTCCATGACCTTAATGTGCTTCTTCTTGAGTAACTTCTTTGTTCCCTTGGCGTTATGTTTTGGGTCATTGTCATGCTGGAAGACCCATCCATAACCCATCTTCAGTGTTCTGGCTGAGGGAAGAAGGTTCTCATCCAAGATTTTACAATACATGGCCCCGTCCTTTGGTCCCTCAATGCGGCAGTGTCTGCTGGTATCTTTAGCAGAGGAACACCTCCATGCTTGACTGTAGGGATGGTGCTCTTCGGGTCATAGTCAGCATTGTTCTTCCTCCAAACACGGCACAAGAAGGCACATGTACAGGCCCCCAAAAATATATAAAATGGGAATCCCACTAGTAAAAGATGTAGTACTCACCCTATAGGTAAGGGGATGTTGTCTAAACATATACAGTATCTCACAAAAATGAGTACACCCCTCACATTTTCTCCCCTCGTCTTTCAGGACAGCACCTGGAGAGAGCGCAGCTCCACCCACTTTCCCAGGAAACACTGCAGTCAGTTTCTTTAAAGACCGGACACTTCCACCATGGCCTCAGTTGTAGTGTTTCCTCCGCCATGGTGGAAGCGCTGCAGGGAACCAGGGGTGTGCTGCGCTTTCTCCAGGTGGTGAAAGTAGGGGCATACCGGATCGTTTTTTCTTCTCTTCCTAAGACAGCCCAGCATCCTCCCTGACGTGTGGGGGATTCTCCGGTGCCTCCTCCTCTTCATGCTCGGCGAGAGCCAGGCTGCGAGGGTCCCGCTCCTACAGACCGGTGGCAGGGCTTTTGGGATAGAGCGGCGTCTATTCCACGGGCCGCACGCCTTCCGGGTTCGGATGGCAAGCGTGTCATTTCCGACCGGGGGCGGGGCCTCGAGCGGCGCGACGCGGTTTCCGGTTCCGGCCGCTGGAACGCAGGAGGAGGGGGCGGTCTCCACGGCTGATGTCATTTCCGGCCCTCACAGCGGTGAGCGGCCCGGGAAAATCAAATAAAAAAGGCACAGACGCCGCTGTGTGTCCTGTCAATGATGGAGGACGATCAGACGGCGGTGGCAGGAGCAGGAGCCACAACAATCAGCCAGGCTCAGGTAAGCAGAGATACTGGTCTCTGTCTTTACTCTATGGGCATTTATAATGTTTATATATTATCCCTTCCCTAAAAAAAAAAAAAAAAAAAAAAAAGGGGGAGCCTGCAGGTCACTTGGTCCTGAGTACTAAAGGAGGGATAAGTGACTAATTATGTTTTTAGGTGGATCTGTGGGGTGATTCACCGGCTGTGGAACAGATTATAGGTGTTAAAGGGTTAACTTCCTTGGTGGTGTTTTTTTCTGTGTTCCTTTGTATACAGCATGTAAACTGTTGTTTGTGAAACATGGTTCAGCAATTGTCTTTTTTCCCTTGGATATTGCAGAAGGCTAAAGAGAAGACTAAGCATGTCTCCCCTATTGTTAAAAGGAAATGTCCCTCTTGTAAGGGGTTACTGAGGGATTCCTGGCCCAAAATATTATGCAAATCTTGCATTTCGGACATAGTTAAGGAGGAGACAGCTCCGGCTAGTCCTACAGCTCAGCAAAGCGAATTGCTAAGCTCTTTCAGGAAGGAACTGGCAGACACCTTTGAGTCCTTCAGGTCCTACCTAGATAAGCGTCCAACGGCGCATAGCAGTGTGGTGCCGCATTCTCAATCCTCTGTTTCAGCATCCAGAGGGGGCAGTGACTCAGAGGAGGAGGAAAGTAACATTTTACTAAATTCGGAGGAGGAAGCAGAAGAAGTAAATGAAGCTTCTTCTCCTTCTTCTAGGTACAAGTTATCCCTTGAGGAGGTAGATGATTTACTAAAAACAATTCATACTACCCTTAACATCACAGAGGATAAGGCTCAGCTATCCCTACACGATAAGATGTTCCAGGGCCTCGGGGAGGAAAAACACAGGGTTTTTCCTGTACATAAATTCCTATCAGAGACCATTAAGAGGGAGTGGAAGGATCCAGAGAGAGCCCCCTTTTTTTCTAAATCCCTCAAGCGAAGGTTTCCGTTTGATGAGGATAGCTCGCATATTTGGAATAAAAAGCCAAGACTAGACGCAGCTTTTTCCCAGGTATCTAGGAATACAGACCTGGCCTTTGAGGACATGGGTATCCTTAAAGATACCATGGACAAAAAGGCAGACTCCCTATTAAGGAAGGCATGGGATTCTTCTTTAGCAAATTTGAAGCCTGCCATGGCCTCAACAGTGGTAGCCAGAAATCTGGAACACTGGCTGGAGCAGCTGAAAGTCCACATTGAGGCAGGGACGCCTCGTAAGGATCTGCTTGATACGCTCCCGGTGTTATCAAAAGCGGTAGGGTATATAGCAGATGCCTCAGCGGAGTCAATCAGGATGTCAGCCAGATCCACAGCTCTGATAAACTCAGCTCGCAGGGCGTTATGGGTCAAGACATGGACAGGAGATACTGCTTCAAAGACAAAATTATGCGGTTTACCCTTTGAAGGTGATCTAGTGTTTGGCCCGGGGCTGGAAGCTATTCTTGACAGAACAGCTGACAAAAAGAAGGCTTTCCCTATAAAGAAGAAGGTACTTCCGCAAGGCAACAAAAATTTTCGTGCTTTTCGGAAAACCCCAGATACCAAGGAGGCAGGCTACAAAAGGCCTTGGAAGTCTCAAAGAGGGAGGGGTAAGTCAGGAGTACTTTTTCGCCCCCCAACCACAACCCCAAAAACCCAGTGACGGTCACCCAACTGTGGGAGCAAGGTTACAGACCTTCTTTTTACAGTGGAGGACTATAACAAGCAGCCAGTTTATCCTCAAGACCATCTTGGAGGGTTACAGGCTGGAATTTTCTCAACCTCCTCCTGTGCGTTTTTACATAACCCAGGCTCCCCGAGACTCAGAAAAGTCACTAGCAATGACAGCTATCCTGAAGGACTTGATGCTACAAAGGGTGATCGTGAAAGTGCCCCCCGGGGAATTAGAACAGGGGTGCTATTCACACATATTTCTTGTGAAGAAACCGTCGGGAAAATTCAGGCTCATCCTGAACCTGAAGATTCTAAACAAGACTATCCGGTACAAGAAGTTCAGGATGGACACAATATTCTCAGTGAAGAATCTCCTGACCCCGGGATGTTTTATGGCTTCCATAGACCTGAGAGATGCATACTTACATGTACCAGTAGCATCAACATCTCAGAAGCACCTAAGGTTTGCGATAAAACTAGGGGAGTCTACCCTTCATTTCCAGTTCAGAGCTCTCCCCTTCGGGCTGTCATCCTCTCTGAGGATTTTTACAAAAATCCTGGCGGAGGCTTTGGCCCCACTCAGAGTAGAGGGGGTATCAGTCCTGCCCTATCTAGACGATCTACTAATTTTTGCCAAAACAAGGGACCTGTTAGTGAGAGATCTGGAAAAGACAATGAGACACCTGGTGGGTCTAGGATGGATAATCAACGAGGAGAAATCAAACTTGATTCCATCTCAGACCATACTATTCTTGGGCTACACGATAGATTCCATCCAGGAGAAAATTTTTCTCCCCGAAGGGAAGAGGGAGAAGCTTCAGGGGGCAGTGAAGAAGACACAGACAAATATGCCAATCTCCATAAGAGCAGCTATGTCGGTCTTAGGGCTACTCACTGCGACTATTCCAGCGGTGCAGTGGGCACGTCTGCATGCAAGGGAGCTCCAACAGACAATTTTAACGAATTGGTCTTATGGAGAGTCCCTAGAAAAATTAATAAACATACCTGCGCGGGTTCAGAGGAAGCTTTGGTGGTGGAGAAATCACTCAAACCTGAACAGGGGTCTGCTCTGGAGTTTTCCTTTGCAGAAAAGATTAACAACAGACGCAAGTTCCTGGGGTTGGGGCGCCCACCTGGACGAGCAGATGGCTCAGGGGAGTTGGACAGACTGGGAAGCCAGAAAATCCTCCAATTGGAGAGAGCTGAGGGCTATTCTCTTGGGTCTATGGGCCTTCGAAAGAACAGTCCGGGGCCATCATGTTCAGGTCCTTTCGGACAATGCCACAGCGGTGGCTTATATATCAAGGCAGGGAGGAACAAGGAGCAGGGCTCTGCTATCCTTGGCACTCCAGATTCTAGCCTGGGCAGAAAACAGGCTAAACTCCATAACAGCGATTCATCTGAAGGGAGATTTAAACCTTCTAGCAGACTTTCTGAGCAGAGAAAGAATACTGGAAGCGGAATGGAGTCTGAATGTAGAGACTTTCCAACAACTAACAGAAAGATGGGGAGTGCCCCAAATAGATCTTTTCGCATCCCAAAAGAATGCAAAAGTAGAGGCCTTTTTCTCACTGAACAGGCAGGATCAGGCAGAGGGATTGGATGCATTAGCGCAGCCATGGAAATTCCAGTTGTGCTACGCCTTTCCCCCTTTTCAGATGATCCCCTTGGTCTTAAGAAAGCTACAGAAAGAAAACACGACTATGATTCTGGTGGCTCCTTTCTGGCCCAAACGGGCTTGGTTCGCAACAATACAGGGGATGGCGGTGGAACCTTATTGGGAGCTTCCGCTTCGGAGGGACCTCCTAACGCAGGGCCCCCTTCATCACCCAAATACTCAGCATCTCAGGTTGACAGGTTGGTTACTGAGGAGCAGATGTTAAAAAATAAGGGCCTTTCAGATAAGCTGGTCTCTACCCTGCTGAATAGTCGTAAGGAGGTTACCAGGGCCATCTACTTCAAAACGTGGAAGCGATTTAATAGCTGGTGTGCGACTAGGAAACTTTCGCCACAGGAAATTGCTCCAGTGCTAGAGTTTCTCCATGAGGGAATGGAGATGGGGTTGGCAGCTAGCACCCTAAAAGTGCAGGTAGCTGCATTATCGGTTTTCCTTGAGAGACAATTATCAAGGGAGCCGCTTATTATTAGGTTTTTCAAGGCATTGGCCAGAGCTAGGCCAGTACCTTTTAAGTTTTTTCCTAGATGGGACCTGTCTGTGGTTCTGCGGGGTCTAATCAAAGGGCCTTTTGAACCTCCAGAGGAAGCATCAATCAGGCTATGGTCATTAAAGATAGTCCTGTTAGTAGCAGTAACTTCAGCTAGGAGAGTAAGCGAGTTACAAGCTCTTTCCATAAGAGAACCCTTTTGTTATATTTTTCCAGACCGGGTAGTGCTAAAAACTGACCCGGGTTTCTTGCCAAAAGTGGCATCAGCATTTCATAGGGAACAAGAGATAATTCTCCCTACCTTTTGTCCTAACCCGTCCAGTGATAAGGAGAGGTCTTTCCATTCCCTGGACGTGAGAAGGTGTTTATTACACTATATAGAGATAACGAAAGATTTTAGAAGATCAGATTCGCTCTTTGTTCTCTTCTCTGGTCCACGGAAGGGGTATAGAGCATCCAAGAGCACCATAGGTAGATGGCTCAGAATGGCCATCAGCGAAGCTTATAAAGCTTCAGGAGCAGAGCCCCCTAAGGGGGTAGTAGCCCATTCAACAAGGGCAGTAGCAACGTCCTGGGCAGAGAGGGCAGGGGCTTCCCCGGGTCGGATCTGTAAAGCGGCCACGTGGACAAGTTTCTCCACCTTCACCCGCCACTACAGATTGGACTTGCTATCAGCAGCGGAACAGTCGTTTGGCAGGAAGGTCCTGCAGGCGGTGGTCCCACCCTAGAGTAAGTACTCTTTTATCATCTCCAGGTGCTGTCCTGAAAGACGAGGGGAGAAAACCCTAGTTAGACTTACCGGTAACGGTATTTCTACGAGTCTTTCAGGACAGCGCCGATGACCCACCCTAAGTTTTGAGGTTGTAAGATGTGTTATTGCTGTGTTCTGCTTATCTAATTTCAGCATGGCTGGAGGTACTCTATGAACAACTGAGGCCATGGTGGAAGTGTCCGGTCTTTAAAGAAACTGACTGCAGTGTTTCCTGGGAAAGTGGGTGGAGCTGCGCTCTCTCCAGGTGCTGTCCTGAAAGACTCGTAGAAATACCGTTACCGGTAAGTCTAACTAGGGTTTTTGTAAATATTTTATTATATCTTTTCATGTGACAACACTGAAGAAATTACACTTTGCTACAATGTAAAGTAGTGAGTGTACAGCTTGTATAACCGTGTAAATTTGCCATCCCCTCAAAAAAAGAATAAATAACTAGACCTAAAGCTAAAGTTGGGACTTTATATGAGGCAATAAAATATATACATGCACCTCCATCCCCGATACATTGAAAGGAAGAGAATGAATAATGGGACTTTATATGAAGCATATCACTAAGTTTGGAGGAAGAAAAATGCTAACCCTAAGAACACCATCCTTACAATCAAGCACGGAGGTGTAAACATTATGCTTTGGGGCTGTTTCTCTGCTAAAGGTACAGGCTGACTTTGCCACATTGAGGAGCCAATAGAGGGGGCCATGTATTATAAAATCTTGGATGAGAACCTTCTTCCCTCAGCCAGAACACTGAAGATGGGTCTTTCAGCATGACAATGACCCAAAACATCCTGCTAAGGCAACAAAGGAGAGGCTCAAGAAGAAGCACATTAAGGTCATGGAGTGGCCTAGCCAGTCTCCAGACCTTAATCCTATAGAAAATTTATGGAGAGAGCGGAAACTTTGAGTTGCCAAGCGACCGCCAAGAAACCTTAAGGATTTAGAGAGGATCTGTAAAGAAGAGTGGACCAAAATCCCTCCTGAGATGTGTGCAATCCTGGTAACCAACTACAAGAAACTTCTCATCTCTGTGATTGCCAACAAGGGTTTCTCCACCAATTGCTAGGTCATGTTTTGCTTGGTGATAAAATACTTATTTTACTTGCTGAACTGCAACTGAATTTATAACATTTGTATCATGTGTTTTTTTTCTGGATTTTCGGTTGATATTCTGTCTCTATCATTTAAAAAACACCTATGAGAATAATTCTAGACCCTTCATTTCTTTGTAAGTGGGGAAACTTACAAAATCTGCAGGGGAAGAAATAACTGTTTTCCCCACTCTATGTACTACAGTCACATCACTGCGATTGGACAGTGAAGGGACATCAGACAGGAGCACAGGTGATCACTTTTGGGCAGTGCAAAGTGAATTTGTCTTTAGTAAATAGCCCCCAGTGAAACAGAAGGTTATATCAGGAGTAGGCTGTGATTTGGCAAAGCACCACATGTTAAATAGAGTGCACAGAGGTGGACTGTTATATATGCACTCTCTTTGTATATGTATGTACTTATTAATTGTGATATTTTTGTATGTATTGAAGTATAGATTTGCACTACACTGATTATAGGTGCCTTAATAATTGTTTGGTTGCGCTGCACAATTTTTTTTTTGTTTTTAATACTTTTGATGTGGGAACACACGACAATAGTAAGCGGCAGCAGCAACACATAGACACTACAGTAATTTCCTAATATAATTTTTTTTTGGTTGGGAGCAGGTGTTTCTTGATTTTTGTATATATCAGACAGGATGGGCTTTTTCTGATGCTGACTCTGCCCTCTTCTCCAATCAGTGTGTTCAATTTCAGTACATGTACACTAAACTTTGAGCACTCCCAAATGGCTTGTCTTGTTGTCTTTCCTTCACCCACATTGAAATCTACCATACAATAGATTATATTAGTCTGATAAGTAATCACTTTAAGATCGGACACTTTCACCCCCTTCCTGCACAGGCCATTTTTAGGCTTTTAGCGCGGTCACACTTTGAATGAAACACTGTAACCATTTAACATTTTTATATATATATTTTTTTTTTTTGAGACAGAACTTTCTATTGGTGGTATTTAATCACCACTGGGTTTTTTATTTTTTGGTATATAATAAAATACAGAAAATTTTGAAAAAAAAAATAGTTTTTCGTAGCTTCTGTTTTAACATTTTGCAAATAAATGTTATTTCTCCATACATTTAGGCCAAAATGTATTCTGATACATTTCTTTGGTAAAAATAATCTAAATTAGTGTATATTTAGTCTGTATAAAAGTTAGAGTACTCAAACTATTGTATTTTGTGTATATTGTGTTTCTCAACCATTTTTTCAGTCATAAAATTATGGGCCATCTCGAGGCACCCTTTAAACTTATGGACAGTCTTGAGGCACCCCATCCTAAAATGTAAAATCTATTCCAATAGTTTTACATAATGCAGCAACATCCACACATGTAGGAGACCCAACGTTAGAGATGCAAACTAGTACTGACTAGTATTCCAACGTTTCTCTTTTTCCTCCATTTATCTCCATCGCTCAGCTAATGTGATCCCAAAGCTGATGGAGAGAGGCAAGGGAGGGTCAAGCAAGGGTGTTATGCAGACGACTAACATCCTCCTTATCAACTGATGATGTCATTGGTCGTTAGGAGGTTGGCAGCTAGAAGGTCGCAATGCTGCACAATGAAAACCTGTGGCTTTGTGTAACTAAAACGCAGACTTCATCCACCCACCACCTTGTATACAATTTTTGGCCAATTTTATAGCATTTTGCCAAAGCACCCATGAAGAAACCCCAGGGAACCCCAGGGTGCCTGGTCACCCTGGTTGAAAAGTGTTGGAATAGATCCTTCAAAATACTTGATCAATCCTGATGTACTAAGGCTTATCATTTCCTGAAGCCCTATAATGCCAGGACAGTACAAATACCCTCCAAATGACCCCTTTTTAAAAAGTGGACAGTCCAAATTATTTAGTAAGAGGCATGAGTTTTTTTGAAGTTGTAATTTTTTTTTGTCACAAATTTTTGGAAAAAGAAATGAAATAAAATGTGGGTTTTTTTTCAGTTTTCATTTTACATACTGTTACCAGTGCAAGACAGCATCATCATATGGTGTGGCAGTGATCAGACATACTGAATGGTGACAATATGTAATAAAATAAATAAATTATTTTTTATTCAATTTATTTTTTTTTTCTTTTATTACAATTTATTTTTGTTACATACTGTGACACTGTACTACTTTGAGAAGGTGATCTGGATTTTTTTTTTTTTACTCTGTGTTTATAACAGTGGTACTCACTGTTATAAGCAATGTCTTAAATGTCATGAATAACTTGCATTTTGAAGGGTTTGCTTACTATTGTGATGCTGTGATTGTCTACAGCTATCACATGGTACAAGGCCGCTGTTAATGGCCTTGTATTTTGTGATCGATCACAATAGTAAGCAAGCTGTCATGAATGGAAGCCATTCATGACAGTTTTGTTTATATTAGCATGTGATCACTATAATTGGTCATAAACCAAAAAGTGATGGGGTGATCCCATATAGAGATCCCTACAAATAACGATGGACTTTAAGGGAACAACATGAGATATCTACAAAAAGAGCTTTAATAAAATCTAAATTTATTTGAACAATTCATAAAAATAGAAAATATTAAAAAGTAGGCCTTGAGAAAAAGGCTGACAATTCACAGGGAGGATTAGCGTATACACCTTTAAAATGAGCACTTTTGACTTTTCATGTTCGTGTCTCATAGACTTTAATAGGGTTTGCATGTTCGCTAGAACTTTTTGCCTGTTCGCATGTTCTGGTGTGAACCGAACCAGGTTGATTGTCAACTCCAATCATTAGTGAAATAATTACCTAGCTATTTAAGAGATACAAAGCAGTTGCTCCCTGTGTCAGGAAATGGTTTGGGAGGAAGGTGACAGAGAGATGACATGTGATGTGTCCAGTGTGTACTATCTATACCACACAGGTTGAGTTTGACAGCAGTAGGGATTTTTCTGGAACATCAAAGTGGTTATTCCTCTACCCATAAAGAATACATTTTAGAGTGTCTCTGCTCACACACAATTTTATTTTAATTTCAAGGTAATTTTTACCCCCAGGGGTCTGGGGCTGCTATGGGAGCCCAGTTTTCAACCTCTCTCACCAACCTTTACATGGGTTGGTGGGAGAGGGTCCGCATCTTTGGAGGTTCAAATCTGTTTATAGCGTCTATTAAATTTTATCGTCGCTACATTGACGATCTGCTCTTCATCCGTTCAGGGGCTATGGACACTTTGGAGGATTGTTTACATTTAAATGATAATCATTTGAACCAGACGTTCACTGGACAGATGGATTATGATGCCATTGCCTTCTTAGATGTCACTCTTCAGGGCAAAGAGGGACGCAGCATCTCTGGTCTCTATAGGAAGCCTCTCTCCGGCAATACTATTTTACAAGCCGATTCCGGATACCCTGGTAATGTGACTCGAGGGATACCCATTGGACAATATCTTAGGTTATGTGGAATTTGCAATGAGGAGGGAGACATCAATAGAGAGACTACAGAGATGTGCTATAGATTTTGTCAATGTGGAGAAGACATTACAGAGAGCAATAGGTATTGCTAAAGGAGCCACCTATTACATGAGGGTCGACACAAGAATGATCTTGATAACAACTCCTATATTTTAGAATAAAATTTATTTTTTTTTCGAATGGTGGAGCGTTTCATTCCAATACTTTATGAAGATGAAGTGAATGCCCAAACTCTTTATAGAGGTTTTAGTTCCACTTCGGGCCCCCAATTTGGGTGGGTAAATATCTGTCACGCAGTGATTTTAATTTTAGTAGATCACAGAAAAGAACATGGTTGGATTTTGCTGGTGATTTTAAATGTGGTGTTGACAACTGTCCTTGTATTGGCAAGGGAGAAAGATTTAAATCCACTGCGAATAACCGAGAACGTAAAATTAGATCTTTTATTCATTGCAGAACAAGGAATGTGATCAACTTCATTACCTGCAAGATATGCACCATCCAATATGTCAGTAGGACAACTCGGAGACTGCAGAATCGCCTCCATGATCACATGTATAATATTGAAAGGAAACATGGTACAAATGTCGCAAAAGACATTTTAGTGATGTGCATGGAGGTGACCCCACAGCCTTACAGATACAGGAACAGAAAGGGTGAGAGTTCTTAGATGGGTAGGTGACACACTTAGACATCTTTTGTAAACGTGAAGAATTTTGGATATTTCAAATTTAAAAGAGAATCCCAGCAGGTCTTAACCCCTTCACGCCTAAAGCTAAAACAAACCTTAATGCCTAAGCACAATTTTGCAACTTTGACATATGTATAGTTTTACAAACACATCATCAGAACTACTTTGTGCATCCAGGTGGATTATACCACGTTGTTTTAAGGACCAATTGGGCTTTCATTTGATGGTAAATGGTAATGGATATCTCCTGATTTATTTTTTTATTATTAAAAGAATCCTGCCTCAAAATAGTAAAAAAAATAAAGTATTTTAATTTAGCTGCTTATTTCTTGCTACTAGCATAAGCTACTACCAAGGAACAACCCAAAATAAATGTTCCTGCTCATATGTGTGTTATTTGTTTTGTACCCATAGTACAGCCCAGAAACAATAGTGCTCATTTTTGCTTATTTTTTTTTTTTGGTCCTACCTAAAACACACCGGCACTAACTGACACTAATTTAAAAAAATAAATCCTGACCTTGACCTTTGACCCTTACTTGACCCAACCACTAACCCTGACACTGACCTAGATCAAACCTTGATCTAGGTATTTTCTTTATTTTTCCTTTTTTTTTTATTCTTATTTATTTTTTACACACTTTTTTTTTTTTTCTTTCTCTCTGCAAGGAAAGAAAGATGCAATGTATCTCTCCATCATTTACAGAGAGAGAGAGAGAGAAACAAACAGGGGCAGGCTTCATAGTGACTGATCACTGTGGGAGCCAATCAGAGGCTAGCACAGGGATCAGGTGACCCGGAATCAGGAGTTTTGGGTCCCGATCGTTAGTACGGGGCCCGGGGGTCTTGGTGAGACCCGGTCCCTGTGCTGGGAGCGTTCTGTGTGGTGCACTCCCAGCACAAGGGGTGATACGCATATATGCGGCCCCATGAAAAAAAGCCCAGTCCAGTAACAAATATATGTGGATATATGTGTTACATCGGCATCAAGGGGTTACTTTTAAATGTGCTTTTATGCTTTATTATAATTAAGGTCATACTGTATTTGTTTTTTGTTTTGTTTTTTGTTTTTTGGTCTTTTGTTGACTTTTGGTTTATGAAGATTGGGACTTAATGGGACCTGCACTACCAGAGTCTTATTCCAGGGTTTTTTGTACCACGTGCTTTTACCATATTCATTTGTATTGATTTTGTTTTAGTTTGTTCTGTTTTTTGATTCATGTTTTCATATACGAGGGGTCTTCAAAACGTTTCCGCACTTTTATATTTTTGTTGGAAAAGGTGAGGGTGGGAGGAGCCTTGCTGATGGCATTAAAAAAAATTACAATGACGGTGGGAAAAAGGCATTGCAAAGGAAGGTGACCATGTAGAAAAGTGATGCAATTAGTTTTTTAAATTCTCAATAAAAAGAGTAAACAAAAATAGTGCAGAAACTTTTTGAAGAACCCTCGTATTTTCACATTGTATTGTTGGTTAAAGATGTAAACATGTGAGGAAGAGCTGGCAGCCCCGCTGATTGAGCACATCTGAACTGTCAGCTGATATGGTATTTAGGTGAGCATGTCTGTCAGTCAGGTTTTGAAAAAGCAATGTGTGAAACGCGTTAACCTTCTTCCCTCCCTTGTCTGCACATTTGTTGTACTTTTAACGTGTTTATATAATAAAGGCGATTTTTTTGGGGGGGATTATTGTTTGAGAATGCAGCCATGCAGACTCTTTCTGTTTGAAGTGCTACACTCTAGTCTCTTTGCTCTTAAGAAAATGGGGAAGGATTATGCTATTATCCCCGACCCACTGGCCTGTGCCTACCTTTCCCAGTTCAAGCTGGGACCTCCTTAAGCTGCGAACACACACAAACTGATTTTCCAACGGGAAATGTGTGATGACAGGCTGTTGGCGGAAAATCCGACCGTTTGTACGCTCCATTGGACAATTGTTGTCGGATTTTCCGCGGACAAATGTTGGATAGCAGGCTTTAAAATTTTCCGCGGACAAATGTATGTTGTCGGATTTTCCGAGCGTGTGTACACAAGTCTGTCAGACAAAAGTACAAAGTACAAACATGCATGCTTGGAAGCAAGAACGAGCCAAAAGCGGTCGGTCTTGTAAGCTAGCTTTCGTAATGTAGAATTAACATTCGTGACACGACAAATATGAAATCTAGAAATGCAGTGCACATTCTCTTCTTTATTTTAATGGGATAAAAATGAAGCTGCTTTGCTGGTGATACTGATGGAGTTATTACAAACGAAATTTCAAAGGCTTTTTTTTTCCAGTGATATCAAGAATAATATTATTATGCTTGCTTTTTTTTTGGTGCAAGTTACCACAACACCATTATCCCGTAGTTTTTAAGATCAAAGATACAACTATGTTGGTGTCCCTTGTCAATTTTACATTGTATTTTTTAAAATGTAACTGCCTTCTCCCAAACTGTCATTTGAAGTAAAACACATAGCCAAGTATTATTCTAAACTAATTTTTTATCGTGCATTAAAAAAAGAAAACAGATTAAATTAGACATGCTATCTGCCAATAGAACTTAACCAAAAAGTGCATTCTATGCATCCAAAAATATAGAAAATATATCAAATGATTATTTAACCAAAAAATAAAATAAAAGCCTCATGCATGCGTTCTGCTTCTTAATATAGGCGGGTCAACAATGCCAAGAGTTGGTGAAAGCAGGGGTCCGTCATCCGGAGATAATTCCAAAAAACATCCGGATTATTTTCCTGGAGCTCCTGCAGCAAAGGCATATGACATAATTGGTCACGATTAATAAAGCAACCAATTTTCGGTTCTAAAAATCCTCCTCCTCCTGTTCCTGGAATGGACTTGGGTCAAAGCAAGAACTCCAAGGCCAATAATAAATAACACGTCATCTCCTCCGATACTGCAACATGGCTTGTTTGACGAAGAGCCGTTCAGAAACAAACTGAAAAGCGCAAAATGAAAAGTGCGAAATGAAAAGCGCGAATCAACACTCGCCAAACTTCTACTAACACGAAATTAGCAGAAGGAGCACAAACTTATAGTTGCTGGTAAAACCTGAGAAGGGGTATCCCAACAAACATGAGATTTCAGGGATAGATGGGAGAAGAGAGGTTGGGTTTAGATTCATCAGAAAGGCTAGAAGCTCAGGTCCCAGCTAATTAGTTGTAAGAGTCAGAAGTGGCGTGTATTAATTTGTGATTGGGAACATTGATCAGCTGTGAATTGGCTGTGAATCAGTTGTGATTTCCAGTCATTTGGAGTGTTGCATAGTATCGTTATCTATTTTTATACTTTTGATGGAAGAGAGTTGCTTGAAGCAAACTATTGAAATTATCTCTGTCTAGGCAGTCGTTTGACACCAGCTCAAGAACTGCTTTTTAACCACTTGCTGTACATTTAGAAACCGCAAAGTGGTGGATGTGTATTTCTGAGGTGCTGTTTCTAAATGGCACTCTAGAAATGACACATGGGTGGTCAGTGCGCCTGTGAATGGCTGTGATCTGAGCTGTAATCAGACGGCTATGATCACAGGCAAAGTGTACAGAGACACTATCACCAAGCGTATCCTTTACTACACACACAAACCTATAGCCCTAGCAGCTCACCTCCACTCCAGGGAATTGCTTTTCCTATATACTTCCTACCAACGTAATTTATTAGCTGTACTTATTTCTGACTTTTGCCAATATCCCGGGACTGCAATATATCTAATCCACCTATGCATACCTTATCCTTTTATTTTGGACTGCACTGATTGACCAGCGAAATACCACATTGATCCTTTCATTGAGTAAGTCTGGCTCCCTTGGGTCTTTGATTACTTTACTCACCGTGGTCTTCTTGCTGCCCTTAGATCATTACATATTAGTATGCTTGTGGATGGATGAATGCCTGTGGTAGCTACCTGTGTCCTCTGACAACGTTGTCCTATTTTAATTGAATACATGGTGGAGGTGGAGCTCTCCATAATTATAACTTTTGTGTGTTTTTTCAATAAAGCCTTTTGTATTTTTGTAATACCGGCTGTTCCTCATTGATGAATTCCTTTTGGACTCTTTACCCATTTATAAATATGCTAGGCACCAGGTTTTGCACTTTCCAGTTTTAGTAAATCACCCCAATGGTCTACTACCACTGTTTTGATTCGATTAACATATGGGAAGGAAACGCTACCTGTTGATTTCGGTCACGGTAGATTTGGAGGAGCTTCATGTTGTAAACAAAGCCGTTTTGACTACTTTTATCTGGGTAGTCCAACACTAATACCCCGTACACACGGTCGGATTTTCCGATTGGAAAATGTTCGATGGGAGCTTGTTGTCGGAAATTTCGACTGTGTGTAGGCTCCATCGGACATTTTCCATCGGAATTTCCATCACACAAAATTTCAGATCTGGATTTCAAATTTTCCGACAACAAAATCCATTGACGTAAATTCCGATCGTCTGTACACAATTCCGATGCACAAAGTTCCACGCATGCTTGGAATCAAGTAGAAGAGCCGCACTGGCTATTGAACTTCATTTTTCTCGGCTCGTCGTACGTGTTGTACGTCACCGCGTTCTTGACGTTCGGAATTTCCAACAAGATTTGTGTGACGTGTGTATGCAAGACAAGTTTGAGCCAACATCCGTCGGAAAAAATCCATGGATTTTGTTGTCGGAATGTCCGATCGTTTGTACAGGGCATTAGAGTAAGGGTCAGTGTGTGTCCTCCTTCTTGATGGACTTCATTGCAACACCTACTGTTTGGATCACTGAAACCGTTTGGAACTTTTGACATATTGATATTCAATTAACGCACTATTCACTCGGTGTCTTTATACAAGCGCTGCAATTTTATTGCTATTTATGTTTAGTTTCCCATAGACTTTTTGTGCTGGCTGCTTATATTATTAACCATTTAATTTATATATACACCCACTTCAACGAGCCCAGATATCTTATGTTTTCTGATATATATGCTAATCCTGATTCGGAGGAACACACTCCCCTTCCCTTTGTGGATGATTCGGAGTGACGGTACACATTTATCCAGAGTTTGGAACTTAATTCTCTCCCCCTGGATTCAACAATTGGAGGTGATGCTTTAACGATTTTATCCTTTGCTTATAAAGAGTACAGAGCCGATCCAAGCGTGTCTATACCTTGTCATTGCAGTAAAGCCGCCATCGATGGAGCAAAATTAGCTAAACCCCCCCTCATCTACACAGTCAGGGTTGGCAAGGGAATCCATCCCGCCGAGCCATTGTGTTCTCCAGGCGGTGGGGGCGCAGCACAGTGATTATTGTTAGTAGCTATATCAGCGGCTAGCAATAATCGCATGTAAAATCTGGGAAGCTGGTTGCGCCCAAGTTGGCTGATCAAGTCCCTGCTGAACTGGCTGAGATTTGAACTGTCTATGGCCGGCATAAGGCACAATCACAGATCACATATACAGATGCTGTACTGTTTACATTCAAGAATCTCTCACTTCCTCTCCAATTGGAGATAAAATGAAAAATGAATGAAGGAATAATTCCTTATCAGAACAGAATAATGAAGGGGTATTACAGGCAGATACTTCAAGTGGTCAAAGTACTGTATATACAAAATCAAAAGTTTGGTTTTGAGAAATTCAAAATGTATAGTGGTCACTGGCAGAGAAAGAGAGGGGAAATCTATCAATGGGGAAACCTGTTTTAGGGACTGTTTGAAAACAGATTTTTCATGGTAGTTTCTTTAGGCCAGCAAGTGAAGGCAAGCCTCTTCAAAGGGACACAGATGCAAAAGAAAAAAAAAAAAAACTTACCAAAGTTTTCCATACCCCATTCCAAACTAAAAAAAAACCACAAAACAAAAATGGAAGCATTATATTTTCTTTCTTTGTGAAATAAAGATATTTTTTTTCAAACAATCATAATATTGCTATACATTGTTACCCAGATAAATATAAAAATTATTATTAATTATTATACAGGATTTATATAACGCCAACAGTTTGCACAGTGCTTTACGACATGAGGGCAGACAATACAGTTCAATACAGGAGGAATCAGAGGGCCCTGCTCGTTAGAGCTTACAATCTAGAAGGGAAGGTAAATATAATTTAAAAAAATACAGCGAACACTAACATATATTGATGCAATTTTATTTTTTTTTTCAACTGAGCTGCTCATAATCACCTATTTTTTAATTCCTTATTTATATAATCACATTACAAATATTCAATACATTTACCAACTTGGTACAAGTATATTAACCACTTGCCGACCAGCCGCCGCAGTTGCACTGCGGCAGAATGGCACGGTTGGGCGAAATCACGTTATGTAACGTCGCTTCGCCCTGTGGCCACTAGGGGCGCGCGCACCCCCTGAGCCAATGCGAGTGCCCGGCGGTCACGATCACCGCCGGGCTCCCGCGATCGCCACTTACATATGGAGAACCGGGATCTGTGTGTTTAACACAGTTTCCGGTTCTACAGAGTATGAACAGCGATCTGTCATCTCCCCTGCACAGTCCCCTCCCCCCTTCAGTTAGAACACCCAGTGGGGAACACATTAACCCCTTGATCGCCCCCTAGTGTTAACCCCTTCACTGGCAGTGACATTTTTACAGTAATCAATGTATTTTTATAGCATTGATCGCTGTATTCATGCCAGTGGTCCCAAAAATGGGTCAAAATTGTCGAATGTGTCCGCCATAATGTCACAGTCCCGAAACAAATTGCAGATAGCCACCATTACTAGTAAAAAGTTAATAAAACTATCCCCTATTATTTAGACGCTATAACTTTTGTGCAAACCAATCAATATACGCTTATTGCAATATATATATATATTTTTTTTTTACCAAGAATATGTAGAATACATATCGGCCTAAACTAAGGAAAAAAAATGTTTTTTTATATCTTTTTGGTGGATTTTTATTATAGCAAAAAGTAAAAAATAATGCGTTTTTTTTCAAAATTGTCGCTCTTTTTTTTTGTTAATAGCGTAAAAAATAAAAACCGCAGAGGTGATCAAATACCACCAAAAGAAAGCTCTATTTGTGGGAAAAAAAGACGTCAATTTTGTTTGGGTGCAACGTCGCACAACCATGCAACTGTCAGAGCGACGCAGTGCTGAATCGCAAAAAGTGCTCTGGTCAGGAAGGGGGTAAAATCTTCCAGGGCTGGAGCCGTTAAAGAAACATACATTCCACTCCAGAAAACACAGTAGTCGTGCACAAAGTGACAGATCATTATCTGCTGTATGTATTGCACAAGGTACAGATTGTGAATAAATATAGCAGTTCAATAAAAAAGAAAAAAATATATTAGCAGTATTGCCCCATGGCCTCAATAAGAGGTAGTCTATCTGGGAGGTCATAACTGTTGCCTATGGGCTGTAAGGGTGTTCAATTTAACTATTATAGAAACAGAATAATCACCTATTTACATATTTTGATTGTAATTTTCCTTTAAAGGATATTGTGTCCTGTTACAGCATAGGGGTTAATATACATCATGTAATGATATTATTTGGTACATGAAATCCTTTCTATTTTTTTTACATGACATTATCTCTTTTTTTCCACATATGTATGCAGAGTGCAGACCAAGCTATACAGCGAAACTGAGAATTACAGGCATTGGTTGAAGCCATATATAAAGCTACCCACGTACGGCCGCTGGATTTTTGTGTCCTCCCTCACGTGCACAGGCAGACAACAGGAATTTTCCAACATTTGTTCGGTAGGCAAGAACCAATCCAGGGTGTTTTTGTTTTGTTTATTAGGGGATGAACTTGGATAAGGATGGGAAGGTATGGGATGGTCCAGAACTGTAACTTGATTGCAAAATGAGGACTTGCTAAGTTTCTGGCTGCTAAAAGTCACTATGCTGTCCTCCCATGGGATAAAATGATCAGCCAAACTGATAGCAAACAATAATCCAAAAGTGTAATATTCCTTTAAATTTCGTACCTGGGGGGTGTCTATAGTATGCCTGTAAAGTGGCGTATGTTTCCCGTGTTTAGAACAGTCTAACAGCAAAATGACATTTCTAAAGGAAAAACTACTCTCGGCTATAATGAATTGTCGGTCCGGCAATACACATAGAAGTTCAATAATAAAAACGGCATGGGATTCCCCCCACAGGGGAACCCCAAACCAAAATTTAAAAAAAAAATGCTTGGGGGTCCCCCTAAATTCAATACCAGACCTGAAGGGTCTGGTATGGATTTTAAGGGGAACCATGCGCCAAAATTAAAAAAAAATGGCGTGGGGTCCCCCAAAAATCCATACCAGACCCTTATCCGAGCACGCAACCTGGCAGGCCGCAGGAAAAGAGGGGGGATGAGAGAGCGCCCCCCCAAACCGTACCAGGCCACATGCCCTCAACATTGGGAGGATGCTTTGGGGTAGCCTCCCAAAGCACCTTGTCCCCATGTTGATGGGGAGAAGGGCCTCATCCCCACAACCCTTGCCCGGTGATTGTGGGGGTCTGCGGGCGGGGGGCTTATCGGAATCTGGAAGCCCCCTTTAACAAGGGGACCACCAAATCCCAGCTCCCCCTGCATGAAATGGTAACGGGTACATTGTAGAAAGTGTGGAGATGGTAAAAAAAAAAAACACACACCGTGGGAGAAGTCCTTTATTAAAAGAATATAACTGTCCCACATAGTCCATTCACCTCCACCGACGGACCGAAAAAAAAATAAAGACGATCTGCCTCCATGGGAGGCACACGCAATATGATGCGTCCTCGCAGGTGACCAGCTCTTTTAAAACTGTGAGCGGGACCACACGGTGTCGTCACCGGGTGACCTCGCCCCCCTCTGAAGCATGGGGACATCCCTATGGCTTCCCCTGTAGCGTCAGAGGGGGCGGGGCCACCCGGTCCGCCCCCATCTGACGCTACGGGAAAGCTATAGGGATATAGGGAAAGCCGTAGCGTTTTTCACACTTTTTTTGTAAAACGGTACGGGTACAATGTACCCGTTATCATTTCAAACAGGGGGGGCCCCGCTCTCTCGTCCCCCCTCTTTTCCTGCGGCCTGCCAGGTTGCATGCTCAGATAAGGGTCTGGTATGGATTTTTGGGGGGACCCCACGCCATTTTTTTTTTTTTATCTTGGCGCGGGGTTCCCCTCAAAATCCATACCAGACTTGAGGGGTCTCGTATGGATTTTGAGGGGGTCCCCATGCCATTTTTTTTTCTATTTTGGCGCGGGGTTCCCCTTAATATCCATACCAGACCTGAAGGGCCTGCTATGGAATTTAGGGGGAACCCCACTCTTTTTTTTTTTTTTTTTTTTTTTTTTTTTATAATCTTGGTTCGGGGTTCCCCTGTGGGGTAATTCCATGCCGTTTTTAATCAATGAACTTTTATGTGTATTGCCAGACCGACAATTCATTATAGCCGCGAGTAGTTTTTAAATCACTTTTTTTCCTTTAGAAATGTCATTTTGCTGTCTGTTGGACCCAACGTAAAGCCCATCCCTACTCTCCACCTTCTGGGCCATCCTCACCCAGGAACTGGAGGAGACTCCATAAATTTTCAGACCTAGTCTCTGCTCCTCCGTCCTCTAAGTTCTAGAACACTTCAGCAGTTCCAGAAGACAGAGACGTAGACCTTAGAGCTCTGCCAGCTAACCCTAGAGATAGCTGTTAGTAAAATGTTTTTTACTTTAATGCAGAGAATGCATTAAGGTAAAAAACCTTTTGCTTTTAGAACCAATTTAAGCCATTTATTGTAGACCTGTTAATTATGGCCTCATGGACTTTACTACACCAGGTCTGCTGGTCAGCATCAGATGACTCTCTAAGCCAGCCTTTCTCAACATACCTTTCTCAGCCTTTCCTACAACATACAAATCTTTGTATGAGTTTTCACATCTCAGGGAACCCCTGCTTAAATTAACTAATTGGGGGTCAGTGGAAGGAATGACTCCTAAATTTAGTGGTCAGCGGAGAGAATGCCTCCTTTACAGTATTGGTCAAAATTCCACCCTACAGAAACTTAGAAGATCTGTCAAGGGGTGTTGGATCTGAAAATACGCAGGCACCATCATATGGGGGTCAACATTCCACAGCTCAAGAAACCCCTAGCAACCTTTAGAGGAACCCTAGGGTCCCACAGAACTCTGGAAGAGAATGGCTGCTCTAAGTTCTTGCAGGTTCATATATTTTGCTTTGATGACAATATTATTCCAGGATTTTATAAGCAATAGCATTTATCACTCCCGGGAAAACCCATAAAATATTTTCATTATACCTCCATAAATAAAGTGCAAACATTACCTTTATATAAAACAGATGCGCACCCATCTCATAAAACCAGAAAAGAGGGGGAGGGTAGGAACGTGAGGACAGTTGCTGAGGTTGTCCAAACATACAATAACCTACAATACACTAACATACACTAATAACCCAACAAATGTTTTTGGGTGGACTATCTCTGTACTGATACACATTAATAAATTTTGGTAAAAATTAAATAATTTGTTACATATAAAAAAAATACATAGATCTTAATAAAATTTTAAAAACCGTATACAGATACTCAAAGGTTTCCCCAAGAAGTATCTGATGATGGAGTTTTTCATAGATTAACCAGTCCTCTACTAGTTTCACGGTACACAGACCGCTTCGTCAGGAGGAATAATCTATAAAACAAATGATCTAATACGGTACAAAGCAAAACACAACATACAAAAGCCTATTAGTACATAAAACGCGGCAGTATCACTGGGAAGTTTCTTACCCAACAGGTCCAACACCAGGTACAAGACCCAACTACTCAAAGGTTCCCCCCTGCGGCGAACATGGGGCATTGTGCAGATAATAAATCTAGATGGGAACTAGTGGAAACGGAGCCTTAGGCCCCTTTCACATGAGGCGGAGTCTGCCTTGGTGCGCCGGCTCAGCGGGAGATCTCTCCGTTGATCTCTGCTGAGCCGGCAGATGACAGGTCCCTCTCTGCTCACTGAGCGGGGAGGGGCTTGTCATACGCCGCTGCTGCCTATGGAGGGACCGGATGAAAACGGACAGCATGTCTGTTTTCATCAGATCTCACCCGATCCGATCCACCAGCGACTGACCTGGACGTAGGGCCATCCGTCTGCTTTTAGCGGATCGGACCGGGTCGAATGTCAATGGACATGTCTCCGCTGACATCTGTCACTCCATAGGCTAACATGGAGCGCCTGTTCAGGTCCGCCGTCAAAACTGACAGGCGGACCTGAACGGTCCAATCGTGTGAATGGGGCCTTAAACTCATTACTCACATGTAATCAGCAATAGAAATTGATCTGTATCCTTCCACATGTAGCGGTTGGTTACTAAAATCCACCAAATCACCCTGCTGCCAGACCCCCATCTATCACCTCTGAGACAATGGGTAGTCATTTGCGTAGTTTTGTTGCGTTTATTACGGGATACAACTTGGTTGAGGTAAAGGAAGATATGGGATGCCCATAGCACTTATAAAGCACTTACAGCTTCTAACAAACTGTGTGTGCGTGTGTGTGTGTGTGTATGTGCTGCTGGAACCATGAAGAGTGAGCAGAATATACTTCCAAAGCCTGTCCTCCCTCCCACTTCCCCTCCCTCTCTTAGGAGAAGCTGCCAGCCAGAACTTATGAAGATAGGAGATCATGTTCTGTGAAGGATAGGAGGGATGGGGGTGGGACTGGGCGGGGCTGGGCAGGTGTAGGCATGTCTGTCTAAGAACCACTGACAACCTTTCCAGGAAGTGAAAGACAGCTTAGCAAATTCAGATAAAGCGAAATAGAGTTGTCCCTGAAGAACAGGAAGTAGCTGATTGTCTGGCTTAGATTAGACTTTCTGAGCTAAACAAACAGCTAGCCAGAAAATGAATAATATCAAAGATAACGATATTTAACATTCTATTAATAGGAAAAAAAATTATTTTTGACTAGACTTCCACTTTTTGTTACTGACACCCACACGCATCTGCCGAGATGTGCATATTCATATGCACCAAAATTCAAGCTGCAGTGGCAGTATGTTATTTTGAAAAAGGGCTCCATCTCCAATTTTTTACAGTTTGTAGAACAGGCTGATGTTAGGCTTAATGACCACAGTTGTAGGCAGGACTTTCAAGCATGCCTCTTTACCTCCCCAGTGGGCAGTATTCAGTATAGGTGATGATGGCTATGACCTCAGGGGGGCATAATATACAGTACATATGAATGCCACCTCTATTTAGATATCAATGCTGCCGGCACACAGCTATTTACATATTAATGCCACCGCTATTTACATATTAATGCAGGTTATTTACATGTAAACACAGGGTCTGCAGGTGAGTTATCTGTACACGGCAATAGGGCAGAGCTGGACAGCATTAGTAACAGAACTTCACACTGAGATATCAGGACACAGTACAGGACTAAAACTTTAAGCCCAGGTTCACGCCAGTGCGATCAGACATTGCATGTGATTCGCACCCGCGGTGCCGATCACAAATGCAATATCTGTGAGATGCGAGTTCAGCCATACAGTTGTATGGCTGAACTTGCATTCGATCCGCACAGAAAAAAGTGCAGGGACTTGTTTTTCCCCTGGCACTAGAATCGGATCACATGAGTGTTCTCATCTATGCGATCCGATTCCTGTGCAAGTTCACAGTTCGCACTGCGATCTGTAAACTGATCTGGGGGTGTCATTACCAATGTAATGACACCCGCAGTGGTTCGCAGAAGGCAGTGTGAACTACCTGCGGGAGAGGAGCAATGCGGGAACCAGCGCTGCAATCTCGCTGGTTCCCGCATTGCATCAGTGTGAACCTAGGCTCGGGGACAAGGGAATTTAAACTGGAATAGTTGGCAAGCATGAGGCATCTGCTTTGGGCCCCACAATGATGGAGCCCAGGGCAGCTGCCCCTTTTGCCCTGCCTTCAAGACAGCCATTATAGTGCCTGCAACATGTTGATGTGTCATCATACATACAATGCCATCTTAGCACTAACTGCTTTGCTATAGCCATGTTTCCTCTGCTGATTTTGATATTTTCTTGTTATGACTTATATCGCAGTACTCATCATGACATTATCATACTGACTACTGCATCTGTTCCAACTCATTTTGACATCTCCATACTTTAACATCTTGCAACTTCATGGGGCATACCAGTAGCACCTATAACATAACAGTGCCACTGCCATCTATGACATCAGACTGTTCGCTACAGACTTGTTTCTGCTCAGTGACTCAAAGTATTCAACCCAGACAAGCAGAAAACACTTTTACAGGGAAGTCTTTTGGTTTGCATTAAAACAAAAAAAGTCAAATGACTGAAAGATGCACAGTATATTGATTGGATGCTATGGACTACTGCATTTTGCACATTCTATACACATGCAAATTAATAGATGCGCCCCCCCCCCCCCCACACACACACACACACACTCCAAACCCGCTGTGCTGATGTCTTTTTGCACACTTTGTAGTTACAGTATATGTCAACATCTACTGTAATTCTTTCCCAGACACAAAGTAAATAGCAGTCTTCCCCATGACACCTTTGACTGTGACCATTGTAAGTAACAACTGTGTCTTTTATTTTCCATTATTTGATAGCACTGATATGAGGAGATACCCAGGGCTGTCAGATGCACTTAGTGACATCCAGAGAAATAATATATAATATGTGTTTTTTTTTTGTTTTTTGTTTTTTTTGTTTTTACAGCTGGCCATACATTATACAATTTTGCTTATTATTTTCTTTCAGATTTATCTCTATTTAGTGCAAGAGTAAAGGTAGGCGCTAGCCCAATATATGTGACAAAACAGCATAAAGTCCAAAAAATGTGAATGCAGTCACCGTGTTCATAAGCAAATACAATGAAGTGCTCCAAATTCTTCCTCCAGATCAAACATGCTCCACCACGTGCCAATAAAAAAATTAAAAATGTAGCGCACTGCCTAGTGTAAGGTGACCAGATTTTTAAAATTAAATCTGGGGACATATTTGTTTTTTACTAGTAATGGCGGCAATCAGCGACTTATATTGGGACTGCGCTATTACGGGGGACAAATTGGATACCAAGTGACACTTTTGACACTTTGTGGGAACCAGTGATCGGTGCAAAAAATATGCACTGTCACTGTACTAATAACACTGGCTGGGAAGGGGTTAACATCTAGAGCAACCAAAGGGTTAAATATGTGCCTAACAAGTGTTTTCTCACTGTAGGGGAGGTGCTTTTACTAGGGGAAGGCATAGATCCCTGTCCCTGCTTTGCAGGGACACAGGATCAATGTCTTCCTTACTGACAGAACGGCGATCTGCCTTGTTTACATAGGCAGACCGCCCTTCTGCCCGCATACAGAATGACCGGTGGGCACTGGCGGACGTCGAGTCCGCCAGACCCACTGATCGTCTCTGATACCCAGAAATGCAAGATCACGTATATATAGTATATATGTATGGTCCTGTGCAGCGCGACTGCGCTGTAGAAGTAAATCTGCTATGATGTGGTTTGCAACTCTTTAAGGTCATCAGAATTATGATAACTCGCAGACAGTAGGCACTCTATCATGGCTCTGGCTGGCTCTGTGTCAGTGTGTCACATGACATGGCTGCTGGGTGCTGATACATATGGCCAATAAGGTAACAAAATCAGCACCCAGCAGCCATGTTATGTGACACACTGTGACAGAGCCAGCCAGAGCCATGATAGAGTGCCTGCTGTCTGTGAGTTATGATACCATCCATGATGCCAGAGAGACAGACACCGTGCAATGTAGTCTATTCACAGACACCCCCAAAGCAAGCACACCTGTGTCGAAGCCTTGAAAGCACTGGCAGCCCAATGATCGGATCCACTTCCCCTCTTCCTGTTGCTGGACACTGTCAGCTGAGCTCAGCTGCCTCTCTCTGCCTGACGCCGCCGCCGCCCGCCCGCCTCACAGCCTCTCAAGTCTCACTCTCTGGGCCCCGGCTACTACTCTGGGTGGGGAGCGTAGCTGAGCAGAGGAAGATCACTCCACTGGGGAACGCAAGGAGATAGGCAGGCAGGTGGCTAGCGGGACTTGAGCCAAGGCAGAAGAACATGCGAGCGGGAGTGGAATGGTCATGCGCCCCAAACTGAAAAAATAGTCCCTCTGCTCTGACCAGCACAGGATGATCAGAAAGGGGCACAGATAATGGAAAAAAATACACCCCCTAAGCTAGTAGGAGCGGCGGAGCGGGGGTTTGCAATTTTTTTTTTTCAATTCTGCACTGACTGTCTTTGAAATTGCTCAGGCCCCTGTTCAAATCCAATCTGGGGACAAAACCGGGGACAGACTTGGTCTGGAGACAGTGTCCTCATTCCGGGGACTGTCCCCAGAAATCAGGGATGTCTGGTCACCCTAGCCTAAGGAGCCGCAGGTAATATGGGATTTCCCACCCTGCACAACCAGGCACACCAAATCTTCACAGTCACTTCAGAATCAAACAGTCCAGCACTTTTTTCTTTGTTTTATTGAGGGATATACAGTAACGTGTATAGGGACTGGGAGAATGGTATGCCTACTTCACTTCAACCAACTTCAGGGACAACGTTTCCTATACACAGTCTATATACACTCCTTACTTCCTCCAGCACACTTCTTTGCAGAATTCCAGCTGGCACACTGTTTGTGCATCTAGCAAAGCAGGAACCCAAGGTCCCTTTTAAGTGTGTAGCAAAATTACAGTGTCCAGCATAATCACTCCTGTGGCTACTGATCCCAGCACCACCTCTTCAGGTAGTGCCAACCTGGCTGCAGCTGCCCCTTTCACTAGCCCTCCAGACTACTTCTACACAGTCCTCCCCAGACTGACACTCTCTCCACAGTCTTCCCAGACTGGACACTCACCAGCCCACCTAACTGACTTCCCAGGAGAACTCCTGGACATGCTGACCTGCTCCTGCTGTCTTCTCCTTGCTCCTGTGCCTCCAGTAAGGATTTCGCTGTGTGTTGTAGAGGGTCCCTCCAGCACCCAAGGCCACTCACCCCCCCAGACTAGGGGGCACCCTCAAGGGCCACTGACAGCCTCCTCAGCACTCTGTCTTCATCTTCCACCTGACTGCCCCTGCTGACATGACTCATGCCTATTTATGAAGGGGTCTTCCCCCTGCCAGCCCATTTGCTGGGGATTGGCTGGGGTCATCATAAATATGCCAAGAAGCTCCTCCTAGCTTCCACCCACTACATCTGAAGCTTCTCCAAGGTTCCAGAAGGCAGGGGGAGGAACCAGAAAAGCTGCTTGCTGAGTTATCCAGCCTCCTTTAGTCACCTAACCCTAACCTGGATTCAACCCAGGCCTTCCTCTCAGCAAGGTAAAAATTTCCTACAGTACAGACTATTTACACCTAGCACACTAAAGGGTGCTACAAAAAAAAAAAAAACGCATTTTTGCTTGCACATTAATAGATGATGGAAGTCGGCAAAGCTTCTGCTCATTTACTAAACCCTGGAACAACTGCACTTGCATACAGTAGTGAAAATGCACTTTTGCAGAGTGCACAGTCTCTTTGCCTTTAGTAAATCAACCCCTATGTCCGCTTTTCTCCTGGTGGATCCCGTTATTATTCATATCAGATGTGGAGAATAAAAAAATCCCAAAAGATAGAAAGTATATAGTGTAATACATTTATTTAATCAAAACCATAGATATTTGTACTCGCATAATAAGCGCTTAGGAAAAAGCACCGATGCAAACAACTCTCCCAGTCAGAAAGGTCTTGAACAAGGCTGCTTGTTGGCCTGATTGGTCAGACGAGTGCAGGATTTATCGACATGGAGCGCGTTTAATGATCTAGTGAAAGAATTTGAGTACTTCATTGCATTTGTTTATGGACGCGGTGGCTGCATTCACATATTAATTTTATGGACTTGTAATATATATTCACTATGTATTTAGCTTTTTAATGCATGGATGATTTATTATTTTGTACACATTGTGTATATGGTATATGATAGTTTATGCTGTTTTATTACATATATTGGGCTAGTATATACCTTTTATTCTGGTTCTGTTTTTAAAGTGTTACTCTGGCACTTACATAATGCCGCAATACTATAAACACTTTCTATCAAGTGGGGTTGGCGCCCTCTCATGTTTTTTTCTATGTAGTGCAAGGGCCTGCCTGATTGCATACAAATTGAAAGCATTTCAATTTGACCTCATATTGTATGGTTTTGTTAGACCCCTTTCACGCTGGGGCTGCCCGTACGTTCGCGGTAAAGCGCCACTCGTTTTAGCAGCAATTTACCGCTGTTTAACCACTTAAGGACCAAGCCTCTTTTTGAGATTTGTTGTTTACAAATTAAAATCTTTTTTTTTTTTTGCTAAAAAATTACTTAGAACCCCCAAACATTATACATATATTTTTTTTTTCAGACACCCTAGAGCATAAAATGACGGTCGTTGCAATACTTTGTCACACCATATTTGCGCAGCGGTCTTACAAGCACAATTTTTTGGGAAAAGATGTACTTTTTTTTTTTTTTTTTAATTAAAAAATAAGACAACAGTAAAGTTAGCCCAATTTTTTCTATAAAAAAAAAGATAATGTTATGCCGAGTAAATTGATACCCAACATGTCATGTCAAAATTTCTACAGGTTACCAGTTTGGAGTTACAGAGGAGGTCTAGGGCTAGAATTATTGCTCTCGCTCTAACGATCACGGCGATACCTCACATGTGTTAGCGTTCGCTTCTGTGCCCAGGCTCGGCAGGACGGGGCGCTTTTAAATTTTTTTTTTTTTACTTATTTTACTTTTTAATTGTCTATTTTTACACTGTCCTTTCAAAAAAAAAATGAGGTCACTTTTATTCCTATTACAAGGGATGTAAACATCCCTTGTAATACAAAAAAGTACATGTCTGGACCATTTTAATGTGAGATCTGGGGTCTAGACCTCAGGTCTCACATTTACACTGTAATGCAATAAAAAAAAAATTAAAAATAAATGTCTTTTAAATGTAAAAAAAAAATTCACCTTTTAAGACAATGGGGCGGAAGTGACGTTTGATGTTGCTTCCTTCATCCAATGTTATGGAGCCGAGTGGGGGGCCATGTTTCCCTCATTTGGCTCCATACTACTAAGGGGAAAGGATCGGATCGTCTCTGGCGCTAAGCGCCGGACCGGTGCGTGATGGGAGGGGGGGCACCTCTCCCACCGCTGATAAAAGTGATCCAGCGGCGAATCCGCCGCAGAGACCTTTTTTAAGCTAGAGGACTGCCTGCCCATTGCAGAAAATACAGGGGTTATGGCAGCTATCTGCTGCCATAACCCCGGTATTCTACGTCAAAGTACCGACTTACAGCTACGGCTGTTTGCAGCAAGTGGTTAAGTGGCCCTTTTCGGCCATTAGCGGGGCACTTTTAACCCCAAAAAAGGGGTTAAAAACTCCCATGTTGTGGCACTTCCAAAGCGCTGCCCATTCATTGCAATAGGCAGGGGTGTTTTGGGAGTGCTGTATACAGCCAGGGCCGTCTTTATTATTGATTGGACCCTGGGCAAAACTTTTCTTGGGGGGGGGGGGGGGCCCATGCAGTTTCACTCTCCACCTGCTCTGAGACATACAATAAATAGCAGCTAGACTCAAAATCAGTTTACTGAATCAGATCAGGCAGCTATTGCTAGAGATTACTGTGGATATGACCTCAGGAGGGCATGATATACATATCAATGTTGCTGGCCATCGCTATTTACGTATGAATGCCACCGCTATTTACATATGAATGCCGGTAATTTACATGTAAACACAGGGTCTGCAGGTGAGTCATCTGTACACAACAATAGGGCAGAGCTGGACAGCATTAGTAGCAACATTTCACACTGAGATATCGGGACACAGCACAGGACTAAAACCTCAAGTTACGAGGGAATTTAAACCAGGATAGTTGGCAAGTATGAGGCAGCTGCTTTGGGCCCCACAACAATGACAGGGCCCAGGGCAGCTGCCCCTTTTGCCCTGCCTTAAAAACGGCCCTGTATACAGCACTCCCAAACCGCCCCTAAGATGCTGCTTGAATGATTTTTTTCTAACGTCCCGCAATCGCTCTGCCCAAGTGTGAAAGCACTCATTGCAGAGAATGGGAGGCAGTTTTCAGGAGCTTTACAGGTGCTATTTCACCTGAAAAAATGCCTGAAAACTGCCTCAGTGTGAAAGGGGTCTTGCATCTAAAGGAAAAGTGTGCAAGAAAGTGTGCAATGAAAATTGTATAAAGTATGGCCAGCCTAACTTCTGGATATAGTTTTTGGAAATAGAAAATCAATAGGATTATAATATTTCTATTTTAATGTAACAATATGCCTAGAATAACAGAAGCAATCCTAATGTTTTTTAGTTTGTGAAACTGCAATGACTGCTACATGGAAAAAAACATTTCTTCTGGCGATCGTACTGTTTACCGTCTTGATGTTAAGCTTAACAGTGCATCACTTCACAAAGGTATGTACTAATCACATTGACAACGCTTCTCTAAACTCAGGAGCAGTAAAGTATAGTTGCCACACCATTACAGGAAGCTACAATAGGTGGACTTCACTGGCAGGCTTAATAAGTATTTGTGGGACTAAAATACTAAAACACATTTTTTTTTCCTTTTTTTTAATGGGAGGCTATAGTTCTACTTTAAATAAACCTGTGCTCATTGAAAAAAATGGGGACTGTCATTACTTAGTTCCTTCTTAAAGAAGTCCTATGGTCGTAGCTTACCCTTTCATTTTGTACCATCAGCATTGTAATTTACATTACAATACAATACATTGTAACAAACAATAGTTATATTTGACAATCCAGTATTGGGATGTGATTATACACGTGTTGTCTGCTGGTTATCTGTTTCCACAACTTGCTGGATTCATAAATAGTTACATAGTTGGTAAGGTTAAATAAAGACATCAGTTCATCTATTTCAACCTGTGTGTGTTTATGTCACAACCATTTTTCCATATCCCTGTGTATGGTGTTCACTAAGATGCCCATTTAAAGGTTAAACTACTTCTCGTCCAACTGAGTGGCCACATGTCCTCTTAAGCCATCTGAAACTGAATAGTTTGCTATAGCTTGGCATTGCATGCTATTGCTGAGCCTGTGATCTACTAGGACCCCCAGATTTGTTCTATCCTAGATTGCCCCAGAGATATTTCCCAAGCAAGTAACTTGCATTCATAGTTTAACCCCTAAAGTGCATTACTTTACATTTCTCGTTATTAAACCTCATTTGCCATGTAATAGCCAAACCCATTATTTTATCAAGGTCTTCTTATAAAGTTTTTATATTCTGCTGTGAAGTTAGGACCCTGCTTAGCTTTGTATTGTCAGCAAACATTGAGATTTAACTATTTATACCATGTATACCAAACTCTATAACATTTATGAACCTCTATCTCATTTATGATTCCCAGCAGGGGCGTTGCTAGGTCTGCAAAAGATCTGGGGCTAGAGCCCATAGCAGCGGTCACCAACCTTTTTGCATGCCCGCGGGGGGGGGGGGGGGGGGGGATGCCAGTGGTAAGCAATTTGTCACAGGTAATGGCTGGTGTTGGCGCTTCAATCACCATGGCATAATGTTTGATATGGTGTCAGGGTGATTGAAATGCATTATTTCTATTGTTACATTCTAATATATAATGAAGTGGTTTAACTCCTCACACTGCAGAATTAGTGGGAGCCCTGGGCATGTCACTTGCCACATCTCCTGCCACCAGATGCAGCATGTTACTTGCCACCATCACCTGCCACTAGATGTGGATTGTCACTTGCCATGTCGCCTGCCACCAGATGTGAATTGTCACTTGCCACTTTCACCTGGCAGCAGATGTGGATTGTCACTTGCCACGTCACCTGCCACCATTTGCAGATTGTCATTTGCCACGTCTCCTGTCACCATTTGCAGATTGTCACTTGCCACCATTTGCAGATTGTCACTTGCCACGTCTCCTGGCAACATTTGCAGATTGCCACATCTCCTGCCACCATTTGCAGATTGTCACTTGCCACGTCACCGGCCACCAGATATGGGTTGTCACTTGCCAACTGATGTGGATTGTCACTTGCCATGCCAGCCAGTGCCACCAAATGTGGCGGACAGTGAAAGATGGGGACATCTCTCTGCTGCTCTCCGCACCTTGCTCCCAAATTGAAGAGGCCTGGCTGTGAAGAGCGCTGATGTGGAGCGGGCGGAGAGAGATGTCATCTCTGCTCATCCACCCGCTCGCTTCTCTTCTCTCCTCCGCCTCTCTCATGTAGCCAGCCTGCCACAGCAGCTGCAACCTGCTGGTTAGGCAGGGACCCTGCAGCAAAACACTCTGGGCTATGGTCCCCAGATTGGGGGCTATAGCCCCAATAGCCACCCCCTAGCAACGCCCCTGATTCCCAGCATGCTTTTCAGCTTTTCTTTTTTTAGGAAAGGTTGGCTAGGTTTTACAATTCCAAAACAGATCTTGCGGCAATACTCCCGCCCCCTCTGGCACCATCTCCCTCAATACCCCTTTTCTACCACAAGATGTCCTCAGCTGGCCTATTTGAATGAAGGCTGAAAGAAGATTGAGGACACACTGTGGGTGCAGGGTGTCATGGACCCGCCCCCTGATAAGGAATCCTGCCAATACAGTGTAACGATGCAGAGAATGTCATTGTTGACATCTTATCAGCACTGCCTTCTGCATTGTCGAGGACTGCCCACCACCAAGACTAGATCCAAAAGGAAAGAAAACCCTGCAGAGCTTGGAAACAGGTAAGTATAAAAATATATATTTCATAAATAGTGTGGAGCAAACTTTATAGGCACAACTTGGAGCCTGGAGTTGGGCTTTAACTATATTTTCACTTTTACAGTTAAATCAGGATAACACCTACTTTATATTTGTTACTAGTGTTGGCTTGGGTTACTAGTGTTTTTGTTACTAGTGTTGGGTGAACCTGTTCGGCAAACACCCGGATTTGTGAGGTCCCCCCAAAATCCATACCAAACCCTTATCCGAGCATGCAGGCCAGGAAATGGGGGGGGGGGGGGGAGACAATCGAGCGGCCCCTCCTCCTGAACCATACCTGGCCATATGCCCTCAACATGGGGGGGTGCTTTGAAGCAGCGGGGGGGGGGGGCTCTGCCCCCCCACCCCAAAGCACATTGTCCCCATGTTGATGGGGACAAGGGCTTCTACCCGACAACCCTAGGCGAGGTGGTTGTGGGGGTCTGTGGGTGGGGGGCTTATCGGTATCTGGAACCCCCTTTTTTTTTTTTAAATTGTTTATTTATATCAGAAACCCGATTCACCGGGTAATACAACAAGATATGTCACATTTAACATCAGTAAAGACATAGATTCATGTACAGCAATTACAGTGCAAAAAAAATGAACCAAGAAGGGAGGTTTACCTTGGTGTAAAACTTGTATGGCATAGAAAAGTATAACAGGATTTAGTGACTTATTGATGATATTCCTGAGGTCTTACATATGGCCTGACCTTCTCCAAACTCACTGTCTAGCTGTATTCCTTGTGTTTTGATACTAATATGTCAGGATATCATGTTCCCTTTGTGAGCGGCTTCCTGTTGATTTTATATTTTAAAAAAGGAAAGGTAAGGTAACAGAGAGAGAAGAACAGAATAACAGTGGGTAAGACCCGAAATAGGCAGAAAACAAAAAAGGGGGGTAGGTAGGGACGTGGGGGAAGGGAAGGAAGAGGGAAGGATGGGTGCGGGGGGAGAGACAAAGGTGATTACTCCCGGATTTGAATGTTGACTATCACCTAACATTCTCTGTTCCTAAACACCTGTTATAGCCTGGTATCACTTGTCTTGGCTTGCCCTTCCTCTGAATATTTAAAGATGTTCCATAGCTGCCAAGTTTTAGCATATGTTTCTTGTCTGTTTTGGCTTGTGAGGATTAGGTCCTCCATCTGATTTATTTCTTCAACTTTTTGGAGCCAAAAGGCTATAGATGGTGTGTGAGGGGATTTCCAGAAGGATGGGATGCATGCCTTCGCTGCGTCCAATAAGTGGCGTATGACAGATTTCTTGTAAATCCGTGCAGGGGTGTCAGTATCATGTAGAAGGAAATAAGCTGGGTCGTCGGGAACATTGCGATCTGTGAATTTTTGGATTATCTGGCGGACTTCTCTCCAGAAAGTCTGGATCCGAGAGCAGGACCAGAAAATATGGAGGAGTGTGCCTCTTTCTTCCTGGCATCTCCAACAGACATCTGTTGTAGTGGGGAAAATTGATTTAAGTAACGCAGGAGTTCTGTACCAGTGTGTGAGGATTTTATAATTTGTTTCCTGAATCTTGGTACAGATAGAGGATTTGGGAGTAAATCTCAAAATATGTTGTGTCTTATTGGTTGTGAAGTTGCAGTTTAGTTCTCTTTCCCACTTGGTGAGGCTCTGCACTTGGTATTCTCCCGGTGGTACAATTAGTAGTTTGTAAGTTAGTGAGAGTGAGTGTGGCAAGGTCCCTGTTTCTGAGCAAAGTACTTCCATAGTTGTGGGAATTTGGTTAGTATCACTGGGCGGTGGTAAACTGCGTAGGAAGTGGTGAAGCTGCAATGCTCTCAGAAAATCTAATCGGAACTGTCCTTCAGGATCAGAAAGCTCCGAGATCGTTTTCCATCTACCCATAGCGCTGAAGTGGGATGCCTGATACAGGCCCTCCTCCCTCAGCCTCAAAAAATTGAGGGTTACCCAATATGGGTCGAAGCGGTGAGGCACGTGAGAAGTGGGGGGAAGCGTGAATCAGTTGTGCACAAATCCGGACCGTGTTGCCTATCAATGGGTGCGTTTAAGATCTGTTGGAAGGGCGGTGTGGCACCACGGAGCTCTATGTAGGGGAACCTCGCTTTGTGCTTGTTCAAGCTGTGTCCATAATTTGGTGTTTGTATGACGGCACCAGTCAATGAGCCTACCTAGATGGGTCGCTCTATAGTAGGTTCGTAGATCTGGCATTGCCAAGCCTCCATTGGACTTGGGCAATGAAAGAATCTTCCGATGTAGACGTGGTCTTTTCCCTGCCCAGAGGAATTTTATGAATACTGCTCTTACTTGGTTAAAATAGTCCACCGGTTTGTGTATTGGAATAGTCTGCAAGAGGTAAAGGAATTTGGGTATAATAGCCATTTTGAGAATATTGTAGCGGCCGAACCAAGAGTGCAGCCCACTGTTCCATTTATCTAGTAATTGGTTGACCTTCTTTAAAAGGGGAGGAAAATTAAGCCTGAACAGCTGGGAGAACGTATAAGTGAGGTGGTGCTGCAGCCTGATGGCAATGATCTTTGTAAAAAGTTTCAGGTCCGTATTCAGAAGGGAAATTGGGCGGTAAGATCCGCAATGGCCTGGGGCTTTGCCCTCTTTTGGTATGACTGATATTTGTGCCTGAAGTGTGGATTTGTGAAGCTTACCTCCTGAGCCCATGTCGTTGCAAAGTCTAACCAGGTGTTGTCCTAGAGAGGGCAGTAGAGTTCTGTAATAGGTGATGGTAAGGCCATCTGGGCCTGGGGCTTTACCTGGTTTGGTACTTTTTAATGCAGTTTGTAATTCAGGCAGGGTAATGGGATCTTCTAGAAGCGATTTAGCTTCCTCCGGGAGGGATGGCATATGGGGCGCCGTTATGTAGTCTGCAGTTGCATCAGAGGGATTTCGTGTCTCGGTCAAATTGTATAAAGAAGAATAGAAGGAGCTGAAATCTTGTACCACCTGTTGGGGTAGGGAGACTTTCCGACCTGTGGGAGACGTGATATGGGGTATGTATGACACAAGTCTTTGTTCACGTAATGACTGTCATTAGAGGTAAAGTAGTGTCCTATTTCCTTAGTTACTTCTGCTAGTACGTCTGGGTCTTTCAGTAGTCCCTCATTCAGTCGCCATGGTGGTCTCTGTGCCAACAGGGAGTCAGAGAGAACGGTCCAATCGTGTGAATGGGGCCTTAAACTCATTACTCACATGTAATCAGCAATAGAAATTGATCTGTATCCTTCCACATGTAGCGGTTGGTTACTAAAATCCACCAAATCACCCTGCTGCCAGACCCCCATCTATCACCTCTGAGACAATGGGTAGTCATTTGCGTAGTTTTGTTGCGTTTATTACGGGATACAACTTGGTTGAGGTAAAGGAAGATATGGGATGCCCATAGCACTTATAAAGCACTTACAGCTTCTAACAAACTGTGTGTGCGTGTGTGTGTGTGTGTATGTGCTGCTGGAACCATGAAGAGTGAGCAGAATATACTTCCAAAGCCTGTCCTCCCTCCCACTTCCCCTCCCTCTCTTAGGAGAAGCTGCCAGCCAGAACTTATGAAGATAGGAGATCATGTTCTGTGAAGGATAGGAGGGATGGGGGTGGGACTGGGCGGGGCTGGGCAGGTGTAGGCATGTCTGTCTAAGAACCACTGACAACCTTTCCAGGAAGTGAAAGACAGCTTAGCAAATTCAGATAAAGCGAAATAGAGTTGTCCCTGAAGAACAGGAAGTAGCTGATTGTCTGGCTTAGATTAGACTTTCTGAGCTAAACAAACAGCTAGCCAGAAAATGAATAATATCAAAGATAACGATATTTAACATTCTATTAATAGGAAAAAAAATTATTTTTGACTAGACTTCCACTTTTTGTTACTGACACCCACACGCATCTGCCGAGATGTGCATATTCATATGCACCAAAATTCAAGCTGCAGTGGCAGTATGTTATTTTGAAAAAGGGCTCCATCTCCAATTTTTTACAGTTTGTAGAACAGGCTGATGTTAGGCTTAATGACCACAGTTGTAGGCAGGACTTTCAAGCATGCCTCTTTACCTCCCCAGTGGGCAGTATTCAGTATAGGTGATGATGGCTATGACCTCAGGGGGGCATAATATACAGTACATATGAATGCCACCTCTATTTAGATATCAATGCTGCCGGCACACAGCTATTTACATATTAATGCCACCGCTATTTACATATTAATGCAGGTTATTTACATGTAAACACAGGGTCTGCAGGTGAGTTATCTGTACACGGCAATAGGGCAGAGCTGGACAGCATTAGTAACAGAACTTCACACTGAGATATCAGGACACAGTACAGGACTAAAACTTTAAGCCCAGGTTCACGCCAGTGCGATCAGACATTGCATGTGATTCGCACCCGCGGTGCCGATCACAAATGCAATATCTGTGAGATGCGAGTTCAGCCATACAGTTGTATGGCTGAACTTGCATTCGATCCGCACAGAAAAAAGTGCAGGGACTTGTTTTTCCCCTGGCACTAGAATCGGATCACATGAGTGTTCTCATCTATGCGATCCGATTCCTGTGCAAGTTCACAGTTCGCACTGCGATCTGTAAACTGATCTGGGGGTGTCATTACCAATGTAATGACACCCGCAGTGGTTCGCAGAAGGCAGTGTGAACTACCTGCGGGAGAGGAGCAATGCGGGAACCAGCGCTGCAATCTCGCTGGTTCCCGCATTGCATCAGTGTGAACCTAGGCTCGGGGACAAGGGAATTTAAACTGGAATAGTTGGCAAGCATGAGGCATCTGCTTTGGGCCCCACAATGATGGAGCCCAGGGCAGCTGCCCCTTTTGCCCTGCCTTCAAGACAGCCATTATAGTGCCTGCAACATGTTGATGTGTCATCATACATACAATGCCATCTTAGCACTAACTGCTTTGCTATAGCCATGTTTCCTCTGCTGATTTTGATATTTTCTTGTTATGACTTATATCGCAGTACTCATCATGACATTATCATACTGACTACTGCATCTGTTCCAACTCATTTTGACATCTCCATACTTTAACATCTTGCAACTTCATGGGGCATACCAGTAGCACCTATAACATAACAGTGCCACTGCCATCTATGACATCAGACTGTTCGCTACAGACTTGTTTCTGCTCAGTGACTCAAAGTATTCAACCCAGACAAGCAGAAAACACTTTTACAGGGAAGTCTTTTGGTTTGCATTAAAACAAAAAAAGTCAAATGACTGAAAGATGCACAGTATATTGATTGGATGCTATGGACTACTGCATTTTGCACATTCTATACACATGCAAATTAATAGATGCGCCCCCCCCCCCCCCCCACACACACACACACACACTCCAAACCCGCTGTGCTGATGTCTTTTTGCACACTTTGTAGTTACAGTATATGTCAACATCTACTGTAATTCTTTCCCAGACACAAAGTAAATAGCAGTCTTCCCCATGACACCTTTGACTGTGACCATTGTAAGTAACAACTGTGTCTTTTATTTTCCATTATTTGATAGCACTGATATGAGGAGATACCCAGGGCTGTCAGATGCACTTAGTGACATCCAGAGAAATAATATATAATATGTGTTTTTTTTTTGTTTTTTGTTTTTTTTGTTTTTACAGCTGGCCATACATTATACAATTTTGCTTATTATTTTCTTTCAGATTTATCTCTATTTAGTGCAAGAGTAAAGGTAGGCGCTAGCCCAATATATGTGACAAAACAGCATAAAGTCCAAAAAATGTGAATGCAGTCACCGTGTTCATAAGCAAATACAATGAAGTGCTCCAAATTCTTCCTCCAGATCAAACATGCTCCACCACGTGCCAATAAAAAAATTAAAAATGTAGCGCACTGCCTAGTGTAAGGTGACCAGATTTTTAAAATTAAATCTGGGGACATATTTGTTTTTTACTAGTAATGGCGGCAATCAGCGACTTATATTGGGACTGCGCTATTACGGGGGACAAATTGGATACCAAGTGACACTTTTGACACTTTGTGGGAACCAGTGATCGGTGCAAAAAATATGCACTGTCACTGTACTAATAACACTGGCTGGGAAGGGGTTAACATCTAGAGCAACCAAAGGGTTAAATATGTGCCTAACAAGTGTTTTCTCACTGTAGGGGAGGTGCTTTTACTAGGGGAAGGCATAGATCCCTGTCCCTGCTTTGCAGGGACACAGGATCAATGTCTTCCTTACTGACAGAACGGCGATCTGCCTTGTTTACATAGGCAGACCGCCCTTCTGCCCGCATACAGAATGACCGGTGGGCACTGGCGGACGTCGAGTCCGCCAGACCCACTGATCGTCTCTGATACCCAGAAATGCAAGATCACGTATATATAGTATATATGTATGGTCCTGTGCAGCGCGACTGCGCTGTAGAAGTAAATCTGCTATGATGTGGTTTGCAACTCTTTAAGGTCATCAGAATTATGATAACTCGCAGACAGTAGGCACTCTATCATGGCTCTGGCTGGCTCTGTGTCAGTGTGCCACATGACATGGCTGCTGGGTGCTGATACATATCGCCAATAAGGTAACAAAATCAGCACCCAGCAGCCATGTTATGTGACACACTGTGACAGAGCCAGCCAGAGCCATGATAGAGTGCCTGCTGTCTGTGAGTTATGATACCATCCATGATGCCAGAGAGACAGACACCGTGCAATGTAGTCTATTCACAGACACCCCCAAAGCAAGCACACCTGTGTCGAAGCCTTGAAAGCACTGGCAGCCCAATGATCGGATCCACTTCCCCTCTTCCTGTTGCTGGACACTGTCAGCTGAGCTCAGCTGCCTCTCTCTGCCTGACGCCGCCGCCGCCCGCCCGCCTCACAGCCTCTCAAGTCTCACTCTCTGGGCCCCGGCTACTACTCTGGGTGGGGAGCGTAGCTGAGCAGAGGAAGATCACTCCACTGGGGAACGCAAGGAGATAGGCAGGCAGGTGGCTAGCGGGGACTTGAGCCAAGGCAGAAGAACATGCGAGCGGGAGTGGAATGGTCATGCGCCCCAAACTGAAAAAATAGTCCCTCTGCTCTGACCAGCACAGGATGATCAGAAAGGGGCACAGATAATGGAAAAAAATACACCCCCTAAGCTAGTAGGAGCGGCGGAGCGGGGGTTTGCAATTTTTTTTTTTCAATTCTGCACTGACTGTCTTTGAAATTGCTCAGGCCCCTGTTCAAATCCAATCTGGGGACAAAACCGGGGACAGACTTGGTCTGGAGACAGTGTCCTCATTCCGGGGACTGTCCCCAGAAATCAGGGATGTCTGGTCACCCTAGCCTAAGGAGCCGCAGGTAATATGGGATTTCCCACCCTGCACAACCAGGCACACCAAATCTTCACAGTCACTTCAGAATCAAACAGTCCAGCACTTTTTTCTTTGTTTTATTGAGGGATATACAGTAACGTGTATAGGGACTGGGAGAATGGTATGCCTACTTCACTTCAACCAACTTCAGGGACAACGTTTCCTATACACAGTCTATATACACTCCTTACTTCCTCCAGCACACTTCTTTGCAGAATTCCAGCTGGCACACTGTTTGTGCATCTAGCAAAGCAGGAACCCAAGGTCCCTTTTAAGTGTGTAGCAAAATTACAGTGTCCAGCATAATCACTCCTGTGGCTACTGATCCCAGCACCACCTCTTCAGGTAGTGCCAACCTGGCTGCAGCTGCCCCTTTCACTAGCCCTCCAGACTACTTCTACACAGTCCTCCCCAGACTGACACTCTCTCCACAGTCTTCCCAGACTGGACACTCACCAGCCCACCTAACTGACTTCCCAGGAGAACTCCTGGACATGCTGACCTGCTCCTGCTGTCTTCTCCTTGCTCCTGTGCCTCCAGTAAGGATTTCGCTGTGTGTTGTAGAGGGTCCCTCCAGCACCCAAGGCCACTCACCCCCCCAGACTAGGGGGCACCCTCAAGGGCCACTGACAGCCTCCTCAGCACTCTGTCTTCATCTTCCACCTGACTGCCCCTGCTGACATGACTCATGCCTATTTATGAAGGGGTCTTCCCCCTGCCAGCCCATTTGCTGGGGATTGGCTGGGGTCATCATAAATATGCCAAGAAGCTCCTCCTAGCTTCCACCCACTACATCTGAAGCTTCTCCAAGGTTCCAGAAGGCAGGGGGAGGAACCAGAAAAGCTGCTTGCTGAGTTATCCAGCCTCCTTTAGTCACCTAACCCTAACCTGGATTCAACCCAGGCCTTCCTCTCAGCAAGGTAAAAATTTCCTACAGTACAGACTATTTACACCTAGCACACTAAAGGGTGCTACAAAAAAAAAAAAAACGCATTTTTGCTTGCACATTAATAGATGATGGAAGTCGGCAAAGCTTCTGCTCATTTACTAAACCCTGGAACAACTGCACTTGCATACAGTAGTGAAAATGCACTTTTGCAGAGTGCACAGTCTCTTTGCCTTTAGTAAATCAACCCCTATGTCCGCTTTTCTCCTGGTGGATCCCGTTATTATTCATATCAGATGTGGAGAATAAAAAAATCCCAAAAGATAGAAAGTATATAGTGTAATACATTTATTTAATCAAAACCATAGATATTTGTACTCGCATAATAAGCGCTTAGGAAAAAGCACCGATGCAAACAACTCTCCCAGTCAGAAAGGTCTTGAACAAGGCTGCTTGTTGGCCTGATTGGTCAGACGAGTGCAGGATTTATCGACATGGAGCGCGTTTAATGATCTAGTGAAAGAATTTGAGTACTTCATTGCATTTGTTTATGGACGCGGTGGCTGCATTCACATATTAATTTTATGGACTTGTAATATATATTCACTATGTATTTAGCTTTTTAATGCATGGATGATTTATTATTTTGTACACATTGTGTATATGGTATATGATAGTTTATGCTGTTTTATTACATATATTGGGCTAGTATATACCTTTTATTCTGGTTCTGTTTTTAAAGTGTTACTCTGGCACTTACATAATGCCGCAATACTATAAACACTTTCTATCAAGTGGGGTTGGCGCCCTCTCATGTTTTTTTCTATGTAGTGCAAGGGCCTGCCTGATTGCATACAAATTGAAAGCATTTCAATTTGACCTCATATTGTATGGTTTTGTTAGACCCCTTTCACGCTGGGGCTGCCCGTACGTTCGCGGTAAAGCGCCACTCGTTTTAGCAGCAATTTACCGCTGTTTAACCACTTAAGGACCAAGCCTCTTTTTGAGATTTGTTGTTTACAAATTAAAATCTTTTTTTTTTTTTGCTAAAAAATTACTTAGAACCCCCAAACATTATACATATATTTTTTTTTTCAGACACCCTAGAGCATAAAATGACGGTCGTTGCAATACTTTGTCACACCATATTTGCGCAGCGGTCTTACAAGCACAATTTTTTGGGAAAAGATGCACTTTTTTTTTTTTTTTTTAATTAAAAAATAAGACAACAGTAAAGTTAGCCCAATTTTTTCTATAAAAAAAAAGATAATGTTATGCCGAGTAAATTGATACCCAACATGTCATGTCAAAATTTCTACAGGTTACCAGTTTGGAGTTACAGAGGAGGTCTAGGGCTAGAATTATTGCTCTCGCTCTAACGATCACGGCGATACCTCACATGTGTTAGCGTTCGCTTCTGTGCCCAGGCTCGGCAGGACGGGGCGCTTTTAAATTTTTTTTTTTTTACTTATTTTACTTTTTAATTGTCTATTTTTACACTGTCCTTTCAAAAAAAAAATGAGGTCACTTTTATTCCTATTACAAGGGATGTAAACATCCCTTGTAATACAAAAAAGTACATGTCTGGACCATTTTAATGTGAGATCTGGGGTCTAGACCTCAGGTCTCACATTTACACTGTAATGCAATAAAAAAAAAATTAAAAATAAATGTCTTTTAAATGTAAAAAAAAAATTCACCTTTTAAGACAATGGGGCGGAAGTGACGTTTGATGTTGCTTCCTTCATCCAATGTTATGGAGCCGAGTGGGGGGCCATGTTTCCCTCATTTGGCTCCATACTACTAAGGGGAAAGGATCGGATCGTCTCTGGCGCTAAGCGCCGGACCGGTGCGTGATGGGAGGGGGGGCACCTCTCCCACCGCTGATAAAAGTGATCCAGCGGCGAATCCGCCGCAGAGACCTTTTTTAAGCTAGAGGACTGCCTGCCCATTGCAGAAAATACAGGGGTTATGGCAGCTATCTGCTGCCATAACCCCGGTATTCTACGTCAAAGTACCGACTTACAGCTACGGCTGTTTGCAGCAAGTGGTTAAGTGGCCCTTTTCGGCCATTAGCGGGGCACTTTTAACCCCAAAAAAGGGGTTAAAAACTCCCATGTTGTGGCACTTCCAAAGCGCTGCCCATTCATTGCAATAGGCAGGGGTGTTTTGGGAGTGCTGTATACAGCCAGGGCCGTCTTTATTATTGATTGGACCCTGGGCAAAACTTTTCTTGGGGGGGGGGGGGGCCCATGCAGTTTCACTCTCCACCTGCTCTGAGACATACAATAAATAGCAGCTAGACTCAAAATCAGTTTACTGAATCAGATCAGGCAGCTATTGCTAGAGATTACTGTGGATATGACCTCAGGAGGGCATGATATACATATCAATGTTGCTGGCCATCGCTATTTACGTATGAATGCCACCGCTATTTACATATGAATGCCGGTAATTTACATGTAAACACAGGGTCTGCAGGTGAGTCATCTGTACACAACAATAGGGCAGAGCTGGACAGCATTAGTAGCAACATTTCACACTGAGATATCGGGACACAGCACAGGACTAAAACCTCAAGTTACGAGGGAATTTAAACCAGGATAGTTGGCAAGTATGAGGCAGCTGCTTTGGGCCCCACAACAATGACAGGGCCCAGGGCAGCTGCCCCTTTTGCCCTGCCTTAAAAACGGCCCTGTATACAGCACTCCCAAACCGCCCCTAAGATGCTGCTTGAATGATTTTTTTCTAACGTCCCGCAATCGCTCTGCCCAAGTGTGAAAGCACTCATTGCAGAGAATGGGAGGCAGTTTTCAGGAGCTTTACAGGTGCTATTTCACCTGAAAAAATGCCTGAAAACTGCCTCAGTGTGAAAGGGGTCTTGCATCTAAAGGAAAAGTGTGCAAGAAAGTGTGCAATGAAAATTGTATAAAGTATGGCCAGCCTAACTTCTGGATATAGTTTTTGGAAATAGAAAATCAATAGGATTATAATATTTCTATTTTAATGTAACAATATGCCTAGAATAACAGAAGCAATCCTAATGTTTTTTAGTTTGTGAAACTGCAATGACTGCTACATGGAAAAAAACATTTCTTCTGGCGATCGTACTGTTTACCGTCTTGATGTTAAGCTTAACAGTGCATCACTTCACAAAGGTATGTACTAATCACATTGACAACGCTTCTCTAAACTCAGGAGCAGTAAAGTATAGTTGCCACACCATTACAGGAAGCTACAATAGGTGGACTTCACTGGCAGGCTTAATAAGTATTTGTGGGACTAAAATACTAAAACACATTTTTTTTTCCTTTTTTTTAATGGGAGGCTATAGTTCTACTTTAAATAAACCTGTGCTCATTGAAAAAAATGGGGACTGTCATTACTTAGTTCCTTCTTAAAGAAGTCCTATGGTCGTAGCTTACCCTTTCATTTTGTACCATCAGCATTGTAATTTACATTACAATACAATACATTGTAACAAACAATAGTTATATTTGACAATCCAGTATTGGGATGTGATTATACACGTGTTGTCTGCTGGTTATCTGTTTCCACAACTTGCTGGATTCATAAATAGTTACATAGTTGGTAAGGTTAAATAAAGACATCAGTTCATCTATTTCAACCTGTGTGTGTTTATGTCACAACCATTTTTCCATATCCCTGTGTATGGTGTTCACTAAGATGCCCATTTAAAGGTTAAACTACTTCTCGTCCAACTGAGTGGCCACATGTCCTCTTAAGCCATCTGAAACTGAATAGTTTGCTATAGCTTGGCATTGCATGCTATTGCTGAGCCTGTGATCTACTAGGACCCCCAGATTTGTTCTATCCTAGATTGCCCCAGAGATATTTCCCAAGCAAGTAACTTGCATTCATAGTTTAACCCCTAAAGTGCATTACTTTACATTTCTCGTTATTAAACCTCATTTGCCATGTAATAGCCAAACCCATTATTTTATCAAGGTCTTCTTATAAAGTTTTTATATTCTGCTGTGAAGTTAGGACCCTGCTTAGCTTTGTATTGTCAGCAAACATTGAGATTTAACTATTTATACCATGTATACCAAACTCTATAACATTTATGAACCTCTATCTCATTTATGATTCCCAGCAGGGGCGTTGCTAGGTCTGCAAAAGATCTGGGGCTAGAGCCCATAGCAGCGGTCACCAACCTTTTTGCATGCCCGCGGGGGGGGGGGGGGGGGGGGATGCCAGTGGTAAGCAATTTGTCACAGGTAATGGCTGGTGTTGGCGCTTCAATCACCATGGCATAATGTTTGATATGGTGTCAGGGTGATTGAAATGCATTATTTCTATTGTTACATTCTAATATATAATGAAGTGGTTTAACTCCTCACACTGCAGAATTAGTGGGAGCCCTGGGCATGTCACTTGCCACATCTCCTGCCACCAGATGCAGCATGTTACTTGCCACCATCACCTGCCACTAGATGTGGATTGTCACTTGCCATGTCGCCTGCCACCAGATGTGAATTGTCACTTGCCACTTTCACCTGGCAGCAGATGTGGATTGTCACTTGCCACGTCACCTGCCACCATTTGCAGATTGTCATTTGCCACGTCTCCTGTCACCATTTGCAGATTGTCACTTGCCACCATTTGCAGATTGTCACTTGCCACGTCTCCTGGCAACATTTGCAGATTGCCACATCTCCTGCCACCATTTGCAGATTGTCACTTGCCACGTCACCGGCCACCAGATATGGGTTGTCACTTGCCAACTGATGTGGATTGTCACTTGCCATGCCAGCCAGTGCCACCAAATGTGGCGGACAGTGAAAGATGGGGACATCTCTCTGCTGCTCTCCGCACCTTGCTCCCAAATTGAAGAGGCCTGGCTGTGAAGAGCGCTGATGTGGAGCGGGCGGAGAGAGATGTCATCTCTGCTCATCCACCCGCTCGCTTCTCTTCTCTCCTCCGCCTCTCTCATGTAGCCAGCCTGCCACAGCAGCTGCAACCTGCTGGTTAGGCAGGGACCCTGCAGCAAAACACTCTGGGCTATGGTCCCCAGATTGGGGGCTATAGCCCCAATAGCCACCCCCTAGCAACGCCCCTGATTCCCAGCATGCTTTTCAGCTTTTCTTTTTTTAGGAAAGGTTGGCTAGGTTTTACAATTCCAAAACAGATCTTGCGGCAATACTCCCGCCCCCTCTGGCACCATCTCCCTCAATACCCCTTTTCTACCACAAGATGTCCTCAGCTGGCCTATTTGAATGAAGGCTGAAAGAAGATTGAGGACACACTGTGGGTGCAGGGTGTCATGGACCCGCCCCCTGATAAGGAATCCTGCCAATACAGTGTAACGATGCAGAGAATGTCATTGTTGACATCTTATCAGCACTGCCTTCTGCATTGTCGAGGACTGCCCACCACCAAGACTAGATCCAAAAGGAAAGAAAACCCTGCAGAGCTTGGAAACAGGTAAGTATAAAAATATATATTTCATAAATAGTGTGGAGCAAACTTTATAGGCACAACTTGGAGCCTGGAGTTGGGCTTTAACTATATTTTCACTTTTACAGTTAAATCAGGATAACACCTACTTTATATTTGTTACTAGTGTTGGCTTGGGTTACTAGTGTTTTTGTTACTAGTGTTGGGTGAACCTGTTCGGCAAACACCCGGATTTGTGAGGTCCCCCCAAAATCCATACCAAACCCTTATCCGAGCATGCAGGCCAGGAAATGGGGGGGGGGGGGGGAGACAATCGAGCGGCCCCTCCTCCTGAACCATACCTGGCCATATGCCCTCAACATGGGGGGGTGCTTTGAAGCAGCGGGGGGGGGGGGCTCTGCCCCCCCACCCCAAAGCACATTGTCCCCATGTTGATGGGGACAAGGGCTTCTACCCGACAACCCTAGGCGAGGTGGTTGTGGGGGTCTGTGGGTGGGGGGCTTATCGGTATCTGGAACCCCCTTTTTTTTTTTTAAATTGTTTATTTATATCAGAAACCCGATTCACCGGGTAATACAACAAGATATGTCACATTTAACATCAGTAAAGACATAGATTCATGTACAGCAATTACAGTGCAAAAAAAATGAACCAAGAAGGGAGGTTTACCTTGGTGTAAAACTTGTATGGCATAGAAAAGTATAACAGGATTTAGTGACTTATTGATGATATTCCTGAGGTCTTACATATGGCCTGACCTTCTCCAAACTCACTGTCTAGCTGTATTCCTTGTGTTTTGATACTAATATGTCAGGATATCATGTTCCCTTTGTGAGCGGCTTCCTGTTGATTTTATATTTTAAAAAAGGAAAGGTAAGGTAACAGAGAGAGAAGAACAGAATAACAGTGGGTAAGACCCGAAATAGGCAGAAAACAAAAAAGGGGGGTAGGTAGGGACGTGGGGGAAGGGAAGGAAGAGGGAAGGATGGGTGCGGGGGGAGAGACAAAGGTGATTACTCCCGGATTTGAATGTTGACTATCACCTAACATTCTCTGTTCCTAAACACCTGTTATAGCCTGGTATCACTTGTCTTGGCTTGCCCTTCCTCTGAATATTTAAAGATGTTCCATAGCTGCCAAGTTTTAGCATATGTTTCTTGTCTGTTTTGGCTTGTGAGGATTAGGTCCTCCATCTGATTTATTTCTTCAACTTTTTGGAGCCAAAAGGCTATAGATGGTGTGTGAGGGGATTTCCAGAAGGATGGGATGCATGCCTTCGCTGCGTCCAATAAGTGGCGTATGACAGATTTCTTGTAAATCCGTGCAGGGGTGTCAGTATCATGTAGAAGGAAATAAGCTGGGTCGTCGGGAACATTGCGATCTGTGAATTTTTGGATTATCTGGCGGACTTCTCTCCAGAAAGTCTGGATCCGAGAGCAGGACCAGAAAATATGGAGGAGTGTGCCTCTTTCTTCCTGGCATCTCCAACAGACATCTGTTGTAGTGGGGAAAATTGATTTAAGTAACGCAGGAGTTCTGTACCAGTGTGTGAGGATTTTATAATTTGTTTCCTGAATCTTGGTACAGATAGAGGATTTGGGAGTAAATCTCAAAATATGTTGTGTCTTATTGGTTGTGAAGTTGCAGTTTAGTTCTCTTTCCCACTTGGTGAGGCTCTGCACTTGGTATTCTCCCGGTGGTACAATTAGTAGTTTGTAAGTTAGTGAGAGTGAGTGTGGCAAGGTCCCTGTTTCTGAGCAAAGTACTTCCATAGTTGTGGGAATTTGGTTAGTATCACTGGGCGGTGGTAAACTGCGTAGGAAGTGGTGAAGCTGCAATGCTCTCAGAAAATCTAATCGGAACTGTCCTTCAGGATCAGAAAGCTCCGAGATCGTTTTCCATCTACCCATAGCGCTGAAGTGGGATGCCTGATACAGGCCCTCCTCCCTCAGCCTCAAAAAATTGAGGGTTACCCAATATGGGTCGAAGCGGTGAGGCACGTGAGAAGTGGGGGGAAGCGTGAATCAGTTGTGCACAAATCCGGACCGTGTTGCCTATCAATGGGTGCGTTTAAGATCTGTTGGAAGGGCGGTGTGGCACCACGGAGCTCTATGTAGGGGAACCTCGCTTTGTGCTTGTTCAAGCTGTGTCCATAATTTGGTGTTTGTATGACGGCACCAGTCAATGAGCCTACCTAGATGGGTCGCTCTATAGTAGGTTCGTAGATCTGGCATTGCCAAGCCTCCATTGGACTTGGGCAATGAAAGAATCTTCCGATGTAGACGTGGTCTTTTCCCTGCCCAGAGGAATTTTATGAATACTGCTCTTACTTGGTTAAAATAGTCCACCGGTTTGTGTATTGGAATAGTCTGCAAGAGGTAAAGGAATTTGGGTATAATAGCCATTTTGAGAATATTGTAGCGGCCGAACCAAGAGTGCAGCCCACTGTTCCATTTATCTAGTAATTGGTTGACCTTCTTTAAAAGGGGAGGAAAATTAAGCCTGAACAGCTGGGAGAACGTATAAGTGAGGTGGTGCTGCAGCCTGATGGCAATGATCTTTGTAAAAAGTTTCAGGTCCGTATTCAGAAGGGAAATTGGGCGGTAAGATCCGCAATGGCCTGGGGCTTTGCCCTCTTTTGGTATGACTGATATTTGTGCCTGAAGTGTGGATTTGTGAAGCTTACCTCCTGAGCCCATGTCGTTGCAAAGTCTAACCAGGTGTTGTCCTAGAGAGGGCAGTAGAGTTCTGTAATAGGTGATGGTAAGGCCATCTGGGCCTGGGGCTTTACCTGGTTTGGTACTTTTTAATGCAGTTTGTAATTCAGGCAGGGTAATGGGATCTTCTAGAAGCGATTTAGCTTCCTCCGGGAGGGATGGCATATGGGGCGCCGTTATGTAGTCTGCAGTTGCATCAGAGGGATTTCGTGTCTCGGTCAAATTGTATAAAGAAGAATAGAAGGAGCTGAAATCTTGTACCACCTGTTGGGGTAGGGAGACTTTCCGACCTGTGGGAGACGTGATATGGGGTATGTATGACACAAGTCTTTGTTCACGTAATGACTGTCATTAGAGGTAAAGTAGTGTCCTATTTCCTTAGTTACTTCTGCTAGTACGTCTGGGTCTTTCAGTAGTCCCTCATTCAGTCGCCATGGTGGTCTCTGTGCCAACAGGGAGTCAGAGAGAACGGTCCAATCGTGTGAATGGGGCCTTAAACTCATTACTCACATGTAATCAGCAATAGAAATTGATCTGTATCCTTCCACATGTAGCGGTTGGTTACTAAAATCCACCAAATCACCCTGCTGCCAGACCCCCATCTATCACCTCTGAGACAATGGGTAGTCATTTGCGTAGTTTTGTTGCGTTTATTACGGGATACAACTTGGTTGAGGTAAAGGAAGATATGGGATGCCCATAGCACTTATAAAGCACTTACAGCTTCTAACAAACTGTGTGTGCGTGTGTGTGTGTGTGTATGTGCTGCTGGAACCATGAAGAGTGAGCAGAATATACTTCCAAAGCCTGTCCTCCCTCCCACTTCCCCTCCCTCTCTTAGGAGAAGCTGCCAGCCAGAACTTATGAAGATAGGAGATCATGTTCTGTGAAGGATAGGAGGGATGGGGGTGGGACTGGGCGGGGCTGGGCAGGTGTAGGCATGTCTGTCTAAGAACCACTGACAACCTTTCCAGGAAGTGAAAGACAGCTTAGCAAATTCAGATAAAGCGAAATAGAGTTGTCCCTGAAGAACAGGAAGTAGCTGATTGTCTGGCTTAGATTAGACTTTCTGAGCTAAACAAACAGCTAGCCAGAAAATGAATAATATCAAAGATAACGATATTTAACATTCTATTAATAGGAAAAAAAATTATTTTTGACTAGACTTCCACTTTTTGTTACTGACACCCACACGCATCTGCCGAGATGTGCATATTCATATGCACCAAAATTCAAGCTGCAGTGGCAGTATGTTATTTTGAAAAAGGGCTCCATCTCCAATTTTTTACAGTTTGTAGAACAGGCTGATGTTAGGCTTAATGACCACAGTTGTAGGCAGGACTTTCAAGCATGCCTCTTTACCTCCCCAGTGGGCAGTATTCAGTATAGGTGATGATGGCTATGACCTCAGGGGGGCATAATATACAGTACATATGAATGCCACCTCTATTTAGATATCAATGCTGCCGGCACACAGCTATTTACATATTAATGCCACCGCTATTTACATATTAATGCAGGTTATTTACATGTAAACACAGGGTCTGCAGGTGAGTTATCTGTACACGGCAATAGGGCAGAGCTGGACAGCATTAGTAACAGAACTTCACACTGAGATATCAGGACACAGTACAGGACTAAAACTTTAAGCCCAGGTTCACGCCAGTGCGATCAGACATTGCATGTGATTCGCACCCGCGGTGCCGATCACAAATGCAATATCTGTGAGATGCGAGTTCAGCCATACAGTTGTATGGCTGAACTTGCATTCGATCCGCACAGAAAAAAGTGCAGGGACTTGTTTTTCCCCTGGCACTAGAATCGGATCACATGAGTGTTCTCATCTATGCGATCCGATTCCTGTGCAAGTTCACAGTTCGCACTGCGATCTGTAAACTGATCTGGGGGTGTCATTACCAATGTAATGACACCCGCAGTGGTTCGCAGAAGGCAGTGTGAACTACCTGCGGGAGAGGAGCAATGCGGGAACCAGCGCTGCAATCTCGCTGGTTCCCGCATTGCATCAGTGTGAACCTAGGCTCGGGGACAAGGGAATTTAAACTGGAATAGTTGGCAAGCATGAGGCATCTGCTTTGGGCCCCACAATGATGGAGCCCAGGGCAGCTGCCCCTTTTGCCCTGCCTTCAAGACAGCCATTATAGTGCCTGCAACATGTTGATGTGTCATCATACATACAATGCCATCTTAGCACTAACTGCTTTGCTATAGCCATGTTTCCTCTGCTGATTTTGATATTTTCTTGTTATGACTTATATCGCAGTACTCATCATGACATTATCATACTGACTACTGCATCTGTTCCAACTCATTTTGACATCTCCATACTTTAACATCTTGCAACTTCATGGGGCATACCAGTAGCACCTATAACATAACAGTGCCACTGCCATCTATGACATCAGACTGTTCGCTACAGACTTGTTTCTGCTCAGTGACTCAAAGTATTCAACCCAGACAAGCAGAAAACACTTTTACAGGGAAGTCTTTTGGTTTGCATTAAAACAAAAAAAGTCAAATGACTGAAAGATGCACAGTATATTGATTGGATGCTATGGACTACTGCATTTTGCACATTCTATACACATGCAAATTAATAGATGCGCCCCCCCCCCCCCCACACACACACACACACACTCCAAACCCGCTGTGCTGATGTCTTTTTGCACACTTTGTAGTTACAGTATATGTCAACATCTACTGTAATTCTTTCCCAGACACAAAGTAAATAGCAGTCTTCCCCATGACACCTTTGACTGTGACCATTGTAAGTAACAACTGTGTCTTTTATTTTCCATTATTTGATAGCACTGATATGAGGAGATACCCAGGGCTGTCAGATGCACTTAGTGACATCCAGAGAAATAATATATAATATGTGTTTTTTTTTTGTTTTTTGTTTTTTTTGTTTTTACAGCTGGCCATACATTATACAATTTTGCTTATTATTTTCTTTCAGATTTATCTCTATTTAGTGCAAGAGTAAAGGTAGGCGCTAGCCCAATATATGTGACAAAACAGCATAAAGTCCAAAAAATGTGAATGCAGTCACCGTGTTCATAAGCAAATACAATGAAGTGCTCCAAATTCTTCCTCCAGATCAAACATGCTCCACCACGTGCCAATAAAAAAATTAAAAATGTAGCGCACTGCCTAGTGTAAGGTGACCAGATTTTTAAAATTAAATCTGGGGACATATTTGTTTTTTACTAGTAATGGCGGCAATCAGCGACTTATATTGGGACTGCGCTATTACGGGGGACAAATTGGATACCAAGTGACACTTTTGACACTTTGTGGGAACCAGTGATCGGTGCAAAAAATATGCACTGTCACTGTACTAATAACACTGGCTGGGAAGGGGTTAACATCTAGAGCAACCAAAGGGTTAAATATGTGCCTAACAAGTGTTTTCTCACTGTAGGGGAGGTGCTTTTACTAGGGGAAGGCATAGATCCCTGTCCCTGCTTTGCAGGGACACAGGATCAATGTCTTCCTTACTGACAGAACGGCGATCTGCCTTGTTTACATAGGCAGACCGCCCTTCTGCCCGCATACAGAATGACCGGTGGGCACTGGCGGACGTCGAGTCCGCCAGACCCACTGATCGTCTCTGATACCCAGAAATGCAAGATCACGTATATATAGTATATATGTATGGTCCTGTGCAGCGCGACTGCGCTGTAGAAGTAAATCTGCTATGATGTGGTTTGCAACTCTTTAAGGTCATCAGAATTATGATAACTCGCAGACAGTAGGCACTCTATCATGGCTCTGGCTGGCTCTGTGTCAGTGTGCCACATGACATGGCTGCTGGGTGCTGATACATATGGCCAATAAGGTAACAAAATCAGCACCCAGCAGCCATGTTATGTGACACACTGTGACAGAGCCAGCCAGAGCCATGATAGAGTGCCTGCTGTCTGTGAGTTATGATACCATCCATGATGCCAGAGAGACAGACACCGTGCAATGTAGTCTATTCACAGACACCCCCAAAGCAAGCACACCTGTGTCGAAGCCTTGAAAGCACTGGCAGCCCAATGATCGGATCCACTTCCCCTCTTCCTGTTGCTGGACACTGTCAGCTGAGCTCAGCTGCCTCTCTCTGCCTGACGCCGCCGCCGCCCGCCCGCCTCACAGCCTCTCAAGTCTCACTCTCTGGGCCCCGGCTACTACTCTGGGTGGGGAGCGTAGCTGAGCAGAGGAAGATCACTCCACTGGGGAACGCAAGGAGATAGGCAGGCAGGTGGCTAGCGGGGACTTGAGCCAAGGCAGAAGAACATGCGAGCGGGAGTGGAATGGTCATGCGCCCCAAACTGAAAAAATAGTCCCTCTGCTCTGACCAGCACAGGATGATCAGAAAGGGGCACAGATAATGGAAAAAAATACACCCCCTAAGCTAGTAGGAGCGGCGGAGCGGGGGTTTGCAATTTTTTTTTTTCAATTCTGCACTGACTGTCTTTGAAATTGCTCAGGCCCCTGTTCAAATCCAATCTGGGGACAAAACCGGGGACAGACTTGGTCTGGAGACAGTGTCCTCATTCCGGGGACTGTCCCCAGAAATCAGGGATGTCTGGTCACCCTAGCCTAAGGAGCCGCAGGTAATATGGGATTTCCCACCCTGCACAACCAGGCACACCAAATCTTCACAGTCACTTCAGAATCAAACAGTCCAGCACTTTTTTCTTTGTTTTATTGAGGGATATACAGTAACGTGTATAGGGACTGGGAGAATGGTATGCCTACTTCACTTCAACCAACTTCAGGGACAACGTTTCCTATACACAGTCTATATACACTCCTTACTTCCTCCAGCACACTTCTTTGCAGAATTCCAGCTGGCACACTGTTTGTGCATCTAGCAAAGCAGGAACCCAAGGTCCCTTTTAAGTGTGTAGCAAAATTACAGTGTCCAGCATAATCACTCCTGTGGCTACTGATCCCAGCACCACCTCTTCAGGTAGTGCCAACCTGGCTGCAGCTGCCCCTTTCACTAGCCCTCCAGACTACTTCTACACAGTCCTCCCCAGACTGACACTCTCTCCACAGTCTTCCCAGACTGGACACTCACCAGCCCACCTAACTGACTTCCCAGGAGAACTCCTGGACATGCTGACCTGCTCCTGCTGTCTTCTCCTTGCTCCTGTGCCTCCAGTAAGGATTTCGCTGTGTGTTGTAGAGGGTCCCTCCAGCACCCAAGGCCACTCACCCCCCCAGACTAGGGGGCACCCTCAAGGGCCACTGACAGCCTCCTCAGCACTCTGTCTTCATCTTCCACCTGACTGCCCCTGCTGACATGACTCATGCCTATTTATGAAGGGGTCTTCCCCCTGCCAGCCCATTTGCTGGGGATTGGCTGGGGTCATCATAAATATGCCAAGAAGCTCCTCCTAGCTTCCACCCACTACATCTGAAGCTTCTCCAAGGTTCCAGAAGGCAGGGGGAGGAACCAGAAAAGCTGCTTGCTGAGTTATCCAGCCTCCTTTAGTCACCTAACCCTAACCTGGATTCAACCCAGGCCTTCCTCTCAGCAAGGTAAAAATTTCCTACAGTACAGACTATTTACACCTAGCACACTAGAGGGTGCTACAAAAAAAAAAAAAACGCATTTTTGCTTGCACATTAATAGATGATGGAAGTCGGCAAAGCTTCTGCTCATTTACTAAACCCTGGAACAACTGCACTTGCATACAGTAGTGAAAATGCACTTTTGCAGAGTGCACAGTCTCTTTGCCTTTAGTAAATCAACCCCTATGTCCGCTTTTCTCCTGGTGGATCCCGTTATTATTCATATCAGATGTGGAGAATAAAAAAATCCCAAAAGATAGAAAGTATATAGTGTAATACATTTATTTAATCAAAACCATAGATATTTGTACTCGCATAATAAGCGCTTAGGAAAAAGCACCGATGCAAACAACTCTCCCAGTCAGAAAGGTCTTGAACAAGGCTGCTTGTTGGCCTGATTGGTCAGACGAGTGCAGGATTTATCGACATGGAGCGCGTTTAATGATCTAGTGAAAGAATTTGAGTACTTCATTGCATTTGTTTATGGACGCGGTGGCTGCATTCACATATTAATTTTATGGACTTGTAATATATATTCACTATGTATTTAGCTTTTTAATGCATGGATGATTTATTATTTTGTACACATTGTGTATATGGTATATGATAGTTTATGCTGTTTTATTACATATATTGGGCTAGTATATACCTTTTATTCTGGTTCTGTTTTTAAAGTGTTACTCTGGCACTTACATAATGCCGCAATACTATAAACACTTTCTATCAAGTGGGGTTGGCGCCCTCTCATGTTTTTTTCTATGTAGTGCAAGGGCCTGCCTGATTGCATACAAATTGAAAGCATTTCAATTTGACCTCATATTGTATGGTTTTGTTAGACCCCTTTCACGCTGGGGCTGCCCGTACGTTCGCGGTAAAGCGCCACTCGTTTTAGCAGCAATTTACCGCTGTTTAACCACTTAAGGACCAAGCCTCTTTTTGAGATTTGTTGTTTACAAATTAAAATCTTTTTTTTTTTTTGCTAAAAAATTACTTAGAACCCCCAAACATTATACATATATTTTTTTTTTCAGACACCCTAGAGCATAAAATGACGGTCGTTGCAATACTTTGTCACACCATATTTGCGCAGCGGTCTTACAAGCACAATTTTTTGGGAAAAGATGCACTTTTTTTTTTTTTTTTTAATTAAAAAATAAGACAACAGTAAAGTTAGCCCAATTTTTTCTATAAAAAAAAAGATAATGTTATGCCGAGTAAATTGATACCCAACATGTCATGTCAAAATTTCTACAGGTTACCAGTTTGGAGTTACAGAGGAGGTCTAGGGCTAGAATTATTGCTCTCGCTCTAACGATCACGGCGATACCTCACATGTGTTAGCGTTCGCTTCTGTGCCCAGGCTCGGCAGGACGGGGCGCTTTTAAATTTTTTTTTTTTTACTTATTTTACTTTTTAATTGTCTATTTTTACACTGTCCTTTCAAAAAAAAAATGAGGTCACTTTTATTCCTATTACAAGGGATGTAAACATCCCTTGTAATACAAAAAAGTACATGTCTGGACCATTTTAATGTGAGATCTGGGGTCTAGACCTCAGGTCTCACATTTACACTGTAATGCAATAAAAAAAAAATTAAAAATAAATGTCTTTTAAATGTAAAAAAAAAATTCACCTTTTAAGACAATGGGGCGGAAGTGACGTTTGATGTTGCTTCCTTCATCCAATGTTATGGAGCCGAGTGGGGGGCCATGTTTCCCTCATTTGGCTCCATACTACTAAGGGGAAAGGATCGGATCGTCTCTGGCGCTAAGCGCCGGACCGGTGCGTGATGGGAGGGGGGGCACCTCTCCCACCGCTGATAAAAGTGATCCAGCGGCGAATCCGCCGCAGAGACCTTTTTTAAGCTAGAGGACTGCCTGCCCATTGCAGAAAATACAGGGGTTATGGCAGCTATCTGCTGCCATAACCCCGGTATTCTACGTCAAAGTACCGACTTACAGCTACGGCTGTTTGCAGCAAGTGGTTAAGTGGCCCTTTTCGGCCATTAGCGGGGCACTTTTAACCCCAAAAAAGGGGTTAAAAACTCCCATGTTGTGGCACTTCCAAAGCGCTGCCCATTCATTGCAATAGGCAGGGGTGTTTTGGGAGTGCTGTATACAGCCAGGGCCGTCTTTATTATTGATTGGACCCTGGGCAAAACTTTTCTTGGGGGGGGGGGGGGCCCATGCAGTTTCACTCTCCACCTGCTCTGAGACATACAATAAATAGCAGCTAGACTCAAAATCAGTTTACTGAATCAGATCAGGCAGCTATTGCTAGAGATTACTGTGGATATGACCTCAGGAGGGCATGATATACATATCAATGTTGCTGGCCATCGCTATTTACGTATGAATGCCACCGCTATTTACATATGAATGCCGGTAATTTACATGTAAACACAGGGTCTGCAGGTGAGTCATCTGTACACAACAATAGGGCAGAGCTGGACAGCATTAGTAGCAACATTTCACACTGAGATATCGGGACACAGCACAGGACTAAAACCTCAAGTTACGAGGGAATTTAAACCAGGATAGTTGGCAAGTATGAGGCAGCTGCTTTGGGCCCCACAACAATGACAGGGCCCAGGGCAGCTGCCCCTTTTGCCCTGCCTTAAAAACGGCCCTGTATACAGCACTCCCAAACCGCCCCTAAGATGCTGCTTGAATGATTTTTTTCTAACGTCCCGCAATCGCTCTGCCCAAGTGTGAAAGCACTCATTGCAGAGAATGGGAGGCAGTTTTCAGGAGCTTTACAGGTGCTATTTCACCTGAAAAAATGCCTGAAAACTGCCTCAGTGTGAAAGGGGTCTTGCATCTAAAGGAAAAGTGTGCAAGAAAGTGTGCAATGAAAATTGTATAAAGTATGGCCAGCCTAACTTCTGGATATAGTTTTTGGAAATAGAAAATCAATAGGATTATAATATTTCTATTTTAATGTAACAATATGCCTAGAATAACAGAAGCAATCCTAATGTTTTTTAGTTTGTGAAACTGCAATGACTGCTACATGGAAAAAAACATTTCTTCTGGCGATCGTACTGTTTACCGTCTTGATGTTAAGCTTAACAGTGCATCACTTCACAAAGGTATGTACTAATCACATTGACAACGCTTCTCTAAACTCAGGAGCAGTAAAGTATAGTTGCCACACCATTACAGGAAGCTACAATAGGTGGACTTCACTGGCAGGCTTAATAAGTATTTGTGGGACTAAAATACTAAAACCTTTTTTTTTTTTCCTTTTTTTTTTAATGGGAGGCTATAGTTCTACTTTAAATAAACCTGTGCTCATTGAAAAAAAATGGGGACTGTCATTACTTAGTTCCTTCTTAAAGAAGTCCTATGATCGTAGCTTACCCTTTCATTTTGTACCATCAGCATTGTAATTTACATTACAATACATTACATTGTAACAAACAATAGTTATATTTGACAATCCAGTATTGGGATGTGATTATACACGTGTTGTCTGCTGGTTATCTGTTTCCACAACTTGCTGGATTCATAAATAGTTACATAGTTGGTAAGGTTAAATAAAGACATCAGTTCATCTATTTCAACCTGTGTGTGTTTATGTCACAACCATTTTTCCATATCCCTGTGTATGGTGTTCACTAAGATGCCCATTTAAAGGTTAAACTGCTTCTCGTCCAACTGAGTGGCCACATGTCCTCTTAAGCCATCTGAAACTGAATAGTTTGCTATAGCTTGGCATTGCATGCTATTGCTGAGCCTGTGATCTACTAGGACCCCCAGATTTGTTCTATCCTAGATTGCCCCAGAGATATTTCCCAAGCAAGTAACTTGCATTCATAGTTTAACCCCTAAAGTGCATTACTTTACATTTCTTGTTATTAAACCTCATTTGCCATGTAATAGCCAAACCCATTATTTTATCAAGGTCTTCTTATAAAGTTTTTATATTCTGCTGTGAAGTTAGGACCCTGCTTAGCTTTGTATTATCAGTAAACATTGAGATTTAACTATTTATACCATGTATACCAAACTCTATAACATTTATGAACCTCTATCTCATTTATGATTCCCAGCAGGGGCGTTGCTAGGTCTGCAAAAGATCTGGGGCTAGAGCCCATAGCAGTGGTCACCAACCTTTTTGCATGCCCGCTGGGGGGGTGGCCGTTGTAAGCAATTTGTCACAGGCGATGGCTGGTGTTGGCGCTTCAATCATCATGGCATAATGTTTGATATGGTGTCAGGGTGATTGAAATGCATTATTTCTATTGTTACATTCTAATATATAATGAAGTGGTTTAACTCATCATACTGCAGAATTAGTGGGAGCCCTGGGCATGTCACTTGCCACATCTCCTGCCACCAGATGCAGCATGTTACTTGCCACCATCACCTGCCACTAGATGTGGATTGTCACTTGCCATGTCGCCTGCCACCAGATGTGAATTGCCACTTGCCACTTTCACCTGGCAGCAGATGTGGATTGTCACTTGCCACGTCACCTGCCACAATTTGCAGATTGTCACTTGCCACGTCACCTGCCACCATTTGCAGATTGTCATTTGCCACGTCTCCTGTCACCATTTGCAGATTGTCACTTGCCACCATTTTCAGATTGTCACTTGCCACGTCTCCTGGCAACATTTGCAGATTGCCACATCTCCTGCCACCATTTGCAGATTGTCACTTGCCACGTCACCGGCCACCAGATATGGGTTGTCACTTGCCAACTGATGTGGATTGTCACTTGCCATGCCAGCCAGTGCCACCAAATGTGGCGGACAGTGAAAGATGGGGACATCTCTCTGCTGCTCTCTGCACCTCGCTCCCAAATTGAAGAGGCCTGGCTGTGAAGAGCGCTGATGTGGAGCGGGCGGAGAGAGATGTCATCTCTGCTCATCCACCCGCTCGCTTCTCTTCTCTCCTCCGCCTCTCTCATGTAGCCAGCCTGCCTGCCACAGCAGCTGCAACCTGCTGGTTAGGCAGGGACCCTGCAGCAAAACACTCTGGGCTATGGTCCCCAGATTGGGGGCTATAGCCCCTGATTCCCAGCATGCTTTTCAGCTTTTCTTTTTTTAGGAAAGGTTTGCTAGGTTTTACAATTCCAAAACAGATCTTGCGGCAATACTCCCGCCCCCTCTGGCACCATCTCCCTCAATACCCCTTTTCTGTCACAAGATGTCCTCAGCTGGCCTATTTGAATGAAGGCTGAAAGAAGATTGAGGACACACTGTGGGTGCAGGGTGTCATGGACCCGCCCCCTTATAAGGAATTCTGCCAATACAGTGTAACGATGCAGAGAATGTCATTGTTGACATCTTATCAGCACTGCCTTCTGCATTGTCGAGGACTGACCACCACCAAGACTAGATCCAAAAGGAAAGAAAACCCTGCAGAGCTTGGAAACAGGCAAGTATAAAAATATATATTTCATAAATAGTGTGGAGCAAACTTTATAGGCACAACTTGGAGCCTGGAGTTGGGGTTTAACTATATTTTCACTTTTACAGTTAAATCATATATTTGTTACTAGTGTTGGCTTGGGTTACTAGTGTTTTTGTTACTAGTGTTGGGTGAACCTGTTCGGCAAACACCCGGATTTGTGAGGTCCCCCCAAAATCCATACCAAACCCTTATCCGAGCATGCAGGCCAGGAAATGGGGGGGGGGGGGGACAAGCGAGCGGCCCCTCCTCCTGAACCATACCTGGCCATATGCCCTCAACATGGGGGGGTGCTTTGAAGCAGCGGGGGGGGGCTCTGCCCCCCCACCCCAAAGCACATTGTCCCCATGTTGATGGGGACAAGGGCTTCTACCCGACAACCCTAGGCGAGGTGGTTGTGGGGGTCTGTGGGTGGGGGGCTTATCGGTATCTGGAACCCCCCTTTTTTTTTTAAATTGTTTATTTATATCAGAAACCCGATTCACCGGGTAATACAACAAGATATGATCACATTTAACATCAGTAAAGACATAGATTCATGTACAGCAATTACAGTGCAAAAAAAAAATGAACCAAGAAGGGAGGTTTACCTTGGTGTAAAACTTGTATGGCATAGAAAAGTATAACAGGATTTAGTGACTTATTGATGATATTCCTGAGGTCTTACATATGGCCCAACCTTCTCCAAACTCACTGTCTAGCTGTATTCCTTGTGTTTTGATACTAATATGTCAGGATATCATGTTCCCTTCGTGAGCGGCTTCCTGTTGATTTTATATTTAAAAAAAGGAAAGGTAAGATAACAGAGAGAGAAGAACAGAATAATAGTGGGTAAGACCCGAAATAGGCAGAAAACAAAAAAGGGGGGTAGGTAGGGACGTGGGGGAAGGGAAGAAAGAGGGAAGGATGGGTGCGGGGAAAGGGGGGAGAGACAAAGGTGATTACTCCCGGATTTGAATGTTGACTATCACCTAACATTCTCTGTTCCTAAACACCTGTTAGCCTGGTATCACTTGTCTTGGCTTGCCCTTCCTCTGAATATTTAAAGATGTTCCATAGCTGCCAAGTTTTGGCATATGTTTCTTGTCTGTTTTGGCTTGTGAGGATTAGGTCCTCCATCTGATTTATTTCTTCAACTTTTTGGAGCCAAAAGGCTATAGATGGTGTGTGAGGGGATTTCCAGAAGGATGGGATGCATGCCTTCGCTGCGTCCAATAAGTGGCGTATGACAGATTTCTTGTAAATCCATGCAGGGGTGTCAGTATCATGTAGAAGGAAATAAGCTGGGTCGTCGGGAACATTGCGATCTGTGAATTTTTGGATTATCTGGCGGACTTCTCTCCAGAAAGTCTGGATCCGAGAGCAGGACCAGAAAATATGGAGGAGTGTGCCTCTTTCTTCCTGGCATCTCCAACAGACATCTGTTGTAGTGGGGAAAATTGATTTAAGTAACGCAGGAGTTCTGTACCAGTGTGTGAGGATTTTATAATTTGTTTCCTGAATCTTGGTACAGATAGAGGATTTGTGAGTAAACCTCAAAATATGTTGTGTCTTATTGGTTGTGAAGTTGCAGTTTAGTTCTCTTTCCCACTTGGTGAGGCTCTGCACTTGGTATTCTCCCGGTGGTACAATAAGTAGTTTGTAAGTTAGTGAGAGTGAGTGTGGCAAGGTCCCTGTTTCCGAGCAAAGTACTTCCATAGTTGTGGGAATTTGGTTAGTATCACTGGGCGGTGGTAAACTGCGTAGGAAGTGGTGAAGCTGCAATGCTCTCAGAAAATCTAATCAGAACTGTCCTTCAGGATCAGAAAGCTCCGAGATCGTTTTCCATCTACCCATAGCGCTGAATTGGGATGCCTGATACAGGCCCTCCTCCCTCAGCCTCAAAAAATTGAGGGTTACCCAATATGGGTCGAAGCGGTGAGGCACGTGAGAAGTGGGGGGAAGCGTGAATCAGTTGTGCACAAATCCGGACCGTGTTGCCTATCAATGGGTGGCGTTTAAGATCTGTTGGAAGGGCGGTGTGGCACCACGGAGCTCTATGTAGGGGAACCTCGCTTTGTGCTTGTTCAAGTGTGTCCATAAGTTGGTGTTTGTATGACGGCACCAGTCAATGAGCCTACCTAGGTGGGTCGCTCTATAGTAGGTTCGTAGATCTGGCATTGCCAAGCCTCCACTGGACTTGGACAATGAAAGAATCTTCCGATGTAGACATGGTCTTTTCCCTGCCCAGAGGAATTTTATGAATACTGCTCTTAATTGGTTAAAATAGTCCACCGGTATGTGTATTGGAATAGTCTGCAAGAGGTAAAGGAATTTGGGTATAATAGCCATTTTGAGAATATTGCAGCGGTCGAACCAAGAGTGCAGCCCACTGTTCCATTTATCTAGTAATTGGTTGACCTTCTTTAAAAGGGGAGGAAAATTAAGCCTGAACAGCTGGGAGAACGTATAAGTGAGGTGGTGCTGCAGCCTGATGGCAATGATCTTTGTAAAAAGTTTCAGGTCCGTATTCAGAAGGGAAATTGGGCGGTAAGATCCGCAATGGCCTGGGTCTTTGCCCTCTTTTGGTATGACTGATATTTGTGCCTGAAGTGTGGATTTGTGAAGCTTACCTCCTGAGCCCATGTTGTTGCAAAGTCTAACCAGGTGTTGTCCTAGAGAGGGCAGTAGAGTTCTGTAATAGGTGATGGTAAGGCCATCTGGGCCTGGGGCTTTACCTGGTTTGGTACTTTTTAATGCAGTTTGTAATTCAGGCAGGGTAATGGGATCTTCTAGAAGCGATTTAGCTTCCTCCGGGAGGGACGGCATATGGGACACCGTTATGTAGTCTGCAGTTGCATCAGAGGGATTTCGTGTCTCGGTCAAATTGTATAAAGAAGAATAGAAGGAGCTGAATTCTTGTACCACCTGTTGGGGTAGGGAGATTTTCCGACCTGTGGGAGACGTGATATGGGATATGTATGACACAAGTCTTTGTTCACGTAATGACTGTCATTAGAGGTAAAGTAGTGTCCTATTTCCTTAGTTACTTCTGCTAGTACGTCTGGGTCTTTCAGTAGTCCCTCATTCAGTCGCCATGGTGGTCTCTGTGCCAACAGGGAGTCAGAGAGAGCATAGCATAGTGTTATCGGGGCGTGATCTGATCACGTAATTGAACCTATGGTGGTTTCTCTAATTGCTTGTAGATGTCTGTGGGGAATCAGGAAGTAGTCGATTATAGAATGTGTCTGATGTGGTTTAGAAAAGAAGGTGTAATCCCTCTCTCCCGTGTGGAAAAGACGCCAAACGTCGACCAGTTGCAGGGAATGCAGTGTCGCCCGATACGTTTACACAGGTCTCGTGAGGTGGAAGACGTTCCAGTGGAACTGTCTTCTGAAGGTGTAAGTGGAACATTCAAGTCCCCGCCTACAATCAATTGTCTGTGTGAGAATTGCAAAAGTAAATCCAAATGTCGTTTGAGAAATGTATCTTGGTGTGTATTGGGAACGTACAGATTGGCCAAAGTTACCTTCACATCTCCTATCTGTCCCTTTAGGAAAAGAAATCTACCCTCTCCGTCAAGTTTTACATCTGTGTGCGACTACGGGAGTTTTGCCGAAATCAGAATAGAGACCCCTCTTGATTTAGCTTCCGTGTACCTTGAATGGTATACCACCGGGTAGTATTTGTTCTGAAATGTCGGGAGGGACCCTTCTCTAAAGTGCGTTTCCTGCAGGAATACAATGTCAACTTCCTTCTGACGCATATCATGAAGCAACATACGTCTTTTCTCAGGTGTGTTTAGGCCCTTAACATTTAAGGAGACTATATTTAGAGTAACCATGGTTGCGAGTCGTGGGGGAATTGGGGTAAGAAGGGTTGGTGGGATAGGGAAGGGCGGAGGAGATAAGGGGGGGGAAAGACTTAAGAGTAGAAAAGAGTAAAGTCGGTGAGCAAGGGTGGGTGGAGCCACCTGAGAATTTCGGAATAAATTAGAAAGCTGTCACTAGGGTGTGCAGCCTAGAGAAAATACTAAAGTAGCCAAATCGGCTAACACGCTCCCCAGTTAACAGTCTGGGAATGGAGCGCAGTCCTATGTGGAATGGTGGATAGACAGGGCCTGGAAGCGAGCTCCCGAGCCTCCCCATCCACCCCCGGCCATCTACAATTTGTTGTGAGTTATCGATGTACCATTGGTACTAAAGCAAACAAGTGTTCTGGTGACATCAACACGTATGAGATCAGAGGCAAAAAAAATGGTGCTAATAGAACTAGACACAAAAGCGGCTTCATAAAACGTATAACTTCAACAGGTGAAACAGTGTAAATAACCATCCCATCCCCATCCAGAGTTACAGATCATTGAAGCAATCCAGTTTATTATATAGTGGGAAGAACTGAACTGGACTGAGATTCAATGAAATGCAACCAGATTGTAATAAAATTAAATAAAGTAAAATAAAATAAAAAAAATAATATAATATGAAATAAAAAAAAAAAAAAAAAATATGGAATAAAGTACAGGTATCTCCCAAAGGAGTAATGTGTCAGTGTGCAACGCCTCAGGTGGCGTTCAAGTGGGCCTCATCTGTCGCGGTACCGGAAGTAGTGGCTGAACAGTTAGGTTGCCCTCCCCATCCCCACAAAAAAAAAAAAAAAATAGCAGTATTAATTCACTTGTAAGAGTCTTATTCTTTCACATCGTTGCTGCGTAAATGGTGATTGGTTAGCAGAGACTCCGTTTCTTAGTCCTGTGCATGCAGAGCAATGTCTGTGAGAGGGGGGAACACAATTAGGTCCGGGGGGGGTACCACTCCTGATGCCTTTACATTCCACTGACTCCGCGACAGTTAAGTCAAGTAAGGCCTCTGGGAAAAGTAATCTAAAGTTCCTAGGTTCAGGCTTCGCTTCCCAGGGGAGCCTACCACAAGGCTTCCACACTGACTGCCCCCGGGACTGGTGTGCATGATAGTAAAGGGGAGGGGGTGGTCAGCTTCCAGGGTACCGCTGTTTGTCTGTTCTCCCCCCAAGAAGAACTGGGCTAGGTGTCCTGGAAACCTTGTCTGCATGAAGGGGCTGGGTGCTACCCGCATTACTATCAGGAAATGTGTCTGGACAGGGATGGACGGCCAAAGGCCTACTCACGTAGTTCTCCTCCCGGTGCCGACCTGTGTCTATGCCTGTTCCTTTGTTGGCGAGGAGGCAGAGGGTCACGGAGAATTAAGGGGCCTGATCTTCCGGGTGGACGAGGGAGGAACTGGAGCCAGTCCGGGATCTGAATTGGTTCTGTTTCCATAAATCGGAAGAGAGCCGGAAGGTCTTCAGTTCGTTGAAAGGAGAAGGAGCCTGTGTCCTTGGGAAACAGCACTGACAGTGGGTATCCCCATCTATACGTGAGACCCTTCTGTTTTGCGAGATCTAGGAGAGGGCGAAGGAGGGCTCTACGTTTCAGGGTTGCCCGTGATAAGTCCGGCAGGATTTTAGTTTGTGTACCCCCCACTTTAACGTCGCCATGCTCCCAGGCCCGACGGAGGATGTTTTCCTTCTGGGTATAGCGATGAAGTCTGCAAACCACATCGCGGGGTCTGTTCGGGTCTTCAGGCCTGGGGCCCAGAGCTCTGTGTACCCTGTCGAGTTCGATCTCCAGATTAGGTTCCTCCAATACAATGCGGAAAATTCCTTTCACTGTCTCCCCGAGGTTCTCTATGATATCGTTTCTGAAATCCCCCGGAGCCGCAAGTTGTTCCTGCGGCTCCGGTCCTCCACGTCCTCCAGGTGCAACTGCAGGGCTATGGCGGCATCTTTCTGTTGGTCTCTGGCCTGTTCTAGGGCTGATACTCTGTCCGATAGTGAGGCCACCGAAGCTTCTCCTGTGGACACCCGCTCTGCCAAAGTCGATACTTCTCCCCTTACCTTCTGTATGTCGCGGCGGTGTGCTTCTTCTAGTTTGAGGATAAGTGCCTCAATGTCTGTTCTGGTAGGGAGAGCCTGAAGTAGACTCCGAATGTCCTGGTCAAACAGGATGGGCTCAGATGGTTGTGGGGACGCCATCGTGGTTCGATGTGGTCCTCCGCTGGTATCAGCAGAGCGTTCGGGTGTAGCCCGGGAGCTAGGAAAGGTGCAGGCTCCAACTTGTTTTAAGGCCTTCTGCTTCTCTCCACGTGGGGGGCCTTGTGGCGCCGCTACTGTGGCTCTGGGAGATAGGCCTTGTAATTGTAGAAAATAGCGGCAAATTTCTCCTGGACTTTTGCCAGCGGGTGTCCCCCGTGTAGATGCTCTGGTTCTGTGTCTTTTTGGCAGATTGCATGCCTCTGGTAAGATGAAGTTAGTCGGGTTTTTCTGGACGAGGCCGGGAGCTCAAAGAAAAGCAGCCTCACTCAGCCATGTCTAGGCCACGCCCCTGGAACCCCCTTTTAACAAGGTGATCCCCAGATCCCGGCCCCGCCTATGTGAATGAGTATGGGGTACATGGTGCCTCTCCCCTTTCACCAAAAAAGTGTCAAAAAGTAATAAAAACACTGTTTTTGACAATTCCTTTATTAAAAATAAAAAAAACCAATGTCCCCCAATGTAAATCGATCATCATGCCGCTGCCACTGTTGACCCGAAAAAAGAAAGAAAAAGAACGCTCTGCTGTCAACAAAGGCTAACCACCTACTGCAGGCTCCACCATTTGATAGTTCTTATATAGTAAGGGGAAGTGCCACCAGGTAACGTCGCCAGGTGGCTCTGCCCCTTACCCATATAAAAACTGTCAAACGGCGGAGCCTGCAGTAGGCAGTCAGCCTTCGTTGATGCAAAGCATTTTTTTTTCCTTTTTTCGGGTCTGGCAGTGGCATCGGGATTCATGATGCATTTATATTGGGGAACATTGAATTTTTTATTTTTAACAAAGGAATTGTCAAAAATGGTCTATGTGTTTTTATTACTTTTTTGGTGAATAGGTAGGGGTACTATGTACCCCATACTTATTCACATGGGGGGCGGGATATGGGTGCCCATTTGTTTAAAGGGGGCTTCCAGATTCCGAAAAGCCCCCACCCCCAGACCCCCACAACCATAGCCCAGGGTTGTCGGGAAGAGGCCTTTGTCCCCATCAACATGGGGACAAGGTGCTTTGGGGTGGGGGAGCAGAGTCCCCCTGCCCCAAAGCACCCCCGCAATGTTGAAGGCATGTGGCCTGGTATGGTTCGGGGTGGTCTGTTCACTCGCCCCCCCTTTGCTGGCCTGCCAGGCTGCATGCATGGATAAGGGTCTGGTATGGATTTTGGGGGGACCCCACGCCGTTCTTTCTATTGCAGGCAATGGTATTGTATTGCCGGCAATTTAAATGTAATTTTTTTTTTCTTTATACATGTCAGTTTTGCTGCAGCAGGTTCTATACACGGTACGATGTGTCACTTTACAAGACTAAGGGGACCCCCCAGGTACTATATTTAAAAGGATTTTTCAATTTTTATTGTTTCACTTTAAGCATCATTAAAATCACTGCTCCTTTAACCACTTGCCGAGCAGCTCACGCAGATATACAGCGGCAAGTCGGCTCTAATACACGAACTGACATACTTGTATGTCGGTCCGTGCAGGGAGGATAGCAGGAGCCGTGGGAACGTGTCTGCCGGCGACCCGCGATCGCTGTGTACAGTGGCAGAACAGGAAACTGCCTATGTAAACAAGGCGATTCCCCATTCTGCCTAATGACATGTCAGATCTTCTGTTCCCAGTGACTGTCATGTCCCAGTGAGCCCATAAACCCCCTACAGTTGAAACACACCTAGGGAACACACTTGATCGTCCCCTAGTGTTAACCCCTTCCCTGCCAGTGTCATTTTGACATTGATCAATGCATCTTTATAGCACTGATCAATGTCACTTGTCCCCAAAAAGTATCATTTGGGGTCAGATTTGTCCGCCGAAGTGTCGCAGTCCTGCTAAAAAAAAAAATGCAGATCGCCATCATTACCACTAAACACAATAAAAAAAAAAGTCCCTAAATCTAATTCGTAGTTTGTAGATGCGATAACTTTTGCGCAAACCACTCAATATGCGCCTATTGCGATTTTTTTTTTCCCCAAAAATATGTAGAATATATATTGGCCTAAACTGATAAATACGTTTTTTTTATTTTTATAGATGGATATATAATTTTTTTTTTTTTTTTTGGATATGTTCAATGTTCAGGTCCAAACTATTGCCATGTTCGGAAGTTCTGGTGCGAACTGAATGAGGGGTGTTAGGCCCATCTCTGTTACATGTCCCAATTTATATAGCATAACGTAAAAAAAAAAATTTTAACAAATTTTTGCTTTCCGGCCATGTGGAAACAACCCTTACCCCCTACAAAATGCAATGGCTTGCTAGAATTTTATAGGTCTATGAAAGTAGGAGGAAAAATCCTGGTCAATCTGGACACCCTGTTTTTTCTTTAGATCCGACACCCCTGGCATCTCAATAGGGGGGGTTAGTTGAGTGTCCTTTAGCTCAGGGCAGAAGACACAGCCTGATGGAGAGGGGGGATGCCCCTTTTTCCTCCTTTTATTCCCCACTTCACTTCCTTTTTTTTCTTTTGTCCTATCTTCCCTTGCCTTCATCTTTCTTTCAATAATGGGTAAAGGGGCAGAGCTAGCTGACATACCCTTTTCCTTCCCTGTTAAGAAAAAAACACAAAAGGTGTATGAGAGGCAACAGTCCCAAAAACCAGAACTGTGACCTAAAGCTACAGTGGCGAGGATATACAATATCGTCACAAGTATATTGAACATTGGCTGCTACATTTGGATATTTCATGTTAACATGTCGTATGTCTGACTGAATGCAAAGAGTACTTTCTGACGCTATGTATGCCTACAATTTTTGTACTGTAATTTTCATTAAATAATGAATGTATTAAAAATATTGAACTTACGTTTTTTAGATGCTCTATTCTGGACCATAAATACATACTAGGTAGTTTGCTTTGTTTATAAGCAGGCTGAGCAGCTGTGTTTGCCATAAATAACCATGTCTATACCGTTCATTATCAGTTGTAACTAGATTTGAACACTGGCTGTCTTAACAAAGGGTTAAAGGTTTAGGGGCTGGGCTTCTTGCATTGTTTGTTAATCAGGACAGACTTGGGACAGGTTCGCTGTAACAATGTTCACAAAGCCCTTGCAGTCAGTCATGGCACCTTGTCCTGAGAAAGATATAAAAGGCAAGAAAATATTTACATATAGTGGGGTTTTCTCAAATTTGACAGTAGAAATAAAAATCTGCTTTAACCTCCCTTGGCTCCGACTGCCTCCTGGCCCTTTAAAAATTCCAAAAGATGGGAGGCAGGCATTTTGGTTTTTTGACCGCTGTGATTGGCAGTCACATGGTCAGAAAGCTCCCGATCGCAAGTATGCATTGGGAGCTTACTGATCCCCACGGGGTAACATGCTGGGAGCGTGCAGGGAGCGAGCTCTCGGCACGGTAAGTTTACAAAGGGCCCGATATATGCTCTCAGCATCAAGAGTTTAAGTTCTCAATTGTTAAATATCCCCTGCCTACTTCATTGCAGCATATAATGTCCTCAAAACTTGGTGAAGCTTTAAATCAGTATTTATAACTATTTTTTTTTTTATTCCAGAGCTCAGATGCAGTCCCATATCCCAGCAATCCCACTCTACATCATAAAAAAAAAATTGTATCAATTGCCAATTTCTCATTAGAGGATGAAATTCAAGCTTCTCTAATCTTCAAAAACATTGCTGTCTCGATTCCTTCCATCTTGTTCACCCTCAAGGACCACACAACCAGTGCTAAGAAGAGCAGAGCAACCATTCAGAACCCAAGAAAAAAGTATTGTGTTGGAGAGACAATAATTGTCCATCTTGAGATGTTTGACCATTTGGGTAACAGGAAAACGTATGGAGGAGACTTCATAAGAGCTAGGATCTTTTCTCCAGACCTTAAAGCTGCGGCTTCAGGGAGAATTGAAGATTTTAACAATGGAATCTATCATGCCTATTTCACTTTATTCTGGAAAGGAAATGTTTTCTTCTCATTGGTCCTCTACCATCCAAGTGAGGCTGTTTCAGCATTGTGGAGAGCGAGGAATCGGGGCTATGGCCTCATTTACTTCATGGGGACTTTTACAAATGGAACTCATCAAGTTAAGTCTGAATGTGGATTCCAATCAAACGCAAAGAAGGAAATATGTGAATATCGAAAGGAAGAATACAATGAGTTATTTTACTGCGCTAAACCAGAATATTTTCATTGTGGGTCATTAATATACCTCCAGGCTTTCAACAGTGATCACTCCTTTCTAAGCACACTTGAGAAATCTCTTTTGGACAGGTCAGTACATATTCGATAGAAACTGCTTGAATTTCCACCAAGAAAAACATATAAAAATTGCACAATACAATATAAATTTTAGGCAGGATTACATATATTTTTTACCTTGGCCAGGGAATTTAAAGCTGAACATCAAGCAAACAGCTAAATTCACAGATGAAATACATATTGGAGCTATTTTACCTGCCAAATGATTTGTATTTCTGACTATCCAGTCCTGAGAATTACACAGCCCTACCACACAACAATGTCCTGGCTGGCAAGGAAGGAGACCTGATCTATATCTATTTCAATTTTACTCTCATGTACATGTCCCCTCCCAGGCAGTGAAAGTAGTAGCAGCACACTGATGAGTTCATCTGTTACTCTGCTCTCCCCTCCTATTAGCTTGCTCCTTGCATTACAGCTGTTTGGCTCCATGTTCTGCTTCTCTCTGAGCCCTGCTGTACAGGGTATTGCAAAACACTGATAGAAAGTCAAAAATAGGTTATTATACTGCTCACATTAAAAATGCATTTAATGTTGTATTAATAGGTTCCAGTGCTGAATCAATTTGTGCATTTATATATGCCTGGAGCTCAGTTTCAATAAGACTTTTAACGTGTTTGACCTTTATCTGTGCTGTAAAATTAACAAACCATATCCATACATACAGTGAGGGAAAAGTTTTTGATCCCCTGCTGATTTTGTATGTTTGCCCACTATCAAAGAAATGATCCACTTATATATTTAATGGTAGGTTTAGTTTAACAGTGAGACAGAATAACAACAAAAATATCCAGAAAAATGCATTTAAAAAAAGTTATAAAATGATTTGCATGTTAATGAGTGAAATAAGTATTTAATCCTCTATCAATCAGCAAGACTTCTGGCTCCCAGGTGTCTTCTATATAGGTAACGAGCTAAGATTAAGAGCACAATCTTAAAGGGGAGTGCTCCTAATCTCAGCTTGTTACCTGTATAAAAGACACCTGTCCACAGAAACATTCAATCAATCAGATTCCTATCTCTCCACCATGGCCAAGACCAAAAAGCAGTTCAAGGATGTCAGGGACAAGATTGTAGACCTACACAAGAGTGGAATGGGCTACAAGACCATCACCAAGCAGCTTGGTGAGAGGTTGACAACAGTTGATGCTATTATTCGCAAATGGAAGAAATACAAAATAACTGTCAATCTCCCTCAGTCTGGGGCTCCATGCAAGAACTCACCTCGTGGAGTTTCAATGATCATGAGAACGGTAAGGAATTAGCCCAAAACTACACGGGAGAATCTTGTCAAGGCAGCTGGGACCATAGTCACTAGGGATGAGCCGAACACCCCTGGGTTCGGTTTGCAGCAGAACATGTGAACAGGTAAAACATTAGTATGAACACCTTTAAGTCTATGGGACTCGAACGTGAAGAATCAAAAGTGCTAATTTTAAAGGCTAATATGCAAGTTATTGTCATAAAAAGTGTTTGGGGACCCCGGGTCCTGCCCCAGGGGACATGTATTAATGCAAAAACAAGTTTTAAAAACTGTCCTTTTTTTGGGAGCAGTGATTTTAATAATGCTTAAAGTGAAACAAAAATTGAAAAATCCTTTTAAATATAGTGCCTGGGGGGTCCCCTTAGTCTGCCTGTAAAGTGACACATCTGTACCGTGTATAGAACCTGCTGCAGCAAAACTGACATTTATAAAGAAAAAAAATGACATTTAAATTGCCGGCAGTACAATACCATTGGCTGCAATAGAAAAAATGGTGTGAGGTCCCCCCCATTATCCATACCAGACCCTTATCCATGCATGCAGCCTGGCAGGCCAGCAAAGGGGGGGGGGGGGGCAAGTGAACAGACCCCCCCCCCAACCATACCAGGCCACATGTCTTCAACATTGCAGGGGTGCTTTGGGGCAGGGGGACTCTGCTCCCCCACCCCAAAGCACCTTGTCCCAATGTTGATGGGGACAAAGGCCTCTTCCCGACAACCCTAGGCTATGGTTGTGGGGGTCTGGGGGTGGGGGCTTATTCTTTAAATATCGTGCCTGGGGGGTTACTATAGTATGCCTGTAAAGTGGGGCATTCTTCCCGTGTTTAGAACAGTCCCTGCATAAAATGACATTACTAAAGGAATAAAAGTCATTTAAAAGTGCTTGTGGCTGTAATGTAATGTCGGGTCCGGACAATATAGATGAAAATCATTGAGAAAAACGGCATGGTTCCCCCCCCCCCAGCCCATTACCAGTCCCTTTGGGTCTGATATGGATATTAAGGGGAACCCCGCACCCAGATTACAAAAAAAAAGGCTTGGGGCCCCCAGGCCCTATATACCCTGAACAGCAATATACAGGCAGTCCCCAGGTTACAAACAAGAAAGGGACTGTAGGTTTGTTCTTAAGTTAAATCTGTTTGTAATTTGGAAAAGGTACATTTTTAAAGTGTAGCTCCAGCCAAAAAATCTATTTTTACGCTTTTTGGATAATGTAGGGAAGGGTTATCACCCCTGTAACATTTGTTTTACTGTCTGTGTCCCTGTTCAGAAGATTTCACCTCACTTTCTGTCCCAATGACAATTGGATTTTGAAAATTTTGGGTTATTAGGGAATCTAGGATTGGTGATAAAACATCAGTGGAGACACCTTTTTCCCATAAGAACTCTTACTAACGGGAACATTTTCCCTTCCTAGGGGTAGATTTCCTCTCACTTCCTGTTGTCTCCCTCTGTTTGTAAGTAGGAGTCATTTGTAAGTCGGAAGTTTAAAAATAGGGGACCGTCTGTATATACTATATGGCCTGCCCTATACACTCTGCGGAAAATTTGGCCTTAGGTGTTGGTGGTACCAGAACACGGTAAGCCCTCACAGTTACTCTTGGTGGGCACTGGAACGGGCCCTGCTGTGAAATATTGTATCAAAAATTGTAATTACATGTCCCTGTTGAACAGGGGCAGAAAAATTGGGCCTTAGGTGGTGGTGCCACAACACTGTAACCCCTCACAGATTCTCTTGTTGAGCACAGGAACGGGCCCTGCTGTGAAATATTTGATCAAAAATTGTAATTTCACGCCCCTATTAAACAGGGGCAGAAAAATTGGGCCTTAGGCAGTGGTGGTGGTGTCCTGAACCAAAAATATTCTTAGAAGCTATCATCTGAAGATTGAGGAGGAATAGGATAGTCACTCAGCATAATAGGATAGTCACTCAGCATATGCAGTCTTCAAGGGATCCCAGATCCATAGAAAAATCAATCGGTTACATCAGTATCAGGTGCTTGGTAGCTGGTGATCCAAGACTGTTGATCGGCTCACATTCATAAAAATGAATCAGAGTCTGTGGACAGGCGCACTCTGTGATCGGTTACAAAGTCTCCAGCAGCACTGAATGTGCATTCAGAAAGAACGCTGGATGCAGGACAGGCCAGTAGCTCAATTGCATATTGAGCAAACTCTGGCCAGTGGTCTATCCTCAAGACCCAGTAATCCAGTGGATGTTCTGTTGGAAAGGTCTCCAAGTCTGATCTTGCCCCTAGATATTCCTGCATCATGTAATTCAGACGCTGGCGATGGTTGCTGGAACCGATCAGACCTTGGCGCTGAGGACTGAAGAATTGTCTGAAGGCATCAGTCAGCCGGCCACCTTCTCCACCGCTCTTTCTGTGACTGAACGAAGCCTCAGCAACACGTTGTCCAGCACCAGGAAATTGTAATCTCCCAGGCTCTGGAAACGCGTTGCACAAACCTTTCCGCAATGCCTCCCAAAGATGTTTCATCCTCTGCTCCCTCTGCAAAGGCTGGATAAGTTCTGCAACCTTACCCTTGTAACGTGGATCAAGAAGGGTTGCCAGCCATTAATGATCCCTCTCCTTGATACCACGAATCCTAGGGTCCTTTTGCAGGCTTTGCAGGATCAGGGAGGCCATGCAGCATAAGTTTGCAGAGGCATTCGATCCTGAGTCCTCATGGTCACTAAGGATCACATGATCCTCAACCACATCCTCCCAGCCATGTACAACTCCATGGGTTTTTGGGGACTGAAAATGATCCCTTGAAGGCTGATGCTGAGCCTCCTCCCTCCTCCCTCCTCCTCCTCCTCCCTCCTCCTCCTCCCTCCTCCTCCTCCTCCTCCCTCCTCCTCCCTCCTCCTCCTTAAAGGGGGCCTTGAGTGGTAAAGAAGTGCTCCTCTTCCTCCCGCTGTTCTGCCTCAAGTGCCCTGTCCATTATTCCATGAAGCGTGTGCTCCAACAGGAAGACAAGAGGGACAGTATCACTGATGCATGCACTGTCACTGCTCACCATCCTCGTGACCTCCTCAAATGGTGACAGGACAGTGCATGCATCCTTGATCAGTAGCCACTGGCATGGCGAAAAAAAGCCATGCTCCCCTGACCCTGTCCTGGTGCCATACTCACACAGATACTCATTGATGGCCCTCTGCTGTGTGAGCAGCTGCTGCAGCATTGCCAACGTTGAGTTCCACCTGGTGGGCATGTCACAAATGAGGCGGTTCATGGGCAGGTTGCATTCTCTTTGAATGTCAGTCAGCCCAGCACTGGCATTATATGACTGGTGGAAATGACCACAGACTTTCCTGACCTGCCTCAGGAGATCCTGTAAGCCCGGGTACCTACTCAAGAACCACTGCACCACCAAATTCAGGACGTGAGCCAAACAGGGAACATGGATCAAGTGTCCCTGTCGGAGGGCAGAGAGGAGGTTGGTGCCATTATCGCATACAACCATTCCTGGCTAAAGCTGGTGTGGCGTCAACCTCCTCTGAGCCTGCCCCTACAGAGCTGCCAGAATCTCTGCCCCAGTGTGGCTCCTGTCCACTAAGCAGACCAACTCAAGCACGCATGGCATCTTTTTGCCTGAGTGCTTGCGTAGCCCCTTGAACGCCTACGTTGCACTGCTAGTTCAGAGGACAAATCTGCAGAGGAAGAGGCCATAGAGGAAGAAGAAAAGGAGGGGGGTGGAGGAGAGAGCTGTGGCAGAATCACCACTACTAGCATTTTGGAGGCGTGGTGGTGGAACAAGCTCCAACAATACTTTGACCCTGCCCTGCATGCTTCCCAGCTGCCAGCAGAGTTACCCAGTGTACCGTGAAAGAAAGGTAATGTCCCTGTCCATGCCTGCTGGACCATGAGTCAGCGGTAATATGCACCTTACTGCTGACCGCCCTGTCCAATGAGCTCAAGACATTGCCTTCCACAGGCTGGTAGAGAGCTGGAATGGCCTTCTGTGAAAAGAAATGCATTTGGGAACCTGCCACTGAGGTACTGCACATTCCACAAATTCATGAAAGGGGGCAAAGTCTACCAGCTGAAAAGGCAGCAGTTGTAGTGCTAGCAATTTGGCCAAGCTAGCATTCAGACGCTGAGCATGTGGATGGCTGGGATCGAATTTCTTTCAACGGTTTAGCAACTGGTGTAGGGAAATTTGCCTGCTAAAATCGGATGTTGGTGTACCACTAGCAGATTGGCTGCAAGTACTCGGTACACTTATTTCTATACCTTCATTCCATTCCTCTCAGTGCAGGTTTCTGAGAGGACTGGAGGTATAGTGGGGTTGGAGATTCCAGCTGATGAGGAGCAAGGAGAGGTCCACCTTGTTCTTTGATGTGGGTCTTTTAAGTGCTGTTGCCAATGGACTGCATGGGAGGTCGTCATATGTCTGGTCAAGCATGTGGTGCCCAAGCGGCTGCTGTTTTGGCCACGCTTAATACGCTTCAGACATATGGTGCAAACAGCAACGGTGTGATCTGCTGCACATGTGTCAAAAAAGCCCACACCAAAGAAGTCAGTAGCGCCCTGCACCTGCTTAGCTCTGCGGTGTGAAGCAATAGGGTGGCTGCTCTTAAGCTGCCCTCTGGAGGGCATCCTGCCTCATTGGAGATGTGCTGCCTCCTCCTCTCTTCTATCAGGCACCCAAGTAGAGTCAGTGACCTCATCATCCCCTCCCTCCTCGTCACTGGAGCAAACTTGGCAGTATGCTGCAGCTGAGGGAACATGACTGCCAGTTTCTTTAACTTCTTGGGCACCCCCTCTCTCTAGGCTCACGTTACTCCCTTCCTCAACACGGGTACCATCATCGGAGCCTTCAAATCGCTGCACATCCTCCTGCAGCATGTACCCAACACTGTGGTCGAATAGTTGGGGGGACTACTCTGTGCATGATGGTGGGACTAGGGAAAGAGTGACTGTTGACAGGAAGCCGATGGAATAGGCCGCTTTGGCAGCTGCATTGGTAGGCAAACTACTCTGAGCCTGGGTGACAGGATGAGGAGGATGAGGACTGCTTTGTTATCCATTCCACCAACTCTTCTGCATGTTGTGGCTCAATAACATGGCCAGCTGCACAAAGGACAAGCGTGTCCCACAGCCACATGCTGAGGATGCATCGTGTCCATGACCAGTACTGTCAACTGTAGACACAGAGCCTGCTTGCCCTCTTTTAGTGGCCTGTGAGTGTCTGTCTCTCCTTGGTGGCCTTCTGGACATGCTGTAAATTTTGTTTATCAAAACCACACTACACTGTATTGTGTACTGTGTACACCACCAGAAAAGTAGTAGCAACTGCACTAGGGGTGCACGGTACTGTGTACACCAACAGAAGTCTAATAACAACTATGGGTGTACTGTATGCATTTTGTACTGTGTACCCCACCAGAAAAGTAGTAGCAACTGCACTATGGGTGCACCGTGCTGTGTACTGTACACCAACAGAAGTGTAATAACAACTGTGGGTGTATTGTATGTATTGTGTACTGTGTACACCACCAGAAAAGTAGAAGCAACTGCACTATGGGTGCACGGTGCTGTGTACACCAACAGAAGTGTAATAACAACTATGGGTGTACTGTATTGTGTACACCACCAGAAAAGTAGTAGCAACTGCACTATGGGTACACGGTACTGTGTACACCGCCTGAAGTATATTAGAAAAAGTACACCAGGAATGGCCTGCAGTCAGATATAGCTAAACTGGATACAGTAGAATATATATATATATATATATATATATATATATATATATATATATATATATATATATTCTCACAAAAGTGAGTACACCTCTCACATTTTTGTAAATATTTTATTATATCTTTTCGTGTGACAACACTGAAGAAATGACACTTGGCTACAATGTAAAGTAGTGAGTGTACAGCTTGTATAACAGTGTAAATTTGCTGTCCCCTGAAAATAACTCAACACACAGCCATTAATTTCTAACAAAACATGTCTGGCAACAAAAGTGAGTACACCCCTAAGTGAAAATGTCCAAATTGGGCCCAAAGTGTCAATATTTTGTGTGGCCATCATCATTTTCCAGCACTGCCTTAAGCCTCTTGGGCATGGAGTTCACCAGAGCATCACTGGTTGCTACTGGAGTCCCTGCAGCCCAGTCTCCGAAGGGAGGGGATCATGCTCTGCTTCAGTATGTCACAGTACATGTTGGCATTCATGGTTCCCTCAATGAACTGTAGCTCCCCAGTGCCGACAGCACTCATGCAGCCCCAGACCATGACACTCCCAACACCATGCTTGAGGCAAGACACACTTATCTTTGTACTCCTCACCTGGTTGCCGCCACACACGTTTGACACCATCTGAACCAAATAAGTTTACCTTGGTCTCTTCAGACCACAGGACATGGTTCCAGTAATCCATGTCCTTAGTCTTCTTGTCTTCAGCAAACTGTTTGCGAGCACTGACAGGCTGACCCCCCACCCTTCAACCTCTGCAGCAATGCTGCCAGCACTCAAATGTCTATTTCCTAAAGACAACCTCTGGATATGACGCTGAGCATGTGCACTCAACTTCTTTGGTTGACCATGGCGAGGCCTGTTCTGAGTGGAACCTGTCCTGTTAAACCACTGTATGGTCTTGGCCACCCTGCTGCAGCTCAGTTTCAGGGTCTTGGCAATCTTCTTATAGCCTAGGCCATCTTTATGTACAGAGCAACAATTCTTTTTTTTCAGATCCTCAGAGTTCTTTTCCATAAGGTGCCATGTTGAACTTCCAGTGACCAGTATGAGAGATTGAGAGCGAAAACAACAAATTTAACACACCTGCTCCCCATTCACACCTGACACCTTGTAACACTAATGAGTCACATGACACCGGGAAGGGAAAATGGCTAATTGGGCCCAATTTGGACATTTTCACTTAAGGGTGTACTCACTTTTGTTGCCAGCAGTTTAGACATTAATGGCTGTGTGTTTAGTTATTTTGAGGGGACAGCAAATTTACACTGTTATACAAGCTGTACGCTCACATATGTGTGTGTGTGTGTGTGTGTATATGTATATATATATATATATATATATATATATAATAATTAAATACACTGCAGCTAACTGAATAACCTGCCTGCTCAATCTAAATGACACACTCTCTTCCTCCACGGCAACAACACACTATACAGGGCCGAAGTGCAGACTGCCTTATATAGTGTGGGGCGTGGACTTAGTCCCCCTGAGACATGATTGGCCAAAGGCACCCTGCCTTTGGCCAATCATGGCTCTCTTAGCTGAGGGCGCTGGGATTGGCCAAAGCATGCAGGTTGTGGTGCATGCTTTGGCCAATCATCATACAGCAATGCACTGCGCTCCTGCAGTGCATTATGGGGCGTTATGCGGCACTTGGACTTTGCGCGAATGCCCCATAATGTTCGGTTTTCGACGAACGGGCGAACAGCCAGTGTTCGAGTCGAACTTATGTTTGACTCGAACATAAAGCTCATCCCTAATAGTCGCCAAGAAAACAATTGGTAACACACTGTTTCCAGCAGTCAGAGGTCAAGAAAAGTTTTCAATATCTACAGGCCACTTACTCCATGTTTCCTGCTAGGCTCCGTATCCTGGCCAGGGGGAAGCCCACTTTTTTGATTTCGCCATGTAGGCCTCTGACTGGCTGGATGCCAATGAACATATGCTTCGCCAAGCTAGAAGAGATGCGGAAGAGGTAGACTGAGGCACACTTTTGGGCTTCATTGCAAGTTTACCGTCACCCACGGGGCCAACAGCTGTCCTGTTACAATGCCCTCAAGAATTCTGAAAATCTGGCTGGGAGACTGTTATCCTGTCTGCACAGTGAGCAAGAATTCTCTACACGATTGGTCTATCGTTGGATTACAAAATAGGAACGAGATTGCTAGTTCTTGGTTTGATGTTCTTACGATTGTTCGGCTGGGGAATTTTGCCTGACCTCAAGCTGTTACTTCAAGTGAAGCCTGTTGCTTCTTACCGATCTGGTGCGTCACCCAACTGCAGGATCCTAGAGGAGGGCTTCGGAACCCGAGGAGCAACTCTATCCCTTTGCGGGGATACAAGCACCAAAGTTTGTCATCTGTTACTGTGTATTCAAGTTCAGTTTAAGTGCACTTATGGTTCCAACATTATTTGCCCAAAGTCTCACCACCATGTTACCCCTTTGTGGAGATACTCTGTCCCCCCAGTGTCACCTTACCCTCGGGGCCTACCCATGCCTTTTGTCCTATATTTGCTCGGCTGAGTTTACGATGACTGTGCTGTTTTTGACTTGTTGACTTGTCTGACCCAGTTTACAATTTCTGTTCTATTAATTAGGAATGATGACTGTCCCTGTAATATCTTGGAACGTTAGGGGCATCCGAGACCCCCTTAAGCATACCATGGTATCCACTTCTCTCCGCAAGCACCTACCTGCCATATGTGCATTGCAGGAGACTCACTTGGTACCGGAGACACTGTCATGCCTGCAGTCCTCTTGGGTGGGCTTGGCGTATCATTCTACTCATACCTCCTACTCCAGGGGGGTGAGCGTTCTCCTACACTGATCCCTGGATTTTCAGTTATTTGACAAACTGATTGACCCTGAGTGGAGATATGTGATTCTGCTTTGTAGAATATTTCTAGTTAAAGGTATTTTTGCAGCGGTATATATACCGCCTCCTTTCAACTCTTTGGTGCTAAGAATTCTCTTAATGTACCAGCTGGGCAGCCCTGACATCACCCTCTCATTAGTTGGTGATTTTAATGGCTATCTAGATCCTGTACTAGACAAACACCCCCCCCCCCAATAATGGGGGCCAAACACCCTCACACTACATTACGGAAATTTATAGAAGAAACAGGTTGGATAGGCCCATGGCAGTGCCGCAACCCATTCCAGAAGCAATTATCATGCTTCTCTGTCCCATTTGTCCCTGTCTAGAATAGATCTGTGCCTCTGCACCCCAGCTGCCTCGCTTTTCGTCCAGGACGTACAATACCTAGTAAGAGGCATACAGTGGGGCCTACCTCGATGCTCCCGAGAGCTCCAAGCTTAATGCCTTCTGGCTAAATCTCTTCCCCTCTCACAGTAGAATTACTGACGAGATTTCCACATACTGACAGAACAATAAGGAACACCCTAATCCCCTAGTCATGTGGGATGCCTTTAAGGCATTCCTGAGAGGCTTATTCATGACTGCGGTCAATGCCATTAAACACAATACTCAGGTACAGAGGGAGCAGGCTGTGCAGCTGGTTCGTCGATTGGAGGCAGAGTTTATTGCTGACTCGTCTGATGCCACTAAAGGAGTCCTGGATAGCCGCTCAAGTGGCAGTGGACCACTTGGCGACATCCTCGGCAGATAAGAAGCGCTTCTTCAGTAGGGAGGGCTTTTTATGAGGAGGGGGAGTAGACAGGTAGGCTGTTAGCCAAAATTGTACAATCAAACCAGACCTTCCCAGCTATAGGGGCTTTGCGTAACCATCAGGGAAGGGTGGTGAATGAGCCGACTATCATTATGCAGGAACTGGTGGAGTTTTACTCAGATTTGTACTGCTCTAGGCAAAATTACACCCCAGAGGAACTGCAGGATTTCCTGCACGGGATCGAGCTACCCTGTCAGCCTCTCAGAGGCAGCTATTGGATTCCCCCATAACCGAAGAAGAGTTGCAATGTGCAGTCAAATTCATCCCTAACTCCAAGGCTCCCAGGGACGATGGGCTCCCAGTAGAGGCTTTTAAGCAGTAAGGGGGAGGTAATACTACCCCACCTTCTCAAGGTATTTAATGCAGCCAGGGAGAGTGAGACTCTCCCTACCTCCATGACTAAAGCTAACATTGTTCTCCTACTTAAACCCAGAAAAGATCCACTAGACCCGAGCTCGTACAGGCCCATATCCCTTTTACAGGTGGATATTAAGATTCTGGCCAAAGTTCTGGCCATGAGACTTAATAAAGCAATATCTTCAATTATCCATCCAGACCAATTTGGATTTATACCCGAGAGGTCTACTGCGATTAATTTGCGTAGGTTTTTCCTCAATATACATACCAAGCAGATAATATGGAAGACGGGGCCCTCCTGTCGCCCATGATTGCATAGAATGGTAATACTTGTGGGCCACCATGAACAGGTTTGGGTTTGGTCCCACCTTCCTATCCTGGGTAAAATTATTATACGGCTCCCCCACAGGCGGCCATTAGAGAGGCAGGGCGTGTATCCATGCATTTTCTTTTAGGGCTGTCCTTTATCCCCTCTTTTGTTTGCCATCGCCATTGAGCCACTGGCTGCCTTGATCCATTCCAACCCCTTAATTTGTGGCTTCAAGTATGGCAAGATACATGAAAAACTCATGCTCTATGCTGATGACACAATGCTACTTTTAGGGGACACGTCTGAATTCCTGAGAGAAGCTATGACTATGACTATGTTCCAAGCTTAAAATGTCACTGGTGGGAAGAGTGAACCTCATAAAAAAAAATTTTATGCCACAGCTCCTCTACATCCTGCAAAATACCCCCATGGTCCTACTTAAAACTTTTCGCATCATAAACTCGCTGTTCCACTCCTTTATTTGGCTCAATAAACCTCCGAGGGTCAAGCTCGAGCAACTGCAAAAACCAAAAGAGAGTGGGGGTTTGGCCTTGCCCAACCCTTGGCTTTATTACTTGGCAGCTCAGCTGCAACACATAGCTTGGGCTTTGGTCATGGAGTCAGCCAATGTAGGGGGGACAGTGGACCCAACCACGGCTCTGGTGCACCATGTCACAGGGATGCACAGTGTGGCCACGGATTTAGAGGAACTGGCCTATGCTAAATACACCAAGATTTTTCCCACCTGTGTGTTAATGCAGAAGGTGTCGAACAAAGCCAGACAGCTGACAAATGTTACAGTTTTCACAGGTCATAGTCCTATTTGGGACAATGGGCATTATAAGGAGCTGCAATCCTTGCAGTGTGATACGAGATGGAAGCAGTATGGGGTTACACACCTGGTACACATCTTCTCCAGCGGCAAACTGCACTCCTTTCCATCTTTGCAGACTAAATTCAACCCCCCACAATCAATGTATTTACCATACCTACAATTACATCACGCTGTCTGGGCACAATCAGAGGGGTCCCAGTGGGTCCTATCCTCGGCCCCCATCTTTCATTATATGACAGAGGTTTCTCACTTTAAGGGATTTATCTCCTGGTGTTATGCCATGCTTACGTCCACACACTTGAAGGGCTTTCCAACTAACGTGGCACCCCTATGGGAGCGTGAAGTGGGCTCATTTGAAGACGATCGGTGGGAGGAGGCCCTACAGGCGGTTCAGCTGTGTTCTCTCAATGTGACAGTGTCTGTCCCAGCTGTACATAGTATTGCAGGTACATTTTACCCCTGCAAGGCTGTGTAGGATGGGTCTGAGCGATATCTCGGAGTGTACTAGGTGTTCCAGAGACCATGGTGACCCTATACATCTATTGTGGCGCTGCCCCAAGCTCCATCTATATTAGTTGGGAGATATAGCTACCAATCATAAGGTGTTTCAGGTCCTCATCCCGATGGATCCTAAGCCCTGTATATTGGTTATTCTAGAGGAATTGAGGAATTTCCTAAACAGGAAAGCCTAGGCCAAAAACCCAGAAGTGCTGCCTTGCAGCACAAAAACTAACAAAATGGTAAAAATTATAATACATTTTTTAGCATTTGTATAAAAGGGAGGGGTAAGGAACAAAATGGGAAAATCCTGTTTTAATGAGCTAAGTTTCGCTTTAATGTTGCTACAGTATATCCTAAAACAAGGATGTCTCTTGTGCAATCTTTTTATTAAGAAACATTGGCAAGTTACTGTGTAGTGTATGCAGCATCAATGATATTTAAAGATGAGTGTACTGTTTGGTTACTGTTTTTTACATACACTATATTACCAAAAGTATTGAGACACCTGCCTTTACATGCACATGAACTTTAATAGCATCCCAATCTTAGTCCATAGGGTTCAATATTGAGTTGGTCCACCCTTTGCAGCTATAACAGCTTCAACTCTTTTGGGAAATTTGTCCACAAGGTTTAGGAGTGTGTCTATGGGAATGTTTGACCATTCTTCCAGAAGCGCATTTGTGAGGTCAGGCACTGATGTTGGACGAGAAGGCCTGGCTTGTAGTCTCCGCTCTAATTCATTACAAAGGTGTTCTATTGGGTGTACTATAAGGACTCTGTGCAGGCCAGTCAAGTTCCTTCACTCCAGACTGGCTCATTCATGTTTTTATAGACCTTGTTTGTGCACTGGTGTGCAGTCATGTTGGAACAGGAAGGGGCCATCCCCAAAGTGTCCCCACAAAGTTGGCAGCATGAAATTGTCCAAAATGTCTTGGGATGCTGACGCCTTAAGAGTTCCCTTTAATGGAGCTAAGGGCCCAACCCATGAAAAACAACCCCACACCATAACCCCCTTTCACCAAATGATTTGGACCAGTGCACAAAGCAAGGTCCATAAAGACATGGTTGAGCGAGTTTTGGGTGGAGAAACTTGACTGGCTTGCACAAAGCTGATTGGACAGTCACTCTGTCTACAGATCACACTCGGCCTTAAGCCACGTATACATGGGCCGAGTGCCGGGAGACATCGGGCAGTTCAATAAAAAACGGCTGACATTTGGCCCATTTGTATGTCAATCTGTCCTACAGAAGTTTGGCCGGCTATTGTCGGACGAGCATGCTGGAAAAGCAGCAACCGAATGGCTCCCGATCAGCGCTCTCAGCCAATGTCAGAGAGCGCTGATTGGAGTGTTCTGGCAGGGAGTCCCCCTGTCAGAACACGACAGCTCAGCGGGGGAGATTGCTGTACTAACTGCGGATAGTTAGTACAGTGGCTCCGAATGGAGCTGTCAGTTTATTTTCGTTCAACCCGCTGAGTTGAATGAAAAAAAAAAATGGTAGCGTGTACCAGACATTAAAGTGGTAGGCAGATGAATGGGGAAGAGCAGGTTGTCACAAGCTCTTGTCCTAGACATCCTGGGTACTTAAATTCTAAAAAAAAAAAAAATGACGTGCTGATTCAAAAACAATTTCCTTTATGTAGAAAAAGTAATACTACTATCTTGTATATTACACAAAGGAAAAAAAATATTCCTCTGAATTATGGTGAATTCCAATAAAGTACAATATTAATCTTTTTTCCCAGGGAAAATATTGCTATTGAAATCCACAAAAACTTTGAATCCATTGATGTGTATTCTTGTACAGGTAAGTAATCCCTCAGTTTTTTACATATCTTTGAAATTACCTTTTTAATAATTGCATTTGGTTCCAGGGGACTAGGAATGAGCTGAACTTGCCCACATTTGGTTAAGTGAAAGCTCAAACACACATGAATGCCACCTGCTGTCACAGGGAGGAGGCTCTAGTGATGGAAGACAGTTGATTGGAACCTCCAACCTCCCACCTGGTGCCGCCCCAGGACTAAAACCAAAAGGGACATGGGAATTTAAACCAGGATAGTTGGCAAGTATGAGACAGCTGCTTTGGGCTCACAACAATGACAGGGACCAGGGCAGCTGCCCCTTTTGCCCTGCCTTAATGACGGCCCTGCCTGCTGCCCAAAAAAGTGATCCGGTGGCAAACCTGCCTCCGGAACCACTTTTATGAGAAAGAGGATCGCCCACTGTGTAAAAAAAAAATACCGGGGTTATGGCAGCAAGCTGCTTCCATAACCACGGTATATAACGTCAAAGTAATGACATATATATACAGTGGGCGGTCCAGAACTGGTTAACAGCATGCTTCTGCTTTTTCAGAATCCAATCACAGGCTGGGGGAAGGTTTTTGACCAACCTCTACACCTCAGCTGAAGTGTAGTTGTCATGTACCTGCTAGGAGACCGGATTGACAAGGTTGGCCTCTCTTGTATCTTCAGCCCAGTCCCCATTGAAGGTAGAACAGATGGTGCTGAAGAACAGGGGAACACGAGTGCCTGCAGGTGTTAATAACAGAACTTGTGACAGGAGATGTAGACTCAGAGGATCAGGCAGGGCATCAGGTGAGAAACAGCGACAATGCAGGGAAGACAAGCCAAGGTTAAAGGGGTACTCAGCAGGAATTGCAGGTTTTGGATGCGTAGTTTGTTAGAGCTCCCAGCAGCCTTAAAGAAAGAACAGACCTCAACAACTAGAGCTGGAATGAGGGACAACCAGAGCAGGCATTTGGGAACAACATGAAACCAAACCAGAGACCGAAGCATGGTCAGAAGAGCAGCCAGGGTTAGCAATAAGAGGGTGATGATGTACAAAAGCATCAGACAGAGACCTGGTCAAGAGTAAGCTGAGGTCAAGAACAGATGAGCAGAAGCATGAACAGGATCCAAGGTCAGGTCAATAACAAGCGGGGTCAGCAACAGGTATGATATAGGGTACAAGCAGGGCACACAGGAACAGCTGAAGACCAGTCAGCGCTGAGCATGAATCTGAGCAACCTTTAAATAGGATGTCTGGCACCAATAAACACGGAGAACGTGCTCCCGCATGTGCGCACATTCCTGCACGCATGTGCACATGCATTCCGGCAAATGTGTGCATGCCTGGATACCATTCCATTGGCAACACCATACACACGCGCCCGACGTATCACAGTAGTTTCTTGACCATAGCCTATAAAGCAGCTTTAGGGGAGTGCAGAAACTTGCTATGTTGTCTGGCAGGAGTCTGCAGAATCATAAGACTAAAAGCACATAATTACCGAATATTATACAAATATTTATTGCTTCTTTTTCATTTTCACAGAATTACCTCCCATGTCTCTAGAACAATGCAAGATTGGGATAGTACCTCCATTTCCCAGCGGATTTGTGTTACAAAATAAATGGAGACCTGCATTCTGTCACCTTGCCAACTTCACACTCCATAAACAAATGTACACCTGTTTTAAGGACAAAATGATACATCTCATCGGTGACTCTACTGTACATCAATGGTATCTTTATTTAGAAAAAACCTTTGAAGGTAATAATAAAATGTTATTTCATACAGCTACTCAAAAAATACACTTCTAAAAAATGTGTCACTTTAAAAAGCAGAATTGCGCAAAGTGAAGTAACCCAGAATAGTCAAAATTGATCTTTCACTGACCTGACTTCACTAATTAGAAATCTGCTTACTGTAGCTGATTTTTTTTTTATATCATCATTGCTTTGTGTACCCTCTTAAAGTGATTGTAATGGCGCGTACACACGAGCAGACTTTGCTCGGCGGACTTTTCGACGGACTTTCCGAATGAACGGACTTGCCTACACACAATCCACCAAAGTCTGTCGAATTTGTACGTGATGACGTATGACCGGACTAAAACAAGGAAGTTCATAGCCAGTAGCCAATGGCTGCCCTAGCGTGGCTTTTTGTCCGTCGAACTAGCATACAGACGAGCGGACTTTTCCATCGGACTCGAGTTCGACGGATAGATTTAAAACATGTTTCAAATCTAAGTCCGTCCAACTTTTGAGAAAACAAAGTCCACTGGAGCCCACACACGATCGAATTGTCCGACGAAATCCCATCCGCCGGGCAAAGTCTGCCGTAAAGTCCGCTCGTGTGTACGCGGCATAAGGGTTTTTTGGGGGGTTTTTTTTTCTTTTTAAATAACAAACATGTTTTACTTACCTGCTCTGTGTAAGGGCTTTGCACAGAGTGGCCCCGATCTTCCTAGCTCCTCCTCTTCATTGAGAGCCACTTTCCATGGGGGCATTCGTGTGGGCACGCTCCAGAGTCTTGCTGCTGCGTCTATTGACACACACAGCAGGACTTGCCGTCGCCCCCCCCCCCCCCCGACTCCCGCATCACTGAATTTGATTGACAGCAGCAGGAGCCAATGTCTTCTGCTGCTATCAATCTGTCCAAAGAGGACCTGACACAGCGGCTGGTTCAGGTAAGAAAAAGGGGGGGCTCTGGGGAGCAGCTGCAGCACAGAAGGTTTTTCACCTTAACCATAGAATGCATCAAGGTGAAAAACCATGAGACATTACAACTCCTTTAATGAGTAAAGTGCTGTGATCAAGGTTTGTAAGTTGTAACGCGTGAGCCCCTGTATGTTTTTACTCACTTTTTTTATGCATCAATAAAGAAGCAACAAGGACGCTTGGAGTTGCCGGCTCCATTCTTTGTATTTATATCCTTTAATGAGTAAACCTGACAAAAAAATCATCAACCTGTGCTTCGAAATTCACTGTTCTGGATACGGTCCAGTTCAGTCACAGTTTAATCCATGGCATTTTTTTATTTTTTAAACCAGGACTGAAACATTTTGATCTGCATCGAACAGGGTTGGAGTCTATGGCGTTATCAGTCGATCTGCAGAGGAACATCAAGCTACAGTGGAAAAAGCACAGCCATCCAATTGTTGCAGTGAATCAATCGTACTTTGTAAAAGATGACCTCTATGTAAGTGAGCAAATAGACCAGCTGGAAGGAGGTCCGAACTATGTCGTCGTTATCTGTCTGGGACAAAACTTCAGACCTTTCCCCATCCACCTCTTCATCAAAAGAGTTATTAATGTGCGCAAGGCATTGGAACGTCTCTTCTCACGGAGTCCGGACACAAAGGTTATTATTAAAACAGAGAACACCAGAGAGATGAGTATAGATGCCGAGAGATTCAGTGACTTCCATGGCTATATTCAGTATCTTATAGTGAAGGACATCTTCAAGGATCTTCATGTTGGTGTGATCGATGCTTGGGACATGACCACAGCGTACAATACAAATAATATTCATCCTCCAGAAAATGTTGTCCAAGACCAAATATATATGTTTTTAACATATATCTGCTAATTTAGAGTAGTTGTTGATTGAGGTAATACAAATAGCAGAAAGAGATGAAGAGAAGGTCACTGGTTACAAAACAACAATACTTGAAATGTAAATACTAAAAATATTTGGTAAAACGCTCAGGGCAGTGTTAAATTATAGTTTGGTTGGCAACAAAACCGAGAAGTGAAAAATAATTAATTTCTCCTATGATAGCCTTTGGTTTAGGGCTTTGATGCCGTAGGTAAGTGAACATAAAACCTTTGCATAAGCCTCTTTTTGGCTCTAAACTATACTTAAAGTGATATTAAAGCCTTGTTTTTTTGTTTAAAAATAACAAACATGTTATACTTATCTGCTCGGTGCAGTGGTTATGCACAGAGCAGCCCAGATCCTCTTATTAGGTCCCTCGCTAGCACTCCTAGCCCCTCCCTCCTGCTTATGGGGGCACCTGAGCCGAGCCCCTGTTCTGTGTGTCCATTCAGACATGGAGCCGTGGCTTGGCCCCACCCTCTTTCTCTCTCCTCATTGGCTCACTGACTTTGACTGCAGCAGGAGCCAATGGCGCCCACTGGTGTGTATCAGCTAATCAGGAGGGAGAGTCCTGGACAGCCAAGTCTCTTGTGCAACATCGCTGGATCAAGATGGGCTCATGTAAGTATTAAGGGGGTTGCTGTACACAGGGTTTTTTATCTTAATGCATAGAGGTAAAAAAAAAAAATGTCTACCTTTTAGAACCCCTTTAACGCTAATGCAAAGACTAAGCCTTAAAGTGTAAGTTTACCTTTACAGAAAATCTGTAAGGTGACCTTACGCTAGTCCAGCTACTCTGGAGATTCAGAATCTCCTCTCCTCGCAGTTCTGGCAGTACAGGCTAGATATCTTCTGATTGGTCAGTGCCGTCCATGTGGTGGCGCTGACCAATTAGAATCCCTGTAGTCTGTACTGGCTAAGCAATATGGACATGAGATTAAAGTGGGAGTAAACTTCCATGGTTGATTATTATTTATAGGTAAGCCTATAATAAGACTTACCTATAGCTACAATAAATATCTCCTAAATGTGCACGGTTTAGGAGATATTTACTTGTGAAGCCTCCGGTGACATCACCAGTGCATGCGCTCTAAAGGAACGGCATACCCGTGCTGTTCCTTCAGAGTCCTGTGCTGTGAACAGCGACTCCCGTGCGTATGCGCGGGAGTGATATCATTGCAGCTCATCCAGTCAAAGGACTGGAGCCCACCACCCCGGAAGGAAGACTGAGTGAAGATGAAAGCCCTGCCAGTGGTGACAGGTCACCGCTGGAGGGCTTAGTTTTAAGCTAAGTTTCACATAATGTGCTAGTATGCGATGCATTCTAGCACATTGTAACTTTGCCTTGCAGTTTTTTTTCTTTTAAAAAGCCGGCAGTTTACTACCACTTGAAGCCACATGGGTGAAGGACCTGTGAAGCAACTTTTCGAGGTCTGACAGCCTGGGATCATGGCAATCTGATAGAGCAGGACCGGGTGGGATGGGGGGGGGGCGTGCACTGTAAGGTCACCTTACAGATTTTCTGTTAAGGCGATTAGCGAGATTTCCCCTCAGTTACTGTCATTGTGACAATGTTTTCACCAGACAGGATATCAAATAAAATTTGCAGAAGAGACACAAACAACAAAAAGTCAATTTGTGCATTATTACTGTTAACGGACAAATCTTTTTATGGTCCAAATCTAAACCCCACTGAAGTCAATGGGAAATGAATGTTAAAAAAAAAATGAATGGACATTTTCCATGCTAAAAGGCAAAAGTTTGTCAAACAATTGGCATTGGGGCCTGGGCATTGTTGTGGGGCACATGTATCAAAAGGAAAAAAAAAAGAAAAAGAAAAAACTTAAAATTTTGTTTGGCGGGGAACAGAGATTTGAATAATACCGAAAGAGCAATTCTGACTCTGGCACAAATAGAAGCAAATAAAAGCTATGTCACCACCCTTTGCCACCCAGGAAATTCAGGTAGCAATCAAAACCCTCCCCATCCACAAAACGTCGGGCCCCAACAGTTTCTGCAACGAGTATTACAAGACGTACAAAGAACAACTCACCCCACACTTATGCAATTCTCTCTTAAGGTTCTTAATGAATGGAGAGATTCCTGCTGCATCCCTCTAAGCTGTTACCACTACTATACCCAAACCAAGAAAACCTACTCGTGAACCAGCTAATTTTCGCCTTATTTCCTTGCTCAACACAGACCTCAAACTGTATGCCAAGCTCTTGGCAACCAGACTTGCAGAACATATGTCCATCCCTACCTTCAAGCGGCAGATGGAACTAGGCGCTTTACTGATCTTATCGGCTGGGCTGACCATCATCAAACACCTTTTCTGCTGATCTCCCCAGAGAAGGTGTTTGACAGAGTCAATTGGATGTTCCAAGAGGCAGTCTTGGGGAAATTTGGCCTCTCAGGTAACTTTCTTCAAGCCATTCTAGGCCTTTACTCTAATCCTAGTGCCAGGGTATGGACATCAGGCATCCCCTGACTCTTTCCCAATCACGAATGGCACCTGTCAAGAATGCCCACTATCACCCTCATCTTTGCCTAAGTAATTGTGCCCCTTGCCCAAGCCATCTGCTCTAACCCCCTTATCACTGGAATCACAGTGGCACAAATGTCACATAAAATTGGCCTATACGCTGATATTATCATCTTGATTTCAGATCCCCTGAACTCACTTCCTCACCTTTTCTCTGAAGTCTCCATGTACAAATTAAATTGTTCCAAGTTCTCCATGCTGGGGATCTCTTTACCAATCTCGCTAAAGAATGAAATCACCAAAATAGCCCCCTTTTCCTGGGCTCCAAACTCCTCCATGACATATTTAGGCATCCAGCTTACTTCCCCCTCTACAATGTTACTACGTTCAATTCCTACTATTTTATTCCAGAAACTTCAGCACATATGTACATTCATGTCCCCCCTCAAGGCCTCATGAGCAGGGTGTGTTGCCCTGTCTAAAATGTTCCTTCTACCACACTTTGTATTTATTTAGGACTCTTCCAATACCCATGCTACACTTGGACTTGTCTAAAATTCAACGTATACTCAACAATTTTATTTGGCAGGGCGTAAGCCCTGTTTGAAGTCCTCCATGCTTAGCGAGCCTAGAACCTCAGCAGAACTGGGAGCTCCTAATGTCAGCTTTATTCTTAAGCGACTATTGGATAAAGCCAAACATTGGTGGACTGCTCACCCCAATACTCCCTGGCTTCAGACTGAAACATTAGCACTCTCACAAGATCTAACTCTACCTCTCCAGGCAATCTGGTTATCTTACCACCCATCTGGTCCTATCTACCAACTATTAATGCAACCATCAAAGTATGGAAGGCGCTACAACAAACCTCCGCAAGTCTCCATACTCAAGCACTACAACCTCTTTACAACTTTTATCCCCGGACATTCCACTGAAGCGCTAAACCTCAGTGGGCATTCATAAGTTGGGGATCTATTCCACCCTCATGGTCTCAAAGCCTTCAAACATCTATCAGATACCTACCACTTACCAACCAAGGACTTTTATATCAACCTATGAGTCCGCCACATATTATCCTCAGTGTTTCTGATCACTAATACAAAAACAAAGGACATGCTCTTGTTATACAACTCACCAGCAACTAAAACAAAAGGGATCTCCCATATCTATGATTTGTTATCCTGTCCTGACACGAAAACCCTTCCTGGTGAACTTCTGGGAAACAGCCCTTCAAAATTGACATGCCCCTTAACATTTGATATCAAGCTCTATGAACTCCTTCTCTTTTTTCCAGGAATGTCTCGCACTGGGAGACAGTAGTGAAAATGTTTTACCAGTGGTACTACACGCCAAGTAAATTAGCCCGCATAGACCCATCCCATTCCCCAAAATGCTGGAGCAACTGTGACGTTGATGGCAACACGTTCCATATATGGTGGGAATGCCCTCACTCACAAAGCTTCCTTCTGGAAGAGTGTCGCTAATCTACAACAAGACATTCCTGGTATCTCATGTGTACTAAGGCCTCAGGTAGCTCTCTTTAGTCTAGACCTATTCTCATGGCCGTCTAAATTTCACGGTATTGTTACACATATTTTAAATGCAGCCCGTTAAGCAGTAGTGCGCTCTTGGAAAAACTCCATTCCCCCACCACTTTCCACTGTTATCTTATCGTTTAACGACCACTGCCACGTGGAATTTCTCTTTGCCAAAATGCATTTACCAATGAGCAACTTCACCAAACTTTGACTCCCCTGGTTGTTTGACACCAGAAGCATCCCACTCCCACTCTGACATCTGCTTAACAAGATACACCTGTGTGTAGATAACCGGCTTTCCGCCTTAAGTGACGTGTCATGTGACCATACCACTTCTAGACCAAACTTAGCCGCCATTCCTAATACACTCGTTTAGGTTCATTATAAGCCACGTTATCCTGTATGTGCGAGTTGTGTCCTTTTTCTTTCTCTACTTTCCTCCTTCTGCCCTTCCTCTTTTCTCCCCCCACTTCAGACACTGCTTCTCCCCTGAGAAGCAGTGTCCATGTTGACCACCTATGTGCTTCCTCAAACACTTTTGACTATGAATGTAATCATCAAGATGTACAGTATCTCACAAAAGTGAGTACACCCCTCATATTTTTGTAAAAATGTTATTACATCTTTTCATGTGACAACACTGAATAAATACTAAGATAAATACTAAATAAGATACTTTGCTACAATGTAAAGCAGTGAGTGTACAGCTTGTATAACAGTGTAAATTTGCTATCCCCTCAAAATAACTCAACATACAGCCATTAATGTCTAAACCGCTGGCAACAAAAGTGAGTACACCCCTATGTGAAAATGTCCAAATTGGGCCCAAAGTGTCAATATTTTGTGTGGCCACCATTACTTTCCAGCACTGCCATAACCCTCTTGGGCATGAAGTTCATCAGAGCTTCATAGGTTGCCACTAAAGTCCTCTTCCACTCCTCCTTGATGACATCACAGAGCTGGCGGATGTTAGAGACCTTGCATTCCTCCACCTTCCGTTTGAGAATGCCCCACAGATGCTCAATAGGGTTTAGGTCTAAAGACATGCTTGGCCAGTCCATCACCTTTACCCTCAGCTGCTTTAGCAAGGCAGTGGTCATCTTGGAGGTGTGTTTGGGGTCGTTATCATTTTGGAAGAGTGGGAGCGATAACACCAAATTTAACACACCTACTCCCCATTCACACCTGAGACCTTGTAACATTGAGTCACATGACATCGGGGAGGGAAAATTGCTAATTGGGTCCAAAGTGGACATTTTCATTTAGGGGTGTACTCACTTTTATTGCCAGCGGTTTAGACATTGAGGCTCTGTTCACACTGCATGCCGATGTGGTTCGCAGCAGGGATCCTGTGTGCCTGGTTCACCGTTTCAGGTCCGAGTTCAGCCTGAATTTTGGGCTGAATTCGGACCTGAAATGGACCAAAAGACGCACAGGGCTTCTGTAAAAATTTGCACTGGAGCCACATCGGAGATATGTGAACCAGCTCCATAGAGCAATAGCAATCTCCTGCTATTGCGAATTTAATGCGAGGTTCCTGCATCCAATTAGGAATAGTGTGAACCTGGCCTAATGGCTGTGTTGAGTTATTTTGAGGGGACAGCAAATTTACACTGTTATACAAGCTGTACACTCACTGTTTTACATTGTAGCAAAGTGTCATTACTTCCGTGTTGTCACATGAAAAGATATAATAAAATATTTACAAAAATGTGAGGGGTGTACTAACTTTTGTGAGATACAGTAACTCTACACCCATTTTCATGTAGGATGTATACTCTTTCATTGAGGGGAGGACTTCCCTCTTCTCCTTTTGTTATGATTTTTTTGTAAACGTGAACTTTTTTTTCCACAATAAAAGGGTGATTTAAAAAAAAAAAAAAAATTGCAATTCCTTTACATAACATGTCTGGGGAATGTCAATATCTAGTCTAAGGTGGCACATCTGTACATACCGGACAACGATCTTAGATGAGGGTCTGATATAGATACTATGGGGGTCCCCACAAAAAAGAGAGTGGGGTTCCCTCTCAAAATGCATGTCAGATCTTTAGTTTTGATGAAAAAAAATGCATGGGGGTCCCCCTAAATTCCAGAAAAAAGGGTACTGTATATGACATTTGGCTCCTACCAAACAAGCAAAAAGTCCAATATATCAACTAATGCCTGTGTTCCGACCGATCTGAGAGCTCATCCCTAGAATAAAGCTTTTGTGTTATTCATTACCTATGAAACCATTTTTCTTATTATAGAAGATGGGGTTTGAATACTTTGTGTTGCTTCAGGAGCCAAAGTTTGGAGCAAATACCCTGATGTAGGGGCCACTGTAATTGCATGAAGACACATTGATTATACACCCCTACAAATAAATATATCTGTGATGAATGATGATCTGCCTTCTCTTTGGTTGCCTTCAAAAATGCCCGGAGGAGTGGAATGCATCAGCCAGACGGGATCTTTGTGATGTCATCAGGCTGGGAGAAGCCAGACGCCATCTTACTTGGTCCACTTATTGCTATTGTGTTTATGAATGCTTTGATTTGACCCCTATATTTGTTTCTTCAAATTGTGAATGCTGTTCTTTTTTTTTTTTAGCCTTGTAATAAATACTACTGGCAATATTACAATATTAGATTTGTGTTGCACATGTTTTACACATTTTTTAAACCACCTACGCAAGAGCTGTGGAGCATTGAGATGAGACCAGGGTGCTGCTGACATGTTGCTTGGGATACAAACGCGCTGTTGACCACTTTGAGTAATAAAGGGGTCCATTGCATCAGGTGAGGTGACAGGTAATTGGGCACATGGGTGATACTTTGGCGGTGTTGAATTGTGGAAGATTTCAGACAGTGTGAAAGGATTTTTTTTTTATACTGTGTATATATTGTGCTTTCTAGACACTAATTAAAAATGGGACTGTGTTTGGGACTGTCTTTAAAGTTTATGGACACTTATTAAACCTAAATTGTTTATGGGACTCTCTTTCATGATTCAGATCTGTTTATTGCAGGATATATACTAGTGTGATTTGATAATACTCACATTTTTAGTAATAAGTGCTATTTGGTGTTAAGGAGCGCTTCATTGTTATTGTAACATTTATATTGTGATGGGACTGTCCAGTACCCAGCTTGGGTGCCTCCGTAAAGATATAGCTTGTTCCAGTCTAGACCCAGGAACCAGGTATTATAGCTAAATATTGCACCTATATTGCACCAAATAATCTAGACACTAGCTTAGGTGCTCTGGTACTGGAACCAACTTTATTGTAAAACCACACAGAATATATAGCACACCAGATCAGGTGAGCCTAATTACATTATTGTATGCAATGGAAACTATATACAGGAATATAATTAATATTCCTAAGAAACAACCATAAACAGTATGCTAATCCACCTCTAGCAACTAATAGCTGACAGTGATTGAATACAAGGTAAAGTGGTCACAACAAGAGATGAGCAGACAGACAGGAACAATAGGTGACTCAATTAACAATGTGAATGCACACCAAGGAGGCACACAATGGGAGAGACACAAACTTTTGTAATCTGTCCACTAGACAAGTCATCAGAAGACAAACAATGTCCCAGCAGTGTGATACAGTGGAATTAATTTATCTTCATAAATTTTTTGGGGGGTATTATTTATAAATATTTCTGTCCCAAGTGAAGCTTCTCCAACTCAGTCTGCAAGAGGGCCATCCTTTTCCCTCTGACCATTAACCTGTACAAGAATACACCTTTCCACCAACTCCAGAAGGGAAGCTTTATTGTCCTTATTCAGAGAATCAATCCAAGCCTCACTCTCAGCCTTCATCATGTGGCCGTCCACAATTAAAGAATGATCTGCTCTCTCAAAAGTTAGGGCCTATAGTAAGTAGGCAAGAGGTCACCCTACAGTCCCCTCCAAACCCCCCTGTCCTGGTTTTGTCTGTCAAATACAGTATATTAATACATGTGTGGTGATTGCACTGTGTAGTGCTAGCTGCCCTTTGTGTAATAAAAATGTTTTTCTTATTTTTATTTTTTTTTGCTATATACACACTATATTGTCAAAAATATTGGGATGCCTGCCTTAACATGCACATGAACTTTAATGGCATCCCAGTCTTAGTCTGTCAGGTTCAACATTAATTTGGCCCACCCTTTGCAGCTATAACAGCTTCAACTCTTCTAGGAAGGTTGTCTACAAGGTTTAGGAGTGTGTCTATGGGAATGTTTGCCCATTCTTCCAAAAGTGAGGTCAAGCACAGATGTTGGACGAGAGGGGCTGGCTAGCAGTCTCCGCTCTCATTCGTCCCAAAAGTGTCCTATCAGGTTGAGGTCAGGACTCTGTGCAGGCCAGTCAAGCTCCTCCACCCCAAACTCGCTCTTCTATGTTTTTATGGACCTTGCTTTGTGCACTGGTCCAAATCATTTGGTGAAAGAGGGGGGGGGGGGGATTATGTGTGGGGTTGTTTTTCAGGGGTTGGGCTTAACACCTTAGTTCCAGTGATGGAAACTCTTAATGCATCAGCATACCAAGACATTTTGGACAATTTCATGCTCCCAACTTTGTGGGAACAGTTTTGGGATGGCCCCTTCCTGTTCATACATGACTGCACACCAGTGCACAAAGCAAGGTCCATAAAGACATGGATGAGCAAGTTTGGGGTGGAGGAGCTTGACTGTCCTGACCTTTTGGGATGAATTAGAGAGGAGACTGCTAGCAAGCCCCTCTCATCCAACATTTGTGCCTGACTTCACAAATGCACTTCTGGGAGAATGGTCAAACATTCCCATAGACACACTCCTAAACCCTGTGGACAACCTTCCCAGAAGAGTTGAATCTGTTATAGCTGCCAACTCAATATTGAACCCTATGAACTAAGACTGGGATGCCATTAAAGTTCATGTGTGTAAAGGCAGGTGTCCCAATACTTTTGACAATATAGTGTGTGTATATAACAATTTTCTGTATTCCTGGCCCTACCTCATGTCAGCACCCACGAAAATAAACATTGACCATCAAAGAAAAGCTGCCAAAGACAAAAATTATTTATCTGTCTTGTCCCAAACTTTGAAGAACTTGCTGTCTGCATACCTAGCTTGTAAAGTCGAATGAAGGGTTAGCCACCTCTCATATATCCTGCACTGAAATCTTGGCATAACTGCCCCAAAGGCTGCCACCCCTCCGGTCGAAGAAGCTTGCCCCTGTTCCTGAGCAGAAAGACCTACTTCCTGCATGCCAATCTAATCACCCTGGTAAACCAATAGAAGATGACTCAAGAACCTGACAGCGAAATTAAAAGATTATCCACTTTCTTCACGTCTTTGACCTTTGTATGTACACTGTTAGCAACTTTTGTAAGGACCTGAAGTCTTCCTGCTGTTTACTCAGTGACTCCATGTGAATGCTTGAAGGGACTTTCCCCAGGTTTCCTTACAACTGGATACCATTCGGAGATGGATGTAGTATCACTATTTCTGGTAAAAAGACACAAAAGGGATCTTTGCAGGAAAGTGCTACAATCTCCAACCTCCTTCTGTCTGAAGCAACTGCTTGCAGAGGAACTAGTTTAACCACTAGAAACCCCAATGGAAATTAAGTTATTGGAGAAAAGGATGCCTGGGAGGAGCATCTAGTTGCCAGTCAGTAAGCAGCATTTAAAGCACGGACCGGGGACATCCAGGCTTGCTACACAGTGGCAGATACTATGACTGCATATACCCCTGTAGGGGTGAGGCTATCCGGTCAGTGCAAGCATAATAAGAGCACGGTTAAGAAGCACCATCACAAAGCCAGCACCTGGATAAGAAGTTGTTTAAAACAGCATTGCCTTTCGATGAGGACCTAACCTTTTTGAGCCATATAAAAAGACTTTTAATAAAACAAAATGATCTTTTCCAGCAAGTACTGGGTTTTTGAAGCACAAGTCACTTTATTAACTAATAGATGTTAAACTAGCACATATTTTTGAACAATAAGCACTTTTTGCACTTGTTTATTTACAAATGTAATGGTATGCGACATAGGATTGTGACTTTCCACTTGTAAAAAAAATTTCACTTATGATTAATATTTAAGCACAAGTCACTTTGTTAATTAATAGATGCCAAACTGGCATATATATATTTGTGACTAGTATTCACTTTTTGCCCTTTGTCAGTTATTGACGCAAAGGTATGTGATATAGGATTGCGGCCTTCCATTTGCGTAATTAACATTTTACACCTAGGATTATCATCTAAGAAGTGTAATCCACACCACCTTTGGCTAAAATTATACATAGGAACATTTTTTAGGATTAATAAAACTATATTGGTGAACAGTCGTCAGAGGCTGTAGCACAATGTAAATTAAACGCAAACTGGGCTTTAAAGGCTATAACACATGCTGGGTCTTATATATCCTACTTTATATTTTTCATCAAATTTAAGTTTATTCATTCACATATGTTTTGAACTAGCCTAATTGCTAATAAGACACCGCAAACCACCTTTAGCACTACACTGTGACCTATGTTCACATATAATTTAAATCATTTAGCGTTCAGATCCAACCCAGGATATCACATAAGGCACAACAAGGTGGCCTACCATTAAAACTTACTCCATTAGAGCAGCGCTATATCTACACCTGTTTTTTATTCATATGTCTCAGGAAACCCCACGATTTTCTGTAGGACTACAAGTCAATAAGAAGCTTTTAAACCAGCTTTTAAACCAGCCCTTTTAAAGATAAAGTGGGGGTCAGTTTTTAAGAGTAAAAAGCTAGTAACTGAGGTCAGAAAGGCAGATCCTGGTACAGACACATCACGAGACATTGCTGCCACATCTACATACTGCCATGAACAGGTGTGACCAGAACCGTGTGATCTGCGTCAGAGGACACCAAAACGTATATAAGTGAAAATATAATAATTTATTAAAGTAAGTGAATAATTTAGTACAACCACCTCCAATATGACACAGTGCAATAACCAACCACAGACAGAGACCCACAAATAACAACAGACAGATAAGTACAATAAATGGGAAATACCAGGATTATAAACAATAGCCAGGCCAGGGTAATACACAGCAGATCAGCAGATGGACAGGGGATGTTCCATAGACATAAACGTAAGCCAGGCCAAGGTCATACACAGGGAGATCAGCAGATGGGGTATGGAACACAGGACAGGGAGGGGGTGGATGGATCAGACTGCAGGCAGGGATGAAAGGTAACAGGTGGGACAGGATAGGGATTGGGATAGGGAGACAGGATCAGAAACACGGGTCACAGGTTCAGGGCACAGGAACAGGTTCAGAATCAGGATCAGGTCACAAGCTAGCAGGACAGGGCGCATTGAAGAAACCAAGGCAAACATGTGAGTGCTTGCCAGGTATTTATAGGCCTATGATTGGCCTCAATTGACACCTGATTATAGGAGGTACTGTCTGCTCCACACTGCCAGGATCCATCCACTGGTGGACGCCAGTACTGCGACCCAAAGATGACATAACATCAGCAGGAAAAGCTCTCCTGACAGTTCCAAACTGCCAGGAGACACCTGCTGGTGGACCTTAGTACTGCATGCCAAATGACAGATATTACCAGCGGATGGAACATTTCCTGACAGTACTCTCCCTCAAAGGAGCAGCCTCCGGACGCTCCAACTGGTTGTAATTGTCCATAGGCTATGGCATCAAACAGAACAACAGATGGGGGTACGTCAGGCTGGGCAAAAGGCACTTCAGGCTGGGCATCAGGCACCTCAGGGCAGACAGCGGGCTCCAGGTCCTCGAGCTGGGCAGCAGGCTCCGGGTCCTCGAGCTGGGCAGCAGGCTCCGGGTCCTCGAGCTGGGCAGCAGGCTCTGGAACATTAGGCCGAACAGCGAGCACCGTAAGGGCAGGCTGGATCACAGGCACCGGCTCAGCAAGCTGGGTAACGGGCCCCGGCTCAGCGAGCTGGATACTGGGCACTGGTCTGGCAAGCCGAATAACAGGTACTGGCTTAACAGGCTGAGTGACGGACTCCGGTTTAGCAGACTGGATAACGGGCACCGGTTCAGCAGACTGGGTAATGGGCACCGGTTCAGCAGACTGGGTAACTGGCACCGAAACTTCAGGCTGAGACACGGGCACCAAAACTTCAGGCTGAGACATGGGCACCAAAACTTCAGGCTGAGATACTAATTTCAAGACATCAGGCTGGAAGGCAGGCAAGAAGACACCAGGCTGGAAAGCAAGCACCGAGACATCAGGCTGGAAGGTGGGCACATTAGACCGGGAAGCGGGCACATCAGACTGGGAAGTGGGCACATCAGACTGGAAGGCAGGCTCATCAGACTGGACAGCGGGTACCGAGACATCAGACCAGGCAGCAAGTACTGGACCTTCAGACTGGGCAGCAGGCACAGGCGCTGGCACATCAGGCAGAACAACAGGTGCTGTCACAACAGGCTGAACAACGGGTGCATCAGACTGGATAGCAGGTAATGGAACTTCAAACCGGGCAGCCGGTACTGGAATTTTAGACTGGGCAGCAGGTACAGGTGCTGGCACAACAGGCAGAACAGCAGATACTAGCACAACAGGCTGAACAACCGGTACATCGGACTGGGCAGTAGTCACTGGAGCATCAGACTGGAAGATGGACACTGGGATGTCAGGCTAAGCAGCAGGCACTGGGACCTCAAACTGGACAGCGGGCATAGGCATTGGTACAACAGGCTGAGTAGCAGACACTGGCACATCAGGCTGGGCAGCGGACAGGAGCACCTCAGGCTGGGCAGCGGACAGGAGCACCTCAGGCTGGGCAGCGGACAGGAGCACCTCAGGCTGGGCAGCAGACGGTGACACATCAGGCTGGGCAGCAGATGGTGGCACATCAGGCTGGGCAGCGGACGGTGACACATCAGGCTGGACAGTGGACAGTGGCACATCAGGCTGGGCAGCAGACGATGGCACATCAGATTAGGTAGCAGTCAGTGGCACATCAGATTAGATAGCAGTCAGTGGCACATCAGGCTGGGCAGCAGACAGTGGCACATCAGGTTGGGCAGCAGATGGTAACACATCAGGCCGGGCAGCAGACAGGAACACATCAGTCTGGGCAGCAGACAGGAACACATCAGGCTGGGCAGCAGACAGGAACACATCAGGCTGGGCAGCAGACAGGAACACATCAGGCTGAGACACTGGCTGGATAGCAGGCAGAGATTTGGCAGAATCAGATGGGTTATCAGGTTCAGCTGGCATGCAAGCAGACTGGAGCACTTTGGTTGGTGTGGAGGCAGGTTGGGTTACTGGCAGGATCGTTTGGGTTGGAAAGAACTTCTGTTTCTTCTTTGGCTTAACTGCTGGAGATCTGTAGGTGACTGCAGGACTGTAGGTAGGAGGTGAGGCGTACTGAAGAGAAGGGCTGGGATATGACAAGAAAGGGGGAACGGTGGCCAGAGGAAGTTTGTGTGGGGAAGTTGTAGGTAGCAGAGAAGAGGCAGGCGGGTTAAAGGCAGGATAAGTGCAGCGGGTAAAGACAGGGTATTGATATTTGGTGGGAAGCAGGGTATATTGGGCTGAAACGGAGGTTGCCATGGGTGAAGGGGAAAAAGACTCTTGGGCAGGCAGGTGTCTAATAGCGGACCGGGTTGTGAAGAGCTGACTGAGGCTGGAAATAATAAGAAATATTCAAAAAAGACCGCGCTAAAGGCAATACCATGTGATATGACTAATGAAAACATATACAATTGTTTAAAATGAATTAATACAAAATTAATATATGTGAATAAAAAACACCAAAGCTCTATAGAAAAAGTGACTGAAAAATATAAGTCCCAAATGGAGATAGCAGAAGTCCCAAATGAAGGTAAGAAAAGTGACTGGCGTCACAAAAACACACAGTTCATGAAGCCAAGACAAATGCAAACAGTGATCATGGACATGTAACGCAGTCCTTGGAGCCAAGGTAGGTGTATTCAATGTGCATAGACGTGAAACACCCAGTGAAAAATCCTCCACCTAATAAGATGTCCGCTTACCAGAGGTAAGCTGTGAAACAGCTTAGTAATAATCTCTGTACGGGGAAGATCAGCTCCTCAGGTCTCCAATAGGGAAGAGGGTGGGCAGGATCTAACGATGTATTGAGCTCAATCCACACAGTAGGAGGACCCAAAAGGACAAAACAAATTCTCCATAGTGTAAAACTGTATTACAATTTATTGAGGTATAAAACTGGTCACACTTACATTTAAAAACACGATATAAAGGCACATAAGGTAGGAACAGCCGGCCGGCTTGCATGCACCCGTTCAGGCGAAAAACGATGACGTCAGTGCGTCAACCTTCCGACGTACGTTTCGTCCTATTGGACGTCGTCATGGGAACATGGTTCCAAATAACCTACCAGCATGTCTTTGGAGTGTGGGAGGAAACCGGAGTACCCGGAGGAAACCCACGCAGGCACAGGGAGAACATGCAAACTCCAGGCAGGTAGTGTCGTGGTTGGGATTCGAACCAGCGACCCTTCTTACTGCTAGGTGAAAGTGCTATCCACTACACCACTGTGCCGCCCACATAACATCAGCAGGGAAAAGCTCTCCTGACAGTTCCAATCTGCCAGGAGACACCTGCTGGTGGACCTCAGTACTGCATGCCAAATGACGGATATTACCAGGGGATGGAACATTTCCTGACACATACATACATACATCTGATTCAATCTTCACATTAAGAATATAATACATTATTAATGGCATTCTATACTTTGATATTGTTCTTGTAATATTTTGCTATTTTTATTATTAAATCAATTTTTGAGTTTTTACACGAAAACTGAATGGACTTTCTTGGAACTTTCCTTATCAATATGAATTATTGAAATATCAATATTATTACCATAAAAATGAGAATCTAACAGTGGTGAGCCTTTGCCAGCTTCATTTTGTCCTAATATCAAACATTTTTTAATTCTTTCTCCTGCTTACCGAGAGGGAATACAAGCACAAACATTGACTATGCAGTCAAGCTTTCAGGAGAAATAGAAACAGCAAATTAACTTTCTGCATCATTGAATGAACTTGGAATTATAGAATCATCAGAATTGGTGAGACGTTTGCGCACGTGCAAGAAAACTCTTGTTTCTTGATGACGTCATTTTCCACCAAGAGAGGGGACACGTGTTACATGAAGGAAGTCGGTTCTAAATTGGTAAGTAATGAATTTTATTGATAAATTGTCTAGTGAGAGTAAATTAGAATTCAAAAATCTGTCAACGTTTGTTAAATATGATGAATTATGGTGTTACATGTTCAATGAATACTTACAGGCTAATATTAAGGTACAAAAATCTAAATTTACTTTTAAGAAATTCAGCAGACAGATTAGAAACTTGATAAAGTTAGACAAGGTTTATGACGCAATGATATTAGGCGTTGTTAAAAGTAATGTTGTTGGTACAAAAGGGAGAACAGACTCAGCAGGATAACAGTGTTTGTCTGAGCGAATAGATGATTTTCAGAGTGCAATTCAAATAAAAGATATTCAGTTGTCTGAATTACAGAATAAAGTAAAGAGTTTAGTGAGTAATGATAGCGCAGACTCTAAACAGAAGTCTTTCGTACAAGATATGCAGTCTATAGAGATTGATGACCAGGATCATGCAGTATGCACAAGTCTAGACAGACAAAATTAAAATGGCGATCAGAGAGTTGCCACGTGTATGACCACGCCCAGAGGTGGTGGGATACACCTCACAGGCAGAACTAAAGTTTCAGAGCAGACAGGAAATGTTACTTGCTTACATTGTAAGAAATGCGGCCATGTACAGAAAGAATGTTTAAACTATAAATTAGATTCACAAAGAACAGTATACTGACTGTTAATGACAGTTCAATCAATATGACAAACAATGCTGACAATGAGAGAGATGGATTACTTCCATCGCCATCAGGATTTAAGAAACAAGTTTCTGAGACCTCTCCAACATTAAATTATGTTGTTCCAATTTTAATAGATGAAGGTGGAAGGCCATGGGTACATGGTTTATTAAATGGTAAGAAAACTAAATGGTTAATAGATTTAGGATCTGAACTCAGTTTAACTAAACACAAATTACCTGTGAATATTAATTCTCCAAAATGTAATTTGATTGGTTTCAGTGGAAAAGAAAATACAGTTGCAACTAAAGTTTCTGATGTGACTTTTGAAATTCCAGGACTTTTGAAAACTAATATAGACATCTGATGTTGCCAAAATACAGAAAATATTTTAGGCACGGATGTGATTAGTAAATTATATTGGATTATTGATATAAATAATTCTACTATATTGAAAGATTCATCTAGGCCCAAATCTATGTTAATAGAACCCTCAATGTACAGTAATGTTGAAAATTTTTGTACAGCAGCTGACATGTCTTCAGATTATAATTGGCCACATACATGAACCAATCTCGTATTGGAACAATTTGTTTGATCACATAAAAGTCTTTGGAGTAAGGCCAAAATTGATACAGGTTTGTTTAAAGATATTGAAATAGAAATTGAGGGAAAAGATCCTAAGCCCCAAATTCAAAATAAGTTGCCACAAGAATCAATAAGTCCAGTTTCTGACATTGTACAATCATTTTTACAACAAGGAATTTTAAAGAAGGCACAATCAGTGGTAAATAATTGTATTCGGCCTATCGAGAATGCTGATGATTCGTATTCTCTATCAGTTGATTTAAGATCACTGAATAAATGCATTACAAATAACAAACCTATTGTTCCTAATTTAAATTTAATGTCACACATGGATGCCAAGGCCAAAGTATTTTCAGTATTGGAAATTGCCAATAGTAATTTTTCAGTACCATTAACTAAAAGCTGTCATTATAAACTTGCCTTCAGCTTTTATAAAGAAACCTATGCATTCACTAGAATAATTCCAGGATTGGATATTAGTGACGGTTTAGTGCACAGGTGCTTGGAGAAAGTATTATCAAAATTCTCTAGACAAGAATGTATTTTCCAGCATGTGGACAAGTTTTTGCTGTCTACACAAAGTATAGAGGACATGTCACTCTTTTGTCTGAGTTATTTACTCTGTTACAGACAGCAGGGCTGAAACTGAACACAGAGTCAGTTCAGGTAATGAAAATGTTGGATAACATTCCTTCATATGCAAATTAGTCATGGACAGAGACAGTTATCACAGGAAAAAGTTAGAAACATTTCTGCTATTCCAATTCCAACATCGTATAAGGCATTATATCAATTTTTGAGTCAAGTAAATTGTTGCAAAGAGTTTTTACAGAAATATGATGATAAAGTTAAACCATTATTTGATTTCTTGAGACAAAAAGATGTTGCGTTTGATTAATAGGATCAAACCCAGACAGATGCCTTTGAAATGTTGAAAAGGGATTTGCAGAAAACTCCTTCATTGAATACATTCAACGTTGGTGTGTCAATGCCTGTTGTTTTGTATACTGATGTATCTGAGAATTCCATCTCAGTGATTTTGTCTCAATTAAAAGAAGGTGAACAGAAAATAGTTTTTTTCTCCAAAGGTTTGACAAATATGAAAAGACTTTTGACACACACATGAAGCAATTATTAAGTGTTTATTTTGCAGTCAAAGTAACAGAAAAGATTGTGAGATCTAGTAGGATTATATTACAGGCACCTGATCTATCATTAAAAATTGTTTTAAAGAAAATTAATTCAGGAGAATTATATGACAAATATTGCCCATTTTTTAAAACTTCACAATTTAAATCTACACAGGTAGATTTGGTAACAGAACATTCTCAGCTATATTCACAGAATGATGTTCGTACAAATGTTTTCTGAAAACCTGTAAATGGTATTTTTAGAACAAGTGCTGGGAGAGGTTTTAAGCCAGTATTTGTTAATAATAAGAGTTGTTCAACAGGTCTTTCTATGTGTTACCCAAAGAATGGTTATGCTATTCAGCAAAAATTCTACAGAAAATGCTGTATTGAAAGATGCCAAAAAATGACAGTATAGCACGCATTACTCTAAATCTTAAAGAGAAGTGAATGGATACAGTTTGTTTCAGTCTTCTGAGGTTGATTTGAAACTTTTCTTTGTTTGTGAAAACAAGGTTTTGAATCATGACAAAAAGGAGAAATTGCGTTCTGTTATAGTTAAATATACAGAATAATAGTATAAGGAGTATAGGTCAGTTTAGGATAAATAAAGCAAAGTAGGGTAAATAGAAATGTTATTATTAAAATATCTTTCATGTCATAATAAAAATATTAGGATTGTGGTATGTAAAATGTAAATGAAAAGTATATAAAAGTAAATGAAGGTATATTTTGCATTAATTAAATTCAAAATAATGATGCTGCATTCTATTTCAGGATCTGACTTGTAAGTCACCAAAAGAAGAGAAATTTAATATTTCTAGACCTTCCAGATGAAAACAAAACCTTGAAGCTTAAGAATATCAGTTCTGGGAGAAGTGTTGACAGAAGATATAAGAAGAATAAGAAGAAAAAAAACCCCCAAATCTCTAATAAGAGAGAAATGTACATTTTTGTGACGTGATGTGTTTATCATATCAAGATGAGATTTTTTTTACACATCAATTTTTACAATCACATATAGTGTATTTTCAGAGTTGAAAGGGTTAAACATCCTTACAATAGAGTCACTTTAGATAAGAGGAACATCTGGTGTTAATTAAGATAACAGTACTTTTCTTTCTAAAAGTCATATAGACAAGTTCGGATTAACTTTACATTGTAATATGTATTTATTTTTAAAATCATCTCACATATATGAATGAATTGAAGTTAAGAAACATATTTTAAGTTCAAATTTTGACAAAGATTATTTGAAAGGTTGTATGGATTATAAATTTATGCTAAACACAATTTGGAGGGAAAGTATGAAACATATACAGTATTTCTGAAGTGATATCCATACTTCAAAGTATTGTACAACAATGTTACATTTATGAAATTAAGGGGATTGAATATTTGGTAAAAGAAAAAGAAAATAATAAGGGTACAAATATTTTTTTCTGGTATATGAAGCAAAAGGTTTATTGAGTTCATTGTTTCCTTATATAGAATCAAAATTGAAAATATATTCAAATCAATTATCTTAAGATCTAAAAGTATGTATAGATACGAATGTGATGCATTTGAGGTATAAATGGATTTAGATAAGAAAATGATTAAGATAGTGTTTTTTTGAGAGGGTAATGTTAGAAGGTTTTCTTTGCTCTAATTATCTAATATTCATCAATTAACAAATATTACCAAATGAATGAATGGATGAGATCTTTTCAGAATAATTAAGTCGAATATATATATTTATATCTCTTCCATGTATGGATAAAGTGAAATTATATAAGATTTTTATATTTGTGAAAATATACATTGTTATAAACTTCATAAGCAGTTCTATGTAGAGTCAACATGTGTTAGTAATTAAGAGTGAGCTGAGTTCTCATCTTCCCCATCACAGATGAGAAGGAAAGTTTTACATTACTTAAGATGAAAAAGTTTCAAAGTTTTAGTTAAGATCATAATCTCTTTATACTACAATATTTCTTGATTAGGATATTTTTATTAACATTGAGTTTTAAATGAATATAATATACATACTGCTACCCTGTTTCCCCGAAAATAAGACCTAGCGTGATTGTCAGTGATGGCTGCAATATAAGCCCTACCCCCCAAATAAGCCCTACCTTGTTTCCCTGAAAATAAGCCCTTCACTGAAAATAAGACCTACAAGGACTTTAACTAGGGCTTATTTGGGAGGTAGGGCTTATATTGCAGCCATCACCGACAATCACGCTAGGTTATATTTTCGGGGAAACGGGGTATATGTAGTATTTGATGTGTGTTTAGTGGACACTCTATGAGAACTACCGCTGGAATGCCCCATAGAGCCAATACTAGTTGAGGTACGTATTGTTGGAAAATAATTTGCCTAACTGATCCGTTAGTGGATCCTGCTTTCTCAGTAAGTAGACTGCCGTTAACTGCCTGTAAGCGGCTTTCTGCCCAGCGAAAAGTTTGTTACGAAAAGTAACAAGAAAAGACAGACACTTGGTGCCCCCTTGGTGGGCAATGTAGGCTACTGCTGTCTTGTTAATCATCAACTTCACTCAGGCCCCTTGGAGGAAGATCCTGAAAGGCTCGCAGTGCTAGAAAAAACTGCCTTACATTTAATACAGTCAGAGCATCTGCATTCTACTAGGCTCCACTGCCCTTGCACTTGTTTACTCAGACTGGAGGTAGACTGGAATCCAACATCAGAATTATTCTATCTCTTGGGCTTAGAGATACACCACAAAAGCGGCACATTGGTAATGTCCAAAACTCCAGTTGTTACTAATTTGTGCAGACACAGTCATTCTGATCCATAGGCAGCCCATCCCATTGACTAAGGAAGACAACTTGAAAAGCCCCCATGTGCCACCTGGCCCAAGGCAGCACTGGAATGGTCACTGTAAAATGTCCCAATGGGGACAATGCAATCCCTCGCTGACATAAATGCTGTCTCCAAGACTCTTCGTATGCCAATTTTAATTTTGCTAATTTTGCAGTTTTGGAAAACCACTCCAAGATCCTTCATAGATTAAGAAGGGGTTAACAGCTTTGCCTGTTTGCTTACTAGTCAACTGAACGTGAAAAAGTATTTTTAGGACAAGGTTGTGAGGCTTTGCCAGCTCCTGGCTTACAACTGGAACAAACAAAACGTCATCCAAGTAGTGGTAGAGCCTTATCCCCAAAGACGAATTTCCGGTACTGCCACGAATGCCAACAAAAGGTTCAAAAAGTTTCTTGGTGCTATGCCAATTCTAAAAATGGCAAACACCTGAACTGGAAGGGACAGCCGGTCACTGCAAATCTCAGATGTCTCTGGTGTTACGCACCGATTAATACATGGAAGTATATGTCAGCCAGGTCAATTGACTCTAACCGGTCCTCATGCTGAACTATCGCCATTACCATTTGCACAAACTCCATCTTGAACCCTTTGGTATGTATGTACCCATTTGATTTCTTCAAAGGCAGACAGTAGGGAAAGCTCCTGATGCCTTGGGCACTAGAAAGAATGGGGAGAAACCCCCCAGATATTGTCGTGTCACCAGCACTATGGACTTGTTGCAGTATAATTCTTATACGTACTCTTGCAATAATTCTTTCTTCTTGAAATCTGTTGGTCATGAATGAAAGGATTTGTTGATTGTACTCCCAGCTAACTCTCTTTGATGTTTGTCGCCCAAACCCTCCAAAAAGGAGGCTATTCTGGCTCCCACTGGAAGACACTGGTTGGACCCACCTTCAAAAACTTTCCAAATGTATAGCTCTGGATTTGATTCCACGTAAACAGGAAGTTTGAGCACCGTCACTGTGATCTGGTAAATTTCAGCTCGGCCTATAAAAAATGTGGCCTCCTGAACCCTTCTGTAGATTGACCGACTTGCGCAAAAAGACTGCTGCTTTCTCTTATTAGACTGTGTCCACACTCTGGACATTTCTTCTGTCACTTGCATCATCCAGCGTTTTTGCCAAACAACTTCCCATTATGGAGAATGGTACAAAGGGGTGTGTGGAAGCTTCATCCACCCTCCAGTCGCACAACCACAAAGCTGTAACTTAATGCTCAAGCCCTAGAACTAGGTCTATTGAAACCTCTGCCAAAAGTCAGCAGCCAGGTTCAAGTCCTCCAGAATCATGCCCACTCCTGCAGGTTCCACTTGAATTAAAGGCCATTTTTTACTTGCTTTAAACTTCAGAGTTAGCGCTGATGCTAGTCAACAGGCAAAAACCTGCCACAGTATAGATTTTCTGCAAGTCTGCAGGCCAGTTCACCTCAATTTCTGAGTTGAAGTTGAGTTCTGCATGCACATTTTTGAAATGCTCAGGTGCATTTTCAATGTGTTTTGCCATGTTACAGATGCGTTCCATACATAAAAAATGCAACATGTTCTCCTTTAGTTGACTGTACTGGAACACACTGCACTGGTGTGACATAGGCCATTGGAATCCATGGTAACACTGTTCATGCATTTTCGAAAAAGCATTGGACTGCATCCGGTGTGAATCAGCCTTAAGTCCACTTTTTAATCCATAGGATCCCTAAAGGTATTGAAAGGCAAAGACGCTTGCGCACCAGACGCTGGCAAGCCCCATCCACTCCTGGAAGTGCATTGCTTAAACATGCATCAGCCTGACCTTTAAGAAGAACTTTACTGTAAATTGGTCTTCTTATCAGATCTCCATACCTCCCAACTTTTGGACTTCAGAATGAGGGGCACTTGAGGAAGGAAGTAACCTTGCATAGCACGCTGTGGAAAATATGGGCGTGGTGAAACTTCTGACAGTGGGAGGAGCTTAAGGGGCATCATTAACCACTTCAGCTCTGGAAGATTTGGCTGCTAAATGACCGGGCCATTTTCTGTGATTCGGCACTGCGTCGCTTTAACTGACAATTGCACGGTCGTGCGACGCTGCAACCAAACAAAATTGACGTCCTTTTTCTCCCACAAATACAGCTTTCTTTTGGTGGTATTTGATCACCTCTGCAGTTTTTATTTTTTGTGCTATAAACAAAAAAAGAGCGACAATTTTGAAAATAACACAATATTTTGTACTTTTTGCTATAATAAATATCCCCGTTTTTTTTTTTTAAAAAGCAATTTTTTTTCTCAGTTTAGGCCAATATGTATTCTTCTACATATTCTTGGTTAAAAAAAAAATCGCAATAAGCGTATATTGATTGGTTTGCGCAAAAGTTATAGCGTTAACAAAACAGGGGATAGATTTATAGCATTTTTATTATTATTATTATTTCTTTACTAGTAATGGCGGCGATCTGCGATTTTTATCGGGACTGCGACATTATGGCAGACACATCGGACATGTTTGACACATTTTTGGGACCATTGGCATTTATACAGCGATCAGTGCTATAAAAATGCACTGTATAAATGTCACTGCCAGGGAAGGGATTAACGCTAGGGGGCGATCAAGGGGTTAACTGTGTTCTCTAGTTTGTTTTTCTAACTAAAGGGGAAGGGGGCTGACTAGAGGAAGTAACAGATCGTGGTTCCTAGCTAATAGGAACACACGGTCTGTCACTCCTCTCAGAACAGAACAGGGAAGTGTGTGTTTACACACACTTGTCCATGTTCTGTCTCTCCTGCTCGCGATCGGTCGTGGCCGGCAGTCATCACGACCGTGGGCCATGAGCATCAGCACCCCCGCTGTGCAGCAGGCGCATGTCTGCTATCTTTATCTCGTATAGCTACAACAGTTCGCGGGATCGTGCCGACCTGCCGCAGTAAAATGACGGCGGCTGGTTGGCAAACGGTTAAACAAAACTGGGGCTTCCTTGTCCCTATAAAATATGCTTTTTTTTATTGTTCCACAAGCAAGAGTCTCATGGATACATACAAACCCCAGCACATTCATTTAAAAAAAGAATAAAAGAATACAGGGTTTTGGAGTGCATTATGTACAGAGTGCAGGGTTCTGTGGTGAGCTATGTACAGAGTGCAGGGTTCTGGGATGTACAAGGAAAAGAGAGCGCACGGTTGCCCTAGTGTAATTCCATTTTAATGATACAAATGCAAAATCAAACAATAGAGGATTGCACTCACAAACATGGGACTTAGATCGCATGTACAGCAGGATGTATGTCTCCCTTCCTGGCCTGTATAACTGGGTTGGCTCCCAAGAACGAGTGGTGATGGTATGAGAAGTCACTGCAGACTCTGTTTCCTCATCTCGTCAGGCTGTGTCTGCTGTAGGGCATGCGCACAGTCCAGCCAGCGCTGCATGATGTCACTCGCGACCGTAGAAGGACAAGGTGAGTGAGATGTCTCCTCTTTAGCTAACAAAAAAAGGTTACCAAGACTGCATGTTTCGGAGGCGTGGCCTCCTTCTTCAGGTCACGCCCTTACCACCTCTAGCCTGTCTTTATATGAATCCTCCAGCCCAACCTCCGGGACAGCCAATACCATTCGACAGACCAGGAGTGGAGAGTTCACAACAAGAAACATTCAAAGAGGGGAGGGCCTGATATTTAGCAACAATGTCCTAAGAAAAGTTTTGAACAGGTGTATATGCATTAATTATGTTTAAATAGAAATAGTGTTATTTAAAATATATAATGTGATATATTATAATATATATTATTATGATATATATATAATGTCAGATTTTTATTATTATCATTAATAGAAAACATGCTTTGAGAACGTTAACATTTGTCGTATTTTTACTGAAATTCATCCTTAATCTATTAAAGTCATCATTATAACCTAAAGTAGTTAGTCGCCTTCAATAGTTCACAAAAAAAGTCGCATAAAAAATGCAAAAAATATTGCAAAAAATATAAAAAATCGCTCACTCGTCCCACCCCTATCCTGGCCTGCCAGGCTGCTTTCTCGGATAAGGGTCTGGTATGGATTTTGGGGGGGACCCCAAGCTGTTTTTTTTTTTTTGCCATGGAGTTCCCCTTAATATCTATACCAGACCCAAAGGGCCTGGTATGGACTGGGGGAACCCATGCATTTTTTTTTCCTCTTAATTCTGTCATAGGGTTCGCCTTAACCACTTCAATACACTGTATTATATTATTATATACTGTACACTGCCTGCACTGTATATATATTTATTTTACACTGAATGCAGAGTATATATATATATATATATATATATATATATATATATATATATTTATTTATTATATATATATATACACTGCCTGCACTGTATATATAGTCTTGACTAAACTGTATGTGTGTGTATGTATATAAATATATATATATATATATATATATATATATATATATATATATATACAGTATCTCACAAAAGTGAGTACACCCCTCACAATTTTGTTAATATTTTATTCTATTTTTTCATCTTACAACACTAAAGAAATGACACTTTGCTACAATGTAAAGTAGTGAGTATACAGCTTGTATAACAGTGTAAATTTGCTGTCCCCTCAAAATTAACTCAACACACAGCCATTAATGTCTAAACCGCTGGCAACAAAAGTGAGTACACCCCTAAGTGAAATTGTGGATTCTAATCCTCAAAGAGAAGTGAGAAGTAAAAAGGAAGCAAAGGCCAAGAGAAAATGAGAGGGAAGCTAACTAAAGGGAGTGAAGCAGAAAAACCATCAATATGAGTGCAAGCCGGGAACAATAAAAAAATATTTGACGCAAGAGGGTAGTAATGAGAAATTGAAACTGGAAAAACAGGCCCGGGTGAATCAGGCGACAGAAAAGAATAGAAGCAATCGAAATAGGATGTCAGGACTCAGGAGGCACAAGTCTTACTAGTCACTTAAGAACAGATTTTGAGAGTGAATATGATACAGACGCAGCCGAAGCTGGCTTAGGCAGCCATTTGCCTACCAAATCGGAAATGGCAACAATGTTTGCAAGATTAAATAATACTTTAACCACTTCCATACCGCGGGCCGTCATATGACGTCCTCGACTTTCAGTGGAGATATCTGAATGATGCCTGCAGCTACAGGCATCATCCAGATATCGTTTTTTAGAGCCAGCGATTCTGAGCACAATAAGAACAATCATAGTGGCTGTTGAGCCACTTGATCATTCTTAGCGGAAATGCCCCCCCCCTCCGCCCTCCGGTGCTTCTCTGAGCTCTCCCGTGCGATCGTGGACCCAGAGAACAGATTGTCCGGCACTGAAAGAGAGGCATACAGATTGCAGAGGGACAGATGGTCCCCGGCAATCTCTATAATCCTCGGGGGTCCGGGCGCAATGTTACGACCTCACGTCCGGGTCGCACAAGTAAACAAAGCCGAGATCTCGGCTAGAAAAGCATCAGATCGTCAATTTTTTTTTTGATCTGATGCTTTCCAGCCTGGAGGAAAGGTGTGGGGTCTTATAGACCCCACATCTCTCCATATAGAGGACCTGTCACGCTCCATTCCTATTACAAGAGATGTGTACATTACTTGTAATAGGAATAAAAGTGATAAAAAAAATTATTAAAGGGAAAGTGTAAAAAAAAAAAAAAATTAAAGTGCCCCCCGTCCCCGCACAAACGAACGTATACGTAAGTCGCGCTCGCTTATGTAAACTACGTCCAAACCACACATGTGAGGTATCACCGCGAACGTTAGAGCGAGAGCAATAATTCTAGCACTTGACCTCCTCTGTAACCCTAAACAGTTAACCTGTAAAATTTTTAAAATGTTCAAACCATCTCCTACGGAGATTTGGAAGTACTGAGGTTTGGCGCCATACCACGAATGTGCGCAATTTTAAAGCATGACATGCAAGGTATCTATTTACTTGGCATAACATCATCTGTCACATTATATAAAAAAATGGGCTAACTTTACTGTTTTGTTTTTTTCATTCATGAAAATGTTTTTTTTTGCATTTGAAAAATTACCACGCAAATACCGTGTGACATAAAAAGTTGCAATGACCTCTATTTTTTTCCCCTAGGGTGTCTGCTTGAAAAATATATAAATGTTTGGAGGTTCTGACCTCTATTTTTTCCCTAGGGTGTCTGCTAGAAAAATATATAAAATGTTTGGAGGTTCTGAGTAATTTTCTAGCAAAAAAAATATGATTTTTACCCGTAGGAGAGAAGTGTCAGAATTTGCGCGGTATGGAAGTCGTTAAAAATTGATATGGCAAAATTACATGGGGACCTGGGTCAGATACTCGGGAGCGTAGAGGATACAGAAAAGATACGCACTCTGTAGCAATTAAAGAACTGAAAGAGGACATTGAAAACCTACAAATAGCACAAAGGAACATGGCATCTAAACTTGAGGATCAAGAGAATCGAAACAGAATTTGAGGTTACGTGGCATACCGGAGGTCAAACAGGAAGAAGATCTAATAGGAATAATGAAAAAGATTTTTAATCCTGTGTTAGGAAGAGCAGAGAGTGAATCTATAATAGAATAAAAAGAGTGCACAGGATCAGGAAATCACAAGGATTATCAGCTGAAATTCCAAGGGATGTCATAATTAGGTTCCATGAATACGAAGATAAGGCAAAAATATGGGAAAGTATAAGAGGAGGACAGCTCATGAAATATGATAATTTAACTATGCAGATATTCGCTGATCTCTCTCTCTCGATAAACTTTAATTAGAAGGAGTTAAAACCCATATTGGAATTAATGAGAAAGCAAGATATCTATTCAGTATAATTGGGGATTCCCGGCATGTCTGATTGGGCGAAAAAATGGAAAATCAGTAAAATTGAGGTTCCCAGAGGAGTTGCAAGACTTTTGTGCAAAATTAGACTTGATTGTGCCAGAGATTCCCGATTGGACAGAAAAAAAGAGAGAACAGAATTCCCAGAAGATCATTGGCGATTGGTCCCAAAAATAGGAGGGTTTTCAAAGAAAAGATGAGAAGAGGCAGGGTTAGGAAGAAATTCAGAAGAACAATGTAGGGGTGCGAACTTGGTTGGGGAGGGGAGGGAATGGGGAAAAGTATATTTTTCTTTTTGCTTTTTTAAAATTAAGAGATGACGGGTGACCTTGGATACCTGGGGACCTTAGGGTCCCTACCTAGGAGGGAGGGGAGAGGGGGCCCTTTCCAACAGCCCAGACAGAGTTCCACCATTCTCAAGAGAGTAGACGGGTACTAGAGACCCGAAGCTAAAATATCTGTCTACTAGGAAATGAGATGTCTATTTGTGGGTTATGGGGGGGGGGGGGGTGGGGGGTTTAGCAGGGGAGTGGGGATATGGGGGGAGGGTATTGGGTTAGAATAAAGAAGGGTAAACAGGGAAAATGTTTTAAAGATTATGAAGAAGTTCTGTTTAAAGGTCTACAGTTCTGTGTGTTTTGCAGAGTCTCAATTTGTTCTGTCAGCGCCCGCGCCCGCGCCCAATTTAGAAGGGATGGGGCGATGAGGGAACAAGGAATATATTAGGAAGAGGAAAGGAAGAAATAAAAATAAAATGAAGACTTTGAACTTCCTAACATACAATGTAAGAGGCCTAAATACTCCATCAAAAAGACATAACGTTTTAAAAGAAATTGAAAGATACTCTGCAAGTATAGTTTTTTTTTACAGGAGACTCATATAGCACAGGATTTAAACCTAAAACTATACTCTAGGAATCATCTGACCAGGGGTGGATCCGGGGGGGGGGGGCAACAGGGCAATTGCTCCCCCTGAGAAAATAGTGAGCGGGTAAGCCGGCGGGTGACTGAGCAGGCTGGCAGGTGAGCAGGCCAGTAAGTGAGCATGCCGGCGGGCAGTCAGGCTGGTGAGCGGTCTGGCGTGTGACTGAGCGAGCAGGCAGGTGTTTTTTTATGAAGCCGCTACCCATCTGACTATGCAACTGAAGTGGCGTTGTGTTGCGGCCATCTTGGTACACCTGCACTCGTCTGCAATAAGCCTAGAGTTATAAGTCGGCAAGCGGATATCATTATACACCCACCAAAGCCTTGGTTTTCACAGTTATTTTTAACAGTAAACTTAACTTATATTTCATTATATTTTTTTTTTTTTTTTTTTTTTTTTTTTTTTTGCTACTTCAGCTTTTGTCGTTTTGAGGTACTTTAATCAACTTTTCCGTTCATTTATTTCCCTCACAATTACATCATAGTAGCGCTACTATGATATTTCATTATATAAGCTGATTCATATGTGGTTATATGTAGTTATATGCATATATATATTCACATCTATTTTTCTAATTTTATATCCATTTAATTCCCATTTATCAATTTATACATCTACACTATTCATTTACATTTACAATTATAATTCATTTTACATATTGATTAGTCATCTTTCTTTATAAAATGTATTTATCCACAATCATGACTATGATACAATTAGATAATTCATACAGTTATGAAAATATACATTTATACACCATCTATTTAGTAATATGATTTTGAGTATTTTTTATTACAATTTATGCAATTTTTTAATCTATTAATTTACTATAAACGGTTAATATAGTGTCTTTAACAATCATCTTCTTCCCAGTTATTCATATATATATACATGTATTTGATCATATATATTTTATACATTTTAAAGTATATTGTAGAGCATATTGTATAATATATTAGATATATATATTTGTATTGTTACAATCACAATAGCGCTAAAGCATCTAAGTGGAGAGATTAGCACTCTCTCCACTAGATGGCAGTGTTTATATATATATATATATATATATATATATATATATATATATATATATATATATATATATATATATATATTCTCACAAAAGTAAGTACACCTCATGTAAATATTTTATTTTATCTTTTCATGTGACAACACTGAAGAAATTACACTTTTGCTACAATGTAAAGTAGTGAGTGTACTGCTTGTATAACAGTGTCAATTTGCTCTCCCCTCAAAATAACTCAACACACAGCCATTAATGTCTAAACCACTGGCAACAAAAGTGAGTACACCCCTAAGTGAAAATGTCCAAATTTGTCCCAATTAGTCATTTTCCCTCCTTGGTGTCATGTGACTCGTTAGTCTTACAAGGTCTCAGGTGTGAATAGGGAGCAGGTGTGGTAAATTTGGTGTTATCGCTCTTACTCTCTCATACTCGTCACTGGAAGTTCAACATTGCACCTCATGGCAAAGAACTCTCCCAGGATCTGAAAAAACAAATTGTTGCTCTCTACATAAAGATGGCCTAGGCCAGGGGTCTCCAAAGTACGGCCCACGGGCCACATCCGGCCCGCTAGGACATTTTGTCTCATCAGACTCACTGAGGGGACAGCATCTGCTCGAGTTGCGGGGCTCCCTTCTGACAGGCATTGAAGGGATGTGCAGTGCAAGTCCCGCGACTCGAGAAAGCCAACAAAGCCTATCTTATTTCAGTGCAGACCCGCTGCACCTCCGAGCTCCTCCCCCCATAGTTAGATTCAGTGTAATATTTTGCTGTAACAACATGTCTGTGTAAAAATGGGATGGGACCCAGGAAGTGCAGTAGATCTGCTCTAATGCCAGCCCTTCAGAGAAGCTAGAAGGAGGTAATGAACACGCTGATCTATGGAGGAAATAGTAGTGATGGGGAAAGGAATGTGCTGGGGACACAAGTATAGGGGGGGTGACAAAACTGTATATGTGGGGCTGTGAAGGAGGACTCAAATGTAGGGGGGCTCTGATGGGGGACACAAGTGTGGTGGGGCTCTGATGGGGGACACAAGTGTGGGGGGCTCTGATGGGGGACACAAGTGTGGGGGGGCTCTGTTGGGGACGCAAGTGTGGAGGGGGCTCTCATTGAGAGGCGCAAGTGTGGAGGGGGCTCTGATGGGGGGAACACAAGTGTGGGGGGCTCTGATGGGGGACACAAGTGTGGGGGGCTCTGATGGGGACGCAAGTGTGGAGGAGGCTCTGATTGAGAGGCGCAAGTGTGGAGGGGGCTCTGATGGGGGGAACACAAGTGTGGAGGGGGCCTCTGATGGGGACACAAGTGTGAAGGGGGGCTCTGATGGGGACACGAGTGTGAAGGGGGCTCTGATGGGGGACACAAGTGTGTGTGGGGGGGCTCTGATGGGGGACACAAGTGCAGGGGGCTCTGATGGGGACGCAAGTGTGGAGGGGGCTCTGATGGAGACACAAGTGTGGAGGGGGCTCTGATGGGGGAAACAAGTGTGGAGGGGGCTCTAATGGGGGACACAAGTGTGGAGGGGGCTCTGATGGGGGGAACACAAGTGTGGAGGGGGGGCTCTGATGGGGACATGAGTGTGAAGGGGGCTCTCACGGGGACATGAGTGTGGAGGAGGCTCTGATGGGGACACAAGTGTGGAGGGGGCTCTGATGGGGACACAAGTGTGGAGGGGGCTCTGATGGGGACTCAAGTGTGGGAGAGCTCTGATGGGGGACACAAGTGTGAAGGGGACAAGTATGGAGGGGGGCTCTGATGGGGACACAAGTGTGGGGGGGCTCTGATAGGGACACAAGTGTGGGGGGCTCTGATGGGGACACAAGTGGGTGGGCTCTGATGGGGACGCAAGTGTGCAGGGGGCTCTGATGGAGACACAAGTGTGGAGGGGGGCTCTGATGGGGGACACAAGTGTGGAGGGGGCTCTGATGGGGGGAACACAAGTGTGGGGGGGCTCTGATGGGGGACACAAGTGTGGGGGGCTCTGATGGGGACGCAAGTGTGGAGGAGGCTCTGATTGAGAGGCGCAAGTGTGGAGGGGGCTCTGATGGGGGGAACACAAGTGTGGAGGGGGGGCTCTGATGGGGACACAAGTGTGAAGGGGGGGCTCTGATGGGGACACGAGTGTGAAGGAGGGCTCTGATTTGGGACACAAGTGTGTGTGTGGGGGGGCTCTGATGGGGGACACAAGTGCGGGGGGCTCTGATGGGGACGCAAGTGTGGAGGGGGCTCTGATGGAGACGCAAGTGTGGAGGGGGCTCTGATGGGGGGAACACAAGTGTGGAGGGGGGGCTCTGATGGGGACATGAGTGTGAAGGGGGGCTCTCATGGGGACATGAGTGTGGAGGAGGCTCTGATGGGGACACAAGTGTGGAGGGGGCTCTGATGGGGACACAAGTGTGGAGGGGGCTCTGATGGGGACTCAAGTGTGGGAGAGCTCTGATGGCGGACACAAGTGTGGAGGGGACAATAATGGGGACACAAGTATGGAGGGGGGCTCTGATGGGGACACAAGTGTGGGGGGGCTCTGATAGGGACACAAGTGTGGGGGGCTCTGATGGGGACACAAGTGGGTGGGCTCTGATGGGGACGCAAGTGTGCAGGGGGCTCTGATGGAGACACAAGTGTGGAGGGGGGCTCTGATGGGGGACACAAGTGTGGAGGGGGCTCTGATGGGGGGAACACAAGTGTGGAGGGGGGGCTCTGATGGGGACACAAGTGTGAAGGGGGGCTCTGATGGGGACACGAGTGTGAAGGGGGGCTCTGATGGGGATATGAGTGTGGAGGAGGCTCTGATGGGGACACAAGTGTGGGGGGCTCTGATGGGGGACACAAGTGTGGAGGGGACAATGATGGGGACACAAGTGTGGAGGGGCTCTGATGGGGGACACAAGTGTGGAGGGGGCTCTGATGGGGACACAAGTGTGGGGGGGGGACTCTGATGGGGGCACACATGTGGGGGCGCTGATTGGGACATGGGCAGGAAGGGTTTTAATGGGTGTGGAGAGGTGGCTCTGAGGGGACACAAGCATGTGGCAGGCGTTCTGATGGGGACATAAATGTGTGGGGGGTGGCTGTGATGGGAACAGAATTGTGCAAGGTGGGTGCTAATGGGGACACAAGCGTGTACGGAGAGTCTTATTAGGATACAATTGTGTGGGTAGATTCTGCTGGAGACACAAATGGGCAGGGAGGCTTTGACAGGATCACAGATGTAAGACCTCATGCACACTTAACGTTTAGCCCTGGTTAATGAGGCTCTGGCATTTAGGTGCTGGCGGAGGATACAGGTGCACCATCCAGCTCCGCTGATAGCAGCCTTTTTTGAATTTCTACTCTATTCCATGGCTGAGGATTCATTTATAAATAACTTTTTTTTTCTGTCCTTGAATATCTGTAAAATATGCAGTGTGGCCCTCATAGTAAAATGTTTGCAGACCCCTGGCCTAGGCTATAAGAAGATTGCCAAGACCCTGAAAGTGAGCTGCAGCACGGTGGCCAAGACCATACAGTTTAACAGGACAAGTTCCACTCAGAACAGGCCTCGCCATTGTCGACCAAAGAAGTTGAGTGCACGTGCTCAGTGTCATATCCAGAGGTTGTCTTTGGGAATAAGATGTATGAGTGCTGCCAGCATTGCTGCAGAGGTTGAAAGGGTGGGGTGTCAGCCTGTCAGTGCTCAGACCATACGCTGCACACTGCATCCAATTGGTCTACGTGGCTGTCGTCCCAGAAGGAAGCCTCTTCTAAAGATGATGCACAAGAAAGCTCCCAAACAGTTTTATGAAGACAAGCAGACTGACGACATGGATTACTGGAACCATGTCCTATGGTCTGATGAGACCAAGATAAACTTATTTGGTTCAGATGGTGTCAAGCGTGTGTGGTGGCAACCAGGTGAAGAGTGCAAAGACAAGTTTGTCTTACCTACAGTCAAACATGGTGGTGGGAGTGTCATGGTCTAGGGGTGCATGAGTGCTGTCGGCACTGGGGAGCTACAGTTCATTGAGGGAATAAATGCCAACATGTACTATGATCAATACTTAAAGTGGAGTTCCACCCACTTTTACAACTATTCAGCATCCCTCACTAAACTGTGCACTGTAAACAAATTGGATATTTTTTTTTCTCAGCACCTACTGTACATCTGCTGTATTCATTTTTCACTTCCGCCTCCCTGGCCATGGCCCATCCCATCATTTCCTATTTGCAATGCCTTCTGGGAAGGGGCGGCAACTTCCTCTGACACTGCCGTTACTATGGAAACACCCTCGGGTGTATCACTTCCTGCCAGCGGCGTTCCGGATCACATCCGGATGCCGTGGCGTTGTGGGCACGCGATGCTGCGTGCGTGCGACGTCGCGACATCGCTCTATTACGACGGATGTGACGGCTGAGATGGGATATTTATCTTCCTGAACGCCGGGGGGAGCCACATGTGGAGGGTTAATCCCTGCTGGAGGAGGAGGGGTGGGGACAGCCTGCATGCACCTGCAGCCTAATTAGGCATCCAATCAGCGGCCAGCACTTTATTTATAATGACCAAGCAGATTGGGGGATCTGCTTTTAGTTCCTACTGTTTCATCAGACTGATCAACTGACTTATACTCTGGAGACAGGTAATCACCAGTATCTGAACACATTGATGAGTTGGACCTGACATACCCTGTATTGTGGGTCTCTGTCACGTCATTCCTTCCCACTGTGATTAGTTATACTATCTTGTACAATTTACATCCGATTCTACCCACCCTCAATACATGTCCACCTTTATGGCACTTCACCTTGTGTGTTTCTTTGTCTCACCTCTGTCCCATTTTCTTCCCATCTTGACACCTCATGACCCCTTTTCCAGCACCCATGCATTTTTCAGTACACTATCACACACACCCATCTCTCACATATACACGGTTGGATTATGTTTTTTGCCTATGTTTTTGCTTTCACTGCTTTTTGATTGTTTTATTTGGCCCCTTGCACTGCACCTTCCCATTTCCCCACCCCCATGCTTCCCTTCCACTCACATGCATCACCCCACCTGCACTATCCTCACACTTCACCTATCTGTTCCCTTTTTCCCCTGGATCTTTTCCTCTTAAGCCTTTTTTCCTTCACTCCCTGATCTTTTTTTCCCATTCTCCCCTTAACCATCCCCCCCTCCTTCCCGTTCTTTCTTTCCCATCCCCTTCCTTTCCCCTGGTTTTTTTTTTTTTTTTTTCCCCTACTAGTCTGCCCGTCCCCTTCTTTCCTCACATGTTCTCCCCACACTCGCCTTTTTCTTTACATTCCTATATTTTCACCCTACTTCGTCACTTGTTTCACAGCCAACACATAGATACCACTATTTACCTATTACATTACATACTCTGATATACTGATATCTATATGCAGTCCTACTTACCCTTGTTAACCCCTTCCCCTCCCCCCCTTTTGTTACCATCATCACTATAGGAATATTCATACATCGCTGACCCCAAGCACAGACAACATCCAACAAATATTTAATTAAATAAATTACAGAGTTATCTCTTTTTTTCAAAAAATGACACATGATACATATATCTCTATCCGTGCTAAACCGAACGCACTGATGGTACAGTTGTCTGTTATTTGATGCTTTGGCTGCAGGTCTCGCTCGCTTGCCTCCACGCTCCTCCCCAGTTTTGGGAAATATCCACTTGGTGTGACTCCTTGTAAGACACGCATGGACGATTAACACCCCCCTTTTCCCCTGTTGACGTGGTGGACGGCCGGGGACTCTTGTCGGGACCCGGTGGGGGAGACGTCGGAGAACTATAAGCTCAGGAGAAACTGCTCAAACACAATGTGATTGGTAATTATACTGGTAAACATATATATATTATATTATATTTCTATGGTCACATCCATGAACTCTAATACGCAAATTTTGTCACAGCGCCTCAATCCTCTGAAGATGACCCAACGGGGTCGAAACGCGTCAGGATTATCACCCTATTTTAGCGCTTGATCATTGTATAATACTTGTGCCAGCTTCATTTGTGTTATCTCCTGTAGCACAGCTCCTATTTTAACCATCATGGTTAAGTTCCATTAATAAAAAAACTCTTTCAAGTAACAACCTATTATTTTCATAATTTATTGCTGCTTTAAAACCCCACGGGGGATATCTTCTTTTTCTTTTTGACATTAATCGGGGTGTGCAGCACTTTATATCTTCTCAGTATGTGTCTCTCCCCGTTACTATGGAAACCTGACCTGAAACCTATTACACTGCTTGTGCTGCACTGAGCATGTGAGAGATCTGCAAGGATGAGATCCAGGAAGAAATACAATCTGGCTTCAGATGCCCACACTTAAGACGGCCACGGCCTGCTGTAAGTTTATAAAATAACAAACTACTGCTATAAACTAACAAAACAGACTTTAGTTTACAGACTAACTTTACTAGAATACATTAAGCTTGTGTATTATAGGGATATTTTTATTTAAAAAGTATAATTTCGGCCGGAACACCACTTTAATCATCAACAGGGGACCACACCATCACTGATGTTTCTCATATCAAGTCCTTGGACCTCAGTGCGGCCGTGGGACTGCGGCCTCCACTCCCGTGGGACGTCTGTTTTTCCATGGCACCTTCAGTTGTGAACAACATTATTAAATTATATATCTAATTCATCTGTAGGTAAGAGCGATTGGGAATACTTTATTCCTCCTCTGCCCTGCTTTCTCTTTGTGTCAAGCATCTGCTCATTTTGCAATTCTTTTTACTATTATAGATTTATTCTTATGTAACTGCTCCTGACGAGTGGACATCTCCACGAAATGTGTAGAGCCCCAGCCTTATGCTACATCAACATAATCATATGATTCTGAGATTCAATAATATGAATAATATGAATTTTATTATCAATTATTACCATTATTAATATAATTATGCTTATCATGAATTGGAACAATTTTACTACTATATACTAATGTATCTATTACCAATAGATCGTTTGTGAATTATGTAGTTCTTGTGTGTAATAAATCGCTAAGGTGCTACTTATTTTTGTCATGTTATCTGCTTTATTCAATGTATATCTCTTTGGAATCCACTAGCATGTGATTGTATATTTTTTAATTTCTTAGTCGTGCTTCATATAAAGACCCAGCCAATTCCCTCATTTGATTTTATATATAAAGTGTGACATACTGAAGCAGAGTATGATCCCCTCCCTTCGGAGACTGGGGCGCAGGGCAGTATTCCAACATGATAACGACCCCAAACACACCTTTAAGATCTAAACCCTATTGAGCATCTGTGAGGCATCCTCAAACAGAGGGTGGAGGAGCGCAAGGTCTCTAACATCCACCAGCTCCGTGATGTCGTCATGGAAGAGTGGAAGAGGACTCCAGTGGCAACCTGTGAAGCTCTGGTGAACTCCATGCCCAAGAAGGTTAAGGCAGTACTGTAAAATAATGATGGCCACACAAAATACTGACACTTTGGGCCCAATTTGGACATTTTCACTGAGGGGTGAACTCCCTTTTGCTGCCAGCGGTTTAGACATTAATGGCTGTGTGTTGAGTTATTTTGAGGGACAGCAAATTTACACTGTCTTACAAGCTGTACACTCACTACTTTACATTGTAGCAAACTGTCATTTCTTCAGAGTTGTCACATGAAAAGATATAATAAAATATTTACAAAAAATGTGAGGGGTGTACTCACTTTTGTGAGGTACTGTATATATACGGCATTCCCTAGCTTCAATAGAGTAGCTTGAGAAAGGACCGCGCACCGATTTATTCACCCTAGTGCGCAAGCTCTGAAATGCGTCGCAAGCACACCGGTGACGTCAGCACAGACGACGCTATGTTCCAGTCTGAGTTTTCCATGACCCAAAATCTTCCCAGCATCCTGCTGGCCAGGACCAGCTCCACGAGTGGTGTGCAACAGCTCCCCAGCGCGGACCAGTGCAGCCCCCTCATCGGCCCACCACCGGATTACCACATATGCCTTACACTCATGTCCGCCATGTGAGTTTTATTCCTTTGTATTAATTGTGTTACAGTCTACACTCAGAGGCGCCTGCATTTTCTTCTTTTGTGATTGGATACAGCCAATCAGCAGGTCCCCACCACAAATCATTGGCTGGGACTTGCCTACAAACTAGGGTTGCCACCTGTCCAGTATTCACCCGGACAGTCCGGTTTCTCAATCATGTGTCCGGGTCTCTGTCTGCTTAAGACCCGGACATGTTAAACAATACATCCTCTACTACAGTAGCCTTTCTCAACCAGGGTGCTGCGCATACTGGTTGAGAAGAGAATGGAGATCACACTGAGCTCCAACTGCTCTGCCGAACAGTATATCAGCTAAGCAGGAGCTTGATTAGGGCAGGCAGAAGGAGCCGCTGCACCAGTGAGCTGGGTCCTACATCAACCAGGAGGCGGCTAAATCCTGCTGGCGGAGGGGGAGCCTGGGTGAGCAAGTAGGGAACCCGGGCATGGGGATGCTGGATGCACGCACTGTACAGTTCGAGCAGGGAGCGGAGATTCTTGTTGCCTGTGCTCTTTCTGTGATCTCTTGGAGGCGGAGGAGACGCTGAGAGGAGAGGTCAGAAAGGAGATCAGTGACAGTACCAACTGGCATCGGTACTCTGCACCTGGTGAGGCTAACAAGACTTGCAGAGCCCAGAGGTGACAGGCAGGGACAGTGCCCAGGACAGCTTTATCTGTACTGTGTTAAGTGCAGGCTGCCATTGCTCTGATAACGAAGTATAGGCAACTCCAGGTCTGATAAATGAGTTACTGGTGCCAAGGTGTTGTTGGTAATATAAAGGTGCCATAGTGTTGATGGTGATATAAAGGTGCTAAGGTGTTGGCCACATGGAGGTGAGGTGCCCAGGTGTTATTGGTGATATGAAGGTGCCAAGGTGTTGTTGGAGACAAGGAGGTGCCCAGGAGCTGTTGGCGACATGAAGGTGCCAAGGTGTTGTTGGTGATATGAAGGTGCCCAGGTGTTATTGACCACATGGAGGGGAAGTGCCCAGATGTTATTGGTGATATGGAGGTGCCTAGGTGTTGTTGGCGACATGGAAATGCCCAGGTGTTGTTGATGATATGGAGGTGCCCAGGTGTTGTTGGCGACATGGAGGTGCCCGGGTGTTTTAGGCGACATGGAGGTGCCCAGTTGTTGTTGGTGATATGGAGGTACCCAGGTGTTGTTGGTGACATGGAAGTGCCCAGGTGTTGTTGGTGACATGGAGGTGCCCAGGTTTTGTTGACTACATGGAGGTGCCCAGGTGTTGGTGACATGGAGGTACCAAGGTGTTGTTGGCGACATGGAGGTGCCCCGGTGGTGTTGGTGACATGGAGGTGCCCAGGAGTTGTTGGCGACATGAAGGTGCCAAAGTGTTGTTGGAGACATGGAGGTGCCCAGGTGTTGTTTGCGACATAGAGGTGCCAAGGTGTTGGGGATATGGAAATGCCCAGGTGTTGTTGGCGACATTGAGGTGCCAAGGTGTTGATGATATGGAAATGCCCAGGTGTTGTTGGTGATATGGAGGTGCCCAGGTGTTGTTGGCAACATGAAGGTTCCCAGGTGTTGTTGGCGACATGGAGGTGCCCAGGTGTTGGTGATATGGAGGTGCCCAGGTGTTGTTGGCGACATGGAGGTTCCCAGGTGTTGGCGACATGGAGGTGCCCAGGTGTTGCTAGCGACATGGAGGTGCCAAAGTGTTGTTGGCCACATGGAGGTACCAAGGTCTTGTTGGTCACATGGAGGTACCAAGGTGTTGTTGGCCACATGGAAGTGCGCAGGTGTTGTTGGCCACATGTAGGGACCAAGGTATTGGTGATATGGAGGTGCCCAGGTGTTGTTAGCGACATGGAGGTGCTCAGGTGTTGGCAACATGGAGGTGCCCAGGTGTTGCTGGTGACATGGAGGTGCCAAGGTGTTGTTGGCCACATAGAGGTACCAAGGTCTTGTTGGTCACATGGAGGTACCAAGGTGTTGGTGATATAGAGGTGCCCAGATGTTGTTGGCCAAATGGAGATGTCCAGGTGTTGTTGGCGACATGGCACTACCCAGGGGTTGACGGTAATATGGAGGTGCCCAGGTGTTGTTGGTAATATGGAGGTGCCCAGGTGTTGTTGGTGACATGGAAGTGCCCTGGTGTTGTTGGTGACATGGAGGTGCCCAGGTGTTGGTGACATGGAGGTATGAAGGTGTTGTTGGTGACATGAAGGTGCCCAGGTGTTGGCGACATGGAGGTGCTCAGGTGTTCTTGGTGATATGGAGGTACCTAGGTGTTGGCGACATGGAGGTTCCCAGGTGTTGGTGACATGGAGGTTCCCAGGTGTTGCTAGCAACATGGAGGTGCCAAGGTGTTGTTGGCCACATGGAGGTACCAAGGTCTTGTTGGTCACATGGAGGTACCAAGGTGTTGTTGGCGACATGGAAGTGCCCAGGTGTTGTTGGCCACATGTAGGTACCAAGGTATTGGTGATATGGAGGTGCCCAGGTGTTGTTAGCGACATGGAGGTGCTCAGGTGTTGGCAACATGGAGGTGCCCAGGTGTTGCTGGCGACATGGAGGTGCCCAGGTGTTGCTGGCGACATGGAGGTGCCAAGGTCTTGTTGGCCACATGGAGGTACCAAGGTCTTGTTGGCCACATGGAGGTACCAAGGTCTTGTTGGTGATATGGAGGTGCCCAGATGTTGCTGGCAACATGGAGGTGCCAAGGTGTTGTTGGCCACATGGAGGTACCAAGGTCTTGTTGGTCACATGCAGGTACCAAGGTGTTGTTGGCCACATGGAAGTGCCCAGGTGTTGGCCACATGTAGGTACCAAGGTATTGGTGATATGAAGGTGCCCAGGTGTTGTTAGCGACATGGAGGTGCTCAGGTGTTGGCAACATGGAGGTGCCCAGGTGTTGCTGGTGACATGCAGGTACCAAGGTATTGGTGATATGGAGGTGCCCAGGTGTTGTTAGCAACATGAAGGTGCTCAGGTATTGGCAACATGGAGGTGCCCAGGTGTTGCTGATGACATGGAGGTGCCAAGGTGTTGTTGGCCACATGGAGGTACCAAGGTCTTGTTGGTCACATGGAGGTACCAGGGTGTTGGTGATATGGAGGTGCCAAGGTGTTGTTGGCCACATGGAGGTACCAAGGTCTTGTTGGTCACATGGAGGTACCAAGGTGTTGGTGATATGGAGGTGCCCAGATGTTGGCGACATGGAGATGTCCAGGTGTTGGCGGCATGGCGCTACCCAGGAGTTGACGGTGATATGGAGGTGCCCAGGTGTTGTTGGTAATATGGAGGTGCCCAGGTTTTATTCGTGACATGGAAGTGCCCTGGTGTTGTTGGTGACATGGAGGTGCCCAGGTGTTGGTGACATGGAGGTACGAAGGTGTTGTTGGTGACATGAAGGTGCCAAGGTGTTGTTGGTGATATGGAAATGCCCAGGTGTTGTTGGTGACATTGAGGTGCCAAGGTGTTGTTGATGATATGGAAATGCACAGGTGTTGTTGGTGACATTGAGGTGCCAAGGTGTTGTTGATATGGAGGTACCTAGGTGTTGTTGGTGACATGGAAGTGCCCAAGTGTTGGTGACATGGAGGTGCCCAGGTTTTGTTGACTACATGGAGGTGCCCAGGTGTTGGTGACATGGAGGTACGAAGGTGTTGTTGGCGACATGGAGGTGCCTCGGTGGTATTGGCGACATGGAGGTGCCCAGGAGTTGTTGGCGACATGAGGTGCCAAGGTGTTGGTGATATGGAAATGCCCAGGTGTTGTTGGCAACATTGAGGTGCCAAGGTGTTGTTGATGATATGGAAATGCCCACGTGTTGTTGGTGACATTGCGGTGCCAAGGTGTTGTTGGTGATATGGAGGTGCTCAGGTGTTGTTGGCAACATAAAGGTTCCCAGGTGTTGTTGGCGACATGGAGGTGCCCAGGTGTTGTTGGTGATATGGAGGTGCCAAGGTGTTGGTGATATAGAGGTGCCCAGGTGTTGTTGGCGACATGGAGGTGCCCAAGTGTTGCTGGCCACATGGAGGTGCCAAGGTGTTGTTGGCCAGATGGAGGTACCAAGGTTTTGTTGGCCACATGGAGGTACCAAGGTGGTGTTGGCGACATGGAGGTGCCCAGGTGTTGTTGGTCACATGTAGGTACCAAGGTGTTGGTGATTTGGAGGTGCCCAGATGTTGTTGGTGACATGGAGATGTCCAGGTGTTGCTGGCAACATAGCGCTACCAAGGGATTGTCGGCGGTATGGCGATGCCCAGGATTGCATGAGGGTGCTGAACGTCGCATAGAAGCTGTGAGTTTGCCCACTGACAAGGCCAGATTTATACTTTTGCCCCCCTTCCTAACACAACTGTCTTGTGTCCCTCGTCTAATTGTCTGCTAAGCAGTATATGTACAGTCAGGGCCGGTGCTACCACTAGGCGAACTAGGCAGCTGCCTAGGGTGCACTGCCGCTAGGGCACAGCCAAGGCCAGTTGTTACTGGGTCCAAATCCCACCCAGAGCATCCTGCCCAAACACCCAGTGTCCCAGCTGCCACAGCCATACCGCTCAGCAAAAGCACAGGCTGTGCAGCAATCAGAGCTGTCCCTGAATGTACAGCGGCTGCCAGCATCCACCCCACCGCCACCACTGCTACCCGCTGTTCTCAGCGCTAGGGTTTGGTTGCCAGGACCACCCATTTCCTAGCAACCAATCATTGCTTACCCCCACCAGGTCTAGGCATTTAGAGGAGTAGGAAGTTTTTCCTCCAAACCTATCCAGCCCTAGTGCCCAGCCTTCCAGCTTACCCCTGTCCTGTAGCCAACTGCTGCAGTGAGAAGGAACAGATCCTGATGTAAGCTGGGGTCTTCACAATACTCTCCCTTCCCTTCCACTACCCCACCTATTCTCTTACACCTCTCCACTCTCCTTACCCCACTCTGGTTTTCCCTTCTAACTTTGGGTACCTTATTGAAAGGGATAGGCTCTAGAGACCATGATGTAAGGGGTTTTTGCAAGGTCACTTAAGGAACCCTGATGTAATGGTGGCTCTGGGGACCCTGAAGTAAAGGGGGGGTGACTTTGGGCCCCCTGATGTAAGGGGGACTCTGATGTAAGTGGGAACTCTGGGGCCCCTGATTTAGGGAGGGGGGACCCTGGGGACCCTGATGTAAGGGAAGACTCTGGAAACCCTGATGTGAAGGGGCTCTAGGGGACCCTAATGTAAGGGGGGCTATGTGGACCCATATGTAATGGGGGACTTTGGGATCCTAATGAAAGTGGGGTCTCTGATGTAAGGGCCTGTACATTTGTTTTGGGGGGGGGGCTGGTCTTGCCTAGGGCGCAAAATAGTCTAGCACCGGCCCTGTGTACGGTGCCTTGAAAAAGTACTCATACCCCTTGAAATTTTCCACATTTTGTCACATTACAACCAAAAACATAATTGTATTTTATTGGGACATTATGTGATAGACCAACACAAAGTGGCACATAATTGTGAAGTGAAAGGAAAATGATAAATGGTTTTCCGAATTTTTTACAAATAAATATCTGAAAAGTGTGGTGTGCATTTGTATTCAGTTTACTCTGATATCCCTAACTAAAATCTAGTGGAACCTTCAGAAGTCACCTGATTAGTAAATAGAGTCCACCTGTGTGTAATTTAATCTCTGTAGAAATACAGCTGTTCTGTGAAGGCCTTAGAGGTTTGTTAGAGAACCATAGTGAACAAACAGCATAATGAAGGCCAAGGAACACACCAGACAGGTCAGGAATAAAGTTCTGGAGAAGTTTAAAGCAGGGCTAGGTTATAAAAAAAATCCCAAGCTTTGAACATCTCATGGAGCACTGTTCAATCCATCATCCAAAAATGGAAAGAGTATGGCACAACTGCAAACCTACCAAGACATGGCCGTTAGGGATGGGCGAATGGTTCGGCCCAAGCATAAGTTCGGGCCAAACTTTGGTTTTTCGGCCGTTCAGCGAACACCGAACAATATGCGGTGTTTGGGGCAAATTCGAAAGCCACGGAGCATCATTAAAGTCTATGGGACACTAACCAAACAAAAAGTGCTCATTTTAAAGGCTTATATGCAAGTTATTGTCATAAAAAGTGTTTGGGGACCTGGGTCCTGCCCCAGAGGACATGTATCAATGCAAAAAAAAAGTTTTAAAAATAGCGGGTTTTTTTGGGAGCAGTGATTTTAATAATACTTAAAGTGAAACAATAAAAATGAAATATTCCTTTAAATATCGTGTCTGGGGGGTGACTATGGTATACTTGTAAAGTGGCGCAGTTTTGCCGTGTTTAGAACAGAACCGCAGCAAAATGACATTTCTAAAGGAAAAAAGTCATTTAAAACTGATCGCGGCTGTAATGAATTGTCGGGTTTCGGCAATATAGATAAAACTCATTGAAAAAAAAGGCATGGGTCCCCCCCCAATCCATTACCAGGCCCCTTGGATCTGGTATGAATATTAAGGGGAACCCCAAACCAAATTTTTTTTTTAAATTGCGTGGAGGTCCCCCCCATAATTCATACCAGGCCCTTCAGGTCTGGTATGGAAATTTAGGGGAACACTGCGACAAATTTGAAAAACAAATAGTGTAGAGGTTCCCCCCAAAATCCATACCAGACCCTTATTTGAGCACGCAACCTGGCAGGCCACAGGAAAATAGGGGGGGACGAGAAAGTGCCCCCCCTCCTGAACCATACCAGGCCACATGTCCTCAACATGGGGAGGGTGCTTTGGGGTCTGACCCCAAAGCACCTTGTCCCCATGTTGATGGGGACAAGGGCCTCATCCCCACAACCATTGCCCGGTGGTTGTGGGGGTCTGCGGGCGGGGGGCTTGTCGGAACCTGGAAGCCCCCTTTAACAAGTGGACCCCCAGTTCCTGCCCCCCCCATGTGAATTGGTAACGCGGTACATTGTACCCCTACCATTTCACAAAGAAAAGTGTCAAAAAAGACATGTATATAGCTGAATTGAAAAGACGGCACAGGACATACATGACAGGGTGTAAATAGCTTACAGAGAGGATTAGGTTAAGAATAGGAGGGTGTTTAAGAAAGAACTTGACTTGCTGGATTGGAGGATAGGATTTGATGGGAAGGAGTGATATATACAGTTCAGTAGATGGGTGGAGCAGAGACAGCAGTCTGGGGGTAGTAAACGTGGTGGAACATTCCCTCCCTCCTGCCCTAAAGGAAGTGTTTCCAGGTTTTGATGGACTTCTAATGGTCCTTGACGACAGGTATGAAAAACATGAGGTATTGTGAAAACGGTGGGTCTGTGGTCAGTTAGTGAGTCCTCGAGGTGATTTTGGCGGCTGGGGACAGATGCTAACTAAAAGGTATTACAGACTAAAAAGTTGAAGGGGAACCGTCAGGGAAGGGCAACCAAGTATTTGGATTGGAGCTGGAATATTTTAAATAATGGTTATAGTTTATTTGGTTTTTTGTTAATAAAGGCCGAACAGGCCATTTACATCCAAGAAGGTGTCAGTGTCATTATTCAATAGTAATGGTAAGGCATTGTGCATGTGTTGTTTGGGGTAGTAAGTTATTTGACTGCCCTAGTCATGGTAAAAAAGACAAGAGACAGCTTGGGACAAGTCCTTTATTAAAAAAAAAATATATAAAAACAAAGAAAGAGAAAGTGTCGCTGTTCTACGAAGCCCTAATCTATCATAAAGTGTAAATTGGGGGTGGTGGTAGTATTCCAGGTAGTCAATGGCAGCTGGTGAAGTTCTAGGATGGGGGGTGCCAGACCCCGCCCTTCCTTTTTGACCACTCCCACTTGGTGAAAATGGGCGTAGTTTCAGCAAAATCGTGGGCGTGGCTCTAAGGTGGTGTGGTTGGTGTCTGAGATGAACGAGGGATGGAGGGAGAAGGAGAGAGGGATGGAGGGACAGCAGGCCCAGATCCCACACAACAATAAAAATTTGTATTCTAGAAAGTTTAACAATCAGCAGACAAAGATATTCCAAACACCTGGTGTTAGTACTTCAATCATCCCGGCACCATGGTTGTTATGGTGTCAGGATGATTGAAGCGCATTATTTCTATTATTACATTGTAATATAAAATTAAATCATTCAGCTCACCATAATGCAGAATCAGTCATAATGCAGAATCAGTGGGAGCCCTGAGCGTGTCACTAGCCATGTCGCCTGCCACCAGATGCCATCAGGTGCCCCTAGCGGAGTCCGTCCTTACATGCAGCCTGTGTCACATCAAATGCAGCCTGTGTCCCACCAAATGCAGCCTGTGTCACATAAAATTCAGTCTGTGTCCCATAAAATGCAGCCTGTGTCCCATAAAATGCAGCCTGTGTCGCACCAAATACAGCCTGTGTCCCACTAAATGCAGCCTGTGCCCCACCAAAAGTAGCCCGTGTCCCACCAAATGCAGCCAGCCTGTGTCCCACCAAATGCAGTCCTGCCTGTGTCACATCAAATGCAGCTTTGCCTGTGTCACATCAAATGCAGCCTGCCTGGGTCACATCAAATGCAGCCTTGCCGGTGTCACATCAAATGCAGCCTTGCCTGTATCCCACCAAATGCAGCCTTGCCTGTGTCACATCAAATGAAGCCTGCCTGTGTCACATCAAATGCAGCCTTGCCTGTGTCACATCAAATGCAGCCTGCCTGTGTCACATCAAATGCAGCCTTGCCTGTGTCACATCAAATGCAGCCTTCCCTGTGTCCCACCAAATGCAGCTTTGCCTGTGTCACATCAAATGCAGCCTTGCCTGTGTCCCACCAAATGCAGTTTTGCCTGTGTCACATCAAATGCAGCCTGGCTGTGTCCCACCAAATGCAGCCTTGCCTGTGTCCCACCAAATGTAGCCTTGCCCGTGTCCCACCAAATGCAGCATTGACTGTGTCCCGTCAAACCCCTCCCCCTGTTCTCTGTGGGAGCAGCACAGCGGTACTTACCTTGCTGTGTTGTCCTCTCCTGCGGTGTCTCCTTCCACAGCGGCGATAGAGGAGTCCGCTTGGGCTCCTCATACTTCCAGTTTTTTCTCTTCTGAGCGCAATGGGACAGAGAAAACAGGAAGTGACATCAAACTCGGATGTCAATCAAATGGATGTAGTAATAGATACTACGAGCTTGGGATAAATGCCCGTAAATGAAGCGCCACGTCTGCAATCTCCTGATTGCATAGATGTGGCGCTTCCCATAAGTGCACTGTGTTCGGCGTTGCACAACGCACTTAAGGACCTTTTTTTGTATTTTTTATGGGAGAAATCAAAAGTGCTAATTTGAAAGGCTTATATGCATGGTATTGTCAATAAAAATGTTTGGGGACCTGGGTCCTGCCCCAGGGGACATGTTTCAATGCAAAAAAAAGTTTTAAAAACTGACGTTTTTTCAGGAGCAGGGATTTTAATAATGCTTAAAGTGAAACAATAAAAGTGAAATATTCCTTTAAATTTTTTACCTGGGGGTGTCTATAGTATGCGTGTAAAGTGACGCATTTTTCCCGTGTTTAGAACAGTCCCTGCACAAAATGACATTTCAGGAAAAAAGTCATTTAAAACTACTAGCAGCTATAATGAATTGTCTGGTCTCGGCAATACAGATAAAAGTCATTGAAAAAACGGCGTGGGGGTCCCCCCAAATTCCATACCAGGCCCTTCAGGTATGGTATGAATTTTAAGGGGAACCCCGCGCCAATTTTTTCTTAAAAAAATGGCGTAGGGGTCCCCCTCAAAATCCATGCCAGACCCTTCAGGGGGGAACCCTGCGCCAAAATGTAAAATAAAATGGCGTGGGGTCCCCCCAAAAATCCGTACCAGACCCTTATCCGAGAACTTGCAGGTAACAGGAAAAGAGGGGGGATGAGAGAGAGCCCCCCCTCCTGAACCGTACCAGGCCACATGCCCTCAACATTGGTAGGATGCTTTGGGGTAGCCCCCAAAGCACCTTGTCCCCATGTTGATGGGGACAAGGGTCTCATCCCCACAACCCTTGCCTGGTGGTTGAGGGGGTCTGGGGGCGGGAGGCTTATCGGAATCTGGAAGCCCCCTTTAACAAGAGACCCCCCCAGATCCCGCACCCCCCCGTTTGGAATGGTAACGGGTACATTGTACCCGTACCATTTCACAAATAAAGTGTCAAAATTTTAAAAAACCACAATACACATCTTGGGACAAGTCCTTTAAAATAATATTAAAAGATTAATCCTGAGGTTCTCTTTGATAAAATTCATCAAAGTGCCTAGAGAGATTATGCTTGGGAAAGCCTTTCCTTATATTACTTATGTGCTTTCTAATCCTTACACAGAGAGGCCTAGTGGTTCTGCCCACATATTGTAAGCAGCAGGGACATTCAATTACGTATGTTACATGGGTACTATTGCAGGTCATAAGTTCCCTGATTTTATATTATTTGCCAGTTCTAGATTTGAAGACTTCTTTTTTCTTTGGTTGCTGCTTACTAACTCGACAGGGTAAACACCTCTGGCACCTATAGAAACCCTTCATCCCTGCAAACAATTTAATAGTTCTGGGTGGGTCAATGATGTTATAAACAAACTGTTTTCTAAGAGTGGGGGCTTTTTTATAGATGAAGCTTGGTTTTTTTGTAAGTATCTTTGCTAGAGTCCTATCAGATTTCAGAATCGGCCAATATTTCCTGATGATGTATTCAATAGACTGATCTTGGTTATTAAAACCAGTAATGAATGCCACATCCATGTGGGGACCTGTATTCTTGTTCCTCTTAACCAGTAAGGAATTTTGATCCATATTCATTAACTCCGCCTTTAGTTTCATCATAGATTCTTTGTGATAACCCTTATCTGAGAATTTCTTGATTAGAATCTCTGCTTGTGCGCTATAATCTTCCAGATTGTAACAATTTCTCCGTAGTCTCATTAGTTGACCTTTAGGTATGTTTTTCTTTCACTATGGATGGTGACAGCTAGAGACCGGTATATACCCATTACGTTCTGGTTTAAAAAAGTTTTGGTATGTAATTCATCATTTTCTTTAAAAAAAGTCTATTTGTTGTCGGTCACACTTACCAGTAAAGGAGATTCCTTCCGTATTTGTTCTGATTAATTTCTTCTAAGAAATTATGAAAAGATTCAGTTGTTCCTTCCCAAAGGATAATCACATTATCGATGTATCTTCGGTAGAATCTTATTTCTGGACATCTTCTCCTATAGATATATTTTTCCTTCCACATGTTCATAAAAAAATTGGCCACACTAGGGGCGTATCTAGCCCCCATGGCCACACCTTTTGTCTTGACATAATAATTCTTTTTATACTAAAAATAGTTGCTCTCCATTGCCAATTTAAGACCTTCAAGAAAAAACCTATTTGTTCTTGTCTGAGGTTGGTGTCCTCATGTAAGGCTTTTTCAACTCCATTCAGCCCATCCTTCTGGACAATACTGGGATACACTGAGTTCACATCTATGGTGGCGAGGAGACATTCATTGGCCCCTGTAACATGTTGAAATGAATTTATTAATTGCATACTGTCACTTAGGTATGACTTCCCTTTAAAGGGGTTGTAAAGGTGTTTTTTTTTTTTTTTTTAAATAACAAACATGTCATACTTACCTTCACTGTGCAGCTCGTTCTGCACAGAGTGGCCCCGAACCTGGTCTTCTGGGGTCCCTCGGCGGCTGTCTCAGCTCCTCCCCGCAAGCATTTACCACCTTCATGCGAGCTCTCTCGCACGGTGGTGAGTGCTTGCGGGCGCGCTCCCGTGATACAGCCGGCGGCTATAGCCGCTCGCTGTATCACTCGGCCCCGCCCCCCGGCGCGCCGCGTCATCGGATGTGATTGACAGCAGCGCGAGCCAATGGCTGCGCTGCTTTCAATCCATCCACTGCAGCCAATCAGCGGCCAGGGTGAGCGGAGGAACAGATGTCGGGAACGCAAAGCTGACTTTCGAGGCGTCAGGTAAGTAAAACGGGGGGGCTGGGGGCGGCGGTTCTGTCAGAAGTTTTTTCACCTTAATGCATAGAATGCATTAAGGTGAAAAAACTTTTACCTTTACAACCCCTTTAAGCACCAGGGGTTTTAGAAATTGGTCGATGTATTCTCCCAATCTTGAAAAAAGTGAGTTCATTCCACTTACGATGGGCCTCCCCGGGGGTTTCTCGATTCTCTTATGTATTTTTGGTAAGTAATACATCACAGGTGTCTATGTAGACATTAGGGGGAGATGGCATCATACCCCTCACCGGAATTTCCAGAATGGGAGAGGTTTTAGGGAAGAGAGGGATTTTCACAGAGGGGGGCCACGAGAAAGACCCCCGGGGAGATGGAACACACATATTCCGTACAGGAGATCTGGGTGGGAGTGTCATGGTCTGGGGCTGCATGAGTGCTGCCGGTACTGGCGAGCTACAGTTCATTGAGGGAACCATGAATGCCAACATGTACTGTGACATACTGGAGCAGAGCTCGATCCCCTCGGAGACTGGGCCACAGGGCAATATTCCAATCATGATAACGACCCCAAACACAACTCCAAGACGACCACTGCCTTGCTAAAGAAGCTGAGGGTAAAGGTGATGGACTGGCCAAGCATGTCTCCAGACATAAACCCTATTGAGCATCTGTGGGGCATCCTCAAACGGAAGGTGGAGGAGCGCAATATCGCCAACATCCACCAGCTCCGTGATGTCGTCATGGAGGAGTGGAAGAGGACTCCAGTGGCAACCTGTAAAGCTCTGGTGAACTCCATGCCCAAGAGGGTTAATGTAGTGCTGGAAAATAATGGTGGTCACACAAAATATTGACACTTTGGGCCCAATTTGGACATTTTCATTTAGGGGTGTATTCACTTTTGTTGCCAGCGGTTTAGACATTAATGGCTATGTTGAGTTATTTTGAGGGAACAGCAAATTTACACTGCTATACAAACTGTACACTCACTACTTTACATTGTAACAAAGTGTAATTTCTTCAGTGTTGTCACATAAAAAGGTATAATAAAATATTTACAAAAATGTGAGGGGTGTACTCACTTTTATGAGATACTGTATATATAACTCAACATTATCAGACCCCTATGATTCTACTCATCATTTATCATTTTCCTTCCACTTCACAATTATGTGCCACCTTGTGTTGGTCTATCACATAAATTCCCAATAAAATAAATTTACGTTTTTGGTTGTAACATGACAAAATGTGGAAAATTTCCAGGGGTGTGAATACTTTTTCAAGGCGCTGTATGTGTGTGTATGTATTTATGTGAGTGTTTGTATGTTTATATACACGTTTGTATGGATGTATATACTTTTAATGTTGACCCCTAATCCTATAAGACCAGAACTACTTTTTTAGAACTCATTCAGAATGGTGGCAAGGACTGTCACTCCTCTGAAAAGTGACCCATGCTTGGATTGCTTTTCAAATAAGTTTCACAGTTGGTGAAGAGAAGACATGCATCTTCTGCAGCATCTGTTTTAACCCCTTAACCACTTCAGCCCCGGAAGGATTTACCCCCTTCCTGACCAGAGCACTTTTTACAATTTGGCACTGCGTCGCTTTGACTGCTAATTGCGCGGTCATGCAATGCTCTACCCAAACAGAGCTTTCTTTTGATGTTATTTGATCACCTCTGCGGTTTTTTTTTTTTGCGCTATAAATGGAAAAAGAAAATTTTGAAAAAAAATGACATTTTCTACTTTTTGTTATAAAAAAATCCAATAAACTCAATTTTAGTCATACATTTAAGCCAAAATGTATTCGGCCACATGTCTTTGGTAAAAAAAATGTCAATAAGCGTATATTTATTGGTTTGCGCAAAAGTTATAGCGTCTACAAACTAGGGTACATTTTCTGGAATTTACACAGCTTTTAGTTTATGACTGCCTATGTCATTTCTTGAGGTGCTAAAATGGCAGGGCAGTACAAACCCCCCCCCCAAATGACCCCAATTTGGAAAGTAGACACCCCATGGAAATTGCTAAAAGGCATGTTGAGCCCATTGAATATTATTTTTTTTTGTCCCAAGTGATTGAATAATGAAAAAAAAAAAAAAATTACAAAAAGTTGTCACTAAATTATATATTGCTCACACAGGCCATGGGCATATGTGGAATTGCACCCCAAAATACATTCAGCTGCTTCTCCTGAGTACGGGGATACCACATGTGTGGGACTTTTTGGGAGCCTAGCCGCGTATGGGGCCCCGAAAACTAATCACCGCCTTCAGGATTTCTAAGGGCGTAAAATTTTTCATTCACTCCTCACTACCTATCACAGTTTTGAAGGCCATAAAATGCCCAGATGGCACAAACCCCACCCCAAATGACCCCATTTTGGAAAGTAGACACCCCAAGCTATTTGCTGAGAGGCATGTTGAGTCCATGGAATATTTTATATTTTGACACAAGTTGCGGGAATGTGACAAATTTTTTTTTTTTGCACAAAGTTGTCACTAAATGATATATTGCTCACACAGGCCATGGGCATATGTGGAATTGCACCCCAAAATACATTTAGCTGCTTCTCCTGAGTATGGGGATACCACATGTGTGGGACTTGTTGGGAGCCTAGCCGCGTGCGGGGCCCCGAAAACCAATCACCGCCTTCAGGATTTCTAAGGGTGTAAATTTTTGATTTCACTCTTCACTGCCTATCACAGTTTTGGAGGCCATGGAATAGACATCCCAAGCTATTTGCTGAGAGGCATGGTGAGTATTTTGCAGCTCTCATTTGTTTTTGAAAATGAAGAAAGACAAGAAAAAAATGTTTTTTTTCTTTTTTCAATTTTCAAAACTTTCTGACAAAAAGTGAGGTCTGCAAAATACTCACTATACCCCTCATCAAATAGCTTGGGGTGTCTACTTTCCAAAATAGGGTCATTTGGGGGCGTTTTGTGCCACCTGGGTATTCCATGGCCTCCGAAACTGTGATAGGCAGTGAAGAGTGAAATCAAAAATTTACGCCCTTAGAAAGCCTGAAGGCAGTGCTTGGTTTTCGGGGTCCCATGCGCGGCTAGGTTCCCAAAAAGTCTCACACGTGGTATCCCCATACTCAGGAAAAGCAACAGAATGTATTTTGGGGTGTCATTTCACATATTCCCATGGCATGTTTGAGCAATATATCATTTAGTGACAACTTTGTGCAAAAAAAAAAAAAAAAAAAATTGTCTATTTTCTATTTTGTGTCACAATATAAAATATTCCATGGACTCGACATGCCTCTCAGCAAATAGCTTGGGGTGTATACTTTCCAAAATGGGGTCATTTGGGGGGGTTTTGAACTGTCTTGGCATTTTATGCACAACATTTAGAAGCTTATGTCACACACCACCCACTCTTCTAACCACTTGAAGACAAAGCCCTTTCTGACACTTTTTGTTTACATGAAAAAATTACTTTTTTTTGCAAGAAAATTACTTTGAACCCCCAAACATTATATATTTTTTTAAAGCAAATGCCCTACAGATTAAAATGGTGTGTGTTTCATTTTTTTTTTTTACACAGTATTTGCGCAGCGATTTTTCAAACGCATTTTTGGAGAAAAAACACACTTTTTTAAATTTTAATGCACTAAAACACACTATATTGCCCAAATGTTTGATGAAATAAAAAAGATGATCTTAGGCCGAGTACATGGATACCAAACATGACATGCTTTAAAATTGCGCACAAACGTGCAGTGGCAACAAAATAAATACATTTTTAAAAGCCTTTAAAGGTTACCACTTTAGATTTACAGAGGAGGTCTACTGCTAAAATTACTACCCTCGAGCTGACCTTCGCGGTGATACCTCACATGCATGGTGCAATTGCTGTTTACATTTGACGCCAGACCGACGCTTGCGTTCGCCTTAGCGCAAGAGCAGGGGGGGACAGGAGTGCTTTTTTTTTTCCTTTATTATTTTTTTGCTTTTTTATCTTATTTTTAAAATGTGCCTTTCATTTTTTTTTTTTTATCATTTTTATTGTTATCTCAGAGAATGTAAATATCCCCTATGATAGCAATAGGTAGTGACAGGTACTCTTTTTTAAAAAGTTGGGGTCTATTAGACCCTAGATCTCTCCTCTGCCCTCAAAGCATCTGACCACACCAAGATCGGTGTGATAAAATGCTTTCCCAATTTCCCAATGGCGCTGTTTACATCCGGCAAAATCTAAGTCATGAAATGCTCGTAGCTTCCAGTTTCTTAGGCCATAGAGATGTTTGGAGCCACTCTGGTCTCTGATCAGCTCTATGGTCAGCTGGCTGAATCACTGGCTGCATTCTAAGGTTCTCTGTTGAGACAGGAGAGCCAGAGAAAAACACGGAAGACAGTGGGGGGGCATTCCCTCCCACTGCTTGTAAAAGCAGTCTAGAGGCTAATTAGCCGCTAGGATTGCTTTTACATGAAAGCCGACCGCTGGCTGAAAAGAATGATACCAAGATGATACCTAAACCTGCAGGCATCATTCTGGTATAACCACTCAAAGTCGTGAATTGCGTACCTGAAGACAAAAAAATAGAAGAATAGAATACAGTAAAAAAGAGCAGAACAATAGAGAGAGAATATAGAGAGAGAGAACAATGAAACAACAACTATTTTTTTTTTAATTTTATATATTTTTTTGTGTTTTTTTTTTTTTTTACACTTTTTTTGTAACTGTAACTTTTATAACTGTAACCGGTTCCAGGTTCGGGTCTCTCAAAATGCGATGGCATCTTGGGAGACCCTGTGAAAGTGTGCCTAGTCTGTGCAGTGCTGTACCCTACGCTAATACTCAACTAATGTATGGTAGCATTCAAAACATTCACCAATGCAAAGACCAGGATTGTCAGGACAGGAGGGACAATAATAGCGGGTGTCACGTCTATATCCGCGCTTGCTGCAGACACAACATCTTTTTTAGGGGGGTTCGTTGGGTAGGGGTACTCGGGAGGACATAAAGAAAATGCCTCTCATGCAGCCGACTGCATTTGGTTGGGGATGTGAATGGGCGAAGTACGGGCGCTGCAGAAGTGGTGGGTTCCCAATTAGGATTGGCGAATGCAGCAGGAAGGGCACTATGGGCACGACGGGCCTGTGTTTGTCTTCTTCTTGGTGGCAGCGGGACACTACTTGTGCTTGCCACCTCACCAGCTTGAACTGCACTTATGGGACTCGCCACGTCACCAAGTGTTACTGCAGTGCTGGTTTGACTACGACCGGGGTGTACTAGGCCGCTGGTGCTTGCCAGTTCACCAAAACGCTACCAAAGAAAAATGTTAGCTATCTCAGGGATCAGGCCTGACTCTGCGAACGCTGCAGTTATGTGTTTAGTGTTTTGTAAGGGTCAGTGATCGATCGATACTGCACTTGGGTGGGCTGGGCGGAGGGGCAAAACGCAGGTGCTAGCAGGTATCTGGGCTGATCTCGCTAACACTGTGTTTTTGGGAAACCTAAACTGCTGGGGACGCTAGTATAGATCTGATCGGATCAGATATTGATCCGTTCAGATACTTTACCACTAAGGGAGGTGTACGGTGCGTGCGTGGGTGTTAGCGGTACTGGCGCTAACCTGACGCTGCCTGGGGCTGGTGCTTGCCAGTTCACCAAAACGCTACCAAAGAAACTGTTAGCGATCGCAGGGATCAAGCCTGACTCTGCGAACACTGCAGTTATGCGTTTAGTGTTTTGTAAGTGACAGTGATCGATCGATACTGCACTTGGGTGGGCTGGGCGGAGGGGCAACACGCAGGTGCTAGCAGGTATCTGGGCTGAACCCGCTAACACTGCGTTTTTGGGAACCCTAAACTGCTGGGGACGCTAGTATAGATCTGATTGGATCAGATATTGATCCGTTCAGATACTATACCACTATGGGAGGCGTATGCTGCGTGCGTGGGTGCTAGCGGTACTGGCGCTAATCTGACGCTGCCTGGGGCAACGCATATCACCGCCGGGCGATCAGGGGGCTAAACCTTTATTCGGTAATAAACGGCGGGTGCCCTGACACTATAAAAAATAAACGAACTAACCAGCGTCACCCGTAACAGTTATACGGTGATCACTGGTGAAAGGGTTAACTAGGGGGCAATCAAAGGGTTAAAACCTTTATTAGGTAGTATATGTTTTCACTGGAAAGGGGTGGGACTTTGAGTGAGGCATGGGACTGTGCCTCTATCCCAAATACAAGAAAAAGAGAGGGGGCCGAGTGGGACTTTAAATGAGGCAGTAGACAGATTGGGGTAAGGAAAAAATGTTCAAATTTATTGTGTAAAAACATCCTGGTATATATCATATGTGAAGGGTTACGTGTGCATGCACACAAAACATGGCCTACATAAATACATGCGTATACAAACAGCCATTATAATGTCTACCAATAAATAGCTGTTACAATAGTAATGTACAAGGGTTACATGTATACTGGAAAGCACAAAACACATGATATAAAAAAATAGTATCAGGTGTATAATATGAGATGCATCAAAAGGTAGATCAGGGTAAAGTCCTATATTAAAGCTCAGTGGCTGCATCCATGGTGCCCGACGCGTTTCTGTGAATACACTTCTTCAGGGGCGGATGCTACAGGATTTCTGAAATAACAAGGTATAAAACCATCAAAAAAACTGAAAATAAAAATGAAAAAAAACAGAAAAGACGAAATGTCAGTTTCTGGGTACTCACAATATGACCAAACTATGGAGCACGGTAGGGACTGGGCACGGAAACACGCCCTTCCCCGGAGCTGAGGTGGCAAGCAACACAACGCACAACAGGCGCCCACCGGCATCATCCCCAAAGCGCAGGCATCTCCTCCACACCATGGCCAATGATGGATAAGGTAGGTAGTATATGGGGGTCCCTGACGCTATAAAACGCTGACGGCGAACCTAAATATTTACCTCCCTAACTAGCGTCACCAGTGACACTAATACAGCGATCAGAAAAATGATCGCTTAGTGACACTGGTGACGGGGGGTGATCAAGGGGTTAAAACTTTATATGGGGGGGTTAGGGGGGTACCCTAGACCTAAAGGGGGCAAACACTAACTGCCCTATGTCAGGAGGCACAGGCCCCCTCCGTCCGCCGGGCTCCAGGGTGCATGCGCAGTGGACTCGCACTACGCCGTACACCCGTTCGCGGCCCGATGATGCGGCGGGTGCACGGCGGTCCCCGTGTGCGCGCTGTGGCCGTGCGGGTGCCTGTCATCGCGTCACGCTGACGCGCTCGCCGGAGGGCTACATCTGATGGCTCCAGCACCCAGTCGGGTTGCTGGTTTGTCGTCAGCTGTGCCCTGTTCCCTGTACCTGCTGTTGTCCCTGTTATACTTAGTGACCCTGTGCTGAACCTCTGCCTGATAAACGGACTATACTCTGCCTGCCTGATACCCCTGACCTCTGCCTGATAAACGGATACTCTGCCTGCCTGATACCCCTGACCTCTGCCTGATAAACGGATACTCTGCCTGCCTGATACCCCTGACCTCTGCCTGATTAACGGATACTCTGCCTGCCTGATACCCCTACCTCTGCTTGATTAACGGACTTTGCTCTGCCTGATACCCCGGTTCTGACCTCTGCCTGATTAACGGACTCTGCTCTGCCTGATACCCCGGTTCTGACCTCTGCCTGAATTACGGACTCTGCTCTGCCTGAAATCCCGGTTCGGATCTAACTTCTTGTCTTTGCAGTTCCTCAGTACCCAACGGCTACCCGGACCTCCCTCCGGCCCTTCGGGAATCCTGCTACTACCGGAAGCCCGTGCCTCTGCGTGTCCCCAACTCCCTGTATCACTTCCAGGGGTTCGGGTGCGCGTGGTCGTAAGGGCGAGCCGCTCTCGGCATCTTGGCCTCGGTGAGTATAGTCCTGACAGTACAAACCAGCCAGATGTCCGAGGCCGACAGAGCGCGCTCTCCTTTGGAGATCCTGTGTCAGCAGGTTTCCACTCTGGCCGACTCCTGCACCCAGCAGTGAAGGTCCGCTTCCTCAGGCCACCACCAACCCTACAGTTGTCATGGCGCTTTCTGAACCTAGGGTCCCTACACCTGAACGGTTCTCAGGGGACTGTAAAAAATTCAGGGCTTTTAAGAACGCATGCTCTCTCTACTTTGCCCTTCAGCCCCGGACGTTCGCATCGGAGATCATCAAGGTAGGATTCGCAATCTCACTACTGTCAGAAGAACCTCAGGCCTGGGCCCACGGCTTAATGGAACAGGGAAGTCCTGCGTTAAACTCCATAGATACCTTATTCGAGAGTATGTCCAAACTCTATGATGACCCACAGCGGATGGCTACAGCTAAAGCCATCTTACACCACCTGTCCCAAGGGAAGAGACCAATTGAAGACTATACGGTAGAATTCCGTAAATGGGCGGCCGACACAAATTGGAACGAGCCGGCTCTGCGCTACCAGTACCGTCAAGGCTTGTCCGAACTCCTCAAGGATGAACTAGCCAGAATGGAGACTCCCGATTCCTTGGAAGAGCTAATTCAGGCAGCTACGAAATTGGACAGGCGCCTGTGGGAACGTCGCTCAGAGCGGTTCCAGGGTCCACGCCCTACGTGGACGCCATTCAGAGCCTCACCCATGCCATCAGCATCTCCTACAACACCTCCCGAGGCTGAGCCCATGCAGCTTGGCCTGGTCCGAGCTCCACTAACCTCAGAAGAGAGGCAACGCAGACGGCAGTCCAACTTGTGTCTCTATTGCGGGGGAGCTGGACACTTCCTGCGCAGCTGTCCAATAAGGCCCAGTAAGTTTCTTCAGCCAAAATTGATGAATTGCCAAGACAATAATGCTCCAAAATCTTACGTGATGTTGTTTGTTTCTCTGCAGCTACCGGAAGGGGAGTCTCGCCTACCCGCCATCATTGATTCGGGAGCTTGTAGCTGCTTCATAGATGCAGCCCTGGCCCGCAGCCTACGTATTCCCTTGCAAACGAAAGCTCAAGGTCTACAAGTGCATCTGGCTGATGGGTCTCTTCCTAGTTCGGGTCCAATCACCCAGGAGACTCGGCCTATTCTAGTAACCACTGACTCCGGGCATCAAGAGCTCCTACGGCTTGACCTCATTCACTCTCCCATTTTTCCAGTCATCTTAGGCCTGCCCTGGTTACAGGCTCATGATCCACAGATCCAATGGAGCACTAAGGCGGTATCCTTCTCCTCTCCGTATTGCTCTGAGCATTGCCTCCCTTTGATTCCAAAAGTTTGTGCTACGGTTACTGTTCCGTCAGACAAGCTCCAGCAGATTCCCCCCGAATATCTTGAGTTCCAAGAGGTCTTCAATAAACAGATGGCCGACCGCCTACCACCTCATCGGCCTTATGACTGTCTGATCGATCTGCTGCCGGGATCAGTGATTCCGTTCGGTCGTATTTTTCCCCTCTCAGAGACTGAACTGGAGGCTCTCAAACAATACATCAATAAGAACCTAGAAAAAGGTTTTATACGTCCCTCGTCCTCACCTGCCGGAGCAGGGATATTCTTTGTCGGGAAGAAGGATGGATCCCTTAGACCATGTGTGGACTACCGGCAGCTTAATAATATCACCATCAAGAACAGGTATCCACTGCCGCTTATCCCGGAGCTTTTCCAACGATTCCGATCCGCCAAGGTCTTTTCCAAATTAGACCTCCGGGGTGCCTATAACCTTGTTAGAATCAGAGCCGGGGATGAATGGAAGACGGCCTTCAGGTCAAGGTTTGGACACTTCGAGTACTTGGTGATGCCATTCGGGCTGTATAATGCTCCAGCCACTTTTCAGCACTTAGTCAATGATATATTCCGAGAATACCTGGATGACTTCCTTGTTGTCTATCTAGACGATATACTCATTTTCTCCTCCACGATTGAGCTACACAAGGGGCACGTCAAAAAGGTCCTTACCATATTGAAGCAGCACAAGCTTTATTTGAAAGTGGAGAAGTGCGAATTCGAGAGATCAGTGGTACAATTCCTGGGGTTCATCATATCAGCAGATGGGATCGCAATGGATCCCCAAAAGATATAAACCATTCAGGAGTGGCCAGCTCCGTCCGATAAAAAAGGGGTCCAACGGTTCATAGGATTCGCCAACTTTTACCGGAAATTCATTATCGGATTCTCGGCCATAGTGGCACCCATCACCCAGCTAACCCGCCAGCACGGTTCCTTCCGGTGGTCCGAGGCCGCACAACTGGCCTTTCTAAAATTGAAAACCCTGTTTAGTTCTGCTCCAATTCTTCGCCACCCCGATCCTTCTCAGCCATTTGTACTTGAGGTGGACGCCACGGAAATTGCAACAGGAGCAATTCTTTCCCAAAGACAAGGGCCCAAAGCCATCCTTCACCCTGTTGCATTTGCATCCCGGATACTCAGCCCACCGGAATTAAACTACGACGTGGGTGACAGGGAGCTGCTGGCCATAAAATTCGCTCTAGAACAATGGAGGTATTTGCTTGAAGGCGCATTACACCCAGTGATGATCTTTACAGATCATAAGAACCTTGAGTACTTACGGACAGCAAAGCGGCTAAAACCTAGACAAGCTCGTTGGGCTCTCTTTTTCTCTCGCTTCAACTTTCACATATCCTACAGACCTGGCACAAAGAATGAAAAGGCAGACGCACTCTTGCGGATGTTCTCAGCAGATTCCCAGACTCCAGAACCTAGTACAATCCTCTCTTCTCAAAACTTCCTTGGGATGGCACAGGTGGACTTGATGTCATCCATCAAATCATCATCTAACTCTTGTATGGAACCAGAGATACAATCCTTGAAAAGAAATGGGAATTTTTTTTGGATCCGTGGGAAAATTTTTGTACCTCGGGAGACACGGTCACTAACCCTTAAAATGTGCCATGACCATAAACTCGCAGGGCACTTTGGAATAAGGAAGACGTCCAAGCTGGTCTCTCGCTCTTTTTGGTGGCCTGGGTGGAGACGGGATTGCAAGGAATATGTGGCTTCTTGTCCTCTATGCCAGCGGAACAAAGGTCAAAAGCCAAGTCTTGGGGTCTACTAAAACCCCTGCCCATTCCAGAACGGCCATGGTCTGACGTATTCATGGATTTCATAGTGGACTTGCCCGCCATTTTTGTCGTGGTCGACCGTCTCTTCAAGATGGCCCATTTTCTGCCCATGAAGGGCACTCCTTCGGCCTTGGAGACAGCCAATATTTTTCTGAAGGAAATCATCAGGCTCCATGGTGTACCAAAGAGTATTGTGTCAGACAGGGGTGTACAATTTACGTCAAAATTCTGGAGGGAGCTCTGCAAAGCCCTAGATATCAAGGTCTGCCTCTCATCAGCTTACCACCCTCAGAGCAACGGCCAAACGGAGAGGACGAACCAGACCCTAGAGCAATACCTGCGGTGTTTCTGCTCAGGATCCCAAGATGATTGGGCAAGTCTTCTACCGTACGCGGAGTTCGCTTATAACAACTCCGTCCACGCTGCTACCAACCAAACGCCTTTCTGGGCAAATTGCGGATTCCACCCCACGTTTCTGTCCAACTATGTTCCTGAGATAGCAGTCCCTGCAGTGCATGACAGAATAACCTCTTTACAAGTTAATTTCCAGAGGATTCAAGACATGTTGCAAAAAGCTCAAGCGGATTACAAGGAACAGTATGACCGGGGCAGGAGGGAGAACTCAACCTTTAATATAGGAGAGGAGGTCTGGTTGTCCACCACCAACCTTAAACTATCCGTGCCTTCTCGGAAACTGGGGCCCAAGTTCATTGGTCCTTTTCCCATCAAGAGGATTATCAACCCTGTGGCTATGGAGCTAGCGTTACCAAGAACGTACAGGATCCATCCTGTCTTCCATGTGTCCTTGCTGAAGCCCGAGGTGGACAGCACTTTTCCAGAAAGAGGAGAACTTCCTCCTCCACCAATTAGGGTGGATGGGGAGAATGAGTTCGAGGTGGAGTCCATCCTTAATTGTAGGAAGAAGGGCAGACAACTGCAGTATTTGATCCAGTGGAAGGGATATCCACCTGAGGACAATTCTTGGGAACCCGCAAAGAATCTGCATGCACCATGCTTAATTCAAGCTTTCCATCGAGATCATCCGGAATTGATGTCCAGCCTGGGCGTCCAGTGTCCGCCCTTAGGAAGGGGGGCACTGTCAGGAGGCACAGGCCGCCTCCGTCCGCCGGGCTCCAGGGCGCATGCGCGGTGGACTCGCCCGATGGTGCGGCGCACGCGGGTGCACGGCGGTCCCCGTGTGCGCGTCGTGGCCGTGCGGGTGCCCGGTAGCGCGTCACGCTGACGCGCTCGCCGGAGGGCTACATCTGACGGCTCCAGCACCCAGTCGGGTTGCTGGTTTGTCGTCAGCTGTGCCCTGTTCCCTGTACCTGCTGTTGTCCCTGTTATACTTAGTGACCCTGTGCTGAACCTCTGCCTGATAAACTATACTCTGCCTGCCTGATACCCCTGACCTCTGCCTGATAAATGGATACTCTGCCTGCCTGATACCCCTGACCTCTGCCTGATAAACGGATACTCTGCCTGCCTGATACCCCTGACCTCTGCCTGATTAACGGATACTCTGCCTGCCTGATACCCCTGACCTCTGCTTGATTAACGGACTTTGCTCTGCCTGATACCCCGGTTCTGACCTCTGCCTGATTAACGGACTCTGCTCTGCCTGATACTCCGGTTCTGACCTCTGCCTGAATTACGGACTCTGCTCTGCCTGAAACCCCGGTTCGGATCTAACTTCTTGTCTTTGCAGTTCCTCAGTACCCAACGGCTACCTGGACCTCCCTCCGGCCCTTCGGGGAATCCTGCTACTACCGGAAGCCCGTGGTCGTAAGGGCGAGCCGCTCTCGGCATCTTGGCCTCGGTGAGTATAGTCCTGACACCCTACCACACTAACTGTCACAAACTGACACCATGCATTAATCAGAAAAAAAAAACAAACTGCTTGGTGTCAGTGTGACGGGGGGGGGGGGGGTGATTGGGGTGTGATCTGGGGGTAAAGGGGGGTGTAATGTGTGCCTGGCATGTTCTACTGTGTGTGTGTTTGTGCACTCACATTGAAGTCTTCTCTCCTCGGCGCTGGAACGGAAAATACCGAGCCGAGGAGAGATGACATCATTTCCTCTGCTGCTGTTTAGCATACAGCAGCAGAGGAATGATCCCATTGGCTGGGAGCGATCGCGAGGGGGGGGCCACGAATGGATGGCCTCCCCCTCACCTCCGATCGCCGGGGGACAAACGCTGACCGCCTCGGGACCCCCCGCCCGTGGGAGGCAGATCACGTACAGGTACGTGTTTCTGTCTGCCCGTGCCATTCTGCCGCAGTATATCTGCGTGAGGCGGTCGGCAAGTCGTTAAATGCAGCATCATAGTTGCCAACATTGAAAAAAAAAATATGTGGGACACTTTTTTGGCTGTGACGGAGCTGTACAAAATTTAGGGGGCGGGGCATTCGTTTGTAGGCGTGGCTTAGCAAAAAACCTATAAGTGTGGCGCGCGAAGCGCGCCATGGTGAAAATTGGGCGTGGCTTACCTAAAAAGTGTGCGTGGCTTACGCGAAAGTGGGCGTGGTTTACATGAAAGTGGGCGTGGCTTAAATGGGCGTGGCTCAAGAGGGTGTGGTTAGAGTCTGAGATGAATGAGGGATGGAGAGGGAAAGGGAAAGAAGGAAAGGGGGAGAGGGAAATGACGGGACAGCAGCCCCAGATCCTACACAATAGAAATATGTGTATTCTAGAAAGTTTAACAATCAGCAGATAAAGATACTCCAAACACCTGGTGTTAACGCTTCAATCATCCCGGCACCATGGTTGTTATGGTGTCAGGATGATTGAAGCGCATTATTTCTATTATTACATTGTAATATAAAATAAATCATTCAACTCACCATAATGCCGAATCAGTGGGATCCCTGAGCGTGTCACTAGCCACGTCGCCTGCCACCAGCAGAGTCTGTCCTTGCATCAGGTGCCCCCGGCAGAGTCTGTCCTTGCATCAGGTGCCCCCGGCAGAGTCTGTCCTTGCATCAGGTGCCACCAGCAGAGTCTGTCCTTGCATCAGGTGCCACCAGCAGAGTCTGTCCTTGCATCAGGTGCCCCCGGCAGAGTCTGTCCTTGCATCAGGTGCCCCCGGCAGAGTCTGTCCTTGCATCAGGTGCCTCCGCAAGAGTCTGTCCTTGCATCAGGTGACCCCGCCAGAGTCTGTATAGACCCCCTCAGTGCAGACCCCCTCCATCAGTGCAGATCCCCTCCATCAGTGCAGACCCCCCCTCAGTGCAGCCTAGGGTTGCCACATCATCCCTTTAATCCAGGACACATATTAATTACACAGGTTCTCAGGCTGATTTAATGCAGATAAGGCACCAAGTGAGTTTAATTACCACCTTAATCAGCCATAGAACCTGTGTAATTAATGTGTGTCCTGGATTAAAGGGATGATGTGGCAACCCTAGTGCAGCCCCCCCCCTCTATTATTGCAGCCCCCCCTCTATTAGTGCAGACCCCCCTCAGTGCAGCCCCCCTCTATTAGTGCAGTCCCCCCTCAGTGCAGCCCCCCCTCTATTAGTGCAGCCCCCTCCTCAGTGCAGCCCCCCTATTAGTGCAGCCCCCCTTAGTGCAGCCCCCCTCTATTAGTGCACCGCCCCCTCAGTGCAGCCCCCCTCTATTAGTGCAGACCCCCCCTCTATTAGTGCAGACCCCCCCTCAGTGCAGCCCCCCTCAGTGCAGCCCCCCTCTATTAGTGCAGACCCCCCTCAGTGCAGCCCCCCTCAGTTAGTGCAGCCCCCCTCAGTGCAGCCCCCCTCAGTTAGTGCAGCCCCCCTCAGTGCAGCCCCCCTCTATTAGTGCAGATCCCCCTCAGTGCAGCCCCCCTCAGTTAGTGCAGCCCCCCCTCAGTTAGTGCAGCCCCCCTCAGTTAGTGCAGCCCCCCCTCAGTGCAGCCCCCCCTCAGTGCAGCCCTCCCCCTCAATGCAGCCCTGCCCCCGCTCAGTGCAGGAGCGGCCGGTGTTCTGCCGAGAAAGTTCCCCTCGGCAATAGAGGACCCCCTGTACTGCGCAGTACGGGGCTGGGCGAACTTTCAGCAAGACATGGCGACGGCGCCGTGTCTTCTGCTCGCTTCAGTGGAGAGGGGAGGGGCCGTGCAGCTAAAGAAGCCGCTTCATTGGCTGCACGGATCGAGCCCCCTTCCTCTCTCCACTCAACACTAGGGGAAGATAGAGCGGCGGCGCCGGCCGCCATTTTGCTGGAGCCCGCTGCTCCAAAAAAACAAAAAAAACAACATTCCCGATTTTCCTTATGGAAAATCCCGATTCGGGACAGCCTCCAATCGGGACGATGGTCCCAAAATCGGGATTGTCCCGGGAAAATCGGGACTGTTGGCAACTATGCAGCATCACCATGCCGCCACTAAGTGCAATGCACACGATTGCAGAGCAGGTGCAGTACAACCCCATTCACCTGGTGGTATACTTCCTGCCGCAACCATAGCATTTATAGAACGCTGGCTGCAGCTAAAGGGGGAGCAGATGAAGGTAGTAAAAAGGCAGTTCAACCGCATGGTTTTACTGTCCCCCAAACTCAAAATGATTTCCTTTCACTTCCTGTCCCATAACAATACAGGAAGTGTGAAGAAATCCCTCCAAAGTGAGGGAATCTTGGGGCGTCACCAGAACTAGTGTCCCCATTGGAAGATTTCCCCTCTTTTACTGTTTTGATTACCCAACATTTGGGATTTTTTTTCACTTTACAGTTGTAGCCAAGTCCCGAGCCTCTCCAGGCCTAATGGTGACCTCCAGAGCTAGGAACAGCTGTCATCCTTCTGTATAGAGTGGGTTACGAGGAATGGAGGGTGTAATACAAGGTACATTAATGGACGCCAGACACTTCTTGAATGCAAAGAGATTAATTTTCTCCTAAACAGAACTGTGGGAGAGAGGGTTAGGGCCAGGATGACCTTTAGTAGTTGCAATGTTAAGTAACAGACTCCGAGACTTCTATAGGTAAACAGCCATGCAGGTAAAGGCACCTAGCCGGACATTTCATCTGCATGTGTAGACACGCTGTCTCCGATGGCAACAATCTTGAACAGTTTCTAACAAAGTTTGCAATGAACTCTTTCACTTCCTCCACAATCTCCTTTTTAGATCTTCACTCAACTGAGCTCTCAATCTATCACTTAGACCCACTGATCCACTGCCACTGGATCTCCTGAGCTCTTCCAATCTTCTCAGTATCTTCCTCAAGCGCCACCCCCATGTCCCTGCTGGGTCCCTAGCTTGGCAGTCACAGACACTCTTCAAGCTTCACCCCACTGGCCTGCTTGGTCCCTGGCTTGACACACAATAATGCTCTGCAAGCGTAACCTCCACTGGCTGGGTCCCTGGCTTGACACCTGCTGAAGTTTCCCAATTCTTCACCATCCCCGGTTGGTGAGAATGCTGCTCAGGTACTTGCTTCAGCTACTCACTGTGGTCCCTGGTAATAAAGTGGCTGGTCCCTTAGTGGTGACAGCTTCCCCTCAACCTCCGACCATGACAAGTTCTCCAGCCCGCAGAACCGTCATTTCTGGTTGAACCTGCAAGCTGCAGTCCCAACCCTACCCTGCTCTCTTGCTTCTGGATAGGCCCTCAGAAAGCCTAGCAGCCAGATGTCCCCGGGATAGGCCTCAGACTTTGACCTAGCAGTCCAGGGCAATACAACACATGTCCACCCAGACAGCTGTCCAGGTGGCACAGAACCCCGATCACCTGACTCCACCCAAATAAATAGGCTCTCCCAGCGGACCAAGGGACCCAAGAAAATCCCAGCACATTGGCTGAGACACCCCATTCACAGACATCCCAACTTGCAGAAACTCATTTCAGGGAAGTGGCAAACTCATTTCAGGGAGGTGTCACTTCGCGCCCGCAAACGCCCCCACCCCCCACGGAAAAATATTATTTAAATCACTTTTTCAATATTTTTTTTCACAGTGCATCTGGGGAAGGGGGTGGGTGGTATGTGGACGGTGTCAGTAGTTTTTTTTTTATTTTTAATAATTGAATTTTTTTACAATTTAATTAGTTTTTAATTTTTTTTTTTTACAATGCTTTTTGGGGGGAGAGGGTTGGGGCAGTGGACAGTGTTGGTAGGACAGGGGAGAGTGGTGTCAGTAGTTTTTTATTTATTTTTTTCACACTTTTTCATTTTTTTTGAATTTTTTTACAATATTTTTTTATATGTTTTTTGGGGGGGCTTTGGTGAGATGTCAGGGGTCTAAAAAGGCCCCTGACATCTTCCCTTTGACAGACAAAGGGACTGAGGACACAGATTCCCCAATCCCTTTCTCAGCACTAAAGATGAATGAACAGGAGACAGTTTACTCTGCTCAGCAATCACAGTTCCCCCCGCAGCCAGCGGGAGAGGAGAGGAGGGGATCCGGCGGGAGAGGAGAGGAGGGGCTCCGGCTGCTGGGGAAAAGGGGGAGCGGGGGCGGAGGAAGGACATGGAGGGGGCCGGAGGAGAACGGGGGGCGGAGAAGGACACGGAGGGGGCCGGGGAAGGAGCAGACAGAGCAGCTGGGAATGATCGGTGCATGGCAGAAGGGACAGCTGTGATCCCCGATCTCCCTGTATAGCTTTTTAGCTGACAGCCACGGGAGGGAGAGAAGGAGAAGCGGCTGTCAGCTAAAAATCGATACAAAGGAGATCGGTGATCTCCGGTGTTGAGGTGGTTAAGACAGGCAGTAAGAAGGCGACATATCACCTTCCAGGTGTAGGTCTAATGCCCTCTGAAAAGAGATCCACTGTAGATCGCTTCTCAGAGGGTGGTGAAAACCATTGCAAGTGTAAATAGGCCCCTTATGTCAGGGATCTCTATGTTTTTAATGCTGAGGGCACACCAACCCATAATTGAAACGATAGAAACGTACACATTGTCTTTATTATATTGAACACAAGCTTGGCAGAGCATGCCGTGTGTTCACTTTATTAGAAATCAGCTCTCTGGGATGCAGACTATGAAGTCCAGACGGCTACACAGCTCTGTCTGTCACTTCTGACAGGACCGCACATGCGCACTGTGAATCAAGAGCAGCCGACACAAGGGTTCTGGCTGCGGAGTGGAGCTCCACGTTTGACAGGAAGCATGTGTCCTCTACTACACCACTTTTTTTGTTTGTTTATTAAACTTTATTGTAACAAACAACGAATGGCTGCAGCTGGAGCGCTAATGCTTCCTGTCAAGCGTGGAGCTCCACGCCGCAGCCAGACTCCTCACGCAAACACGCACACAAGCCCCGCCCCGTTCACATGCACGCCGTCCGTCCCGTCCCCCGTGCGGTGTATTATGGGAAGCGGGTTTGAATACTCGCGGGTAGAGTGAGGCGGTGTTTTTCGTTCTCTTCCTCCTTTCACCATGGCGTGTGTGGACCCGGGACGTTGGAGTTTTTCCGCTTCTTCGCCGGACCTGGAGAATACCGAGCAACAGGAGAGGTGACATGTTGTGGGGACTCTGTTATAAGAGGGGAGGGGAGGGCGCAGACAGAATATGTGCAGCTACATGGTAAGTACACGGGGCCACAGCAACCAATCAGAGTGCACTGTGCTGGAGTCAGGCCGGTATATAATGGATTCTGATTGGTTGCTATGGGTTACCGTGAAAAAAAGCTCTGGCCATTCATGAGGATGTGACAGGTTCTCTTGTTATTTCCTTTCTGTGGTGAACCTACTACACCCCCCCCCACACACCCTGGAAATAGCTGCTACTCCCTGGTATGAGGGTGCATGTGGCCACCTTCTCCCCTCACCCTGGAAATAACTGCTGAGTTTGGAGGTGCATGTGACCCCCCCCCCATACTAGGAATGGCTGCTTGTCCTTGGTTATGGGGGCGCGTGTGCCCCCCCCCCATCCTAGAAAAAGCTGCTAGTCCCTGGTTATGGGGGGAGCATGTGACCCCCCCCCCATCCTAGAAATGGCTGCTAGTCCCCGGGTATGGGGGTGGATGTGACCCCCCCCATCCTAGAAATAGCTGCTAATCCCCGGGTATGGAGGTGGATGTGCCCCCCCCCCCCAAATCCTAGAAATGGCTGCTGCTCCTGGGCATGGGGGTGCGTTTTACCTTCTCCCGTCACTCGTAATATGATTCTTGGCGAGAACTGGTAATTGCATAGTCCCTCAACATTCGTTTTTTCTTAAATTAAATTTATATACATTTTTTTTTCACACAAATAGAGCTTTCTTTTGGAGGAATTTGATCACCTCAAATCACCTGTCCAACTCCATGCGATTTCCCCCCCCCCCCCCCCGACCGCTTGTGTGTGTGTGTGTAGAAAGGCATTAAAGCATTTGTTGCCCTAAAAAAAAAAAAACACACACACCCAGATCCTGTTCCCTTAAGCCCAGGTTCACACTGACAGCGGGATTGAAATTGTGCGAGCTCGGAGACATCTGCGTGGGTTCCTACACAGATGTCTATACAAATCACACCCCGAAGTCACCAAAAGTAGTACGAAAACTACTTTTGGGAATCGGTGCGGCGCTGCAAACTTGGCATCACACAGATTCGGATGGTGCCATTACTGGCAATTGCCGCCGATTTGGCAATGAGCACTTAGGCTAAAGCATGTTATACAGAACAGCACAGTGCTTGTGCGGTGTCATTTGACACCTTCTATCATCAAAAAAAAAAATGGCTGATCCTGCCTGGCTAAACCCCCACCCCCCCTAAACTGACCACGGTTTTTCATGGATGCTGAGCGTTGACACTGTGGTCAGTTTACATGCCTCTGTCATCTGCAGCTCTCCTCTCTGCTCTCCCTTAAAGTTGACTTTAGTTATACTTTAAGTGTTATTTAATATTATTTTCTTTGTGTGAAAGTTATTGCGTCCACAAACCGATATTTAGAGAGATATAGATATATTATTAATGGCAGTGATCAGTGACTTATAATGGAACTGCGATCTGGGGGGGGGGTTACTGACTAACTGCTACTGATCACAAGTGATACAAATAGTAATCAGTGCTAATACTATTCACTGTTCTAAGGACACTGTCTGGGAAGGGGTCAACATCTAGGACAGTGATGGCGAACCTTGGCACCCCAGATGTTTTGGAACTACATTTCCCATGATGCTCCACAACAGAGTGCATGAGCAACATGGGAAATGTAGTTCCAAAACATCTGGGGTGCCAAGGTTCGCCATCACTGATTTAAGATGACCAAGGGATCAAATGTGTGCTGATTCCTTTATTTATTTTTTATTTTTTTCATTTTTTTACATCCCCCCACGTTTTAGGGATGAGATTTGTCCTCCGTAATGTCAGTCCTACTGATCCCTGCCATTACTGGTAAAAAACAAACGAAAATAACACATTTGTAGATGCTATAACTTTTGCACAAACCAATCAATATACACATATTGGGAGTTTTTCTTTCCAAAAATAAATAGAAGCATACATATTGGCCTAAATTGATGAAGAAATTTCTTTTTTTTTTTTTTTATTGGATAGATATTATAGCAAAGCTAAAAAATATATTTTCTTTTTTCAAAATCTTTTGTTTTATAGTGCAAAAAACGAAAACCGCAGAGGTGATTAAATACCACCAAAAGAAATCTGTTTGTGGGGGAAAAAAGACAGACAAAAATTTTGTTTGGGTACAGCGCCACACGCGCAACTGTCAGTTAAAGCGACGCAGTGCCGTATCGCAAAAACTGGCCTGGTAATGAAGAGGGTAAAACCTTCTGGGGCTGAAGTGGTTAACAAAAATTAACCTGAGAGTTGGTGTTTCTCTTTAGAGTGACTGATGCTAAATGAATTTCAAATAAAGCTACCCCTGTAAAGATAAGCAATCCTCACCCCAGAATAAAAATGACATTGATCTTACAAGCTTTAGGACAGAACTAATGAGGAATTTCAGCTATAATGGTTGATTTTACTTTCACTTTTTCAGTTGTGGAATACGATTTTCTAGTTTATAGAAAACAGGATTGCCCTGTTCTTACTTGTCAGCCATTTAGGTCAGTTCACATTTTTGGGTGTGGTATTGCGCACGTTAGTCTATGCATTACTGCAACACACATTTTGCACTGCGGTGCAATTCATTCTTAATGGTACCCTAATGCAGCTCGCCAACAGATATTCATTGCAACACATGGTAAAGCATTACAGTGCATTGCAAAAATGGTGCATGCCCATTCAAATGGGGTCCCCCATGCATGTAGCACTTGGTCCCATTCTGATCTGTGACATAAAGATTTTGCAATATGAATAAATCTGGCTGTGTGCTGCACCACAGGCTAAAGCCCAGTGTATGGGCATTCCTGTGTTGGCGTTCAACACAGCAATGTAGCCACCTCCCCAATAGTTACAACATGTCTGTTTCCTGGCTAATGTTAATGGTCACCTTTTTTTTTCTTTTTAGGAATATTTGCTGGGACTTCATAGTGGCCCATGGGTCTCCCCATCATCACAAAGTACACAGAAGAGAATTGAATGTACACCAAGGAGAAAACATTTGCAGCCCCGTGCCTCCTATGTGGTACCCCTCTGTCTTGTACACCAAGGAAACGCTACTGAAGCCCAAATCCCCCTAGCCCATTATTCCAGGGAAAGGGAGTACTGTAGTAGCTGCTGGCTTGTGTTTCGAATAATGGCACTTTGGAGACTATTGTCGTCATTCAGAAAAAAACGAGCCCAAAATACAAGCAGGCAGCTACTGCTTTCCTTTCCCCCAAATAGTAGGCAGGTGGGTCTGAATATGGTAGTTTGAAACAGTATTATCTGCCAGCTTGTGTATTTTTTTGTATCCAGAACACTGTCATTCACTACACAAGCCAACAGCTACTACTGTAGTTCTTTTCCCTAGAAATGCGGCCAGCTAGGTCTGTACTATGTAGTCATTGCTCCATGGACAAGTCAGTGGGGTACAGGGCTGCAGAGGTTATCCCTGGAGCCCTAGTAATCCAGATCACATTTATAAACAACAGTTTAGAATGTGTTTATTAGGGCTATAATTTCTGTAATGTCGTCTGCTAATTTTTTGTTGTTTGTTTTGTTAATGAGGTTTTTTTTTTTTTTGGCTTAGCTTTTATACTTTTATTTATTTTTTCAGATCTGTAATCAAAGCCATGGAGGGAGCAAAGAACGTGGACCCGGAGATTGCTGATAAATACGAAAGGTAACTGCGAGCAATGCATGAAGGTCCTTAAAGTGGTAATAAACTCTATTCTACCACTTGTACCTACAGACAAGCCTATAGTAAGGCTTACCTGTAGATACTGTGAATACCTCCTAAACTTGCACAGTTTAGGAGATATTTAGAGTGCATGCAGCGGGTGACGTTACTGACGCTTGCACTCTGATGGTCCAGCATACAGTGCCGGACTTTAAGAGCCTGTGCTATACATGACAGCTCCACGCGCATGCACTGGAGTGACGTCATCGCGCCCCTGGCCACATGTATTTGGAGGATGTAAACCCCGAAGGAAGACCAGAGAAAGATGTCAGCCCTCTCAGCAGTGAGTGTGCCGCTGGAGGGCTTTGTTCTTAAGGCAAGTCTTGCATAATGCGGTGCATACTGGCACATAGCGCTGACAGTTTGCGCAGCGCTTTACAACATTACGGCTTACAGTCTAGGAGGGAAGGTCAAGTGATACGAAGAATAAAAGCTGTGGGGGATGAGCTGATGAAGAAAATAAAAGTGCAGTTGTTAGGTGGAAGCAGGGTAGGCTTCTCCGAAGAGAAGTTTTCAGGGATTGCCTGAAAGTAGATAGATTTGCAGATAGTCTGACAGATTTGGGTTGGGAGAGGATCGGGAGAAGTTGTGGAGGTGAATATGGGAGGAAGCGATTAGAGAGCAGAAAGTCTTGGGAGGAACAAAGAGGATGATTGGGTTGGTATTTTGAGACTAGGCTAGTGATGTAGCTGGGGGCAGAGTTGTGGATGGCTTTGTAACTTATTGTTAGTATTTTGAATTGAATTAAATAGGCAAATGGCAGCCAATGGAGGGATTGGCAGAGAGGGGTAGCAGACGCAGGGCGAGGGCCGAGCTGTGACTTATCTCAGGTGCCCCCATGGCAAGCTGCTTGCTGTGGGGGCACTGAACAGGAGGGAAGGGCCAGGAGCTCAGAAGAGGAGGATTAGTGCTGCTCTGTGAAAATCCACTGCAACAGCAGGTAAGTATAACATGTTTTTATAGGGGGAAAAAATGAACCTTTTTACAATGACTTTAAAGTGGAGTTCAAGCCATTTTTGTTAAGTTAGCAGCTACAAAAGTGTAGCTGCTGACTTTTAATAAACACACGCTTGCCTGTCCCACAGTCCAGTGATGTGGCCGCCCGAACCCTCGGCTCCCTCGTCTCGTGCCGCATTGCAAGTGTGGGCACTCGGCTGTGACAGCTTGCGCCTCCTCAATGGCCGGGCAATCTTCTGGGACCTGTGATGTGTCCCAGAAGATTGCAGGGAGGGGGAGAGGAGAACTTTTGCTCAAGCCACCTAGGCATGCCTCCCAAAAAAAGGCATGCCAAATGTAGCATGTAAGGATTGCTTAAAGCGGAACCTCCACTTTTGGCTGGAACTCCTTTAGGAGTCCCCTTCACTGGAACTAGGGGAGCAAGCCCAACCCTTGGTATACAACACCACACCACATATTACGCAAAAAAATGGGCTAACTTTATTGTTTAGTTTAATTAATTAAAGTGTATTTTCTTTATCGTACATCATGGGACACAGAGCCTAAGTAAAACCTTAATGGGTATATAGGCACCTTCAGGTGATGGACACTGGTATACCCAATACAGGAAGTTTACTCCCCTATATAACCCCTCCTCCTTCCAGGAGTACCTCAGTTTTTTTGCCAGTGTCTAAGGTGTTGGTTATGAGTGAAGATGTGCTCTGAAGAGCTCCAAGCTAGAGGGATCCCATGCTGGATTTAAGCAGCCTCCATAGACCGGATCTATCCAAAGTGCCACTGCAGCCAAGGTGGATGGTACCAGGGCCTCATATACGAAGCACGAGGTTTTACCTGTAATGCCTCTTTGCAGGGCAGGACCCAGGACTTTTTTGGTCGTGCTACAATACCTAAAGTTTTCCTGAGGGGTGCTATACAGGTCCAAGGCAGTGGACCCCCAAGGACCAGGTCCTTGGAGGTTTGCTGACGTAGCCCGCCGTGATGGGTGAAGTTTAGATCTGTCTGTTACAGCAGCATCCTGCAGCGAGGATAAGTTAAGGGAAAAACCTAGGAACTGTAAAAAGTCCACCTATGGTTTTTTTCTTCTATGAGTATAATGTTGTATGCCTGAAAGTCTCCACTAGAGGGAGTATATGCACATTCCTTGCTACGTTGCTCTCAGCCATCTCATTGTCAGCTAGTACAGTATGTGTGTGGTCAGCAGCCAGGGAGGATTCTTAATTTAATAAAAGCATGTTCCTTTTCCCCCCCTGGGGGAACGAAATGAGGGGTACAGCTTAGAGCTGGACGATTAATCGCCAAGAATCGTTATTTTTTTATGTAATCTTTATTTGAGAAAATTTTTAGATAACAAACAAGTAGACATTTAACAAGACATGTAACTAGAAAAGGACATGACAGGTTATGAAATGAAGGGTCCCTTATCGGGTGCATGTGGTCTACAGGAAAATTACTCAGGGATATACACATCTTTTGGGGAATCGCCCCGGGGGATTGGTAATCAACATCTTACAACCATGTTATGAATTCGAACAGCAATGGATCACCCCTATCGTCCCTATCTGGTACATCTCTGCAGAGGATGTAGGTCTCAAAGATATCAAAGGTAAAACTTAGACCACACATTTAGACCATGGGCCCAGCAACATAATAAACAAAATGGGGTAAGGGAAACAAATTAAAGTAAGGAGGAAAAAACTAAAATAAAAGTAAGGTAGTACAGTGTCATTAATCTGAGAAGGACCAAAAACATCTGCTAGCATGTTAGGCTGAAGTAATCTGTGACAAAAACCTGCCAAGGTTCGGCTGCCCCTGAGCAAATTTAAATCTTTGGTGCCCAACGCTCTCCCCGGCCCGACCCCATCAAACAGAGGGGGTCACAGCTGTCGAGGGCCCCCGGGCAGATAACCCAGTTGGGTTTGCGTAATTTATCCAGGTAGCCCACATGGAATAGAACTGCTCATGTCTATCTTTATATTGTGCCATCCACTCCTCCGCAGCCATAATATGATTAACTAAAGTCACCCATTCGGTGCAGGTAGGTATACGGGGTGTTTTCCAGTGGATTGGGATTAGCCGCCGTGCTGCTTTAAGCAGATGGGGTAGTACGGATTTGCGGTATTGGTTAAGAGGAGTGGTGGGGAAGTGCAGCAAGGATTCCAACAGGGAATCTGGGAGCTCCAAGTCCAGAATAATCTTGATCTGAGCATGGATATCTAACCAAAAGGGCCGTAATTTGGGGCATTCCCACCAGATGTGAAGGAATGAACCTCTAAGGCCACATTCTCTCCAGCATGCATCTGAAAGGTAAGGGTATATCTTAGTGAGCTTGTAGGGCATGCTATACCACCTCGTCAAAATTTTATAACTATTCTGCATTTTCGTATCCACTGTGCTCGAATGTGTCAGTCTATATAGATGGTCCAGCTGAGGCTCGGTGAAGACATGCTGAAGGTCTCTTTCCCAATCTCTAATGAACCCCGGCTTCTCCCCAGTGTGCATGTTCAGCAATAGGTCATACAGCACTGAGATGGCATGGGGAATAGCCGTAGTTGCCATACATAAATGTTCGAATGGCGAGGCTAGAGTAGGTGACTGGACTCCTTGGGGAAGGCTAGTGATGAAGTGCTGTCTGTAGCGCCCTTCATCCATAGGGAAAGGGCCGAACTGCTCCCTCTACATGGCCAGCATTAACAGGCCATGATCCTAAACAAATCTGCCACATCTGGACTCCCCATCAGCTGCCCAGGACCGAAAGGGTGGATGTTCCCCAGGGGAAGCCGCTTAGGGTTGCCAAGGGGGAAGTTGGTAGTGCGAGCTTCCCTCCCTTGTTCAGGGCGTCCCAAGGCGTGGGCGGCAAGAGGAGAGACCAGAATCGAGAGGCCCCTATGTTCCCGGGGGACCCAGGGGGCATGTGATAAGTTACGACCTGCTAGAAACTTGTCCAGGGGTACCCATAGTTTGTAAGGGGTATTATGATACCAGTCTAAAATGCGTTGTAAAGCTACAGCCTCATAGTATCTGTGGACCACGGGCACCCCCAAACCTCCCTTCGTCTTGGGGCGCTGTAGCATACGGAGAGCCAGCCGAGGGCATTTCCCACCCCATATATACGTAATAACACTATTGGGGGTTGAGAAAAAAGCCCTAGGAAGGGCAATCGGCACCATCTGCAGGAAAAACAATACACGAGGTAGCACATTCATTTTAAGAACACTGACTCGGCCCATCCCAGTACTTCAGGGTGGTTGGGCACCATGTAAATGAGAAAGCAGATTGCAGCTGTGTACGCAAACCCGAGGGGACATTTAGTGACAGGATTCCAGACTTGTTATAATTTATCTTGAAATTAGATAGTAAGTTAAATTCTTTCAACTCTGCCATAATGTTAGGCAACGATATCGGGGGGTCAGAGACCTAAAACAAGACGTCATCTGCGTACGCGGATATCTTATATTCTGTCGTACTCATCTTAAAGCCCTTGTTATCGTTATTGAGGCGGATCTTATTAAGCAGCGGTTCGAGGGTTAGAGCAAAAATAAGAGGGGGATAATGGACATCCCTGGCGTGTCCCATTGCTAATCGGGAAGACATCGGACAGTAGCCCATTCACCTTCACTCTGGCCGTCGGGGAGCTATACAGGGAGGATATCCAAGCCAGCATAATGGGGTCCAATCCGAGTCTGGTCAGTACCGTTTTCATGTAGGTCCAGTCCACCCTGTCAAACGCCTTCTCGGCATCAGTGGAAAGCAAGAGACGGGAGGGTCGTCCCCTGAGATTCAACCCAGTGTATCAGTTTGAGTGCCCTATTTGAGTTATCCCTAGCCTCTGCCCATAATAAATCCCGTCTGGTCGGGGTGAATCACCGTCGGGAGGATCGTTTGAGTCTGTTGGCCAATATTTTGGCTAAGTTCTTAATATCCATGTTCAAAGGTGATATAGGCTTATAGTTTCCTGGCAGGTTGTGGTCTTTCCCCTCTTTTGGGAGTACTGTGATGTGCGCCATTAGTGCTCCAGAGGGCATTACCGTACTGGAGACCAAGGCCATGAAGTAGGCACACATGGGATTAGAAAGCACCTCAGAGTATTTCTTGTAGTAGGTATTAGTATAGCCGTCTGGGCCTGGGCTTTTTCCATTAGGGAGGTCTTTCACCACCGCCTGAATCTCCGATACGAAAATGGGGGTATCCAGTTGTTTGCCAATGGAGGCCTCTAGCTGTGGGGAATGGGCCTCTGTGAGATACTGAAGAATGCGTTCGACCCGTTGGGGTTCCGAAGAGCCGGGCAAGGCATCTGGGAGGTTGTACAACTGTGCATAATATTCCCTAAACCTATTTGCTATTTTTGAGGAGTGGATAACTGATGCACCTGTCGTGGAGGTGAGTTTATGGACGTGACCAGTGGCCCGTTGGCGTTCGAGGGCTCTTGCCAGCAACCTCTCACATTTTATTACCAAATTCATAGAATTTGTGCGCCAAATGCGGTATACTTGCCTTAATTTTAGTGTCTAGTAGAGTAGCTAATTCCTGTTGAAGGGCATGTAGCTCCGAAGCCATGATAGGGGTAACATTTTTCTTGTGTATGAGTTCCGCCGAGTGTGTTTTGGCTAAGAGGGGGAAAGCCCCCCTCCCTGGCTTTCTTCAGTCTCGCCCCCTGGGAAATCTGCTCCCCCCGAACCACTGCTTTGTGGCCCTCCCAAACAGATCCCATGCCTACCTCGCCTAATTTATTCTCTGCATAATACAGAGAAATGGTGTCCGATACTTGTTTTAAAGCGACCGCATCATCCAATATGTTGTCTTTCAAACGCCAGCTCCATGTCCGTGCCTCCATAGACAGGGGACGCAGGGAGATAGAAACCGGCGCATGATCAGAAATGGTAATGGAGCCTATGGAAGCTCCAGCTAGGGAATCGAGGGAGTACTGGTCCATCATCAAAAGATCTAAATGCGTATAAATATTGTGAGTAGCTGAAAAATAGCTATAGTCCCTGTCTGCTGGGTGGAATAGTCTGCAGGGACTTCCTAAAATGCTTCAGAAAGGCAAATGAGTGCGTGGAGCGGTCCGAGGACGTGTCTGTGTGGTTCAGGGCTAACGTTAAAGTCCCCCCCCAGGATGAGCTGACCCTCCCGGAAGGCAGTCAGGGATTCTAAAGTAGAGTCTAGGAAGGTAAGCTGTTTGCTATTTGGGGCGTACACAGCTGCAAAAGTGAACTTACGGTTTTAAATGGTGCCTTTAACGAACACAAATCAGCCGTCTGGATCAAGCATTTGATCCTCCGTCATGACAAATGGACAATGTTTGTGGACCGCTATAGCGAAATCCCCCCCCGGATTTAGGACGGGAGGAGTTGCTGAGGTACCACGCTGTATACAGATGGGTAGGGAGGCGGGGGACTGAGTCAGTGCAAAAGTGTGTTTCCTGCAAAAAATTGACGTGCCCCCATGCGTTTCATCTCAAGCCACAACTTACTGCGCTTTGACGGGGATTGTAGGCCGCGTACGTTGTAGGATACGACTTTCAGGGCAGCCATGGTATGAGGTCGCACAGCGGAATCACTAGACCAGTGGCAGGAGGGAGATGAGACCAACAGCACATGCAGGCCCACAGCAAGGAGCACAGTGAACACATAGAGCATAAGCAGGTGTAAAAAACATAGCACATAAAGAACACTGAGAACAAAAACATAGAAAAAAACAAAAGGCCCAAAGGGCATAACATAGTGCAACTTTGCTACTGGTCGGGAGCCACCCCTCCCCCCCCCCTTTAGTGAGGAGATGGTGAAGGCCAGCGAGCAGAGGCAGTCCCCAAAAAGGGAGCATAATTCCAGGGAGTTGTCCTATTGGGGGAAAGTGGTAAGGCACTAGGAGCGAGTCTGCTGGGAGACCCGTGGCCAGTATGAGATGCTTAATCTATCCCTAAACATGGGAAGAAAAATGGTGATAATGATACGGCAGCTAAGGGGGGTCAGGTAACGACTGTAGGCATTTCAGAAGCCATCGGTAGAGAAAACATCTGTTCAGGCCTCTTCCTGTGGAGGATGGGATTGACGGCGTATGTCCAGAGGGACCTCTCCCAGATCCGCGGCGGCAGCCTGGTTGCCACGGTTCGGGGCCAGTGGGGAGAGATATGTCTGGTGATGTCCTCCAGTCCGGTATATCCACCTGAGGCAGTCCAAGCGACTCCAAGAAGCAGGGAAAGTCAGCTTTATTTCGCAGGATAGATTGTTTGTTGATCTTTAGTTGCAGAAAGACTGAACGGGAAACCCCACCTGTAGGGTAGTTGAGCATCTTGTAAGGCTGCCAACAATGGCTTAAGAGCGCGGCGCTGCATCAATGTGTGTCTGGAGAGATCCGGGAAGAAGGATAATTGGGCGCCATCAAAGTCCACATGTCTGACTCCTCTGATTTGACTCATAATGCGTTCTTTGAGCGAGTATTTATGTAACTTGCAAATAATGTCTCTGGGTCAACAGTGTGCTCTGGTGCCTGGCGGCCTAGTATTTGCTTAAAGATCCCTTGCAGGGTGGGTATAATATCCCTCTGGCCTGTTACTTCAGGGAGGACTCTAATGCGGATATTTAATCCTGCGGCTCCTGTTTTCAAAATCGTCTATTTGATCCAGCAGAGCCTCAAGCCTGCGATCCTGCATTTTACAATGGTCAGTAAGGACCTGCAAAGTGGGGGTAGTCTCTTCCCATTGTGTCTCTAAAGCCTCCACTCTACCCCCCCCAAATGTGCTGTGTCTGCCTTTTAGATCCTCAATGTCCTCTCTCAGGTCCTTCTCTACTTCTCACAGAGAGAGCCTGGTGATGATTGGTGAAATGAAGAAAAATATAGAATAGACGGGGCAGTGATCCCCAGAGAAATGGAGAGCCTGTGAAAAATAAGTGACATATATATTAAACTGATAGGCGACGTGTAAAATAAATGATAAGTGGAAACGAAGTGAAGGGAAGGGGAAAAGTGAAGGCAAAAGGAAAAGGAAAGGTGAAAACAAACAGAGAAGGGAGAGGCTGAGGTAGAAAGTGAGGGAGGAAAGAAGTACTGGGGGTTTTATTATATATGTCACTTATTTTTCACAGGCTCTCCATTTCTCTGGGGATCACTGCCCCGTCTATTCTATATTTTTCTTCATTTCACCAATCATCACCAGGCTTTCTCTCTGTGACCCATCTGGGGTGGTGCTTGGGTTGGTGGTGTGCCGCCCCAGGGGGCCCCCTCAGCTCCGGAGCGTGACATCATTAGCTGACCTGACTTGCGGGGCCCCGCTACTTGTGCGCAAGTGTATGCATGTAAGTTTGATGGGTTAGGTGTACTATGTGGGGAACACACTCCACATTTATCCACTATTTTCTCCCAAAGTATTTTTCTCCCTTTTAAATACGACTGTTTTCCATATCCCCAGGTTACCCTTGGTTTTTGCTCCTGAAGAGTGGCGATTAAGCCCCGAAACGCGTAGAGCTTTCATCTACCTATAGGCGTACCTCACTAACAATTATATATGAACGTTCCATTTCCACTCATTGCTTTCTTTTTTGTAACCTGTCTACTTGACACTTTAATGTGTCATATATCCTCTACTCAAGATTTTAGCTATTAAACTGTTCATGCAATGTAATTATAAGTCCTTGTTGGAATGTATACTTTGATGAAACATAGAGTAAGAATAGTAGCTATGTACATTTGAAATCATGTGAATATATGACAATTTTGAATATAATAAAACCTGTTTTATACTTGATTTTTGTACCTGCCCCCGTGTGTCCTCATTTTAAAGTCCCGCCCTTTACCCCAAACATATATATATTTTTTTTTAGCAGAGAATCGAGAATAAAATGGCGATTTGTTGCAATATTTTATGTCACACGGTATTTGTGCAGCGGTGTTTTTAACTGCAACTTTTTGAGAAAAGGGACACTTTCATGAATTTAAAAAAAAAACAAAACAGTATAGTTATCCCAATTTTTTTTGTATAATGCGAAAGATGTTACGAGTAAATAGATACCCAACATGTCACGCTTTATAATTGCATGCACTCTTGGAATGGCGACAAACGTTGGTACCTAAAAATCTTCATAGGCAACACTTTAAATTTTTTTAACGGTTACCAGGTTAGAGTTGGAGGAGGTCTAATGCTAGAATTATTGCTCTTGCTCGAACGATCGCAACGATACCTCACATGTGATTTGAACACCGTTTACATATGCGGGCGCAACTTCCGTATGCGTTTTCTTTGCTGCCCAAGCTTGAGGTGACGGGGGCACTTTAAACATTTTTTGTCTTTATTTTTATATTAAATTGTGTTTAAAAAAAAAAAAATTCATCACTTTTATTGCTCTTACAAGGAATGTAAACATCCCTTGTGACAGTAATGGGTATTGACAGGTACTCTTTATGGAGGGGTCGGGGGTCTAAAAGACCTCCAATCCCTCCTTTGCACTTCAAAGTATTCAGATCACCGAAAAATCTGAATACTGTATATTTTTTATAATCCGGCGCCATTGGCAGCCGAGTAAACAGGAAGTGACGTCGCTTCCGTGTTTACATTTAGGAGACTGGAGCGTATCCGTTTCCGGCTTCGTGCCAGTCAGTCTCTAGCCGCCGGAAGTGGCAATGATCTGTGCACATCTGTCCGCAATCACACAAACGAATTATATACTTAACAGGATTTTTTTTTACCAAAGAGCTGTAGCAGAAAACACTTTGGCTTAAATTTATGACGAGGTTAGATTTTATTGGATTTCTTTTAAAAGTAGAAAAATTTTATTAATTTATTTTTTTCACAATTTTCGCTCTTCCTTCTTCTTTTTTTTTTTTTTTTTTTTTTTTTTTATTTTGCGATGAGAAAAATAAAAAGTGGTGAATAAATACCACCAAAAGAAAGCTCTTTGTGTGAACAAAATGATAAAAATTTAATTTGGGTACAGTGTAACATGACCGCGCAATTCTCATTGAAAGTGCGAGAGCACGGAAAGCTGAAAATTGGTCTGGGAAGTAAGGAGTGGTTAAGAACTATTGTGTGGTCGCATGATCTTTCCCTGTTTGGCATCTGAAAGGAAGGAGAGGATTCTATGCTGTGCTGTGCTCGCTACAGTTTGCGTTTGTGTATGGATTATAAATATCCAATAACCGTTTTACAGCTCCCCAGTAAATCTTTATTGAACACCAAATATGTATTTTTAATGCATTAATGTAGGCATTAGATGATTGACACAAGCTTTCATTTTGTTTAGACTGCATCTGCATCCAAGACTACTTTGTTAAAAAAAAAAAAAATGTTCTACTTGGCTGCTCCGTGCAAGGGTTTTGCACAGAGCAGTCCAATCTTCCTTTTTCTGGGGTGCCCCAGTGGCGCTCCTGGCTCCTTCTCTTTATTGGGTGCTCCCACGGAGAGCCGGTTTCCAGGGGGGCACCTGTGCGTGCTGCTGCTGCTCCTGCGCCACTGGATTTGATTGACATAATTGATTATCAATCTATCCAATGACGACTGGAGTCGCTGGGCTTGTGCACATCGCTGGAATGGACAGGCTCAGGTAAGAAAAAGTGTGTTTGGGGGGGGGGGGGGCTCTGGGGGAGCTGCAGCACAGGTTTTTCACCTTAACCACTTCAGCCCCGGATTTACCCCCTTCCTGACCAGTGCGTTTTTTGCGATTCGGCACTGCGTCGCTTTAACTGACAATTGCGCAGTCATGCGATGTGGCTTCCAAACAAAATTGACGTCCTTTTTTTCCCCACAAATAGAGCTTTCTTTTGGTGGTATTTGATCACCTCTGTGGTTTTTTTCATTTTTTGCGCTATGAACAAAATAAGAGTGACAATTTTGAAAAAAAACTTATTTTTTCTTTTTTTTTTTTTTTTTTTTTTTTTTTACATTTTGCTATAATATCCCCCAAAAATATATAAAAAAAAGTTTTTTCCTCAGTTTAGGCCGATATGTATTCTTCTACATATTTTTGGTAAAGAAAAATCGATCGCAATAAGCGTTAATTGATTTGCGCAAAAGTTATAGCGTTTACAAAATAAGGGAGAGTTTTTTATGGCATTTTTATTTTTTTTTCTTGCTAGTAATGGCGGCGATCAGCGTTTTTTTTTTTGTTTTTTTTTTGGTGACTGCGACATTATGACGGGCACATTGGACATTTTTTGACAATGCACTGATTCCTGTGTAAATGATACTGGCAGTGAAGGGGTTAACCACTAGGGGGCGGGGAGGGGTTAAGTCAGTACTAGGGATGTGTTCTAACTGTAGGGGGGATGGGCTGTGTGTGACAAGTCACTGATCTCTGCTCCCGATGACAGGGAGCAGATATCAGTGACACTGTCACTAGGTAGAGCGGGAAGATGCTGTTTACATCAGCATTTCCCCGTTCTTCCTCTCCGTGAGGCAATCGCGGGTATCCCCGCGCCGATCGAGTCCGTGGGACCCGCGACCCAACTCCGGAGCTTGCGGCGCGTGCGCACGGCGGCAAACTTAAAGTAACGTACGGGTACGTTACTTTGCGCAGCCCTGCCATTCTGCCGACGTATATCTACAGGAGGCGGTCGGCAAGTGGTTAATGCATAGCATGCATTAAGGTGAAAAACCTGGAGACTTTACAACCCCTTTAAAACTTTTTTTTGTTTTTTGAGTTTTAGTGAATGTAGTCACTCGCCATACTATATCCTACCCCCATAGTGTTTAGCAATAGGATGAGGGAGGGGAGTGTCATTTACCACTGTGAATACACCCACATGTGTGACTCTATACTCATGTGGGCTGCACAGATAAGGAGAAAATGAAGAGCTTGGAAGGGAACTGAAACAGGGCATGCTCCGTAGAGGACACCAGCTGGTCTATACAATCTCGGGCTACAGTGGTAACAGGGAAAATGGGAGGGACAGCTGAAGGCAGGATTAACCAGGTACATTTCGTTCTACACTAAATTAATGCTTTATTGGCTTTGTGAGTATGAACACTGTTGTATAGCATGTAATGAGTTTTTCATAGTTTGGGTTTAATGACACTAATGAACCCCCCCCCCCCCCCCCCATGTGTGCATGTGGTTTTTACTGCATTCTACTCAAAATCTATATACTCCTTTGCACAGATAATCCAGCGTTGTATTGCTGCTTTTCACTGTTCAGGTGACCTATCTAGAATCTTGTGTTGCCAGCTATTGGTGGCATGCTTTGCCTGGCTGCTCTGTGTGCCCGGTCCTGCATCCTCTTGGGAGATGTAAATATCCCATGAGACTGCAGTACCAAGGACATGCCATTTTAGCCAATGACAGTGGGGGGGGGGGGGGGGCGTGTGTGTGTGTGTGTGTGTGTGTGTGTGTGTGTGTGTGTGTGTGTGTGTGTGTGTGTGTGTATAAATAAATTATTTTTTATTTATTTTTTTTTTCCCGCTTAAACAAAACTAATTCTTGGGTAATCTGGATCACCTTTATAAATTGTTTTTCATTAGAGGTGCACTGAAATTTCAGTGGCTGAAATGTAATGGAAAAGGTGTTATTGGCATGGTGCAGAAAACGCATGCGACTTTGCCGCAATTTTACTATGCTTTTATGGTTAGTTTTCATAGGTCATGTGACTCAAAGTAACACTGGTGTGTTATTGATGCTTTCTTTCTGCGTTTTCAATGCAATTTAACAGGAAGGGGGTGTGTGTGTGTGTGTGTGTGTGTGTGTGTGTGTGTGTGTGTGTGTGTGTGTGTGTGGGGGTTCCTCCTTCCCCTGACCAAAAATGCAGCAAGCAAGATTTTTAACACTACAACAAAAAAGCACAATGGACCAGTGTGAAGACATACATAGAATTTAAAGGGATACATTTTTCTTGTGCTACAGGCTTGTTCACACCACAAATGCACTCCAAAACCATTCCGGATGTGTTTCTGAATTCCAGGGATGTATTTCAGATGCGTGGTGTGTGCTTTCTTTTTTTTTTTCTCTCTTACTGTACTGGGGTCCGGTGCGTCTTTGATGCGTTCCAGTGCATTCTGTTGCATTTTTTTTTTTCTGGAACTGACTGCACTAGTGTGAAATTATGCAATTGGAAACCATACAACCTATACTTTGTGCGTTTTTTTGATGCAGAAAAAAAACGCACTGGCCTTCATGTGGTGTGAACTGGCCCTAAAGGAAGTAATAATGGACTACACCTTCATATTCATTTAAATTCATGATATTGATTAAAAAGTTGACTATAATACAATTCTATAAAGAAAATATACAGGTATAGAATTAAAAAATCTTTTTCGGTCAAGTGCATCCTGCATTTTCTGTTTCTGAACCAAACTTTCCATTCGGTGCACTGAATTTTTCATACGTTTTTATATTAGGGCTGTAGCTGGATATGTAACTACTCTGGTTTGTTTAGCGTTTACATCATTCACTGATTAAGTTTCTGTGTTTTTGTGACAGATGTCTTTTGCACAACTCTTATCCTTGTGGTTTTTATCTCCTGTCTCCAGATATGTAAGAAAGGCCAAAGAAGAAGCAAAGAATGGCAACTTCCTGAAATCAATTGAATACTTCCGAAAAGCGGAAAACCTACATCCCAGTGCAAAGTTGAAGAGTAGGATCGCAAAGCTTGAAGAGGCTCAACAGCTCAAACTACAAAATGAGCAAGATGATGAGTTTGTGGATGTGCTCAGCAGTGGTTTGATGCTATACAAGGAACTGTACAAGAAACTCTTCGAACATCAGAAAGAAGGTGTAGCCTTTTTGTACAGTCTGTATAGAGATGGAAAAAAAGGTGGTATATTGGCAGATGATATGGGCCTCGGAAAAACTATACAAGTTATTGCTTTCCTATCTGGGATGTTTGATGCAGAATTGGCTAGTTCCGTACTTTTGATAATGCCAACAACCTTAATCAGCAACTGGATAAAAGAGTTTGAAAAATGGACCCCAGGCATGAGGGTAAATGAATTTCACGGTGTCAGTAAAAAAGAACGGGCCAGAAACCTTGAAAAGATTCAGAGGAAGGGTGGTATTCTAATAACTACATACCAGATGCTAATAAACAACTGGCAACAACTGTCTACCTACAATGGAAGAGAGTTTGTCTGGGATTACATTATTTTAGATGAGGCTCACAAAATTAAGACCTCGTCAACAAAGACTGCAAAGTCTTGCGCTGCTTTGCCTGCTAAAAATCGCGTTCTCCTCACCGGAACACCAATCCAAAACAATTTAAGAGAAATGTGGGCTTTGTATGACTTTGCTTGTCAAGGTACATTGCTTGGGACTGCAAAGACTTTCAAAATGGAGTATGAAAATCCAATAACTAGGGCTAGAGAGAGAGATGCTACTGCAGGCGAAAAAGCTCTTGGACTAAAAATTTCTGAAAACCTCATGAACATTATCAAGCCTTACTTTCTGAGAAGAACAAAAAGTGATGTGCAGAACAAAAAGGCTTCAAAACAGCTTTCAGTCTCTCAGTCCGATATTAAAGCACCTGAGATGCCTTCTCTCACCCGAAAGAATGACTTCATAATCTGGGTTTATCTATCAGCCATTCAGGAAGATGTCTATAGAAAATTTTTATCTCTGGACCAAATTAAAGAATTATTGATGACTACAAGGTCACCTCTGGCAGAGCTGACTATTCTAAAAAAATTGTGTGACCACCCCAGACTTTTGTCGGCAAGGGCATGTAGTCAGCTTGGATTGGAGGGCGATATGTCAGAAGATGAGCCTGAGCCAGTTACTAAATTTGATCATCTTTCTGATGAGGCTCTGATTGAAGAGTCTGGAAAACTTCTTCTGCTTATTGAGCTTCTTCATAAACTCAGAGAAGAAGACCACAGAACTCTTGTTTTTTCCCAGTCAAGAAAAATGCTTGACATGGTTGATCGTATTTTGACAAACACAGGATTTAAGATTATGCGCATCGATGGTACTGTTTCCCTTTTAGACCGGGAGAAAAGAATAAATTTGTTTCAAAGCAATAGAAATTACTCTGTACTATTGTTAACCACCCAGGTCGGCGGCGTTGGATTAACTTTAACCGCAGCAGACCGTGTTGTCATTTTTGACCCAAGCTGGAATCCAGCGACTGATGCTCAAGCTGTTGATCGAGCTTATCGAATAGGACAGCAAGCCAATGTGGTCATTTACAGGCTCATAACATGTGGGACGGTGGAAGAAAAAATTTACAGAAGGCAAATCTTTAAAGATTCTTTAATCAGGCAAACGACTGGTGACAAAAAGAATCCTCACCGCTATTTTTCAAAGCAAGAGTTAAAGGAGCTGTTTACTTTAGAGGATACACGTACGTCTACAACCCAGATCCAGCTGCAAAATATGCACTCTTCTCAAAGGAAAACTGACACCAATCTGGATGAGCACATAGCTTACTTGCATACGTTGCCCATCTTTGGCATTTCTGACCATGACCTCATCTATGCACAAGAGACGTCCAGCCAAGAGGACGATGAATGTGAGAATGTGCAAGAAGCACATTACATTAAAGAGCGGGTGCAGAAAGCTCATGAACTTGTACAAATGGAATCTCAGATGAATGAGCAACTAATGGAACAAATAAGAAAGGGAACTGAAGGAGCTTGGCTGCGGCAGATACCTCCCCCAGAAAAACCCAAACCAAGAAGTCTGCCCAGTCTGAAACCAGTAACTTCTCCTCCTGTCATTGTGGATCTAGAAGAACAAGAAATTGCTAATATCAGCTGTCATATGGAAAGTTTGTTAATTGAAAATTCTAGTGAAGATGCAGAAAATCGTCCAATTGCAAGGGCATTACCAGATCAAGTAAATGAAGTCACTAATCTAGTAAGTGATGACTATGAGGAAAACTCGCCAACTCTTTCCATAGAAGTCAAAGGGACAAAGGGTGTAGACTGTCCGATGACCAGCTTTATCGTTTTAGATTCAGATGAAGATGATCTGCCTCCAGCTCCATTCAAATGTGAACCCCCAAGTAACATAAGCATTCAAACAAATGTAATAACTGATGAAGAAAAGGACAAAAATCCCTCAGTTTTACGTCAACAAGATCTGCCTTTGTGGGTAAGTAATAGAATTCTTATAAGAAAAATACCATGCACTCTGCTTTTTAAAGGAGGCGGCCAGTATGTATGTTCATAAAGGGGAGCAACAGGAACACACTGCATGTAGACAGTCTTTGCCAAATTTAAAAGGAAGATAGTACGTACATATTAAATTAATTAAAAAAAAAAAAAAATAACTTAAGCTTTTTTTAGTGTTGAAACATAAAAAGTTTACTATAAGTGTTAACGGGTTCCTATATGGCTCGGACTGTATACCACATGCTATATAAAATGATACTAAAGGTTCAGCTTTTTTTAAAAAACAAATGACAAACATGACATACTTTATTTGCTCTGCACAAAGCCCTTGCACAGAACAACCCCCGATCCTCTTCTTGGGTCCCACACTGGCACTTCTGGCTCATCACCCCCCTCCCACCCCGTGGAGTGACCCCAGAGCAAGCTACTTGCTCTAGGGGCACTCGTACATGCTCGCTCCTGAGCTGCCTCTGTGTGTTTATGGTACACAGCATTGGCTTGGTCCCGCCACTGGCTCCTGCTGCTGTGTGTCAGCCAATGAGGAGAAAGCGCTGCTCCTGTGCACATCGTTGGATCACTATCTGGGTCCAACGATGAGCTGCACAATAAGGGGTGTAGTGTGGTGTGTTTTTTTTTTTTTTTGTCTTGAGTATAGATCCATGTATTGTCCCAAGCGTGTCTGAAGTCAGTTACTGTTGACTGACTCACTACCTCTGCTGGAAGTCTATTCCAAGCATCAACTACTCCTTTCAGTAAAAGAATACCTTCTAAGATTAGTTTTGAACTTTCCACCTGCTAGTTTGAGGTCATGTCCCCATGTTCTTGATAATGGCTTTAAAAATACTGCCCTCAACCATATTCGCCTCCTTGAAGTATTTAAAGTCATGTCTCCCCTTTCTCTTCTTTTCTCCAGACTGTACATATTGTAAGTTGAAGGCTCTCCTGATGTGGTGTTATCCCCCAAACCTTTCACCATTCTTGTTTACCCGTCTCTGGACTTGTTTTATCTTAGCAATATCTTTGTGTGTAAGGGAACTGGACTTAGTACTGGACCTTGTATTTTAAATAAGCTCCTGCTGGTGATGCATCCTAGAATTCTAGTCGCTTTTCCCACTGCCTTTTACATAGCTATACCAGCAAAAAGGGGCCAGCCTGAAGTGATCCAATAGGACTTAATTTTCTGACTAAAGTTCCACTTACAACTTTCCAAGTTCAACTTTTGTGACACAAGCTTTATTGCAGAATTTGGGAGCAGGTTTGTGCCGGATAGGGTTCACTAAATACAATAATGGATTACTTTAATTTGCCTCCTCTTGGGAGTGGTTTTAAAGCAGTTTCAGCTTCTAAAAAAAAAAAAAGTTAGTTAGCAGCTATAAATACTGTAGCTGCTGACTTTTAATAAAAGGACACTTGCCTTTCCAGGGATTCCGCGATGCGGGCTCCCGAAGCTGATTCGTTCACCGGCTCAGGTGCAGGCACCAGCAGCGCAACTGAGGGAAACTGGCAGTGAAGTCTTCAGGCTTCACAGCCGGTTTCCTACTGCGCTTTCTGAATGGCCCCGTTTTCTGGGACATGCACACGTACCAGAAGGCAGAGGGGGTGGGGGGGCAGATGGGGAAATTACGTACCTCCCCGCAGTGGGGTAGGAGGGAAGTCCTGCAGGAAACCAACAAAATGGCAAAAAAACAAACAAGGGGGAGTGGGGTGCTCAATTGAATAAGACCTAGTTTCAATTTCACCTGGAACTCTGCTTTAAGGATGCTAGAGAACTATATTCGAAATGGAAGAAAGTTTTAAATTCAGATTCTCCCTTTTTAATAAATTCAGCTTGTAATGCTTAAAGTGGCAATGCATTCTATGCATGCAGGTGAAAAACCACCTGTGCTGCAGATGCACGCACCCCCGCCCCCCCTGCTTTTTTTTTTTTTAATTTTTCCTTTTCCTGAGCCCGATCCAAACCAGCGATGAGTGCAGCGGCTCCAGCTGCTGTCTCTCCTCATTGGACAGATTGATAGCAGCGGGAGCCATTGGCTCTTGCTGCTGTCAATCAAATCCAGTATCATTAGGGGGGTGGGACTGAGTCCTGCTCTGTCAATGGGCGCATCTTCAGGACTCGAGAGCGAGCCCGCACAGATGCCCCCAAGGAATGAGTCTTTCTGTTGGGGCACCCCATGAAGAGGGGGGCCCAGGATCACCAGCGGGGTACCCCCAAAGAGGATCGGGGCTGCAATCGTTTTGCACAGAGCAGGTAAGTATAGGCATGTTTTTGTTATGTTAAAAAAAAGTTTACAACCCCTTTAACCTTGCTAGATGTTCTCGAAAAATGTTTTCAATGAGGCTCGGTCTTTTGCATGAAACTTCCTGAACAAGCTACCAAGTTCCTTTTTTGCCTTCTTTCCTTTCTAAAATGTTTAGATGTGAGCAGTCTGTTAATGCTGCTGGGTGGTAACGTAGGAGAATACATGCTCTCCTATATGTGGAAGCACTGGGTATGTTCTGTGGCAGAATGTTGGGACAAGTGAAGTCAAGAGTATACTTGTGTGGGGGTTGTTCTAAGTGTCTCTGCAGCTTTACTCTGAATAGGGAAAATAGCAGAGAAATGTTAGTGTTTTGTAATGTAAAACTAAACATGTCCTACCTGCCTGCTCTGTGCAGTGATTTTGCACTGAGCAGTCCCGATCCTCTTCTCAGGTCACCTGCTGGCCCTCTGAGCTCTTCCTGAGATGGGAAGTGTGTGTCACAGCCGGAATCGAGCACTGTGTACTCTATGTAGCTAAAGCTACTTGCATTACATTCGGTGCTTAGAGCCAGTGCAGCACTTAGTGAAGGAAATAGTTTTTGGACCAGTTTGGTCCAGACAAAACGTTTAAAGTCACAAAAAAACTAGAGATCCGCTTTAATTTAAAACCATGCATACAGCATTGATTTGATACTACATCTGCAAAAAGCTATTGCATAAGTCGGTGAGAACTCCTTATTATAATGCTTTTTTGCAGAAGGTTTTATACTGCATGCTGTTTTGTCATGTGAATTGCACAGAATGTAACAGCTGACATTGCTTTCATATCGCTCTATTTTATTTCTCATAGGATGCCTATAGTGCTACGTCAGATGGACATAATGTTACGGAGGATCCAGCTTCAAAAGTTTCTGTGGAGAAAAAATTGTCTTTGTTGGGGTCTCCAGTGGCTAACCCTTTAAACAGCTTTACCAATACTGTGAAATTGGAACAGTCCGATATTGAACATGGAAACCTAAGCGTGAAAGAAAAACTCAGTTTGCAGCTATCAAAATGCGATTTCAATCTTGTACTTGAAGATTCAATGGATCAAGGTGGATATGGTGATAGCATGGGTGAACTGGAAAGTGTTATGGAGACCTCAGTGGCTCAAGAGAACATCCCTATGCTTGTATTAGATGATTCCCTTGAGAATATGAGTCAGGAAGACAACAACTTGGGTCATTCTTCAGATGCTGAAAGTGAAGTTAAAGCTGTAAGTGAAGAAATAGTAAATTCAATGCCCAACCTTGGGGACAGTCCTGAAATAGGTCAGAAGTTTAAACATAACACAAATTATGCAAGCTCGCATCAAAAGGATGTTCAGCTAAATGGCATAGATACTGAGGAGGAGGAGGAGGAGATATGTCATACTGGTCGCCGAAAAGTTTTAAGAAGAATCTCCTCTGAAAGTGAGGAGGAAACTTCTGTGTTCCTTGCTGATGAAAATGAGAGGGTGTATTCTCCTTTTAATAGCCCTTCAGCCAAAGGGCTAAGTGCTTCAACACCTAAGTTAGACAGATCTATTTCTGGCAAACTGATCTCCCCCACCAGAACTCCTATGAGACGCAGATCTATAGCTTCCAGGAGATCTCTTATTGACATCGCTGTAGAGGAAGCAACAGACTTAGAAGAAAGCATTGTTGATGCCAGCAAGGAAAGCAGTGAGGAGGATGAACTTGTTGAAGATGAAGCTGAAGAAGCCAAAGAAGAGCATGTATCTACAGAAGAAGAACCTGCAGGAGAGACACTACCTGAAGGGGAAAGCGCATTGACATCATATGAAGAGCATGAATCCGATAGCTTTATTGGAACCTCTGTGAATGAAGAAGAATCCATAGAGGAATCTACTGGTGAAGTGGAACTCCTTACTAATGAACAAATCGACTGTCTGGCTCAAGATACTGAAGTGATTCAAGCAAAGCGCCCATGCATTAAAGATAATTTTGACACCCTTGTACAACGTGGCAAAGTACTTAAAGATGGTGGCAATGTGAAGGAAGCTCTAGACTGTTTTTTGAAAGCACTTGACATTAAATCAGGTGACCCTGAAGTTATGATGCTTACTTTGAATCTGTACAGGCAGATAACTTAACTATTTAACAATGGGAGACAGCCAGAAGATGTTCTCTAAATGAACAAAATGTGCTAATCCTAAAAACTGCCTGACCCAAATTTGGGCTAAAAACTATTCTACAATCCCAGAGGCCAAGTGCAATGGAAAATACAGTCGCTTAGATCTTTGCAGCTTGTATCAGTATCCAAATATTTGGTAATGGTAACTGAGTGCACCAGCTCTTGCTATTAAAAAAAAAATAAAACCAAACAAACTTCCTCAGCCCCCCCCCCCCCCAAAAAAAATGCTCTATAATTGACCAAAATGAGGCTAAAACTATTCTTGCAAATCCAGAGACTAGGTGCTGTGGCAAAAAACATGGCTTGTATCAATATCTAGAAAAGCTATGGAAACTTGGTAACAGAGTAACCGAGTGCACCAAATCTTGCCATACTATTAAGAAACAAGTTAAAACCATTGAAACTGGGAACACTCACAGGCTGACTGGTCATACATTGTACAATTTTCCTATAGCTTTAATAAATCTAAACACTTTCAATTTGTATGCAATCAGGCAGGCCCTTACACTACATAGCTGAAGGCAAATCTAAAGGGAATTGAAACAGAACATTGTATAAGGTATGGCCAGCTTTATTTTCCTTCTGTATCCACAACTTGCAATAACCATTCCATCCAGCAGTGCCTACTAAAGCACTGAGACCTAACTCCAGGAGACACCAAACTCAGTCCCACATTGGGTATATGAGGGTGCTGATTACCTGCATCATAGAATAGGCCTGCTCGTTGGGTAGTGCTACTGATGTGATTGAGAGTCTGCCCCTGCTATAAAATCAGTAGTAGCACTTGCTTTGTAAATAGGATTGCTACATGATTCAGGTGATTGGCACACTCAACATATTCTGTGAGGGTTGCATTGGTGCTTGGCATCTCATGCACTCTGCTCCTCTTAGTGGCCAGTGCTAGCTGGGCTGATGGATCCAGATGGGGCTTAGGGCGCTTTCACACGGGCGGTCCACCCGGCGGACTCCACTTTGATCAGTGGGGGATCGATCCGCTGAGCAGGCGCATGACAAGCCCGTCTTACCTCACTGTGCAGAGACGGACCTGTCAGCCCCGCTCTCCTCTATGGGGATATGGAATGAAAACTGACCGCCTGTCTGTTTTTCATCTGATCCCATCCGATCCACAAGACGGATGGAAAATAGGGTCACCATCTGTCTGGTTTTCATGGATCGGATAGCAGGGGAAATGCCACCTCTGACATCTGCCGCTCCATAGGGCTGAATGGAGCGTCCAATCGGGTCCCCCTGTAAAACTGGCAGGTGCATCTGTTCAGAAAGCCCGTGTGAAAAGGGGCTTTACACTTGTTTTATGTAAAGCGGGAAGTGCTCATCACCAGTAAGTGCAATGGTTTCTCTTTGTTTAATACATTTTTATTGCTATCTGGTGCACTCTGTTACTAACAAGTTTCTTTTCAGTATTTTCGTAAATAGGTTGAAGATCATAAGTTTGGATAAAACCTTATTTTCAAGGTTTGCTTTCATTTCATAGCTTAAAGTAGAAGGAAAGGCTAAGAATAACCCTACTATAAGATGTTGACTCCTCCATTGCCATGCTTAAATTGGTAGTAAAGCCACATTTTGAAAAATTTCTGACAGACATTATATTTATTACCCTGACTAAAAGCTACCACCTGCCTTCGTGTGCATTTATGGCCCCTGATCTGTGTCGCGGCAATGCGACTGCTGTGCAGGAGTGATGTCCTTGCGGTTTAGCCATTCAATTGGCTGAAGGCAGGTGACCCAGAAGGAGGACCGGGTGAAGATGGAAGCGCCCGGGCCCCACAGGATTGACCGCACTGCAGCACTGGAGGGCTTGTTTGCCATTTGCCATATTGTGCTAAATATCCTGTGCATACTAGCACATTATGACATATACCTGCAGGGGGCCCCTAAGAAGTAAAAATGTGCCCGAATTTAATAACTCTTTCAATTTTAGCATAAATTATGTTAATACTGTTTTGTTCTATGCAGTCACATGACTTTAAAGCTCCAGGGTCTTTTGTGTTTAATGTGCGGCTGGTGGGAAAGTTTCTAGATCAGTGGATGTTGGCGGGTGATGTCGCTACTCTAGGTGATTCAACCCTGTTAGCCCTTCATATTACACAAAGGAGCTGGAATTAAAAATGTTATAGCAATATCTGGTGTGCTATGTTTCTTATATGTGTATGTTTTGTGCTAATGGTTGGAATTTTTATTCCAGTTTTCATAAAGAAGTTGAAAATAAAAGTTGCGTAAAGCCTGAATTGCAAGGTTTGATACCGCTTCACAGCTTAAGTCGTAAACTTCCATGTGCGGTGGGACATGAAGTACCTGTCAAAACTAGGAACTCCGCTAAGAGGGGGGAAAAAAGGGACATTCACCTTAACCACTTCAATACATGGCACGTTTACCCCCTTCCTGCCTAGACAATTTTTTTAGCTTTCAGTGCTCTAGCACTTTGAATACCAATTACTCCAGTCATGGATTTTTCCACATAAAATAGAGCTTTCTTTTGGTGGTATTTAATAACCACTGGGTTTTTTTATTTTTTGCGATATAAGTGAAAAAAAGGGTGAATGTTTTGGGGAAAACTTTGTTTTTTTTTGTTTCTACTATAAAATTTTGCAAAAGACATTTGCAATATAAGGTTACAAACCCTGGCAGAATTTGACTTCTTGGTCATTTTTCAGAGAGTAGGATTAACACAAACTTTCTTATCGTACATCACGGGACACAGAGCCATAGTAGTTACTATGTGGGTTATAGGCCACCTTCAGGTGATGTGGACACTGGCACACCCTAAGACAGGAAGTCCACTCCCTATGTAACCCCTCCCACTACTGGAAGTACCTCAGTTTTTTTGCCAGTGTCTAAGGTGTTGGTCATGAGTAAAGATGTGCTGTGCTGAGCTCCACTGGAGCAATCCTTGCTGGGGCTAGCTATGCAGCCGGGACCATTCAAAGTGTCTTTTAGGACAAATTGAATGGCACCCGGGCCTCATGTCCAAAGAAATGAGGTCTTGCCTGTAAACGCTTCTGTTTTAGAGAGCTGAACCCCGGGATCCAGTGCTTTTGGTAGTAGGGCCATAAAGTTGTACTGGCGGGGGTGCTATTACAGGTCCAGGATTGTGGGTTTCCCCGAGGGATCCCCAGCTCCTCAAGGTTTAATGGAACCCACTGTGAAGGGTGAAGCTTGGGTCAGTTTTCTAAGAAATTTTTGAAATTTTCTTATGTCTCCTTTTAAATTTAGTGAATGTTGTCATGCCTATGTGTTACCTTACCACTGGGGGCTGTATAGAGCACTTTCCATCTCATGTGTTTCTGAGAGCCCACGATGTGTCCAGGAACAGCAGTTTCCTTTCCTCCAGCCAGCAGCGAACCTCTGGTAAGTCTGAGGGTTTTTTTTTTCCTCCCCACCAGATGCCCCCCTGTGCTGTTTTTTTCTCCCCCTCTTCACGGGGAAGAAGCTCCAAAAAAACAAACAAAAAAAAAAACAAAAAAACGGCACGCTGCCTTGCTCGGCGGCTTCCCGCCCCCCCCCCCCCTCCCCATTTTCTTTCCCCTTACTGCCAATCCCATAGGATCGGAAGCCCACGCTCTCACGGGAAAGGCTCTTTTCAAAAGGAAAGTAGAGGGCCCATAGGCAGGGGGGGACTGGGCTTAGCACGGCATTGGTGTCCTCCAACATCCAGCACGGGAAAGAGTGTTTAAAAGGCACCATTGTTACTGCTGCAAGCTGCGGAGGGACACAAGAGCAAAGGTGGCATGAAAGGTTTGGTGACACAGGCATTCCTTTTAACACATTTATTACTGCATCAGGCTGAGCATTAATTGCAACGGTATAGCTGGACTATTGCTCTAGCAGTGGATGCATTCCTTCTGGTAGTACCTCTGCTTTGTTCATTGGGCTATGGTCGGAAGGGGGGGTGGTAAAAACACCTCAAAAAAGGCTCTAGAAAGTCTACAGTCACACGGAAGCCTAGAACCATCTCAAAAAAGATGGCATCCTCCCCTGAAAGTAATCTGGCTGGTCAGTGAGCCATCAGGAGTGACGAGTGTTGCAGCTGCGCTTAACACTGCAGCCCCTGTATATATTACTAAGGAGGTTTTTTTCTTCAACCGTTTTAGGCTTGGAGCAAAAAATTGACGCTTTCATCGCATCCCAGAGTGGGACTAAGTGTAATAGGTCCCCGTCCATTGCTCAGGACCCTCATGCTGAGGAACAAGGGGCGAGAGATGACAAATTTCTCTCGGGAGACCAGGAAGAGGCTGATGACTCTTCCGAAGAACCTAATACAGAAGGATCAGGTTCACAAGAAAGATTGTTCGTGTACAGTCTCTCACTGAATTGGTCCGCTCCACATTTTTGCTGCCAGTAGCTGAGTTAGTCGATGAGCCCACTTCTGGTTTGGGTTCATGAAAGCCTCCCCAAACTATTCATGCTTTTCCTATACTTTCATGGCTAAAAAAGCTTATGTATTCTGAGTGGGAGCACCCAGATAGTTTTCTTTATCGTACATCATAGGACACAGAGCCTCAAGTAATTACTTGGTGGATTATGGGCCTACCTTCAGGTGTTGACACTGGTATAACCAATACAGGAAGTTGACTTCCCTATATAACCCCTCCTCCTTCCAGGATTCCTCAGTTTTTTTTCACCAGTGTCTAAGGTGTTGGTCGTGAGTGAAGATGTGCTTTGAGGAGCTCCAGGGAGGGATCCATGCTGGATTTAAAAAACCTCCACAATCGGATCTATCCTTGCCACTGAGGCCATAGGATGGTACCTGGGCCTCGCATTGAAGATCGAGGATTTGCCTGTAAGCTTCTCTTTGAGAGCTGGACCCTAGGAACCAGGACTATTTTTGGTTTTTCCACATTACCTAAAGTTGTTCTTGACGGATGCTATACAGGTCCAAAGGAGCGAAACCCCTTTTAAAAGGGCCCCAGTCTTTAAAGGTTTAACTACGCTGCCTGCCGTGATGGGTGAAAGTTGGATCTGTCTGTTGAATCGGCAGTATCCTGCAGCGAGGAAAAGGTAAGGAAAGAGGCTAGGTACTGTAAAAGGTGCCTATGCTTTCCTTCCATCTTTTAAAGACATGCCTTTTTAAAAAGGTCTCCTCTAGAGGGAGTAAAATTACACATACCTTACTTGTTGCCTTAATCATCTCTGTGTCAGGCTTGAAACAGCCATGTGTGGTCCCAGCAGCAGTGGGGGGTTCTTAGTGAACAAAATGGATTTCTTTAGAGTAATCAAAGGGATAAAGATTTTCTGGCTGACAGTAGATGCAGCAGTATGAAGTGTATAGGTTTGTTATCACTAAACCGCTTCATCTAAAGAACTTACAGGTAGATATAGCTATTGTCTTTTAAGATACTACATCTCCTGGCTATATCCCTCCCCCTCCCTCCTCTGTTAGGCATGCTGACCAGTTCCTCTAAGTCAGAAAGATAAAGCACCAGCCCTTATATACACTTAGTGTGTTGTTGTTTAAACATGTAAGCCTGTGATCAGGCAGTAGTTTTTTGTAACTCACAGCGTGCTTTCTCGGCAATGCCGCCTCCTTCTCACTGTCCGTGATTGGTAACAGCGGGTGCGCACACAGGTTACGTTAATAGATCCACACAGCTGAATCAGGATTCTCACCTGATGTCTGTAAAGAGTTGAAGGGGCGGGTCGCGAATGGGGCATGTTATTCAGGGCGATGTGTAAGTCATAGAAGACACCCACACAGCTGATCTGTCTCACAGATAAATGGTGCTAAGGGTGGAACACTGAGGATGCCAATCAGGATTCTTACCTGATGTCTGTAATGAAGTTAGCTCATAAAGAGTCTGTTGCAGCCATGGCCACTCACACTAAGAACACAGCAGCGCTGGGCACGTAAGAGCTGTATCGCAGGCATTTCCAGCACAGGAAATAGGATTGTTATCAGCAGTTAAATACTGATTCTATGATGGCACTTGTCTTGTAAATTTTGATCAAGGCAAACAGATTTTTTGTACCTTGTATTATGACTTCCAAAGCTACTGCGAAGGTACCTAAGGTGCCACCCCCAGGCGCTGGGAAACCCAGTCATGCCGCCAAATTGTCATCCTCTCTGGAGATACCGGACATGGCTAGCCAGGGTGAGTCATTGGAAGCCAGCGGTGGTGCAACTGCTTTACACACTTCAGCCACTGTATACGTGACTGAAGATGCATTTTCCTCAGCCCTGCAGGACCTAGAAGGAAGATTAGCGGCTCTAATCGCATCCTCCATCCAGGTGGATAGGAAGCGTCCTAGATCCCTCTCCCCCACCTTAAATTCTTTAACAGTGGAGGGTCCAGGGGAATTGTGAGAACAAGATGAGGTGTCTCCCTCACATAAAAGGAAAGACAAGCCGGTTATTCCTCTGCTGAGGAAACAATACTTGATGTGTCATTTTCACAAACTGAAGTTCAGAACCTTACTGAAATGGTTCGCTCTGCTTTCATGCTACCCCTAACAGAGCTAGCTGAAGGTCCGGTTTCCTCCCTGGGTTCCCTCAAACCTTTGCAACCATTGCATGCGTTTCCTGTCCGCATTACTAGAAGGGCTTATTTATACCGAAGAGGATCATCCGGATAAGCATTTTTCCACTCCGAAGAGATTCTCAGTTCTCTATCCTATGGAGGAAAAGTTCACCAGAAGATGGAAAGTTCCTGCAGTTGACGCTGCAATTTCCAATGTGAATAAGAGTTTAACTTGTCCAGTGGACAATGCACTTATGCTTAAAGATCCAACAGATAAGAAGTTGGAAGGCCTGTTAAAATCCTCTTTTTCCTTAGCAGGGAGCGTGACTCAGCCTGCAATTGCAGCTATAGGCATCTGTCAGCCCTTAAAGGACCAGTTCACAGATGCTCTTAACGAGCTCCCTGCACAACAGGCCTGGGAATCGGCAGAACTGCCTAGAGCATTATGCTTTGCCATAGATGCTATGAAGTTTCAGATTCGGTTCATCAGGCTTCTCGCCTTGCGCTTGTGCTAGTTCATATGCGAAGAACCCTTTGGTTAAAGGGTTGGTCAGCTGAAGCAACTTGCAAGAATCTTTTAACCAATTTTCCCTTTAAAGGGAGAACGACTATTTGGCGAGAGTTTGGATAAGTATATCCAGACAATCTCAAGCGGAAAGACTATGCTTTTGCCAGTTAAAAGAAGATATAAACGTCCTTCATTTAAGTGCACCTTTTCTCCTGCGCCAGGTACATCTGCCTCTAGGCAGGGGCGACTGCCTCCACCGTCAGAATCTAGAGGAAGACCTCAGGGTCAGACCCAGGCACAAAAGACCTGGGCCGCAAGCCTGCAAAGCAGAATACCAAGGCCTCATCATGAAGAGACATCTCCCCTCACCAAGGTGGGGGGAAGACTTCTGGGGTACTCCAGAAGTCTGGCAAAGGGAGATTCAGGACAAATGGACTCTCTCCACAGTCTTTCTAGGATACAAGCTAGAGTTTCGAGAGTTTCCACCATCTCATTTTCGGAGATCAAATGTTCCCAAAGATCCGGGGGAAAAAGCAATCCCTGTTGCAAGCATTAGACCGATTATTGACTCAAGGGGTGATCATACAGATTCCCAAACAAGAGCAAGGTTTGGGGTACTACTCAAACCTGTTTACGGCACCAAAGCCAAATGGGGGTATCGGACCAATTCTAGATCTATGGAATCTAAATCAGTTCCTGAAGATCCGCTCCTTTCGCATGGAGTCGATCAGATCGGTTTCCGTCCTACAAGGAGAACTTTTGGCATCCATCAGAGATGCATATCTGCATGTCCCTATATTCCCTCCTCACCAGAAGTTTCTGCGATTTGAAGTAGAACAAAGGCATTTTCAGTTTGTAGCCTTGCCCTTCGGGCTAGCTACAGCACCTCGGGTATTCACAAAGATACTAGACCCACCTCTAGCAAGGTTTAAGGGCACAGGGCATAACTGCCTTGGCTTACCTAGACGATCTATTGTTAATAGACCAGTTGGTGGCCCGCTTGAAGCAGGATGTAGCCATTACAGGCAGTTACCTGGAGAATCTGGATTTGATTCTCAACCTGAAGAAATCCTCCTTAAAGCCATTAAAAAGGCCGGAGTATCTGGGCCTGATCATAGACACAGCCCAGAAAAGGGTGTTCTTGCCTCCCGCAAAGATAAGCTCCATACAGGAGCTGGTGCGGATGGTCAGGTCAAAGAGAAATCCCTCAATACGTCTTTGCATGAGGTCATTAGGAAAGATGGTAGCTTCATTCGAAGCAGTTCCCTATGCCCAATTCCATTCAAGACTGTTTCAAAACAGTATCCTGTCTGCTTGGAACAAGACGATTCAAGCTTTAGATTTACCAATGAGGCTGTCCCCAAGAATGTCTCAAAGACTCGGTTACTAAATCGGAACCTGCTGAAGGGAAAGTCCTTCAGACCAATTGTTTGAAAAGTAGTCACGACAGATGCCAGCCTTTCAGGATGGGGAGCAGTACTAGAGAAGACTGTTGTCCAGGGACAGTGGTCAAGAACCGAAGGAGCCTTGCCCATAAACATCCTGGAGATTCGGGCAGTGTATTTGGCTCTGAGAACCTGGACTTCCAGGTTAAAAAAATTGTCCTGTCAGGATCCAATCGGACAATGCCACGGCCGTGGCATATATCAATCATCAAGGGGGCACCAAAAGTCTCTCAGCTCAGAGAGAGGTGAACCAGATTATAACTTGGGCAGAAAAGAATGTCCCATTCCTATCGGCAGTTTTCATTCTGGGAGTAGAGAATTGGCAGGCGGACTACTTAAGTCGCCAGCAATTCCCGGGGGAATGGTCTCTTCATCCCGAGATTTTCCATGCGATTTGCCAAAGATGGGGGACTCCGGACCTAGACCTTCTAGCGTCCAGGTTCAACACGAAGCTAGTCAATTTTGTGTCAAGGACAAGGGACTCACTCGCATACAGAACAGATGCGTTGGTGACCCCATGGGATCAGTTTTCACTGATCTATGCATTTCCCCCGATTCAGTTGCTACCTCGACTTCTCTGCAGGATTAGGCTGGAAGAAAAGTCGGTAATACTGGTAGCACCAGCATGGCCCAGAAGGTCATGGTATGCAGAGATCGTAAAGATGACAGTGGAGGGTCCACGGCTCCTCCCACTAAGGCCAGACCTGCTATCACAGGGGCCCATATTCCATCCTACTTTTACGAATGCTAAATTTAATGGTCTGGCTATTGAGACCCACATTCTGAAGAAGCGTGGGCTTTCCAGGGCAGTTATTTCTACTTTAATGCTAAGAAGCCAGCTTCTAGAGCTATATATTATAGAGTCTTATTCATGGTGTTTCTCTGTATGCAAGCGGATAACTTGATGACACAAAGTGAACACCGTGGCGCTAGTGCTTAAAAAAAACTGTAAATATCCAAAATGAAACCAAATAATAAGCACCACACATATATATCACATAAATGCCCACCCAGTGACAAGTGAAAAAAACATAAATAATTCAGACGCTGCTAGAAAACAAACACCAGTTCTTTTAAATGTTCATTTTCTATTCTTTTCTTTTCTTCAACTTCCACCACACCCAAGTGTTTGGTGATCCTACTCCCTATGGTAATCCACTCACCGAATCCTAATGCTCACACTCTCGTGTTAGGGCTTAAAAGCTTGTTGACCACATCACATGAGTCACATCGGCAGATCACAATATCAGAATCATATGCAGCGATCGTTCCATATGTGAAAAATTAAAGAATACTCCAATAGTGCAAAAACGTATACAAATTTATTAAAAGCACTCAAAATCTTCAGTATCAAACTCGCATATAACAAGTGTCAAATACGCAGATAAAAACTTCCACAGCAAATCTATCTTCACAGCACAGCAACAAATGCATATAGATCAGCCACTTAATGAGTTGTGGTCACGGCAGACCCGAGTTGTGCAGGCGTCAGACTATCTCTCTCACCTACTCCCCGGCGCCTCCCCGCTCTATCGATGTGTCACTTCCTCATACGATGCGGCAGTGTCACTCGTCATTGGTGGGGTACGTCACACAGCCACGCCCCGACACCTTTCGTCATACACCGGCTTAATCATGAGAATCCCGAGAAGTCGTGCGGCCCAAAGAGGTGAATCATATCCTATCTTGGGCAGAAGACAACATTCCTTGTCTGTCAGCAATCTTCATTCCAGGGATAGGGAATTGGCAGGCGGACTACTTGAGTCGCCAACAGTTGTTCCTGGGAGAATGGGCTCTTCACCCCGACATCCTTTTGTCAATATGTCAAAGCTGGGAATTCTGGACGTGGATCTATTTGCGTCCAGGTTCAACAACAAGATCGACAACTTTGTGTCAAGGGCAAGGGATCCGATGGCATGCTTAACAGATGCCTTGGTTTTTCCGTGGGATCAGTTTTCACTGATTTATGCGTTCCCTCCTGTTCTGCTGCTTCCGCGCCTTCTTCGCAGGATCAAGCAGGAAGGGAAGGAGGTGATTATTGTGGCTCAGGAAATCTTGGTTTGCAGGGATCGTAAACATGGCGGTAGGGGACCCATGGACTCTTCCACTATGGCCAGACCTTCTCTCACAAAGGCCGGTATTCCATCCTACCTTACAAACGCTAAATTTAACGGTCTGGCTATTGAGACCCACATTCTGAAAGACTGTGAGCTTCAGTAGTTTCTACTTTGGTTAATGCTAGGAAGCCAGCCTCCAGAGTCATATACTCTATAGGATTGATAATGAAGCTGGCCTTGAGTACTATCAAAGGCCAGTTGTCGGCCTAATCAGTGTTTTTTCAAGGACCACTTGCTTCACACTCTCTGGTTCGTAACCTTATTCAGGGGGTAACGTGGATTAACCCTGCAGTTAGGTCACCCCTGAAGTCTTGGGACTTGATTTTAGTGCTGTTGGCATTACAGAAACAGCCTTTTGATCCAATATGAGATATTCCCTTGGTTCTCTTGACAAGGAAAATAATTTTCTTGGTTGCCATATCTTCTGCAAGAAGAGTATCAGAGTTGGCTGCTCTTTCTTGTAAAGAGCCATATTTGATTATTCATAAGGATAAAGTTGTATTGCAGCCTCATCCTAATTTCCTACCGAAGGTAGTGTCAGGTTTTCATTTAAACCAGGATATTCTGCCTTAATTTTTTCCAGAACCTCGTTCTGTAGAAGAAAGGTCACTACATTCTCTTGCTGTGGTGAGAGCGGTCAAGGTCTATTTGAAGGTGACCGCTCAGATTCGTAAAACGGATGTTTTGTTTGTGTTGCCAGACGGTCCTTTAAATAGGATAGGCAGCATCAAAATCTACTATTTCTAAATGGATTTGTCAAGTGATTGTTCAAGCTTATGGTTTAAAAAGGAAAATTCCACCTTTTCATATTAAAGCGCACTCCACCAGGGCAGTTAGTGCTTCTTGGGTAGTGCATCACCAAGCCTCCTTGGCTCAGATCTGCAAGGCTGCAACATGGTCTTCAGTCCATACATTTACCAGATTCTATCAAGTAGATATAAAAGGTCATGAGGATATAGCCTTTGGACGCAGTGTACTGCAGGCTGCAGTAGAAGTCCTCTAGTCTCTCAGTGCCCTACTTTTGTTGTCTCCCTCCCTTCAGTTGGCATTGCTATGGGACATCCCACATAGTAACTACTACAGTACCTGACCGCGAGATTGTGTTTCCAGCGCGATCCCATCGCGCTGGTTCTCAGCGACAGGGTACTGTGCATGTTGCGCTGGATCACTCATCGGGAAAGGGAACTTTTTTTTTTCTTCCGCGATGAGCGACAGGCAGTGCTGACAGCTGTCTGGTATGAATCCTGAGGGGGAATGCCGTGCCAAATTTTGAATGAAAAAACCGGCGTGGGTTCCCCCCAGGGGCATACCAGGCCCTTAGGTCTGGTATGGATTGTAAGAGGAACCCACTACGCCGAAAAATTGGCGTGGGGTCCCCCCAAAGTCCATACCAGACCCTTATCCGAGCACGCAGCCCGGCCGGCCAGGAAAGGGGGTGGGGACGAGCGAGCGCCCCCCCCCCCCTTCTGAGCCGTACCAGGTAGCATGCCGGGGGGGTGCCTTGGGGGAGGGGGGCGCCCTGTGGGCCCCCCCACCCCAAAGTACCTTGTCCCCATGTTGATGAGGACAAGGGCCTCTTCCCGACAACCCTGGCTGTTGGTTGTCGGGGTCTGCGGGCGGAGGGCTTATCGGAATCCGGGAGCCCCCTTTAATATGGGGGCCCCCAGATCCCAGCCCCCCACTCTATGTGAATGAGTATGGGGTACATGGTAGAGGTCGACCGATATGGGTTTTTCTCTGGCCGATGCCGATATTTAGAAATCGGGGAGGCCGATGGCCGATATATGATGCCGATTTTTAGGCCGATTTTTTTTTTTTTTTTTTTCATTCTTTTCATAAAATCTAACAGTTTAGTCAAATAATAAAGAAGGGATACAGGAAATTGCTTAAATTAACCATTTATTAAACAGAAGTACACAACAATGTATCTTAAAAATACACAAAAACAGGTGAGGTAATCAAAACTTTTCAAAGAAATCAACGTAATCAACAGCAATAGATAAAATGGCCATTACTGAGGTAAGTTTGTAAACAGTACAAAAGTGCAAATTTTCTTTTAGTTTTAGGCTTTTTGCTTCCGTTCCAGTCCCGGATTCTCTTCTTCTTCACCCGCATCCATCACTTAAAAGTTCTCTTAGTACTCCCAGTTTAAGAGCTTCAGGTTGTAGTTCAGGAAACACAGTCTCTCTGCATTTTCTCCTGTGAGCCTGCTCCTCTTCTTGTCATAAATGATCCCAATCTCACTGAATACTCTTTCACTGGGAACAGAAGAGGCAGGTGGACAGAGAAATTTTCTTGCCAGTGGTGCAAGGTGGCACAGGCGGGATGCATTCTGTTTCCACCATTCCAGTGGCAGACCAGTCCGTCTGTCTATCAGTGGCTCTCGGAGGTACTTTTCCAACTGCTCAGAAATTAAGTGCTCATCACTTTCTTCAGCAGGAGTTCCATGAGCCCCCAAAATGTCTGCATACATTTTCTCCATAAGACCAGAGGGACTGGGTTTCTCCTCCTCTTCTACTCTTGTCCTGGTCCGTTTTGGTTCTGGTCCTTCGTCTCCACTGGTGGCTCTTTTTTGTTGCTCGGACACAATAGCGTGCTCTTCTCGCAGCCAAGTTTTTGCTTTGCTCAGTGTGTCCCCTACAAATACATGACCCTTGTACCGAGGATCAAGCAGTGTTGCCAGCACCAAACATTTGTTATCTTCCATCTTTGTGAATCGTCTCTCCAAGCTTTGCCACATGGTTTCCCTAAGTGTTTTGATCCCCCTTGTGGTGTGACCCTCTGCCTGAAGCACCATCTTCAGCACAGCAATGCATGGGATAATGCAGGAGATGGAGGCCTCTGCCTTGCTGATATCCAAAGTCACTTCCTCAATAGGGCCCAGTGTATCTATCAAATTTGAGATGATATCCCATTGTTCTGCTGGAGGTGTGGTAAACTTGCCATGTTCTGCTACATAGAGATTCAGGGCACGCTTCTGCTCCAGCATCCTCTGCAACATATGTAATGTGGAGTTCCAGCGGGTGGGAACATCCTGAATGATGCTGTGCTGGGGGAGGCCAAGATCTTTTTGGATGGCTCCAAGACGCTGCTTTGCAAGCACAGAGTGGCTAAAGTGTGTAGCACAAGTCTTTAATTTGGCAATGATGTCCCCCACTACTCGCTGACTGCTGATGCCCTCTTTCACCACAAGCTGTAATGTGTGTGCACTGCAGCTTAAGTCTGGTATATCTGCCAGTCTGAGGCCTTTAATCATGTTAGCACCACTGTCTCGCAGCACAAGCACCACTCTGTCTTGGTTGATGTCCCAATCATTGAGCATGCTAAGGAACATCTCCCTGATATAGTCCCCAGTATGGGAGCCAGACATGGCCTTGACATTTAGAATTACCTGTTTCCTTTCCCAGTTACTGTCTATAAAATGACATGTTGGGCTCATAAGTGATTCTGTTTCACCAGACCAACAGTCTGTTGTGAAGGACAAATAGGGGCCAGCATTCTCTGTTGCAATTAGTGTCTTAATTTGCTGTGTAACCTTTTTGTACACACTGTCCAGCATGTCTGTGCGGTAGTATTTTTCACTTTTGATTGAATATCTTGGTTCTATTGTTGCCAGCAAGCGTTGGAAGCCAATATCTGCAACAACTGTAAAGGGCTGGTTGTCTGTGGCAATCATTTCTGTGATTAGGGTATCAATTTTCTTGGACCGGGGATCAGTATTTTGCCATTTTCTTTTAGAATCAAACATCTGTACTACAGTGGGCTGAAAGTTGGCTGAAGAAGCAGCTGCATCTTCTTTCTCCCTCTGTGCGTCTTTATAAGATTGGAGGTGGTGGACTTTCAGATGATTCCAGATATTTGTGGTATTTTTAGCCTTTCCTTTTTCTGCTCCCATGCTCAGCAATTTCTGGCAGATATTGCACTTGGCCTTCCCTGATGTTGGCTCACTGAAATACTGCCATACTGGGTTTGATTTCTTTTCAGCCATCATCAGACTGTAATTATTAAAAATATATATATATATATATATATATATATATATATATATATATATATATATATATATATATATATATATATATAATCTTAGTCATTTTAAAGGAGGGGGGTACAGAGAGGGGGCTGTGGAGGGAAGGGGGTACAGCAGTGGCGGCTGGTGCTCAAACTTTTGGGGGAGGGCGCAACAAACTGAAAAAAAAAAACATCAAACGCAGGCACTGTGCCCCATCCAACGCAGGCACTGTGCCCCATCCAACGCAGGCACTGTGCCCCATCCAACGCAGGCACTGTGCCCCATCCAACGCAGGCACTGTGCCCCATCCAACGCAGGCACTGTGCCCCATCCAACGCAGGCACTGTGCCCCATCCAACGCAGGCACTATGCATCCCCCGCCCGCCACTTACCTTGTCTCAGTGGGGCAGCGGGTCATGGCGGCGGTGTCCTCCACGATCCTCGATGTCTTCTCCCGTCCTCTGTACAGGTGTCCAATCACAACGCCTGTCGTTTCAGCGAATCAGGTGACAGGTAATAGACCCGAGCACCTGATTGGCTGAGAGGCGGTTCAGTGTTAGGAAAGTGAATGAATCGCTTTCCTAAAACAGCGCTGAGTGAACAGCATGGCACCTGCTGTTCACCTTTTTGGACACCTATTAGAGCCTATGGCTCTAATCAGGTGCTTCCAAAAAATACCATGCAATTATGCATGAACCTATCTATGGTGATAGAAGTGACAGGAGAGAGGTGGTGGCGCCTGTGCGTCCCTTATGGACGCACCGCCACTGGGGTACAGAGAGGTGGCTGTGGAGGAGGGGGGAGTACAGAGAGGTGGTTGTGGAGCCACCTCTCTGTACCCCCCTCCTCCACAGCCACCTCTCTGTAACGGGCGTAGGTGGGGAATGGGGATGCATTGTGGAGAGGGATGGATGGTGCTGTGGGTGGGTGGGTGGGGATGGGTTGTGGAGAGGGGTGGATGGGGATGGGTTGTGGAGAGGGATGGATGGTGATGGGTTGTGGAGAGGGATGGGTGGGGATGGGTTGTGGAGAGGGGTGGGTGGGGATGGGTTGTGGAGAGGGGTGGGTGGGGATGGGTTGTGGAGAGGGGTGGATGGGGATGGGTTGTGGAAAGGGGTGGATGGGGATGGGTTGTGGAGAGGGATGGATGGGGATGGGTTGTGGATGGTGATAGGTTGTGGAGAGGGATGGATGGGGATGGGTTGTGGAGAGGGATGGATGGGGATGGGTTGTGGATGGTGATGGGTTGTGGAGAGGGATGGATGGGGATGGGTTGTGGATGGGTTGTGGATGGTGATGGGTTGTGGAGAGGGATGGATGGGGATAGGTTGTGGATGGTGATGGGTTGTGGAGAGGGGTGGATGGGGATGGGTTGTGGAGAGGGGTGGATGGGGATGGGTTGTGGAGAGGGGGGGATGGGTTGTGGAGAGGGGGGGATGGGTTGTGGAGAGGGATTGATGGGGATGGGTTGTGGAGATGGGTGGATGGGGATGGGTTGTGGAGAGGGGTGGATGGGGATGGGTTGTGGAGAGGGGTGGATGGGGATGGGTTGTGGAGAGGGGGGGATGGGTTGTGGAGAGGGGTGGATGGGGATGGGTTGTGGAGAGGGGGGGATGGGTTGTGGAGAGGGGGGGATGGGTTGTGGAGAGGGGTGGATGGGGATGGGTTGTGGAGAGGGATGGGTGGGGATGGGTTGTGGAGAGGGGTGGGTGGGGATGGGTTGTGGAGAGGGGTGGGTGGGGATGGGTTGTGGAGAGGGGTGGATGGGGATGGGTTGTGGAGAGGGGTGGATGGGGATGGGTTGTGGAGAGGGGTGGATGGGGATGGGTTGTGGAGAGGGATGGATGGGGATGGGTTGTGGATGGTGATGGGTTGTGGAGAGGGATGGATGGGGATGGGTTGTGGAGAGGGGTGGGTGGGGATGGGTTGTGGAGAGGGGTGGGTGGGGATGGGTTGTGGAGAGGGATGGATGGGGATGGGTTGTGGAGAGGGATGGATGGGGATGGGTTGTGGATGGTGATGGGTTGTGGAGAGGGATGGATGGGGATGGGTTGTGGAGAGGGGTGGGTGGGGATGGGTTGTGGAGAGGAGTGGGTGGGGATGGGTTGTGGAGAGGGGTGGATGGGGATGGGTTGTGGAGAGGGGTGGATGGGGATGGGTTGTGGAGAGGGATGGATGGGGATGGGTTGTGGAGAGGGATGGGTTGTGGGGATGGGTTGTGGATGGTGATGGGTTGTGGAGAGGGATGGATGGGGATGGGTTGTGGAGAGGGGTGGGTGGGGATGGGTTGTGGAGAGGGGTGGGTGGGGATGGGTTGTGGAGAGGGGTGGGTGGGGATGGGTTGTGGAGAGGGATGGGTGGGGATGGGTTGTGGAGAGGGATGGATGGGGATGGGTTGTGGAGAGGGATGGATGGGGATGGGTTGTGGAGAGGGATGGGTGGGGATGGGTTGTGGAGAGGGGTGGGTGGGGATGGGTTGTGGGGATGGGATGGGGATGGGTTGTGGAGAGGGGTGGATGGGGATGGGTTGTGGAGAGGGATGGATGGGGATGGGTTGTGGATGGGGATGGGTTGTGGAGAGGGATGGATGGGGATGGGTTGTGGAGAGGGATGGATGGGGATGGGTTGTGGAGAGGGGGGGATGAAGATGATTGAGTTGCATTGTGAAAATGGATCTCCACAATGCAACTCTTTTATATACACCCAGTCATCCTCATCCATTTTCTAAATGCCAAAGGAGATTAAATAAAGTCTGCTGAGGGGCACAGTAGCACACTCATTTTTTGTGACTTACCCTCTATACATGCTGGTATCTATCTGCATGCACCTGATAGGGCTAGGTGCATGCAGATAGACGCTGATGAATTGACCAGCCAATCACAAAACAAATGACACAGAAGCAGCCAGCAAGCTCCGCCTCAGCAGGGAAGGAAGAGGAGCTTAGCTAGTGCTGGCCACGATCTCCTGCTGGGAGGAGTTACAACTTTCTAGTCAGGTGGCAGAGGCTTGTCATATGGTAATGATGTTCCTCTGCTACAGGCCGCCAGGGTGGGGGGAGGGGCGGGGCCGTGCCAGTGAAACTTTCTCCTTCCCTTCTATAGTAGCCGGCCGCGCGGCTGAAGGATGGAGGATTCATTTTACATGCTGTGGGCACACTGGTCAGTACTGCAGGCGGCCGCTAATCGGCCTCGTTTACACAATAATCGGCCGATGCCGATTTCATAAAAACGGCCAAATATCGGCCGATATATCGGTCGACCTCTAGTACATGGTACCCCTACCCATTCACCTAGGGAAAAAACTGTCAAGAAAAAAAAAAACACACTACACAGGTTTTCAGAGTAATTTTATTAGGCAACTCCGGGGTCCTGGGGGATCTTCTTCCGACTTCTCCCGGTGTTCCGCCTCTTCTCCCGGGCCCCAGGTCTTCTGCCGCTGTCTCGATGCTTCTTCTATTCTCCTTCGCCTCTTCTCCTCTTCCGATGTTGACGCGACGCTCTCTCTGGCTGGAATGCTGTGTGCGAGCTGCGGAGCCATTTATATAGGCGATGACCCCGCCCCTTGTGACGTCACAGTCCTAGCATGCGCAGGGACTCTGGCGTCATAAGGGAGCATGACTCCAGAGTCCCTGCGCATGCTGGAACCGTGACATCACAAGGGGGTGGGGTCACCGCCTATATAAATGGCTCTGCAGCTCGCACACAGCATTCCAGCCGGAGAGAGCGTCGTGTCAACATCGGAAGAGAAGAAGAGAATAGAAGAAGCGACGAGACCGGGCCCCCGCTGGCAAAGAGCTGGAAGAAGATAGCAGAGGGGCCCGGGAGAAGAGGCGGAACACCGGGAGAAGTCGGAAGAAGATTCCCCAAGACCCCCGGAGCTGCCTAATAAAATTACTCTGAAAACCTGTGTAGTGTATGTGTTTTTTTTTTTTTTTTTTCTTGATACTTTTTTTTTCCCCTAGGTGAATGAGTAGGGGTACCATGTACCCCATACTCATTCACATAGGGTGGGGGCCCGGGATCTCGGGGCCCCTTATTAAAGGGGGCTCCCGGATTCCGATAAGCCCTCCGCCCGCAGACCCCGACAACCAACGGCCAGGGTTGTCAGGAAGAGGCCCTTGTCCTCATCAACATGGGGACAATGTGCTTTGGGGCCAGGCACCCCCCCATGTTGAGGGCATGCGGCCTGGTACGGCTCAGGAGGGGGGTGGGGCGCTCACTTGTCCCCACCCCCTTTCCTGGCCGGCCGGGCTGCGTGCTCGGATAAGGGTCTGGTATGGATTTTGGGGGGACCCCCACGACGATTTTTCGGGGTAGGGGGTTCCCCTTACAATCCATACTAGACCTAAGGGCCTGGTATGCCCCTGAGGGGGAACCCACGCCTGTTTTTTCATTTAAAATTTGGCGCGGCGTTCCCCCTCAGGATTCATACCAGACAGCTGTCAGCACTGCCTGTCACTCATCATGGAAGGAAAAAAAACTTTTCCTTTCCCGATGAGTGAGCCATCTCGGCGCTAGCTCCCGCGACGGGGCTCGCAGGTGTCAAATCTCGCCGATAAATGTGGCGAGACTGACACAATATCGCGGTCACCTACTGTATGGCTCTGTGTCCTGTGATGTACGATAAGAAAATAGGATTTTTGTAACAGCTTACCTGTAAAATCCTTTTCTTTGAAGTACATCATGGGACACAGGTCCCTCCCTTCGAACCCTTTTTGGTATACACGTGTATTTCTTTGCTACAAAACTGAGATACTCCCAGTAGTGGGAGGGGTTATATAGGGAGTGCACTTTTTGTCTTGGAGCGTGCCAGTGTCCATCACCTGAAGGTGACCTATAACCCACATATAATAACTACTATGGCTCTGTGTCCCGTGATGTACTTCAAAGAAAAGGATTTTACAGGTAAGCTGTTATAAAAATCTTATTTTTTGGGTTGGGGAGCAGTCCTGGAAGAGGCAACTGTCCAAGAGAAGAGGCCCAGATCAGACATGGCCTTGCCCATTAACATTCTAGAAATTCAGGCAGAGCACTTGGGCCTGAATGTTTATGGTATTGTCCTGCCAGGATTCAATCCGACAATGCCATAGCAATGGCCTATATTAATCACCAAGGGGGCACAAGAAGTTGTGCGGCCCAGAGAATGGTGAATCATATCCTATCTTGGGCAGAAAACAATGTACATTGCCTATCGGCAGTCTTCATTCTAGGAATAAAAAATTGGCAGGTGGACTACTTGAGTCGCCAGCAGTTATTCCCGGGAAAATGGTTCCTTCACCCCGATATCTTCATGTTAATATGTCAAAGATGGGGGATCCCAGACGTAGATCTGTTTGTGTCCAGGTTTAACAAAGAAATCAACAACTTTGTGTCAAGAACAAAGGATCCGCTAGCATGCAGAACAGGTGCCTTGCTATTCCCGTGGAATCGGTTCTCACTGATTTATGCATTTCCTCCTATTCTGCCTGCATCCACGACTTCTCCGCAGGATCAAGAAGGAAGGGAAGTCTGTGATTCTTGTGGCCCAGGAAATCTTGCTATGCAGAGATCGTAAAGATGGGCGGTAGGGGACCCATGGACCCTACTGCTACGGCCAGACCTTCTCTCGCAAGGTCCCCTATTCCATCCTTCTTTATAAACGCTAACTTTAACGGTTTGGCTATTGAGACCCACATTCTGGAGAAGCGTGGGCTGTCAGGTTCAGTGGAGTCTACTCTGGTTAATGCAAGGAACCCGGCCTCCAGAGTCATATATTATAGAGTCTGGAAGGCATATGTCTCCTGGTGTGAATCCAGGGGTTGGCACCCTAGGAAATATATCATAGGTAGAATCCTTGACTTTCTACAGATGGGGTTAGAAATAAAGCCTGTCTTGAGTACTATCAAATACCAGGTTTCGGCTTATCGGTATTTTTTCAGCGACCACTTGCTTCACACTCTTTGGTTCGTAGCTATATTCAAGGGGTAACGCGGCCTAAAACCTCCGGTTAAGTCACCCCTGAACCCTTGGGACTTGAATTTAGTCCTGTCACCATTACAGAAACAGCCTTTTGAGCAGATATGTCCTATTCCCTTGATCCTTTTTGACAAGGAAACTAGTTTTGCTGGTAGCCATATCTTCTGCAAGAATGGTATCAGAGTTGGCTGCTCTTTCTTGTAAAGAGCCATATTTAATTACTCACAAGGATAAGGTTGTATTGTGTCCTCCATCCTCATTTTCTACCTAGGGTAGTCTCAGGTTTTCATTTAAACCAGGTTATTGTTCTACCTTTTTTTTTTTTTTTCCCCAGAACCCCGTTCTGCGGAAGAGAAGTCACTACATTCTCTTGATGTGGTGAGAGCAGTCAAAATCTATTCAAGAACGACTGTTCACATTCAAAAAACAGATGTTTTGTTTGTTTTGCCTTAAGGTCCTAAAAGAGGACAGGCACCATCGAAATCTATTTCTGAATGGATTTGACAAGTGATTGTTCAAGCTTATGGTTTAAGGAGGAAAGTTCCACCTTCATATTAAAGCACACCCCACTAGGGCTGTTAGTGCTTCGTGGGGGTGCATTACCAAGCTTCCATGGTTCAAATCTGCAAGGCCTCAACTTGGTCTTCAGTCCATACATTTACCAGATTTTATCAGGTGAATGTAAAAAGGTATGAGGATATCTCCTTTGGGCGTAGCGTGCTGCAGGCAGCAATATAACTCCTCTAGTCTCATGTTGCCCTAATTCTGTTGTGTCTCCCTCCCCTCAGTTGGCATTGCTATGGGACATCCCACATAATAACTACTATGGCTTCGTGTCCCGTGATGTACGATAAGAAAATATGATTTTTATAACGGCTTACCTGTAAAATCCTTTTTTTGAAGTACATCACGGGACACAGAAGTCCTGCCCCTCTTTATAGTATACACGTGTATTGGTTTGCTACAAAAGCTGAGGTACTCCCAGTAATAGGAGGGGTTATATAGGGAGTGGACTTCCTGTCTTAGGGTGTGCCAGTGTCCATCACCTGAAGGGGGCCTATAACCCACATAGTAATTACCATGGCTCTGTGTCCTGTGATGTACTTCAAAGAAAAGGATTTTACAGGTAAGCTGTTATAAAAATCCTATTTTTCTTTCACTCATGGTTAGTGTTTGGCTGACGCCATTTATTACCAATCAACTGTGTTTACTTTTTTTTTTTTTTTTAATCAAAATGGCAAGAGAAACTACCCAAATGACCCTGATCAAAAGTTTACATACCCCAGTTCTTAATACCGTGTATACCCTTTAACATCAATGACAGCTTGAAGTCTTTTGTGGATGAGTCTCTTTCTCTTCTCAGATCGTAAAGCTGCCCATCCCTCTTGGCAAAAAGCCTCCAGTTCCTGTAAATTCTTGGGCTGTCTTGCATGAACTGCACGTTTGAGATCTCCCCAGAGTGGCTCAATGATATTGAGGTCAGGAGACCAAGATGGCCACTCTAGAACCTTCACTTTATTCTGCTGTAGCCAACGACAGGTCGGCTTGGCCTTGTGTTTTGGATCTTACTTTGTGTGACATTTTTATTTTTTAATAAAGGACTTGTCCCAAGCTGTGTCTTGTGTTTTTGTTTTTTTTTGTTTTTTTTACCATTTTGACACTTTGTGAAATGGTAGGGGTACATTTGTACCCTGTTACCAATTCACACAGGGGGGAGGCCGAGATCTGGGGGTCCCCTTGTTAAAGGGGGCTTCCAGATTCCAATAAGCCCCCCACCCGCAGACCCCCACAGCCACTGGGCAAGGACTGTGGGGATGAGGCCCTTGTCCCCATTTATATGGGGACAAGGTGCTTCGGGGGGCTACCCCAAAGCCCCCTCCCTATGTTGAGGGCATGTGGCCTGGTATGGTTCTGGGGGGCGCTCTCTTGTCCCCCCCCTTTCCTGCGGATAAGGATCTGGTATGAATTTTGGGGGGGGGCCTTACGCCATTTTTTTAAAAATTTGGCGCAGGGTTCCCCTTAATTTCCATATCAGACCCGAAGCGACCGAAGGATTTTAGAGGGACCCCCACGCAATTTTTTTGAAATTTTGATTCGGGGTTCCCCTTAATATTCATACCAGACCCAAAGGACCTGGAAATAGAGAGGGGGGGATCCCATCATGCTTTTTTTTTTTTTTTTTTCAATTATCTGTATCTATTTTGCCGAGACCCGACAATTCATTACGCGATCAGTTTTAAATGACAATTTTTCCTTTAGAAATGTCATTTTGCTGTGGTACTGTTCTAAACACGGGAAAAATGTGCCACTTTACAGGCATACTATAGACCAGTGTTTCTCAACTCCAGTCCTCAAGGCGCACCAACAGGTCATGTTTTCAGGATTTCCCCCCAGATGAAAAGGCTGTGGTAATTACTAAGGCAGTGAAACTGATCAAATCACCTGTGCAAAATAGTGGAAATCCTGAAAACATGACCTGTTGGTGCGCCTTGAGGACTGGAGTTGAGAAACACTGCTATAGACACCCCCCAGGCACAATATTTAAAGGAATTTTTCATTTTTATTGTTTCACTTTAAGCATTAAAAAAAAAAATTGCTGCTCCTGAAAAAACGGGCGTTTCAAAAAAAATTTTTTGCATTGATACATGTCCTGGCAATAACTTATAAGCATTTAAAATTAGCACTTTTGATTTTTCATGTTTGTGTCCCATAGACTTTAACGGTGTTCGTGTTTTCTGCCGAATTTTTCTGGCTGTCGCATGTTCTGCCTCAAACCGAACAGGAGGGTGTTCGGCTCATCTCTAAGAGGAATGCCTATAACCAGCATTTCCTATTTACACTGTGATGGGACACAGCTGATCACGTGGTAAGGAGCTTATGCCATGGGCCCTTTGCCATGATTGGTGTTGCCGTGTGTCCAAGGGACACACCGTACTACCGATCGCTGCAGTGTATGCCCCCACGTTCTGAAAGACCTCATATGACGTCCACTCAGAACAATAAATATAGGCCGATGGGAAGTGGTTAAATTGGCTTTATTTTGTAATGCTGAAAATGTTTAGTGATCTAAGTAGCTACTTCAAATTATTTAGTGTTGGAGACACACCAACACACCCCAGCATTTATAGCGCTCTGTCCCCTAATCTAATTTTCATGGAATGCGTTGAGATGGATTGTCGAAGAAAAGGAGAGGTAAGAGTTTTTAACCTTCAGCCCTGGAAGGTTTTACCCCCTTCCTGACCAGAGCACTTTTTACAGTTTGGCACTGCGCTGATTTAACTAGTAATTGCGCAGTCATGCGATGCTGTACCCAAACGAAATTTGCATCTTTTTTTTTTTCCCCACAAATTAAGCTTTCTTTTGGTGGTATTTGATCACCTCTGCAGTTTTTATTTTTTGCAATATAAACGAAAAAAGAACTAAAATTTGGAAAAAAAAAGGATATTTCTTTATCGTACATCATGGGACACAGAGCCTAAGTAATAACTTAATGGGTTATGGGCCACCTTCAGGTGATGGACACTGGTATACCCTATACAGGAAGTTCACTCCCCTATATAACCCCTCCTCCTTCCATGAGTACCTCCGTTTTTTCGGCAGTGTCTAAGGTGTTGGTCACCTTAAATAACCTCCACAACCGGATCCATCCAAGCCACTGAGGCCACAGGATGGTACCCGGGCCTCGCATAGAAGAACAAGGTTTTACCTGTAACGCTTCTCTTTGAGGGCTTGACCCCAGGAACCAGGACTCTTTTTGGTCTTGCTACATTACCTAAAGTTGCTCCTGAGGGGTGCTATACAGGTCCAAAGGAGTGGAACCCCTATTAAGGGACCTGGTCTTCGAAGGTTTACTAATGCAACCTGCCGTGATGGGTGAAGTTTGGATCTGTCTGTTACAGCAGTATCCTGCAGCGAGGATAAGGTAAGGGAAGAAGCCTAGGAACTGTAAAAGGTCCACCTATGCCTTTTTCTTCCATATGATAAACATTGTATGCCTTAAAATCTCCACTAGAGGGAGTAAATTACACCTACCTTGGTACGTTGCTTCTCAGCAGCTCTGTGTCCAGGCTATAACCGTGTGTGTGGTTCCAGCAGCCAAAAGGGGGTTCTTAATTGAACAGATGGCGTTTCCTCTTCTGAGGAAACTAAGTGGGGGTACAGCAGCAGTTTATAATGACATATTTTTCATGTATAGACGGCCCCTACTAAGACAAGTTATTACATTATCTTGCAGATTAAGGAGCCAAACACTACTGCTGATAAAACTCCCCCCTCCCCGCCCGGAGAGGTGCGGTGGTGGCTTCACATATATTACATTTATATTTCAAACTTGCCTTTTTTTTTTCATAGGCACTGTCCATGGAGGGCATTGTTGCGCCCCAGTCCTTGTACATAGGCAGTGCGTTCGCCGCTCTGGCAAGGTGCCAGACGGCGTTTGCAGCCTCCTCATCTGGTTTGCAAATGCCATCCACGCGCGTGTGGACTAGTGTCTTTCTTGAAAGAAGGAGGGGGGCGGGTATTAGAGGGGCACGGTCTAAGAAACAGGCGGCACCGTGTGCGGGACAAAGCGTCCTCGTGGAGCTCACGCTGAGGGGCGAAAGACACTGAGGATGCCAGAGCAGGCTCACGCCTGAGGCTTTAAAGACAGAGGCTCTCATTATCAGAAATCTCTGAAGAGAGGAAGTCTGACACACTAAAGGACACAGGAGCGCTGGGGCACATACGGGATGTATACAGGCGTTTCCAGTACAGGAAATACAATTGCTATTCAGCACCAAAAGCTTATCTTTATAGTGGCATTGTTATGCTAAACTTTTGCTCAGCAAGTAGTATGTTTTTCTTAAAGTGCCTCTGCTTTTGTGCTTAGCACTATGTCTTCCAGAGCTACCACTAAGATACCAAAAATTCCACCCCCAGGCGCTGGGAACTCCAGTCATGCCTCCATGCTGTCATCCTCTCCGGAGATACCTGACATGGCAAGCCAGGATGAGTCATTGGAACCAATTGGTGCAACTGCTTCCCACACTTCAGCCCCTGTATACGTAACTGAAGATGCATTTTCCTCTGCCCTGCAGGGCCTAGAAGGAAGATTTAGTGACTTTAATGGCATCCTCCATCCAAGTGGATAGGAAGCGTGCTAGATCCCCCTCCCCCACCTCAAACCTTTTACCAAGGGAACAGTGGGGACAGGATGAGGTATTACCCTCAGGTGATCGAGAGGAAAAACTAGCCAATTTATTCCTCTGCAGAGGAAACAACAGTTGATGATTCAGCTTCACAATCTTAGGTACAAACTCTTACGGAGATGGTTCGTTCCACTTTCATGCTACCCCTAACAGTCAGCTGAAAGTCTGGTTTCTTCCTTGGTTTCTTTAAAGCCTTTACAGCCTTTTCATGCATTTCTGGTCCATGCATTACTATAAATGCTTATTTATGCTGAATGGGATGATCCGGATAAGCATTTTCTCCCTCCATAAAAATTCTCAGTTCTCTATCCTATGGAGGAGAAATTCACCAAAAAATGGAAGGTACCAGCAGTTGACACTGCAATTTCCAGTGTGAATGAAAGTTTAACTTGTCCTGTAAACAATGCACAAATGCCTAAAGACCCAACAGATAAAAAGTTGGAATTCCTGTTGAAATCCTCCTTTTCTTTGGCAGGGGCCGTTACTCAGCCTGCAGTCGCTACAATAGGCATCTGTCAGTCCCTAAAGGACCAGTTCACAGAGGCTCTTAAGGAGGTCCCTGCACAACAGGCCCGTGTGTGCGCTGAACTACCAAAGGCATTATGTTTTGCTATAGATGCTATAAAAGACTATCCACCAGGTGTCCCGCCTTGCTCTTGTGCTAGTACACATGTGTAGGACCCTTTGGTTAAAAAATTGGTCAGCCGAAGCACCTTGCAAAAAGCTTCTGACTAGTTTCCCTGTTCATGGGGAGCGACTATTTGGCGATGATTTGGATAAATACATCCAAACGATTTCTAATGGGAAGAGTACTCTTTTACCAGTCAAAAGAATGTATAATTGTCCTTCATTTAAACAGAATTTTTCTCCTGCGTTGGGGGCATCCGCCTTTAGGCAGTGGCGACGGCCTCTGCCGTCCGACTCTAGAGGAAAACCTCAGGGTCAGGCCCAGGCACAAAAGAAGACCTGGGCCCGGAAATCCGCAAAGCAGAATACTAAAGCCCCATCATGAAGAGGCCCCCCCCCCTCGCCAGAGTGGGGGGAAGACTTCTGCAATACTCAGAAGTCTGGCAAAAGGAGATTCAGGACAGATGGGTCATCTCCACGGTGTCTCTAGGACACAAACTAGAATTGCGGGAATTTCCACCATCTTGTTTTCTGAGATTAAACGTTCCCAAAGATCCAGGGGAAAAGCAATCTCTGTTTCAAGTATTAAATCGATTACTGGCTCAGGGGGTGATCATACAGATCCCCACAGAAGACCATGGTTTGGGGTTTTGTTCAAACCTTTTTACGGTACCAAAACCAAATGGAGATGTCAGACCCATTCTAGATCTAAGGAATCTAAATCAGTTCCTGAAGATACGCTCCTTTCGCATGGAGTTGATCAGGTCAGTGGTTTTCATCCTACAAGGAAGAGAACTTCTGGTGTCCATCGACATCAGGGATGCATATCTGCATGTCCCTATATTTCCTGCTCACCAAAGGTTTCTGCGATTCGAAGTAGAACAGCAGCACTTTCAGTTTGTAGTCTTGCCCTTTGGGCTACCTACTGCACCCTGGGTGTTCACAAAAATACTGGCCCCACCTCTAGCCAGGTTAAGGGCACAGGGCAAAACAGTTTTGGCGTACCTAGATGATCTATTGCTAATAGACCAGTCAGTGGCTCGCTTGGAGGAAAGTGTACGCATTACAACCAGTTACCTGAAAAGTCTGGGTTGGATTCTCCACCTGGAGAAGTCTTCCTTAAAACCGCTAAAAAAGCTGGAGTATTTGGGCCTGATCATAGACACAGCCGAGAAAAAGGTGTTCTTGCCTCCCGCAAAAATCAACTGCATACGAGAGCTGGAGCGGATAGTCAGGTCGAAAGGAAATCCCTCAATTCGCCTTTGCATGAAGTTGTTAGAAAAGATGGTGGCTTCATTTAAAGCAGTCCCCTATGCCCAGTTCCATTCGAGACTGTTGCAAAACAGTATCCTGTCTGCTTGAAACAAAACCACCCAAGCTTTGGACTTGCCAATGCGCTGTCCCAAAGCCTCAGTTGGTGGTTACTAACCCAGAATCTGCTGAAAGGAAAATCCTTCAGACCAATTATCTGGAAAATAGTAACGACAGATGCCAGCCTTTCAGGCTGGGGAGCAGTACTAGAGAAGACGACTGTCCAGGGACAGTGGTCAAGAACCGAAAGAGCCCTGCCTATCAACATCCTAGAGATTCGGGCAGTGCTTCTGGCTCTGAAGGCCTGGCCTTCCAGGTTAAGGGATTGTCCTGTCAGGATCCAATCCGACAATGCCCCGGCTGTGGCCTATATCAATCACCAAGGGGGCACGAAGAGTCTTGCAGTGCAGAGAGAGGTGAACCATATTCTAACTTGGGCAGAAAGGAATGTTCCATGCCTATCAGCAGTCTTCATTCTGGGAGTAGAGAATTGGCAGGCGGGACTACTTAAGTCGCCAGCAGTTCTTCCCAGGGAAATGGTCTCTTCACCCCGACATTTTTCAGGCTGTTTGCCAGAGATGGGGGACTCCGGACGTAGATCTTCTAGCATCCAGATTCAACATGAAATTAGTCAACTTTGTGTCCAGGACAAGGGATCCACTCACGCGGAACAGATGCGTTGGTGACCCCGTGGGATCAGTTCTCACTGATCTATGCATTCCCCCTCCTATTCAGTTGCTACCACGACTTTGCAGAATCAAGCTGGTAATTCTGGTAGCACCAGCATGGCCCAGGAGGTCATGGTATGCAGAAATCGTAAAGATGGCAGTAGAGGATCCATGGTCCCTTCCACTAAGGCCAGACCTACTCTTACAGGGGCCGATGTTCCATCCTACTTTACGAATGCTAAATTTAACGGCCTGGCTATTGAAACCCACATTCTGAAGAAACGTGGGCTTTCCGGGTCAGTTATTTTGTTACTATTTTAGTTACTTGGATTAATGCAAGGAGGCCAGCTTCCAGAACTATATACTATAGAGTCTGGAGGGCTTATGTTTCCTGGTGTAAATCCAAGGGTTGGCACCCTCGGAGATATATCATAGGCAGAATTCTTGCCTTTCTACAATTAGGCGTAGAGATGAAATTGGCCTTGAGTACTATTAAGGGCCAAGTCTAAGCCTTATCGATCTTATTTCAAAGACCGCTTGCTACGCATTCTTTGGTCTGGGGTTTTATGCAAGGGGTGATGCGGATTAATCCGCCAGTTAAATCACCTTTGAGCCCTTGGGACTTGAACTTAGTTTTGTCAGTGTTACAAAAACAGCCGTTTGAACCAATACAGCATATTCCCTTAGTTCTTCTGACAAGGAAGCTGGTGTTCTTCGTTGCTATATCCTCAGCAAGGAGGGTTTCGGAATAGGCTGCTCTTTGGTGTAAAAAGCCATATTTGATTATTCATGAGGACAGAGTGGTGTTACGCCCTAGTCCAGACTTTTTACCAAAAAGTGGTCTCAGGTTTTCACCTGAACCAAGATATTGTCCTGCCATTGTTTTTTCCCAAACCATGTTCCAGGGAAGAAAAGTCACTACATTGTCTTGATGTGGTGAGAGCAGTGAAAATCTATTTAAAGGCAACTCCTCAGATTCGAAAGACTGATGTCTTATTTATTCTGCCAGAGGGTCCTAAGAAAGGACAGGCAGAATCCACTGTCGCTAAGTGGATTTGGCAAGTTATAATTCAAACTTATGATTTAAGGGGTAAGATTCCCCCTAGGTATGAGGATATCGCCTTCGGGCACAGTGTGCTGCAGGCAGCAGTATAAGTCCTCAGGTCTGGGGGTGCTCTACGGGTTGTCTCTCCCTCCCCTCAAATAGCATTGCTATGGGACGTCCCAATAAGTTATTAGGCTCCGTGTCCCATGATTTACGATAAAGAAAATAGGATTTTTATAACCGCTTACCTGTAAAATACTTTTCTTGGAGTACATCATGGGACACAGAGGTCCCTCCCCTCTTTTATGGGGTTTATGTATATTGCTTTGCTACAAAAACTGAGGTACTCCTGGAAGGAGGAGGGGTTATATAGGGGAGCAAACTTCCTATATTGGGTATACCAGTGTCCATCACCTGAAGGTGACCCATAACCCATTAAGTTATTATTAGGCTCTGTGTCCCATAATGTACTCCATGAAAAGGATTTTACAGGTAAGCTGTTATAAAAGTCCTATTTTTCTACTTTTTGCTATAAAATACAATAAACTCCAATTTTAGTCCTACATTTAGGCCAAAAAGCATTCGGCCACATGTCTCGGGTAAAAAAAAAATTCAATAAGCGTATAGTTATTGGTTTGCGCAAAAGTTATAGCATCTACAAACTAGGGTACATTTTCTGTAATTTACACACCTTTTAGTTTGACTGCCTATCTCATTTCTTGAGGTGCTAAAATGGCAGAGCAGTACAAACCCCCCCCCCCCTCCCAAATGACCCCATTTTGGAAAGTAGACACCCCAAGGAATTTGCTGAGAGGCTTGTTGAGCACATTGAATATTTTATTTTTTTGTCACAATTGATTGAAAAATGACCAAAAAAATTTACACAAAGTTGTCACTAAAATGATATATTGCTCAAACATGCCATGGTTATATGTGGAATTACAACCCAAAATACATTCTGCTGCTTCTCCTGAGTACGGGGATACCACATGTGTGAGACTTTTTTGGCAGTCTAGCCGCGTACAGGACCCCGAAACCAAGCACTGCCTTCAGGATTTCTTAGGGCGTAAATTTTTGATTTCACTCCTCCACTACCTATCAGTTTCAGAGGCCATGAAATGCCCAGATAGCATGACCCCATTTTGGAAAGTAGACATCCAAAGCTATTTGCTGAGAGGCATGCTGAGTATTTTGCAGATCTCGCTTTTTTGTCACAAAGTATTAAAAATTGGAAAAATAAAAATGTTCCTTTTTATTTTCCAAAACAAATGAGAGTTGCAAAATACTCACCATGCCTCTTAGCAAATACCTTGGGGTATCCGCTTTCCAAAATGGGGTCATGGGGGGGGGGATTTGTGCTATCTTGAGATTTCAGGGCCTCCGAGACTGTGGTAGGTATTAAAATCACCATTTCTTTCTCGTACATCACAGGACACAGAGCCTCAGTAATTACTGATGGGTTATAGGGTATCATTAGGTAGTTGGACACTGGTCACACCCTAAACAGGAAGTTCAACTGCCCATATAACCCCTCAACTGGGGAGACCTCAATTTTTTCGCCAGTGTCTTAGGTGTTGGACGTGTAAAGATGTGCTGTGCTGAGCTCCAAAGGGAATATCCTATATCCTATACTGGGGCAAGCCAGGCGAACCGGATTTATTTCAAAGTGTCCTTTTTAACGAGGTTTTACCTATAACGCTTCTCTTTTTAGAGAGCTGGACCCCGCATTTCAGAATTCGGTTTTTCTAGCCTTATTCTTGGCCGGGTTCTTTACAGGTCCAGAACTGCGGATCCCCCTATTCATAGGGGGCCCCAGTCTCTGAAGGTTTTCCAAACGGAGCCCACCGTGAGAGGTGAAGATTGGGTCTGTATAACAGAACCCTGCAGCTGGATAAGGTAAGGGAGATTCCACAGAATGTTTTAATTCTAGTAGGTTTCTCCTTTTAGTAAATGTATACTATTCCTATTGTCTCCACCGGGGGCTGCCAAGAGCACATACCTTCACATGCTTGATTGTCTGTCTCTGTTCACGCTGCACAGCTCCTCCAGCCGAGCTCCAGGTAGGATGGGATGGGGGGCTCTTCCTGCAGGGATATTCCCCCTAAGATTAGGGGGGGTCGCGGTGGTCTGTGAGGCTGTAGTATACCGCACTATCGTCGCCGCCATTACCACGTGGCAGACCCCATCATCTGCCGGCCTCTCTCCTTCCTCCTCCACCCCAGCCCGAGGGGGGTGGTCAAAGGAGGGGGGGGCGGAGCGTCAGCACGACGTCTGGCGTGCTTAGATGCCCACATCGCCGGCTGCACAGGCTATAAGAAGCACACTTTTCAGGTGCACACAGCCTATGGAGGGACACCGAGCTGATGGTCGCATGTAAGGTGGGACACAGGCATTCTCCCAGGCAGCATTTACTAAGAAACACTTGACTGGGCATTGGTAGCAGTAGCAAGTTGCTGGACTACATCGCTCAGCAGTCAGTGTTTCATTTGTGTGATACCTCCACCTTGTTGCTTGGCATTATGGGTAGAAGAGGTACAAATACCCCAAAAACCAGAGGCTCTAGGGGATCCCTCTCAGGCTCTGAGGACCCCCCTTCTGCAGTGCCTCCCCCCCCCCCGGCACTTTAGCCCCTGTATACATTACGCAGGAGGTTTTTTCCTCAACCATTGATGGATTAGAGGAAAGATTAATGGCCTTAATCGCATCTTCACTCAGTGGAAGAAAACGCACTAGGTCTTCCTCTGTTACCCAGGACCCTCAGGCAGAGGAACTCTGGGGAAAAAGGAGAAGAATCCCTTTCAGAGGATCGGGTTGGGACTGATGAATCCTCCTCTGAGGAATCAAGTGGAGAAGGGCCCTGTTCAGCTTCTCAGGATGAGAAGGTCTTAGTACAGATCCTTGCTGGATTGGTCCGCTCCACATTTAAGTTACCCGTATCTGAGTCAGTTAAAGAACCCTCTTCTTCTTTGGGGTCACTGAAGTCTCCTCAAACAACACATGCTTTTCCTGTTCATAATCTGCTAGAAAAGCTCATTTATTCTGAGTGGGATCACCCAGATAAACGTTTTTTTCCACCTAAACATTTTTCAACACTTTATCCTATGGAAGAAAAGTTTTTAAAGATGTGGGGGATACCGGCCGTTGATGCCGCCATTTCCTCCGTAAATAAAAGTCTGACTTGTCCTGTAGACAATGCTCAGATGCTCAGGGATCCTGTTGATAAGTACATGGAATCCCTGTTGAAGGATATTTTCTCCTTAGCAGGTTCAGTAGCTCAACCTGCAGTGGCAGCGATTGGAGTCTGTCAATACTTAAGAGACCATGTTAAGCAGGTCCTTAAAGTTCTACCTGAACAGCAGGCCCAGGGGTTGGCTAACCTTCAAGCGGCCTTATGTTTTGCTGTTGACGCCATCCAAACCTCTCGTCTTTCACTTGGGTTGGTGCAACTGGTCACTTATGGTTGAACTGGTCTGCGGAAGCACCATGTAAGAAACCTCTTGCTGGATTTCCATTTCGTGGTGCAAGGCTGTTTAGAGAGGATTTGGACAATTATATCCAAAAGATCTCTAGTGGGAGAAGCACTCTCTTACCTGTTAAGAAAGGGAGTAAGCGTCCCTCTTTCAAATGGGCTCTTTCCCCAGTGCCAGGAGCATCAGCCTCCAGGCAGTCGCGACGGCCTCCTCCGTCAGGGTCTAGAAATAAATTTCAGAGTCGACCCCAGGGACAAAAGAAGTCCTGGGGGAAGAAGCCTACTAGACAAAACGTTAAAGCCTCTTTATAAAGGAGCGCCCCCGCTCGCTCGGGTGGGGGGAAGACTGCTACGTTTCTCAAAGCTCTGGCAGGAGGATTTCCAGGACAGATGGGTAATCTCCACGGTAACTCTAGGTTACAAACTGGAGTTCCAAGAAATCCCCTCTCCTCCTTTCCTCAGATCAAGTGTCCCCAGAGATCCAGAGAAAAAGCAGTCGCTCCTTCTAGCGTTAGAGCGACTATTGTCCCAAAAAGTCATCATGGTGGTTCCCATGAAAGATCAAGGATTGGGATTTTATTCCAACCTTTTTACGGTACAAAAACCAAATGGAGATGTCAGACCCATTCTGGATCTAAAGGATCTGAATCGATTCCTAAGGATTCGATCCTTTCGCATGGAATCAATTCGGTCAGTGGTCTCCATCCTACAGGGAGGAGAATTTCTGGCATCAATAGACATCAGAGATGCGTATCTGCATGTACCCATTTTTTCTGCTCATCAAAAGTACTTGCGCTTCGAAATAGAAGGGTGCCATTTTCAGTTTGTGGCTCTGCCTTTTGGGCTAGCCACTGCACCTCGAGTGATTACAAAGATCTTGGCTCCTCCTATGGCCAGATTAAGGGCTCAAGGTATAACTGTCATAGCATACCTAGACGACCTGCTCTTGATAGACCGGTCAGTAGCCTGTTTGAGCGGAAACTTGATGACCACAGTCAACTACCTGGAACACCTAGGTTGCATTCTCAACCTAGAAAAGTCTTTCTTAAAACCAGTAAGAAGACTGGAGTATTTGGGCCTGGTCATAGATACAGGCCAAGAGAAGGTATTTTTACCTCAGGCAAAGATCACTGCCTTAAGAGAGCTGATTCTGGTAGTCAGGACCAAAAAGGGTCCTTCTGTCTGCCTTTGTATGAGGCTGCTGGGAAAGATGGTAGCTTCATTCAAAGCAGTTTCCTATGCTCAATTTCATTCAGGACTACTGCAACACAGTATCCTGTCGGCCTGGAACAAGAAGGTTCAGGCATTAGATTCTCCGATGCACCTGTCTAGTGCAGTGCGTCAGAGCCTCAGTTGGTGGTTAATACCCGAAAGCCTGCAGAAAGGGAAATCCTTTCTACCGGTTACCTGGACGGTGGTAACAACGGATGCCAGTCTTTCGGGTTGGGGAGCAGTTCTGGAACAGTCTGCGGTCCAAGGGGAATGATCCAAAACCAAGAGGACCTTACCCATCAACATTCTGGAGATCCGTGCGGCATATCTAGCCCTAAAGGCCTGGACTCTCAGGCTACAGGGTTGCCCAGTCAGGATCCAGTCCGACAATGCCACAGCAGTGGCTTATATCAATCATCAAGCAGGCACCAGGAGTCGGGCAGCTCAGAGAGAAGTAAACCAGATTTTAGTCTGGGCAGAAAAGCATGTGCCATGCATATCGGCAGTTTTCATTCCAGGGATAGAGAACTGGCAGGCGGACTATTTGAGTCGCCAGCGGTTAGTCCCAGGGGAATGGTCTCTTTACCCCGACGTCTTTTGGGCCATATGCCAAAGATGGGGGGGGTTCCAGATGTGGATCTCTTTGCATCCAGATTCAACAAAAAAATCAACAAGTTTGTGGAAAGAACAAAGGATCCTCTTGCATACGGGACAGATGCGTTGGTGTTTCCGTGGCATCGGTTCTCACTGATTTATGCATTCCCTCCTATTCTGCTACTGCCACGACTCCTTCGCAGGTTCAGGCAGGAAAAGAAGTTGGTACTTCTAGTGGCCCCAGCTTGGCCCAGGAGAGCTTGGTATGCAGAGATAGTAATGATGACAGTGGGTTCCCCGGGGACCCTACCGTCACATCCAGATCTGTTATCTCAAGGTCCAGTGTTCCATCCTGCCTTACAAACGCTAAATTTGACGGTTTGGCTATTGAAATCCACATTCTGAAGGGTCGTGGGCTTTCAGGTCCGGTGATCTCTACCTTGATCAATGCAAGAAAGCCAGCTTCCAGAGTGATTTATCATAGAGTCTGGAAAGCTTATGTATCCTGGTGTGAATCCAGGGGTTGGCACCCCAGGAAAATATGTCATAGGTAGAATTTTTGACTTTCTACAAATTGGGTTAGAAATGAAGCTGGCCTTGAGTACCATCAATTGCCAGGTCTCTGCCTTATCAGTATTATTTCAACGGCCACTTGCTTCACATTCTTTGGTTCAAAGCTTTATGCAGGGGGTGACGCGTCTTAATCCTCCGGTTAAGGTGCCCCTAAACCCCTGGGACTTGAATTTGGTTCTGTCAGTTTTACAGAAACAGCCTTTTGAACCAATACGTCAAATTCCCTTGGTCTTATTGACCAGAAAGTTAATTTTTCTGGTAGCCATTTCTTCTGCTGGAAGAGTATCAGAATTAGCAGCTAGTTCCTGTAAAGAGCCTTATTTAATCATACACAAGGATAGAGTGGTATTGCGCCCTCATCCTAGCTTTCTACCAAAAGTGGTTTCAGGTTTTCATCTAAACCAAGATATTGTTCTGCCTTCCTTTTTTCCAGTTCCCTGTTCTACGGAAGAAAGGTCACTACATTCTTTGAATGTAGTAAGAGCAGTCAAGGCCTATCTGAAAGCAACTGCTCAAATTCGCAAAACGGATGTTTTGTTCATACTGCCAGAAGGTCCCAATAGAGGACAGGCAGCGTCAAGGTCTACCATTTCAAAATGGATTCGACAAATGATTATTTAAGCTTACGGTTTGAAACAGAAAATTCTACCTTTTCAAATCAAGGCACACTCCACAAGGGCTATTAGTGCTTCTTGGGCTGTGCATCACCAGGCCCCTATGGCTCAAATCTGCAGGGCCACAACCTGGTCTTCAGTCCATACATTCACCAGATTGTATCAGGTGGATGTGGGAAGGCATGAGGATATCGCCTTTGGGTGTAGTGTGCTGCAGGCAGCAGTACGAGGTCCTCAGGTCTGATTACACCCTACGTTGTGTGGTCCCCTCCCCTCAAATAGCATTGCTCTGGGACATTCCATCAGTAATTACTGAGGCTCTGTGTCCCGTGATGTACAAGAAAGAAAATAGGATTTTTACAACAGCTTACCTGTAAAATCCTGTTCTTTTGAGGTACATCACGGGACACAGAGGTCCCACCCCTCTTCTAATACACTTATATTGCTTTGCTACAAAACTGAGGTATCCCCAGGAAGGGGAGGGGTTATATAGGGAGTTGAACTTCCTGTTTAGGGTGTGACCAGTGTCCAATTACCGAATGATACCCTATAACCCATCAGTAATTACTGAGGCCCTGTGTCCCGTGATGTACCTCAAAAGAAAAGGATTTTACAGGTAAGCTGTTATAAAAATCCAATTTTTACACTCTTAGAAAGCCTAAAGGCGGTGATTGGTTTTTGGGGTCCTGTACGCGGCTAGGCTCCCAAAAAGTCCTACACGTGTGGTATCCTTATACTCAGGAGGAGCAGCAGAATGTTTTTTTGGGATGTAGTTTCACATATGCACATGGCATGTTTGAGCAATATATCCTTTAGTGACTACTTTGTGAAAAAAAAAAATTGTTATTTTCCCAAAACTTGTGGCAAAATATAAAATATTCCATGGAGTCAACATGCCTCTCAGCAAATAGCTTGGGGCATCTACTTTCTACTGTCTGAGTAGAAACATGGCCTCCGAAACTGTGATGGTTAGTGAGGAGTGAAATCAGAAATGTACGCCTTTAGAAAGCCTGAATGCAATGCTGTATTTTGGGGTGTAATTTGACATATGCCCATGGCATGTTTGTGCAATATATCATTTAAAGACAACCTTGTGGGGAAATTTTTTTTTTTTAATATTTTTTTTTTTAATTTTCCCGAAACTTGTGGCAAAATATAAAATATTCCATGGACTCAACATGCCTATTAGCAAATAGCTTTTGCTATTTCATTTGGGGGGTTTTTGAACTGTCCTGGCATTTTATGCACAACATTAGAAGCTTATGCCACACATCACCCACTCTTCTAACCATTGAAGACAAAGCCCTTTCTGACACTTTTTGTTTATATGAAAAAAATCTGAACTTGCTGCAAAATTAAGTACACCTCGCAATTCCATTTCATGACATTTGTCGTACAGAGCAGGGATTCCAACGTGTGAGAAATAATTACAAGAGGGCATGTAATAGCGCTTGTCAAGGGTATGAGTGAGTTTTTTAAACCCGTCTTTTTCAACAGTGGTCATGGGAGCCATATCTTTAGCCAGGTGAAATGTGATTGCGTCCGTTACCTTTTTGTACCTGGGAGAGGTTGTTGGGTACGGTGTTGCATTGAATATTGTTGCTTTAATTGATGTTCATTTTGTCTAGTTACAGGTACTTTGTAATTGAGCGCCATTTTTTTTTTTTTCTGTATCATATCATACTGTTGTACATGGTTACGTTTCAGGTGATTAAACAGATTGGTGGTGTTAGCCTTTGGTGCAGAAACAATGGTTTGCTGAGTATCATCATCTGGTTTGAAACCGAAATAAGCCCACACTTCGGAATAAGTTCCTTTTTTCGGTACTAAAACAACGTCCGTGTTTTTATCAGACTGACTTGCCCATTGCCTCTGCGGCCTCTGCCTCACTAATTATTCTACTCTTTTTAGTTTCTGTTTAACTTCTCGACTGTCGCACCCGCTGTTCTGATGCAGCTAATACAAGCACATCTGGCTCGCGCAATCTGATGCTACTTAAACTTCATCAAGGAGTCATTGTGTGTTATCTTGAGATTTTGAACAGATGAGAGTTATGTTTCTCGGTTCTCTCCTGTGACTGAGTGTCCTTTAAAATATAATTGGCTGAAGTTAGATTAGCTAATCCAACAAAAACAACCACCAGGCACCAGTGATTGCGCTGATACAGAAGATCCTAGCTGGGCTAAAGTGCCCTGTGTGTACTGTATATTCTCCAATCGCGAAAATGCTGCTGCAGCTCTCTCTCTCTCTTATGCCCCGTACACACGGTCAGACTTTGTTCGGACATTCCGACAACAAAATCCTAGGATTTTTTCCGACGGATGTTGGCTCAAACTTGTTTTGCCTACACACGGTCGCACAAAGTTGTCGGAATTTCCGATCGACAACCACGCGGTCACGTACACCACGTACGACGAGACTAGAAAAGGCCGGTTCAGAACCAAGCGCGGCACCCTTTGGGCTCCTTTTGCTAATTTCGTGTTAGTAAAAGTTTGGTGAGAGACGATTCGTGCTTTTTCAGACTCATGGCTTTCAGATCGTTTTCTGCTGTTCAGTTTGTGCTTGTGGGTTTGTATCTGCTCTTCAGTGCGTGCAAGCAAGTTCCGCGTGACTTTAAGGAGTCATTGTATTCTTGTTCGTTCGTTACTGGTTTTCAGGTCGCTCTTCACAGGCCTTGCTGTTCTTCAGTGCATTCTGTTACTTCGTTCTGAGCAGCCGACCGTTTTCTAGCCATGTTTCGTATGCGTACTCCTCATAGGGTTCGTGCTGTGCGGGGGCTTGGTGTTGGGGTCCTGACCTTGACACAAGTCCAATATGCAAGTGAAGGCGCAAAGAACTGGCGATAACAACAATAACAACAATAATAAGAACGAAGGGATAGGGGACAAACTGAAATGTTTCCAGTCTCACATTACATTAAATGGATAGATAATGTCCACATGTATATGTCCAAAGTGGAGAAATTGAATATCTCATTAACATATATAGGGTACGGTCTCACTGTCATGTGGACATGAGGAGTTCAAGGGTCCAGTTAATAATGATAGGTCCACGAGCAGGGCTGCCTTCATCAAGAAGTGAAACCACATTCCAATCCTAAGGAAAAGCAAAAGAGAGAGGCGCCTCTGGGTGCAGACTAAAAACAAGGTTTATTTCATAAAAAGGTAATGATCATCAAACTCACATGTTGAAGGTCGTCAGTAGGCATAAAATAGTAATCAATACTGAGGAGGACATCATCCATCAAAGGTTCAAGACAGTCAAAAACAACTCCTAGCAGGGGGCTCTGCCTGTGTGTGAGGAGAGGTACCGCTGAGATGTGAGGCCGGCCGCAGCGGTGACAAGTCTTGTCACCGCTGCGGCCGGCCTCACATCTCAGCGGTACCTCTCCTCACACACAGGCAGAGCCCCCTGCTAGGAGTTGTTTTTGACTGTCTTGAACCTTTGATGGATGATGTCCTCCTCAGTATTGATTACTATTTTATGCCTACTGACGACCTTCAACATGTGAGTTTGATGATCATTACCTTTTTATGAAATAAACCTTGTTTTTAGTCTGCACCCAGAGGCGCCTCTCTCTTTTGCTTGACACAAGTCCAGTCCATGAACAGGGTGGGGAGGAGTTCATGGACCAAGAATTGGTTGCTTCAGCGTGACCAGTTCTGTCATATGCCTTTGCTCCGTGAGATCCGTGAGAATAATCCTGATGATTTCAGGAACTTTCTCAGGATGACGGACCCCGTGTTTCACCGTTTGTTGGCTTCGCTGACCCCCTATATCAGCAGGCAGGATACCTGCATGAGGCAAGCCATCACTCCGGAGCAGAAGTTGGTCGCTACCTTGCGGTATTTGGCCACAGGGAGAAGTCTGCAGGACTTAAATTTCTCGATAGGCATCTCCCCCCAGGCTCTGGGGATCATTATCCCAGAGACCTGTTCTGCCATCGTACAGATCCTGCAGAAGGAGTATATGAAGGTAAGATTTTTATGCTTTAATATCACATTTTATTGTATTGAATGTTTGCTAATATATTGTATTTCTTTCCTCATTCCCTAATTACCATGATTGTAATATGCTGTGAATGTCCCCTTTGTCCTCATGCATGCTGGATTTTTATGTAATTATTATTTTATGTCCTTCATACATATTTGCCCTTCAATATCCTCTCCAGCATGGTGTCTCCTGCCCTATATTCACCTCATGTAGTCACTTAACAATGTATTTCATCAGCTCCATAGTAGTGCTTTACCCCAAACACCCCCTAAAATGTTTGGAAATGTTATTTTTGATTTAAATTCAGGCAGAATGCCAGAAGCTTTTTTTTGTGGTGTCCCCAAATAATTTTTAGTAACCCTCCCTCCCCCAACTGCTAAGTCAGCTGATCCCAATTCTCTATCCTCAATCATCTATCTGCTGACTTTGCCAAACCCATACACACTATACCCACCTCTTTACTGGTCAGATTTATGGATGAATTCCCCAAAGCATGTAGTGCAAGGGCCTGCCTGTATACTTTCCAATGGTACTGTTTAAAGTTTTTGTATCCTATTATTATCTTGATAGGTAATAGCAGAATGTCCAAATGTCCTCAAATGTGTACAGTGTGTATTTATATCTTTGTATTATGACACTTCTTACCTGTCCAGTGGGCTGCCAATAGTGTAACTAAGGAGGGGCTGTTCCAAGTAATACCCTGTATTTAGGCATTCATCTCTCAATGAAGTGAAGAGGGTTACCTGTCCAAGAGTCCCCCCCCCCTATAATGTTAGAAATGGCCCATGAGAGGGGGGGAGGGGGAATATGATAGGTGTACCTTATACTTTGTTGTTGTTAAATTCCCCTTAGTAAATGCTATCTGGAGGTTGCCCCATAATGTTTGTGTATAATCTGCTTGCCATGTTTCTGTGAAAAAATAGTAATGTTTATTGTTTTTTCCTCAACAGTTTCCTTCAACGCCACAGGAATGGCAGACTGTGGCCTCCCACTTTGCCCAGCGGTGGGACTTTCCTAACTGCGGAGGGGCAATTGATGGGAAACGCATCCACATCGTCCCACCACCCAACTCGGGGTCGTACTATTATAATTACAAGGGGTTTAATAGTATAGTGATGTTGGCGGAGGTGTCGGCTAATTACGAGTTCTTGTATGTGGACGTGGGGAAGAATGGCCGGATGTCCGATGGTGGAGTGATCGCCCAGACAGAGTTCTACAGGCGTCTCCAGAATGGCAGCTTGGACTTGCCACCTCCAGAGGACAATGTTGAAGGTCTCCCATTTGTGTTCGTTGCTGATGAAGCATTTGCGCTGGGGGACCACCTGATGCGGCCATTCCCGATGAGGACCCTCACCCCGGAACAGAGGGTTTTTAATTACCGGCTGGCCAGAGCCCGAAGAGTGGTGGAGAACACATTTGGAATCCTGGCCAGCTGGTTCCGATTATTTCTGACACCCATCCATATGGCGGAGTATAAACTGAACCATATAATACTTGCCTGCTGTGTTCTCCATAATTTTTTAAGAAAACATTCAGCCAACTATGCTGGCTCAGTTGGGCCTGAGGCCGGAATCCCAAATCCATCAACACTGACGGCGCTTGAAAGTGGCCATCCTGGCTTGCCCTCCCTGAATGCCCGTGATGTCTGGTTACGCTACCTGGAGTTCTTTGCGGGTAGGGGGGCTATCAATATGCCAGACAATCTGTGACACCTTTTTCAAATAAAAAACAAACAAAAGAAATTCTTGGTGGACATTTACTGCTTGTGTTTGTTTTAGCTGACCCTGACAGAAATGTGTTGAGTGCAGAAAATGTCGTGATTGGGTAACCTTATAAAAAATAGTGTTGGCTGGTACTTCCTAAATGCCAAAACACATTTCACTACAAGTGCACTTGCAACTGCACTGAACCTGCACTTGTAGTGCAAAGTGTATTTGCCCTTAGGAAATAACCCCCATTTTTGCATAAAACAGCAATTACATCACCCCAAAAGTGTTGTAGTGTTGAGACAATAATCCACACATTCTTGAGTAACCAACTTTTTTATACCTGCATAATCACATGTGCATTTCCCAAAGGTTTTTAAAACAAACCAACATGTTTGTTGTATAACAATGTTTGCAGTAGCATTATCAAAAATCAAAATGTCTGTCCATTTCAGATAAAACAGGCCTGTGTAAAACCAACAAGAAAGCCAAAAAACTTGAACTTACAAAGTTCAAATATGGTAAAACCTGAAGGCTATATCAGACATGAGTATTTAGGAACTGTGTTTGATATAGCGTTCAGATGGGGGGAAATCACCCCTGGAAAAGCCAAATTTGGAAGATGCACACCAATTTACGAATGTCAACATGTGCTATCTGCCATCAGGGGGGATCAAGGGACGTGTTTTGGGGGAGCAAGCCCTTCCTCAATGCGACTTTATAATTGAGGAAGGGGTTGCACCCCCAAAACGCGTCCATTGATCTCCCGTGATGGCAGATAGCACATGTTGGCACACTGTGTGCATCCTCCATCCTCCATCCTCCTGGCTTTTCTAAACATTGTAAAAATTTTCGTAAGATAAAACAGGTGATTTTGTGGGGTTTAAATTCGCCCCAAAACATCAATGATGTTATTATTTTTTTTTAATAACATCACTGATTTGTTGCTGGATGTTTTGCAATTGGAGATTACACCCCATGATCTCCCCGATCAGTATCTGGGCACTTTCAGATGTAAAGCGTTCTGGATCACGATCACCTAAAAAGAGATAAAGAACAAAAAAAAAAGGTCTCAAAAATCTGCCACCATCCATCTCTTTTACCTGAGCCTGTGGTCGCAGACACTCACCTGTTGTGGTGCCAATCTCCACCATGTCTTCTTCTTCCTCCTGCTCAGCTTCTTGGGTTGGTATTTCCCCTTCTTCCAGAGGGGGGTCTCTGGTCTCCTGGGATGAGGGGTGTCCTCCGAGTCTTTTCTCCCCTATGTAAAACAAAAATGGTATAATTAGCACACAGATATTTGATGGCAGAACTAGAAATAGGAAACATTGCTTGGAAGTGGGGTACAATTGTCTATTTTAGCCGAGTTCCAAGATGTAAATTTTTTATTGCCCTTTGTCAAGCTGCAATACTTTACCTGTTTGGTACAAGCTTCACAGATGTAGCCCCCCTATAGTATACACTGGAGCACCTGTGTGCCCCCCCTAATAAAAATGGTGTTCTGGGGTCCCACACTAGTGCTCCAGTGTCCAGATGTGAAAACAGCTGCTCAGTGTCCTCTCCTTACACACAATCTAGTTGGCATTTCATTCTAGTAACAAACCCATCTACACAAACAAATATTTGCCATCCAAGTAGGCCCCCAAAAATGTGTGAAAATGCAATGGTGTTCTAGAGGCCGAAAGAAAAATGTTTGATACGAACGAATAATGGGCCCATGAACATTAAAGTTGACCTTTTTAAATGTTACAATTACTAAAAGCATATGGAGCAGAACAAACGGAATAAAGACAGAAAGAATAGGAACACAGCACAACTACTTACTTTTTTGCAGCACTCTCCGGATCTTTCGGTACTGCTCTGGCTCTCTCAACTTCAGGTCCGACCACCGCTTCCTGAGCTGATCTTTTGATCTTCGTACCCAGAAATTCCTCTCAAGACTCCTGACCACTTTCGCCATGATCTTGGCCTTTCGGATGTTGGGGTTGGGGTAAGGCCCATATTTTCCGTCATAGTCGGACTTCTTCATGATGTCGACCATCTCCAACATCTCCCCAAACGACATATTTGTGGCCTTAAAACGTCTCCTTCTGGATCGGGATGTGCCTGGATCCGGGCTTTCCTCCTCCTTGTTGATATAATTATCACGCACCTGCTGTAACTCCGTTATCATGCTCTTCCCCCACTGCACCGAACGAAAAGGGGCGGGGAATAGACTAGAAAGAACGTCAGGGGTGGGCGGAGTTACACGCATGCGCAGTGTGTATAAAGCGTAACACGCGTGCGTATTACGTACGATCTGTGAGCGGAGGAAGGAGCATTGGACGCGCCGATCGTAAGAACGAAGGTAAGAGACAAACTTGTGCCTATACTGCTTCTAGATTGAGGCCTATATTGTAACAAGATTAGGAGAGTTTTGTCTGACATTAGGCTTTGTCTTGTGTTGTGTCTTGCAGTGAACATGGATATCTTAATGAAAGACAATGACTTCATGTCAGTATTCATAGAGATGCTAAGTGAGCTGCCCTGTCTGTGGGAGATTACCCATCCCCATTTCAAGAACCAAGCAAAGAGGAAGGCAGCACTGGAGCAATTGTGTGAAATTGTGAAGCAGGTGATCCCCACGGCAGACATCACTTATTTAAAGATTTTCATTGGTGGCCTGAGGAGCACATATCTGAGGGAGCGCAAGAAAGTCCTGGATTCACAGAGATCCGGAGCAGCAGATGACATCTATGTCCCCAGGATGTTGTACTACGACAGGCTGCACTTTCTGGCAGGTCAGACTGAACCCAGGCCATCCCTCTCCAGTCTTCCTTCCACGCTTCCTTCCCCCCCGGCTGAGGCTTCTGACGCCCAACCTGGGCCTTCCAGGCCATATGTGGAGGAGCCCAGATTGAGCCAGGTATAGCATTCCTCAAAATATTTCTGCTTGTACAATCAATGATGTTAACTAGATGTTAGTTGGGAGTACTAATTTAGGATTGTGATTGATGATGCAAATACTAAAACCATGTCCCTTTTTCATACACAGGGAAGTCTCAGCCAGGAGGTGGCCGGGCCGAGCCGGCTGGCTGATATCAAGGTCCCTCCACCCCCCCTGAAAACAGAAAGTGGCAGTAGGACGAGTACCCTAGAGGAGCCGGCTATAGCATTCTTTTGGAGAGCTACAGAGGTCCTGGGAGCACCCAACACCATGCAGGAGAACATTGCTGCATACATAGCATATAAAATGCAGAGGATGGAGGAGGGCCAAAAAGCCATGTGTGTTGGCCCTCATATCAGAGGCTCTGGAGAAAGGTATGAGGGGCCAAATTACACCTCACACACATCTTTGGGATGGTCCTCCTCCTCCTGCAGGTCCTCCTCCTCTCTCTCCTCCAGGTCCTCCCAGTCCTCCTCCTCCTCCAGGTCCTACTCCTCCTCCTGCCACATCTCCAACTGCACAGCCACAGCCCGGAAGGAAGCGTGGAAGGAAGACTAGACAGTGATTGCCCTGGATCCAGTCTGGTTGGCCAAAAAATGCAGCCTCTTGTGGTACCACAGCCTGGGGACACTGATGTCATCTGCTGCTATCCGGATCTCTGGGACTTCTGGACCAGACTGCCCTCGCTTAGATATGGACTCCTCAGGCCACCAATTTTGATGTTGAAGAATTGATGTCTGCCGTGGGGGTCCCAGGCTTCGCTAATTTCTCCTGTTGATCCAGTGTTGCCTTCCTCTTTGTTTGGTTCTGATCCCTTAATAAAGGATTTTTGTTTTGAATTATACTCTCCTATGTGTTTTACTTCAAATAGGACAGTTTGTTTGTGAGGATTCAGGTACATTTCAAATATACAATGTGAAATGAACAAGGGTCACCAACACCAAACAATCTCCTGGAGATTAAATAATAAAAGATATCAATGGTGTTGGGGTAACTTGACACACAAAACACAGACAAAAATATTCTGGAGAAAAAATAAAAATAACATTGAACAAAGATCAGCCTTGGAAAAAATCCAAACATTAAAGAAAAAAAAAGGCTTAAAATCCCAAAAAAATAAAAAAATAAAAAATATAAAACTGTCAGATGTGACAACTAATAACAATATATTGAGGGAATCCCACTAAAAAAACACAAAAAGTTTGTGAGAAGTGTGTGTGAATGAGCAGCAAAACTACTTAATTTTTGTCACATTATAAAGAAGAAGAGAGTGCGCTGTATTAAACCATTTTTAACATTGCAGCGTGACGAAAATGCTGTATCCATTGCGAATGCTAAGTTTACCAGAACGAGCTGTCCCGTGTCGGATCTTCTTCTGAGCATGCGTGGCACTTTGTGCGTCGGAACAGGCCACACACGGTCAGAATTGACGCGATCGGATTTTGTTGTCGGAAAATTTTATCTCCTGCTGTCCAACTTTGTGTGTCAGAAAATCCGATGGAAAATGTCCGATGGCGCCCACACACGGTCGGAATTTCCGACAACACGCTCCGATCGGACATTGTTCATCGAAAAATCCGACCGTGTGTACGGGGCATTAGTATTCAACTGTGTGCGGTGGACACATGTACCTAAAAAGAAAACAAAACGACAGCGAACACTGTCATCCACCTTTGTGTAAAAACACTTTCAGTTAATGCACTGTCATTTAAAAGGCAATGAAACAGTGTGTTTTTATAACTCACCCAATAAACCTGGCACTGGAGGACTAATGGGCAAAAGCACTGGGAAAATGCATAGTATAAGAATCTCAAAAATACTAAATCAATAAATCCACAAAGTCCATAATAAAAAGTAAAAAGGGTAAGAGTCCAATACTGTTTGTCCCCCTCCCCCCTATTCTTGTGGACTTAATGTGGTTTTATTGATTTTATATTTTTGTTATATTGTATGAAACTTGGTCTATATCACATAGGGACCCATGGATGTGGAATGTATTTTAAATTTTTCAAGTGGAATGTATTGGAGTTGCTTAAGCACCAGCACTTTAATGTGGGAAATATTTTTTTATGCAATCACTGAAATATTATTATTTTAACCATTTCTTTACCACGCAAATTCTGACACTCCTCTCCTACATGTAAAAATCATAATTTTTTTGCTAGAAAATTTACTCACGTCACACTTTAATATTGCACCACTCGTGGTATAGCGCCAAACTTCGGTACTTCAAAATCTCCTTAGGCAACGGGTTACATTTATTTTTTCAGGTTACCTGTTTAGAGTTACAGAGGATGTCTAGTGCTAGAATTATTGTTCTCGCTCTAACGTGCGATTGCCATACTTTTACAGGAGAGAAACTACTGATTCTTAAAAAAAGACATATACTATTAGCAGCTCACATTTCAGTAGATATAAATTTTGCCAGTGCCATTCATGTACACTCTTGTGGGAGCAAGGGTGTGCTGTCCCCGGGATCTCTGTGGGAAAAAGAAATGCGATACTGCCCATCCACAGCATCACCATCATGTTCTTTGCTGACATCAATTCCGGTATCTCCGCCATTTCCCCCCTCACCTTCCAGGACAGCTACTTGAGAGATGATCGGCTCCACCCTCTACAGGAAACACAAATCAGAATTTAAACAGAATTTAAAAGGCCCTTCCCTTTCCTCTGACCCTCAGTTGTTTTGTTTTGTGTTTCCAGTCCCTCCAGGAGCACCGACACGTTTGTTCTTTTCTTATGGTCTGGTAACTGTGGTTGGTGGACCCCCCTTCTCTGGTTTCATCTAGGACTAGTTGTGGCCAAGTCCTGGATGATGGTCTGTACCAGAAGGGTTTCCTATTTCTAAGGGTTAATTGCCTTTGTAAATGGTGGCAACTCCCTTACTTTCCCCAGCGCTGCTGTGTGGAACTGTGTCCTCCTAAATGCTTCATTCCGGTGTACCGAGATGGCGTCAGAAGGACTTCCGGTAATGCAGCAAGATGGCGCTGGAACCGGAGGTCACATGACGCACTTCAGGATGCCGAGTTTTTATAAGGAGCATGGTGTGGAGACACTGAGGACATGCTGCAGGGGAATGGCCTGCTAAAAACGCCATTCTAGGCGCAGTTTTTGCGGTACAGCAGCAGTCTTCTCTACGACCGTTCTCTGCTTGCTTCATGGAGCCTGAGGACAGGTCTGAGGATGGAACGTCCGCTCGTATTGAACCAGCGGCAGCATCCGGGTCCCATACTGCCCCCAAGGTAAGCCCTGGTCTGTGGATAGCTACAGCAAGGGACTTTTTTTGTATGGATCCTTTTGATTCATGACCCTTGTTTCTGCTCTCTTCTAGGCCAAACCGGTAAAGAAGAAATGTGGGAACTGTAGAGCCAGGCTCTCTGATAGTTATAAAAAGCTATTTTGTGAGGATTGTAACAGGGTTACTAGTATAGGTCCTCCCTCTTCTAGAGCCAAGTCCCTTCCCTTATTAGTATCTGAGACTATTAGTTCACGCAGTACCTCTGATCTGGAGAAAGGTGAGAAGTCCGTCTCTTCATCTGATGAAAAGTCTGCATCAGAGGAAGATACAGGTAGCTCATCCAAGTATCTTTTTCCAGTTGAGGATATTGATGAACTATTAAAAGCAATTTATACCTCAGAGCAGATTGAGATGCCACAGCATGCTCAATCTGTACAGGATAAAATGTATAGGGGCCTTCAGAGACGGAAATCTAGAACCTTCAGTGAAATCCGCAGCTAGGGCTTCTGCTCTCATTAATTCAGCTAGGCGAGCTATCTGGCTTAAATCTTGGGAAGGTGACATTACCTCCAAGAATAAGCTCTGTGGCATTCCTTTCGAAGGCAAACTGTTGTTTGGTTCTTCCTTAGAAGAAGTCTTATCTCGTTCCTCTGAGAAAGGTAAACGATTCCCTTCTTCCCAAAGGAATAAGCCCCAGAATAAGAGGCCTTTTCGTGGCTTCCAAAACAAGGCTAATTTTAAAGCCAACAGGCAAAAAAGAAATGGTCCTTTAACAAAAACAAACTCAAAGGGCGAACTCCCTTTGCTCCTTCAGCCCCTTCCAAGAATACCCAGTGACGCCAGGTTAGGGGTAGGGGAAGATTGTGCCATTTCATCAAGGAATGGGCAGAGATTTCCACCAATTCCTTCATGCTTCAAACACTGGTAAAGGGTAACAGATTGGAGTTCAAAAATCCCCCCCCCCCCAGAGGTTTTTCTTACCCACTTGCCGAGAGACCAAGAGAGACGGCAAGCCATGTTAAATTTGATCTCTGTGTGGGAAACAGAGGGAGTTATTTCTCCTGTCCCAGAAGATCCGTGGATTTTATTCTCACGTCTTTCTGGTCAAGAAAGCTTCCGGCGGCTTTCGTATGGTCATAAATTTAAGCGTCCTGAACCAATACATTGTTTACAGACGTTTCCGTATGGAGAACATTTATTCAGTAAGAAATCTGTTGTTACCAGAGGTCTTCATGGTGACCCTGGACCTTCAGGACGCTTATCTTCATGTACCAATCTGCCAGAGCCACCGAAGGTTCCTCAGGTTTGCAGTGCTCGTGGGAAACAAGCCATCTCATTGACAGTTCAATGCCCTCAGCAGCACCGAGGATTTTCACAAAAATCATGGCCGAAGTCATGGCCTTTTTTCGGATTCAAGGTGTATCAATCGTCCCATATCTAGACTATTTTTTGATTTTTTTTCTCAGGGCAAGGAGTCCCTTATTCAGGACCAACAGTTGGTTTTGAGGACCTTTCAAAAATTAGGGTGGAAGGTCAACCAACAGAAATCTTGCCTAGTACCCTCACAGAGCATACTTTTCCTGGGTTATCTGATAGACTCTGTTGCCCTAAAGATTTTTCTCCCCGAAGAGAAAATTGTGAAAATTCTTCTCTCTGTGCAGACCTTCAAACTGCTCCCTCCGACCTCCCTTCGGCGAATCATGCAATTGCTGTGACTTATGACTGCAGCCATTCCAGGGGTGCCTTGGGCTCAATTGCACTCCAGACCCCTTCAGGCTTTTCTTTTGCTCCATTGGGATCGCAGGAAAAATTCTCTGGATCAGCTGGTAAAACTACCAGAAGGGAATTTTCTAGATCTCGCCTGGTGGGAGCAGCGAGAACATCTGCAGAGGGGGAAGGATTGGGCACAAAATTGCCTGGTCAAGATTACCACAGACGCCAGTCTGTGGGGTTGGGGTGCTCACTCACAGGGTTGGCAGGCTCAAGGAGCCTGGTTGCCAGAGGAAGCAGGTCGCTCCTCGAGTTTTCAGAGAACTTCTGGCTGTGAGGAAAGCACTTGTGTCTCTGGGAGAGAGGGTCTATTCAAAGGACCTTTTAATATTTTCAGACAATGCCACAACAGTGGCGTACTTGAACAAGCAAGGGGGCACTCGCTCGGAATCACTTCTGTCGTTAACGCAGCAGATTCTGTCCTGGGCAGAGATCTATGTCTCTTCAGTAAGGGCAGTTCACATCAAGGGGTCAGAAAATGTGCTGGCGGGCTTTCTGAGCAGGGTGAGCATCAGTTCCAGCGGTTGGGAACATCAAGGCACATTCCAGGAGGTGGTGCTAAGATGGGGTCTCCCCACAGTGGATCTTTTTGCCTCCAGTCTCAACAAGAAACTACCGGCGTTCTTCTCTCTGGAGAGAGAAACAGAGTCCTTGAGGACGGATGCACTGTCCTTCCCTTGGGACTTCAGCCTGGCCTATGCCTTTCCTCCTTTTCCCTTTTGCCCTTAGTGGTTCAGAAAATTATTCAGGACAGAGCAGAAGTCGTTCTGATTGCCCCCTGGTGGCCCAGGAGGAGTTGGTTCTCCTCCCTGAAGGCCCTATCTGTGTATCCTCCCTGGCCCCTTCCAGTTCGAAAGGATCTACTCTATCATCTAAACCCTCAGACCTTCCATTTGACGGCCTGGAGGCTGAGTGGCGCATCCTACAGTTAAATGGATGTTCAGAGAGGGTTATTCAGACTGTCCTGGACAGCCTGTAAATTGGTCACAAGAAGAATCTATTATTTCCTGGCAAAGGAAATCTGGTTTAGATTTTTTTTTTCCACTCCCTGCATTTTAGATTTTCTGCAGGAGGGAGTGGAAAAGGGGCTCTCTGTCAACACCCCTGGGGTTCAGGTTGCTGCCCTATCTTTATTTTCAGAGAGAAGACTAGTGGTAGATCCCTTAGTCAGGAGGTTTCTTTTAGCCAGATTTAGGCATACTCCCAGGATCCTCAAACATGTTCCTCCCTGGGATCTGTCGTTGGTATTAAATGCACTAACAAGGGCTCCTTTTTGAGCCTTTGCACGAGGCTTCCCTGAAAATGATTTCTTTGAAGTTGTCCTTCCTTTTGGCTATTACGTCAGGACGAAGGATTTCTGATCTAGACTCTCTTTCCTGTAAAGATCCCTTCCTGAGGATTTTAGAGGACAGGGTGGTGATTAAACCTGATCCACTCTATTTACCCAAAGTTTCTTCCAACTTTCATAGGTCCCAGGAGGTAGTCCTCCCTAGTTTCTGCACCTCTCCCAAAAATGTGGAAGAGGAAAGGTTTGGTCTTTTAGACGTAAAGAGATGTCTTCTCCTTAATCTAGAAATAACCAGTGGGTTTAGGAGTTCCTCCCAACTGTTAGTTTTGTTCAGTGGCCCCAAGAAGGGGTCCAAAGCATCTAAAAGTTCTATTGCTAGGTGGATTAGGGGAGTGATCTGTGAGGCATATAAAGCATCAGGTCGCACCCCTCCTTCTAGAATTAGGGCCCATTCAACGAGATCCATGGCCACATCATGGGCAGAAAGAGTGGGAGCTTCATGGGAAGATATCTCTAAAGCTGCCGTCTGGTCCTCCTCTCATGCATTTGTCAAGCATTATAGAGTTCAGATTCTTTCCTTTGGTAGGAAAGTGCTTCAGGCTGTCGTCCCTCCCTAAGGTATAATATCTTGCTTATCCTCTCAAGTAGCTGTCCTGGAAGGTGAGGGGGGAAAACCCCCGTTAGACTTACCGGTAATGGTATTTCCAGGAACCTTCCAGGACAGCGTCTATATTCCCACCCTATTCTATTTTTTCGCTGGTCAACCATGTTTTCTTGATGGTGGTGTGTTTTATGTTTCTATTTTTTTCCTCTGCCGAGTGCACCTTCGGTGGAGGTTACTTGATCTTCTAAACAACTGAGGGTCAGAGGAAACGGAGGGGCCTTTTAAATTCTCTTTAAATTCTTTTAAAATCTGATTTGTGTTTCCTGTAGAGGGCGGAGCCGATCAGCCAGGCAATTTCATCAAAGACCATATATATTATTCAGCTAACGGTGAAATGGTGACTGCTGTTAGCAGGCATTTTGATCTCTACCATAAATTTGATGTTTCATTGGTCTCTTTTATTGCTCTAGCTGTGATCCCCAAAAACCCCAGAGGGGGTGAATGGAATAAACATATTCTCTGCAAGGAAACCACCTGGATTGAGCATCTTGATGCCACACATGCTCCAGGAATCAAGGAATCAATGGGGCTCAATCCTATAAACCCTTTTTATAAATAGATTGCCTATATATATATATATATATATATATATATATATATATATATATATATATATATATATATATATATATATATATATATATATATATGAAAACATTAGTTGGTTTATTAATGTGGATTTTAAATCATATGTTTTTTTCTCTGTTTTTCTATAATAAAATATTGTATATTATGTTTTGTCGTGCCTAAAAAGTCCAAGCATCTATTTTCCTTTCATATATTCACAGTGGGTGGTCTGGACCAGAAGTGGTTGATGGCCAGCTGTGTGTGGGGTGGCCTATTTAAATTAATGAGATATAAAACAAAGTGTAGAACTATGATAACGACATAATCATGTGCAAATATATCATACAGTGCATATAGGTCATATAACAGTGCAGAATATTAAAGTGCTGGGTGCAAATGGGTGCAAATTCCACTGGACACAACCAGATGAAATAGGACCATAAAAGGTGACAAAAGTTCCAATAATAAATGGATAGATGGCAAGGTGCTGAAACAGTCCACACGGGAAGGTAGACTCAGTGGTGAAATCCAATATGGAAACAAGTGAGGTGACCACAACTGCAGCAAAATCACCAGGGATAGTGTGTCCTCCACCCGGGGTAGGGGTAAACGCTCTTATCAGACGATGTGGTAGTGTATGTGAACACAGTCTCATCTGATGAAACCATAAGGATCATAAAAAAAAAAATGCCTCCATATGGTGTAAATCAAAAAGGATTGGTTTATTAACCACTTCAGCCCCGGACCATTTGGCTGCCTAAAGACCAAAGGGCTTTTTACAATTTGGCACTGCGTCGCTTTAACTGGTAATTGCGCGGTCATGCAATGTTGTACCCAAACAAAATTTGTGTCCTTTTTTTTCCCACAAATAGAGCTTTCTTTTTATGGTATTTGATTGCCTCTGCAATTTTTATTTTTTGCGATATAGGCGGAAAAAGACCACAAATTTTGAAAATAAATGATATTTTCCACTTTTTGTTATAAGAAAAATCAAACAAACTCAATTTTAGTCATACATTTAGGCCAAAATGTATTCAGCCACATGTCTTCGGTAAAAAAATGTCAATAAGCGTATATTGGTTTGCGCAAAAGTTATAGCGTCTACAAACTAGGGTACATTTTCTGGAATTTACGCAGCTTTTAGTTTATGACTGCCTATCTCATTTCTTGAGGTGCTAAAATGGCAGGGCAGTACAAACCATCCCCAAATGACCCGATTTTGGAAAGTAGACACGCCAAGGAAATTGCTGAGAGGCATGTTGAGCCAATTGAATAGGGGCTTAAAAAAATTTGTCTTTTTCCTGCAACTTGTGTCAAAATATAAAATATTCCATGGACTCAACATGCCTCTCAGCAAATAGCTTGGGGTGTATACTTTCCAAAATAGGGGCATTTGGGGGGGTTTTGAACTGTCCTGGCATTTTATGCACAACATTTAGAAGCTTATGTCACACATCACCCACTCTTCTAACCACTTGAAGACAAAGCCCTTTCTGACACTTTTTGTTTACATAAAAAAATATATATTTTTTTGCAAGAAAATTACTTTGAACCCCCAAACATTATATATTTTTTTTAAAGCAAAGGCCCTACAGATTAAAATGATGGGTGTTGCATTTTTTTCACACAGTATTTGCGCAGCGATTTTTCAAACGCATTTTTTTGGGAAAAAACACACTTTTTAATTTTAATGCACTAAAACACACTATATTGCCCAAATGTTTAATGAAATTAAAAAGATGATCTTAGGCTGAGTACATGGATACCAAACACCACATGCTTTAAAATTGCGCACAAACGTGCAGCGGTGACAAACTACATACATTTTTAAAAGCCTTTACAGGTCATCACTTTAGATTTACAGAGGAGGTCTACTGCTAAAATTACTGCCTTTGATCTGACCTTTGCGGTGATACCGCACAAGCATGGTGCAATTGCTGTTTACATACAACGCCAGACTGACGTTTGCTTTCGCCTTTGCGACAGAGCAGGGGGGACAGGGGTGCTTTTTTTTTTTTTTAATTATTTATTTTGCTTTTTTATTTTATTTTTAAACTGTTCCTTTCAATCTTTTTTTTTTAATCACCCTAGATCTCTCCTCTGCCCCAAACCATCTGACCACACCAAGATCGGTGTGATAAAATGCTTTTCCAATTTCCCAATGGCACTGTTTATATCCGGCGAAATCTAAGTCATGAAATGCTCGTAGCTTCCGGTTTCTTAGGCCATAGAGATGATTGGAGCCATTCTGGTCTCTGATCAGCTCTATGGTTAGCTGTTGGAACCACCAACTGCATTCTCAGGTTTCCTGTAGGGACAGGAGAGCCAGAGAAAACCATGAAAGACGGTGGGGGGGGGGGGGAGTTCCCTCCCACTGCTTGTAAAAGCAGTCTAGAGGCTAATTAGCCGCTAGGATTGCTTTTACATGAAAGCCAACTGCTGGCTGAAAAGAATGATACCAAGATGATACCTAAACCCACAGGCATCATTCTGTATAACCATTCAAAGTCTAGCAACATACCAGTACGTTGCTGGTCCTTGTTGGGACTTTTTTTTTGTAATCTTTTTTTTTTTTTTCATGCAGCCTGAGACTGAAGCATTCGGTCTGGTAAAACTAGCGTTCGTAATGGAGATAGCACATTCGTCACGCTGCAAATTTTAAAATCTTTTAATGCAGCACATTCTCTTCTTCTTTTTAATGCTACAATAATGAGTTGTTTTGCTGCTGATATTCACACAGAGTTCTGACAACCTGATTTCTTTATTATTTCTCGTGATCTCATGAATATATATATATTTTTTTTATCCAGATCTCCTATTTTTAAATTTTTTTCTATAGTGATCTCCATAATTTTTTCTTTCGTTTTGTGTCACGTTACCACAACACCATAATTATCTTGTATTTTTTAACCTCAAGGAGGTTGCTGTTAGTGTCCCTTGTTAATTTGACATTGTATTTTTGAAATGTACCTGCCTACTCACAAACAAACTGTCCTTTTTGAAGTAAAACACATAGCCAAGTATTTGTGAAAAATAAATAGCCATTTATTATGGGTCATAACAAAATAAAGAGGAAGGCAACGCTGGAGAAACTGGTGAAATTTGCAAAGCCTTTGTACCCCAGGGCAGACATCAATTATTTTACAGTCAAAATTGTTGGCCTGAGGAGTCCTTATAATAGTGAGCACAATCCGGTCCAGGACTCCAAAAGACCAGGAACAGCAGCAGATGACATATCTGTCCCCAGGCTGTGGTCTTACAACAGCCTGCGTCTTTTGTCAGACCAGACTGAACCCAGGCCATCACTTTCTTGTCTTCCTTCCTCGCTTGCTTCCAGGCTGTGGCTCTGGTGTTGTAGTTGTGGCAGGAGGAGGAGGAGGACCATGGTTGAACTCACAAACGTGGCTTTGGCTTGTGAGTTCGCCCCTCAACCCCTTATTTAGGGCTTGCAACATAACTTCCTCACATAAGAGGCGTTGGCCCTCCTCCATTTCCTGCATTTTTCAGGCTGCCATGTAGGCGTAGTCGTCTTGATGATTGGGGGGGTTCTGAGGGCCGCAGTAGCCTTTCGAAATAGGCCAAGTGTTGCCTCCTCCAGGTTACTCCTCCTCATGGAACTTTTTTTTGGAAGGCGGAGGGGAGGGACCTGGGATTGAGGTAGGCTACTGGGCCAGGCCACCTCCTGGCTGCCACTTACCCCTGCCACCTCCTGGCTGCCACTTTCCACTGCCTCCTCCTGGCTGTGTATGAAAAAGGGACATCGTTTTTGGTTCATCTATTACACACAATTTTCAGCTCATGACTGTTGCAAATTGAATGTTAATAAATAGAAAAGACTATTATTCTGACCCCAGCATTTTTCATTCTTGTCCCAATCATTTGTGGCCACTACTCTCTATTGATAAAACACTTTGTAAAATCAGAAATTACTGATCAATAATAACATCTAGTTCTAGCTCAATATAATTTTTTGGACTAAAATCGTTAATGAGTTGACTAGAAATATGTTGAACAATGCTATACCTGGCTCAAGCTGGGCTCCTCCCCTTCTTCCTGGCTGTAAGGCCCAGGTTGGATGTCGGAAGCCTCAGCTGAGGTGTAAGGAAGTGTTGAAGGAAGACTGGAGAGTGCTGCCTGGGTTCAGTCTGGCCTGCCAGAAAATGCAGTCTGTCATAGTACCACAGCCTGGGTACATAAATGTCATCTGCTGCAGTTCTTGATCTCTGGGAATCCTGGACCTTCTTGTGCTCCCTATTATAAGTGCTCCTCATGCCACTAATTAGGGCCTTCAAATAGGGGATATCTGCCGTGGGGATCACCGGCTTCACAAATTCCAGCAATTGATCCAGCGCTGCCTTCCTCTTTGGTTTATTGTTATAAAAGGGGTGGTTTACCTGCCACAGACAGGGCAGCTCCTTGTACATATCAAGGAATATGGGGATAAAGTCCTCATCATTGAAAAGATCCAATTTCTCTGCAAGACACAACACAAGACAAACCCTAATCTCAGGCTAAACTCTCCTAATCTTGTCCCAATATAGTCCTCAATCCTAGAAGCAGTATAGGCCACTGATGCGCCAAGTTAAACTTGTACCTTCGTTAGAAAGATCGGCGCTTCCCCTACACCTTCCTCCTCTCACAGATCATACGTACGACGCACGCGTGTTACGCTTTATATACACTGCACATATGTGAAACTCCGCCCGCCCCCTGGCGTTCTTTCTAGTCTATTCCCCACCTCTTGTCTTTCGGCTTGTGGGAGAGCACATGGCGGAGAAAGAGCAAGTGCATGCAGCAGCAACGACGAAAGGTTGGAGCCATGAATGTCCCGTTCCTGGAGGAGATTTAAGGCCTAAAATATGTCCTTTATAGAGATGGTGGACATTTTAAAGAGGCCCGACTATGATGGGAAGCATGGACCTTACCCAAACCCAAAAAGGCCAAGATCATGACTTATGAAAAGTCTGCACAGGAATTTTGGGTTATGACGATCCAAGGATCAATTGAGGAAACGCTGGTCAGACCTGAAATTGAGGGAGCAGGATCAGTACGAAAAGATCAAGTGTGTTCCTATTATTATTATTACTTTCATGCTGCTCCATGTGCTTTTCTTTACTGTTGTACAGTTTAAAATGGCAACTTTCAGGTTCGTGGGCACAATAATCGTTCGTAGTAAACATTGTTCGTTCGCCCACTAATACAATATTTTTGGCAGATCCAGATTAACTACATTTGTTCAGGCCTTTTTGTATTAAAATAAGTTTATGACATTGTTGTCTAGATGGGTTTGTACTAGAATGGAATGCAAACTTGATTCAGTGTAAGGAGAGGACACTCAGCAGCTGTTTACACATTTGGATGCAAGAGCACTAGTGTGGGACACCAGAACAAACTTTTTAGGGTGTCCCACACAGGTGCTCCAGTGGATACTAGGGGTTTCTCCATGTGTGAAAACTGTGCAAAAAAGGTAAGTATTCCAGCTTTATAAAAGGAAATAAATAATGTCTTCAGCTTGGAACTCTGCCAAAAAAGACAATTGTACGACACTTCCAAGCAATGTTTCATATTACTATTTCTCGCCTCAAATATCTGTGTGCTAAGTCTACCTTTGTTTTATTCACATAGGGGGAAAAAAGACTCGGGATGTCTGAGGACACCAGGTACCCCCCCACCTCCTAAAGAAAAGAAAATCCCCACACCATAACCAGAAGATGTGGAGGAAGGAGAGGTTTATGAAGTGGGCGAAATAGTGACCACAACAGGTGAGTGTCTGAGACCAGAGCTTCAGGTAATAGATGGATGCCTGCATATTTATAATACATGGTGTGTTTTTTTATTTTAGGTGATGTGGATGTTGTGGAAGAAAAATCTAATTTCACAAGTGCAAGTGCACAGGTCCTCATCGGGGAGATCATCTTTTGCAATAGTGATTTACAGAAGATCAAGGAAGACATCAATGATGTGGAAAAAAGACTCAAGAACATCATTGATGTTTTAGGCAGAATCTAAAACACACCAAAATTCTTCTAGTTTGTTTGGATTTTTATTATTTTCACACATTTTAAATATTTTTTTGAAAAGCCAAATTTTGAAGATGCACACAGTGTGTCAACATGTGCTATCTGCCATCACGGGATATCAAGGTACGCGTTTTGGGGGTGCAATCCCTTCCTTGCAACTAAAGTAGATGAGAGGAAGGGGTTGCACCCCCGAAACACATCCATTGATCCCCCATGATGGGAGCTAGCACATGTTGACATTAGGCATGGGATCAGGAGGGAAATACACATTTTGACTCTCAATTTGTGTGCATCTTCAAAATTTGGCTTTCACAGGGGTGACGTTATCCCATCTGATGAAGGCAATATCAACACAGTTTGGACATACTAATTAGGGATGAGCCGAACACCCCCCGGTTTGGTTCGCAGCAGAACATGTGAACAGGCAAAAAATTTGTTCGAACATGCAAACACCGTTAAAGTCTATAGGACACGAACATGAATATTCAAAAGTGCTAATTTTAAAGGCTTATATGCAAGTTATTGCCATAAAAAGTGTTTGGGGACCCGGGTCCTGCCCCAGGGGACATGTATCAATGCAAAAAAAAGTTTTAAAAACTGCCGTTTTTTCGGGAGCAGTGATTTTAATAATGCTTAAAGTGAAACAATAAAAGTGAAATATTCCTTTAAATTTCGTACCTGGGGGATTGTCTATAGTATGCCTGTAAAGTAGCGCATGTTTCCCGTGTTTAGAACAGTCCCTGCACAAGATGACAGTTCTAAAGGAAAAAGTCATTTAAAACTACTCGTGGCTATAATGAATTGTCGGCTCTCAGCAATACACATAAAAGTCATTAAAAAAAACAGCATGGGATTCCCTCACAGTCCATTACCAGGCCCTTTGGGTCTGGTATGAATATTAAGAGGAACCCCGAGCCAAAATTAAAAAAAAATTGTGTTGGGGTCCCCCCAAATTCCATACCAGGCCCTTCAGGTCTGGTATGGATTTTAAGGTGAACCCCGTGCCAAAATGTAAAAAAAAAATGGCGTGAGGGTCCCCCCAAAAATCCATACCAAACCCTTATCCGAGTACGCAACCTGGCAGGCCGCAGGAAAAGAGGGGGGGACAAGAGAGCGTCCCCCCTCCTAAACCGTACCAGGCCACATGCCCTTAACATGGGGAGGGTGCTTTGGGGTAGCCCCCCAAAGCACCTTGTTCCCATGTTGATGGGGACAAGGGTCTCATCCCCACAACCCTTGCCCAGTGCTTGTGGGGGTCTGCGGGTGGGGGGCTTATCGGAATCTGGAAGCCCCCTTTAACAAGAGGACCCCCAGATCCCGGCTTACCCCCTGTGTGAAATAATAACTGGGTACAAATGTACCCCTACCATTTCACAAAAAAAGTGTGAAAATGTTAAAAATGACAAGACACAGCTTGGGACAATTCCTTTATTAAAAAATGAAACGTCCCACGTAGTCCATTCTTCTATTTCTTGCTCCACCAACGGACCACAAAAAAAAAAAAAGCAGCACCGACCTGCGTCCTCGCCCTCGCAGGTGACAGTTCTTATATAACTGAGGGTGGGGCCACCTGCTGTTGTCCCCGGGTGACCCCCCTCTGATGCACGGGGACATCCCTATGGCTCTCCCGTAGCGTCAGAGGGGAGCGGGGTCACCCAATTACATCAGCAGATGACCCCGCCCCCTCTGATGCGACGGGGAAGCCATAGGGATGTCCCAGTGCATCAGAGGGGACGGAGTCACTCAGTTAAGTCAGCGAGTGGCCCCGCCCCCTCTGACACTACGGGGAAGCCATAGGGATGTCCCCGTGTGTCAGAGGGGGCGGGGCCACCTGCTGATGTCCCCGGGTGACCCCGCCCCCTCTGATGCACGGGGATATCCCTATGGCTTCCCCATAGCATCAGAGGGGGTGGGGCCACCTGCTGAGGTAACTGGGTGACCCTGTCCCCCTCTGATGCTATGGGAAAGCCATAAGGATGTCCCCGTGCATCAGAGGGGGGCAGGGTCACCTGGGGACAACAGTGGGTGTCCCCGCCCTCAGTTACAAAAGAACTGTCACCTGCGAGGACGCGTCTCCCATGGAGGCAGGTCGGTGGAGCTTTTTTTTTTTCGGTCCGTTGGCGGAGCAAGAAAAGAAGAAGAATGGACTACGTGGGACATTTTTATTTTTTAATAAAGGAATTGTCCCAAGCCATGTCTTGTCATTTTTAACATTTTCACACTTTTTTTGTGAAATGATAGGGATACATTTGTACCCCATTACCATTTCACACAGGGGGGAGGCCAGGATCTGGGGGCCCCCCGCCCGCAGACCCCCACAACCACCGGGCAAGGGTTATGGGGATGAGGACCTTGTCCATATCAACATGGGGACAAGGTGCTTTGGGGGGCTACCCGAAAGCACCCTCCCCATGTTGAGGGCATGTGGCCTGGTACGGTTCAGGAGGGGGGGCGCTCTCTCGTCCCCCCTCCTCTCCTGCGGCCTGCCAGGTTGCGTGCTCGGATAAGGGTCTGGTATGAATTTTTGGGGGGACCCCCAATGCCATTTTTTTTAAATTTTGGCGCGGGGTTCCCCTTAAAATCCATACCAGACCTGAACGGTCTGGTATGGAATTTGGGGGGACCCCCACGCAATTTTTTTTGAAATTTTGGTTTGGGGTTCCCATTGATATCCATACCAGACCTGAAGGGCCCGGTGTGGAATTTGGGGGGGACCCCACACAATTTTTTCTTTATATTTTGGTTCAGGGTTCCCCTTAATATTCATACCAGACCCAAAGGGCCTGGTATCCCATGCCTTTTTTTTCAATGACTTTTATGTGTATTGCCGAGACCCAACAATTCATTATAGCCGCAAATAGTTTTAAATAACTTTTTTTTCCTTTAGAAGTGTCATTTTGTTCAGGGACTGTTCTAAACACGGGAAACATGCGCTACTTCACAGGCATACTACAGACACCCCCCCAGGTACGAAATTTAAAGGAATATTTCACTTTTATTGTTTCACTTTAAGCCTTATTAAAATCACTGCTCCTGAAAAAAATGGCCATTTTTAAAACTTTTTTGCATTGATACATGTCCCTTGGAACAAGACCCAGGTCCCCAAACACTTTTTATGACAATAACTTGTATATAAGCCTTTAAAATTAGCACTTTTGATTTCTCCCATAGACTTTTAAAGGGTGTTCAGCAGCTTTCGAGTTTGCCGCGAACACCCCAAATTGTTCGCTATTCGGCGAACGGCGAACAGCCAATGTTCGAGGCGAACTCATGTTCGACCCAAACATAAAGCTCATCCTTAATACTAATGTCTGATATTGCCTTCACTTTGTCAAAGTTGAACTTTGTAAGTTCCTGAGTTGTGTATTGTTTTATGGTTTTAAACATGCCTGTTTTAACACAAAAAAGGCTATTTGTACTGTCAAAAGTTTTCTACTCAACAATGTGTGGCTTCTTCTTTCAATGCTCAATATCATTTTTTGGACTAAGTTGGTGTTTACGCTGAAATGGGGGTTATTTACTAAAGGCAACTGCACTTTACACTACAAGTGCACTCTCAATGCAGTTTCAAGTGCACTTTTGCAGTGCACTTGGAGTGCAAAGTGGATTTTCCTTTAGTAAATAACTCCCACAGTGCTTTATAATTTGCCACAATCAGGCCATTTTCGTGACTCACCAAAATTCATTCATGGTACTGAAAATGATGAATATTTTTATCAGTAATGCATTACATACATTAAAAACAAAAACAAGGTGTGTGTGTATCAGACCCACAACATAATAATGCCCCGTACACACGGTCGGATTTTCCGATGGAAAATGTCTGATCGGAGCGTGTTGTCGGAACTTCCGACCGTGTGTGGGCGCCATCGGACATTTTCCATCGGATTTTCCGACACACAAAGTTGGACAGCAGGAGATAAAATTTTCCGACAACAAAATCCGATCGCGTCAATTCCGACCGTGTGTGTGGCCTGTTCCGACGCACAAAGTGCCACGCATGCTCAGAAGAAATTCCGAGACGGGACAGCTAGTTCTGGTAAACTTAGCGTTCGCAATGGATACAGCACTTTCGTCACGCTGCAATGTTAAAAATGGTTTAATACAGCGCACTCTCTTCTTTTTTATAATGTGACAAGAATGAATTAGTTTTGCTGCTCATATTCACACACACTTCTCACAAACTTTTATTTGTGTTTTTTTAGTGGGATTCCCTGAATATATTGTTATTAGTTGTCACATCTGACAGTTTTTTATTTTATTTTTTTATTTTTTTGGGATTTTCAGCCTTTTTTTTTTCTTTAAAGTTTGGATTTTTTCAAAGGCTGATCTTTGTTCAATGTTATTTTTATTTTTACTCCAGAATATTTTTGGGTGTGTTTTGTGTGTCAAGTTACCCCAACACCATTGATATCTTTTATTATTTAATCTCAAGGAGATTGTTTGTTTGTGGTTGGTGTCCCTTGTTCATTTCACATTGTATATTTGAAATGTACCTGAATCCTCACAAACAAACTGTCATTTTTGAAGTAAGACACACAGGAGAGTATAATTCAAAACAAAATTCCTTTATTAAGGGATCAGAACCAAACAAAGAGGGAGGCAACACTGGAGAAACAGGAGAAATTAGTGAAGCCTGGGACCCCCACAGCAGACATCAATTCTTCAACATCAAAATTGGTGGCCTGAGGAGTCCATATCTAAGGGAGGGCAGTCTGGTCCGGGATTCGCAGAGATCCGGATAGCAGCAGATGACATCTGTGTCCCCAGGCTGTGGTACCACAAGAGGCTGCATTTTTTGGCCGACCAGACTGAACCCAGGGCAATCACTGTCTGGTCTTCCTTCCACGCTTCCTTCCGGGCTGTGGCTGTGCAGTTGGAGATGTGGCAGGAGGAGGAGTAGGACCTGGAGGAGGAGGAGGACTGGGAGGACCTGGAGGAGGACTGGGGGGACCTGGAGGAGAGGGAGGAGGAGGAGGAGGACCTGCAGGAGGACCTGCAGGAGGAGGAGGAGGACCATCGCGAAGGTGTGTCTGAGGTGTAATTTGGCCCCTCATACCTTTCTCCAGAGCCTCCAATATGAGGGCCTCACACATGGCTTGTTGGCCCTCCTCCATCCTCTGCATTTTATATGCAATGAAGGCAGCAATGTTCTCCTCCATGGTGTGGGGTGCTCCCAGGACCTCTGTAGCCCTCCAAAAGAATCCTATAGCAGCCTCCTCTAGGGCACTCCTCCTACTGCCACTTTCTCTTTTCAGGGGGGGTGGAGGGACCTGCAGATCAGCCAGCCGGCTCGGCCCGGCCACCTCCTGGCTGAGACTTCCCTGTGTATGAAAAAGGGACATGGTTTTAGTTTTTGCATCATCAATCACAATCCTAAATTAGTGCTCCCAACTAACATCTAGTTAACATCATTGATTGGACAAGCAGAAATATTTAGAGGAATGCTATACCTGGCTCAATCTGGGCTTCTCCACATGTGGCCTGGAAGGCCCAGGTTGGGCATCAGAAGCCTCAGCCGGGGGGGAAGGAAGCGTGGAAGGAAGACTTGAGAGGGATGGCCTGGGTTCAGTCTGGCCTGCCAGAAAGTGCAGCCTGTCGTAGTACAACATCCTGGGGACATAGATGTCATCTGCTGCTCCGGATCTCTGCGAATCCAGGACTTTCTTGCGCTCCCTCAGATATGTACTCCTCAGGCAACCAATTAATATCTTTAAATAAGTGATGTCTGCCGTGGGGATCACCTGCTTCACAATTTCACACAATTGCTCCAGTGCTGCCTTCCTCTTTGCTTGGTTCTTGAAATGGGGGTGGTTAATCTCCCACAGACAGGGCAGCTCCCTTAGCATATCTATGAATACTGACATGAAGTCATTATCTTTGAGTACCATATCCATGTTCACTGCAAGACACAACACAAGACAAAGCCTAATGTCAGACAAAACTCTCCTAATCTTGTTACAATATAGACCTCAATCTAGAAGCAGTATAGGCACAAGTTTGTCTCTTACCTTCGTTCTTGCGATTGGCGCGTCCAATGCTCCTTCCTCCGCTCACAGATCGTACGTAATACGCACGCTTGTTACGCTTTATACACACTGCGCATGCGTGTAACTCCGCCCGCCCCTGACGTTCTTTCTAGTCTATTCCCCGCCCCTTTTCGTTCGGCGCAGTGGGTGAAGAGCATGATGGCGGAGTTAGAGCAGGTGTGTGCTAATTATAGCAACGAGGAGGAGGAGGAGGAAAGCCCGGATCCGGACACGTCCCGATCCAGAAGGAGACGTTTTAAGGCCACAAATATGTCCTTTGGGGAGATGTTGGAGATGGTGGACATCATGAGGAAGTCCGACTATGACGGGAAGTATGGGCCTTACCCCAACCCCAACATCTGAAAGGCCAAGATCATGGCGAAAGTGATCAAAAGCCTTCACAGGAATTTCGGGGTACGAAGATCAAAAGATCAGCTCAGGAAGCGGTGGTCGGACCTGAAGTTAAGAGAGCCAGAGCAGTACAGAAAGATCCTGAGAGTGCTGCAAAAAAGTAAGTAGTTGTGCTGTGTTCCTATTCTTTCTGTCTTTATTCCGTTCATGCTGCTCCATATGCTTTTATTAATTGTAACGTTTAAAAGGGCAACTTTAATGTTTATGGGCCCATTATTCGTTCGTATCAAACTTTTTTCTTTCGGCCTCTAAAACACCATTGTTTAGGCCATATGCATTTTTGCACATTTTTTTAGGGTCTACTTAGATGGGTTTATTACTAGAATGAAATGCAAACTAGATTGTGTGTAAGGAGAGGACACTGAGCAGCTGTTTTCACATCTGGACACTGGAGCGCTAGTGTGGGACACAAGAACACAATTTTTATTAGGGGGCCACACAGGTGCTCCAGTGTATACTATAGGGGGGGCTACATCTGTGAAGCTTGTATTAAACAGGTAAAGTATTGCAGCTTGACAAAGGGCAATAAAAAAAATACATCTTGGAACTCGGCTAAAATAGACAATTGTACCCCACTTCCAAGCAATGTTTCCTATTTCTAGTTCTGCCATCAAATATCTGTGTGCTAATTATACCATTTTTGTTTTACATAGGGGAGAAAAGACTCGGAGGACACCCCTCATCCGAGGAGACCACAGACCCCCCACCTCTGGAAGAAGGTGAAATACCCCAAACCCAAGCTGAGCAGGAGGAAGAAGAAGATGTGGTGGAGATTGGCACCACAACAGGTGAGTGTCTGCGACCACAGGCCAAGGTAAAAGAGATGGATGGTGGCAGATTTTTGAGATCTGTTTTTTTTTTCTTTATCTCTTTTTAGGTGATCGTGATGTGAGGGATAGAGAACGCTTTACTTCAGAAAGTGCCCAGATCCTGATCGGGGAGATCATGGGGTGTAATGCCGAACTGCAAAACATCCAGCTAAAAATCAATGATGTTATTAAAAAAAATAATAACATCATTGATGTTTTGGGGCGAATTTAAAACCCCACAAAATCACTTTTTGTATTGTGGTTCAATCTTTTAAATTTTTTTGCAATGTTTTGAAAAGCCAAATTTGGAGGATGCACACAGTGTGCCAACATGTGCTATCTGCTATCACGGGAGATCAATGGATGCGTTTTGGGGGTGCAACCCCTTCCTCAATTATAAAGTCGCGTTGAGGAAGGGCTTGCTCCCCCAAAACACGTCCCTTGATCCCCCCTGATGGCAGATAGCACATGTTGACATTCATAAATTGGTGTGCATCTTCCAAATTTGGCTTTTCCAGGGGTGATTTCCACCCATCTGAACGCTATATCAAACCCAGTTCCTAAATACTGATGTCTGATATAGCCTTCAGGTTTTACCATATGTGAACTTTGTAAGTTCAAGTTTTTTGGCTTTCTTGTTGGTTTTACACAGGCCTGTTTTATCTGCAATGGACATTTCAAAATTTGATAATGCTACTGCAAAAATTGTTATACAACAAACATGTTGGTTTGTTTTAGAAACCTTTGGGAAATGCACATGTGATTGTGCAGGTATAAAAAAGTGGTTTACTCAAGAATGTGTGGATTATTGTCTCAACACTACAACACTTTTGGGGTGATGTAATTGCTGTTTTATGCAAAAATGGGGGTTATTTCCTAAGGGCAAATCCACTTCGCACTACAAGTGCAGGTTCAGTGCAGTTGCAAGTGCACTTGTAGTGAAATGTGTTTTTGCATTTAGGAAATACCAGCCAACAGTGCTTTGTATAAGGTTACCCAATCACGACATTTTCTGCACTCAAAACATTTATGTCAGGGTCAGCTAAAACAAACACAAGCAGTAAATGTCCACAAAGAATTATAAAAAGGCTTCACATATTGTCTGGCATATTGATAGCCCCTCTACCCGCAAAGAACTCCAGGTATCGTAACCGGACATCACGGGCACTCAGGGAGGGCAAGCCAGGACAGCCACTTTCAAGCACCGTCAGTGTTGTTGGATGTAGGATTCTGGCCTCAGGCCCAACTGAGGTAGCATTGTTGGCCGAATGTTTTCTTAAAAAATTATGGAGAACACAGCACGCAAGTATTATTTGGTTCAGTTTATACTCCGCCATATGGTTGGGTGTCAGAAATAGTCGGAACCGGCTGGCCAGGATTCCAAATGTGTTCTCCACCACTCTTTGGGCTCTGGCCAGCCGGTAATTAAAAACCCTCTGTTCCGGGATGAGGGTCCTCATCGGGAATGGCCGCATCAGGTGGTCCCCCAGCGCAAGCGCTTCATCAGCAACGAACACAAATGGGAGACCTTCCACATTGTCCTCTGGAGCTGGCAAGTCCAAGCTGCCATTCTGGAGACGCCTGTAGAACTCCGTCTGGGCGATGACTCCACCATCGGACATCTGGCCATTCTTCCCCACGTCCACATACAAGAAGTTGTAATTAGCCGACACCACCGCCAACATCACTATACTATTAAACCCCTTGTAATTATAATAGTACAACCCCGAGTTGGGTGGTGGGACGATGTGGACGTGTTTCCCATCAATTGCCCCTCCGCAGTTAGGAAAGTCCCACCACTGAGCAAAGTGGGAGGCCACAGTCTGCCATTCCTGTGGCGTGGAAGGAAACTGTTGAGGAAAAAACAATAAACATTACTATTTTTTCACAGAAACATGGCAAGCAGATTAGACACAAACATTCTGGGGCAACCTCCAGATAGCATTTATTAAGGGGAATTTAACAAGGCCAAAGTATAAGGTACACCTATCATATTCCCCCTCCCCCCCTCTCATGGGTCATTTCTAACATTATAGGGGGAGGGGGAACTCTTGGACAGGTAACCCTCTTCACTTCATTGAGAGATGAATGCCTAAATACAGGGTATTACTTGGAACAGCCCCTCCTTAGTTACACTATTGGCAGCCCACTGGACAGGTAAGTGTCATAATACAAAGATATAAATACACACTGTACACATTTGAGGACATTTGGACATTCTGCTATTACCTATCAAGATAATAATAGGATACAAAAACTTTAAACAGTACCATTGTAAAGTATACAGGCAGGCCCTTGCACTACATGCTTTGGGGAATTCATCCATAAATCTGACCAGTAAAGAGATGGGTATAGTGTGTATGGGTTTGGCAAAGTCAGCAGATAGATGATTGAGGATAGAGAATTGGAATCAGCTGACTTAGCAGTTGGGGGGAGGGAGGGTTACTAAAAATTATTTGGGGACACCACAAAAAAAAGCCTCTGGCACTTTGCCTGAATTTAAATCAAAAATAACATTTCCAAACATTTTAGGGGGTGTTTGGGGTAAAGCACTACTATAGAGCTGATAAAATACATTGTTAAGTGACTACATGAGGTGAATATAGGGCAGGAGACACCATGCTGGGGAGGTTATTGAAGGGCAAATATGTATGAAGGACCTAAAATAATAATTACATAAAAATCCAGCATGCATGAGGACAAAGGGGACATTCACAGCATATTACAATCATGGTAATTAGGGAATGAGGAAAGAAATACAATATATTATCAAACATTCAATACAATAAAATGTGATATAAAAGGATAAAAATCTTACCTTCATATACTCCTTCTGAAGGACCTGGATGATGGCAGAACAGGTCTCTGGGATAATGATCCCCAGAGCCTGGGGGGAGATGCCTGTCGAGAACTTCAAGTCCTGCAGGCTTCTCCCTGTGGCCAAATACCGCAAGGTAGCGACCAACCTCTGCTCCGGAGTGATGGCTTGCCTCATGCAGGTATCCTGCCTGCTGATATAGGGGGTCAGCGAAGCCAACAAACGGTGAAACACAGGGTCCGTCATCCTGAGAAAGTTCCTGAAATCATCAGGATTATTCTCACGGATCTCACGGAGCAAAGGCATATGAGAGAACTGGTCACACTGAAGCAACCAATTCTTTGTCCATGAACTCCTCCCCACCCTGTTCATGGACTGGACTTGTGTCAAGGTCAGGACCCCAACACCAAGCCCCCGCACAGCACGAACTCTACGAGGAGTACGCATACGAAACATGGCTGCTCAGAACGAAGTAACAGAACGCACTGAAGAACAGCAAGGACTGTGAAGAGCGACCTGAAAAACAGCAACGAGCAGGCAAGATCACACAGAAAACTCTGATACGAACTGACTGCACGCACTGAAGAGCAGATACAAACCCACAAGCACAAACTGAACGGCAGAAAATGATCTGAAAGCCACGAGTCTGAAAAAGCGCGAATCGTCTCTCACCAAACTTTTACTAACACGAGATTAGCAAAAGGAGCCCAAAGGGTGCCGCGCTTGGTTCTGAACCGGCCTTTTCTAGTCTCGTCGTACGTGGTGTACGTGACCGCGTGGTTGGCAATCGGAAATTCCGACAACTTTGTGCGACCGTGTGTAGGCAAAACAAGTTTGAGCCAACATCCGTCGGAAAAAATCCTAGGATTTTGTTGTCGGAATGTCCGAACAAAGTCCGACCGTGTGTACGCCCTATAATAGTTCGCTGAAGAAGAGATTATCACCTCATGTATCAAATAAATTACGTTTGCGCTATTGAAGAAAATGGCCAAAAAAAAAAAGCCCATTGGAGAACCTAGGAGACAGCTAAAAGAAACAGGCAGTAAATCAAAGGAAATATTATTTCAGTTTAACTAAAAACATTTATTCTTAAAATGTTTATTAAACATTTTCTGGCATATCAATGGCCCCCCTACCCGCAAAGTAATCCATATATATGAACCTCGCGTGCGCTTTGGGGGGGCAAGCACTGAAAACCAGATACAAACCCACAAGCACAAACTGAAGAGCAGTAATGATAAGAAAAGCACGAGGCTGAAAAGCGTGAGTCGTCTCTCACCAAACTTCTACTAATATGAGAAGGAGCCCAAAGGGTGGCGCACTGGCTATTAAACTTCACTTTTCTAGTGCTGTTGTACGTCACCGCTTTCTTGACATTCGGAAGTTCCGACAAGATTTGTGTGACCAAGTGCATGCAAGACAAGTTTGAACCGACATCCGTCGGAAAAAAAAAAGATGGATTTTGTTGTTGGAATGCGCAATCGTGTGTACGTGGCATTAGCGATCGCAGGGATCAGGCCTGACTCTGCAAACGCTGCAGTTATGTATTTAGTGTTTTGTAAGTGACAGTGATCGATCGATACTGCACTAGGGTGGGCTGGGCGGAGGGGCAAAAAGCAGGTGCTAGCAGGTATCTGGGCTGATCCCACTAACACTGCATTTTTGGGAACTCTAAACTGCTGGAGATGCTAGTATAGATCTGATCAGATCAGATATTGATCCGTTCAGACACTATACCACTAAGGGAGATGTATGCTGCGTGCAAGGGTGTTAGCGCTACTGGCACTAATCTGACGCTGCCTGGGGCGGCGCAGACCCTAACTAACCCTAAAACCTAACTGATATCACCCGCCGGCCAATCAGGGGGTCAAACCTTTATTGGGTAGTAAACGGCGGGTGCCCTGACGCTATAAAAAACTAACTAACCAGCGTCACCTGTAACACTCAATACAGTGATCACTGGTGACAGGGGGTGAAAGGTATAACTAGGGGCAATCAGGGGGTTAAAACCTTTATTAGGTAATATATGGGGGTAACTGATGCTATACAAACCTAAATGGTGAATCTAAATAGCTAACTGGCTAACTAGCGTCACCTATGACAATTATACGGTGATCACTGGTGACAGGGGGTGAAAGGGTTAACTAGGGGGCAATCAGGGGGTTAAAACCTTTATTAGGTAGTATATGTGGTTACCTGATGCTATAAAAACCTGACGGTGAACCTAAATAACTAACAGGCCAATTAGCGTCACCCGCGACACTAATACGGCGATCAGAAAAAAGATCGCTTAGTGACACTGGTGACAGGGGGTGAAAGGGTTAACTGGGTGGCAATCAAAGGGTTAAAACTTTATTAGGGGGGATTAGAGGGGTACCCTAGACCTAAAGGGGCCTACCACTAACTGCCCTAACACTTATAACAGTCACAAAATGACACCAATGCAGTGATCAGTAAAAAAAATGAAAACTGCTATTGGTGTCACTGTGACAGGGGGTGCAGGGGGGGGTGATTTGTAAGCCTATGTGTACTAGTGTTAGTGTGCTGTTGGTGTAACACTCTGATGTCTTCTCTCCTAGGGCGCCAAAATGAAAAAGCTTCATGAGAAGAGATGACATCACTTCCTCTGCTTCTGTCTACAGTTTCAGAAGCAGAGGAAGCTTCTCATTTATCAGGAGCGATCGTGAGGGATCACGCGCGGGAGGGGAGTAATGTATTCATATGTTACTCTGCCTGCACATGCCATTCTGCCGACGTATATAGTCGTGAGGCGGTCGGCAAGTGGTTAAAACAAGTACAATCATCCAATTGATAGATGTATACAAGTATCTGTGATTACAATTTAACCGCTTGCCGACCGCCGCCTGTACATTTACGTCGACAGAATGGCACGGCTGCGCAAATGGGCGTACCTGTATGTCCCTTTGAATTTGCCGCCGTGCCATCGCGTGAGATCCGTGAGTAGGATCGAGGGTCCCGCGCACATGATGTCCGTGGGGATACCCGCGATCGTCTCACGAAGAGAAAGAACGGGGAGATGCTAATGTAAACAAGCATCTCCCCATTCTCAATGGGACCAGAAAAATAAAAAAACTAATGGTATATTGATCCAAGTTCCTTTAATTGGATGTACACTGAAGAATTAAAAATCACAAGTCAGATGAAAAGATCAAGTGTAAGAAAAACTTAATAAGAAAAGAATCAATTTCATCGTTGAAATACTCCGAAAATAATAGTTACAATACCGCCAGATTCCAAGAGGTTAATATCGGCAAATGTGTTCCATTTTCTGGTCGGAAAGAAGACTCCGTGCTTCAGCTGTGTAGGAAGGAGTATGGAATAGAGAGACACCGCTCTGTACACTGCGACTGCTGGACCGACAATGGATGTCGTTGACACTGTACATCAGGAGATCAGGAGGTGTACTATAGCCCGTGTCACCGCGGAGCTTCCCCGGCCAGCATGCCTTCCAACGAGCAGATACCTGGCATCCCGGGGCACTCTGATAGGTGAAAGTTAAATCCGGAAGCCGGTGAAGAGAGTCAAAACCGGAAACAGGAGATCACAAGATGCTAGGCGGTACGTAGGCTCGATGTTGCCATGGTGACTGTGACTAACATGTTTCACGCGCCTGCGCTTTGTCAAAGTCACAGGAGCCAGCGGCAACAGGCGAATATAAGGACATGTAAACATGAAGGGGAGAAGTGCTCTCACATTTTGTAATATTAACCCCTTGTGTACATTATTATAGTGAAATAGTGCACACATAATGCATCAGAAGGGACAGATTAAAATACAACGCTGGTAACTTGATAAAACTAAAAATGAAAATAAAAAGTAAAAATAAAAAAAGAATAAAATAAGAAAATGGAAAATGAAAAATAATAAATAATAAAAAAAAATATTAAATGTAATTGATTGAATAAATAGCACCAAAAGTGATGTTTAATATATGACATGTCATATCTCAGATAATACAATGAAATAGATTATCTATAAAAAAACTACATGTACCATGTCATGTCAAAATTGTGAAAAAATGAATTAATGAAAATTGGAATATTGTAAAAATGGACAGGAATAGATAATGTGCATAAAATATAGAATATAAAAACAATGTATAAAAAATATATTTAAAAGAAATTGTATATATTACATTCAGTGCCAAAAACGAATCCACACAAACAAAAATCAATGTGGATTGTGGTGGCCTTGTGTCTATAGCTACATAATATCCCTAGACTTGCATACATAGATATCGAGAATCAAAACAATGAGATGTATTATTGGATCACGCTGAGGACATCAATTTCCTCATTGAGGCCATCAGGCGAAAGAGAACCCAAACAGTAACCTTTCATTATCAGTTAGGGTAACTTTAGGGACTGCCTCAATTGCTCATACTTCTATTTGACCAAAATCCTTATTATGTACATGGCGACAATGACGCGGGATGCTATGTTTAACACATCCCTTCTTGGTTAGTCTAAGATGTTCCCCAACTCTCGTACACAGGGTGCGTATCGTGCGCCCTACGTATAGGGGACCACATGAGCAATGCAAAACATAAATAACAAACTCTGTGGAACAGCTAATGCATTGTTTAATTTGAAAAGACTTGCCTCTATTGGTTACTATCTCTGAGCAACCATGGGGAATGGACTGGCAAGTGAGACAACCTCTCTTCTGGCATTGGAAAATCCCAGTCCTACTATCAAAGTAAGTTCTAATATCAAACAAAGGTCCACTCTTGGGTTTTGTCAACTTACATGGGGCAATGATATTTTTAACCGTACAATAGCGTCTAAAGGTTTAGTGGTTTAGGAGGAAGTATAGGAGCCAAGATATGGTCAAGTTTTAAGATATAACGTTTACATATTATTTTAGAAATGGCTCTATATTTAGTATTAAATGTTGTTCCGAATCTAGCCATATTCACCATTTCTACAGGCTTATCCTTTTTACCTTTAGGAGGGTATGTCTCATTTGAGAGGAAAGCATCCAATAAGCATCAAATCTCTTGGATATCCTTTCTCCTCAAACTTCTTTTGCATATAACGTCCTTGTGCCATATAATCATCTGTTTTTGTACAATTCCTACGGAGTCTATGGAATTGACCGTTAGGAATATTATCTTTCCAAGTAGGATGATTGCAGCTGTTATAATGGAGATATGAATTGCCAGATGTGAGCTTACTGTGATTACTAGTAATCTCAGTGTCTTTTTTTGATGTTCACTTTTCCTAGAAGTTGACAGCTGCACTGGATCCCAGATAATTTTTATTATTATTATTATTAATCAAAAAATCCATAAGTGTATACAGACAGTAAGTGAAACCTTATCACACCTTGTATGACCAAAAATGTGAGATGCATAGTAAAGTAACACTGTATTAATCAGCGAAACAGTTAAGGTGAAACAATAAATAGTAAAATAATTAACAATTATGAACAATAACTTAAATTTGAAAAACCGTAAAGGTTCGACAAATCAGCCACCTAATTTACACAAAAAAGGAAGTCCACAATAGGGTTTTGTGGAAAAAATTGTGAAAGAAAAAAACCACCACCAAAAGTCTATGAGGGTTGCACGCTCAGGTGGTAGAAATATAACTCCCAAGTTCACACGTAGATAAAATTCATCGAATCTGGCAGATAGGTAGACACTAAAGGAACCACAGGTGAACAGAGGGTCTAGATTGGTGTTAGGGCCATCACCGGAAACATCAAGAGGCTTATCGGAACTCAATGACTTGAAAGGACATACGTCCTACAAATCAAAAAGGCTTGTTGACCAACCGGTCTGAATGGTATATTTTGTCAGGTATCCTCAGCATACAGTGGAAAGGGGGATATCAGAACAGCTTCCACATCCATATACAATCCGACATAGGCCAAACGGATATTCATATGCCATGCGAGGAGTAAAGAAACTCACATAGTGTGATAACGTTTAAACACTGGTTTATTAATATCAATTAAAATAAAACTCACATATTAGAAGATCAAAGACAGCTAGACATCATATAGCGGTAATCGTGAGGGGTCCACCCGACATGTTTCAGCTAAGGAGCCGTCATCTGGCACACACCCCAGATGACGGCTCCTTAGCTGAAACATGTCGGGTGGACCCCTCACGATTACCGCTATATGATGTCTAGCTGTCTTTGATCTTCTAATATGTGAGTTTTATTTTAATTGATTTTAATAAACCAGTGTTTAAACGTTATCATGCTATGTGAGTTTCTTTACTCCTCGCATGGCATATGAATATCTGTTTGGCCTATGTCGGATTGTATATGGATGTGGAAGCTGTGCTGATATCCCCCTTCCCACTGTATGCTGAGGATACCTGACAAAATATACCATTCAGACCAGTTGGTCAACAAGCCTTAGGACGTATGTCCTTTCAAGTCATTAAGTTCCAGTAAGCCTCTTGATGTTTCCGGTGATGGCCCTAACACCAATCTAGATCCTCTGTTCACCTGTGGTTCCTTTAGTGTCTACCTATCTGCCAGATTCGATGAATTTTATCTACGTGTGAACTTGGGAGTTATATTTCTACCACCTCAGCGTGCAACCCCCATAGACTTTTGGTGGTGTTTTTTTTCTTTCACAATTTTTTCCACAAAACCCTATTGTGGACTTCCTTTTTTGTGTAAATTAGGTGGCTGATTTGTCGAACCTTTACGGTTTTTCAAATTTAAGTTATTGTTCATAATTTTTAATTAATTTTACTATTTATTGTTTCACCTTAACTGTTTCGCTGATTAATACAGTGTTACTTTTCTATGCATCTCACATTTTTGGTCACAGAAGGTGTGATGAGGTTTCACTTACTGTCTGTATACACTTATGGATTTTTTGATTAATATGTTTGTATAATATATAGCGCTACACTTTTATTTTTGTTGTTATCCCCTACCTTGAGTCTATAGGTGTGTTAGCTGCTATTTTAGTGTTTTTTTCTGATTTAGCGCAGCACTGTACTTATCTCCCTAATGGCGTAGAATGCCCTTCCTAATATTAGAGCAGGGCCCAGGTATCATCGACAATCCCAGGTATCATTGGGAAATTTCAGGAGAAGCTTGGACAGCAGCGATACACATTGCATTATAAGAAACTTTTTACTAAAAAGTGGAAATCAGGCAGCATCCCCACCAAGCAAGAAAGATCCCACACTCTCCCACACACCTCCAGCAGGTCTTGGGTAAAGAAGGGAACATACGATGTAGGTACACCATGATCCTTTCCCATAAGGATAAGATTTTATAGCTTTTTTCCTGAAAAAAATTAAAACATGGAGAGTTTGTGAGTCAATGTAAAGCATGTCTGCCGAGAATGTCCTGTCTAGAGAGGCTTCCCACTTAGCAATAAACAACAGTTTCCACTTTCAATACACCATACAACAGAAAAACAGTGTGGTCCAGAAGGTCAGTCTGCAGTAATAGTGATTCCAGAGGTGTGGCAGATGAAATGTAATAAGGATCGGATTTAAAAAGATGAAGAAAGTTTTGTTCAAGAGAGACAGGTACGGTTAGACCGCTGGTAAACAATCTAGGACTCTATTGATGGTATAGCCAGGGTGAAAGTTCCGCACCTGTAGCCAATGTGTTCATGATAGAGAAGCAATTGTATTAGTATGTAGGCCTGGGCCAAAAGAGGGATTGTCAAAAATGGGTGTCAAGGGGCCTTTACGACCATAAAAGATTGTTGGGTATAATAAATCTGTCCCAAACAGAGGAAATATTGAACCGAAAATGGTAAAGGGGAGGAGTGAGGCCATTAAGTAGGGGTAAGCTAGGGTTGTGCCCATAGATCAAGTGGAGAGCGAGCTTGTTCCAGTTGGACTAGTAGAACCAGGCTCGGTGATAGAGGGAAAATTCGGGAAGACCCAGGCTTCCTGTCTTTTTAGGTTTCACAAGAACTGCTAGTTTCAGGTGAGGTTGACAAGATTTCCAGACAAAATCAATGACCTGAGATCGAAGGTGGGTGAAGAAATGTTTGGGTGGGGATTTAGGTATTGTGCTGAAAATATAAAGAAATCACGGAAGGATGTAAATTTTTGGAGTGTTAATGCAGCCAAACCAAGAAAGGAGGCCAGCCTGCCAATCAGATAGATCTTTAATGACTTAAAGCCCTGGACCATTATGCTGCCTAAGGACCAGAGGTCTTTTTCCAATTTGGCACTGCGCCGCTTTAACTGCTAATTGCGCGGTCATGCAATGCTGTACCCAAACGAAATTTGCGTCCTTTTCTTCCCACAAATAGAGCTTTCTTTTGATGTTATTTGATCACCTCTGCGTTTTTTATTTTTTGCGCTATAAACGGAAAAAGACCGAAGATTTTGGAAAAAAATGATATTTTCTACTTTTTGTTATAAAAAAATCCAATAAACTCAATTTTAGTCATACATTTAGGCCAAAATGTATTCGGCCACATGTCTTTGGTAAAAAAAATGTCAATAAGAGTATATTTATTGGTTTGCGCAAAAGTTATAGCGTCTACAAACTAGGGTACATTTTCTGGAATTTACACAGCTTTTAGTTTATGACTGCCTATGTCATTTCTTGAGGTGCTAAAATGGCAGGGCAGTACAAACCCCCCCCCAAATGACCCCATTTTGGAAAGTAGACACCCCAAGGAAATTACTGAGAGCCATGTTGAACCCATTGAATATTTTTTTTTTTTTTGTCCCAAGTAATTTAATAATGACAAAAAAAAAATATTTACAAAAAGTTGTCACTAAATGATATATTGCTCACACAGGCCATGGGTCTATGTGGAATTGCACCCCAAAATACATTCAGCTGCTTCTCCTGAGTATGGGGATACCACATGTGTGGGACTTTTTGGGAGCCTAGCCGCGTACGGGGCCCCGAAAACCAATCACCGCCTTCAGGATTTCTAAGGGTGTAAATTTTTGATTTCACTCTTTACTGCCTGTCACAGTTTCGGAGGCCATGGAATGCCCAGGTGGCACAAAACTCCGGCTCTGGGGTGCCGCAGCGCGTGCGCGCGCGTGCCCCCTAGTGGTCAAAAGGCGATCCGATGTACAGTTACGTTGGTTCGCCCAGGGGAGCCAACCTGCCGCAGTACAACTCTGTAGCTGAGTCTAGACATGATAGGAAAGGAGAGACTTTCAACAGTTCAGACTTGGAAGCGTTAAAGAGGAACTGCAGTCTGCTCACATAATTTGTAATAAAACATCTTTTCCATTCAGAAGCTTCCCCCAAACCACTTTGCATATTATTTTATATATACTGTGATTCTGTGCTTGCCAAATATGCTGCAGAAATCTCCCTCCACTGAGTCTGACTGCATCCATTTTAACACTGGGCAGCTGAAGCTGCTGCCTGTTCACTTCCTAGATTTAAACAGAGGCACACCTCCAGCTCTGCAGCCCTGCAGCTCTGATTGGCCCTCTTATGACTCATCCTCCCTCCCTTCCTGGCAAACTCTCACGAGAGTGAGAGAGAGAGCTGTGCATGATGTCAAACGCCTAGGCATTTTTCCAGACAAGAAACAGGAAGTGGGCTGTATAAGGTATTTACTGGCAGAAAAATTTTTTTTTTACTATCGAAAGTTAAAGCAACAAGGGCAGATGATTTAATATATGAAAATTTGAAAAAATGACTGAAGTTCTGCTTTAACATTAAAATTGAGACTTTAAGGTCTCCAAATCATTCAAATTCTCCCAGGGGAGGCTAATTAATAATTGGAAAAGTGAGTGGAAATACCACGCCAACTGTAGTGGTGAGCAGCCAACACAACAATTAGACAAATTCTAAAGTGACAAATAAAGCAAAAAGTGTGGCGCTAGGTGTTGTCTGTTATTGCACAAAAACCTCACCAGAATTGAAATCTGGAGGCAGGCTGTGCAGTAAATGAAACACTCAAACTGAAAAGTGTAAAATAGCTGTGAGAAACAAAAACTGGGGAATACAAAAATAAATGTGTAAACCTATATGGCATATACCTTCAAATGTGATCTGAACACACGTGTTGATGTAAGAGGTGAATGTGTGTGTTCAACACATACCTGGTTGTGTGTATCGCTAGATATAGAAATAAATAAATTGCTGGTACCCAATAACCTAGAAATGAAATATGAGTACAGTATTGTGCATGAATTAGGGTATGTGCAAGAAGACTAAATATCATATATAGAAAGGACACGGATATAACAATAACAATAACTGTAAAACCAAATTATGAGTACAGTACGGTGCATAAACTGGAATACATATAAGATATTGGAGTATCATATATGGACACAGTTGCAGACGTGACTACAACTGCCAGACATACATATCACATCAAAAAAGATAAGACTCTGGGGTCTGACATCCCAAATTTAACCATAAGTGTCTCCTGTGAAAATATACAGACAATGTACGATGGCTAGTATAAAATACCACTGAAATGTGAAATATACAGTGGGGACGGAAAGTATTCAGACCCCCTTACATTTTTCACTCTTTGTTATATTGCAGCCATTTTCTAAAATCATTTAAGTTCTTTTCCTCATTAATGTACACACAGCACCACATATTGACAGAAAAACACAGAATTGTTGACATTTTTGCAGATTTATTAAAAAAGAAAAACTGAAATATCACATGGTCCTAAGTATTCAGACCCTTTGCTGTGAAACTCATATATTTAACTCAGGTGCTGTCCATTTCTTCTGATCATCCTTGAGATGGTTCTACACCTTCATTTGAGTCCAGCTGTGTTTGTACTGATTGGACTTATTTAGGAAAGCCACACACCTGTCTATATAAGACCTTACATTTCACAGTGCATGTCAGAGCAAATGAGAATCATGAGGTCAAAGGAACTGCCTGAAGAGCTCAGAGACAGAATTGTGGCAAGGCACAGATCTTGCCAAGGTTACAAAAAAATTTCTGCTGCACTTAAGGTTTCTAAGAGCACAGTGGCCTCCATAATCCTTAAATGGAAGATGTTTGGGATGACCAGAACCCTTCCTAGAGCTGGCCGTCCGGCCAAACTGAGCTATCGGGGGAGAAGAGCCTTGGTGAGAGAGGTTAAGAAGAACCCAAAGATCACTGTGGCTGAGCTCCAGAGATGCAGTCGGAGAAAGTTGTAGAAAGTCAACCATCACTGCAGCCCTCCACCAGTCATGGCAGAGTGGCCCGACGGAAGCCTCTCCTCAGTGCAAGACACATAAAAGGCCACATGGAGTTTGCTAAAAAAAACACCTGAAGGACTCCAAGATGGTGAGAAATAAGATTCTCTGGTCTGATGGGACCAAGATAGAACTTTTTGGCCTTAATTCTAAGTGGTATGTGTGGAGAAAACCAGGCACTGCTCATCACCTGTCCAATACAGTCCCAACAGTGAAGCATGGTGGTGGTAGCATCATGCTGTGGGGGTGTTTTTCAGCTGCAGGGACAGGATGACTAGTTGCAACTGAGGGGAAGATGAATGCAGCCAAGTACAGGGATATCCTGGACAAAAACCTTCTCCAGAGTGCTCAGGACCTCAGACTGGGCCAAAGGTTTACCTTCCAACAAGACATTGACCCTAAGCACACAGCTAATATAACGAAGGAGTGGCTTCACAACAACTCCATGACTGTTCTTGAATGGCCCAACCAGAGCCCTGACTTAAACCCAATTGAGCATCTCTGGAGAGACCTAAAAATGGCTGTCCACCAACGTTTACCATCCAACCTGACAGTACTGGAGAGGATCTGCAAGGAGGAATGGAAGAGGATCCCCAAATCCAGGTGTGAAAAACTTGTTACATCTTTCCCAAAAAGACTTATGGCTGTATTAGATCAAAAGGGTGCTTCTACTAAATACTGAGCAAAGGGTCTGAATACTTAGGACCATATGATATTTCAGTTTTTCTTTTTTAATAAATCTGCAAAAATGTCAACAATTCTGTGTTTTTCTGTCAATATGGGGTTCTGTGTGTACATTAATGAGGAAAAAAATGAACTTAAATGATTTTAGCAAATGGCTGCAATATAACATACATAATACTTTCTGTCCCCACCGTAAACTAAAATGTGCGGGTAAATGGTAAAAATATGCACATGTGAATAGGTGTTGTCTCTAGCAATAATCCAGCATGATCTATATACAGTATCGATATAAAAGCTAATGCAGCTGTTAAGGGTCAATAATAAATACCACCCCTAAAGGGGGAAAAGATGGGTCCGCATGAACGTGTGTCAAATGCTCGTATGGATGGCTTCAATGCCTTGTACATAGGCACTCAAACAATACTGGTCAAAACTTCAAAATAGTAGAGGAGAAGCTGGGGTACCCTTACCGGACTCACAAGCCGGGGCGGTAAGTTAAACAAGCTTGTACCGGGAAACGGTAAGTGGAGAGGTTAGCCCAAAGAAGTGTAGATGTGGAACTGTGTCCAAGGAAAGGTCCGTAGAAGACCTATTACTCACCAACCATCTGGTATAGATGTTACTGACTTGAAACCTGCATAGTTGTAAAACTGTAGCGGGATTGCCAGCCCTGATCTCCAATCCTCTTGTCAATGGTGGAAATTCCCAAAAGGAAAAAAGAAGAAAAGGTGCCTCCACATAGTATAAATCCACATGGGAAAATTTATTTTAAAAAACAATTTCCAGCCCCCAAACAGACAGGGGCAGAATATGATTCAGACAAAATAAAAAGCGCTATAAAAATTTGGGTCTAAGCAAGCATATTAAAACTGACGCGTTTCGTCTGCAAAACATATACCCCAGTTGAAGTCTTTGCAGACGAAACGCTTCGGATTTGATATGCTTGCTTAACCACAAATTTTTATAGCGTTTTTTTTGAGGAGTATTGTTTGAGTGCCTACTTTCAACATTGAATACATCGATTAAAAACCTTTATATAGATGTACAAGGCATTGAAGCCATCCATACGAGCATTTGACACACTTTATGCGGACTCATCTTTTCCCCCTTTAGGGGGGGTATTTATTATTGACCCTTCACAGCTGCATTAGCTTTTATATCGATACTGTATATAGATCATGCTGGATTATTGCTAGAGACAACACCTATTCACATGTAAAATTATATAATTAAATGAAATTGAAGCGCTCTAATTAATTCTCAATCAATGCACGTCTCACTTCATATAAGATGCAAATTAAATGCATCTAATTTGCATTTAATTGTTATATTGGCACAATTTTTATGTTTGCTTATTAGCACCATTGCAGCAAATTTACTACAGGGAATTTATATGCACTTCAAGCACTTTTTATTAACCACATTTCCTATTTTCACTTATTTTATATATGAGTGAGCCGTGCATTGATTGATTGGTGGAGCGCATTAATATTTATTTATTTACTAGTACGGCTTTTTAATCACTTTTATGCACCGTATGCACCTTTATTGATCACATTGTTTACATGCATTTAATTTGCATCTTATATGAAGTGAGACGTGCATTGATTGAGAAATAATTAGAGCGCTTCAATTTTATATAATTATATAATTTTACTTATGAGCATGGCTTCTGACCACTTTTATGATTGATAGCAGCTTAATTTATTTTTTCAATCACCAGTTATTTTTTCAATCACTAATTATTGAATCACTATTTATCTCCATTTCAGCGCTTGGTTTTTTATATTTTATTATACGTATTCCCATGTGCATATTATTCCCATTAACCCACACATTTTAGTTTATATTTCACATTCCAGTGGTATTTTATACTAGCCATCGTACACTCTCTGTATATTTTTACCGGAGACACTTATGGTTAAATTTAGGATGTCAGACCCCAGAGTCTTATCTGTTTTGATGTGATATGTATGTCTGGCAGTTGTAGTCACGTCTGCAACTGTGTCCATATATGATACTCCAAGATCTTATATGTATTCCAGTTTATGCACAGTACTGTATTCATAGTTTGGTTTTACAGTTATTGTTATATCCGTGACCTCTCTATATACAATATTTAGCCTTATTGCACATACCCTAATTCATACACAATACTGTACTCATATTTCATTTTTAGGTTATTGGGTACCAGCAATTTATTTATTTCTATATCTAGCGATACACACAACTGGGTTTGTGTTGAACATACACATTCACCCCTTACATCAACATATGTGTGTTCAGATCACATTTGAAGATATATGCCATATAGGTTAACACATTTATTTTTGTATTCTCCAGTTTTTGTTTCTCACAGCTATTTTACACTTTTCAGTTCGAGTGTTTCATTAAAACTTTTACTGCACAGCCTGCCTCTAGATTTACATTCTGGTGAGGTTTTTGTGCAATAACAGACAACACCTAGCACCACACTTTTTGCTTTATTTAATTGATAATTGGGTCAAAAACAAGAGGAGGTCTTTGGCAAAAAGGGCCAACTCATGAGAACCCTTCCCTATTTGAACACCTTTTTTATTTTTTTTTGAAAATTCTTTTTATTGAGATTTTATATAACAAGTACAGTAGAATAGCGCAGGCACAATACCCACGCTACCCAGCCGGCCAGGCAGGGCCATCTTACAGAAAGAGAAAACACTATACTAAACAAAAATAGTACCCCTACCTATGGAAGAGGTAAAAACATTTCAACAAACCCCCCCCCCCCCCAAACCGCACACCAGCAATTCAAACCACGGTACACTAGGATGGGATATGCACCAGAAATGAACCATCAGGAATAGAGACATGTAGCGTTAAGATTATCAGTCAGTGCTTAAATACAGATTGTGGATCCACAAACTGTCATAAATTGAGACCAGGATTTCCTGAGCCCCAGAGGATAGAAGCATTTTATCTCCACTTATAAAATCATGTAGTTAGTTATACCACTGTAGAAGTTGAATCAATCCATGCCCGCCATACCTTATCAAAATTTTTTACAGCCCCTGGAAAAATAGGTTGCTCTATATAGCGGCATTATGGCATTTACCAATCCCTTCCAAAAGGAAAGATGAGGGGCATGTGGCTTCTTCCGATGCAAAAGGATTGCCTTCCTACCATAAAATAATACCACATTAAGCAAGGTCCTATGTGCCCGGGAAGGAACAACCACCTCCACGAGGCCAAGGGGACAGACTCTGACTGACGTCATAATGGGAACACCGAGAACCTCTGAGATACAAGAAGTGACCTCAGACCAAAAAGCCTGTATCTGGGGGCACCTCCAAAAAATATGCTCATCATAGCAGAGGGAAAAGGACATCGCCAGCACTCAGTCGAGGAAGCAGGGTAGATCCGTGCTAGTCTCACTGGGGTATAATAAATCCTATTGAGGAATTTAAACTGGATTTACCTGTCTCTAGCTGACACAAGATGTTTGAATGGTTAATCCCATATATCGTCCCAGTCCTCGTCCTGAATATCTGGGACCTCTGCTGCCCATCGTTGTCTACATCTAGTCACTGCAGGCAGAGGCTTTTTGAACAACTCTTTATATGTGACTGACAATGGCTTGGGAAGGTCAACATCTGACAGTAGATCCTCAAAAGCTGAAGGCAGAGTCTCTATCCCCATACCACGAAATTGAACCTGAAATACATGACGTAATTGAAGATATCTAAACAAGTAGGAGTTGGGTAGGTCATGTCTTGTTTTCAATTGGCCAAACGGCAGAATTTCCCCCTCCCTTGTAAGTCTCCCAAAGACTTAAAGATTGTAAACCTCCATTTTCAAGTTGTACCTATAGGTAAGCCTATAATAAGGCTTACCTATGGGTACAGTAAATATCTCCTTAACGTGCACTGTTTAGGAGATATTTACTTTGTACTGCGCCGATGATGTCATTGCGTATGCGCTGTGAAGAAACAGCCCTCCATGCCATTTCTTCACAAGTGAGTGCTGTGACTGGCTGCTCCCGCGCGCATACGCGGGAGTGACAGAACTGGAGTCCTTGGTCCCGGAAGGAAGAGGGGTAAACATGGATGTGGCCTCCAGAGGGGACAGCGCGGGCTTCGTTTGCATGTAAGTGTCACATAATGTGACACTTACTAGCGCATTCTGCATTTATTTTGCAGGTACCAACTCCTCTAGTCGTCCAAATCATGTGGCCTGCCCGTGAGTAAAATTGAGAAAGCTGGGGATTCAACCGGGGGGGTTGAAGGAGGGGGGGAGAAGGGGAAAATCCGAGATAATTAGGACAAGCTAGTTTTGTTGTTACTTCCCACGCTTTAATTGTTGCTTTCATGGTCAATGTTGAGGGGAGACTAGATCTAGGTCCTCTAAAGAGAGCCAGCCTCAGGCTTTCATATGACCCCAATTGTGTGGGCCTCCAGCACCCTGACCGAAACCCCTTCATCTGCCAGAAACCAACGCCAGGCAAACACCATCTGCCTGGCTAAATAATATTTTTTCCAATCCGGTAGTGCTAGACCACCCTGATCCCATGGTTCCTGTAAAACCCTAAGCCCTATTCGGATAGAAAGGGGAGACCATAGAAATGACCCAATAATACCATCCAGTTTTTTTAAATATGTTTTGGGCACCAATATTGGTGAGTGCTGCAGGAAATACAAAATAACTGGTAAAATCTTCATCTTAATTAAGGACCAGCCTCGTTTTGGATTTTAGGTGTTTACATGTTTAAAACAGGTTTTTTTGCTAGAAAATTACTTAGAACCCCAAAACATTATATATGGTTTTTTTTCTAACACCCTAGAGAATAAAATGGCGGTCATTGCAATACTTTTTTTTGCACCGTATTTGCGCAGCGGTCTTATAAGCGCACTTTTTTTGGAAAAAATTCACTTTTTTTAATAAAAAAATAAGACAACAGTAAAGTTAGCCCATTTTTTTTTATATTGTGAAATATAATGTTACGCCAAGTAAATTGATACACAACATGTCACGCTTCAAAATTGCGCCCGCTCGTGGAATAGCGTCAAACTTTTACCCTTAAAAATCTCCATAGGCGACGTTTAAAAAATTCTACAGGTTGCATGTTTTGCGTTACAGAGGAGGTCTAGGGCTAGAATTATTGCTCTCGCTCTACCGGTCACGGCGATACCTCACATGTGTGGTTTGACCACCATTTTCATATGCGGGCGCTACTCACGTATGCGTTCGCTTCTGCACGCAAGCTCGTCGGGACAGGGCGCTTTAAAAATTTTTTTTTTTTTTTTTATTATTTATTTTACTTTATTTTATTTATTTTTTCACTGTTTTAAAAAAAAAAAATTTGGATCACTTTTATTCCTATTACAAGGAATGTAAACATCCCTTGTAATAAAAAAAAACATGACAGGTCCTCTTAAATATGAGATCTGGGGTCAAAAAGTCCTCAGATCTCATATTTACACTAAAATGCAAAAAAAAAAAAAAAAAAAAGTCGTTTAAAAAAATGACACAAAAAAAAAATTGTGCCTTTGAGAGAAGTGGGCGGAGCCCTCGTAATGACGTCGCTCCGGCCGTCACATGGTATAGAGACGGGTGGGGGCCATCTTGGCCTTACTCGTCTCAGTACCTCAGCAGTGACAGGTCCCGATCTCCTCCGCCGCTACCGACGGCTCCGGTAAGCGGCGGAGGGCGCGGGAGAGCGGCGGGAGGGGGGGTGGCACCTCTCCCGCCGCCGATAACGGTGATCTCACGGCGAACCCGCCGCAGAGACCACCATTATCGTGTACAGAACCGCTCGCTGTAAAGATGGATACCTCGGTTGTGGCAGCAGCTGCTGCCGTTACCGAGATATCCATCTTCAAAAAAATGACGTATATATACAGTGAGCGGTCGTCAAGTGGTTAAGGAGTTTAATCCTCCTTATCAGTGATAAGGGCAGTATTCTCTGCTTGAGTTGTGACACCAGAGGTAGATTTAAACACATATAGTCATGAACGTTGGCTGTAATTTGTACACCCAGGTAAGTGAGAGGTGTGACCCACCGTAATGTAAGGCTAACATCTGTCATGGTTTTGGCTCCCTCGTCCAGTGGTAAGATGGAGACTCTAAGTCCCGAAAAGGCCGCAAAATCGTTTAGGATGTTCAGTGCCGTTAGGAGAGATGGCCCAGGTTCTTTAAGGAATAGTATTAAATCATCTGCATATAAAGCATGGCATTCTCGTATAGAACCCACCTGAATGACTCCCACTGTCTGTGATGAACGCAGAGCAATTGCCAAGGGGGAGAGTGGGCATCCCTGTCTGGTACCCCTGCCAATATTAAAAAAGGGGGAGACAGAAAGACCAAGCCGGATCACCGTACGAGGGCTACTGTATAGCAATTCAATCCATTTCCTAAATTTCGGCCCAAAGCCCATAGATTCCAACACTTTATGCATAAAGTGCCAATCCACTGAATCAAAAGCTTTTTCGATGTCTATAGATACTATAACCCTCATGGTCGACCCCTCACTAGGCAGTTGTAAGTGAGTACAAAGCCTCCTCAAATTGGTGTGGGTGGATTTCCCGGGCATAAATCCCGTTTGGTCAATGTCAACTAATAAAGGGATAACCTTGGCCAGTCGAGTCGCTAACACTTTAGTTAAAATGTTTAGATCCATATTTAGAAGAGCAATGGGACAGTAGGGGGAAAAGACTGTGGGGTCTTTACCTGGCTTCAACAGGAGGATCATATATGCATCAGGCATAGAAGCCGAAGGGTCTGGTGGTCTAAACTAGGGCTGCAACTAACGATTATTTTCATATTCGATTAGTTGGCTGATTATTGTTTTGATTAATCGATTTAATTGGATAATAACCTTTAAAAAAGAGTGTTGTATAATTTAATATGTAAAGTTTAACCACTTGACATCTGCGCTATAGCCGAATGACGGCTACAGCGCGGACCTGAATTCCCGGGAGGCCGTCACATGATGGCCTCCCCTGTGCACGCGCCCTGCGCGTGCCCTAAAGGGCGCGCGTGGAGCGCGCTGTGATCACCGAGTCACTGAGACTCGGGTGATCACTGATCCGAGTAAGGGGCCGGTCCCAGCCCCCCACCATGTGATCAGCTGTCATCCTACCAATGCCCACCAGTGGTGCCAATCAGTGCCACCTAGCAGTGCTGCCTATCAGTGTAGCCGATCAGTGCCCATCACTGCCACCCATCAGTGCCCATCACTGCCACCCATCAGTGCCCATCACTACCACCTATCGGTGCCCATCAGTGCCACCTCATCAGCGTACATCAATGAAGGAGAAAAATTACCTTTTTTAAAATCTTATAACAAAATATAAAATTATTATTTTTTTTTTTAAATTCTGTCTTTTTATTTTTTTTAACAAAAAAATAAAAACCGCAGAGGTGATCAAATACCACCAAAAGAAAGCTCTATTTGTGGGAAAAAATGATAAAAATTTCATTTGGGTACAGTGTTGTATGACCGCGCAATTGTCATTCAAAGTGCCTCAGCGCTGAAAGCTGAAAATTGGTCTGGATAGGAGGGGGGTTTAAGTGCCCAGTAAGCAAGTGGTTAAAAAAAGTCAATTTATTCTTAAAAATCTCTATGCAGTGGTAAATATAAATAACCAACTATTTGTTTGGGAGCAAAATCTCGAATCCACTCTGAGAATAACAGACAGAAGAGATATTCTGTATATACTATTGGAGGTTGAATCTGGTAAATATCATCAGACTCAGAGATCACATTTTTTATTTAGACCTCTTTCACACTGGGGCGCATGTAATGTGCCTTGCCTCCTTGTAATGTGCCCTGTTCCAATGTGCCCTGCCTTCTTGAAATGTGACCTGCCTCCACGTAATGCGACCTGCTTCCACTTAATGTGCCCTGCCTCCTTGAAATGTGCCCTGCTCCCACGTAATGTGCCCTGTTCCCACGTTGTCAGATCACCTTGAGGCTAGGTGACAGATGCACACCGTTGGGATCAGGAGTGCACCGCAAGGTAGTGGACCCTACGGCTGACTGCTGCGGATGGGAGTCCGGGTATAAGGAAGGCAGGGCCGCTGGAACGCCAACATGGATCCCACCGGGGTTAGAGCGTAAGATTCCCTGGGGCGTGGAGTCTAGTGCCGCGTACACACGACTGGACTTTACGGCATACTTGGTTCGGCGGACCGGAGTCCGTCGGACAATTCGATCGTGTATGGGCTCCAGCTGGCTTTTTTCCCCAAAAGTTCAACGGACCTAGAAATGAAACATGTTTCAAATCTTTTTGACAGACTCGAGTCCGGTCGAAAAGTCTGCTTGTCTGTATGCTAGTCCGACGGACAAAAACCGACGCTAGGGCAGCTATTGGCTACTGGCTATGAACTTCCTTGTTTTAGTCATCACGTACGAATCTGTCGGACTTTGGTTGATCGTGTAAAGGCAAGTCCATTCATTCAGAAAGTCCGTCGAAAAGTCAGCAGGACAAAGTCTGCCGTAAAGTCTGCTCGTGTGTACGCGGCATAAGAGCCAGCAGGTGTTCACTAGAGCCTCTAGTGGTGAGGATGGACTGGGCTGCAACTGGCTCCAGGTCGCAACCCCCAGGGTCCCCCAGCTCACACCCACAGTAGGCAACAGGAGGATAGGGATAGTAAGGGAATAAGCCAAGGTCGGGGCCACAAGCAGACAAGGACAACAGAGTTCACGCCAAGGTTCAGGGTCACAGGCAAACAGGAATAGTTGGGGACACGCCAAAGGTCAGGGTCACAAGCAGACAGGGAAAGTAAAGAACAGGCCAAAGTCGGTAACTGGAATCAGACGTAGGAAACACAGCAAGTACACACAAAAGATAACACACAATGGTTGATCAGCACTGCTGGTTTGCAGAGCACAGGTTAATATAGGGTTCCCTGATAGGGCCTGGGGTGGGGCTATGCTTAGAGGAGAGGTTATAAAACCAGCCAGGTGTGAGTGGCTGGCCTCTAGTCTGAACACATGAGGAGAAGGTAAGCTGACAGAAAGATTACTGCATAACCATGACACACGTAATGTGCCCTGCTCCCACGTAATGTGCCCTGCCCTCATGTAATGTGCCCTACTCTCATGTAATGTGCCCTGCTCTCATGTAATGTGCCCTGCTCTCATGTAATGTGCCCTGCTCCCATGTAATGTGGCTTGCCTCCATGTAAAAGTTTACTTTAAATATAATTGTAATGCCTTCTATTACCTCCAGTCCATCAGCCTACACCATCTCTGGGTTCAGATGCTGATGTTCCCTGCACAGTCTTTAAAGTTATTTTTTTAAAACAACAATGTTATACTTACCTGCTCTGTGTAATGGTTTTGCACAGAGCAGCCCCGATTCTTCTCTTCTGGGGTCCCCCACCGATGCTTCTGGCTCCTCCTGCCTTCAGAGTGCCCCAATAGCAAGCTGCAAATTATAGTATAGCGTGCCCCGAAAGCAATTTAAAAAAAAATCTGCCTTTAGACCCACTCAGTTCCTGCCCAGGACTACATGTCCCATGAAGCATTGCTCCTCACACATTCACATTCACAAGTTTTCAGGCACTTACTGACATGCATGGATGGTATACTGAGCTGTATGTGTGCTGCACTGTATTTCCTGATTTGTAAACAAATAATGTATTCTGTATGCAGGCCAACTAATCGGCTGGCCGATTATTCGATCATGAAAATAGTTGACAACTATTTTAACAATCGATTAACTGTCGATTAATCGATTCGTTGTTTCAGCCCTAGTCCAAACAGTGGGAAAAGAGTGCACTAATTCTAGGGGCTAGTTGCTCCATATATGCTTTAAAGAAATCCGCTGGGAAGCCGTCAGGCCCGGGTGCCTTCTGTGGAGGAAAAGCTGATATGGCAGCCTCCACCTCTGAGCCGGGGCTGTACGAGAGGTCTTCCTTCTGCATGTCAGGCTCAGCTGTCAGGTATGTGACAGTCTCTATATTTGGAAAGCATGCAGAAGGGAATAAAAAACAGAGAGCAGTTCAATTAGAGCTATAATGGACAACTTACCGATCTCAAAAGACACTAAACCGAATACCCAAACTACCAACATCTGGAAGCTTAGAAAATCATCACATGTTCACAAACCACAAGAAAAAGAGACAAGGCCATATCCCAAACTTGAAAGCCACATAACTTAAAAAACTGCCATGGGTAAATTCGTTATAGCACCATAAAATAAAGAAAAGCCTTACCCCAAAAATGTGTGTACAGATTATATTCAATATAGTGATAACATTACATCTCCTGTATAGGGAGTATCCAGACCCCTACATTAAAGTGGTTCTAAAGCCAAAATGTTTTTACTTTAATGTGTTTCTGGTATTGAGGTAAAATAAATTTTACACACACAGCTTGGGAGTGAACACACATGTGTGCCCCATAGCAAGTGGCTTGATATGGGGGGGCACACTGAGAAGAAGTAGTGTTGGCAGAGAACCTGAGAAGAGGTAATTTGGGGCTGCTCTGTGCATAACCATTGCACAGCGCTAGTGAGTATAACATGTTTTTAATTTAGATTTTCAAAAATTACTTTAGGATAGTAATAATGAGAAACTAAATAAAGAATAGCAGTGCACAAAAAAAATACAAAGGTTCCTCTTACCACAATCTCCCAGCCACTATCTCAAAAAGTTATTTAAATCTTTCCAGGGGGAATCCTACAATATATGGGCACAGCTAATCTCAATTCATACAATTCAAAATCATTAGGTATCTTCATATATAAAAAGAGGATAGGGTTAGAGTTGTATTATGCCGTTTTATGTTATCTTGGTTTATTGATTTTTGATCGTGTTGTACTTATGTATGTAATTTTTTTTTTCAAGTGGACCAGCATTATCACAGACCTAAAAGGTGGCGTGGATCCTGAGAAAGTGAATTGACCATGAAACGCGTCGATCTAAAGATATCACATTACAAAAATATAGTCCGTGGACTGATTTATACTGCCCTGTCTAAAGCACTAATTGATGTTTAGCATATATTGATATAGGATGGTTTTTAACTTTTGTTATACGTTTGGGTTTTATCTCTTATGTGTTTGTTATGTCTGATTGGTACAAGGAAAGTCTCACTTTTTATCCCTTCTGTCATTTCCTCTTTGGGTTTGCTGTGTGGTTATATGGTAATAAATGTATCAATAATTACAGCAGTTAGTTCAATAGGTCTTCTTGCTTAGGGGGTGTGTGTATATGGGTGGAGGCACAAGTGATAGGAAGTGCATTAGAACAGTGGTCGCCGACCTTTTGGACCTTACAAACCACTAAACTCAGAATTTTGAATCCTGTGGACCACTAATAAGAATTGTACATGCCTTATATGCACAATCCTCTGGCTCTCCGCCCCCCCTCCGCACCCTGCATCACACTACTGCCTTATACAGACTCGAGCTCCATGCTCCCCTCTAGTCTGTGATCAGCACTGCCATTGGAAGTCCCCTCCTACTTCACCTTCCACTCTCTACACTACTCCTGGCACCTCCCTCTGAGTTCACAGAAGCCCGAACTACAGAGGATACATCGGGCATCGGGTATCAAGTATTGACAGTCACCGCTCATTGAGAACAACACTGGAAACAACATTGGGCAGTACACATCCACCACAATGTTGATTTGTGGCAGAAACCAAAAATGTTCTCGTGGACCATTAGTGGACCACAGACCACTGGTTGGCGACCGCTGTAATAGAACCTCCACAGTACATAATACAGTAAATATAACTTATGTTAAGGCAAATATGTCAGTGAACATAGAGGTAACAAATTAAAACAATATGATACAGCATATGAATAGTTCTCCCATTCTGGTAGTCATAGGCTAGATTCACACTTGTGCGGGTGGTCGCCACTGCTGGACCGCTCCTGCTCCCGCACCCTCAATCACCCGCAGGCAAAAACACGCTGCAGTTTGTGAGATGTGTGGGAATCCCAGTAATCCTAATGGTAACCCCACGCACTGGACACCGCCATGCGGTTTCCCAACATTGGGAGCCTCACTGCACTTGCAGACTCCATGTTTTCAGGAAAGGTGCAGGGACATTTTCCCTGCATTTTCAAGAGGCCCAGCAGCCCATTAAAATGTATATGCTGCCGTTCCCGTGCAAAACGTGGCTTGCAGAGCTGCAAAAGTGTGAACCTAGCCTTAATGCAGAGTGAGAAGTACAATAAAATCATTTTTAAAGATGATGGGTGTTTGATCCCTGTTTTTATGCATATTACCTGTTTCTATTGGTAAGTAATTTAGAAGTAAAAAAGTCTGTAATATGTAACTTTTTCTTTTTTTTAAGCTTCATAATGTGTTTTTTTTTTTTTTTTACTGTAGTTTGCAATTTTCTATTGCAAATAAGATGAAGATGTATGTGCTGTTTGTGTGCTGCAGTATTTGTATTACGCCTTTTTTTCCAGTACAAATGTATAAGCTGTGCAGCTACTGTGACACAAGAGTTCAACGCTGCTCCGATCACCTCCTTCAGGAGATCTCACGTAAGTCATACCTATTAGTTTAAGGAATGCCTTATTAAAATACTAGCTTGTTGGCGCTTGTTTAATTAACATGCAGCTCTATGATAATGTATTATAAAATGAATTAATAATTAAATAATATAGTAAAATTTAGTATGTGTATGTATTTACTAATTTTCATATTTTTAAGTAATCATTTAGAATTTTATATGTCTTGCGTGTTTTTATTCACTTTTACATTATGCATCAGTTATCTTGATGTTATATTCTACCCTGTAATCATTATGCATTCCTTTGCGTAAGTCCAACCAGATTTGCTGATTTACACTAAAATGTTGTATTGCAATACAATTTGTAAGTTTAACTAGAAATTTTCACCCTGCTGCAAAATCTTAGCAAGGTCTCCTGGATCTTACCTAGAGATGAGTGAAATTCAAAGTTTTCAGTTTACACAATTTTCTGTGAAATTTCTGATATTTCGCCAAAATTGGTGTAGGTGAAATTAAGATGGTTTAAAGTGATTTTTGTTTGACTCCAGATCCTGTTCTATGTCTCCTAGGGTATATAAACCCCAACAATTTGGAACACAATCAGGTAGTGGCCATTATAAAATCATTTTTCATGGCTCATAAGCTTATCGCTTCCCGCTGGGTCTCGCCCAACCCTCCAACCCTGAGGGACTGGATTTGGGAAATGTACAAACATTTAATGTTAGAAAAATATACTTATGCTCAACTAAATGCATCCTAGAAGTTTGAGAAAATATGGCAAAAATGGATAGATGCCTCATTCTCTAGTTTAAGCTTTATAATAAAGAGAGATAGTGCTTGAAGAGCAGGCTTGCCAGTTCTGTACAACTCTCTTATACAGTGTATTGGCTGCCCTTGAACACTTTTGGAATTTTTGGTTAATAATGAATCAAATGTGCTGCAATATCTTATTGGCCTGAAGTGATTGTAAAGTCTTGTGTTTTTTTTTTTTCTATTAAAATAACAATCATGTTTTAGTTACCTGCTCTGTACAGTGCTTTTGCACAGGGCAGCTGGAATCCCACTCTTCTCGTTGTCCCTGGCTGGAGCTCCTGGCCCCTGTTGAGTGCCCCCACTGCAAGCAGCCGAGCTTGCTGAGACACGGAGCCGGGTTTCGGCCCCGCCCCCTCTCCTTTAATTGACAACAGTGGGAGCCAATGGCTGCTGTGTCTCAGCCAATCAGGAGGGAAAGACTCGGATGGCCGAGGGACTCGTGGACATCGCTGGATAGAAATGGGGCTCAGGTAAGTTTGAGGGGGGCTGCTGCACACAGAAGGCTTTTTATCTTAACGCATAGAATGCTGATAAAAAAACGGATAAAAAAACCCCACTTTTATTGAGTAAGTAAAAGAAGGAGAAAAGCTGGGAGAGAATAGAGGGGAAAAAAAGAAGGGAATTTTGATGTGTTTTTTTTTTTATTATTTGTATTATTTCTTTGTTTGTCTTGTTCTTTTTGTGTAAAAAATGGGTTTTTAAATTTTTTGTGTCTATTTGCCTTCTTTGACTCCTCTTTTTCAGTAGGAAAAATAAAAGTAATGAGTAAAATACATAAAAAAGCCACAAGTGAAATGGTAAAAGATGCATTTGTGTTTCTATATATTTTTTTATAAATATTTTGTTACATTTACTAAAATTTGTACTTATACCTACTCTTTACAGCCTTTGATGGTACAATGCAAACATTACTGTAGATAAAATGATGTATACAGTAGGTTGATCTTATCTTAGTTTGGCAGAGACTCAGATAGAAGAAAAAAAAAAAAAGCAGATACAGTAGAGTTTGTAGAGTGGTGTGCACTGAGACATGTAAAGTACTGAGTGAAATGGTGTGGACTATAGTTCACTGCAGCGTAGTGTACAGAATGAAATGGTATGCAGTATGGTATACAGCTGTAGTGGTCAACCTGCCAGCCCCTAACGTCACCAAAGGTAATACAGGTAGGTAATACTATAAAAGACTGTCAGAGACTGCTGACTTGCTAAAAGAGATGGTCATAAGTTGCAGATATGCCGCAGGAGGTGGTTAAAGACTGTGGGCATGGTGGAAGAGATGGTCAAAGACTGCTGATGTGCTACTAGAGATGGTAAGTAGCTGCCTATATGCTACAGGCAGAGACTGCAGCCATGATAGAGGAGATGGTTAGAGACTTCCCACATGCCACAGGCACAGGCGTGCGCACAGGGTGTGTCGGGTGTGCCCAGGCACACCCTAATCACCCCATGCACATTAGTGTTATCGCTCTGTGTAGCAACAGAAACAGGGGAAAGATCTCCCTCTTACCAGCTCTGCCATAAGAGAAGTGTTTATGCTCTTCTCTTTCACTGTACCAGCAGGGAGATCAATATGCTGGGGTCATATATATGTAGACACCGGCACACGCATGTGTGTTTGAGCTTAAGGGTGCACACCCTAATGCAATAGGCTGCGCACACCTATGGCCACAGGAGTGGTTGGAGACTGAATACATTCCTACATGATGCGGATTTGTTACATGATGAGACTGCCAGAGATCGTTGTTATTATAGCCCCTCAGTACCTCAATTTATTCTTTCTGCAGCCCAATTAAAATTGCTGGTGTTACATTTCATATTTCAATAGATCTCAAGAAGATCCATTATTAGAAGATGATAGAAAAAAATATATTAAAAGAGAAAATGGAAAGGATAGCACAGGAAATGTAATAACATGAAAAAATAAACCAAACTAATAACAGAAGCCAGTGCAACATTTATTTCTTCTTAGGTCTAATTAGGCACCTATGCATGAAAATCAATGACTGCTGGGTCCCGCAAATAACGAAGGACCACAGATCAGGATCCAGGCTCTGGATGAACAGTTTTTTTTTTTTGAAGCACGTGATTAGAGCCTGAGGCTGTAATTGGCTTCATAAAAGGGTGGGATCGGGACCTGAGCCCTCCCAGTTGTGTGTCAATAGCGAAAAAATATTTGCTATTGTCTTCCTGATTCTCCTCCTGGCCAATCAGGAAGCGGGTCCTGAGACACGATTGACCGGGGAGTCTTAGGAATCCCGGCCAATCGGGTCTCAAGACCCACTTCCTGTTCAGCCGGGAGGAAAAGCAACGGCCCTGGAGTGAGGAGTGAGATCCATGTTATCTGCCTCCTAAGGTAAGTATGCCTCTGTCTGTCCATCTCCCACGGGGCAGGGGGGTGGTTGATCTGTAGTTTTATGTTAGTTCAGTCGTATCTGCTGTTGCTGCATATATGTCGCATATGTCAATCACAAGGCCTGCCAGGCCATTTCATGTGGCCCTTGCAGCTCTCCTGCAGCTGGGGCACCCCCCCATCTCTGCCCGTACCTTGTCTCAGCAGTTGGCAGCAGAAAAGAGGACAGAACTCCTCCACTTCATGCAGCCATGGAGAGGCACATCTCTGCCCCCCCCCCCCCTTTCTCTATCTCAGCAGTCAGCAGCAGAGTGCAGGACAGATCTCCTCCTACAGATCCTGTGGCTCTCTGTGCAGCTGCAGCAATCCCCACATCTCTGCCTCCCCTGGTCTCAGCATTCAGCAGACTGCAGCAGCTGACTCAAGCCATCAAATGCTGCCACTGTGTCCATCAAAAGCTGCCACTGTGCCATCAAATGCTGCCACTGTGCCCATCAAACGCTGCCACTGTGCTCATCAAACGCTGCCACTGTGCTCATCAAACGCTGCCACTGTGCTCATCAAACGCTGCCACTGTGCCATCAATTGCAGCCACTGTGCCCATCAAACGCTGCCACTGTGCCATCAAACGCTGCTACTGTGCCATCAAACACTGCTACTGTGCCATCAAATGCTGCCACTGTGCCATCAAATGCTGCCACTGTGCCCATCAAACGCAGCCACTGTGCCAAATGCTGCCACTGTGCCCATCAAACTCTGACAGTATGCCCATCAAATGCTGCTAGTGTGCCCATTAAATGCTGCCAGTGTGCCCATCAAATCCTGCCAGTGTGCCAGGTCATTACTGGAATATTTAAAAAAGATCATCATTATAATTTGTTGTTAAAGTGCAGTCCTCTGTGAGAGGCAGATATATGGGGTTACATTTTCGTTTTTCATACAGCGTGCTCATTACTTACCTTACAGCAGCTCCGTTCGGATTGTGCGTTCCACAGAGCTGCTGAAGTCACTTCCAGTTTACCACTGGCACAGGGAAACCGGAAGTAACCTCTTAACTCGAAGAACAAAGCACCTGCCTGTAGTGATATTATGGGCGGAAGTTGTCCGGCGCATTGGAATTCGCCACAAAGCAGGTCAAAACCCTGCAAATGAAGTGCCTCGTCTGCTCTTGTGATTGCATTGATGTGGCGCGTCCCATAGTGCACTGTGTCCGGCGCCCGAACACAGTGCACTTAACCACTTAAGCCCCGAACCATTTGGCTGGCCAAAGACCAGAGCACTTTTTGCGATTTGGCACTGTGTCACTTTAACTGACAATTGCACAGTCGTGTGACGTGGCTCCCAAACAAAATTGGCGTCCTTTTTTCCCCACAAATAGAGCTTTCTTTTGGTGGTATTTAATCACCTCTGCGGTTTTTATTTTTTGTGCTATAAAAAAAGATAGCGACAATTTTGAAAAAAACTCATTGTTTTTTAATTTTTGCTATAATAAATATCCCCATAAAATATATAAAAAAACATTTTTTTCCCTCAGTTTAGGCTGATACGTATTCTTCTACATATTTTTGGTAAAAAAATCACAATAAGCGTTTATTGATCGGTTTGCGCAAAAGTTATAGCGTCTACAAAATAGGGGATAGTTTTATGGCATTTTTTTACTGTAATATACTGTACTGTATATTTTCTACTAGTAATGGCGGCGATCTGCGATTTTTATCGGGACTGTGACATTATGGCGGACACATCGGACATTTTTGACACATTTTTGGGATCATTGCCATTTATACAGCAATCAGTGCTATACAAATGCATTGATTCCTTTGTAAATGACACTGGCCGTGAAGGGGTTAACCACTAGGGGGCAGTGAAGGGGTTAAGTGTGTCCTAGGGAGTGATTCTAACTGTGGGGGGGGCGTGACTATGTGTGACACGACACTGATCACCGTTCCCGATTACAGGGAACTGTGATCAGTGTCCTGTCACTAGGCAGAATGAGGAAATGCTTGTTTACATCAGCATTTCCCCGTTCTTCCTCTCTGTGAGACGATCGCGGATATCCCCGCGGACATCGAGTCCGCCGGACCCGCGATCACACTCACAGAGGTCGTGGCGGGCGCGCCCGCGAACCGCTTCTTAGAGGGCAACATACAGGTACGTTAATCTGCCTGTACGTGCCCTTCTGCTGATGTATATCGGCATGAGCCGGTCGCAAGCAGTTTAAAAAAAAAAAATAGAAAAAAAATGTCTTTAAGGGATTTTTTAAAAAATGTTTTTTTTTTGTGACTGCTGGGGGGGGCAGCGCCTGTGCGCCCCCCAAATGGACGGGCCGCCACTGCTCCAGACCCTACACTTACTGCTTCCCAGCTCCGCCCCCAGCTTCTTCCTGGCAGCAACACAATGTAAGGGGGTGCAATGTAGGGGAGGGTGGGGAACTCGTGACTTCTGATAGTGGGGGGGCTGTTAACATCTGATTTAAGGGGGGGTGCTCTGCGTTTGACACCCCTGACGTGATTCGGGGAACTACTCTGTTTTTCAATTACACCAGGGTCTTTTTATGAACTTTTTATGTAAAAGATAAAATGGAAGGAAAAGCGAGTATACATATACTGTATATAAAAACCGGAGGAACGAATAGACTGTCAGTTTTTTTTTTTTTTCTAAACAATTTTTTTACAGAATGACGTAACAGCTGATAGATCCTGCAGCTTTACATTTTCCCTAGCACTGAAGAAAAAAAGAAAGTTTGTGTTTGTGATTCTTTAAAGATTGTTTGTATAATAGCATGCTTTGCGGAATCTTGGATTTTTGTCTAGCCAGTGCAAGAGGAAACCCTGAAACTATAGTTTGAATCCCTTTTCCTGAGGGTTCAACAAATTATGAATCTTAAATCTGGGCAGATAAAAAAAAAAATTGCAAAATAATGCAGCCCTGAATTCATTATTAACTTTTTATATAGTTTTTTTAATATATAGCTAGTATAAGTAACCTTCAACCATTTCCTATCAGGCCATTGTATATAAATGGCTAAATGGCTGTCTCAGCAACAGTGTTCCTGATGGTCTCCACACCAGACCAGTCCTCATACCACCAGTCCCAGTGTCACCAGAAATCATGTTCCTAATCTCTATCACAACAGTGCTAGTGACAGCAGCCTAGTGCAACCCGCAACAGTATTCCTGATAGCGACCACATCGTGACCATGTTACTAGACTAGTGCAGGCAGCAAGAGTGTTCCTGATTGCCGCCATGCCAGTGACACTAGACTAGTACATCCAGCAAGTGTTCCTGATTGCCACCACACCAGTCCCAATGTCACCAGACCAGTGTAAGGCAACATCCGCATTCCTGATCACCACTACACCAGTCCTAGTATCACCAGACCAGTGTGTATCTGGCAACAGTGTCTGATCACAACTGCACCAGTTCCAGTGTAAGCCAGCAAACAATACAGTATTGCTGATTGCCTTCTTACAAGTCCCAGCGTCACCAACAGCCATGTTCCAGATCGCCACCACAACAGAGCCAGTGACAGCAAACTAGTGCAGCCACCAACAGTATTCCTGATTGCTGCCACACCAGTGCCAGTGTTGCCAGCAACCATGTTCCTAATCTCCACCATCACAACAGTGCCAGTGACAGCAGACCAGTGCAGCCTGCAACAGTATTCCTGTTAGCCACCATACCACTGACTGCGTTACCAGACCAATGCAGCCAGCAACAGTGTTTCTGATCACTGCTATGCCAGTAACACCAGATTAGTACATCCAACAGCAGTTTTCTGATGGCCACTAGACCAGTGTATATCCAGCAACCATGTTCCTGATCACCGCCACACCAGTCCCATTGTCACCAGACCAGTGTATATCTGCCAACGGTGTTCCTGATCGCCACCAAAGCAGTTCCAGTGTAAGCCAGCAAACTGCGTTCCTGGTTGCCTTCTCACAAGTCCCAGTCTTTTCCTGGTTGCCACCACAACAGTGCCAGTGACAACAAAGTAGTGCAGCCAGAAACAGTATTCCTAATTGCCTCCACACCAATACCAGTGACACCGGACCAGTGCAGTTGTTCCTGATTGTTGCAAGATCGGTGTTGTTGATCATTGCCACAACAGACCAGTGCAGCCAGCAACAATATTCCTGATTGCTGCTATACTAGTCCTAGTGTCAATAGACCAGCATAAGCCAGCAACAGTGTTTCTGATCGCCATCTCATCAGTCCCATTGTTTATAGGAACAATGTTCCTGATCACTATTAGTTCACAGCAACTGTGTTTCTGATTGCCCCCACACCAGTTCCAGTGTCACCAGATTAGTTCCACCAACAACAGCATTCCAGATAACTGTTTTACCAGTGTTCCTCATTACCACCCCAACAGTTCCAGTGTAAACCAAAAAACAGTGTTCCTGATCGCCTTCTCATGAGTCTCAGTGTCACCAACAGCCATGTTGCTAATTGCCCCCACACCAGTGTCAGTGACACCAGACCAGTATAGCCATTAACAATGTTCTGACCATCCCCACACCAATACCAATGACACTAGACCAGTGCAGTGTTCCTTATCATCATCAGACCAGTGTTGCTGATCATTGCCACAACAGACCAGTGCAGCCAGCCACAGTCTTCCTGATTGCCACCCCACCAGTGATCATGTTACCAGCAACAGTGTTCCCGATCTTCACCACAACAGTCCCAGTTTCACCAGATCAGTGTATATCTGGCAACAGTGTTTCTGATTGCCACCACACTAGTTCCAGTGTAAGCCAGAAGCAGTGTTCCTTATCACCTCCCCACAAGTCCTATTGTCACCAACAGCCATGTTCTTGATTCCACCACAACAGTGTCAATGACACCAAGTTAGATACAGCATTCCTGATTGCAGCCACAGCAGTGCCAGTGGCACCAGACCAGTGTAGCCAGTAACAGTGTATTGGCCACCACACCAACACCAGTCACACCAGACCAGTCCAGCATTCCTGAGCATCTTCAGGCCTGTGTTGCTAATCATCACCACAACAGACAAGTGCAGCCAGCAGCAGTGTTCCCGATTGCTGCCACAGCATTCCCAATGTCACCAAACCAGTGTATATTCAGAAACTGTGTTCCTAATCACTGCTACAGTAGCTCCAGTGTCACCAGACCGATGCAAGGCAGCAGCAAGGTTTCTTTTTGCCACCAGACCAGTGAAACCAGAAGCAGTGCTCTGATTGTTGCCACACCATTACAGTGTCACCAGACGAGTGTAAGACAGCAACAGTGCTCCTGATCGCGACCAGACTAGCACAGCTAGCAACAGTGTTCTGACCACCGCCACAGTAGTGCAGTGTAACTAGACCATTGTAAAAACAAGTGCAGCCAGAAACAGTTTTCCTGATCACTGCCATGCCATTGAAATCAGACCAGTGCAGTTAGCAACAGTGTTTCTGATCACTGCCACACCAGCCCCAGTGTCACCAGGCCAGTGTATAACTGGAAATAGTATTCCTAATTGCCGCCATACCAGTCCTAGTGTCAACAGACCAATGTAAGCCAGCAACAGTGCTCCTGACAGCATCACCAGACCAGTGTGGCCAGCCTGAATACCGCAAAAATAGTGCAGTGTCGCCTCTGCCTGCCACCTGCACTGACCCTGGTCTGTTTATTGACTACACCTGTTGCCTGAACGTACTCATCTGCACTTCCCACTGACTATGTTCCTGTGATAAACCAGTCTTAGCCATCCCTTCCGGATAACTGCACTTCTGGAACCACGTGAACTCTTTGTTCACCCTCCTGAAATTCCTGCCCAGCAAGCATAGCATTGCTCAGGGCATTCACTCACGTGCCGGTAGACTAGGCTTGCTTAGCTTATAGGAATGGAGGCTGCTATAGGTGAAGCTACATAGCTACAACCTAAATTCTTTGACCGCTTGTACAGAGGCGAGCATCACAGTACACCGTTTTTGACACAGCGGGGTTCATTTACTAAAATTGGAAGGTGCAAAATCTGGTGCAGCTGTGAATGGAAGCCACTTCAGCTTGTTCAGTTAACAGAATTGTAAACCCTCAGGGTTTTTCACCTTAATGCATTCTATACATTAAGGTGAAAAACCTTTTGTGCTGCAGCCCCCCCCCCTCTTTTTCTTACCTGAGCCGATTGTTTCAGCGATGGGGACAAGCACAGCAGCTCCAGCCGCTGTCTTGGGTCCTCATTGAATAGATTGATAGCTGCAGGAGCCATCGGCTCCCGCTGCTGTCAGTTAAATCCAGCGCCACGGAAGCCGGGGGGGTAGGGCCAATCCTGCTGTCTGTGTCAATGGATGTAGCAGCGGGACTCGGGAGTGCACCCGCAGGAGTGACCCCTTGGAAAGTGGCTCTCTGTGGGGGCACTCAAGAAGAGGAGGGGCCAGGAGTGCTGCGGGGGACCCCAGAAAAGGAGTATCAGGGCCACTCTGTGCAAAACCCTTGTACAGAGGAGGTAAGTATAACATGTTTGTTATTTTTTTTATAAAAGAAACAAACCTTTACAATCACTTTAAGCTTTAACAATAAAACCTGGAAGCTGATGGGTTTTTATGCAGAGTTGCACCAGATTTTGCACTCTCCAGTTTTAGTAAATCAACCCCAATGCTGGTTGAGTTTTGTGATCTGTATTTGTTTAACTGGGAATTTGTATATATCAATTTGTTGCTAGGTGCCTAGTTGGTTATCAGCGCAGACTGTGTTTTATTGAGATCTTTGTGTTACACAAGATACATTTTCCGATACACAATAAAAGTCTTACATGTGGTCTCCCCATACTCAGGAGTAGCAGAATGTGTTTTGGAGTGTAATTCTAAGTATGTCCATGCTGTGTGTGAGAAATACCTTATTACATTGACACCTTTGTGTATAATTTTCTTGGGTGATTCTACTGTCCTGACACTCCAGGGCCTCCACAAAGTGATAGGTAGTCAGGAAATTAGAAGTTAGACACACTATTCAATTTTCTAGATTTTTGTCTTCCGATTTACCAAAACCATATAATATGAGGTCAAACCTTAATGCCCCGTACACACGGTCGGATTTTCCGATGGAAAATGTCCGATCGAAGCGTGTTGTGGGAAATTCCGACCGTGTGTGGGCTCCATCGGACATTTTCCAGCGGATTTTCCGACACACAAAGTTGGAGAGCAGGAGATAACATTTTCCGACAACAAAATCCGTTGTCGGAAATTCCGATCATGTGTACACAAATCCGACGGACAAAGTGCCACGCATGCTCAGAATAAATAAAGAGATGAAAGCTATTGGCCACTGCCCCGTTTATAGTCCCGACGTACATGTTTTACGTCACCGCGTTTAGTGCGACCGTGTGTAGACAAAACAAGTTTGAGCCAACATCCGTCGGAAAAAATCCTAGGATTTTGTTGTCGGAATGTCCGAACAAAGTCCGACCGTGTGTACGTCCTATAAGAGTTTCAATTTGTATGCAATCAGGCAGGCCCTTGAACTACATGGTTTTTGTAAATCTGAAGACAAAAATCTGCAGAAAATCTAATACAGGCATACCCCACTTTTAAGTACACAATGGTGTGTATTTACTAAAGTTGGAAAGTGTAAAATCAGGCTCACTTCTGCATAGAAACCAATATGCTTCTAACCTCAGTCTGTTCAATTTAGCTTTGTTAATAAAACCTGGAAGCTGATTGGTTTCTATGCAGAAGTGAGCCTGATTTTGCACTTTCCAGCTTTAGTAAATAAACACCATTGTGTACTTAAAAGTGGGGTATGCCTGTAGTGTGTATGGGGCTTTAGGCTCTGAAAAAGTTTCACTCATAGGGTGTCCCCATACTCTGGAGGAGTAGCAGAATGTGTTTTTGGGGCATAATTGTAAATATGCCCAAGTTGTGTGCTTCTTAATCACTTGACCTCCGGAATGTTTTACCCCCTTCATGTCCAGGGCCATTTTTTGCTATTCAGCACTGTGCTACTTTAACTGGCAATTGCATGGTCATGCTGTACTCAAATTAAATTTATATAATTTTTTTTCACACAAATAGAGTTTTCTATTATACATGTAGCAAGCACCCAGGTCTCCTTTAGACCGCCTCACACTGAGAAGCTTTACAGGCGCTATATAAAATTATATATAAAAATAGCACCTGCAAAGTGTCTGTAAAGCGGCTCTCCTTTCACTCCAATGTGAAAGCCAGAGTGCTTTCACACTGGAGAGGTGCGCTGGCAGGACGCTCATAAAAGTCCTGCAAGCAGGATCCTTTTCAGGCGCTGTAGGAGCGGTGCATACACTCCTCCTACAGCGCCCCTGCCCATTGAAATCAATAGGCAGCACCGCCAAAGCAGCGCTTTTAACCCTTTTTCGGCTGTTAGCGGGGGTGCCGGGCCAAAAAGCGACGGTAAAGTGCCGCTATTATCTATTGGCCGACGCCCGGGCGCTGCCAGTGTAAAAGTGCCCTTAGTCTAATGAGAACCTCCAGAGCCAGGGACAGCTGACATCCTTCTGTATAGAGTGGGTTGCAAGGCATAGTGGGTGTAATGTAAGGTAGATTCATGGGTGCCAGACACTTCTTGAATGCAAAGAGAACAAAACAGTGGGAGAGAGGGTTTAGGGCCAGGACACCCTTTGTAAGTTGCAATGTCCATTATTAGACTCCAAGACTTTTACAGGTAGACAGCCATGTAGGGAAAGGCATCCAGCAAGACACCACATCTGCATGTGTAGGAGCGCTGTCTCCTATGGCAACAGTCTTAGAACAGTTCCTAACACAGATTGTAGCCAACTCCATTACTTTTATACAGTCACTTCTTGTAGACTCTTAGCCCACTGAGCTCCCAGTCTCTCTCACTAGCTCTTCTAATTTTCTTACTTTAGTATCTTCAAGGGTCACCCCCGCTTCTCTGCTGGGTCCCTGGGTTGGCACTCAAGATACTCTCCAAGCGTCACCCCACTGGCTGGGTCCCTGGCTTGGCACCTGCTGAAGTTTCCCGATTCTTCACCGTCCCCGGTTGGTGAGAATACTGCTCCAGTACTTGCTTCAGCTACTCACTGTAGTCCCTGGTAACAACGTGGTTGTTCCCTTAGTGGTGCTAACTTCCCCTCTACCTCTGACCATGACAGGTTCTCCGGCCGGCAGAACCGTCACTTCTGGTTGGATTGTAAGTCGCGATCCCAACCCTACACTGCTCTCTTGCTTCTGGATAGGCCCTCAGACAGCCTAGCATCCAGATCTGCCTGCGATAGGCCCAAACTCTGGCCTAGCAGCCCAGGCAGCACAACACACGTCTACCCAGCCAACCGTCTAGGTGGCAGAGCACCCGATCACCTGACCTCACCCAAATAAATAGGCTCTCCCAGCAGGCCAAGGGACCCAGGAAAATTCCTGCCCATTGGCTGAGATACCTTATCTATTCATAATCTGTCCTTGCAATGCCCTTGCCTTATCTAATGTCACCAGATACCCAGCCATCTAGTGACAGAAGATAGAAGTGCAGCAATTCCAGACTTAGGGTGAAATCAATTTGTCCCTCACAATTGGCCAAGGCAATGATACCTGGCAGGTAAATTTAGGAGCAATCCTGCCTAGACATCAGGGTGCTACATCCTTCCCCTGCCTACAAAACTATGTCTCGGAGTTTGCAGAAAAAAAATAATTTGAGCCTGAGAGCGCAAATGTCCTGGCAAAAACTGGGATGGGTGGGGAAACAAGGAAAGAGTAACAATGACAACAGTACATGTGGCACACCACATGAAATAAACATGAGCATCAGACACATGAGAAATGGTAGGTCATATATATGACAGATAAATATAAAAAATTATGTAAAATTTTAAAGGTGACGTACTACCCAAATATTTAAAGGCAAACATGAGCAATGACCTTACTTCCTAACTATCTATCTAAAATACACAGTAATAAGAAGGTATAAAGGGTTAGTGTTGTCGTCAGGTTGGATCACCATCTCTCCTTGTTCAAGGAAAACATACCGATGCAGCAACACCTGAAAGAGAGATAAACAGCAATGCAAATGCATCCTATCCTATAATAACATGGTCCAATATATACATACGCGATTAAGTGTTTTTTTTAGTTATCCTCAGCTGAGAACAGCATAGTAGTGTAAATACACCCTATAATATATCTACAGCATACACATCATGAAAGCGGGCCCCATTCTCAGACGATAATGCCACCCCCTTTTTCCTGATCAAAAACAAACTTTCCTAATGTTTCATCAAGCAACAGTCCTGATGCATGGATTAGTCCGTTATTCACAGAAAGTGGTAAGAATTTGCCCCTTTGCCATAGCTTATTCTACCTACACACCCAGTGTCCATGACGTGTCACAGTCCATCAAATTTCACTCGGGGTGGACAACACTTCCCAGCAGTTTCCCTTCTTCCTTAGGGGTAACTCTGGGGACAAAGAGGCACAGCAGCATTCAGATAACAAGTAGCCAGGCCATGGTGCAAGGGTTACTTGCACTTCGGGACATAGGTCCCCTTGCAAAGATGTCCTCCATCTGTCCATATGACAGCCGGGGACTGAGAAGACTTTCTTCATCAATTGGAGAAACAACAACCTGCGGAAGATCACAGGTCACTTTCAGAGTGAAGCACCCTGACAACTTCAATAACTAGCCAACGCGGCTCAGGTGAGCACTCCCTGTATCTGCCGGCAGCACAATCTCAGCAGTACAGCCCTGGAATTTTCTCCTCTAGCACAACTTTTGCGCAAAGGTGAAGTGGCTCCACAAGGTGCACACACTTGTAATTCAATGTATTATGAAAAGTGCGAGTCCACATTTCACCAGTAGTATCTGGAATCAGGCAAGATGAAGGACACTCCTTTACCATTCACTGTAGTGACAAAGCGTTTAATGTCTTTCTTGTTAAGTTAACATTATTTGCGTTAATCCAACAGGCATATGTAGGTAACAGTGGGGCCCTCAAACCCTGGCTACTATGCCATATTCAATGGTAGCAACTTCTTCATGATGTACTTAAGGCGGCACTATCTTAGCGACTCTGCCAACGGCAAGAATACTTCTTCCATTAAGGTTAAAAGATGAACAGTACAACGTAGATATTTTTGCTATTTGGTGCATCTCAACCATTCATCTCGTGCATCTTCCACTGCCTCTTTGCTTAGCAGTCTCGGGCACTGCCGGGGATGAACACGAGATTGCCCACCTTTCTTGGTACGAGATAAACCGACATACTGGGCCAGACGAGTGAGAACCGTAGAACCGCAATCCTCGGTAGTAGTGACGCCCGCGGTGGTATTTGAGGCAGCCACTTGCATTCCCTTAGGAGGGAGGTTGGGTGCTGGTACTACTTGTTCTGGAATAGCAGTCACTGTAGAAAGCGAATGGTGGCAGTGGGAACTGACACTTCCACTGCGGTCTCTGTAGGGTCACTGGGCGAAATGTGCTCCTCTGGAGAAGAATCAGCCCAGGCCGGGGTAGGCCGGCCAGAATCGGCGGCCTTGGTGCTGGAGGTAGGTTCCTCCACAGTGGCATATCCACAAACCCAATCTGCCCTCATCACCTGTGATGGTAGTGGTGGTCTGGCAGCCACCAGTAGCAATTCTCCACATCGATAGCACTAACTCCAAGGGCGCAAGAACACGGCAAATCCGGAACACCGCCGGCAAACAATCCCCATAGCTGCAGAACTTTAGGAGATATACAATGTGATCTCCCCTCTCGACACCTCGCGAATACCCATGTCAGTAATTGTGGCTCCAGAGGCAAAGAAGCTGGCAATTTCCTGGTGGTCATATTCAATCCCAGGAGCTCCCAGATGCACCATATTTCCCCTGAGGCCACAAGGATTTAGCATGCAGACCCAAGATGGCGATCCAAACAGCAATGCATCCTCCTCTGCAGAGTGGGGACTCCTCCCATGCCAACAGATTGGTGCAGATCTTTTCTGAAAACTTCCACACCTGCCTCCTTCACAATGCGGCATGCCAAAACTGTAATGGAGCCTGCTTTAAGCCTCACAGTGCTGGCGGGAAGTGTCAAAAGACCAGGCTGATCCTTTCCCATGAGCAAGGAGACTTGTTGGGGCTTCCTCACGTTGCCAGAATGCACAATAACACAGACTATGAGAAATACAGATGTTACTTGCCACCTTCCCACGGAGCCAGACGAAACCCCGATGGGGCTGCAGCCGGTTGCTATGGGCGACTGTTGCAACGTTGGGCGCCAAAAGTAGCAAGGTCCCAGGCCTCCTTTAGTCTAATGAGAACCTCCAGAGCCAGGGACAGCCAGGGACAGCTGACATCCTTCTGTATAGAGTGGGTTGCAAGGCATAGTGGGTGTAATGTAAGGTAGATTCATGGGCGCCAGACACTTCTTGAATGCAAATAGATTTATTTTCTCTTGCAGAGAACAGGGGGAGAGACAGTTTATGGCCAGGACACCCTTAGGAAGCTGTAAAGTCAATTAGCAGACCCCAAGACTTCTACAGGTAGACAGCCATGCAGGGAAAGGCATCCAGCAAGACACCACATCTGCATGTGTAGGAGAGCTGTCTCCTATGGCAACAGTCTTAGAACAGTTCCTTCAATGCAATACTCCCAATGTACACGTTCCTACACAAATGGCTGTATCTTATATTGGGTGCTGAAATGACCAACGGCTGGAACCGACTGCAGTCATGAGAAGGAAGTGTCACCAGCACACCAGGATCTTCAAAATCGGGTCCAAAACTTTAATCACATAGTATCAAAAAAATAAATAGAAGCAACGTTTCGGGACCACGCAGGACCCTTTCATCAGGCATGTGACAAATTGTGATACAAACAGTCCACTATTTAAAGAACCATTCACCAATCAGTGCAAAGAGGAAATAACCCCCAGCCCTCCCCCTGACATCCAATGACATTATATCCCACCCATAAACATGTGTATTTGCTTCCTATTTTCATATGTAGCAGGTACCTCTCCAGGCTGATGAAATCCATGAGGGGGAGAGCTGCCTGCTAGCAGCTGCTTCGGCTTTTTCACCCCCTTCCTCTCTCCTCACATACACAGAGACACACAGAACTGCTTGCTTTGTAGCCTCCCTATTGGAAGAGACTGAGAGACAATCATCAGGAAGCTGCAGCAAAGCACTGTGGAATATGAAGTCCCAGGAATAAAGCAGCCTGACTGACTGTTGAGGGGAGCAGGACTGTAAATCCCAGGCTGCACTGCAGAGAGCAAGAGGATTGTGGGGGAGTCCATGAAAGACACAGAGCGGACTAGGCCAAAAAAGCCTTGTACCTGGATAACATCAGGGGAGCAACCCCTCTGTTGCTGTGTGTGAGGGGGATTGCGGCCTACCAAGGGGCACACAGTCTGCAGCTCCAGCCCAGAGGAACAGAACCTGCATGCTTCCAGAAGGACACTCTGTAGCCGCCCGGAATGCCCGGAACGTCATGGAAGAGACTGAACGCCACCGTGACACACCTGCAGCCAGGAGAGTCAGTCGATCGCTCTGTGGAGGACCGCTGATTGCGTATAGGATTGGTGAGAGGGCTTTTGCCCAGGAACCTTATTGCCTTCCATAAGATACCTCACCTGAATACTGTGCACAGACACCTATTATCTGGATCACATAGAGGAGTGCTACATCACAGCACCAGCTACTCTACATTTCTTCTCACCCTCTTGTTATACTGAGGAACCCTTGTCCACAGAGCTCCGACATGCTGGTGAAGAGAACAAATGCAAAACTTTACTCATAGAACATTACTATTGTTGCTCTTAAATGGGACATGCCACGGGTGTTTAAATTACTTCAGTGTGTGTATTGGAGGTATTATAGGCCGGTCTGGGTTTCCCCTTTAGCCATAGTATTCTACATATACCAATAGCTTGTTCATAATCTGTGTACCTTGTTATTTACTCTTTATGTGTTGCATAGTGTTATTGACTGTTTTTTTTTTTTTTTTTAATGTTTCAACCAAGTCCTGGCTAATTATAAGGCCTTGGCTGACTAATGTTAAATCTAACATTTTCTCTGGTCCAAGTAAACTTGAGAGAACAGAACTGTGTTTGTGTATTATTATTGGGTTATTCCATTAACCATCTTGCCAGGTGTGCCAGAGGGGCTGGGACAGTTCTTTGGGGTTGAGAGGCGGAGTAACGGACTGAACCCTTCGGGGGTGTTGCTACACATAAAACCAGCCATCAGGCTATCATAACCACTTTGGCCAGAGTGGATCAGTGTACTAATATTCTGTTCATACTAAAATGAATCCTATTTGCACAGAGAACTAACCTGCAATTGCAGCCCCTTCAAACATGTCTGTTCCTTTCCTTTAGTTGTGTACTTTCACCTGGCCGTTTACTAGGTGACCATTAGGGGCTTGCCTTTCTACTACAATCCGACGACACGCTATGCACATGCGCCCTAGGGGATCAATAGGTCAATGCAGACAGCAGTGGTCTGCAATTAGACAGGGAGCACACTGGTGTTAAGTGAAAAGAAGAAGAAGAAAAAAAAGTGAAAACCAAGTGTGAAAGTGAGTCATGGCAGCTGCACCTCGAAGATATGGAAAGTGAAAAAAAGCCGAAAATTGAAAAAAAATATGAAAATAAATGAGAAAAGAAAGAAAAAAGATATACAAGTTATAAGAAGGAAACAAAACCATAAAAAATTAAAATAGATATAGAAAAAATAAAATAAAATTTAATTAAATAAAATAGAACAAAAAAAAAAATTAGAAATGTAAAAAATGAAAAAATGAAAAATAAATAAAAAAGAAAAAAAAAAAAAAAATTCCCTTTGCCACCTAGCAATGATAGACAAAAAGGCAGAATAGCTGCAAAATAGATGTGCAGATAAAATATAGAATAAAATATTAAAGTTGATACATTACAACCATAAGCAACATCACAATCCAAATTATCTGTCTTCAAGAAAACACAGATAGGATAGAGTGGTATTAAGGTCCCCTGGCTGGACTGTACCCAAGGTATATGCCCAGTATGCCTCACGGCGAAGTAGGAGATGATCACGGTCTGCCCCCCTCACTGGTCGTGATATTTGTTCAATTACCATGCCCCTTAATTCATGTACTTGATGTTTCTTAGCGACAAAGTGTATTGCTACAGGTTTGTTTAAATCAGGGGCTTCACCTTTCAGGTTCCTCTCCAGCACTACTCTTATATTGCTCCTATGTTTCTGGAATTGTCGTTTTAAAGGGCCAACTGTTTTCCCTACATACACCATTTAGCAGGGACATTTCAAAATGTAGACACAAAACTCTGTGTTGCAGTTCATATATCCTTGTATGCAATATTGTCTGCCATTATGTGGGTGGGTGAAATGTTCACCACATATAATAGAGTTGCAAACCTTACAAAATTTAACATCGGTAACAACCGCTTTTTTGTGAGATTCTAACCTTGGCTTAACATATTTAGATCTCGGGTCTGCCTGTACCAATATGACGCGCAAGGACCTACTTCGTTTGGGGACTAGTAATGGTGGATTCTTGATACTTGCGGTCAACGTACCGTCAGCTCTCAAAATGTTAATGTTGCGTGTGGTCGCCTGCTTAATATGATCTGATTCCTGGTTAGAACCATGTATGAACAAAGGCCTATTGGCTGTTTTGTTAGTTTTAACCAAATTTGAAGTGGCTCTGCTAAGCGCTTTGTCAAGTGTCCTGATGGGATACCCTCGCTCAATGAATTTCCCGTACATGGCCTCTAGTTATATATTCCTCTCACTTTCATCAGAGCAGATACGCATTAATCTTTTAAACTGAGAAATGGTAGGCTATCACAGAGATGTTTTGGGTGTGCACTCTGGTAGTGTAGCAACATGTTCCTGTCAGTTGGTTTTGCAAATAATGATGTATGTAATATACCCTGCTCATTGGTAATTCTGAGGTCCAGATAGGTACTATTATCCTGGTAAATTTCTGGATTAAATATTATGCCCGGAAATATCCTATTCAAATGCCTCACAAACTCATGAAAAATGCAAACTTCACCATCCCAGATTAAAAAAATGTCGTCAATGTATCTTAACCAACACTTGAGGTGCTGAGAAAAAAGAGCCATAGGATAAATGCGATTTTCCTCCATGTATCCAACGAACAAGTTTGCAAATGAAGGGGTTGCTGAACTGCCCATGGCTGTGCCACGGATTTGGGCAAACTTCATTCCTTCGAATGAGAAAAAATTGCTCTCCAGAACAAACTGTAAACCTTCTATAAGAGATTTATCTGCTATCAGTTTGGATAAGTAATATCTCACCGCCATCAAGCCAGCTTCGTTTGGTATGCTTGTGTACAAGGACGAAATGTCCATGGTTGCCAATTTCCAATTGGCATCAAAGGTGAAGAAACTTCTTAATTCTCCAAAAAGTCACTTGTGTTCCTGACATACGATGATACATTTTTCACTAGGGGCTAAAAATGAAAGTCAATCGACTGGGCCAAGGGCTGCGTAATCGATCCTGTTCCTGAAACTATCAGCCTAAACTTCAAGGGTGTTGTTCCCTTGTGGACCTTTGGTAGCCCATATATAACAGGCAGTCTAGGATCCATCAGGAATTCGGCTATCTCTTTAGAGATCCAATCATTTGAGAGACCAATATTAATAAGGGATGACAAGGCATTGATTGTGTTTGGGTAGGATCCCTATCAAGTTGTATATAGCTGGCATTATCTGCTAGCATCAGCAGCATGCCATCCCTATAGTCCGTGTAATTCATTGCCACAATGGCCCTGCCTTTGTCGGCGGGTTTAAGGATGAGATTTTTTTATCGTCCCTCAATGATTTCAAAGCCTTATATTCCGCCAGACTCAAGGTGGTGTATTTTTTCATAGTGGAGGCACTCGAGCAAACATCATGCTTCAGAGTGCGAATGTAACTTTCTATAGACTGGTATTGGCCAGGAGGCATGAATTTACTTTTCATCTTAAATGCTTGGCCCTTAGACCCAGTTACAGTTCCAGCTTGCGTACAAAATTTTTTTTTATCTTTAGTGCCCTTTCAAACTTGAACAATTCTATTTCAAAGTTAAAACGATCAAATTTTGCTGTAGGACACAATTAAAGACCTTTGGATAGAAGGCCTAACTCACCCTCTGTGATTATTCTAGACGACAGGTTGATCACAGGGCTTGTCCTCCTGTTTGTTGACGGCCCCTGCGGGTCTGACAGGTACTGCGACCTCTTGATGCCCCTCCTGGTTCTTCTTCCTCTCCCACCTTTGGAAAAATGGAATTACTGTTCACAGTACTGGGCACTGTGGAGTTACTGTTTACCCTGCCCTCACTGTCGGTTGAAGGATTTTCAGTTGGTCGTTCACTATCCGATGAGGTCCGCGGATCGTCCCTTTGTGATCTACTAAATGGTGGATAGGTGCATGGTCGTCTTCTTGGCCATGAAATACCAGTCAGCCATGGGTACACCCTTCAATCTTGATAATCCTGATTCACTTGTTTAAAGTTCTCCCATTTGGCTTACCTTTGTCTTGTGGTATTTGCCAAAATGTCTTTGTTGATCTCCTGAAATACATTGATTTGTTTATCTCTATCTTGCACTGCCAATTCCAAAACTGTTCTCCCGGTTCACCTGATATAGCTGCACTTTGACCTCCTCGATCACTAATAGCACGTAATTCAAAGAGTTCTGAGTGGATACTTCGCACCATTTATCACAGAAATCACGTTTATGCCACCCAATCGTGGGCTGATTTCTTATCTAAAAACCCCTTGGGATTTTCCTCACTCTGTAGTACTCGGATAAAGTCTGTCCATGCAATTCCAGATCAATTTGTCTCTTTCTTATGTTATAGTATTTTATTGATTTCCAAATAGAAAAATACAATATAACATGTATATCAACTTATGAATAACTATATCGGACATTCATTGAAAAGACAATTAACGCTCTCATTAAACGGCTGTGTGCTATGCGCTTGGGGAGCGAAGTGGGCCCTCAACTCCCGACACCCTCATTGGGAACTGTGTCGAGAGAGGAGGGGGCACCCTATCCCCTATTTTGAAGAAGTGTAATCCAGAGCTTTCTATCGTGCCATTATTAAGAATTCGATTCCCTCGTGGGAGTTCAGTTAGTAACCTCTGGCTCCCCCATGGGAGCCTAATATCAGTTGGGTTTACAGTTCGCTCAAGCCCTATTGGCTTCAAGGTGTGATCCATGGAGAAAGGTTTATAGTGTGGAGCACACTAAGAGATTAGTTAGAAAAGTAGAGGGAAAGAAGAAGGAGAAAGGAAACAGTCGCCAACCATAGGGAAACTGAATCATGTCTTTTGGTGACTATCAATTCCGGGTATCAAGTAAATTCCCATATATTGGGACCAGGGTTCCTAGGTTGCTTCAAATTGTTTGGATGAGTCTAATAGTACACTGATTAACCTTTCTTTGGCCATTATCAAAGATATTTTCCTTTTCGTGGCGGTAATTGATACTTTGGGTTGTTTCCAGGCCTTGGCTATTGAGAGTTTCGCCCCTGTGAGGATGAAGCGGATCAATGTGCGTGACAGCTTGGGGATGTAACTGTTCAGTAGGGCTATGGATGGATTTTGGGTCACGGGACACTTTGTGACTTTACGGATAATGTGGAAAATATTATTCCAGTATCCACAAATTTTTGGGCATTCCCACCAGGTATGTATCATAGTTCCCAAGCTGTGGCACCCCCTAAAGCATAGTGGTGAGGTGGCAGGAAACATGGATGCTAGTCTGGTGGGCACTAGACACCATCTTGTGAAAAGTTTAATATCAGCTTCTAAGAGTGTGGTATTTTAAATACCCCTGAGAGATCTCGAAAACGACTCATGCCAATCTTCTAGGTCTCGTTTCTCCTGAAGGTCCCTTTCCCATGCTGTCATATACGGTAGTTTATCTGCATTTTTGGCCAGTGACGCATAGATTATCGATATTCCACCCCTCTGTTCCATGGCTTGACCACACCAACTTTCATATTCTGTAAAATTTGGAGGGTTTGGTTTGTTTTGTCAAGTGGCATTAGGAAGTGGGAGAATGGAAATGCCCTATGCGGTACACTCCCTTATCCAGCCACCACTTAAAGGCTGAAATGTCCACGCCTGGTTGGAATTGAGGGTTATGAAAGATATGTGCTAGAGGTTGGAGCTCAGAGACCAGAGAGGGAAGTCCCCACATGCCATTCCATAACACAGTGATTCTCAACCTCTCTAGTGCCGTAACTCCTTGATAAAATTTCCCAAGTTGTGGAGACCCCTAATCGTAAAATTATTTTCATAGTGTGGGTTATCAACACCCAAGGCAAGATAAGTAATTTGCGCCCCTAACCCATGGACATTTAGTTCTCCCTGAGTCCCTTCCACTTGTACAGTATTAAAACCCCTTATGGTACATATTAGGATGCATCACTCTTTCTCTTTGTTCTCCTTTCTTTCCTTTTATCCCTCTCTATCCTAATTTCTTGTTTTTTTTTCCCCCATTCCTCTCTCTAGCCGTCTTTCTTGTTCTTTCTCTTATTCTTTCTCTCCCTTTTTCTTTGTCCTGCCCCCTATTTTCCTTTCCCTTCCATGTATTCTCTATTTTTATTCCTTCTCTTACTCCTTGGTGTGGGGGGGTGGGGGGAATGGGATGAGTGGCAGTGCTGGCGGGGAGTTCTGATCAGCCAGCTTAGGTGCTCTTGATCAAGGTCATCTGCTGATCTGAGAACTGTAGTGGGGACTTTTAATGGCTATAATTATAATCACAGGTAGTGTTATTTAATTATAATCCAGCTTCACTGTGTCTCCAACTTTGTGGTGTCTCGTAGCAGTGACACCTATGCCGAAATCAGGAGATCGGGTCTCTTTCAGCCCCTCCCACCTTACATTCCTTACCAGTCAGCTGCCCTCTAGTCTCTGCCCCCCCAGCCATGCCGTGAACTGAATGGGTGGCTGCGAAGAGGCTGAGTGGGCGGCCACAGGCTCCAGGGATAGCCCTGCTGGGTGGCCACAAAAAGGTTGGGAGAGAGGTGCGGGCTTCAACAACAGCCAAGGATTTAGTGACTCCTGGCAAATCATCATTTGACCCCCGAGGGGGTCCCGACCCCCAGGTTGAGAACCACTGCTCTAAAGAGTGCAAAATCTTGGTGCAGCTCTGCATAGAAACCAGAGTCAAGATTGTTTGTCACAGCTTAAGTGAACCAGTTGAAGTTAGAAGCCGATTGGCTAACATGCACAGCTGCACCAGATTTTGCACTCTCCAACAGTAATAAATCACACATAAAAATACATACAGTTCAATATATGTAGTAAAAAATTATTATACCGTATATACTCGAGTATAAGTCGATCCGAGTATAAGTCGAGGCCCTAATTTACCACAAAAAAATGGGAAAAACTTATTGACCCGAGTATAAGACAAGGGTGAGAAATGCACAGCTACTGTAAGTGGAAAAGAGGGACAACAATGCCCATTTGCAGCCTCACTGTGCCCATTTGCATGCCTCACTGTGCCCATTTGCAGCCATAGGTCCCCCGAACTTCAAACTCTGTAGTTAAGGGTTCCTAGATGCCCCCTAGCTGCAGCCAAAATTTGGGGTCTCTGAACCCAAAGGGTCCCGAAATGACATTGCTGCAGATGGACACAGTTGACCAAATTTGGGGCCCTGTATCTCGGGGCCACTTAGTGCTAGGAACCCCAAATTTGGTGTGAAAACCCAGTGGAACTGGAAACATAAAATATCTAAAGCTGGGGTTTCTAGCCCCAATTGACCCCGAGATACAGGGCACCAAATATCGGTTCAGAAAATGTCAAGCAATTTTCTGCAGCAGAGAATTACATTTTCCGAACTGATTTTGGGGCCCCGTATCTCGGGGCCACTTGGTGCTAGGAACCCCAGCTTTGGATATGTTATGGTACCTGTTCCACTGGGTTTGCACACCAAATTTGGGGTTCCTAGCACCAAGTGGCCCTGAGATACGGGGCCTCAATTCGGTTCAGAAAATGTCAAGCACTTTTCTGCAGCAGAGAATGACATTTTCCGAACCGAGATACAGGGCCCCAAAATCGGTTTGGGAAATTAATTTTTTTGCTACAGAAAAGTGCTTGACTTGAGTATAAGTCGAGGGGGGGCACTTTCAGCACAAAAAAATGTGCTGAAAAACTCGACTTATACTTGAGTATATACCGTAATAACGGCTGTGTAAATATGAATACTAATGCAATTTGTATCAAAGCCAGAACAAGTTATGCCAGCCCTACGGTATTATAATATTAAGTTCCTTTATACATAGGTATAAATATGGGACATACCTTTTGTATACCAATAGCCCAGTAGGATATTTCAGGATCGCCCAGGAAAGCTGGACGCTCAGGGTGCCAATGTAGCTCCAAAATGGCGTTTCCTGGCATTTTTGGACATCCTTTATGCTTTAACAACATGCACAAAATGGAGTTTACTTTTTAACAGAATTCAGTTTCAACATTTTTATAGATATAGCCTCTGTGTTCTACTGCTGCTTGAAACATAGGGCAAACCTGTACTTTGCCAGCTGAGGACAGCAACCGTTTTGTTTCACAGTAGACCCGTACTGCTGGTACTTTCCTTTTATGACCCCCACTGCTTTTTTTTTTCCACACCATATTTACTTTCTACAGCATATATCTGCTTTAAACTGTCACAATGCATGGGAAAATAGGATCTTCCATGAGTCATATTTTTCATACACAACGAATGGCCCCAGAGCATAGGTAAGAGCAAAGGAAACATTGACATGCTGGACGTATTGACATAACTGCGCAAATATATTTAATCCATCAATCCGTTAAGCACTTGAAAAGTAGTGGAATATTTTGTTCTTATCTGTGTGAGCAGAAAGACTTGAATTATGACTATTTGCTCAGCAGACTTACAACTTAAACACCTAGGATCGTATATTCCCTTCAGAAAGTAAAAGAAATATTTGTGCCATGCACAGTATATGAGACTATTAAATCAGTGTGTAGTGCACCACCCCCAAAGGAGCTGCAATTTGTGTGTTATATCCGTAAATCATATTTACCATCTAGCCCATCGCAGCCCATAGAAATAGAAACAGTCCATATTGTAGTTTTCTCTTGCTTTTATTGGTGTAACATGAACTGGGATAGGAGAAGGGTTTTCTGAGATGTTCCTTTGCTGCTTTATAATCTTTCCTTTGCTTTCTCATTCAAAGACTTAGAACAATGCGGACTATGAAAAGTCACTCTGAATAACTTCTCTTTGGGAAGACAGGAGTAGTCCGGTCCTTGAGAACAATGAAACGAATAGCAAAGAGCCACTCTGAATAACTCTTTGCATATAGACTTGGGTAGATTTACTAGAGAATACATAGTAAAGAGTCACTCTGAATAACTTCTTCACCCATAGGCCTTTTTAGAATAACCTGTATCTCTATTTGTGCTTGGAGCTCTACCGCTTTTTGACCACTACTTCCTGTCTGTACAGTACTTACAAGTTGAGCTAAGGAAGAGATTACTCTGAATAATTCCTCACGCCTGACTGATTGGAATCCCGGGGCATTGCTGAACCCAAAGTCACAGGCCATCACCACCTGTCTCACTGACTTGCGCACCAACATCCCTCAGCCTCTGGTAGTACCGTTCCCCTGGGCTTTCACTCACTTCATCAACAGTCCATGTGCCATTTACAAACGGTTGATCACCCAGTTTTCTTCCGCTTAGTTGCTACTTCTTCCGAACTGTTTCTCCATCCCTCCTCTCCAGTCTGGCACGCTCTCCTCCCCGCAGGGGGCGTCCAGTGACACCAGCGACTACATGCAGTGCGGTGTCACTAACTCCTTTTCTCTGTGAGGCCTGGTCCCCCCCTTCTTCCCCATAGGGGGGGGGGCTCTGCTTGGCTCCCCACAGGGGCCTTCTCTCTCAACTCTCCCTCTCCGGAACCCTCTGGAACTCTTCTTTCCAGCAACATGTGACCCCAGCTTTTATGAGAGTCGTGCCTCCTGCCAAACAAATTAATGTTTGTCATAACTTCACACACAAGCTGCCTGTCACTCAGATCCCAAGTCCAACCTCTTTTCCAGAACCATTTCCACTGAGAGCAAGAGGAGGCATCTCTGGGTCCAAGCACCGGTGGCCACACCCTGTACTACACTGACACTCCCAGTTCTCCAAATTAACAACCAGTCCTGGTATAATGATGCAAGCCTGCCTAAATTTACCTGAAACCGTACTTTGTCATTTAAACACAAAAAGCTCACCTACTTGAAAGTAGGTGACCGCTACAAGTGCATTTGGTAAAGTACGGTCTTTGAACAGAAGGTATTAAAAGTTAAAGGCTGTGCTATCAAAATTATGAATTTATTATCATTATCATACAGGATTTATACAGAGCCAACAGTTTGCAGAGCGCTTTACACTATAAAGGGAGACAGTACGGTTACAATACAAGAGGGTTAAGAGGAGCCTGCTCATAAGAGCTTAGTAGGGTGGGACAAATACAAAAGGGAATAACTGTGAGAGATAAGCTGATGAAAGAATTAGAAGTTTAGTTGTTAGGTGGAAGTGGGATAGACTTCCCTGAAGAGATGAGTATTCAGGGATTACCTAAAGGTGGACAGAGTAGGAGTTAACTGGAAAGACTAAGGTCCAGAGGATGGTAGAGGCTCTGGAGAAGTCCTGGAGATGAGCATGGGAGGCAATGAGAGCTAGTGAGCAGGAGGTCTTTGGAGGAGCTTAGAGGACAGTTTGGATGAAATTGTGAGAAAAGATTGTTAATGTAGCTTGGGGTAGAGTCGTATGTAATTTTAAATGTAATTCACTGGGCAATATGAAGCCAGTGGAGGGATTGGCAGAGAGGGGTGGCAGACACTGAGTGGTTGTAAGGTAGATGAGTTTGGCAGTAGCATTCATGATAGACTGAAGGGGGAATAGCCTCTGTAGGGGTAGGCCTATGGGAGGAGAGTTGCAATAGTCAAGGTGAGCGATAACAAGGGAAATGAGTAGTATAGTAGTTAAAAAGGGCACATTTTAGAGAGGTTATAAAGGTGAAGTCTACAAGTGATTGGATTTGGGGCAGAAAGAACATGCCAAAGTCTAGCATTACATCCAGTACCCCAGCATGAGGGGAGGGACTGATAGTTGCATTATTGATCTTGATCGAAAAGTCATGGAGGAGGCCATGGGCGGGGGAATATTATCAGCTCAGTTTTAGAAATATTTTGTTTGAGGAAGTGGTGTGACATCAATGTTAATATGTCAGTTAGCAAGTTAGTAATGCGAGTGGAGACTGATGCCGCATACACACGAGTGGACTTTCCGGCAGACTTGGTCTGGCGGACCAGACTCCGACTGACAATTCGATCACGTGTGGGCTCCAGCTGACTTTTTTTCCCCAAAAGTCAGACGGACCTAGAAATAAACCATGTTTCAAATCTGTCCGGCGGACTCTTCTTTCTAGCGTGCAAACCGTTCGTCTGTGTGCTAGTCCGACGGACCAAAAATGACGCATGCTCTGAAGCAAGTACAAGACGGAAGCGCTCGGTCTGGTAAAACTAGCCTTCGTATTGAAGCTAGCACATTCCTCACGCTGATAATTCTGTGATCTTTTAATACAGCGCATTCTTTTTTTTCTTTATAATGCTAGAGGAATGAAGTTGTTTTGCTTCTTATATTCACACAGAGTTCTCACAAACTTCTTTCTTCATTATTTATCCTCATGTCATGACTAATATTCTAGTTTTTATAAGTCAGATCTCCATAAATAATGTTTACAATTTTTTTTTAGACTCATCTTTTACAATTTTATATTTCAACAATATATATTTTCCAATTTGGTAAAAATTTTAAAAAATTGTAGCGATTTCCATTTTTTTTTTGGATTTTCAAGTTACCACAATAATATTATTATCTTGTATTTTTATGAACCTTAATGAGGTTGGTGGCCCTTGTTAATTTGACATAGGGGGGTTATTTACAAAAGGCAAATTCATGTAGCACTACAAGTGCAAAGTGCACTTGAAATTGCACTGAAAGAGCACTTGGAAGTGCAGTCGCTGTGGATCCGAGGGGCACATGCAAGGAAACTAAAAAAAAGCATTTTAGCTTGAACATGATTGGATGATAAAATCAGCAGAGCTTCCCCTCATTTCAGATCTTCCCCTCAGATTTACAGCGACTGCACTTCCAACAAGTGCACTTGCGGTGCAATTTCAAGTGCACTTTGCACTTGTATTGCGAAATGAATTTGCCTTTTGTAAATAACTACCATAGTCTTTTAGACATGTACCTGCCTACTCACAAACAAACTGTCCTTTTTGAATAAAAACACATAGTAAATGAAATTTTGTAAAAAAATAGCCTTTTATTCTGTTTAACAAAATAAAGAGGAAGGCAACACTGGAGACACTTATGGAATTTGTGAAGCCTTTTGTCCCCCAGGGCACACATCAAGTCATTGGAAAACAAAATTGGGATCTTGCGGAGTCCATTTAATAGGGAGCACAATCTGCGTCTTCTGTCAGACACGACTGAAGCCAGGCAATCACTTTCGACTCTTCCGTAGAGCCTTCCCTCCATGCTGCCCTGCAGCCTTCCCTCCACACTTCGCTGCAGCCTTCCTTGGTGGTGTACCTGTGGCAGGAGGAGGAGGAGGAGTAGGGGCTTCATCATAAATATGGCTGGTTTTAGTATGCTGGCCCCTCAACCCCTTTTGAAGGGCCTCTGAAAAAAGACCCTCACAGAGGAGGCATTGGCCCTTCTCCAGTTCCATCAACCTGGTGGCCAAATATGTACCATAGGCCTCTTCAGCATTGGGGGGGTTCCTGAGGATTTGGATGGCTTCCTGAATGAAGGCAAGTGATTGCTCCTCTGTTCTGGTCATCTTCCTAGGCCTATTGGTGGGAAGGCAGAGGGGAGGCACCTGGCATTCTGTAAGGCTCCTACTGGGCCCAGCCACCTCCTGCCTGCCACTGGGCACAGCCTCCTCCTCTCTACCACTGGGCACGGCCTCCTCCTCTCTACCACTGGGCATGGCCTCCTCCTGGCTGAGCTCATCCTGAGTATAAAAAAAGGGACATAGTTGTATTTTTGCTTCATCAATCACACACAATTTTCAGCTCATGACTTGCAAATTGAATTTTAAACAAATAGAAAAGGCTATCATTTTGACCCCACTATTTTTCTAGCTGTTCACCAATATTTGAACAACATTTTTGGCCACTACTGTCTAGTGATATGTATACATAATAATTTTTGTGAGGAAATAATTGATTTGTAAGAAATTCAAACATTTTAGTTTACATCATTAATATTCTGACAATAAATAATTCCAAAAAAAGTATACCTGGCTCCCGCTGGGCGCATCCACTTCTTCAAGGATGAAAGGACCCCGTTCTTCCTGGGACGCCTCAGCTGGGGTTGAGGGAAGGGTGGAGGGTACGGTCGAAAGCGATTGCCTCGCTTCTGTCTGGTCATCCAGAAAACGCAATTTTGGGTAGTACCACTACCGCTCCTGATTTGAGGGACTCCTGTATCTTCTTGTGCTCCCGCCTGTACATATTCCGCAAGATCCCAATTTTATTGTCCACTAACCTAAATGTCTGCCTGGGGGACTCGAGTCTTTACAAACTCCAGAAGTATCCCCAGTGTTGCCTGCCTTGCTTGCTTATTGAAATACAAGGGGTGCTTGACCTCCCACAGGTTTCGGTTAGCTTGATATAGGTCAATAAAATGACTCAAAAAATCCTCCTCCTTAAAGGGATTATTTTTTTCTGAAAGACAATACACAGAGAAAAACACTAAAGTCGGGGGCGTGTCCGGACGTGAAACAGGGAGGACGTGTTGATGCAGAGCTCCACACATCCAGCCACAATCCGTTGCCATCCACCGCTTATTTTGCCCAGGTGAACCTCGGAATCCTTTCTGCTTACCCCTGGGCACCTTGCATCACAGCCCCAACGGTTATCGCAGAGTCCGGCCAGCTATAGTGTCATCAGGCCTGCAATCAGCTCCACACTGTTGAGGCCCTCCACCATCTTGAGGCCTGCGAGGCCTCCTGCATCCTACGCTCCTGGCTGCTGTGACCTACGAGGTGAGCGGTCGCTCCATCCCCGCCCATCCACCACTGTACCTCCGATACAAGAAGATAGCTGGCACACCGCTAGGGGCCAAAATCGCAGCATTTCCCAGTATCTGCAGCTGCCCGGAGGACAGGCCGCGGCTGCCCGGAGGACAGGCCGCGGCTGCCCGGAGGACAGGCCGCGGCTGCCCGGAGGACAGGCCGCGGCTGCCCGGAGGACAGGCCGCAGCTTCGGCCTAGCCTCGGAAGCGGCGGCCATTTTGCTTCACCCGGCCGCAGAATATACACTCAGTCCTGGTTCCCCAGGCCAGCTTGGACATCCCACAGCCTTCGGAGCCTATCCTCTTACTGCTCGCCACCCGTACCATCCACGGATCCTTCCCCTCAGCGGCCTGCAGGAAGAATACCACTAAGGCCTAGTATACGGCGGCCATCTTACTCCACCCAGAACAGTACCAACACTGAATCCTGGCCCCCCAGACTGACCTGGACATTACTCTTCCTCTATATAGCCTCCTGAGCTCATCCACCTGCTAACAGTTGCCTGTGTCATTCACTGGCACCCCCCACAGAAACCTGTAGGAAGAATATCAGCCCGGTGTACAGCGGCCATCTTGGTACACCTGGTGCTCTCCTGCATCCTCTCTGACTGGTAAGCCACCCCTGGAGGTCAGAGCACTTTGGCCGGCTGGGCCATGGCCCCCCCAGTAATGGACAGATAATTTTCTTAAACTGGGCGCATGTGCGGCTTCTGGAAATGACAGACGAGTGAGCCCAGTGCTCCGTCCCCCGCCACCTTCCCGGAACTTCCGCTGATTGATGTGAAGCTCTGCTAGCCCCGGGAGTTAGCTCCTCAAACTCCTGAAGCGGGTGCGCACCCCATGGGCAAGATTGGAGACCAAAGACAGACCTACGCCGCAACACTTCAGCATCGGGCCCCCTCCACCATGGACCGCTACGTACATAGGCCCTCATCCGCAACCTCAAGTAGCCAGAATGTAGCGCCGGACCCTCCAGAATGCTCTGAGCCTGTGACAGGTACTCTCTTTAATACTGTTCCTACACATGTACAGGGGTCACCTCCCCCATTGACGGCTGACATACTTGATGCCAAACTACAATCGTTACTCCAGGCCATTACACATAACATTGCCCAAGAGGTGGATAAACTTGCCAAAGAACTAAGGGGAGAAATAGGCCAATTGGGAGAATGCACGGACACCCTAGAATCTAAATTTGACGAGCTTGTACAGTATGTTCAAGTCCTTGAGGAGGACAATACCACCATTAAAAAAACACTCAATCACACAGCTCCAAGCACAACAGGAGGACCTCAAAAATAGGGAACGCAGTCAGAACTTGCAAATCAGAGGTATTCCTGAAGCAGTGGAAGACAGAGACTTCCGCTCCTATCTTTTAAGCTTGTTTAATGTGGTAGCCTCCAACATTCCTGACATTGACTGGCGCCTGGACAGGGCCCACAGATCCCTTGCCCCTAAACCCCTGAATGGAGCCAACCCGAGGGATGTGATTGTGAGATTTCACTACTATGACAGTAAAGAGGCACTCACTATCGCCACCCGCAACCAATCTAGGCTAGATTTTAAAGGATCTAAGATCCAGATCTTTAGTGATCTCTTGCCTATCACCCTAGCCAGGCGAAGAAATCTACGTCCGCTGACACTTCATCTTCAGACCCACAAGGTCATGTATCGTTGGGGGTTCCCATTTCGCCTCTCTGCATCTCGTGAAGGCATACAGTACTCTCTACGTGATCTCCATGAAAGTGACAACTTCCTACGTAACTTAGGCCTGCCACCTCTCCCTGATGAAGATCCTGTGCCACTTCCTGCTACTCCTAAACCACTGACAGCTCCAGGCCGCATCTGGACCCCGGCGTGGCAGAAGCCGCGCTCCACACCCCAGAGGCGCCCTTCTTCCAGATTCCCGACCTGAAGATACATACACTTGGCTGCAGCCTTGATTACCAATTGTATATGGTTCTTTGATGTTCCTGTCTAGCCCATCTCTTTTCGAGTGAGCTTGTTCACCCCCTTGCCCATGGGGTGTATTGCCTGTTGTTTTTACGACACCCTGGACCGAGAATTTGTTTGTTCCCACAGTTTTTAGTTTGTGGTCCAGGCCTTGATGCATCAGAAGGCGAAGGGGGGCCGTCCCCTCCATTTTTTGGCGGCCCTTATGCTCCCCTTCCCAGTCCCAGGCTTAGACCTGGGTTTCCTGGCAGCGCTTGGCCTCCCAGGCTTCTTTTTTAATACAGCACAATTTTTCTTTTTTCTCTTATTTTTTTTTCTTCATTTTTTTTTCCACTTTTCATTTTTGTTTTTTGTTTTCCTCAGGCCTTTTTTTCCTGACCTGCGGCTGCTACACTTTTTAGACTGGTTACTTTTCAATTACAATGCTACTGTTATACTAACTGTTGTTATGTTCTCTTTTACATATTATATGACCTTTGCACCATGGAATTTCTCATTTAATGTATGTTTATCAGCTTATCTTATGCTTATCCACCAGGTTAAAAGGTTATGGCGTTAAAGTTCTTAACTTGTAATGTGAAAGGTTTCAACTCTATTCAAAAGAGATGCTTGGCTTTGAAAGAGTTTAAAGCTTCCAAGGCTTATGTAATTTTGGTCCAGGAGACTCACTTCCGTCTAGGGGGGTCCCTTAAATTTGCTAGTAAACACTTCCCAATATCCTTCATGGCCTCTGACCCATCTGGGAGAGCAGGTGTAGCGATTTTAATTAGACGCTCCTGCCCTTTAAGAGTTAGATCCTTTCACCTGGACTAGGGAAGATTTATTATCCTGGACTGTTCATTTCTCACTCAATCCCTCACTATAGTTAATGTCTATGCTCCTAATTCTGGTCAGGTCTATTTCCTCACCAACATGTTTGATACACTAGACTCATTTTCACAACCCTTTCTGGTAATAGGCGGAGATTTCAATATGACCATGTCACCCAGTAAAGACAGGCACATATTATTCCCATCCACAACTTCATCTACATCTGACCGCCTCTCCAAATCTTTCCGCAAACTCATTAGAGCCAAAAATCTCCTGGACATTTGGAGGGTTAAACACCCCACACACAGACAATACACCTTCTACTCACACCCCCACAAACTTTACTCTAGATTGGACCATTTCTTCATCTCTTCACCCCTTTTGACGTCCACGGTCTGCTCTGAAATTAACACTATAACCTGGTCAGATCACTCCTTTGTGCACCTAGATATTTCCCTTACCTCCTCCTCTCCCAGAACTTGTCATTGGCGCCTTAATGAGACCTTCCTTCGTATCCCTGAAACTAGAGACCTTTTGGCCAGCGGCCTGGTTGAATACTTCCAGCTTAATGAGAATACGGTCTCTGGGCCCTCCACCCTGTGGGAAGCCCATAAGGCCGTCTTCTGGGGACATTGCATTGCTACTGGTTCTCGTCTGAAAAAAGATGCAGCGTTTCAACGCTCCTCTATCCTGTCCAAACTCCGTAAAGCTGAGAGCCTTTTGCTGTCTTCCCCCACGGTGGCTGGGCTCCGGGCCATTACTTTCCTGCGAAATCAACTCAGGTAGTTAGATATGAAAAAGACTGATAAATCCCTTTTGTGGTCTAAACAGAAATTCTATGAATATTCAAATAAACCCCACAGAATACTAGTGAATAAGCTGAAACCCAGGCCCTTTCTCTCATCCTCAGATTTTCTCAGACAAACTGACGGTACTCCTACCTATTGCCCTCTCACCATGTCCAAAGTTTTTGGAGAATTTTATCGCAAATTATATAACTGTTTACAAAAGGACCCTAACTACAATTTTACACAGGAGAAATTTGACTCCTTCTTTAGCTCACTACATTTGCCCACACTTTCTCCTGACCACCTCTCTTCTCTGAGCTCTGCAATCACCCCTGAAGAATTAGCTGAAGTGGTCAAAAAACCTCCCCACTCAAAAGTCCCCTGGCCCGGATGGCCTGCCTTAGTCATATTATAAAACCTTTTTGCCAATTTTGAGCCCACATTTACTTTCTCTTTTTACTTCCCTACTTCAAGGTACTGTCCCCCACCCTCAATTCCTTCATACACATATCTCCGTAATTCCGAAACCTGGTAAAGACCCCTCCCTCCCTGACATTGCTTTACTTAACTCATGGAATCTTAACTGCATGCGTGGAACTTTGTGCGTTGGAATTGTGTACACACAATCAGAATTTACGACAACGGATTTTGTTGTTGGAAAATTTCAGATCCAGATCTCAAATTTTTATGTGACGGAAATTCCAATGGAAAATGTCCGATTGAGCCTACACAGGGTCGGAATTTCCGACAACAAGCTCCCATCGGAAAACCCGACCGTGTGTACGGGGCATTACTGTGTATGGCCAGCCTAAATCTACTACCTTTACTTTTTATTGGGGCCTTGCTAGGTTACTTGCTTAACCACTTGCTTACTGGGCACTTAAAAGCCCCTCCTGTCCAGACCAATTTTCAGCTTTTAGTGCTGTCGCACTTTGGATGACAATTGCGCGGTCATACAACACTGTACCCAAATTAAATTTTTATCATTTTTTTCCTACAAATAGAGCATTCTTTTGATGGTATTTGATCACCTTTGCGGTTTTTAGTTTTTGTTAAAAAAAATGAAAAAGACAGAATTTAAAAAAAAAAAAAATATTTTTTTTTTATATTTTGTTATAAAATTTTGCAAACAGGTAATTTTTCTCCTTCGTTGATGTACGCTAATAAGGCGGCACTGATGGGCACCGATAGGTGGCAGTGATGGGCACTGATGTGTGGCGGTGATGGGCACTGATTGGGCACTGATTGTTGGCAGCACTGCTAGGTGGCACTGATTGGCACCACTGGAGGGCATTGATAGGTGGCACTTGTGGGCATTGATAGGTGGCACTTGTGGGCATTGACAGGTGGCACTTGTGGGCATTGACAGGTGGCACTTGTGGGCACTGTGGGCACTGGCAGGTGACAATAACAGATGGCACAGATGAGGCATATGTGCCTCCTTCCTCTTCGGGACCGATGTCCCTTTGACATAAGCCAGTGATCGGCTTGTTTTTCCTCCTCACGCTGTCAGCGTGAGGAGAAAACGAAACCGATCACCGATGTTTTGTTTATATCATGTGATCAGCCCTCATTGGCTGACAGCTGATCACATGGTAAGGGGCCGGGACCGGCCCCTTATTTGGATCTGTGATCATCCGAGTCTCCGTGACTCGGTGATTACAGCGTGCACACCGCGCGCCCTGTAGGGTGCGCGCGGTGCATGTGCACAGGGGAGGACATCCTCCCGGACGGCCTCCCGGAAATTGAGGTCCGCGCTGTAGCCGTCATTCGGCTATGGCCCGGACCTCAAGTGGTTAAAAGCTTATGCATACAGTCATTCAATTTGCAGTGTAAAGATCCAACGTATGCAGGTCTGAATACAACAGTATTATATGCTATGGGCCCATGCACACTGTTTTTTTTTTGGTTTGCAGCATTTAGTTCCATAAACCAACATTAGCAAAATCTGTGTTCACAGTTCTGTTGTGACGTAAACAATTGAACCAAGGTTTACATGCATACAATGTAATGTCACTGCTTACACACTACTGATGTTTATATCTTCATCTATACGAGTCATTTATGCATTGGCGACGCATGTACAGAATGACCTAAGCCGATTCTGAATGCTAGGGTCATCCTGCACGTCCACTGCAACTGCATGAATGATTCATTCAGAGGAGATGTAAACATCAATGGTATGTAATGAGGCAGTGTCACTATTGGCTACACATTATTTATATTTGCATGTCTGCCCTGAGCAGCAGCTGCAGCCAATAGGCTCCAGGTGCACTTGTACTGTAAACATTAGCACAAATGGCAGCAATATCATCCATAAAATGAATGTGCCTATATGCATGAGCCCCAAAAAAATTCCATTGCACCCTGATGATCTTTGATCTCTTATATGGTTTTCAGTTAGCTCTCCAACTCTTGAGGGTTGTCTACTCCTGCTAAGTGTATCCTATTATTGGTGTCATTGGGCCTCATTGTTGGTGTCATTGGGAGGAATTGTTTCCCATCATTTGTGTCATTGGGCCTCATTGTTGGTGTCGTTGGGAGGAATTGTGTCCTATCATTGGAGTCATTGGGCCCCATTGTAAGTCTCATTGGGAGGAATTGTTTCCCATACTGGTTTTAATTGGACCTCATTCTTGGAGTCATTAGGCGGAATTGTGTCCCATTATTGGTGTCATTGGGCCTCATTGTTGGTGTCATTGGGAGGAATTATGTCCCATCATTGATGTCATTGGGAGGAATTATGTCCCATTATTTGTGTCATTGGGAGAAATTGTGCCCCATCATTGGTATCATTAAAAGGAATTGCGTCCCATTATTGGTGTCATTGGGCCTCATTGTTGGTGTTTTTGGGAGGAATTGTGTCCCATCATTGGAGTCATTGGGCCCCATTGTTAGTCTCATTGGGAGGAATTGTGCCCCTTCATTGGTGTCAGTAAGGGGAATTATGTCCCGTTTTTTGTATCAGTGGATAAAATAGTATACCTCAAGGGCTGAATAAAACCAAGCAAAGGGCCGCATCTGGCCCCCGGGCCTCAGTTTGGAGACAACTGATGGAGAAGATAGGATAAGTGATAGATAGGATAGGGTTAATTTTGCTTTGATTATAATTGACCCTTTTTACATCCATTCATTTCTTTCCTAGGGCCAGGGGAATGCTGAATAAAGCACATCAAATAATATGGGCCATTCTCTTTCTTTGCATAACAGGATTTATCTTCAATATTCATCACAATCTAGTCCAGGTATGTTATCTTTATTAGATATAAGAGTTTCAGTAAAAACTGTAACCATTAAGTGCTTTAACCCTTTTAACTCAGTTGAGTTGATTACAGATTTCTGAAGTTAAATTCTGAGTTTCAATGAGTCGGATGGCCAAATCTGAATCTAAAATTCAGTGTTACTTTATGCAGTTTAGATTTCCAAAAGGCTTCTGGGAGAAATAGACCTATGCTGCTTTAAACACTTTCTGCCTTTGGTATCTGCTTTAGTTATTGCCTGAGCACCCTTAGCATGAGCGCCAGTGCCACTAGGTCCCACCTATCTATGTTAGTATGCCTTGCAAAATTTTTGTAAGGAAAATAGCTTAGGCTTTTGTTGGCCCCATAATTTCATTGGGTAGACTTCTTAAGCCATTTTGCACTATTTTGCATCATAATACACACTTTTTCAGAGCCTAGTTCAGATGTCCATTGACTTCAATCAAACGTGATACACTAAAATATATGCCGGACCCTCAAGGTGCCGCCTAGATAATTAATATGTCAATAGGGGTGAAACAATACTAACATATGGGGATTGGATACCCTTAAAAACATTAGAGTAAAAATGACAAAATGAAAAAAGGGGGAGAAGGAGAGGATGGTAGCTCACGTATAGAGATTAAATGACAAACTTGAAATAAAAAAAAAAAAAAACTGTAATAACTCAACCAACCCTGTGGTAGCACATATCTATGGAACTTCACTCACCATACAAACATTATTAGCAAAAAAGATGTATTGGTGTCGAAGATAAGAAAACTGGAGTTAGACTTACCGGTATCTCCTTTTCCAGTGGTCTTCCAGGACATCCCTTGAGAGATGGAGTCCCTCCCATCGACACAGGAAACACATTGCCACAGTTCAAAAGGTGGTCCCTCAGGTCCCTGGTCAGTCATTTACCAAGAACCGAAGGATTTGAACTGTAAAATATAACCATAACAGGCAATAACGTTAGTACATCAACATAATCAAAAGGGTGGGATCGTGCTGTCCTGGAAGACCACTGGAAAAGGAGTTACCAGTAAGTCTAACTCCAGTTTTCCAGAGTTGTCTTCCAGGACAGCCCTTGAGAGGATCCCCAAGTACTCACCAGATTAGGGGAGGACCACGGCCTGGAGGACTTTCCTCCCAAAAGCCTGATCCTGACTGGACATTAAGTCCAGTCGATAATGCCTTGTAAAGGTAGAGAAGCTTGACCATGTGGCTGCTTTACATATTTGCTCTGGGGTGGCACCAGCTCTTTCTGCCCAGGTTGCCGACAATGCCCTTGTGGAGTGGGCTTTAATACCCCCAGGGTGATCTCTGTTTATTGCTTTATACCCCTCTGCTATAGCTAGCCTAATCCATCTAGCTATGGTGACCTCAGAAGCTTTTTGCCCCTTACGTTGTCCGGAAAAAAGAACAAAAAGTGACTCTGAAATTCTGGATTGCTTACCCTTAGATATTCTAGGATACACCTCCTCACATCTAATAAATGAAATTGCTTTTCTTTCTCGTTTGAAGCATTCTGACAGAAAGAAGGGGGGACAATATCTTGTGACCTATGAAAACTAGATGCCACCTTTGGTAAGAACCCAGGGTCCGTCTTTAGGATGACTCTGTCCTCTAGAATCTGGAGAAATGGCTCTCCGATGGAAAGAGCTTGGATTTCACTAACTGTAATGCTTCATGCAGTGAACTATGCTGGATTGTGTGGATCACAGCTTCAGACGTCTATGAATACTATATTCTTAACAGTTAACTTTAACCTTAACAGCTATCAGGTAGGAAGACTCAGATAAGTTTGGAAATACAATCGGTTTTATTTAGAGTGGTAATACACAGCCACGACGGGGGGGTTCAGAGGCAACTTAAGCTTAGTAGCACTACACAGGGATAAAGTTTATAGGAAACGTAAAGATACTTGCAGTGAGTGGATTCCTGGAGATGGGGTCACCCAGTGGCTTCTTGAGAGCTGCACTGGTCTCCTATGTGGAAAGGAACAGGTAAGGAGTGTCTCTGACTACTAGAGAGGAAGGGGCTCTGTCCGGCCCAACAAGTGGAAGTTGGAGGGGCTCTGTCCGGCTAAAAAGTGAGGTGGAAGACAGGGCTCTATCCGGCCCAAAAGTGAGATGTTTGTCGGGGCTCTGACCGTCCCAAAAGAGAGATGGTAGTCGGGGCTCTGTCTGGCACAAAAGAGAGATGATAGTCGGGGCTCTGACCAGCCCAAAAGAGAGATGATATTCTGGGCTCTAAACGGCCCAATAGAGAAAGATGACGGCAGTCTTCTGTTGGAGATCTTTACCTGGCATCAGGTTTTTAGCACGAACGTCATGCAAATAGGGTCGGCTGTTTAAGTAGGGACAAGAGGAGGTGATGTCGTTGTGACGTCATCAATCTGCGACAGATTTTGTGGAGATATCAGAGCTCCCAGTGGAAAGATAAGAATATTGCAGGAGAAATGTCGGAGCCTCCAGTGGAAGGATAAAGACATTACAGGAGAAATGTCAGAGCTTCCAGTGGAGGGATAAAGACATTACAGGAGAGATGTCGGAGCCTCCAGTAGAGGGATAAGGACATTACACTAACCCTACAGGCTAAAGTGATTGCCACAAGAAGTACTGTCTTGAATGTAATCAGTCTTAGAGAGGCCTCTGAGATAGGTTCAAAAGGTGACCCCAAAAAGGCCTTTAGAACGATTGATAGATCCCAGGATGGAGCTATGTTAACTCTGACTGGTTTGCGTCTAGAGATTCCCTTACAGAACCTAGCGATGATAGGATCTTCCTGTAACCGTTTCACTAAGTATACACTTAAGGCAGCTATCTGAACCTTAATAGTACTAGGAGTTAGTCCCTTGTCTAACCCCAACTGGAGAAACTGTAGGATATTTGTTGTATCCATATTTACCTCACCTCGGCTATTCAGCCAGCTGTTAAATTTTCTCCATACTTTCCTGTAAATAGCTCGGGTGACAGGTTTTCGACTCTGTAGCAAGGTCTGAATCACTCTTTCTGGCAGGCCTTTGTTCCTCAATAATTCTTCCTCAGTAACCACGCTGAAAGGTTCAGCATGGCTACTTGCGGATGAAAAAGAGGTCCCTGAGACAGAAGGTCTTGTCTGCAGGGAAGTCTCAGAGGAGATTGGTCTGTCAACTGTAGTAACGTTGTGAACCATGGTCTCTTGGGCCAAAACGGTGCTACTAGGATTAAACACGTTTCTTCCACTAGAAATTTCGCTAGAACCCTCGGGATGAGGTGAAGCGGAGGAAACGCATAAGCCAAGCTGAAGGTCCATGGAGTCTGTAAGGCGTCTACTGCCAAGGGCTGATCTCCTGGGCGTACTGAGCAAAAATTGGCAACTTTCGCATTCTCTTTGTTTGCAAATAGGTCCACTACTGGTTTTCCCCAGTAAGCTGCTATGTGGTCAAACACTTCCGGGTGCAGAGACCATTCTTGATTCAAAACTCGTTGTCCACTCAAGAAGTCTGCAGTGCTGTTCAGCTCCCCTTACAGGTGTATTGCAGAGATGGATGCTAGATTGGATTCTGCCCACTGAAATATGTGTCTGGCCACCAACATTAGTCGAGGACCTCTGGTGCCTCCTTGCTTGTTTATATAAGCTACAGCCGTCATATTGTCTGAGCTGACTTGTAGATGGTGACCCTGTATTGTGTCCGGAAAGGCTAGTAGAGCTCTGAGGATAGCTGTTAGCTCCTTCCAATTGGAGGAGAGAAGTTTCTCCTCTGACATCCACCTGCCCTGGGCCCAGCCTGAGTTGAGATGGGCTCCCCAACCCCAGCTGCTCGCATCCGTAGTTAGTATGGATGTAATAGGTAAGACCCAGAGAACCCCTTTGTTTAAATTCTCAGTGTCCTTCCACCACCAGAGGGAGTGTTTTACTTTGGTGGGGATTGATATCTCTTCTTCCAGATCCCTGTGTTTTAACTGTTCCAACAAGAACCTCTGGAGGTCTCTTTGGTGGAATCTGGCCCATTGTACGGCCGGAATGGCTGCTGTCATAACTCCTAATACTGACATCACCTCCCTCACTTTACATTTGGGGCTGCTTTGAAGAAAAGACATTCTCTGCCACAGATTCAATATCTTTTCTTCTGGCAGGACTATCCTCTGCTCTACCAACAGGATCTTGTACCCTAAATACAGAATTTCCTGTGTTGGGGTCGTTTTGGACTTTTCCAGACTGATTATCCACCCCAACTGACTCAGGCTGAGCTGTGTTAACCCTAAGTCCTGACAAAGTTGTTTCTCCGAGTGGGCCATGAGGAGCAAGTCATCTAGATATGGAATGGTCGAGACTGAAGTCTTAACGGAACTAGTGCCTCCCCGAGAACCTTGGTAAAGATTCTCGGGAAGGATGACAGTCCCAAGGGAAGTGCTTGCACTGAAAATGATAAATTTTTGTGTCTATCTGAATCGCCATCCGAATAAATTTCTGGCATTCCTTCCTTATTGGGATATGCAGATGGGGTCCCTTAAATCCAGGGTAGCCATAAACACCTCTTTTTGGAGAGGATTCCGTATTGAATAAATGGACTCCATCCGAAATTTTTTGTAACGGATAGAGAGGTTCAGAGGTCGGAGGTTCATGATTAGTCTGAACTTCCCTGACAGCTTTTTCACCACAAAGATGTGCGAGTAAAAACCGTCCCCCTGTTCTTGAATAGGGAAGGATTGGTGTCAATACCTCTCGATCTACCATCTCCCCTATTAGTAAAGGCCCTGGCCTTTTCTGAGTGTCTTGGAAGTTTTGTCACAAGAAACTTTAAGGGTGGATCGCTGTGAAATTCCAGTGCATAACCTCTTTTTATAATGTTTAAGACAAACTCGTTTGAGGTTATCTTTTCCCACTGCGGGAGAAAATTCATTAACCTTCCTCCCACAGGGACCCTGATGTCACTGGGGTTTAGGGTTTTGATTGGGGCAGTTAAAAAGTATGCCCCCTTTTCCTTTCCCTTTTTGTCCTGTCCAATGTTTTTTGGGTTTGAACTCCTTCTCTGACTTGGAGGGTTCCTTTGAGGGACAAAAAAATTTCCTTTGAAAAATGTTCTTTTTGTGGGAAAGGTTTTCTTTTTATCCGCCGTTCTTTCTAAGGCTGTATCTAATTCAGACCCGAAGACTAAGTCTCCTGTAAAAGGGACACTGCACAGGCGTGTTTTAGATGCCGTGTCCTCCCCCCAAGTTTTCATCCATACCGACCTCCTGGCTGTGACGGAAAGCGCCGCAGTTTTAAAATTTTACGGAATCAGTAGATGCGTCAGAGATGAAACTTGTCACCTTGAAAAGCATAGGGAAGGTTTTTAAGAGCTCCTCCCTAGGCGTGCCTGCTTTTTGGTGTTCTTCTAGTTGAGATAACCAGAACTCCAGATTTCTAGCCACACAAGATATGGCTAGAGCTGATTTCAAGCCTGCCATAGAAGCATCCCAGGCCCTCTTTAAGACTATGTCTGTTCTCCTGTCCATTGGGTCTTTTAAATGACCCATATCCTCAAAAGCAAGATCAGACTGTTTTGAGACTTTGGACAGAGGGGCGTCTAGTTTAGGATTTTTATTCCAGACCGGCTCTGAGCTCTCATCAAAGGGGAAGCTTCTTTTAAGGGAATTAGGAAAGAAGACTTTTTTATCTGGTTCGGCCAACTCCTTGTGGACAAGGTCAGAAAGCACGTTATGTATAGGGAATACCTTAGCTTTCTTTTTCCCCAGAGCCTCATGCATTTTATCATGTCTGGTCAATTTAATTCCTTCCTCATCATTTTCCAGCGTATCATAAATAGTGCTCAACAGCTCATCTACTTCCTCAAAATACAGCTTGTATTTTACTGCTTTGTTAGCTACAGCCTGATCCTCATCCTGGTCTGAGTCTGCTTTAGAGGATTCAGGGCTAACCAACGCGGAACTATGCTCCCTGACTGTACGGGGCTCCCCGGAGCTGGGTGTTGTAAGGCATGGTGAGGAGGGAATCGCAGCTGCTCTACTGGTGGAAGCAGACTCGTTTGCATCTGCGATTAACTCCCGGAGAGATTTAAATGTTGATGCCATCTCATCTTTAAAGGAGCCAAGGAATTTAGCCAAGGGAAAATCTGCCTCTGTTTTAAGTAAGCCTGCAATACACTGTCTGCATAAGGCTTTGTTAAAGCCTGAGGATAATTTATTTCCACAATTGGGGCATTTTTTGCGGCCTGACTTGTCTTCCCTTGGGGCCTCCTTAGCCTGAAATAAAGAATAAACAATCTTAGCATCAGAAATCCTTTTAACCCTCTTTAAAAAACACCCGTGCTGCAACCACCACTGCATATACCCGGGACTGTGAGGTATCAACCACCATGGAGTACTACAAATCCCAGCTGTGACAGACCTAGCCAGGAGAGAGACTTTTGGAGGGGACTGAATGCTAGCCTCTTGCCGATCGATTGTGGGCCCTGGCATTTGGGGGAACAGTGCTCTTTGTGAGCTGTATGCCTGGGGACCCTTGAGGTGGTATTACTGTGGATTTGGGTCCTGGTCTCCCAGGACACACAGACTCTGGGGACCCTGGATTTGCCATATTAGAAATAGTGGCTGATTCATAATGCTGGGACAAATACAGTTAGGAGATGCTGATGTCAATTCCAGTTGCCTGTCTGTCTGTTGCCTGCTAAAATGTGTATTGTAAATAAGTCTCTAGTATGGGATCTAAGAGTCATTAGATCCCTATTGTTGTTTGTGTTAATTAACTCTGCTTTGTGATAAGAGATGCAGATACAGCACAGAGGACCAGTATCAGAGCAGGTCCTGCTAGGATGGTTTGATTCTATCCGCTGCAAACTCTGGAAGAAAGCGCTAGCCCATGAGCAGCGAAACCAGGGAAAAGTTCTCCCCTCCATCCATGTAAGGTACTGGTCGCAGTATGAAGTGCGAATGCTATTATTGGGGGAACAGCCGAACCAGGAGTGGACAGGTGAGTTAAGCAGGCTGATCCGGGCAGAAATGCGGTTGGACGAGAGCTACAGAGCCCTCCAGTGGTATGTAGCCGAAGTGTGCCCGTGGACAGCAGATGACAGCCCCACGGAAGGCTTTGACTACGATGGCCTGGGATTGTTGTACTGGAGGCTGTCCGAGGACCCTGACTTTCGGAGTGATCGGGAGTGGCGTTTGGAGGAAATAATGGAGCACAGAGAGCGAAGACTGAATGTTTCGGAAGTGCACTGGGCACAGGAAGATTTGGAGTTTCTGGCCGTTCAGGAATGGGAGCTTGAGATGGCCTACAGACAGCTGCTAGACTCCGCTCAGCAGCAGGGTGGGGCTCCCTTTGCCTGGGACTATCAGGAAATACCAGTTGACAACTCTGAAATCCTGGCTGAAGAGTTAACATTGTGGCAGAGTAACAGTGTGCTTTGCCAATCTGCCCCCGCAGCTATGGAGGCGGAGGTCTTATGGCGGATGCAGTAAGTGCTGACTGACTTTAATGATCCTGTTTCTGCATGGGATGATCTTGGATGGAGGAATGTGCCTGTCCAGCAGCATGCCAGAGAATCGGCAGTGGAAAATCTGAAGATTGCCGTCCCCAAACCTGAAGTGCTGACAACAGGGCAGAGCTCTGTTAACCTCTGCCCAGCACTGATAGCATCTTCTGGGTTCCACGGAGAGGAGATGGTGAACCTTTATCCTCAGACACTAGTTGCAGAGACAGGGGATTTGATAGACTTTTCTGCTGAGGAAGAACAACCTGGTGAGCCTCCAGCAGAAGAAGAGCTGTTATTAGGGCCAAACTTCACTCTGCTCTGCCCACACTGATAGCATCTTCTGGGTTCCACGGAGAGGAGATGGTGAACCTTTATCCCCAGACACCAGTTGCAGGGACAGGGGATTTGATAGACTTTTCTGCTGAGGAAGAACAACCTGTTGAGCCTCCAGCAGAAGAAGAGCTGTTATTAGGGCCAAACTTCACTGTGCTCTGTCCAGCACCAACAGACTGTCTGTGAAGTTACAAGGAACTTCCCCAGCTGAAGCGCTGGCAACTGGAAAGAGGGTCCAAGATCTCTGCCCTACCCCTGCGGCGGTTCCGGAGGCTCAGGGTGAGAAGGAGGTGGTCACTTCCCAGCAGCAGATCAGGATACAGGGGGAGAAGGGAGAGGAGGTGTTCGTCGTCCCTCCCCAACAGTTGGCCAGGGTGGAAGAAGTGGTCTTTCCTCCCCAGCAAAGATCCGTGCACCTGGGAGACAGTACCACAGACATATCGTCCCAACATCCAGATGAGGGAATGGAAAAGGAAGCAGCTGGCTCACCTCCCCAATGGCAGCTACACAGTTTGGGAGTGGAGGAAGCCAGCCTCCTGCCCCAACAGTTAGCAGGAGCAGATGGTGTGGGGTTTCCAGCAGAAGGGCTGGCAACAGGGCCGAATACTACTGGACTATGCCCTCAACTAACAGAGGATGGATTTCCTGTGAAGGTGGATGGGACTTCAGTCTCCACCTGTATATCCCAGGGATGCTGGGCAGTCGGCCCAGATCCCCAACAGCATGACAGAGTGAGCCCAGACACCCTGTCTTCTCTCCAGCGGCAGAAAGGACTCCAGGGAGAAGGGCCAGTCCAGGCCTCTCCCCAGCGGCAGATATGTTCTCTGAGAGAGGAAGAGGTTGGCTGGGTGAGTAATGCTTTGTTTGGAACAATTTGTTTGGGGTACTGTGTGGGTACAGGCCTTAGAGGACTGGAACTACTGACTAACTTCGGAGTCAACCCGTCTGGGGTCTCCTCCTGTGTTAGTCTCCTGCCGAAAGGGGAGAAATGTGACAGACCTAGCCGGGAGAGAGACTTTTGGAGGGGACTGAATGCTAGCCTCTTGCCGATCGATCGTGGGCCCTGGCATTTGGGGGAACGGTGCTCTTTGTGAGCTGTATGCCTGGGGACCCTTGAGGTGGTATTACTGTGGATTTGGGTCCTGGTCTCCCAGGACACACAGACTCTGGGGACCCTGGATTTGCCATATTAGAAATAGTGGCTGATTCATAATGCTGGGACAAATACTGTTAGGAGATGCTGATGTCAATTCCAGTTGCCTGTCTGTCTGTTGCCTGCTAAAATGTGTATTGTAAATAAGTCTCTAGTATGGGATCTAAGAGTCATTAGATCCCTATTGTTGTTTGTGTTAATTAACTCTGCTTTGTGATAATTTTGATTGGGTTTTCTGAGCTACAAGACGGCCAGTCTGGCCTAAAGGTCATGTCTGAGTTATCTAGGCTGTCTAAAGGGATTAGTTAATTAGCGCATGTTAATTAGGTTTCTGGTCACAGGTGTATGTTCAGAGTAATATGAGCCGGAGGTACGCACCTCCTCTTTTATTGTATAAAAGAGCCTGTATTTTTCAATAAAGGAGATTCCTGGTTGAACTTACATACAGCCTGCCTGGTGTTTGTTCTGAGCTACACAACTGGATTAGAACGGCACATAACTGTAGTTCTAGTCCCGGAGCATCGGATGACCGAACCATCAGATGTTGTGATCTGCAGTCTGATTCTATAGCTGCAGAGGAGTGTCAGGAGAGTGGAACCGAGCAAGCAAGGGGCTCGTTACACCAGCCTTACAACAAAACCCCAGAAAAAAACCACAGTAAGGGCTTGCCCAGCAGCCTACCTGGGTTTGGCTGGTGCCTGCATCCACCGGAGTGTCCTGGGTAATAGCCTCAATGGTCCCCCTCTCGAGCTCCGGATCCCACCACTAGTCTGGTATAGCTGCACGCTGGTCGAGATTTTGTAGGCTCAGCGCGGGCTTTCCCCTCCTCCTTGTGCCTTTAGAGACCCGGAACCGGAAGTCTCTGCACACATCGATGACGAGGTTCCACCGGAAATGACGCAAACGGCGTCTCCGATCCTAACCACGATTACAGCAAGGAGCTGGGGTGGAAGAATCCACCTACACCGCTCCTGGGGGGAACCTGCATTATCCTGCCACTGGCACACCTCGACACTGGAAAGAGGGGGGTAACGGGTCTGCTCCTGTCAGCTGGACAGTACCCAAGCCCAAAGCTAAAAAGGTAAGGACTAACCTGGAGCCGCAGTATAGGACCCGGTCCCCCTGTGCGGCTACGCTCCCTTCAGGCAGCCCCTGAGAGATGTAGTCCATGTTCCTCCGACAGAGGAAACACAAATGACTGACCAGGGACCGCCTTTTGAACTGTGGCAATGTGTTTCCTGTGTCGATAGGAGGGTCTCCATCTCTGAAGGACTGTCCTGGAAGACAACTGGGGAAAAAGACATTAAAAAACATTATACATACATTAGCATTAAAGCTATAAAAACAAAAGGACCATCTCTGGACAGGTGGTGCAATTCCATCCAAGTTACAGGAGTTGTAAAACCAGGATACGGGATCCTGGACCTGTGGACTTGATCACAAGCTGATAAGTATCAATACATTTACCATTCTTGGGAAAGAACTAATACTTTCTGGAAAGGATTACCTCTTCACTTTGCTGTTTTATTTGGGGTGTCTTAAAGTGGAGTTCCAACCCTAAAAAAAAAAAAAATTAGTAATGCATTTAAAAAAATTAAAAAAAAAACATTTGGAGAAAATTTTTTTTTACTTACCTCTAAATGCCTGTTGCTAGGGGGTCCCTCGTGGTCTGCCTCCTTCGGTGCCTGGGCTCCTGACGTCACTTCCCTCAGGGAAGGGAAGGCCTCTCTCCCCTCCCTCTTGTCAATCATCTGGGACACGTGACCGGTCCAGATGATTGCGGGGCCAGTGACAGCGCATGCGCAGTGGGTGCCCACAGTTAGAATGCCAGCGCCGCCGAGCGGAGGGGGGGAGGAGCGGGGCTTCGATCCCACGCATCGCTGGACCCTGGGACAGGTAAGTGTCCAAATAAAAGTCAGCAGCTGCAGTATTTGTAGCTGCTGACTTTTAATTTTTTTTTTTAAATGGGAACCCCACTTTAATAGTGACTCTGATTGGTACAGTGAGAGGGAGGTCAAGGAGGGCTATGTTCTTATGGTTCCAGTGAGCCATACATCATCTTATTGGACACTTAAATTTATTACCATTCCACTTGTACACATCCTTTTGACCACTGTTACCTAGCAATGCTCCCCCATTTCTTCACAGCTACCTTCCACCTTAATACAATCATCAACTTGTCCACAGTATTTCCAATGCAGATCGGGAGAACCATTGATATCATCTCAATAGCTTCCACTTTGTGGTTTTAGTTCATTCATCCTCCCTTTTTGAATATCAGTTCAACCTTGATTTAACACTTGGGTCACTCTTCATAGGTCGTTTAAACCTGGGGATATCATCCCAGCTGTATTACAGCATGTTTACAACTCCTGCAACTTGGGTGGAATTGCACCACCTGTCCAGAGATGGTCCCTTTTTTTATAGCTTTAATGCTAATGTATGTATGATTTTTTTTTAATGTCTTTTTCTTATCTTTGACACCAATAAATCTTCTTTGCTAATCATGTTTGTATGGTGAGTGAAGTTCCATACATATGTGATACCACAGTGTTGGTTGAAGTATTACAGGTCCTTTAATCAAATTCCAGCTTGGAAATTCAGACTTTCTAGAGTTCCACATTTTTTAAAAAGCTTGGCCGAATCACAACCGATCAAACTTTTCAGATGTTCACTTGTTTCTACTGGTTATGTAGGTAAATATTAAATGAATGTAGATCTTTGATATATATATTTATTTACTTAAAGTTTTATTCAAAGTTTACAATGATATATTTATTGTTGTTGTGTTAATATTGTTAATACGTTAGTTAATACTTTTTGTATTTATGTATCTTTCCCATATTTTTAGCAACTGTCAAATGTTCAGTTTCTCCCATATGGGTCTCCTACAGCTGCTCAGCCTAAAAAATCTACAACAGCAAAGCCCCATGATTTAGAACAGCAAGTGATATGCAAATTGGACCTTATAAACAGAACAATTCCAAATGTGTTCTTTAACAACTTAACTGAAATAAGTAGTGGTACTAACAGTACAGCAACAATATTAAATTATAAACCCAAATACTGCCCTGGAGACACCTTAATTGTTAAAATTCAGATGTTTAATTATTTGGGGGAAAGGAAGACCTATGGAGGAGACTTCTTACGAGCCCGGATATTTTCACCAAATCTAGGAGCTGCAGCTTCTGGGAGAGTGGAGGACTTCAACGATGGAACATATAATGTCTATTTTACATTATTTTGGGAAGGACGGGTGCAAATGTCCATACTCCTAATGCATCCCAGTGAAGCAGTTTCTTCTTTATGGAGAGCAAGAAACCAGGGTTATAAAAATGTTAAATATATAGGCAAATTTCTTAAAAAGGGCCAAGAGGTTCATACAGAATGTGGATTTCAGTTGGACTCACAAGGAGAAATATGTGATTATGGGGATGACAAATATGGAGAATTCTTCTATTGTATGAAGCTTCCTGGTGTCCCTTGTGAAGCTTTAATATCAATGAAAAGTGAGAACACACCTCATGCTTACCTCACTGACAAAGAGAAGATGCTTTTCACAAGGTAAGGTAATTATTTTCTCCATTAACATCTATTTATGCATTCCTCAAATGGAAACTGTGAAAACTCTTCCTACTTCAAAAATTGGTTTTGGAAAAAAAATTCTTTAAGCTTTGTTTAAACTTTATAAGATTTGAACTGTTTTTACAATTTTATACAATATGTATTCCATCTTTGTTTTATAAATAAGGCCCCCTTCACACATGTGGACCGTTTGTTTCATCAGTTCAGTCACTTTTTTCAAAGAAAAAAATGTATGAAGTTTACACCAGTTTGTCATTAGTTTTTCATTTGTTTTTACATCAGTTTTTTTTACATCTGCCAGCTAGAGTCCTTAACCACTTGAGTCCCAAAGCCATTATTTCATGCAAAAACAGACCGTTTGTCCGTTTACATCCATTTTTTTAACGCAAGAAAAATAGGGCTTTAATCCATTCCAAAAAACGGATGTAAAAACGGTTTGCATGTGTGAAAGGGGCCTTAGAGTGTAATGCCGCGTACACACGATCGGACATTCCCGACAACGAAATCCTGGTATTTATTTCCGACGGATGTTGGCTCAAACTTGTCTTGCATATGCACGGTCGCACAAATGTTGTCGGAAATTCTGAAGGTCAAGTACGCAGTGACATACAACATGAACGACGAGCCGAGAAAAATCAAGTTCAATAGCCAGTGCGGCTCTTCTCCTTGATTGCGAGCATGCGTGGAATTTTGTGCGTCGGAATTGTGTACACACGATCGGAATTTCCAACAACGGATTTTGTTATTGGGTTAATTTGAGAACCAGCTCTCAAATTTTTGTTGTCGGAAATTCCGACATAAAATGTCTGTTGGAGCCTACACACGGTCGGAATTACCGACAACAAGCTCCCATCGAACATTTGTTGTGGGAAATTCCGATCGTGTGTACGCGGAATAATATTTGGCAAATGACTCCCTGAGCATTACGGTTTAGCTGAGGAGGCAGCACAGCAAATAATGCATGATGGAGGCATAGACTTAGACAGTCATGCAATGCTGTAAGGAGATAAAATATATGTCATTTTTTTTCCAACAAATAGAGCTTTCTTTTGGTGGTATTTGATCACCACTGTGTTTTTCACTTTTTGCACTATAAAAAAAAAAAAAAAAATCCAACCATTTTGAGAAATAAAGAACTATATTTTTTTACTTTCTGCTATAAAAAACATATCCAATAAAATTTTTTTAAAAATCGAATTTCTTCATAAAATGTAGGCCAATATGCATTCTGTTTTTTTTTTTAATACTAGTAATGGCAGCGATCAGCGATTTATAGTGGGACTGCAATATTGTGGCGTACATTCTGACACTTTTGACATTTTGTGGGAACCAGTGACACTAATACAGTGATCAGTGCTAAATATATGCACCATCACTGTACTAATGACACTGGTTGGGAAGGGGTTAAATAGCTAGGGCAATCAAAGGGTTAAATGTGTGCCTAGCCAGTGTTTGTGTACACTATGTGTAGTGCTATTACTAAGAGAAGTGATGGACTTTCTTTCTCTGCTTTGCAGGAAAAGAAAATCCATCACTCCCTCCTCTCAGGACAGAGATATGCCTTGTTTACAGGCAGAACTCTGTCCTGTGTCCCTGCTCATCGATTGGTGGGTGCTGGCGCATATTCATTGGTCGGCACCCACTAATCGGCTTCTGCTGTGAAAAAATCACAGCAGAAGTGACGCACCAGTGCCGCATGTGCATGCCCCCTACCCGGAAGTGCAGACTCATGTGTACTAGGGCTGTTACTGATTAAAATTTTCGTGTTCGATTAATCAATTTTTTTTTTAATCAATTAATCGACTAATTTCAATTAATTATAACACAGATACAGATCCAACTACTTTTAGCTGATCTCCTTGCATTGTAACTCTGCATTAGTCACTGGTAAATGTGGTATACACTATATACAATCACCCGACACTAGTTAGTTTCCACAATCCAGGACTTAACACTTAAAAAAAAAAAACTTTTTTTTTTTAATTTTAAGGAGTCTTTTAATGTTAACTTTGTTTTTAGGGTGGACCTCCACTTTAACAAGACATTTTCAAACTTGCAGCTCAATTGCTTGCTATCTGGGTAATGCCTCCAATGGGTATACCAGTCCTTTTGACAACCATCTAAAATAGGAATGCCGGGGGCGTGGCTAAACCATGGAAGCGTGAGGACGCTCAGACCGGAGCTCTGCACTAGAACGGGCCGAGAACCTACCATATAACCGCTCAGACGAGCCAGCTTCTCATGCCAGGGGATCGTAAACAACCGCCGGCCAGTGAGGAACGGAGGGGACCCGAGATTTCTCACTATTTCCTGCGGCAACACCAGCTTTCTTCACCGGCCGCACGAGGCAAGATGGCGCCGCCACGAGTCCCGCCGGGAGGCACCGCTGTAACAGCAAGTAAGAAGGGGGGACAGACGGACACTGTAGCAGTGGAGGAAGATTTCCCCCCTCTCCCCCCTAGGTCTCATTCTCCCATACAGTCCCCTGCCATTCCCTTTTTGAACTCACAATTGCCATCTGAGAGCATAGGGGGAACGAACAGCCACCTGGAGGAATCCCTGAAAGACATAGTCTCAGGCCTACCTACAAAGCAAGATCTCAATGCTATGGCAACCTCCATAGTTAATGCACTTACAAATGAACTGCATGACTTAAAACACCAGGTGGATACAGTAGAGGAAAGGGTGACTGTGCTGGAGGCCTCGCAGACAACCACAGACGCACGCATCACCTCCCTAGAGCAGGAGCATAAAGTTTACCGCCGCCATCTTGTGGATGCCCACCTGCGGATCGATGATGGCGAAAACAGGAGTAGGAGGAACAATCTACACCTCAGAGGTATCCCGGAGGCTACTATGGGCCCAGATCTCCGCTCTACTGTCGTGGCGATCCTAAACCAGGTTCTGGGTAAGCCACCTACCGAGCTGGATAGGGTTCACCGTGTACCCGGGCCCCCCCCACAGCGCAGCGGTCCCCAGCAGACCAAGATCTCCCCCGCGATGTTCTGTGCAGGGTGCACTTTTTTACAATTAAGGAAGAGATCCTGCGTCTAGCATGGGAGAAGGGCACGATTGACTTTGATGGAGCGCCCATACGGATCTACCCTGATGTATCCAGACAGACCCGTGTTATGAGAGGCCTGCTGCGACCATTGCTGGAGGTGATACGGGACGCCGAGGCCACATACCGCTGGGGTCATCCCTTTCACCTGATTGTCCGGAAGCAAGGCTCAGAGTTTCACCTCCGCACGCCAGATCAGCTGCCAGACCTATTCCAATTCATTGCCAAACCTGCTGTCAGTGTACCTAACTGGTTCGACTACCTGCTGTCCCAGGACACCTCAAGTCCAGCTCTGCCCAGGCAACAGAGGATCAGACGACCACGTTCCCGTCCACCCAATCGAGACGCTTACAGACCACATCCACCGACCTCCGAAGATTGACCGCCTCTTCTTCCGCACGGTCGGGTAAGGATGTGCAGTATTCCCTCTAGGCAGTTTCTACTACTAACGGTACTTTTTCTATGACTTTTTTTTTAAACTGCCCCGTCAACCACCAAGACCCCTGTCAAACCTAAGAGAGGACATCTATCATTTTTCATTTTTCTCTTTTTTGTTGTCCTATGGACAGGATCTGAAAATAGCCGGTGAACTTAAGCCGCAACAGAGGAGGACGTTTCTCCACCTTTTTTGCATTCACCTTGAGTGCTTGTTTTTTCTTTTATTTTCATTTTCTCTTTTATTTTTACTCACCCTCTGTGTATTTGGGGACTACCTTGGTGGGGAGGGGAGGAATGTTGTGCACCTCAGATAGCCAGTTTGCATTAAGAGTTGACCTGAGTATTGTATCTGCAGCAGACCCAGATGGGCTTTAGATAGTAGAGATGCTCTTCAGGTTGTTGCAGCATTTTTGCTGCCAATGTTATTTTTTCTTTTATTTGTCTTTTATATATAGCCCACCTAACCTTATTTCTTACATTCAATTGCTGCAGATGTTTACTCTCCAGGAAAATGGTGTCCCGGTCTTGAGGCATTGGGGGAAGGGACGTAGAAAACTCCGACAGGTTCCACCTACTGACTTCCATGACCTAAGTCGGGACCCTGAACCACAGAGCCCTCCTCCCGATGCAGCAACGCTTTGTGGTTACAAAGGACTGGTATCTGTTTATAGTATGTTTACTTCATGTCTGCTCGACAATACCTAATGTTAAGTTGGTTCTACCATTCTATCTGTATTTATTGGTTCTCATAACCCTACCTAGTGCATCTCCCTTTTCAATGACTTCTGTTTTTGTTTAATTTTTGGTCATTGAATTTTCTGACCAATAATCCTCACTGCCCTGTTCACCCCCAATTAGGGCGGTCACCCGATTGGACTTCTTAGTGCTAATCGGAGGACCAGAGAGTAACTGTCTTATTAGATTGTTTTTTCCCCATCCCCCGTCCCCCCCCTTCCCCCCTCCCTTTCTTGCCTGTTACCCCCTCCTCTACCCCTTTGCTTGCTCCCCCCCCTCTTTTTTCTTTTTCCTCACCCCCCCCCCCCCTAGTTCCCCTTTTCGGTCTGTCGGTGGTGTTGCCCCCTGGTTAGGTGGGGACGGAAACTGGAGAAGATTATCTACATCACATTACTGTCCTTGCTTACCGGACTGATAACCGACGTTATGGGTCTCCTAAAGGTCACCTCCCTCAATTTACGTGGTCTCAATGTACCAGAAAAACGATCCCAGTTATTAACTGATTTGCGTAAAGGCAAAACCCAAATTGCTTTTTTACAGGAAACGCACTTCCATGGTGATCGTATTCCAAAATTGACTAATGGAACGTTCCCGACGGCATACCACAGCATATCGCCCATCTCCAAATCTAAGGGGGTCAGCATCCTTGTAGCAAAATCGGTTCCATGGGTCTTCGGGGTGCAGCGGGTGGATCCCCAGGGTCGTTTTCTCCTCCTAAAGGGAAGGGTGTCCGATGTGCAGGTTACCTTCGCCAATGTATACTTCCCCAATATAGACCACCCACAATTCCTGCGGAAATTGCTACCGCAGTTACTGGAGTTTTCGGAGGGGGTGCTTGTCTTCGGGGGGATCTTAACTTCACAATGGATCCTTTGCTAGATGCCTCATGCGGCTCATCCCATCTACCTTATACACGCCTCAAGAGACTGAAGGCAGACCTCCATGCTCTGCGCCTAATAGACCCCTGGCGCCTGTCGCGTCCCCAAGATAGGGACTATACGTACTTTTCTCCAGTCCACCACTCATACTCGAGACTGGACTATTTGCTGATCACACATAAAGATATAGCTAGGGTAGTGAATACCTCCATAGATGTCATTTCCTTCTCGGACCATGCACCGATACATATGACTCTCCAGCTGGGTCCAATGACCCGAACTCCACCCTCCTGGAGGCTTAATGAAGCCTTGTTACAATCGGAAGAGACTTGCTCAGAAATTCAGGCCAAGTTGCGGGAATACTTCGCTGTCAATGAAGCCTCAGTTCCCAACCCGTTAATGGTTTGGGAGGCTCATAAGACAGTTATTAGGGGCACTTTAATTAGTATAGGGGCCCGCCTTAAGCGAGATAGAACCCGTCGCATTGATGAACTTTTCGCCCAGATCCGTACTCTGGAGGGTGCCCATAAGGCCAGTCTTGCCCGTTCCACCCACCATGACCTCCTTAAAGCCCGCGAGGAGCTTCGTGTACTCTTGTTCCATAAAACGAAACAAAAATTGGCGTGGGCGCGCCGGACGATGTACGAGTACTCCAATAAACCTGGCTCGCTTCTAGCCAGAGCACTACGTGGCCCACGTACCAAAACCTATATCTCGCACATCCTGTTATCCTCTGGTCGTAAGATGACTACATCCTCTGACATCGCAGCGGAGTTTCGATCCTTCTATGATGGCCTTTACAACCTTGATGGGCGACCGTCGGAGGACCCTAATTCTGCTGGGGGATTTACCTCCCGGTCCTACATCACCATGTCGGGTATGCCCTCACTCCCGACTAAGATCCAGGAAGAATTAGAGGAACTCATCACCTTAGAAGAACTGGGTGTAGCACTAGCGAACTCAAAGCCTAAGAAGGCCCCAGGCCCAGACGGGTTTACTCCGGCGTACTATAAGACATTCTTTGAGACGCTGTCTAATCCCCTGATATCTGCACTCAACTCGATCACGGAGGGCAACTCCTTTCCCATTGACACCTTAAGGGCTTACATTTCCCTTATCCCTAAAGAGGGGAAGGACCCCTTGCAGTGTGGAAGCTACCGGCCGATAGCTCTCCTGAACACTGACCTGAAACTATTTGCCAAGATACTGGCCAATAGGCTAATTCTGCATATGCCGAACTTGATCCATAAGGATCAGGCAGGTTTTGTGCCATTACGAGAACCCCGCGATAACACCATCAGGGTGATTAATTTGATTCACGCAGCCAGGACATCACGGCGACCCCTTCTCCTGCTATCTACGGACGCGGAGAAGGCTTTCGACCGTGTGGATTGGTCCTTCATACAGGCCACCCTGGAACATATCGGTCTCCGCTCATCAATGCTCAGCTGGATACTTTCCCTCTACTCGCATCCTACAGCAGCAGTTAAGGTAAACGAAACAAGGTCGAGCTACTTCTCTATACGCAATGGCACCCGACAGGGTTGTCCTCTGTCTCCGCTTATCTTTATACCCACGTTGGAACCCTTCCTTTGCAGGATAAGGGCGGACTCGGGCATCGTCGGTTATCACAAACCCTCCGGGTCGCACAAGGTAGCCGCTTTTGCCGATGACCTCATCTTTTTCCTGTCGGACCCACTGGCATCACTCCCTAATCTACTCCATTCCCTCCGAATCTATGGAGATCTCTCCCAATTCAAAATTAACTTAACAAAATCCTCCCTACTTAATATCACGGTGGGCACAGACATAGTACGCCGTTTGCGCGCAGAATACCAGTTACATTGGGCAACCGATACTATCCCATATCTGGGAGTTTACATTACCCCCGACCCTGCTAATTTATATCAGGCGAATTTTGCTCCTCTACTCCTTCGTCTCAAGACAGACTTGTTCCACTGGCATGCCCTGACTTTGACGTGGTTCGGTCGATGCAATGCCATCAAGATGACAGCCATGCCAAGGGTGCTCTATCTGCTACAGGCCCTCCCCATTCGTCTCCCTCCCCCCTTCTTCAAACGGATTCACTCACTGTTCCGCGACTTCATCTGGTCAGGCCGAAAGCCACGTATTAAACTGCAACTTCTCCACATGGCAAAGCACAAAGGAGGGATCGGTCTCCCCGATGTGAAAGCGTACTATAGGGCAACCCACCTCACCAGGGTAGTGGATTGGCACTGTCATGCGGAGGCAAAGCAGTGGGTGACGATGGAGTTCGAGGACTCCGAAGGCACGGACAAGTGCTGGCCTTGGACCACCACTCCCTTACCGAGGGCCATCGCTGCACACCCCACTCTAGGAAGCACGATCCAGGTGGCGAGAGATGCTTTCAAGCATTCCTCGATATCCCCCATACCCCCCATATGGTGCCAATCCCGGGCAACCCTGATTTTCCACCCGGTTGCGGGGGTCCTGTATTCCGTCACTTGACGAGGGAGGGCAGCTGGCCGCACCTCCACGATTTTCTAGGCCCGACTGGCCAGCTTACGGCGGACGCCGAGTTGGCAGGTTCTGACCCTCCACTAGACTTTTTGAGCGGCCTCCAACTTCGCAATTTCTTACGCCGTTGCGCACGGACTCCGGGCATATCGCGCAAGCTCACAGAGCTGGAACAAATCTGCCATCGTAAAGAACCGACCCGCCATTGTCTATCACTGATTTATTCCTCACTGATATCGCCAACAGAAGGATTCGTACCCCCCTTTCTCTCTAAGTGGGAAGAAGAACTAGGCGTACAATTCACCGAATCCCAAAGAGGGAAGATCCTACATTTTGCCCAGAAGTCATCCCTGGCCACCAGGGTACAAGAGACGTGCTATAAGGTTGTGACTAGATGGTACAGGGTACCTTCTACCCTGCATCGTTTTATCCCGCAGGTCTCGAGCTTGTGTTGGCGATGTGGGGAGGGAGAGGGAACGATGCTTCACGTTTTCTGGGACTGTCCCAAAATCAAACCTTACTGGTTGGAGGTGGCACGCACAGTTGAACACCTGACTGGTGTTGCTTTGGAGGGGGACCCTGGGGCCTGTTTGCTGCACCTCTCTAAACGTCCGATCAAGAAATACAAAGCCTCTCTAACCATTCAATTATTGAATGCAGCCAAGGCATGTATACCCTTGTGTTGGAGGTCGGAGTTCCCACCTACAAAAATGCAGTGGTATGCTAAAGTGAACGAATTACGAGACATGGAGGATCTAACTGCCACACTGTACGACAGGGAGGAGGCCTTTCGGGAGACTTGGAGACCTTGGCAACACTTTACCTACTCTGACCCATACCTCCAGGAGATGGTTCGCGCTGAATGATTTCGAGGACTGGGCTGCCTGCCTGGCCGGGGGGCGCCACCGCCGCTGCAATCTCTCCCCCTTCTCCTTCCCTCCCCCCCCCCCTTTTTCTACCCCCACCCCTCTGTCTCCCCCTCAATCCCCTCCAATTGTGGGGAAAGCTTAGTCAGATAATGAGCATATCTTGGTACACATTGCCTATCAGTGCTCCCACGACTGGACTCAACTGGTCGTTTGGGGGGTCTCCCTCCCGGCCAGCTGGGAAATTTTTTAATTTTATTATCACTAATCAGTCTTGGTTGCTATATAGATCCGAACGGGGTTTTAAGTTGATATTTGAGAAACTCCCGTTTCTTTTTGTTTATCTCAGGCTGGGTTTTCAGACTACCCCATCATAAGGTTATAACTCTCCATACGCTACACTGAACGTATAATTAAGGGGTCTGTTGGATTGCCGCCTCTGGTTCGATCTATAACCCTTTATGTGACAAGCCTAAGGCTTAATCATCTATGTATATGCTGACTTTTGTTACATCTGTATCTGTGGATTACCATGTGATGTATTTGAAAGAAATAAAGAATTACAAAAAAAATAAAATAGGAATGCCATTTCACTTCCCGTTGTGTCTCTGGGACAGGAAGTGAAATGAAAGCTCCACACTGGGATGCACAAGGCAAAGCCTTATCCGAGAGGTGTTTTCTCTCTGCATGACCTAATCTAAAACTAAAATACAGATTTAAGCTGTATGTATACTTTAAATCACCACAATTCCTCCTCCACAATTGACCTGTCAAGTACAGACAACACACTCACCTTTATAATGCCTTCCAATGCTTGTTTATTTCCAGCAAGGGTCACGTATCATCAGCATGGGGCGTGTCTGGCCAATCACAAAACCGGCTTGCAGCCACACCCCTGCAATTCGCGGACACGCCCACTCGGCCGAAGCCTTTCAGGCTATGATTGGATCGGTCAGGCGCCCGCTGTATTCCATTACTTTACCATTGTCCAGCATGGGCACCATCAATGACTGGAGAAGGGGGGAGGAGTCCAGTGACGTTGATGTTCGTGACGTCACTGGATCTCCAACGGAACTCCCTGAAGACCCGGAGGCCGGCGGAGAGGTGAGTACCGATCAAAAGAATTTTGATCAATCAAAAAAATTAACGAGTAATCAAGGAATTAATCGCTAATTTCCGCAGCCCTAATGTATACATACATGAGTTTGCACAGCGTGCCCGCTCTGTAGCAGTAAATTTGCTATAGGGCTGTCAGCAAGCAGTTAAAGCAGATGAAGGTTAAGCGTAAAGTGTCCAATATTTACATGCACACATTGAAAGCAGGGCAGCTTACTGATGATAACTTTTGAGAAGCTCACAGTTTGCTGTGATATGAGACTTGGCAATTTCAGCACAGTAGAGGAACCTGAACAACTAATCAAGACTAAAGGTAAGAACTGAGTTCAGCATTAATGATTAACAACCACTGTGACTCTAAGTATCATGTACCTGGTGATGGCTGGAATGTTGTAGAGGCCTCTCTTGCACCTCCTGCCCAACACTCCTGCATGTGAAAACAGAGAGTGTGAGGGCACGAAGTGGCACGAGTGCCGGAGTAGCTGGCTAGTGAAGTCCACTCTTGGGTAGATTAAGTTGAGGGTCGCAGTCCTAAGAACAGGATACTGAAGAAATTTTTCACCAGAACAGGAGATGGTAGCAGAGCAGGTGTGCAGGCAGCAACCAGCGGCAGCTGGGTAACATCGGACCGAGTCAGCAGGCAGAGCAAGTCCAGGAAGCAGGCCAAGGATGAGAAAAAGCGGGGCAACGCACTACTAAATCAACAGCCAAAGATGAGTACAGTAAATAGGCCGAGGTCAGAGAGTTCAGGTAAACAAGGTTAATGCAGAAGCGAAGGGAAAGTCCAGAAGAAAGCCAAGTCATACACAGGTAAGCCGGTTTAATGGATCGGGTCACAGGAATTCAGGTACAAGCTGAAGACTATTCAGCAACTGCTCATGGTGACAGGTCAGTTTACAGGTGACAGGCCACTGGACGGCAAGTATGCATGCTAATTCGCATGCGCGCGTGGACGCATGATGAACTGGAATAGTACATCTATTGCCTCTTTGCCTAGAATTATTAGCATGTGCACGAATATGAGCATAAACCCATACTGGTTTTCTGGTGCTGGGAATCTGGTTTACCTTAAACTAAGACCAAAAGAACGTATGTGAAAATGTAGCATGAAGCAGAGAAATAAACATATATATATATATATATATATATATATATATATATATATACATGTAGAGTTCAAAACTGGCAACAAGCCTTCAATGTCACAAATTGCACTCATGTCCACACACAATTGGGCTCCGGTGCTCCTGAGGAGGAGGTTAGTCAAGAATGACAAATCCCTTTTGATGCACTTCACAAGGGCAACTGTGTCATCTGTGGGAGTGGGCTATATGACTTCTGTTGCATGCTTCAATTTCAGGCTAGTAATATAGTTTTTTTTAACATAAAATAGACACCTTGATATCCATGGCTTCAAAGTCAACCTGAATATAAGAAGACTAGGGTAAAACTTTTCTCGACTTACCCTTTCATACATGTGGTGATTGCAATAGTTTTCACCTGTTTATTTTGCCAGAAATGTAATGTCCTTGTCACTTCCTGTGCACTGAACAGATATATAAAAACAATGTTCTTCATTTTCCCAGCTACTTTCTGTTAATTACAAAAGAACACCTCCCTATGTAATAGATATTAGGAGTGGAGGGGGTTAGTAGTCCATACCAGGAAAGCAGCCTTATGATTACCAACTATGGCTCCTGACAAGAGGCGTGTTATTAGCAGGATCATTAGGGGAAAGTAAATTTCACCTATAAAAATGTCTTGTTATTTTTTAATTTAAAGGTCGAACATCGGTGTTGAAATTCCACAAGAAATTAATCAAGTCGATGTAGTAAAATGTAAAAGTAAGTTTTAATCTTAATTATCCCCCACTATTTTCCATTAACAAACTTTCAAATGTGTATCTAGTTCTTTTTGCTCGTAATGGTAACTATTTATAATTTATATTAGCTGAACATCCAACACTTGGCAAAATGTTTTATTTTTTTAAATTTTTTAGGGTGGAGTGAGAAATGAGTGCAGCTTCCCTTAGGTTTTTATCCTCGGAGAACATAAGGAGTAGCTCAAACTCCTTACTGGAGAGGCTACACCCATTTTTAGGTAGAGATTGATCCAAAAAGTAATGAAAAGTGGTTTTATTCAAATAAACAAGCCAACATATTTTAAAGTTATGTACCTCAACAGAGCTCTTTCAGCAACAGGAAAGTGGCAGCATGGTGTACCTTTCGTGGTGGCAAACTGGTTGCCCTGCTATTCAAAAAGCAGTACATAGTGTCACACTGGCATATTTTTCTGTTATAGTGACGTGGTAGTCTTATTAATTCAATTTAAAATAATATAATTAGAATAGTGATATAATAACTTGAAAAACTGCTGCACACCAGCCTACCTATTAAACCCAAAAACATCAATAATATGCAATAAATATCGTGCCTAAAATGATAATCAGTGTATACACAAAGTGCTACAATTCCCAAACGGCAATATGATCATATAAATCCCAAAATAAATCATATGACATGACATGTGAATCACACATGCAACATAGAGCAATAAAAGTCCATAAGTGAAATAGATTTTGTGTCGTGGATCTGGTAATCAAACTGTCAGCTTACCAGATGTAGTTGACCTAATTAATGAAAAAAATAGACTTTAGCAAAATTATGCTTGCTGCAATGGAGAAATTGGTAGACCGGACTCCTGCCCTCACACCACAGGATCTCACGAATGGGATATGAAACAAATGTAGAAGGAACCAAAATAGTGTAATCCCGTTTATTTAAAAAATGGTTAAAAACAAACATAGCCAAATGGCTGTTTACATGAAAGGTGCTATCGCCCGGCACTGAGGCTGGAAAGCGTAGCGTATCAATGGACTGTTTTTTGGGAATTGTAGCACTTTGTTTGTGTATACACTGATTATCATTTAAGGCACGATATTTATTGCATATTATTGATGTTTTTGGGTTCAATAGGTAGGCTGGTGTGCAGCAGTTTTTCAAGTTATTATATCACTATTCTAATTACGGTATATTATTTTAAATTTAATTAATAGGACTACCGCGTCACTATAGCACTTCCCACATCCCCCTTTTTTCACATGTGCACTAGTGATTTATCACTCAGTTTGGGCATAGCTGCTATTTTTCATTTTTATTGTATTATTTAGTTTAGTTTTTTCACATATTTTAGGCGTGGGATTTATTTAATTTTTCAATATTTTTCTGTTGCTAACAGAACCCTATCAAATGTTAACCCTTAAAACTGGGCGTTTTTTTTAAATTTTTACAAGCAAAAGGTTTCCTTTGACCCTCTATCTACAAGCAACTTCCAATTCTTTTGGACTCATTCCTATATTCCTAGCAGAACACAGACAACAATAAAATCTGACAGGTTGTATCTCTTTAGCAGTCCATCCATAACAAAAGGCACTGGGACTCTGAAACATTTGAAGAGCCCACTGGTTAAGGTTAGGCTGCTCACAACAGACAAGGCTACCCTACTGTGAGTATTCTGGCAGGTTACCAGGAAAAGACATATATATATGTGTAGCACTACCCCGTGGGAGTTGCTGAAGTTAAGGATCACCCACTTCTGCAAAGCCAGAAACATCGAATCTTCAGATTATGGGATGCCGACTTGACTTGAACAAAATATTCAAAATATTCAGGGACAACTTCCTATTTACAGTCTCTTATATAAAGCTCCAACTTCTTTAGCCTTCCACTTGCACACACTTTGTTCCTCTCTTCCTCTGTACAGCTCCTGCTGGTTCACGCTTGAAGGAGCTGACAGGCCTCTTGTCAGTTCAGTATTAGCTCCGTACAGGCAGCAACTCAAAGTCCCTTAAAAGTAGCGCAATTGGAGTGAAACAGCTTCCCTTGTGGCCACTGATCCTAGCACCACTTCTTCAGGCAATGCCAGCCCACAGGGCTCCATCTGTCTCTTTCACCAGCCCTCCTGACTGCCTTACTGACTCTGCCTCAGCCCACCCAGCTGACTCTCAGAAGACCTCCCAGGAAAAGGATAGAAGACTTAAGCAGAATGCTCAAGGGAGACTGGCTACATGTGGCAGTTTTCCCCCTTTGTTAGTCCCCACAGTGTTGCACTACTCACTCTGTCCCCTCTTGCTCCCATTCCCTTTGTGTTTTTGGCAGGATCCTTTCAGCACCAAGACAGGAGACCCCCCCCACCAGACTAGCGGGCTCACCTTAAGGGCCAGTGACATCCTCCTCAACACTGAATCTCCATCTTCCACTCGAGTACCCCTGTTGGCATGGCATTTATGGAGTAATCTCATTCCCCTGCTGAGGATTGGCTGAGGCCCCATAAATATTCAAGGCAGCTCCTCCTAACCCCCACCCTCTAGTTTTAGAAGATTCTTCCAGACCAGGGGGAGGTACCAGAGAGAGCTGCCAAGATGAGTCATCCAGCCCTGGCCTCCAATAACCCTGACCCAATTCCATAACTCACGTTATACCTGGCCAGCAACTCTTCTCCAACACTCACTTCTAGCACACGCTAGAGGGTGCTACATATGAAAAGAGTGCCAAACCAAAAGATACAAGTGTCCAAATTTATTTATTGATAAGCCTATTTTGTCTGCTGATGCAGATACTTCTGGCCAGGAATCCTAATCCAGCAATCAGCTTCCCCGCACAGATTCACTTCTTACTTTGAGACCACTCAAGGTTCTCATTTTTAACTGAAGTCCCGATGAAGGGGGGGATTCATTTGATCCCCAAAACGCATTAGCTGTCTTTTAACACAAAATCAATAAATAAATTTGGACTCATCTTTTCGTCTGGCACTCCTTCTATATACTGTATGCACAAAAATACAAATAAGGCTAGCTTCAGTTCCTCTCATTGCTTTACAACACTTCACAGTAAATTATGGCAAAGTTATTTTAAAATTGCTAAACTAACTATAACGTTATTGTAAACATACCATAGTTGTTTTTTTACTGATTTTTTTTTTTCATTTTACATTTGTTTTGCAGATATGTCAATAGAAGTTAAACCAAAATGCCAAACTGGTATGTCACTTCCATTCCCTAGTGGGAATTTTTTGGATAATGTTTGGTATCCTCTCCACTGTAACTTGTCTTCCTTTGAACCCTTGGCAAATATCACCACTTGCCTCACTGGTAAAATCATATATCTGATGGGAGATTCAACACTTCGTCAGTGGATAGAATACTTCCCACAACACCTAAAATGTGAGTACTGAAATAAATAAACTAGAATGAGTAAACTCTGCTTTACTGAGGGGGGTGGACTGTACTGAAGTATTATGTATTTGTGCAGTTGGGAGAAAGCTACAGGAAGGGTAACACTAAGTGGAGGTGAGACAGAATCAGCACACCAGTAGGAAATGAATGCAGTAAGAATGCTGCTTTTGGAATGACTTATAAGATTGAATGCACTGGTTTTTCTCCCTGTTCAAAAAGTACACCTCACTGTTCTCAAACATATAACGCCTGTTCCAGATGTCATGGTACCATAATGTTTGGATTATGTATTTAGTACAGGGTGGTGCCATAAACTTCCACAACTTTCATCATGTTCTTTGACAATTACCATGTGCTGTGACCATTACCACACTAGTAGCAATACAAAAATGTTGCATTATAAGAATACATCTGATCCATATGTAGCACTGACCCACGAAGGAGCTGCTGATATTTGATTGGGCCTGTACTCTGCTTTATACACCCCCAATGACTTGACTCAATCCCCTTGACACAGCTGTGGTGCAATGTTAATGTGAAGCTAATAGTAAAAAAATAACCCACAATGTAAAATATAACAATAATATACCTTTGTTATTACCTGGGCATCCGATGTTCCACCTAATGAAAAAGGAACAACACTCCACACAAGTTATAGTTAACCAGGAACGTAATTTTTACTGGAATCAGTATAAAAGTAGTATTACAATATTGGTACTGTCACACAAACGTAGCGCATCAGCCCAGTAAGTATACACAATAGGTTGTACGCATAAAATTGTATTAACTGGTCTCTAGAAGTGCGTCTCCAAGTGGGACTAATGTCAGAATAGGAAATACCTTAATTCTGGGCACCTTCCCACTTCCAGTGCATACTTATAACACGAGAAGACAATGTTAGTAAATAAAGCACAAATGCAATCCCCAGGGAGCTCCCCCTTCTTTAGAGTGTAGACTCTCTATTAACCAATAGATAGGATGCAAGGCCTTGCAATGAGATAGGCAGTCTTTTCCTTCTTCTGTCTTCTGCTAGCAATTTATGAATTATAAATTGTAATTCAATGGTTAAATAAACCAGGGTTAGATAAAGTGAATGTTGTAAGTTATTCTTGTAGTGTAGTAACCTGCAACTGTCTCCGATGTAATTAACTTTATGTAACACAGTGCTTGAAGTATAGGAAAAGGTAGGCTTGAGGCCTGGTTAAACTCAGTCTTTAGTTCCTTGAGATCTCCTGTTGTGGGACTACAGGTCCCAGCACACTGTGTTACAGATTCAGGTGTGTAAAAGTGCATTAGAAAAACTTTGGGCTGCAGCCCTCTCACCCAACCAGGTCTGTATAGCAGAACAGCTATGCTCCGGTGCACTTGGTCTTGCTTCCCGCCGGCCTGGCGCCATTACACCGCTCCGCTCTGCAAGATGGACCATGACCCCCTGATGGTTCCGGCAGTCATCTCTGGATCCTTCTTTGTTCTGTCCCAGCGTCTCTACAGCTCACTGGTGCACAGCAGTCACTGATTGTGCCGCTCCGCAGTAGGTATAGGCCGCGCTCTCTAGAACACCTCCGCACAGGTCCTCACAGGCAGGCCATGCGTCCAGAAGAGACCTAAGATGGCCACACGAAGCCTTTTTATAGCCTACCCTGCATGCATTTCAGTACTGAGTCTTGCTGGGTAAATCACTCGGCATTCTGGGTAGGTATGTTATTGTGGAAAGTAAACAAACAGTCACTTCCTGTCTTATTTGTCACGTTCTTTGAAATAGGAAAAATAAAATAGAGTCCATTCCACATTTTGGCCACTAGATGGTTCCAAATATTAAATTATAATACTGTTTATAAACTAACATTACATTATATTAACACACAAAAATGCTGGCGCTACACATATACCTGTTTAAATCATGTTGAATGGTATGTTTTGATGCACTTGTGTAATTGCTGGAGAAACGGATCACAAATTGCTAGAAGCCAGCAGTCTTTTCACAAATGTAGCTACAGTGTAGAGAGCATATGTCTATAAACATGAACGGAAAACAAGGAAGGCATTAGGAATACTTCTAATGCCCCGTACACAGGGTCGGATTTTCCGATGGACAATGTCCGACCGGAGCGTGTTGTCAGAAATTCCGACCGTGCGTGGGCGCCATCGAACATTTTCCATCGGATTTTCCGACACACAAAGTTGGACAGCAGGAGATAAAATTTTCCGACAACAAAATCCGATCGTGTCAATTCCGACCGTGTGTGGCCTGTTCCGACGCACAAAGTGCCACGCATGCTCAGAAGAAATTCCGACACGGGACAGTTCGTTCTGGTAAACTTAGCGTTCGCAATGGATACAGCACTTTCGTCACGCTGCAATGTTAAAAATGGTTTAATACAGCGCACTCTCTTCTTCTTTATAATGTGACAAGAATTAAGTCGCTTTGCTGCTCATATTCACACACGCTTCTCACAAAGTTTTATTTGTGTTTTTTTAGTGGGATTCCCTCAATATATTGTTATTAGTTGTCACATCTGACAGTTTTATATTTTTTTTTTTTTTTTTTTTGGATTTTCAGCCTTTTTTTTTCTTTAATGTTTGTATTTTTTCCAAGGCTGATCTTTGTTCAATGTTATTTTTATTTTTACTCCAGAATATTTTTGTGTGTTTTTTGTGTGTCAAGTTACCCCAACACCATTGATATCTTTTATTATTTCATCTCAAGGAGATTGTTTGTTGTTGGTGTCCCTTGTTCATTTCACATTGTATAATTGAAATGTACCTGAATCCTCACAAACCAACTGTCCTTTTTGAAGTAAAACAAATAGGAGAGTATAATTCAAATCAAAAATCCTTTATTAAGGGATCAGAACCAAACAAAGAGGAAGGCAACACTGGATCAACATGAGAAATTAGCGAAGCCTGGGACCCCCACGGCAGACATCAATTCTTCAACATCAAAATTGGTGGCCTGAGGAGTCCATATGTAAGGGAGGGCAGTCTGGTCCGGGATTCACAGAGACTCGGATAGCAGCAGATGACATCTGTGTCCCCAGGCTGTGGTACCACAAGAGGCTGCATCTTTTGGCCGACCAGACTGGATCCAGGGCAATCACTGTCTGGTCTTCCTTCCACGCTTCCTTCCGGGCTGTGGCTGTGCAGTTGGAGATGTGGCAGGAGGAGGAGTAGGACCTGGAGGAGGAGGAGGAGGAGGACTGGGAGGACCTGGAGGAGGACTGGGAGGACCTGGAGGAGAGGGAGGAGGAGGACCTGAAGGAGGAGGAGGAGGACCATCCCGAAGCTGTGTGTGAGGTGTAATTTGGCCCCTCATACCTTTCTCCAGAGCCTCTGATATGAGGGCCTCACACATGGCTTTTTGGCCCTCCTCCATCCTCTGCATTTTATATGCTATGAATGCAGCAATGTTCTCCTACATGGTGTGGGGTGCTCCCAGGACCTCTGTAGCCCTCCAAAAGAATCTGATAGCCGCCTCCTCTAGGGTACTCATCCTACTGCCACTTTCTGTTTTCAGGTGTGGTGGAGGGACCTTGATATCAGCCAGTCGGCTCGGCCCGGCCACCTCCTGGCTGAGACTTCCCTGTGTATGAAAAAGGGACATGGTTGTAATGTTTTGCATCATCAATCACAATCCTAAATTAGTACTCCCAACTAACATCTAGTTAACATCATTGATTGGACAAGCAGAAATATTTAGAGGAATGCTATACCTGGCTCAATCTGGGCTCCTCCACATATGGCCTGGAAGGCCCAGGTTGGGCGTCAGAAGCCTCAGCCAGGGGGGAAGGAAGCGTGGAAGGAAGACTTGAGAGGGATGGCCTGGGTTCATTCTGGCCTGAAAGTGCAAAAAGTGCAGCCTGTCGTAGTACAACATCCTGGGGACATAGATGTCATCTGCTGCTCCGGATCTCTGTGAATCCAGGACTTTCTTGCGCTCCCTCAGATATGTGCTCCTCAGGCCACCAATGAAAATCTTTACATAAGTAATGTCTGCCGTGGGGATCACCTGCTTCACAATTTCACACAATTGCTCCAGTGCTGCCTTCCTTTTTGCTTGGTTCTTGAAATGGGGGTGGCTAATCTCCCACAGACAGGGCAGCTCACTTAGCATATCAATGAATAGTGACATGAAGTCAGTATCTCTCATTAAGATATCCATGTTCACTGCAAGACACAACACAAGACAAAGCCTAATGTCAGACAAAACTCTCCTAATCTTGTTACAATATAGGCCTCAATCTAGAAACAGTATAGGCACAAGTTTGTCTCTTACCTTCGTTCTTACGATTGGCGCGTCCAATGCTCCTTCCTCCGCTCACAGATCGTACGTAATACACACGCGTGTTACGCTTTATACACACTGTGCATGCGTGTAACTCCGCCCGCCCCTGACGTTCTTTCTAGTCTATTCCCCGCCCCTTTTCGTTCGGCGCAGTGGGGGAAGAGCATGATGGCGGAGTTACAGCAGGTGCGTGATAATTATATCAACGAGGAGGAGGAGGAGGAAAGCCCGGATCCAGGCACGTCCCGATCCAGAAGGAGACATTTTAAGGCCACAAATATGTCATTTGGGGAGATGTTGGAGATGGTCGACATCATGAAGAAGTCCGACTATGACGGAAAATATGGGCCTTACCCCCACCCCAACATCAGAAAGGCCAAGATCATGGCGAAAGTGGTCAGGAGTCTTGAGAGAAATTTCGGGGTACGAAGATCAAAAGATCAGCTCAGGAAGCGGTGGTCGGACCTGAAGTTGAGAGAGCCAGAGCAGTACCGAAAGATCCGGAGAGTGCTGCAAAAAAGTAAGTAGTTGTGCTGTGTTCCTATTCTTTCTGTCTTTATTCCGTTCGTTCTGCTCCATATGCTTTTAGTAATTGTAACGTTTAAAAAGGTCAACTTTAATGCTCATGGGCCCATTATTCGTTCGTATCAAACATTTTTCTTTCGGCCTCTAGAACACCATTGCAATTTCACACATTTTTGGGGGCCTACTTGGATGCCAAATATTTGTTTGTGTAGATGGGTTTGTTACTAGAATGAAATGCCAACTAGATTGTGTGTAAGGAGAGGACACTCAGCAGCTGTTTTCACATCTGGACACTGGAGCACTAGTGTGGGACCCCAGAACACCATTTTTATTAGGGGGGGCACACAGGTGCTCCAGTGTATACTATAGGGGGGGCTACATCTGTGAAGCTTGTACCAAACAGGTAAAGTATTGCAGCTTGACAAAGGGCAATAAAAAATATACATCTTGGAACTCGGCTAAAATAGACAATTGTACCCCACTTCCAAGCAATGTTTCCTATTTCTAGTTCTGCCATCAAATATCTGTGTGCTAATTATACCATTTTTGTTTTACATAGGGGAGAAAAGACTCGGAGGACACCCCTCATCCGAGGTGACCAGAGACCCCCCACCTCTGGAAGAAGGGGAAATACCAACACAAGAAGAAGAGCAGGAGGAAGAAGAAGATGTGGTGGAGATTGGCACCACAACAGGTGAGTGTCTGCGACCACAGGCTCAGGTAAAAGAGATGGATGGTGGCAGATTTTTGAGACCTTTTTTTTTGTTCTTTATCTCTTTTTAGGTGATCGTGATCCAGAACGCTTTACATCTGAAAGTGCCCAGATACTGATCGGGGAGATCATGGGGTGTAATCTCCAATTGCAAAACATCCAGCAACAAATCAGTGATGTTATTAAAAAAAATAATAACATCATTGATGTTTTGGGGCGAATTTAAACCCCACAAAATCACCTGTTTTATCTTACTAAAATTTTTACAATGTTTAGAAAAGCCAAATTTGGAGGATGCACACAGTGTGCCAACATGTGCTATCTGCCATCACGGGAGATCAATGGACACGTTTTGGGGGTGCAACCCCTTCCTCAATTATAAAGTAGCGGTTAGGAAGGGCTTGCTCCCCCAAAACACGTCCCTTGATCCCCCCTGATGGCAGATAGGACATGTTGACATTCGTAAATTGGTGTGCATCTTCCAAATTTGGCTTTTCCAGGGGTGATTTCCCCCCATCTGAATGCTATATCAAACCCAGTTCCTAAATACTCATGTCTGATATAGCCTTCAGGTTTTACCATATGTGAACTTTGTAAGTTCAAGTTTTTTGGCTTTCTTGTTGGTTTTACACAGGCCTGTTTTATCTGAAATGGACATTTCGATTTTTGATAATGCTACTGCAAAAATTGTTATACAACAAACATGTTGGTTTGTTTTAAAAACCTTTCGTAAATGCACATGTGATTGTGCAGGTATAAAAAAGTGCCTTACTCAAGAATGTGTGGATTATTGTCTCAACACTACAACACTTTTGGGGTGATGTAATTGCTGTTTTATGCAAAAATGGGGGTTATTTCCTAAGGGAAAATACACTTTGCACTACAAGTGCAGGTTCAGTGCAGTTGCAAGTGCACTTGTAGTGAAATGTGTTTTGGCATTTAGGAAGTACCAGCCAACACTATTTTTTATAAGGTTACCCAATCACGACATTTTCTGCACTCAACACATTTCTGTCAGGGTCAGCTAAAACAAACACAAGCAGTAAATGTCCACCAAGAATTTCTTTTGGTTGTTTTTATTTGAAAAAGGTGTCACAGATTGTCTGGCATATTGATAGCCCCCCCTACCCGCAAAGAACTCCAGGTAGCGTAACCGGACATCACGGGCATTCAGGGAGGGCAAGCCAGGACGGCCACTTTCAAGCGCCGTCATTGTTGATGGATTTGGGATTCCGGCCTCAGGCCCATCTGAGCCAGCATAGTTGGCTGAATGTTTTCTTAAAAAATTATGGAGAACACAGCACGCCAGTATTATATGGTTCAGTTTATACTCCGCCATATGGATGGGTGTCAGAAATAATCGGAACCGGCTGGCCAGGATTCCAAATGTGTTCTCCACCACTCTTCGGGCTCTGGCCAGCCGGTAATTAAAAACCCTCTGTTCCGGGGTGAGGGTCCTCATCGGGAATGGCCGCATCAGGTGGTCCCCCAGCGCAAATGCTTCATCAGCAACGAACACAAATGGGAGACCTTCAACATTGTCCTCTGGAGGTGGCAAGTCCAAGCTGCCATTCTGGAGACGCCTGTAGAACTCCGTCTGGGCGATCACTCCACCATCGGACATCCGGCCATTCTTCCCCACGTCCACATACAAGAACTCGTAATTAGCCGACACCACCGCCAACATCACTATACTATTAAACCCCTTGTAATTATAATAGTACGACCCCGAGTTGGGTGGTGGGACAATGTGGACGTGTTTCCCATCAATTGCCCCTCCGCAGTTAGGAAAGTCCCACCGCTGGGCAAAGTGGGAGGCCACAGTCTGCCATTCCTGTGGCGTTGAAGGAAACTGTTGAGGAAAAAACAATAAACATTACTTTTTTTTTTTTTTTTTTCCACTTCAGAAACCAATAAGCAGAGGGCTAAATCAGCTCGATGTTCATTGACTGGTCGCCTTCTCCGGTTTACATCATTGTGGATATTGCATTACCTGTAATTCCTTTTATATCGTCCCACTGAATACTTTAATGTGCCAGTTTAGCAGCAAGTCCTCCCTTGTTCCCAACTCCAACAATAAACATTACTATTTTTTCACAGAAACATGGCAAGCAGATTAGACACAAACATTCTGGGGCAACCTCCAGCATTTATTAAGGGGAATTTAACAACAACAAAGTATAAGGTACACCTATCATATTCCCCCTCCCCCCTCATGGGCCATTTCTAACATTATAGGGGGGGGAACTCTTGGACAGGTAACCCTCTTCACTTCATTGAGAGATGAATGCCTAAATACAGGGTATTACTTGGAACAGCCCCTCCTTAGTTACACTATTGGCAGACCACTGGACAGGTAAGAAGTGTCATAATACAAAGATATAAATACACACTGTACACATTTGAGCACATTTGAACATTCTGCTTTTACCTATCAAGATAATAATAGGCTACAAAAACTTAAAACAGTTCCATTGGAAAGTATACAGGCAGGCCCTTGCACTACATGCTTTGGGGAATTCATTCATAAATCTGACCAGTAAAGAGATGGGTATAGTGGGTATGGGTTTGGCAAAGTCAGCAGATAGATGATTGAGGATAGAGAATTGGAATCAGCTGACTTAGCAGTTGGGGGGAGGGAGGGTTACCAAAAATTTGGGGACACCACAAAAAAAGCCTCTGGCACTCTGCCTGAAATAAAATCAAAAATAACATTTCCAAACATTTTAGGGGGTGTTTGGGGTAAAGCACTACTATGGAGCTGATAAAATACATTGTTAAGTGACTACATGAGGTGAATATAGGGCAGGAGACACCATGCTGGGGAGGTTAGTGAAGGGCAAATATGTATGAAGGGCATAAAATAATAATTACATAAAAATCCAGCATGCATGAGAACAAAGGGGACATTCGCAGCATATTCCAATCATGGTAATTAGGGAATGAGGAAAGAAATACAATATATTAGCAAACATTCAATACAATAAAATGTGATATTAAAGGATAAAAATCTTACCTTCATATACTCCTTCTGCAGGACCTGTATGATGGCAGAACAGGTCTCTGGGATAATGATCCCCAGAGCCTGGGGGGAGATGCCTGTCGAGAACTTGAGGTCCTGCAGGCTTCTCCCTGTGGCCAAATACCGCAAGGTAGCCACCAACCTCTGCTCCGAAGTGATGGCTTGCCTCATGCAGGTATCCTTCCTGCTGATATAGGGGGTCAGCGAAGCCAACAAATGGTGAAACACGGGGTCCGTCATCCTGAGAAAGTTCCTGAAATCATCAGGATTATTCTCACGGATCTCACGGAGCAAAGGCATATGACAGAACTGGTCACGCTGAAGCAACCAATTCTTGGTCCATGAACTCCTCCCCACCCTGTTCATGGACTGGACTTGTGTCAAGGTCAGGACCCCAACACCAAGCCCCCGCACAGCACGAACTCTACGAGGAGTACGCATACGAAACATGGCTAGAAAACGGTCGGCTGCTCAGAACGAAGTAACAGAACGCACTGAAGAACAGCAAGGCCTGTGAAGAGCGACCTGAAAACCAGTAACGAACGAACAAGAATACAATGACTCCTTAAAGTCACGCGGAACTTGCTTGCACGCACTGAAGAGCAGATACAAACCCACAAGCACAAACTGAACGGCAGAAAACGATCTGAAAGCCACGAGTCTGAAAAAGCGCGAATTGTCTTTCACCAAACTTTTACTAACACGAGATTAGCAAAAGGAGCCCAAAGGGTGCCGCGCTTGGTTCTGAACCGGCCTTTTCTAGTCTCGTCGTACGTGGTGTACGTGACCGCGTGATTGTCGATCGGAAATTCCGACAACTTTGTGCCACCGTGTGTAGGCAAGACAAGTTTGAGCCAACATCCGTCGGAAAAAATCCTAGGATTTTGTTGTCGGAATGTCCGATCAATGTCCGACCGTGTGTACGGGGCATAAGAGTGCAACCCGCTTTCCAAACTTAGTTGGCTGAAATTATGAGCAATGGAGAGCTGTAAAGGGTTAAGCTAATTCTATACTTCCTGAAGACGCAAATTCAAGCAAAAATGTACGCTGAAATGTGGGACTGTCATTTCCGGGTCCTGTGTGACATCACGTCCGGACCAGGGCTTGGAACGCACGCCGGCTTCATGCTGGTTGCGGCGGTGACATCTCATTCTTACACGCTGTACCTGCTGGTGCCGGCTTTCAGGCACTGATAAACGTGATTGTATCCAACTTGTTTTAAACTGCCAACCAATTTTAAAAAAAGTTTATGCACTACGATACTTTATATCTATCTTTGGTCATCTTACATGTGAGTGATATCAAAAGTGGAGGAATGCTTGCAGCACATCCCAGGAGGAATCTTGGCTTTTAAGAACTAAAAAAATACTTACTGTAATTTTCTTTTTCTGATGGAACCCATGGCAGTCTACGTGTGGGTTAACCCCACCTCCTCTCCAATACTATAGGACCCCATTCCCATAAATTTGAACTCACCCCTAGGGACTGTGTTCCGTAACTAGCCAACTCTTGACCAAATGGGTGGGAACCCCCCGTCTGCCATGGAGTCCATCAGGAAAGGAAAATTACAGTAATGCCCTGTACACACGGTCGGATATTGATCGGACATTCCGACAACAAAATCCATGGATTTTTTCCGACGGATGTTGGCTCAAACTTATCTTGCATACACACGGTCACACAAAGTTGTCGGAAAATCCGATCGTTCTGATCGCGGTGATGTAAAACACGTACGTCGGGACTATAAATGGGGCAGTAGCCAATAGCTTTAGTTTCTTAATTTATTCTGAGCATGCGTGGCACTTTGTGTGTCGGATTTGTGTACACACGATCGGAATTTCCGACAACGGATTTTGTTGTCGGAAAATTTTATAGCAAGCTCTCAAACTTTGTGTGTCGGAAATTCCTATGGAAAATGTGTGATGGAGCCTACACATGGTCGGAATTTCCGACAACAAGGTCCTATCACACATTTTCCATCGGAAAATCCTATCGTGTGTACAGGGCATAAGTATTTGATAATAAATTTTCAGTTTTCCTGACAGACTCCATGGCAGTCTACGTGTGGGAAAAAACTAGCCAGACCACACGGGGGTGGGCATGCTGAATAAAAAAGATTTAATTTGCCCCGTCAACCGACAGGAATCTTAAACCAAGGTTCACAGAAGATAAAAAAGCAGGTTCTATGCAGTAATGTGACATAAAAGTATTAATGGAGGCCCAAGAGGCCGCTTTGCAGATGACGTCTGGAGCCAGGTGCCGGGCTGCTGCCCACGAAGCCGCCATACCACTGGTGGAATGTGCCGTCACTGCCTCTGGAGGAGCCAAGCCCTTAGCTCCTATAAGCCTACTGGATGGACTGGATGATCTGGTTGTTCTGGTTGAGGCTCGCTTCCCTCTGTTACTGCCGGAATGTACAGAATGAACAGGTAGTCGGAGCGTCTAAAGGAGGAAGTAGTTTGCACGTATTCCTTCAGTATTTTGCCTACATCCACAGGATGAACTTTGGTGGACCCTGGAGTCCTGAATGTAGGTAGGACAATTTCTTGGTTCTAATCGAACACTCAAGTGACTTTTGGATTTTGAGCTGAGCATAGGGATGAGGACCATCAGTCAGGAAAGTCAGGAATGGTTCTTGCCCTGTCCATTATTCCATGCAGCGTGTGTTCCAACAGGTGGACAAGAGGTACAGTGTCACTGATGCATGCACTGTCACTGCTCACCATCCTCGTGGCCTTCCAAAATGGTGACAGGACAGTGCATGCATCTCTGATCATAGCCCACTGGCGTGGGGAAAATGGCCCCTGACCCTGTCCTGGTGCCATAGTTGCATAGGTACTCATTGATGGCCCTCTGCTGCGTTTGAAGCCGCTGCAGCATGGCCAACTTGAGTTCCACCTGGTGGGCATGTCACAGATTACGCGGTTCTTGGGCAGGTTAAATTCCTTTTGGAGGTCAGCCAGCCAAGCACTGGCATTATATGACCTGTGGAAATGCACACAGACTTTCCTGGCCTGCCTCAGGACATCCTGTAAGCCCGGGTAACCTGCCCAAGAACCGCTGCACCACCAAGTTAAGGACGTGAGCCAAACAGGGCACATGGGTCAGTTGTCCCTGTCAGAGGGCGGATGGGAGGTTGGTGCCATTGTCGCAAACCACCATACCTGCCTTAAGCTGGCGTGGCTTCAACCACCTCTGAACCTGCCCCTGCAGAGCTGACAGAATCTCTGCCCCAGTGTGGCTCCTGTCCCCCAAGTACACCAGCTCAAGCACCGCATGGCATCTTTTTGCCTGCGTGCTTGCATAGCCCCTTGAACGCCTACAGAGCACCGCTGCTTCCGAGGACAAATCATCACAGGAAGAGGCCATGGAGGAAGAAGAGGAGGAGGGGGTGGAGGAGAGAGATGTGGCAGACTCACCACTAGTAGAATTTTGGAGGCATAGTGGCGAAACAACCTCCAGCACTACTGCACCCTGTCCTGCATCTTTCCCAGCTGCCAGAAGAGTCACCCAGTGCGCGGTGAAAGATAGGTAACGTCCTTGTCCATGCCTGCTGGACCATGAGTCAGCGGTAATATGCACCTTACTGCTGACCGCCCTGTCCAGCAAGGCCAAGACATTGCCTTCCACATGCCGGTAGAGAGCTGGAATCTCCTTCTGTGAGAAAAAGTGGCATTTGGGAACCTGCCACTGAGGAACCGCACATTCCACAAACTCACGGAAGGGGGCAGAGTCTACGAACTGAAAAGGCAGCAGTTGAAGTGCTAGCAATTTAGCCAAGCTAGCATGTGGATGGCTGGGAGCAAACTTCTTACTATGGTGCAGCAGCTGGGGCGGGGAAATTTGCCTGGTACAATCTGACGTCAGTGTACCGATAGCAGATTGCCCGCAAGTACTTAGCTGTGACACACCTAATTCTACACCTTCATTCCTCTCAGTGCAGGTTTCAGAGAGGACTGAAGGTATAGTGGGGTTGGAGATCCCAGCTGATGAGGAGCAAGGAGAGGTCCGCTTTGTTCTTTGGTGTGGGTCTATTAGGTATGCTTGCCAACTAACTGCATGGCAGGTTGACATGTGTCTGGTCAAGCATGTGGTGCCCAAGTGGGTGATGTTTTGGCCACGCGAGATACGCTTGAGACATATGTTGCAAATAGCAGCGGTGGGATCTGATGCACTCGTCTCAAAAAAGGCCCACACCAAAGAACTTTTGGAATCACGCGCAGAGACAGCAGCGCCCTGCACATGCGGAGCTCTGCGGTGTGATGCAGTCGGTTTGCTGCCCTTAAGCTGGCCCCTGGAGGGCATCCTGCCTCGTTGGAGATGTGCCTCCTCCTCCTCCTCTCTCCTATCAGGCACCCACGTGGAGTCAGTGACCTCATCATCTCCTCCCTCCTCATCACTGGATCAAAGCTGGCAGTATGCTGCAGCTGGGGGAACAAGACTGCCAGATTGCTATCCTTCTTGGGCACCCCCTCTCTCTGGGCTCACGTTACTGCCTTCCTCTAGCTGGGTACCATCATTGGAGCCTTCAAAACGCTGGGCATCTTCCTGGAGCATACTGTGGTCAAACAGTTTGGGGGACTCCTCAGGAGGACACGGTGGGGCTAGGGAAGGAGTGACTGATGCCATTAAGCCGAGGGAAGAGGCTGCGTTGGCAGCTGCTTTGCCAGACAAAGTACCCTGAGCCTGGGTGAGAGAGGATGAGGAGGATGAGGACAGCTTGGTCATCCACTCTACCAAGTCTTCCGCATGTTGTGGTTCAACACGGCCAGCTGCCGAAAAAAAGGACAAGCGTGTCCCACGGCCACGTGCTGTTGAGGATGCACCGTCTCCATGACAAGCACTGTTGCCTCTAGACACAGAGCCTGCTTGCCCTCTTTTATTGGCTTGTGACTGTCTGCCTCTCCTTGTTGGCCTTGCAGACATACTAATGGCCTGCAGTGAGATGTAGCTGCACAAAGATGGGATGTATATATATACTGATACTGTAGCTAGCAGAATCAACTGCCTGCCTGTAGTATTATTAGTATGAGAACACCAGCAATTGTCTTCAGGTAGCTTTAGGTGCACACTGTGCAGAGGACACAGTACACTAACTGTAAATACTGTAGCTGCCTGCCTGTGGTATTAATAGGAGCAGAACAACAGCAATTGTCTTCAGGTAGCTTTAGGTACACACTGTGCAGAGGACACAGTAAACTAACTGTAAATACTGTAGCTGCCGACCTGTGGTATTAATAGGATCAGAAGAACACCACCAATTTTCTTCAGGTAGTTTTAGGCGCACACTGTGCAGAGGACACAGTACACTAACTGTAAATACTGTAGCTGCCTGCCAGCGGTATTAATAGGAGCAGAACAATAGCAATTGTCAGTACACTAACTGTAAATGCTGTAGTTGCCTGCCTGTGGTATTAATAGGATCAGAAGAACACCACCAATTGTCTTCAGGTAGCTTTAGGTGCACACTGTGCAGAGGACGCACTACATTAACTGTAAATACTGCAGCTGCCTGCGGTACTAATAGGATCAGAAGAACAACAGCAATTGTCTTCAGGTAGCTTTAGGTGCACACTGTGCAGAGGACACAGTACACTAACTGTAAATACTGTAGCTGCCTGCCTGTGGTATTAATAGGATCAGAAGAACACCACCAATTGTCTTCAGGTAGCTTTAGGTGCACACTGTGCAGAGGACGCACTACACTAACTGTAAATTCTGCAGCTGCCTGTGGTACTAGTAAGATCAGAAGAACACCACCAATTTTCTTCAGGTAGCTTTAGATGTACACTGTGCAGAGGTCGCACTACACTAACTGTAAATTCTGCAGCTGCCTGTGGTACTAGTAGGATCAGAGGCACACCACCAATTTTCTTCAGGTAGCTTTAGGTGCACACTGTGCAGAAGACGTACTACACTAACTGTAATTACTGCAGCTGCCTGCGGTGCTAATAGGATCAGAAGAACACCACCAATTTTCTGCAGGTAGCTTTAGGTGCACACCGTGCAGAGGACGCACTACACTAACTGTAATAACTGCAGCTGCCTGCGGTACTAATAGGATCAGAAGACCACCACCAATTTTCTTCAGGTAGCTTTAGGTGCACACTGTGCAGAGGACGCACTACACTAACTGTAAATACTGTAGCTAATCGGACTAATAGGATCAGAAGAACACCAGCAATTTTCTTCAGGTAGCTGTAAATACTGTAAAAAAAACACCTGCCTGCCTGTCAGTAGGAAGAGAATAACAGGAATGGATCTAGCTAAACTGAATACAGTGTAATATATATATACTGTACTCGCCTGCCTACTCTATCTAACTTAAATCAAATGACACTGTCTCTCTGTCTATCTCTCCGCCGCAACACACTACACAAGGCCGCCACGCAGGCAGCCTTATATAGTGTGGGGCGTATACTAAACCCCCTAAGCCATAATTGGTCAAAGCCACTCTGGCTTTGGCCGATTATGGCTCTCTGTACAGACGGCGCTGTGATTGGCCAAGCATGCGGGTCATAGTGCATGCTTGGCCAAGCATCAGCCAGCAATGTACTATGATGCCGCAGTAAATTATGGGCCGTGACGCGCCACTCGAATTTAGCACGAACGGCCCATAACGTTCAAAATTCGACGAACGGTCGAACATGGGTTCGACTCGAACTCGAAGCTCATCCCTACTTGCCTTGTGCAAGTTCTGACCTGCAGAGGGGTCCCCATCCCGCACCACCGGCATTGGTTGTAACCGGGACCCATGAGATGGGGGCAATGGAGTGACAAGTGAGCAGATTTCCACCAGAAGAGGCTGTTCCTCATCACTGATGTTATATAAATAGACTGATGTCCCCCGACATCTATTGCTGAAGGAACCCTGTCTGAAAGGGGCGTAACCTCCACAGAGACCACTTGAACATGGGGGTCGTAGAGACTATTGTGCCGATAATTTGTAGGCCCTGTGAGGCCCTCAGGTGTGAGGAGTTCAGAGCCCGTGAAATTCTCTCTCAGGTAACTGGGATCTTCTCCACAGGGAGAGAGATGGTGCTTTCCACAGTGTCGAACTGGGCCCCCAAGTATATCAGGCGTTGGACTGGTACTAGATGGCCAGATAGATAGAGAACCATGAGGAGTATGAAGTACAGTCCATTGTTGACTCCCGTAGGTTCCATGGGCGCATACAGTACCTGCTGCATTGGAAAGGGTACGGTCCAGAGGAACGTTCTTGGGTCTCATCCTCGGACATACATGCCCAGGTCCTCCTCCGTGATTTCTATCCCGTCAGGTCTGGTGGTCCTCCAAGGAGGAGGGGTCATTGATGAGGGGTTACTGTCAGGGCTGGGCTCAGCCCTTCCTTCTCAATGATGGCCGCTCAGCTGTTGGCTAATTGCCAGCTCCTATTTCTCCACAGTGACTCACCTGTTGATGATATCCTGCTTGTCAGTCCTGCCTACTTAAGCCGTCCAGTCCAGATGACCTCTGCCTTCGCCTTGGTGACATCTCTAGAGATGCTCTCCTGTGTTTCTGTTTAAGACTTGCTTGGCTGACATTCGTTCTGGCTCCAGATCCTGCTTGCAGTTCTACTACACTCATCTCTGGCTCCCTGACGTTTTAGCTTGTCTGACAATCCGTTTCAGGTTCCTGAACTCTGGCTATGTTTTGACATTTACTCTGTTTACCTTTTTTATTATTATTAAACAAGTGTGATTTAACTGTACTTCTGTCTGATTCATGGTTTCTGACGCTGTACAAAGTAAGGTCTGTTGGCATGGACCATAGGGTGAGTACATGGATTGAAAACTGGCTACAAGGGCGAGTTCAGAGGGTGGTGATAAATGAGGAATACTCGTAATGGTCAGGGGTGGGTAGTGGGGTCCCCCAGGGTTCTGTCCTGGGACCAATCCTGTTTAATAAATTCAAAAACGACCTGGAGGATGGGGTAAACAGCTCAATCTCTGTATTTGCGGATGACACTGAGCTAAGCAGGGCAATAACTTCTCCGTAGGATGTGGAAATCTTGCAAGAAGATCTGAACAAATTAATGGGGTGGGCAACTACATGGCAAATGAGCTTTAATGTAGAAAAATGTAAAATAATGCATTTGGTTGGCAAAAATATGAATGCAATCTACTCACTAGGGGGTGAACCTCTGGGGGAATCTAGGATGGAAAAGGACCTGGGGTCCTAGTAGATGATAGGCTCAGCAATACCATGCAATGCCAAGCTGCTGCTAACAAAGCAAACAGAATATTGGCATGCATTATAAAGGGGATTAACTCCAGGGATAAAGCGATAATTCTCCCACTCTACATGACTCTGATCCGGCCGCACCAAGAGTATGCTGTCCGGTTCTAGGCACCAGTCCTCAGGAAGGATGTACTGGAAATGGAGGGAGTACAAAGAAGGGCAACAAAGCTAATAAAGGGACTGGAGGATATTAGTTATGAAGAAATGTTGCGAGTACTGAACTTATTTTCTCTGGAGAAGAGACGCTTGAGAGGGAATATGATTTCAATTTACACAATAAGGATAAAACTTTTTCGTGGAAGGGAGTTTAATAAGACACGTGGCCACTCACTAAAATTAGAAGAAAAGAGGTTTAACCTTAAACTACGTAGGGGGTTCTTTACTGTAATGCCTAGTACACACGATCGGACATTCCGACAACAAAATCCATGGATTTTTTCCGATGGATTTTGGCTCAAACTTGTCTTGCATACACATGGTCACACAAATCTTGTCTGAAATTCCGTACTTCAAGAACGCAGTGACGTACAAAACATGTACGATGAGACGAGAAAAATGAAGTTCAATAGCCAGTGCAGCGCTTCTGCTTGATTCATGCGTGGAACTTTGTGCGTCAGAATTGTGTACACACGATCGGAATTTACGTCAACTGATTTTTTTGTCAGAAAATTTGAGATCCAGATCTCAATATTTGTGTGACGGAAATTCCGATTGAAAATGTCCGATGGAGCCTACACACGGTCGGATTTTCCGACAACAAGCTCCCATCAAACATTTTCCATTGGAAAATCTGACCGTGTGTATGGGGCATTAGAGCGACAAGGATATGGAGTTCCCTTCCACAGGTGGTGGTTTCAACGGGGGGCATCGATAGTTTCAAAAAAACAATTAGATAAGCACCTGAATGACCACAACATACAGGGATATGTAATGAAATACTGACACATAATCACACACATAGGTTGGACTTGATGGACTTGTGTCTTTTTTCAACCTAACCTACTATGTAACACTATGTAACTATGTAAGTTGACCATCTTCCTGGTAAGCAGAAAGACCAAAAACTATACTCTCTTCTAGCACCCACCTAAGAAGGTGCTACACTGTATTTGATGTTTATTTTAAAAGTTGCTATACACTCACTTGCCACTTTATTAGGTATACCTTGCTAGTTCCGGATTGGACCCCCTTTTGCCTTCAGAACTTAATCTTAATTCTTTGTGGCATAGATTCTGGTCCATATTTACGTGAAGGCTTCACGCGGTTGCTGCAGATTTGTCGGCTGCACATCCATGATGCGAATCCCCCGTGCCACCACATCCCAAAGGTGCTCTATTGGATTGAGATCTGGTGACTGTGGAGGCCATTGGAGTACAGAGACCTCATTCTCATGTTCAAGAATCCAGTTTGAGATGATTTGAAATTTGTGACATGGTGCATTATCCTACTGGAAGTAGCCATCAGATGGGTACACTGTGGTCATAAAGGGATGGACATGGTCAGCGACAATACTCAGGTAGGCTGTGGCATTTAAATGATGCTCATTTGGTACTAAGGGACCAAAAGTGTTCCAAGAAAATATCCCCCACACCATTACACCACCACCACCAGCCTGGACCGTTGATATAAAGCAGGATGGATCCATTCTTTCATGTTGTTTACGCCAAATTCTGACCCTACCGTGTGAATGCCGCAGCTGAAATCAAGACTCATCAGACCAGCCAACATTTTTCCAATCTTCTATTGTCCAATTTCGGTGAGCCTGTGTGAATTGTAGCCTTAGTTTCCGGTTCTTAGCTGACAGGGGTGGCACCCAGTTTGGTTCTGCTGCTGTAGCCCATCTGCTTCAAGGTTTGACGCGTCGTGCGTTCAGAGATGGTATTCTGCATACCTTAGTGTCATCTGTCATCATTGCAGATGACATTAAGCTATGCAGTGGAATAACGTCCTTACAGGATGTCTCCAACTTACAAGCCGACCTCAATGCACTGTCTAATTGAGCAACTAAGTGGCAAATGAGGTTTAATGTTGTTAAATGTAAAGTTATGCACTTGTGGGCTAAAAATATGCATGCATCATACATGCTAGGGGGAGTACAACTGGGGGAATCAATGGTGGAGAAGGATCTGGGGGAGTTAGTAGATCATAAGCTTAATAATAGCATGCAATGCTGGATTCTTTCCTAAATGTACAGAATATAACTGGGTACTAACATTTATAAGTAAAGTTGATCCAGGGAAAATCAGATTGCCTCTCGGGAGATCAGGAAGGATTTTTTTCCCCTGCTGTAGCAAATTAGATCATGCTTTGCTGGGGTTTTTTGCCTTCCTCTGGATCAACTGTGGGTATAGGTTTGTGGATATGGGATTGCATTATTATTATTTTTTTTTTTTGGGGTTGAACTAGATGGACTTGTTTTTCAACCCGACTAACTATGTAACTATGTAATTATATACCTTTGTTGTCACTTGTGGTTATTTAAGTTACTGTTGCCTTTCTATCATCTCAAACCAGTCTTCCCCTTCTCCTCTGACATCAACAAAGCATTTTCATCCACACAACTGCCGCTTATATGTTTTAAAATAAGTTATCCTAAAACTTCTATCTAGTCTGTGTTGCTTATTAAAAAGTCAGGCTTCAAACAATCAGGTTACTAGTAAAATTCAAAACGCATTTAAAGACTTTAGAAGAAATTCATAAGTAAGCTAAAGAGGGTGTTTTATATATTTTCCTAGATTTCTCTTTTACCTTTTATGTGTGTGTATTTATATCTATATCAAACTTTGTAATAACAATAAATTGGTTTTATTTACCTTTTTCAAGATCTAAAGTTCTTTGATCTCCATGGAAATGGCTGGCACAGGACCTACTTGGCCATAGACCAAACCAACAACATCTACATACAGTGGAAAAAACACGGGCACCCTTTTGTAACTCTGAGCTTCTTCAATGCCAGGGACTATGCTGATGTCCCTCACCAAATTGACCAAATTGGTGGAAACTCGGACACGGTTATTGTTATCACACTGGGACTACATTTTCGAGCTTTTCCTATTTCTCTGTTCATCAGAAGGCTCTTCAATGTTCGTAAGGCTATAGAGAACTTGTTTTTACGAAGCCCAAATACAAAGGTTATCATCAAATCTGAAAACATCAGAGAGATTAACTTGGATGTGGAACGTTTTAGTGACTTTCATGGGTATATTCAATATCTCTTAGTAAAGGATATCTTCAATGGTCTTAATGTTGGGATGATTGATGTGTGGGACATGACTGTAGCATTTAATTCTTTCAATGTTCATCCACCAGAGATTGTTCTTAAGAATCAGATCAACATGTTTTTGACTTACCTTTGTTAATGTGATACACTGAACTTCATGATTGAAAGTTTCTGAAAGAAGAATGTATTGATCATACCATCCAGTCAGAGTTTACTCATTTTTGACTTGCATTGAAAGCATTAACAGAAACTAAAGATATTTTTTTGATAAGGACATTTTAAAATATATCCCAGCTTCTAAATCAGGGGTCAGCAACTTTTCCACTTAAAATTCTATGTATGTGAATGCATGGAGGGCCGCATTCACCTGCTAATAAATGAAGATACAGTGGAACCTCGGTTTTCGAGTAACACGGTTAACAAGCGTTTCGCAAAACGAGCACTGTATTTCTAAAAATCCTAAGTCCAAGCTATACACAAGAGAAAAACTATAAATTGATGTCGAGGTGGTACCGGGTCCCAACTACTCTCAGGATCATGTTCCCATCTAACTCAGACAGATGCTGGAGATGTAACACGATGGAAGGTACTTATATACACATCTGGTGGGAATGTGAAGGCATTCTCCAATTCTGGACTCAAATTTTTCAAATTTACTCTGAAGTCTATGACAAGCCACTATTACCATCACCTTCTATAGCCCTCCTATCCATCCTCCCAGGGACAATCAAATCGCAAAAAAACGGCCTTCTGAAATTTTTTGTTAGTGCTGGTAGACAACTCATACCCAGACACTGGAAAACTACTACGCCCCCCTCCTTAATAGAATGGGTCAGAGAGGTAAACAATTACATGCTAATGGAGGAAATGCAGGCCCAAGCCCTAGACAAGTATGCCAAATTCTCTTTTGTCTGGAGTATCTGGAGGAGTTACTCTACCTCAGACAAACTCAAACAAAGACTCTCGGCTCAGAACCCCTCATAAGGACTGAACAATCCTTACCCAGTATTCTCTTTATTTATAGTAAAGACCCTATATATATATAGACCGAAGCTCGTTGTCTCCTTACCCCCCCACCCCCCTCCCCTTTCTATTTCTTTCTATTCTATACCCATTCCGCCTTTTTCTACTCTGTCTTTCCTACCTTTCCCCTTTTCTAGATCTCCGATATAATCTTTTTAGAGGCAATATAAATATAGGATCTCCCATGGAAATGGAGATCCAAATCTTTGATACTGACTATACCGATGTAACCTATGCACACGTGGATTACTCTAGACTACATATGTTTAGGGGTGCAGCAGGCTCCCAAAGGGGCACCCCAGCATAGAGTAGTTAATGCTTATATGTTAACATACACCTGTTGCAGGGGTCTAAAGTATTACTTCACTTATAACAACCCTGATACCTGTAAACGTTTGCACTATTTCCATATTTAAAATATATAACTGTTTATTAGGAGACTATATGTCAGGTAACTGACACTGTTTACACTCCTTTATTCTGTCTTTTTTTTTTCGATGTTTATATTCTTTATATTCTTGCAAAAAAACATTAATAAAAACTTATTGAACCATAAAAATCCTAAGTCGGTTTGTGAGTGTTTTCTCACAAAACGAGCAGGATTCAGGCCAAAAGCGGTGTGCAGTACCGCTTTTGGCCTGAAGTGGGAGGCGCCGGAACTGAACAGCGCCAATCGTCGGCGTTCGGAAATGCACGGAAAGTTCGGCTGACCTGCGCAAACCTCGGAAAGGCTCGTGAACAGAGTCTTTCCGAGGTTTGCTGAGGTCAGTCGAAGTGTGCTCGGGTCTTTTCGGTTGTCTCCGAGGCACTCCAGCGCCCCCCGCCTCTGGCCGCATGCGGTATTGCATCCCATTGAAGTCAATGCAGAACTAATTATTTTCGTATACATTGCGTTCTATGAGAAAACTCGCTTTGATATGCGAGTGCTTTGGATTACGAGCATACTCCTGGAACGGATAATGCTCGTAATCCGAGGTTCCACTGTAATAATCTGGACCTCTTTACAATACACAGCCCCCGCACTTCTGGACCCCTTTACATTACACAGCCCCCGTACCTTTGGACCCCTTTATATTACACAGCCCCCCTGCACATCACACAGGCCCCCCTGCATATTATACAGCCCTGCCCCCCCATGTTATGCTTTAAAATTGCGCACACTTGTGGAATAGTGACAAACTAAGGCACTTAAAAATCTCCATTGGCGACGCTATAAAAATTTCTACCGGTTACCAGTTTAGAGTTACAGATGAGGTCTTGCGCTAGAACTATTGCTCGCGCTCTAACAAATGCGGCGATACCTCACCTGTGTGGTTTGAACACTGTTTACATTTGCAGTCATGACTTATGTATGTGTTCACTTCTGCGCTTGAGCACGGAGGAATGAGGCGCTTTAAAAAAGTTTTTTCGTATTTATTTTAGTTCTTTTTTTTTTTTTTTTTTCACTGTCCTTTTAAAAAAAAAATTCTGATCACTTGTATTGCTGTCAGAAGGAATGTTTACATCCCTTGTGACAGTAATAGGCAGTGACAGGTACTCCTGATGGAAGGATCTGGGGTCTATAAGAGCCCAAATCCCTCCTTTGCACTTAAAAGCATTCAAAACACCAGTTTTGAATACTGTAATTTTTTTAAATTTGGCGCCTTTAAGTCTTATGTAAACCGGAAGTGGTTTCATGACATCGCTTCCAGGTTACTAGATCCAAGACCTGATCAAAACCGATTCCAGCTTCATTCGGGCTTCTAGCCAGCCCACGGACATGCAAGCTGGTCACTCAGGCCTCCCGGTGGGACTGGAGAGCCCAGGAGAGCTGCAGAAAGCCCCCTCCCGCTGCTTGGTATAGTAGCTGAGTGGCTTCTTAGCTGCATCGGTTGTTATCCCAAGAAAGCCGATCGGGGTTAAATGTCTGCGGGCCGGGTGCATGCGAGTTCATCGTGAACACTGATGGGCCAAACAATTAGTGGTGGAGGGCCAGGTGTTCTAAATGTTAAAGACAGATCCTGGTCTCTGTGATCAGGAGGTGGAGGGACAGGCTCATGATCACGTGACCACTATGACAGCCGAACACAGTGATCACATGATTGGGAAGTCTGCCCCTCTTTGTGGCATTAAAACCCAGTTAAAGGGCTGTTGGAGGGATCAGAAATTTCTTTCTGGCTTCATGTACTGATCCATATCAGCATTTTAAATAGTACGTTTTCTTTTATTATCTTTTATGCTATTGGAGATAGATACCTTTTCCAAAGGAACAACCCAAATGTAGTTCAGTTGATTAGGCTGTTTGATACAAAGCAATGGTTGACTACTTCAAGTGGATTTACATTTCATTTGAGCACCACAAACCAAAAAATACTGTTTATTTAATTTTAATATTCAAAGCAAACCTGCCCTACTATCCATGCCTCCATGCTTTATTTTGTTGAGAAATCACTTTGAAAAAAAAACCTTAGCATTTCTGATCATGGCCATCTTGAGTAAGAGCAGATGATTCTAATAGCATTTACTTTCTGGAATCCACCTGCCTTAGTTTAGGCATGCAAGCAGGAGGGGGTGTGCTTAGCTGAGAAAGCCCCTCCTCCCCTCCTGAAGTCTCCTGGGATGTATTACATAATTTGCCTAGGCCTGGAAACCAGCAAGTAATTGCTGAAATGTAAAAAAAAAGATTAAAACAAGCAAATATGATATACTTTATTATCCATTTTTTTAATGCTAGTAGCATGAGGATTACAAATAGATAATGTTGATTGAGAGAGTGAAGTTCTGCTTTGAAGTGACATTAAAGGTTCATTTTTTTTTTTGTCAACATCCATGTTATACCTACCTGCTCTGTTTTGCACAAATTAGCCCTGTTCCTAGGGTTGCCACCTGCAAGCCAAACCTAAACACTTAAGCGACACACAGCAATTTTTTTTTTGGTACAATTTTTTTATTGAGATATATGAAAAGCAAAAATAGCTGTGATGATCCCACGCAGGGGATATGAGCAGTAATCATAGCATGGCACAACATAAGAATACAGAACATGTTTCGTAGAATGAACTGTCGAACAACAATAACATACGTGTCATCATCAGGGGGAATCATTCCTCCTGATGATGACACATATGCCCTGTTTTGAAGACTCGTAGGGGAGGGGCCAGGACGGAGTGTTAGGCAGCGGTCGCTGCCGGTGTTGGGACGGACGCCATATCCTCACTGCTTTACCCATTTACATGCTTGCTTTAGAGTGGTGCACTGACGCACCCTGAAAATGTGAGTACCACTTTTGGGGGAGTGTTTTATCTGGTTTTGGAATAAATAATTTAAAACGTTATTATGCTATATGGTTCTTTCTTCTTATCCACTGACTGTTCCTGTGCTGGAGCCTGTGATCCTATGATCCGCACAGAGCCCGGGGTGGCTCAAAATCGTTTTCTGACTTTGTTTAGCGACTTAGTCACATACTCTGAGGTAAGCGCATTACCTTGGGGGGTCACCTGTATTGCACCATCGCATGACCTGTGGCACATGGAGATTTAAGCACGTTTGAATATACCACCATTGAAGATCACACATAAGCACTTTATTATTTATGTGCAGGACTTTTTACATGCTCAGTATATATTTATGTAGTTCAATAAGGACTATTGTGTATATGAATTGTGTGGCACTAAGCACTTTACAGTTTGTTTGGCACATGGCACTTTTTGGTATGTGTTTGCAATTATGATGTATATCTAATGCCCCGTACACACGGTCGGATTTTCCGACGGAAAATGTGTGATAGGACCTTGTTGTCGGAAATTCCGACCGTGTGTAGGCTCCATCACACATTTTCCATCGGATTTTCTGACACACAAAGTTTAAGAGCAGGCTATAAAATTTTCTGACAACAAAATCCGTTGTCGGAATTTCCGATCATGTGTACACAAATCCGACGCACAAAGTGCCACGCATGCTCAGAATAAATAAAGAGATGAAAGCTATTGGCTACTGCCCCGTTTATAGTCCCGACGTACGTGTTTTAAGTCACTGCATTCAGAATGATCGGATTTTCCGACAACTTTGTGTGACCATGTGCATGCAAGACAAGTTTGAGCCAACATCCGTCGTAAAAAATCCTAGGATTTTGTTGTCGGAATGTCCGATCAATGTCCGACCGTGTGTACGGGGCATTAAGCAAATGTGGTTTCATGCTTGCAGTATTTGCTTATGCACTTAATATTTATTAGCTTTTTGTGATGGTTATTTAATTTATTTCAAAATATTTAGTGTGGTATACACTTCCACACACATTTTATGCACATTTTAGTGTCAGAATAGGGGCACATCTAGCACACTTTAGCGCATCATTATTTTTTATTTATTGCTATCTACACACAATACGAGACGTGTTTCATGCATGCAGCTGAGTAGTGCTTTCACTTAGCACTGGGTTCAGTGTGGCTCGTAGGATTTTTTCTTTTATTTGATCACTACTGTTTTTTTTTTCATTTTTTATTAGATAAAAAACGAAAAAAAACAATATTTTTTACTTTCCGCTATAAAACATATCCGATAAAAATAAAATTTAAAACTAATTTCTTCATAAATTTAGGTCAAAATGTATTCTGTTACGCCCCTTTTGTAACAAAAAAATCCCAAAAGGGGAATAATAATTGGTTTGCATAAAAGATATAGCGTCTACAAACTATGGTATATATACTGGAATTTCCTTTTTTTTTTACTACTAAAGAAGGTGATCAGCGGCGTATAGTGGCAGGGCTGTCTTTAATGTGGGGCAAAAGGGGCAGCTGCACTGGGCCCCATCATTGTTGTAGGGCCCAAAGCAGCTGCCCCCTTAAACCAGTGCTACTCGCAAATCAGGGTCCACATCATGGAGCAACGGTGACCTAGACCAGGTACACAGAAGGCAGGCAGGGGCTCTGTGCTGTACTTGTATTCCCCAGCCAGTAGGGAGGGGCGGGGCCAGGACCTCCACTGACACTCTGACCTCACCCCATGCAGCCTGTGTGCTTGGGACTCGGTAGGCTGCCAGGTGGGAGCTGAAATCTTAATGGGAGTGGCAGCTGGAGGTGTCGAGAGCCAGCGGATGGTGAGTCCCAGGAATCCAGAAGCAGGTAGGTGACAGTTCTCCCCATAATATATCCAAAAGCACTTGGGGGTTACTGCAATTGGCTTAGTGTTTCTTACGTTAGATTGTCCTCCATAAAAAAAATAATCACATTGTGATAAATTAAACAAGATGGATAAGTACAAGAAGCTTTTATCGATAAGATCCGCAAGGCCATAAATTTGTCTTTCAGTGCATGCAGACCCCCTGTCACTGGGGGATATGTAAGTTCAAGACTCAATGCACTATATTAGGCATATTATGATCAACATGTACATTGCTTACCATTGATCTTGTGACCAGCAAGTGAATTTTGTCTGCATGCACCGAAAACCACATTTCTGGCCTTGTGGCTGTTATCATTCAAAACTTCTTGTTCTTTTACATGTCCAAGCAGGTTTAATATGCAATGTAATTATTTTTTATGGAGGACAATGTCATGTGAAAAACACTAAGCCAAGTGCAGTAAGTCCCAAGTGCTTTTGGATATATTTTGGCTATGACTTCTACCCATCTCTCCAGGTTGTTATACCCTAGCTATGGACAATTACTTTTGGAGTCTTGAAATATTGATCGATTATTACAGAATATAGCACAAGATTATTAATGGTTTATTGGCTATTTCTTCTCCCCATATAGACTGCCTGTGGACAGTTCCTACACCCTGACCTTACTCATGGCTGTTGTTCTGTTCACCAATTAGAGCATGGGCCACATCTTCCACACATTTTTTTGACACTTGTTTACAAGCAAAAATATTTATTTTTTGCTAACAAATTACTTAGAACCCCCAATATATATATATATATATATATATATATATATATATATATATATATATATATATAAACCAGGGCAGGACTTAGGGTGGTGGGGCTCCTGGGCTTGAGTCACTTCCGGGCCCTACCCTTCTATACGTATGCACAGCTCTATAAAACAGAAATAGAAAAGGACAAGGTGTGCCAGACTCAGTGCAGTATTAGAGAACTTCTGTTTAATTGGACAAGACAAAACAGCCAAATGGCTACTCACAAAAGTAGATAATATATAAGCGTATAAGTGGGGGATACTGTACTGGTATTCTTCCTGGGTCCACGATTAATAAAAGCAATAAAAATGGATAAAATGATAATTACCGTATTTATCGGCGTATAACACGCACCCCAAGTTTAGGAGGGAATTTTAAGGAAAAAAACTTTTAGGGGGGAAGTTTAAGGAAAAAAACTTACATTTAAATGCCCATCAATGCAGCCTTATCAGTGTCCATCTGCAGTCCATCTTGCCCTAGTGTCATTTGCAGACATGTCAGTGTAGCCTTGCCCCAGTGTAGGGATGAGCTTCGCGTTCGAGTCGAACCCATGTTCGACTCAAACATCAGCTGTTCGATCGTTCACCGAATTGCGAACGTTATGGGCCGTTCGCGCCAAATTCGTGTGGCGTGTCACGGCCCATAATTCACTGTGGCTTCGCAGTGCATTGCTGGCTAATGATTGGCCAAGCATGCACTATGACCCGCATGCTTGGCCAATCACAGCACCGTCAGTAGAGAGAGCTGTAATTGGCCAAAGCCAGGGTGGCTTTGGCCAATTATGGTTCAGGGGGTTTAGAACACGCCCCACACTATATAAGGCCGCCTGCAAGGTGGCCCTGTGTAGTGTGTTCCGGCGTGCTGAGAGATAGAGAGAGAGAGACAGTGTCATTTCATTTGAGTTAGCTAGATTAGGCAGGACAGTCAGAGTGTGAGCTGCACTTACAGGGTATTGTGTATATATATATGCATCCCAGGTGTTGCATACATATATATACACTGTATTCAGTTTAGCTAGATCCGTTCCTGTTATCTTCCTACAGACAGGCAGGCTTGTCTTGTTACAGTATTTACAGCTACCTGAAGAAAATTGCTGGTGTTCTTTTGATCCTATTAGTACCACAGTCAGGCAGCTAGACTATTTACAGTTAGTGTAGTGCTTCCTCCTCACAGTTTTCAGCTAAAACTACAAGTTAGTGTAGTGAGACCTCTGCATAGTGTTCAGCTAAAGCTACAAATTAGGGTAGTGCGTCCTCCTCACAGTGTTCAGCTAAAACTACAAGTTAGTGTAGTGCGACCCCTGCACAGTGTTCAGCTAAAGCTACAAGTTAGTGTAGTGCGTCCTCCTCACAGTGTTCAGCTAAAATTACAAGTTAGTGTAGTGAGACCTCTGCACAGTGTTCAGCTAAAGCTACAAGTTAGGGTAGTGCGTCCTCCTCACAGTGTTCAGCTAAAACTACAAGTTAGTGTAATGTGACCTCTGCACAGTGTTCAGCTAAAGCTACAAGTTAGTGCAGTGCATCCTCCTCACAGTGTTCAGCTAAAACTACAAGTTAGTGTAGTGCGACCTCTGCATAGTGTTCAGCTAAAACTACAAGTTAGTGTAGTGCGACCTCTGCACAGTGTTCAGCTAAAGCTACAAGTTAGTGTAGTGCGTCCTCCTCACAGTGTTCAGCTAAATGTACAAGTTAGTGTAGTGCGACCTCTGCACAGTGTTCAGCTAAAGCTACAAGTTAGTGTAGTGCGTCCTCCTCACAGTGTTCAGCTAAAACTACAAGTTAGTGTAGTGAGACCTCTGCACAGTGTTCAGCTAAAGCTACAAGTTAGGGTAGTGCGTCCTCCTCACAGTGTTCAGCTAAAACTACAAGTTAGTGTAGTGAGACCTCTGCACAGTGTTCAGCTAAAGCTACAAGTTAGGGTAGTGCGTCCTCCTCACAGTGTTCAGCTAAAACTACAAGTTAGTGTAATGTGACCTCTGCACAGTGTTCAGCTAAAGCTACAAGTTAGTGTAGTGCGTCCTCCTCACAGTGTTCAGCTAAAACTACAAGTTAGTGTAGTGCGTCCTCCTCACAGTGTTCAGTTAAAACTACAAGTTAGTGTAGAGAGACCTCTGCACAGTGTTCAGCTAAAGCTACAAGTTAGTGCAGTGCATCCTCCTCACAGTGTTCAGCTAAAACTACAAGTTAGTGTAGTGCGACCTCTGCACAGTGTTCAGCTAAAACTACAAGTTAGTGTAGTGCGACCTCTGCACAGTGTTCAGCTAAAACTACAAGTTAGTGTAGTGAGACCTCTGCACAGTGTTCAGCTAAAGCTACAAGTTATGGTAGTGCGTCCTCCTCACAGTGTTCAGCTAAAACTACAAGTTAGTGTAGTGAGACCTCTGCACAGTGTTCAGCTAAAGCTATAAGTTAGGGTAGTGCGTCCTCCTCACAGTGTTCAGCTAAAACTACAAGTTAGTGTAATGTGACCTCTGCACAGTGTTCAGCTAAAGCTACAAGTTAGTGTGGTGCGTCCTCCTCACAGTGTTCAGCTAAAACTACAAGTTAGTGTAGTGCGACCTCTGCACAGTGTTCAGCTAAAGCTACAAGTTAGTGTAGTGAGACCTCTGCACAGTGTTCAGCTAAAGCTACAAGTTAGTGTAGTGCATCCTCCTTACAGTGTTCAGCTAAAGCTACAAGTTAGTTTAGTGTGACCTCTGCACAGTGTTCAGCTAAAGCTACAAGTTAGTGTAGTGCCTCCTCCTCACAGTGTTCAGCTAAAACTACAAGTTAGTGTAGTACGACCTCTGCACAGTGTTCAGCTAAAGCTACAAGTTAGTGTAGTGCGTCCTCCTCACAGTGTTCAGCTAAAACTACAAGTTAGTGTAGTGCGACCTCTGTACAGTGTTCAGCTAAAGCTGCAAGTTAGTGTAGTGCGTCCTGCTTACAGTGTTCAGCTAAAACTACAAGTTAGTGTAGTGCAACCTATGCACAGTGTTCAGCTAAAGCTACAAGTTAGTGTAGTGCGTCCTCCTCACAGTGTTCAGCTAAAACTACAAGTTAGTGTAGTGAGACCTATGCACAGTGTTCAGCTAAAGCTACAAGTTAGTGTAGTGCATCCTCCTCACAGTGTTCAGCTAAAGCTACAAGTTAGTGTAGTGTGTCCTCCTCACAGTGTTCAGCGAAAACTACAAGTTAGTGTAGTGCGACCTCTGCACAGTGTTCAGCTAAAGCTACAAGTTAGTGTAGTGCGTCCTCCTCACAGTGTTTAGCTAAAATTACAAGTTAGTGTAGTGAGACCTCTGCACAGTGTTCAGCTAAAGCTACAAGTTAGTGTAGTGCGTCCTCCTCACAGTGTTCAGCTAAAGCTACAAGTTAGTTTAGTGTGACCTCTGCACAGTGTTCAGCTAAAGCTACAAGTTAGGGTAGTGCGTCCTCCTCACAGTGTTCAGCTAAAACTACAAGTTAGTGTAGTGCGACCTCTGCACAGTGTTCAGCTAAAGCTACCAGTTAGTGTAGTGAGACCTCTGCACTGTGTTCAGCTAAAGCTACAAGTTAGTGTACTGCGTCCTCCTCACAGTGTTCAGCTAAAACTACAAGTTAGTGTAGTGAGACCTCTGCACAGTGTTCAGCTAAAGCTACAAGTTAGGGTAGTGCGTCCTCCTCACAGTGTTCAGCTAAAACTACAAGTTAGTGTAGTGCGACCTCTGCACAGTGTTCAGCTAAAGCTACAAGTTAGTGTGGTGCGTCCTCCTCACAGTGTTCAGCTAAAATTACAAGTTAGTGTAGTGCGACCTCTGCACAGTGTTCAGCTAAAGCTACCAGTTAGTGTAGTGAGACCTCTGCACAGTGTTCAGCTAAAGCTACCAGTTAGTGTAGTGAGACCTCTGCACAGTGTTCAGCTAAAGCTACAAGTTAGTGTAGTGCGTCCTGCTTACAGTGTTCAGCTAAAACTACAAGTTAGTGTAGTGCAACCTATGCACAGTGTTCAGCTAAAGCTACAAGTTAGTTTATTGCGTCCTCCTCACAGTGTTCAGCTAAAACTACAAGTTAGTGTAGTGCAACCTATGCACAGTGTTCAGCTAAAGCTACAAGTTAGTGTAGTGCATCCTCCTCACAGTGTTCAGCTAAAGCTACAAGTTAGTGTAGTGTGTCCTCCTCACAGTGTTTAGCGAAATCTACAAGTTAGTGTAGTGCGACCTCTGCACAGTGTTCAGCTAAAGCTACAAGTTAGGGTAGTGCGTCCTCCTCACAGTGTTCAGCTAAAGCTACAAGTTAGTTTAGTGTGACCTCTGCACAGTGTTTAGCTAAAGCTACAAGTTAGGGTAGTGCGTCCTCCTCACAGTGTTCAGCTAAAACTACAAGTTAGTTTAGTGTGACCTCTGCACAGTGTTCAGCTAAAGCTACAAGTTAGTGTAGTGTGTCCTGCTTACAGTGTTCAGCTAAAACTACAAGTTAGTGTAGTGCAACCTCTGCACTGTGTTCAGCTAAAGCTACAAGTTAGTGTAGTGCGTCCTCCTCACAGTGTTCAGCTAAAGCTACAAGTTAGTGTAGTGTGTCCTCCTCACAGTGTTCAGCGAAAACTACAAGTTAGTGTAGTGCAACCTCTGCACAGTGTTCAGCTAAAGCTACAAGTTAGTGTAGTGCGTCCTCCTCACAGTGTTCAGCTAAAATTACAAGTTATTGTAGTGAAACCTCTGCACAGTGTTCAGCTAAAGCTACAAGTTAGTGTAGTGCGTCCTCCTCACAGTGTTCAGCTAAAGCTACAAGTTAGTTTAGTGTGACCTCTGCACAGTGTTCAGCTAAAGCTACAAGTTAGGGTAGTGCGTCCTCCTCACAGTGTTCAGCTAAAACTACAAGTTAGTGTAGTGCGACCTCTGCACAGTGTTCAGCTAAAGCTACAAGTTAGTGTAGTGCGTCCTCCTCACAGTGTTCAGCTAAAAGTACAAGTTAGTGTAGTGAGACCTCTGCACAGTGTTCAGCTAAAGCTACAAGTTAGGGTAGTGCGTCCTCCTCACAGTGTTCAGCTAAAACTACAAGTTAGTGTAATGTGACCTCTGCACAGTGTTCAGCTAAAGCTACAAGTTAGTGTAGTGCGTCCTCCTCACAGTGTTCAGCTAAAACTACAAGTTAGTGTAGTGCGTCCTCCTCACAGTGTTCAGTTAAAACTACAAGTTAGTGTAGTGAGACCTCTGCACAGTGTTCAGCTAAAGCTACAAGTTAGTGCAGTGCATCCTCCTCACAGTGTTCAGCTAAAACTACAAGTTAGTGTAGTGCGACCTCTGCACAGTGTTCAGCTAAAACTACAAGTTAGTGTAGTGCGACCTCTGCACAGTGTTCAGCTAAAACTACAAGTTAGTGTAGTGAGACCTCTGCACAGTGTTCAGCTAAAGCTACAAGTTATGGTAGTGCGTCCTCCTCACAGTGTTCAGCTAAAACTACAAGTTAGTGTAGTGAGACCTCTGCACAGTGTTCAGCTAAAGCTACAAGTTAGGGTAGTGCGTCCTCCTCACAGTGTTCAGCTAAAACTACAAGTTAGTGTAGTGCGACCTCTGCACTGTGTTCAGCTAAAGCTACAAGTTAGTGTACTGCGTCCTCCTCACAGTGTTCAGCTAAAACTACAAGTTAGTGTAGTGAGACCTCTGCACAGTGTTCAGCTAAAGCTACAAGTTAGGGTAGTGCGTCCTCCTCACAGTGTTCAGCTAAAACTACAAGTTAGTGTAGTGCGACCTCTGCACAGTGTTCAGCTAAAGCTACAAGTTAGTGTAGTGCGTCCTCCTCACAGTGTTCAGCTAAAATTACAAGTTAGTGTAGTGCGACCTCTGCACAGTGTTCAGCTAAAGCTACCAGTTAGTGTAGTGAGACCTCTGCACAGTGTTCAGCTAAAGCTACAAGTTAGTGTAGTGCGTCCTGCTTACAGTGTTCAGCTAAAACTACAAGTTAGTGTAGTGCAACCTATGCACAGTGTTCAGCTAAAGCTACAAGTTAGTTTAGTGCGTCCTCCTCACAGTGTTCAGCTAAAACTACAAGTTAGTGTAGTGCAACCTATGCACAGTGTTCAGCTAAAGCTACAAGTTAGTGTAGTGCATCCTCCTCACAGTGTTCAGCTAAAGCTACAAGTTAGTGTAGTGTGTCCTCCTCACAGTGTTTAGCGAAAACTACAAGTTAGTGTAGTGCGACCTCTGCACAGTGTTCAGCTAAAGCTACAAGTTAGGGTAGTGCGTCCTCCTCACAGTGTTCAGCTAAAGCTACAAGTTAGTTTAGTGTGACCTCTGCACAGTGTTTAGCTAAAGCTACAAGTTAGGGTAGTGCGTCCTCCTCACAGTGTTCAGCTAAAACTACAAGTTAGTTTAGTGTGACCTCTGCACAGTGTTCAGCTAAAGCTACAAGTTAGTGTAGTGTGTCCTGCTTACAGTGTTCAGCTAAAACTACAAGTTAGTGTAGTGCAACCTCTGCACTGTGTTCAGCTAAAGCTACAAGTTAGTGTAGTGCGTCCTCCTCACAGTGTTCAGCTAAAGCTACAAGTTAGTGTAGTGTGTCCTCCTCACAGTGTTCAGCGAAAACTACAAGTTAGTGTAGTGCAACCTCTGCACAGTGTTCAGCTAAAGCTACAAGTTAGTGTAGTGCGTCCTCCTCACAGTGTTCAGCTAAAATTACAAGTTATTGTAGTGAAACCTCTGCACAGTGTTCAGCTAAAGCTACAAGTTAGTGTAGTGCGTCCTCCTCACAGTGTTCAGCTAAAAGTACAAGTTAGTGTAGTGAGACCTCTGCACAGTGTTCAGCTAAAGCTACAAGTTAGGGTAGTGCGTCCTCCTCACAGTGTTCAGCTAAAACTACAAGTTAGTGTAATGTGACCTCTGCACAGTGTTCAGCTAAAGCTACAAGTTAGTGTAGTGCGTCCTCCTCACAGTGTTCAGATAAAACTACAAGTTAGTGTAGTGCGTCCTCCTCACAGTGTTCAGTTAAAACTACAAGTTAGTGTAGTGAGACCTCTGCACAGTGTTCAGCTAAAGCTACAAGTTAGTGCAGTGCATCCTCCTCACAGTGTTCACCTAAAACTACAAGTTAGTGTAGTGCGACCTCTGCACAGTGTTCAGCTAAAACTACAAGTTAGTGTAGTGCGACCTCTGCACAGTGTTCAGCTAAAACTACAAGTTAGTGTAGTGAGACCTCTGCACAGTGTTCAGCTAAAGCTACAAGTTATGGTAGTGCGTCCTCCTCACAGTGTTCAGCTAAAACTACAAGTTAGTGTAGTGAGACCTCTGCACGGTGTTCAGCTAAAGCTATAAGTTTGGGTAGTGCGTCCTCCTCACAGTGTTCAGCTAAAACTACAAGTTAGTGTAATGTGACCTCTGCACAGTGTTCAGCTAAAGCTACAAGTTAGTGTAGTGCGTCCTCCTCACAGTGTTCAGCTAAAACTACAAGTTAGTGTAGTGCGACCTCTGCACAGTGTTCAGCTAAAGCTACAAGTTAGTGTAGTGAGACCTCTGCACAGTGTTCAGCTAAAGCTACAAGTTAGTGTAGTGCATCCTCCTTACAGTGTTCAGCTAAAGCTACAAGTTAGTTTAGTGTGACCTCTGCACAGTGTTCAGCTAAAGCTACAAGTTAGTGTAGTGCGTCCTCCTCACAGTGTTCAGCTAAAACTACAAGTTAGTGTAGTACGACCTCTGCACAGTGTTCAGCTAAAGCTACAAGTTAGTGTAGTGCGTCCTCCTCACAGTGTTCAGCTAAAACTACAAGTTAGTGTAGTGCGACCTCTGTACAGTGTTCAGCTAAAGCTACAAGTTAGTGTAGTGCGTCCTGCTTACAGTGTTCAGCTAAAACTACAAGTTAGTGTAGTGCAACCTATGCACAGTGTTCAGCTAAAGCTACAAGTTAGTGTAGTGCGTCCTCCTCACAGTGTTCAGCTAAAACTACAAGTTAGTGTAGTGAGACCTATGCACAGTGTTCAGCTAAAGCTACAAGTTAGTGTAGTGCATCCTCCTCACAGTGTTCAGCTAAAGCTACAAGTTAGTGTAGTGTGTCCTCCTCACAGTGTTCAGCGAAAACTACAAGTTAGTGTAGTGCGACCTCTGCACAGTGTTCAGCTAAAGCTACAAGTTAGTGTAGTGCGTCCTCCTCACAGTGTTTAGCTAAAATTACAAGTTAGTGTAGTGAGACCTCTGCACAGTGTTCAGCTAAAGCTACAAGTTAGTGTAGTGCGTCCTCCTCACAGTGTTCAGCTAAAGCTACAAGTTAGTTTAGTGTGACCTCTGCACAGTGTTCAGCTAAAGCTACAAGTTAGGGTAGTGCGTCCTCCTCACAGTGTTCAGCTAAAACTACAAGTTAGTGTAGTGCGACCTCTGCACTGTGTTCAGCTAAAGCTACAAGTTAGTGTACTGCGTCCTCCTCACAGTGTTCAGCTAAAACTACAAGTTAGTGTAGTGAGACCTCTGCACAGTGTTCAGCAAAAGCTACAAGTTAGGGTAGTGCGTCCTCCTCACAGTGTTCAGCTAAAACTACAAGTTAGTGTAGTGCGACCTCTGCACAGTGTTCAGCTAAAGCTACACGTTAGTGTAGTGCGTACTCCTCACAGTGTTCAGCTAAAACTACAAGTTAGTGTAGTGCGACCTCTGCACAGTGTTCAGCTAAAGCTACCAGTTAGTGTAGTGAGACCTCTGCACAGTGTTCAGCTAAAGCTACAAGTTAGTGTAGTGCATCCTGCTTACAGTGTTCAGCTAAAACTACAAGTTAGTGTAGTGCAACCTATGCACAGTGTTCAGCTAAAGCTACAAGTTAGTTTAGTGCGTCCTCCTCACAGTGATCAGCTAAAACTACAAGTTAGTGTAGTGCAACCTATGCACAGTGTTCAGCTAAAACTACAAGTTAGTGTAGTGCGACCTCTGCACAGTGTTCAGCTAAAGCTACAAGTTAGTGTAGTGAGACCTCTGCACAGTGTTCAGCTAAAGCTACAAGTTAGTGTAGTGCATCCTCCTTACAGTGTTCAGCTAAAGCTACAAGTTAGTTTAGTGTGACCTCTGCACAGTGTTCAGCTAAAGCTACAAGTTAGTGTAGTGCGTCCTCCTCACAGTGTTCAGCTAAAACTACAAGTTAGTGTAGTACGACCTCTGCACAGTGTTCAGCTAAAGCTACAAGTTAGTGTAGTGCGTCCTCCTCACAGTGTTCAGCTAAAACTACAAGTTAGTGTAGTGCGACCTCTGTACAGTGTTCAGCTAAAGCTACAAGTTAGTGTAGTGCGTCCTGCTTACAGTGTTCAGCTAAAACTACAAGTTAGTGTAGTGCAACCTATGCACAGTGTTCAGCTAAAGCTACAAGTTAGTGTAGTGCGTCCTCCTCACAGTGTTCAGCTAAAACTACAAGTTAGTGTAGTGAGACCTATGCACAGTGTTCAGCTAAAGCTACAAGTTAGTGTAGTGCATCCTCCTCACAGTGTTCAGCTAAAGCTACAAGTTAGTGTAGTGTGTCCTCCTCACAGTGTTCAGCGAAAACTACAAGTTAGTGTAGTGCGACCTCTGCACAGTGTTCAGCTAAAGCTACAAGTTAGTGTAGTGCGTCCTCCTCACAGTGTTTAGCTAAAATTACAAGTTAGTGTAGTGAGACCTCTGCACAGTGTTCAGCTAAAGCTACAAGTTAGTGTAGTGCGTCCTCCTCACAGTGTTCAGCTAAAGCTACAAGTTAGTTTAGTGTGACCTCTGCACAGTGTTCAGCTAAAGCTACAAGTTAGGGTAGTGCGTCCTCCTCACAGTGTTCAGCTAAAACTACAAGTTAGTGTAATGCGACCTCTGCACTGTGTTCAGCTAAAGCTACAAGTTAGTGTACTGCGTCCTCCTCACAGTGTTCAGCTAAAACTACAAGTTAGTGTAGTGAGACCTCTGCACAGTGTTCAGCTAAAGCTACAAGTTAGGGTAGTGCGTCCTCCTCACAGTGTTCAGCTAAAACTACAAGTTAGTGTAGTGCGACCTCTTCACAGTGTTCAGCTAAAGCTACAAGTTAGTGTAGTGCGTCCTCCTCACAGTGTTCAGCTAAAACTACAAGTTAGTGTAGTGCGACCTCTGCACAGTGTTCAGCTAAAGCTACCAGTTAGTGTAGTGAGACCTCTGCACAGTGTTCAGCTAAAGCTACAAGTTAGTGTAGTGCGTCCTGCTTACAGTGTTCAGCTAAAACTACAAGTTAGTGTAGTGCAACCTATGCACAGTGTTCAGCTAAAGCTACAAGTTAGTTTAGTGCGTCCTCCTCACAGTGATCAGCTAAAACTACAAGTTAGTGTAGTGCAACCTATGCACAGTGTTCAGCTAAAGCTACAAGTTAGTGTAGTGCATCCTCCTCACAGTGTTCAGCTAAAGCTACAAGTTAGTGTAGTGTGTCCTCCTCACAGTGTTTAGCGAAAACTACAAGTTAGTGTAGTGCGACCTCTGCACAGTGTTCAGCTAAAGCTACAAGTTAGGGTAGTGCGTCCTCCTCACAGTGTTCAGCTAAAGCTACAAGTTAGTTTAGTGTGACCTCTGCACAGTGCTTAGCTAAAGCTACAAGTTAGGGTAGTGCGTCCTCCTCACAGTGTTCAGCTAAAACTACAAGTTAGTTTAGTGTGACCTCTGCACAGTGTTCAGCTAAAGCTACAAGTTAGTGTAGTGTGTCCTGCTTACAGTGTTCAGCTAAAACTACAAGTTAGTGTAGTGCAACCTCTGCACTGTGTTCAGCTAAAGCTACAAGTTAGTGTAGTGCGTCCTCCTCACAGTGTTCAGCTAAAGCTACAAGTTAGTGTAGTGTGTCCTCCTCACAGTGTTCAGCGAAAACTACAAGTTAGTGTAGTGCAACCTCTGCACAGTGTTAAGCTAAAGCTACAAGTTAGTGTAGTGCGTCCTCCTCACAGTGTTCAGCTAAAATTACAAGTTATTGTAGTGAAACCTGTGCACAGTGTTCAGCTAAAGCTACAAGTTAGTGTAGTTCGTCCTCCTCACAGTGTTCAGCTAAAGCTACAAGTTAGTTTAGTGTGACCTCTGCACAGTGTTCAGCTAAAGCTACAAGTTAGGGTAGTGCGTCCTCCTCACAGTGTTCAGCTAAAACTACAAGTTAGTGTAGTGCGACCTCTGCACAGTGTTCAGCTAAAGCTACAAGTTAGTGTAGTGCGTCCTCCTCACAGTGTTCAGCTAAAAGTACAAGTTAGTGTAGTGAGACCTCTGCACAGTGTTCAGCTAAAGCTACAAGTTAGGGTAGTGCGTCCTCCTCACAGTGTTCAGCTAAAACTACAAGTTAGTGTAATGTGACCTCTGCACAGTGTTCAGCTAAAGCTACAAGTTAGTGTAGTGCGTCCTCCTCACAGTGTTCAGATAAAACTACAAGTTAGTGTAGTGCGTCCTCCTCACAGTGTTCAGCTAAATGTACAAGTTATGGTAGTGCGTCCTCCTCACAGTGTTCAGCTAAAACTACAAGTTAGTGTAGTGCGACCTCTGCACAGTGTTCAGCTAAAACTACAAGTTAGTGTAGTGCGACCTCTGCACAGTGTTCAGCTAAAACTACAAGTTAGTGTAGTGAGACCTCTGCACAGTGTTCAGCTAAAGCTACAAGTTATGGTAGTGCGTCCTCCTCACAGTGTTCAGCTAAAACTACAAGTTAGTGTAGTGAGACCTCTGCACAGTGTTCAGCTAAAGCTATAAGTTAGGGTAGTGCGTCCTCCTCACAGTGTTCAGCTAAAACTACAAGTTAGTGTAGTGCGTCCTCCTCACAGTGTTCAGTTAAAACTACAAGTTAGTGTAGTGAGACCTCTGCACAGTGTTCAGCTAAAGCTACAAGTTAGTGCAGTGCATCCTCCTCACAGTTTTCAGCTAAAACTACAAGTTAGTGTAGTGCGACCTCTGCACAGTGTTCAGCTAAAACTACAAGTTAGCGTAGTGCGACCTCTGCACAGTGTTCAGCTAAAACTACAAGTTAGTGCAATGTGACCTCTGCACAGTGTTCAGCTAAAGCTACAAGTTAGTGTAGTGCGTCCTCCTCACAGTGTTCAGCTAAAACTACAAGTTAGTGTAGTGAGACCTCTGCACAGTGTTCAGCTAAAGCTACAAGTTAGTGTAGTGCATCCTCCTTACAGTGTTCAGCTAAAGCTACAAGTTAGTTTAGTGTGACCTCTGCACAGTGTTCAGCTAAAGCTACAAGTTAGTGTAGTGCGTCCTCCTCACAGTGTTCAGCTAAAACTACAAGTTAGTGTAGTACGACCTCTGCACAGTGTTCAGCTAAAGCTACAAGTTAGTGTAGTGCGTCCTCCTCACAGTGTTCAGCTAAAACTACAAGTTAGTGTAGTGCGACCTCTGTACAGTGTTCAGCTAAAGCTACAAGTTAGTGTAGTGCGTCCTGCTTACAGTGTTCAGCTAAAACTACAAGTTAGTGTAGTGCAACCTATGCACAGTGTTCAGCTAAAGCTACAAGTTAGTGTAGTGCGTCCTCCTCACAGTGTTCAGCTAAAACTACAAGTTAGTGTAGTGAGACCTATGCACAGTGTTCAGCTAAAGCTACAAGTTAGTGTAGTCCATCCTCCTCACAGTGTTCAGCTAAAGCTACAAGTTAGTGTAGTGTGTCCTCCTCACAGTGTTCAGCGAAAACTACAAGTTAGTGTAGTGCGACCTCTGCACAGTGTTCAGCTAAAGCTACAAGTTAGTGTAGTGCGTCCTCCTCACAGTGTTTAGCTAAAATTACAAGTTAGTGTAGTGAGACCTCTGCACAGTGTTCAGCTAAAGCTACAAGTTAGTTTAGTGTGACCTCTGCACAGTGTTTAGCTAAAGCTACAAGTTAGGGTAGTGCGTCCTGCTTACAGTGTTCAGCTAAAACTACAAGTTAGTGTAGTGCAACCTATGCACAGTGTTCAGCTAAAGCTACAAGTTAGTGTAGTGTGTCCTGCTTACAGTGTTCAGCTAAAACTACAAGTTAGTGTAGTGCAACCTCTGCACTGTGTTCAGCTAAAGCTACAAGTTAGTGTACTGCGTCCTCCTCACAGTGTTCAGCTAAAGCTACAAGTTAGTTTAGTGTGACCTCTGCACAGTGTTCAGCTAAAACTACAAGTTAGTGTAGTGAGACCTATGCACAGTGTTCAGCTAAAGCTACAAGTTAGTGTAGTGCATCCTCCTCACAGTGTTCAGCTAAAGCTACAAGTTAGTGTAGTGTGTCCTCCTCACAGTGTTCAGCGAAAACTACAAGTTAGTGTAGTGCGACCTCTGCACAGTGTTCAGCTAAAGCTACAAGTTAGTGTAGTGCGTCCTCCTCACAGTGTTTAGCTAAAATTACAAGTTAGTGTAGTGAGACCTCTGCACAGTGTTCAGCTAAAGCTACAAGTTAGTGTAGTGCGTCCTCCTCACAGTGTTCAGCTAAAGCTACAAGTTAGTTTAGTGTGACCTCTGCACAGTGTTCAGCTAAAGCTACAAGTTAGGGTAGTGCGTCCTCCTCACAGTGTTCAGCTAAAACTACAAGTTAGTGTAGTGCGACCTCTGCACAGTGTTCAGCTAAAGCTACAAGTTAGTGTACTGCGTCCTCCTCACAGTGTTCAGCTAAAACTACAAGTTAGTGTAGTGAGACCTCTGCACAGTGTTCAGCTAAAGCTACAAGTTAGGGTAGTGCGTCCTCCTCACAGTGTTCAGCTAAAACTACAAGTTAGTGTAGTGCGACCTCTGCACAGTGTTCAGCTAAAGCTACAAGTTAGTGTAGTGCGTCCTCCTCACAGTTTTCAGCTAAAAATACAAGTTAGTGTAGTGCGACCTCTGCACAGTGTTCAGCTAAAGCTACCAGTTAGTGTAGTGAGACCTCTGCACAGTGTTCAGCTAAAGCTACAAGTTAGTGTAGTGCGTCCTGCTTACAGTGTTCAGCTAAAACTACAAGTTAGTGTAGTGCAACCTATGCACAGTGTTCAGCTAAAGCTACAAGTTAGTTTAGTGCGTCCTCCTCACAGTGTTCAGCTAAAACTACAAGTTAGTGTAGTGAGACCTATGCACAGTGTTCAGCTAAAGCTACAAGTTAGTGTAGTGCATCCACCTCACAGTGTTCAGCTAAAGCTACAAGTTAGTGTAGTGTGTCCTCCTCACAGTGTTCAGCAAAAACTACAAGTTAGTGTAGTGCGACCTCTGCACAGTGTTCAGCTAAAGCTACAAGTTAGGGTAGTGCGTCCTCCTCACAGTGTTCAGCTAAAGCTACAAGTTAGTTTAGTGTGACCTCTGCACAGTGTTTAGCTAAAGCTACAAGTTAGGGTAGTGCGTCCTCCTCACAGTGTTCAGCTAAAACTACAAGTTAGTTTAGTGTGACCTCTGCACAGTGTTCAGCTAAAGCTACAAGTTAGTGTAGTGTGTCCTGCTTACAGTGTTCAGCTAAAACTACAAGTTAGTGTAGTGCAACCTCTGCACTGTGTTCAGCTAAAGCTACAAGTTAGTGTAGTGCGTCCTCCTCACAGTGTTCAGCTAAAGCTACAAGTTAGTGTAGTGTGTCCTCCTCACAGTGTTCAGCGAAAACTACAAGTTAGTGTAGTGCAACCTCTGCACAGTGTTCAGCTAAAGCTACAAGTTAGTGTAGTGCGTCCTCCTCACAGTGTTCAGCTAAAATTACAAGTTATTGTAGTGAAACCTCTGCACAGTGTTCAGCTAAAGCTACAAGTTAGTGTAGTGCGTCCTCCTCACAGTGTTCAGCTAAAGCTACAAGTTAGTTTAGTGTGACCTCTGCACAGTGTTCAGCTAAAGCTACAAGTTAGGGTAGTGCGTCCTCCTCACAGTGTTCAGCTAAAACTACAAGTTAGTGTAGTGCGACCTCTGCACAGTGTTCAGCTAAAGCTACAAGTTAGTGTAGTGCGTCCTCCTCACAGTGTTCAGCTAAAAGTACAAGTTAGTGTAGTGAGACCTCTGCACAGTGTTCAGCTAAAGCTACAAGTTAGGGTAGTGCGTCCTCCTCACAGTGTTCAGCTAAAACTACAAGTTAGTGTAATGTGACCTCTGCACAGTGTTCAGCTAAAGCTACAAGTTAGTGTAGTGCGTCCTCCTCACAGTGTTCAGCTAAAACTACAAGTTAGTGTAGTGCGTCCTCCTCACAGTGTTCAGTTAAAACTACAAGTTAGTGTAGTGAGACCTCTGCACAGTGTTCAGCTAAAGCTACAAGTTAGTGCAGTGCATCCTCCTCACAGTGTTCAGCTAAAACTACAAGTTAGTGTAGTGCGACCTCTGCACAGTGTTCAGCTAAAACTACAAGTTAGTGTAGTGCGACCTCTGCACAGTGTTCAGCTAAAACTACAAGTTAGTGTAGTGAGACCTCTGCACAGTGTTCAGCTAAAGCTACAAGTTATGGTAGTGCGTCCTCCTCACAGTGTTCAGCTAAAACTACAAGTTAGTGTAGTGAGACCTCTGCACAGTGTTCAGCTAAAGCTACAAGTTAGGGTAGTGCGTCCTCCTCACAGTGTTCAGCTAAAACTACAAGTTAGTGTAGTGCGACCTCTGCACTGTGTTCAGCTAAAGCTACAAGTTAGTGTACTGCGTCCTCCTCACAGTGTTCAGCTAAAACTACAAGTTAGTGTAGTGAGACCTCTGCACAGTGTTCAGCTAAAGCTACAAGTTAGGGTAGTGCGTCCTCCTCACAGTGTTCAGCTAAAACTACAAGTTAGTGTAGTGCGACCTCTGCACAGTGTTCAGCTAAAGCTACAAGTTAGTGTAGTGCGTCCTCCTCACAGTGTTCAGCTAAAATTACAAGTTAGTGTAGTGCGACCTCTGCACAGTGTTCAGCTAAAGCTACCAGTTAGTGTAGTGAGACCTCTGCACAGTGTTCAGCTAAAGCTACAAGTTAGTGTAGTGCGACCTGCTTACAGTGTTCAGCTAAAACTACAAGTTAGTGTAGTGCAACCTATGCACAGTGTTCAGCTAAAGCTACAAGTTAGTTTAGTGCGTCCTCCTCACAGTGTTCAGCTAAAACTACAAGTTAGTGTAGTGCAACCTATGCACAGTGTTCAGCTAAAGCTACAAGTTAGTGTAGTGCATCCTCCTCACAGTGTTCAGCTAAAGCTACAAGTTAGTGTAGTGTGTCCTCCTCACAGTGTTTAGCGAAAACTACAAGTTAGTGTAGTGCGACCTCTGCACAGTGTTCAGCTAAAGCTACAAGTTAGGGTAGTGCGTCCTCCTCACAGTGTTCAGCTAAAGCTACAAGTTAGTTTAGTGTGACCTCTGCACAGTGTTTAGCTAAAGCTACAAGTTAGGGTAGTGCGTCCTCCTCACAGTGTTCAGCTAAAACTACAAGTTAGTTTAGTGTGACCTCTGCACAGTGTTCAGCTAAAGCTACAAGTTAGTGTAGTGTGTCCTGCTTACAGTGTTCAGCTAAAACTACAAGTTAGTGTAGTGCAACCTCTGCACTGTGTTCAGCTAAAGCTACAAGTTAGTGTAGTGCGTCCTCCTCACAGTGTTCAGCTAAAGCTACAAGTTAGTGTAGTGTGTCCTCCTCACAGTGTTCAGCGAAAACTACAAGTTAGTGTAGTGCAACCTCTGCACAGTGTTCAGCTAAAGCTACAAGTTAGTGTAGTGCGTCCTCCTCACAGTGTTCAGCTAAAATTACAAGTTATTGTAGTGAAACCTCTGCACAGTGTTCAGCTAAAGCTACAAGTTAGTGTAGTGCGTCCTCCTCACAGTGTTCAGCTAAAAGTACAAGTTAGTGTAGTGAGACCTCTGCACAGTGTTCAGCTAAAGCTACAAGTTAGGGTAGTGCGTCCTCCTCACAGTGTTCAGCTAAAACTACAAGTTAGTGTAATGTGACCTCTGCACAGTGTTCAGCTAAAGCTACAAGTTAGTGTAGTGCGTCCTCCTCACAGTGTTCAGATAAAACTACAAGTTAGTGTAGTGCGTCCTCCTCACAGTGTTCAGTTAAAACTACAAGTTAGTGTAGTGAGACCTCTGCACAGTGTTCAGCTAAAGCTACAAGTTAGTGCAGTGCATCCTCCTCACAGTGTTCACCTAAAACTACAAGTTAGTGTAGTGCGACCTCTGCACAGTGTTCAGCTAAAACTACAAGTTAGTGTAGTGCGACCTCTGCACAGTGTTCAGCTAAAACTACAAGTTAGTGTAGTGAGACCTCTGCACAGTGTTCAGCTAAAGCTACAAGTTATGGTAGTGCGTCCTCCTCACAGTGTTCAGCTAAAACTACAAGTTAGTGTAGTGAGACCTCTGCACGGTGTTCAGCTAAAGCTATAAGTTTGGGTAGTGCGTCCTCCTCACAGTGTTCAGCTAAAACTACAAGTTAGTGTAATGTGACCTCTGCACAGTGTTCAGCTAAAGCTACAAGTTAGTGTAGTGCGTCCTCCTCACAGTGTTCAGCTAAAACTACAAGTTAGTGTAGTGCGACCTCTGCACAGTGTTCAGCTAAAGCTACAAGTTAGTGTAGTGAGACCTCTGCACAGTGTTCAGCTAAAGCTACAAGTTAGTGTAGTGCATCCTCCTTACAGTGTTCAGCTAAAGCTACAAGTTAGTTTAGTGTGACCTCTGCACAGTGTTCAGCTAAAGCTACAAGTTAGTGTAGTGCGTCCTCCTCACAGTGTTCAGCTAAAACTACAAGTTAGTGTAGTACGACCTCTGCACAGTGTTCAGCTAAAGCTACAAGTTAGTGTAGTGCGTCCTCCTCACAGTGTTCAGCTAAAACTACAAGTTAGTGTAGTGCGACCTCTGTACAGTGTTCAGCTAAAGCTACAAGTTAGTGTAGTGCGTCCTGCTTACAGTGTTCAGCTAAAACTACAAGTTAGTGTAGTGCAACCTATGCACAGTGTTCAGCTAAAGCTACAAGTTAGTGTAGTGCGTCCTCCTCACAGTGTTCAGCTAAAACTACAAGTTAGTGTAGTGAGACCTATGCACAGTGTTCAGCTAAAGCTACAAGTTAGTGTAGTGCATCCTCCTCACAGTGTTCAGCTAAAGCTACAAGTTAGTGTAGTGTGTCCTCCTCACAGTGTTCAGCGAAAACTACAAGTTAGTGTAGTGCGACCTCTGCACAGTGTTCAGCTAAAGCTACAAGTTAGTGTAGTGCGTCCTCCTCACAGTGTTTAGCTAAAATTACAAGTTAGTGTAGTGAGACCTCTGCACAGTGTTCAGCTAAAGCTACAAGTTAGTGTAGTGCGTCCTCCTCACAGTGTTCAGCTAAAGCTACAAGTTAGTTTAGTGTGACCTCTGCACAGTGTTCAGCTAAAGCTACAAGTTAGGGTAGTGCGTCCTCCTCACAGTGTTCAGCTAAAACTACAAGTTAGTGTAGTGCGACCTCTGCACTGTGTTCAGCTAAAGCTACAAGTTAGTGTACTGCGTCCTCCTCACAGTGTTCAGCTAAAACTACAAGTTAGTGTAGTGAGACCTCTGCACAGTGTTCAGCAAAAGCTACAAGTTAGGGTAGTGCGTCCTCCTCACAGTGTTCAGCTAAAACTACAAGTTAGTGTAGTGCGACCTCTGCACAGTGTTCAGCTAAAGCTACACGTTAGTGTAGTGCGTACTCCTCACAGTGTTCAGCTAAAACTACAAGTTAGTGTAGTGCGACCTCTGCACAGTGTTCAGCTAAAGCTACCAGTTAGTGTAGTGAGACCTCTGCACAGTGTTCAGCTAAAGCTACAAGTTAGTGTAGTGCATCCTGCTTACAGTGTTCAGCTAAAACTACAAGTTAGTGTAGTGCAACCTATGCACAGTGTTCAGCTAAAGCTACAAGTTAGTTTAGTGCGTCCTCCTCACAGTGATCAGCTAAAACTACAAGTTAGTGTAGTGCAACCTATGCACAGTGTTCAGCTAAAACTACAAGTTAGTGTAGTGCGACCTCTGCACAGTGTTCAGCTAAAGCTACAAGTTAGTGTAGTGAGACCTCTGCACAGTGTTCAGCTAAAGCTACAAGTTAGTGTAGTGCATCCTCCTTACAGTGTTCAGCTAAAGCTACAAGTTAGTTTAGTGTGACCTCTGCACAGTGTTCAGCTAAAGCTACAAGTTAGTGTAGTGCGTCCTCCTCACAGTGTTCAGCTAAAACTACAAGTTAGTGTAGTACGACCTCTGCACAGTGTTCAGCTAAAGCTACAAGTTAGTGTAGTGCGTCCTCCTCACAGTGTTCAGCTAAAACTACAAGTTAGTGTAGTGCGACCTCTGTACAGTGTTCAGCTAAAGCTACAAGTTAGTGTAGTGCGTCCTGCTTACAGTGTTCAGCTAAAACTACAAGTTAGTGTAGTGCAACCTATGCACAGTGTTCAGCTAAAGCTACAAGTTAGTGTAGTGCGTCCTCCTCACAGTGTTCAGCTAAAACTACAAGTTAGTGTAGTGAGACCTATGCACAGTGTTCAGCTAAAGCTACAAGTTAGTGTAGTGCATCCTCCTCACAGTGTTCAGCTAAAGCTACAAGTTAGTGTAGTGTGTCCTCCTCACAGTGTTCAGCGAAAACTACAAGTTAGTGTAGTGCGACCTCTGCACAGTGTTCAGCTAAAGCTACAAGTTAGTGTAGTGCGTCCTCCTCACAGTGTTTAGCTAAAATTACAAGTTAGTGTAGTGAGACCTCTGCACAGTGTTCAGCTAAAGCTACAAGTTAGTGTAGTGCGTCCTCCTCACAGTGTTCAGCTAAAGCTACAAGTTAGTTTAGTGTGACCTCTGCACAGTGTTCAGCTAAAGCTACAAGTTAGGGTAGTGCGTCCTCCTCACAGTGTTCAGCTAAAACTACAAGTTAGTGTAATGCGACCTCTGCACTGTGTTCAGCTAAAGCTACAAGTTAGTGTACTGCGTCCTCCTCACAGTGTTCAGCTAAAACTACAAGTTAGTGTAGTGAGACCTCTGCACAGTGTTCAGCTAAAGCTACAAGTTAGGGTAGTGCGTCCTCCTCACAGTGTTCAGCTAAAACTACAAGTTAGTGTAGTGCGACCTCTTCACAGTGTTCAGCTAAAGCTACAAGTTAGTGTAGTGCGTCCTCCTCACAGTGTTCAGCTAAAACTACAAGTTAGTGTAGTGCGACCTCTGCACAGTGTTCAGCTAAAGCTACCAGTTAGTGTAGTGAGACCTCTGCACAGTGTTCAGCTAAAGCTACAAGTTAGTGTAGTGCGTCCTGCTTACAGTGTTCAGCTAAAACTACAAGTTAGTGTAGTGCAACCTATGCACAGTGTTCAGCTAAAGCTACAAGTTAGTTTAGTGCGTCCTCCTCACAGTGATCAGCTAAAACTACAAGTTAGTGTAGTGCAACCTATGCACAGTGTTCAGCTAAAGCTACAAGTTAGTGTAGTGCATCCTCCTCACAGTGTTCAGCTAAAGCTACAAGTTAGTGTAGTGTGTCCTCCTCACAGTGTTTAGCGAAAACTACAAGTTAGTGTAGTGCGACCTCTGCACAGTGTTCAGCTAAAGCTACAAGTTAGGGTAGTGCGTCCTCCTCACAGTGTTCAGCTAAAGCTACAAGTTAGTTTAGTGTGACCTCTGCACAGTGCTTAGCTAAAGCTACAAGTTAGGGTAGTGCGTCCTCCTCACAGTGTTCAGCTAAAACTACAAGTTAGTTTAGTGTGACCTCTGCACAGTGTTCAGCTAAAGCTACAAGTTAGTGTAGTGTGTCCTGCTTACAGTGTTCAGCTAAAACTACAAGTTAGTGTAGTGCAACCTCTGCACTGTGTTCAGCTAAAGCTACAAGTTAGTGTAGTGCGTCCTCCTCACAGTGTTCAGCTAAAGCTACAAGTTAGTGTAGTGTGTCCTCCTCACAGTGTTCAGCGAAAACTACAAGTTAGTGTAGTGCAACCTCTGCACAGTGTTCAGCTAAAGCTACAAGTTAGTGTAGTGCGTCCTCCTCACAGTGTTCAGCTAAAATTACAAGTTATTGTAGTGAAACCTGTGCACAGTGTTCAGCTAAAGCTACAAGTTAGTGTAGTTCGTCCTCCTCACAGTGTTCAGCTAAAGCTACAAGTTAGTTTAGTGTGACCTCTGCACAGTGTTCAGCTAAAGCTACAAGTTAGGGTAGTGCGTCCTCCTCACAGTGTTCAGCTAAAACTACAAGTTAGTGTAGTGCGACCTCTGCACAGTGTTCAGCTAAAGCTACAAGTTAGTGTAGTGCGTCCTCCTCACAGTGTTCAGCTAAAAGTACAAGTTAGTGTAGTGAGACCTCTGCACAGTGTTCAGCTAAAGCTACAAGTTAGGGTAGTGCGTCCTCCTCACAGTGTTCAGCTAAAACTACAAGTTAGTGTAATGTGACCTCTGCACAGTGTTCAGCTAAAGCTACAAGTTAGTGTAGTGCGTCCTCCTCACAGTGTTCAGATAAAACTACAAGTTAGTGTAGTGCGTCCTCCTCACAGTGTTCAGCTAAATGTACAAGTTATGGTAGTGCGTCCTCCTCACAGTGTTCAGCTAAAACTACAAGTTAGTGTAGTGCGACCTCTGCACAGTGTTCAGCTAAAACTACAAGTTAGTGTAGTGCGACCTCTGCACAGTGTTCAGCTAAAACTACAAGTTAGTGTAGTGAGACCTCTGCACAGTGTTCAGCTAAAGCTACAAGTTATGGTAGTGCGTCCTCCTCACAGTGTTCAGCTAAAACTACAAGTTAGTGTAGTGAGACCTCTGCACAGTGTTCAGCTAAAGCTATAAGTTAGGGTAGTGCGTCCTCCTCACAGTGTTCAGCTAAAACTACAAGTTAGTGTAGTGCGTCCTCCTCACAGTGTTCAGTTAAAACTACAAGTTAGTGTAGTGAGACCTCTGCACAGTGTTCAGCTAAAGCTACAAGTTAGTGCAGTGCATCCTCCTCACAGTTTTCAGCTAAAACTACAAGTTAGTGTAGTGCGACCTCTGCACAGTGTTCAGCTAAAACTACAAGTTAGTGTAGTGCGACCTCTGCACAGTGTTCAGCTAAAACTACAAGTTAGTGCAATGTGACCTCTGCACAGTGTTCAGCTAAAGCTACAAGTTAGTGTAGTGCGTCCTCCTCACAGTGTTCAGCTAAAACTACAAGTTAGTGTAGTGAGACCTCTGCACAGTGTTCAGCTAAAGCTACAAGTTAGTGTAGTGCATCCTCCTTACAGTGTTCAGCTAAAGCTACAAGTTAGTTTAGTGTGACCTCTGCACAGTGTTCAGCTAAAGCTACAAGTTAGTGTAGTGCGTCCTCCTCACAGTGTTCAGCTAAAACTACAAGTTAGTGTAGTACGACCTCTGCACAGTGTTCAGCTAAAGCTACAAGTTAGTGTAGTGCGTCCTCCTCACAGTGTTCAGCTAAAACTACAAGTTAGTGTAGTGCGACCTCTGTACAGTGTTCAGCTAAAGCTACAAGTTAGTGTAGTGCGTCCTGCTTACAGTGTTCAGCTAAAACTACAAGTTAGTGTAGTGCAACCTATGCACAGTGTTCAGCTAAAGCTACAAGTTAGTGTAGTGCGTCCTCCTCACAGTGTTCAGCTAAAACTACAAGTTAGTGTAGTGAGACCTATGCACAGTGTTCAGCTAAAGCTACAAGTTAGTGTAGTCCATCCTCCTCACAGTGTTCAGCTAAAGCTACAAGTTAGTGTAGTGTGTCCTCCTCACAGTGTTCAGCGAAAACTACAAGTTAGTGTAGTGCGACCTCTGCACAGTGTTCAGCTAAAGCTACAAGTTAGTGTAGTGCGTCCTCCTCACAGTGTTTAGCTAAAATTACAAGTTAGTGTAGTGAGACCTCTGCACAGTGTTCAGCTAAAGCTACAAGTTAGTTTAGTGTGACCTCTGCACAGTGTTTAGCTAAAGCTACAAGTTAGGGTAGTGCGTCCTGCTTACAGTGTTCAGCTAAAACTACAAGTTAGTGTAGTGCAACCTATGCACAGTGTTCAGCTAAAGCTACAAGTTAGTGTAGTGTGTCCTGCTTACAGTGTTCAGCTAAAACTACAAGTTAGTGTAGTGCAACCTCTGCACTGTGTTCAGCTAAAGCTACAAGTTAGTGTACTGCGTCCTCCTCACAGTGTTCAGCTAAAGCTACAAGTTAGTTTAGTGTGACCTCTGCACAGTGTTCAGCTAAAACTACAAGTTAGTGTAGTGAGACCTATGCACAGTGTTCAGCTAAAGCTACAAGTTAGTGTAGTGCATCCTCCTCACAGTGTTCAGCTAAAGCTACAAGTTAGTGTAGTGTGTCCTCCTCACAGTGTTCAGCGAAAACTACAAGTTAGTGTAGTGCGACCTCTGCACAGTGTTCAGCTAAAGCTACAAGTTAGTGTAGTGCGTCCTCCTCACAGTGTTTAGCTAAAATTACAAGTTAGTGTAGTGAGACCTCTGCACAGTGTTCAGCTAAAGCTACAAGTTAGTGTAGTGCGTCCTCCTCACAGTGTTCAGCTAAAGCTACAAGTTAGTTTAGTGTGACCTCTGCACAGTGTTCAGCTAAAGCTACAAGTTAGGGTAGTGCGTCCTCCTCACAGTGTTCAGCTAAAACTACAAGTTAGTGTAGTGCGACCTCTGCACAGTGTTCAGCTAAAGCTACAAGTTAGTGTACTGCGTCCTCCTCACAGTGTTCAGCTAAAACTACAAGTTAGTGTAGTGAGACCTCTGCACAGTGTTCAGCTAAAGCTACAAGTTAGGGTAGTGCGTCCTCCTCACAGTGTTCAGCTAAAACTACAAGTTAGTGTAGTGCGACCTCTGCACAGTGTTCAGCTAAAGCTACAAGTTAGTGTAGTGCGTCCTCCTCACAGTTTTCAGCTAAAAATACAAGTTAGTGTAGTGCGACCTCTGCACAGTGTTCAGCTAAAGCTACCAGTTAGTGTAGTGAGACCTCTGCACAGTGTTCAGCTAAAGCTACAAGTTAGTGTAGTGCGTCCTGCTTACAGTGTTCAGCTAAAACTACAAGTTAGTGTAGTGCAACCTATGCACAGTGTTCAGCTAAAGCTACAAGTTAGTTTAGTGCGTCCTCCTCACAGTGTTCAGCTAAAACTACAAGTTAGTGTAGTGAGACCTATGCACAGTGTTCAGCTAAAGCTACAAGTTAGTGTAGTGCATCCACCTCACAGTGTTCAGCTAAAGCTACAAGTTAGTGTAGTGTGTCCTCCTCACAGTGTTCAGCAAAAACTACAAGTTAGTGTAGTGCGACCTCTGCACAGTGTTCAGCTAAAGCTACAAGTTAGGGTAGTGCGTCCTCCTCACAGTGTTCAGCTAAAGCTACAAGTTAGTTTAGTGTGACCTCTGCACAGTGTTTAGCTAAAGCTACAAGTTAGGGTAGTGCGTCCTGCTTACAGTGTTCAGCTAAAACTACAAGTTAGTGTAGTGCAACCTATGCACAGTGTTCAGCTAAAGCTACAAGTTAGTGTAGTGTGTCCTGCTTACAGTGTTCAGCTAAAACTACAAGTTAGTGTAGTGCAACCTCTGCACTGTGTTCAGCTAAAGCTACAAGTTAGTGTAGTGCGTCCTCCTCACAGTGTTCAGCTAAAGCTACAAGTTAGTGTAGTGTGTCCTCCTCACAGTGTTCAGCGAAAACTACAAGTTAGTGTAGTGCAACCTCTGCACAGTGTTCAGCTAAAGCTACAAGTTAGTGTAGTGCGTCCTCCTCACAGTGTTCAGCTAAAATTACAAGTTATTGTAGTGAAACCTCTGCACAGTGTTCAGCTAAAGCTACAAGTTAGTGTAGTGTGTCCTCCTCACAGTGTTCAGCTAAAGCTACAAGTTAGTTTAGTGTGACCTCTGCACAGTGTTAAGCTAAAGCTACAAGTTAGGGTAGTGCGTCCTCCTCACAGTGTTCAGCTAAAGCTACAAGTTAGTGTAGTGCGTCCTCCTCACAGTGTTCAGCTAAAAGTACAAGTTAGTGTAGTGAGACCTCTGCACAGTGTTCAGCTAAAGCTACAAGTTAGGGTAGTGCGTCCTCCTCACAGTGTTCAGCTAAAACTACAAGTTAGTGTAATGTGACCTCTGCACAGTGTTCAGCTAAAGCTACAAGTTAGTGTAGTGCGTCCTCCTCACAGTGTTCAGCTAAAACTACAAGTTAGTGTAGTGAGACCTATGCACAGTGTTCAGCTAAAGCTACAAGTTAGTGTAGTGCATCCTCCTCACAGTGTTCAGCTAAAGCTACAAGTTAGTGTAGTGTGTCCTCCTCACAGTGTTCAGCGAAAACTACAAGTTAGTGTAGTGCGACCTCTGCACAGTGTTCAGCTAAAGCTACAAGTTAGTGTAGTGCGTCCTCCTCACAGTGTTTAGCTAAAATTACAAGTTAGTGTAGTGAGACCTCTGCACAGTGTTCAGCTAAAGCTACAAGTTAGTTTAGTGTGACCTCTGCACAGTGTTTAGCTAAAGCTACAAGTTAGGGTAGTGCGTCCTGCTTACAGTGTTCAGCTAAAACTACAAGTTAGTGTAGTGCAACCTATGCACAGTGTTCAGCTAAAGCTACAAGTTAGTGTAGTATGTCCTGCTTACAGTGTTCAGCTAAAACTACAAGTTAGTGTAGTGCAACCTCTGCACTGTGTTCAGCTAAAGCTACAAGTTAGTGTACTGCGTCCTCCTCACAGTGTTCAGCTAAAGCTACAAGTTAGTTTAGTGTGACCTCTGCACAGTGTTCAGCTAAAACTACAAGTTAGTGTAGTGAGACCTATGCACAGTGTTCAGCTAAAGCTACAAGTTAGTGTAGTGCATCCTCCTCACAGTGTTCAGCTAAAGCTACAAGTTAGTGTAGTGTGTCCTCCTCACAGTGTTCAGCGAAAACTACAAGTTAGTGTAGTGCGACCTCTGCACAGTGTTCAGCTAAAGCTACAAGTTAGTGTAGTGCGTCCTCCTCACAGTGTTTAGCTAAAATTACAAGTTAGTGTAGTGAGACCTCTGCACAGTGTTCAGCTAAAGCTACAAGTTAGTGTAGTGCGTCCTCCTCACAGTGTTCAGCTAAAGCTACAAGTTAGTTTAGTGTGACCTCTGCACAGTGTTCAGCTAAAGCTACAAGTTAGGGTAGTGCGTCCTCCTCACAGTGTTCAGCTAAAACTACAAGTTAGTGTAGTGCGACCTCTGCACAGTGTTCAGCTAAAGCTACAAGTTAGTGTACTGCGTCCTCCTCACAGTGTTCAGCTAAAACTACAAGTTAGTGTAGTGAGACCTCTGCACAGTGTTCAGCTAAAGCTACAAGTTAGGGTAGTGCGTCCTCCTCACAGTGTTCAGCTAAAACTACAAGTTAGTGTAGTGCGACCTCTGCACAGTGTTCAGCTAAAGCTACAAGTTAGTGTAGTGCGTCCTCCTCACAGTTTTCAGCTAAAAATACAAGTTAGTGTAGTGCGACCTCTGCACAGTGTTCAGCTAAAGCTACCAGTTAGTGTAGTGAGACCTCTGCACAGTGTTCAGCTAAAGCTACAAGTTAGTGTAGTGCGTCCTGCTTACAGTGTTCAGCTAAAACTACAAGTTAGTGTAGTGCAACCTATGCACAGTGTTCAGCTAAAGCTACAAGTTAGTTTAGTGCATCCTCCTCACAGTGTTCAGCTAAAACTACAAGTTAGTGTAGTGAGACCTATGCACAGTGTTCAGCTAAAGCTACAAGTTAGTGTAGTGCATCCACCTCACAGTGTTCAGCTAAAGCTACAAGTTAGTGTAGTGTGTCCTCCTCACAGTGTTCAGCAAAAACTACAAGTTAGTGTAGTGCGACCTCTGCACAGTGTTCAGCTAAAGCTACAAGTTAGGGTAGTGCGTCCTCCTCACAGTGTTCAGCTAAAGCTACAAGTTAGTTTAGTGTGACCTCTGCACAGTGTTTAGCTAAAGCTACAAGTTAGGGTAGTGCGTCCTGCTTACAGTGTTCAGCTAAAACTACAAGTTAGTGTAGTGCAACCTATGCACAGTGTTCAGCTAAAGCTACAAGTTAGTGTAGTGTGTCCTGCTTACAGTGTTCAGCTAAAACTACAAGTTAGTGTAGTGCAACCTCTGCACTGTGTTCAGCTAAAGCTACAAGTTAGTGTAGTGCGTCCTCCTCACAGTGTTCAGCTAAAGCTACAAGTTAGTGTAGTGTGTCCTCCTCACAGTGTTCAGCGAAAACTACAAGTTAGTGTAGTGCAACCTCTGCACAGTGTTCAGCTAAAGCTACAAGTTAGTGTAGTGCGTCCTCCTCACAGTGTTCAGCTAAAATTACAAGTTATTGTAGTGAAACCTCTGCACAGTGTTCAGCTAAAGCTACAAGTTAGTGTAGTGCGTCCTCCTCACAGTGTTCAGCTAAAGCTACAAGTTAGTTTAGTGTGACCTCTGCACAGTGTTCAGCTAAAGCTACAAGTTAGTGTAGTGCGTCCTCCTCACAGTGTTCAGCTAAAACTACAAGTTAGTGTAGTGCGACCTCTGCACAGTGTTCAGCTAAAGCTACAAGTTAGTGTAGTGCGACCTCTGCACAGTGTTCAGCTAAAGCTACAAGTTAGTGTAGTGCGTCCTCCTCACAGTGTTCAGCTAAAACTACAAGTTAGTGTAGTGCGACCTCTGCACAGTGTTCAGCTAAAGCTACAAGTTAGTGTAGTGTGACCTCTGCACAGTGTTCAGCTAAAGCTACAAGTTAGTGTAGTGCATCCTGCTCACAGTGTTTAGCTAAAACTACAAGTTAGTGTAGTGCGACCTCTGCACAGTGTTCAGCTAAAGCTACAAGTTAGTGTAGTGCGTCCTCCTCACAGTGTTTAGATAAAACTACACGTTAGTGTAGTGAGACCTATGCACTGTGTTCAGCTAAAGCTACAAGTTAGTGTAGTGCGTCCTCCTCACAGTGTTCTGTGTCTAGAGGCAACAGTGCTGGTCATGGAGACGGTGCATTCTCATCAGCACGTGGCCGTGGGATACGCTTGGTCTTTTATTCGGCAGCTGGCCGTGTTGAGCCGCAACATGCAGAAGACTTGGTCTAGTAGATGACCAAGCCGTCCTCATCCTCCTCATCCTCTCTCACCCTTGCTCAGGGTTCTTTGTCTGGCAAAGCAGCGGCCTTTTCCCTCGGCTCAATGTCATCAGTGACTCCTTCCCTAGCCTCGCCATGTCCTCCTGAGGAGTCCCTCGAACTGTTTGACCACAGTGTTGGGTACATGCTCCGGGAGGATGCCCAGCGTTTGGATGGCTCTGATGATGATACTGAGCTAGATGAAGTCAGGACGTGAGCACGGACAGAGGGGGTGCCCAAGAAGGATAGCAATCTGGCAGTCATGCTCCCCCTGCTGCAGCATACTGCCAGGTTTGCTCCAGTGATGAGGAGGGAGGGGATGATGAGGTCACTGACTCAACGTGGGTGCCTGTTAGGAGAGAGGAGGAGGAGGCGGCACATAACCAACGAGGCAGGATGCCCTCCAGTTGCCAGCCTAAGGGCAGCACACTGACTGCATCACACCCCAAAGCTCCGCATGTGCAGGGCGCTGCAGTCTCTGCACGTTATTCAAAAAGTTCTTTGGTGTGGGCCTTTTTTGAGACGAGTGCATCAGATCCAACCGCTGCTATTTGCAACATATGTCTCAAGCATATGTCGCGTGGCCAAAACATCTCACACTTGGGCACCACATGCTTGACCAGACATATGTTGACCTGCCATGCAGTTCGTTGGCAAGCGTATTTAAAAGACCCACACTAAAGAACAAAGAGGACCTCTCCTTGCTCCTTATCAGCCAAGATCTCCAACCCCACTATACCTTCAGTCCTCTCTGAGACCTGCACTGAGAGGAATGAAGGTGTAGAATTAGGTGTGTCACAGCCAAGTAGTTGTGGGCAATCTGCTTTCGGTACACCGCCGTCAGATTTTACCAGGCAAATTTCCCTGCCCCAGCTGCTGCACCGCCGAAAGAAGTTCGCTCCCAGCCATCCACATGCCCAGCGGTTGAATGCTAGCTTGGCAAAATTGCTAGCACTTCAACTGCTGCCTTTTCAGTTGGTAGACTCTGTCCCCTTCCGTGAGTTTGTGGAATGTGCAGTTCCTCAGTGGCAGGTACACAAACGCCACTTTTTCTCACAGAAGGCGATTCCGGCTCTCTACTGGCATATGGAAGGCAATGTCTTGGCCTCGCTGGACAGGGCGGTCAGCGGTAAGATGCATATTACCGCTGACTCATGGTCCAGCAGGCATGGACAGGGACGTTACCTAAGTTTCACCGCGCATTGGGTGACTCTGCTGGCAGCTAGGAAGGATGCAGGACAAGGTGCAGTAGTGTTGGAGGTTGTTCCACCACCACGCCTCCAAAATGCCACTGCTAATGATTGTGACACACCTCTCTCCTCCACCCCCTCCTCTTCTACTTCCTCCATGGCCTCTTCCTGTGCTTTGTCCTCGGAACCAGCGGTGCTCCGTAGCCGTTCAAGGGGCTACGCAAGTATGCAGGCCAAAAGATGCCATGCGGTGCTTGAGCTGGTGTGCTTGGGGGACAGGAGCCACACTGGGGCAAAGGTTCTGTCAGCTCTGCAGGGGCAGGTTCAGAGGTGGTTGACGCCATGTCAACTTAAGGCAGGAATGGTGGTTTGCGATAATGGCACCAACCTCCTCTCTGCCCTCCGACAGGGACAAATGACCCATGTGCCCTGTTTGGCTCACTTCCTTGGTGGTGCAGCGGTTCTTGGGCAGGTACCCGGGCTTACAGGATGTCCTGAGGCAGAACAGGAAAGTCTGTGTGCATTTCTGCCGGTCATATAATGCCAGTGCTCGGCTGGCGGACCTCCAAAAGGAGATTAACCTGCCCAAGAACCGCCTAATCTGTGACATGCCCACCAGGTGGAACTCAACGTTGGCCATGCTGCAACGTCTGCACACGCAGCTGAGGGCCATCAATGAGTACTTGTGCGACTATGGCACCAGGACAGGGTCAGGGAAGTTTGTTTTTTTTTCCCCACGCCAGTGGGCCATGATCAGGGATGCATGCACTGTCCTGTCACCATTTGAGGAGGCCACAAGGATGGTGAGCAGTGACAGTGCATGCATCAGTGACACTGTCCCCCTTGTCCACCTGTTGGAGCACACGCTGCGTGGAATAATGGACAGGGCACTTGAGGCAGAACAGAGGCAGGAAGAGAAGGACTTCCTTAGCTCTCAAGGCCCCCTTTATCCAGACAGTGTTCCTGCGTGCCCGCCGATCACACAGGAAGAGGACGAGGAGGTGGAGGAGGAGGATTGTGTCAGTATGGAGGTGGAGCCCGGCACTCAGCATCAGCAGCAGTCTTTAAAGGATCAGTCCCAAGAAACACATGGACTTGTACGTGGCTGGGAGGAGGTGGCTGCGGACCATGTCGTCCTTAGTGACCCAGAGGACCGAATGCCTCAGCAAACCTACGCTGCATAGCCTCCCCGATCCTGCAAAGCCTGCGTAAGGATCCTCATATTCGTGGTATTAAGGAGAAAGACCAATACTGGCTGGCAACCCTCCTTGATCCACGTTACAAGGGTAAGGTTGCGAACCTTATCTTGCCATTGCAGAGGGAGCAGAGGATGAAACATCTTCGGGAGGCTTTGCAGAAAGGTCTGTGCAATGCGTTCCCAGAGACTGGGAGGTTACAAACTCCTGTTTCTGGACAGCGTGTTGCTGAGGCTTCGGTCAGTCAAAGAAGGAGCAGTGGAGAAGGTGGCCGTCTGACGGATGCGTTCAGACAATTTTTTGGTCCGCAGTCCCAAGGTATTATCGGTTCCAGCAACCATCGCCAGCGTCTGTTTTACATGGTGCAGGAATTCCTAGGGGCAAGATCTGACTTGGACACCTTTCCCACCGAAAATCCTGTGGGTTACTGGGTCTTGAGGATGGATCACTGGCCAGAGCTTGCACAGTATGCAATTGAGCTACTGGCCTGTCCTGCATCCAGTGTTTTTTCGGAACGTACATTCAGTGCTGCTGGAGGCTTTGTAACCGATCACAGGGTTCATCTGTCCACCGACTCGGTCGATCGACTGACCTTCGTAAAAATGAATCAGTCTTGGATCACCACCAGCTACCAAGCACCTGATGCTGATGTAACCGAATAATTTTTTTTGAAATCTCAGATCCCTTCAAAGACTGCCTATGCTGATGCTGAGTGACTATCCCTGAGTAATTATCCTCTTCCTCCTCAATCATCACGCTGATAGCTTGTAAGAACATTTTTGGTTCTGGGCGCCACCACCAGTGCCTAAGGCACAATTTTTCAGCCCCTGTTTAACAGGGGCGTGTAATTACAATTTTTGATGTAATACCCTGCACCCAAATTAAAATAAGGAAAGGCCCTATATACTCCGAAAGAACGCTGGATGCAGGACAGGCCAGTAGCTCAATTGCATACTGTGCAAGCTCTGGCCAGTGATCCATCCTCAAGACCCAGTAACCCAGAGGATTTTCGGTGGTAAAGGTGTCCAAGTCAGATCTTGCCCCTAGGTATTCCTGCACCATGTAAAACAGACGCTGGCGATGGTTACTGGAACCGATCATACCTTGGGGCTGCGGACCAAAAAATTGTCTGAACGCATTGGTCAGATGGCCACCTTCTCCACCGCTCCTTCTTTGACTGACCGAAGCCTCAGCAACACGTTGTCCAGAAACAGGAGTTTGTAACCTCCCAGTCTCTGGGAACGCATTGCACAGACCTTTCTGCAAGGCCTCCCGAAGATGTTTCATCCTCTGCTCCCTCTGCGATGGCAAGATAAGGTCCGCAACCTTACCCTTGTAACGTGGATCAAGGAGGGTTGCCATCCAGTATTGGTCCTTCTCCTTGATACCACGAATACGAGGATCCTTACGCAGGCTTTGCAGGATCAGGGAGGCCATGCAGCGTAGGTTTGCTGAGGCATTCGGTCCGGAGTCCTCTGGGTCACTAAGGACGACAACGTCCGCAGCCACCTCCTCCCAGCCACGTACAAGTCCATGTGTTTCTTGGGACTGATCCCTTAAAGACTGCTGCTGATGCTGAGTGCCAGGCTCCACCTCCATACTGACACAATCTTCCTCCTCCTCCTCCTCCTCGTCCTCTTCCTGTGTGATCGGCGGGCACGCAGGAACACTGTCTGGATAAAGGGGGCCTTGAGAGCTAAGGAAGTCCTCCTCTTCCTGCCTCTGTTCTGCCTCAAGTGCCCTGTAAATTATTCCACGCAGCGTGTGCTCCAACAGGTGGACAAGGGGGACAGTGTCACTGATGCATGCACTGTCACTGCTCACCATCCTCGTGGCCTCCTCGAATGGTGACAGGACAGTGCATGCATCCCTGATCATGGCCCACTGGCGTGGGGAAAAAAAACCAAGCTCCCCTGACCCTGTCCTGGTGCCATAGTCGCACAGGTACTCATTGATGGCCCTCTGCTGCATGTGCAGCCGCTGCAGCATGGCCAACGTTGAGTTCCACCTGGTGGGCATGTCACAGATTAGGCGGTTCTTGGGCAGGTTAAACTCCTTTTGGAGGTCCGTCAGCCGAGCACTGGCATTATATGACCGGCGGAAATGCACACAGACTTTCCTGGCCTGCCTCAGGACATCCTGTAAGCCCGGGTACCTGCCCAAGAACCGCTGCACCACCAAGTTAAGGACGTGAGCCAAACAGGGCACATGGGTCATTTGTCCCTGTCGGAGGGCAGAGAGGAGGTTGGTGCCATTGTCGCAAACCACCATTCCTGCCTTAAGTTGGCGTGGCGTCAACCACCTCTGAACCTGCCCCTGCAGAGCTGACAGAACCTCTGCCCCAGTGTGGCTCCTGTCCCCCAAGCACACCAGCTCAAGCACCGCATGGCATCTTTTGGCCTGCGTACTTGCGTAGCCCCTTGAACGACTACGGAGCACCGATGGTTCCGAGGAAGAGGCCATGGAGGAAGAAGAAGAGGAGGGGGTGGAGGAGAGAGGTGTGTCACAATCAGCATTTTGGAGGCGTGGTGGCGGAACAACCTCCAACACTACTGCACCTTGTCCTGCATCCTTCCCAGCTGCCAGCAGAGTCACCCAATGTGCCGTGAAACTTAGGTAACGTCCCTGTCCATGCCTGCTGGACCATGAGTCAGCGGTAATATGCACCTTACCGCTGACCGCCCTGTCCAGCGAGGCATGGACATTGCCTTCCACATGCCGGTAGAGAGCCGGAATCGCCTTCCGTGAGAAAAAGTGGCGTTTGGGTACATGCCACTGAGGAACCGCACATTCCACAAACTCACGGAAGGGGGCAGAGTCTACCAACTGAAAAGGCAGCAGTTGAAGTGCTAGCAATTTTGCCAAGCTAGCATTCAACCGCTGGGCATGTGGATGGCTGGGAGCAAACTTCTTTTGGCGGTGCAGCAGCTGGGGCAGGGAAATTTGCCTGGTACAATCTGTACCAAAAGCAGATTGCCCACAAGTACTTGGCTGTGACACACCTAATTCTACACCTTCATTCCTCTCACTGCAGGTCTCAGAGAGGACTGGAGGTCTAGTGGGGTTGGAAATCTCAGCTGATGAGGAGCAAGGAGAGATCCTCTTTGTTCTTTGGTGTGGGTCTTTAAGATACGCTTGCCAACGAACTGCATGGCAGGTCAACATATGTCTGGTCAAGCATGTGGTACCCAAGCGGAAGATGTTTTGGCCACGTGAGATACGCTTGAGACATATGTTGCAAATAGCAGCGGTGCGATCTGATGCACTCGTCTCAAAAAAGGCCCACACCAAAGAACTTTTTGAATAACGCGCAGAGACTGCAGCGCCCTGCACATGTGGAGCTTTGGGGTGTGATGCAGTCAATGTGCTGCCCTTAGGCTGGCCCCTGGAGGGCATCCTGCCTCGTTGGTGATGTGCCGCCTCCTCCTCCTCCTCCTCCTCCTCCTCTCTCCTATCAGGCACCCACGTTGAGTCAGTGACCTCATCATCCCCTCCCTCCTCATCACTGGAGCAAACCTGGCAGTATGCTGCAGCAGGGGGAGCATGACTGCCAGATTGCTGTCCTTCTTGGGCACCCCCTCTGTCCGTGCTCATGTTACTGCCTTCATCGAGCTCAGTATCATCATCAGAGCCTTCCAAACGCTGGGCATCCTCCTGGAGCATGTACCCAACACTGTGGTCAAACAGTTCGAGGGAATCCTCATGAGGACATGGTGGAGCTAGGGAAGGAGTCACTGATGACATTGAGCTGAGGGAAGAGGCCGCTGCTTTGCCAGACAAAGCACCCTGGGCATGGGTGAGAGAGGATGAGGAGGATGAGGACGGCTTGGTCATCCACTCGACCAAGTCTTCCGCATGTTGCGGCTCAACACGGCCAGCTGCCGAAAAAAAGGCCAAGCGTGTCCCATGGCCACGTGCTGATGAGGATGCACCGTCTCCACGACCAGCACTAGACACAGAGCCTGCTTGCCCTCTCTTATTGGCTTGTGACTGTCTGCCTCTCCTTCTTGGCCTTCCAGACATACTAATGGCCTGTAGCTGCACTAAGCTGGGATAGAACACCAGTAATTTTCTTCAGGTAGCTTTATATACTGTAACCAGACAAGCCTGCCTGTCAGTAGGAAGATAACAGGAACGGATCTAGCTGAACACTGTGAGCAGGACGCACTGTACTAAATGTAAATAGTCTAGCTGCCTGACCGTGGTACTAATAGGATCAAATAGAACACCAGTAATTTTCTTCAGGTAGCTTTATATACTGTAACCAGACAAGCCTGCCTGTCAGTAGGAAGATAACAGGAACTGATCTAGCTGAACACTGTGAGCAGGACGCACTGTACTAAATGTAAATAGTCTAGCTGCCTGACCGTGGTACTAATAGGATCAAATAGAACACCAGTAATTTTCTTCAGGTAGCTTTATATACTGTAACCAGACAAGCCTGCCTGTCAGTAGGAAGATAACAGGAACGGATCTAGCTGAACACTATGAGCAGGACGCACTGTACTAAATGTAAATAGTCTAGCTGCCTGACCGTGGTACTAATAGGATCAAATAGAACACCAGTAATTTTCTTCAGGTAGCTTTATATACTGTAACCAGACAAGCCTGCCTGTCAGTAGGAAGATAACAGGAACGGATCTAGCTGAACACTGTGAGCAGGACGCACTGTACTAAATGTAAATAGTCTAGCTGCCTGACCGTGGTACTAATAGGATCAAATAGAACACCAGTAATTTTCTTCAGGTAGCTTTATATACTGTAACCAGACAAGCCTGCCTGTCAGTAGGAAGATAACAGGAACGGATCTAGCTGAACACTGTGAGCAGGACGCACTGTACTAAATGTAAATAGTCTAGCTGCCTGACCGTGGTACTAATAGGATCAAATAGAACACCAGTAATTTTCTTCAGGTAGCTTTATATACTGTAACCAGACAAGCCTGCCTGTCAGTAGGAAGATAACAGGAACGGATCTAGCTGAACACTGTGAGCAGGACGCACTGTACTAAATGTAAATAGTCTAGCTGCCTGACCGTGGTACTAATAGGATCAAATAGAACACCAGTAATTTTCTTCAGGTAGCTTTATATACTGTAACCAGACAAGCTTGCCTGTCAGTAGGAAGATAACAGGAACGGATCTAGCTGAACACTGTGAGCAGGACGCACTGTACTAAATGTAAATAGTCTAGCTGCCTGACCGTGGTACTAATAGGATCAAATAGAACACCAGTAATTTTCTTCAGGTAGCTTTATATACTGTAACCAGACAAGCCTGCCTGTCAGTAGGAAGATAACAGGAACGGATCTAGCTGAACACTGTGAGCAGGACGCACTGTACTAAATGTAAATAGTCTAGCTGCCTGACCGTGGTACTAATAGGATCAAATAGAACACCAGTAATTTTCTTCAGGTAGCTTTATATACTGTAACCAGACAAGCCTGCCTGTCAGTAGGAAGATAACAGGAACGGATCTAGCTGAACACTGTGAGCAGGACGCACTGCACTAAATGTAAATAGTCTAGAAGATAACAGGAACGGATCTAGCTGAACACTGTGAGCAGGACGCACTGCACTAAATGTAAATAGTCTAGAAGATAACAGGAACGGATCTAGCTGAACACTGTGAGCAGGACGCACTGCACTAAATGTAAATAGTCTAGAAGATAACAGGAACGGATCTAGCTAAACTGAATACAGTGTATATATATATATGCAACACCTGGGATGCATATATATATACACAATACACTGTAAGTGCAGCTAACTGACTGACTGTTCTGCCTAATCTATCTAACTCAAATCAAATGACACTGTCTGTCTGTCTCTCTCTCTCTCTCAATGAACGCTGGAACACACACTACACAGGGCCGCCGTGCAGGCGGCCTTATATAGTGTGGAGCGTGTACTAAATCCCCTGAGCCATAATTGGCCAAAGCCTCCTTGGCTTTGGGCAATTATGGCTCTCTGTTCAGGCGGCGCTGTGATTGGCCAAGCATGCGGGTCATAGTGCATGCTTGGCCAATCATCAGCAAGCAATGCACTGTGATGCCGCAGTGAATTATGGGGCGTGACGCGCCACACGAATTTGGCGCGAACGGCCCATATCGTTCGCAATTCGGCGAACAGCCGATGTTCGAGTCGAACATGGGTTCGACTCGAACACGAAGCTCATCCCTATTCTTGATCTAATATTTCACAGCAGGGCCCGTTTCTGCGCCCACCAAGAGCGAGTGAGGACTTACAGTGTTGTGGCACTAGCACCACCACCACCAAAGGCACAATTTTTCTGCCCCTGTTCAACAGGGGCATGTAATTACAATTCTTGATCTAATATTTCACAGCAGGGCCCTGTGAGGGCTTACAGTGTTTTGGCCACAACAACACCTAAGGCCCAAATTTCTGCTGAGTATATAGGGCAGGCCCCTACTTTCAAACATCCAACTTACAAATGACTCCTACTTTCAAACAGAAGGAGACAACAGGAAGTGAGATGAAATCTACCTCTAGGAAGGGAAATTCTCTCCTGTAAGAGTTAATATGGGAAAAACGTTTCTCCTTTCCATTGATGCTTTATCACCAATCCTTGTTTCACAAAATACCCCAAATTTTCTAAAAACATTTGTCATTGGGACAAAAAATGGTGAAATCTTCTGAAGAGGAGCACAGACAGCAAAACAAATGTCACAGGGGTGATAACCCTTCCCTTTGTTTTCCAAAAAGCTTAAAATAGATTTTTTGGCTGGAGCTAAACACGTTAAAAATGTACCAGTTCAAAATTACAAACAGATTCTACTTAACAAAAAACCTACAGTCCCTGTCTTATTTGCACCGCCTGTATACTGCTGTTCAGAGTATATAGGGCCTGGTGGCCCCACGCCTTTCCTTTTTTTAATTTAGGTGCGGGGTTCCCCTTAATATCCATAGAAGACTCAAAGGGCCTGGTAATGGACTGGGGGGTACCCATGCTGTTTGTCTCACTGATTTTCATCCATATTGCCAGGATCCGACATTACATTAAAGCCGCAAGCAGTTTTAAATGACTTTTTCTCCTTTAAAAATTACATTTTGTGCAGGGACTGTTCTAAGCACGGGAAACACGCGCCACTTTACACTTTACACTTACACTTTACACTTTACAGACACCCCCAGGTACGATATTTAAAGGAATATTTCACTTTTTTTTTAACTTTAAGCATCATTAAAATCACTGCTCCCGAAAAAATGGCTGTTTTTAAAAGTTTTTTTTGCATTGATACATGTCCCCTGGGGCAGGACCCGGGTCCCCAAACCCTTTTTAGGACAATACCATGCAAATTAGCCTTTAAAATTAGCACTTTTGATTTCAAACGTTTGAGTCCCATAGACGTCAATGGGGTTCTAACGTTCGTGCAAATTTTCGGTCCGTTCGCAGGTTCTGGTGCGATCCGAACCGGGGCTGTTCGGCTCATCCCTACCCCAGTGTCATTTGCAGACTTGTCAGTGTAGCCTTGCTCCAGTGTCATTTGCAGACTTGTCAGTGTAGCCTTGATCCAGTGTCATTGCTGCCTTGACATTGCAGCCTTTCAGTTTAAAAATGGTGCTGCAAGAGATACAGAGCCAGCTTTCGACTCTCGGCAGGTTTCGGCAGCTTTCGGCCGCCCTCGGCGGCTTTCGGAATGGGCGGAGCCGGCGGGGGCCCCCTATTGGCCGGGGCCCATGAGCTTGAGCCCTGTCAAGCCCAATGAAAAGTCAGGCCCTGTATGTAACGACGCCCCGAGTATAAAAGGGGTAAAAATCGTTTAAGACATTCCATACCCAAACACAAAGGCAGCTACCGAACACTTCCATCAGCCGAACCAGGAACCCATACAAATAATTCTCCCCCAAGTACAAGACAAGGGGCTCTGTCTTGAGGTTCAAACAGGAATCAACTCCTTTATTTTCACACATGGACACAACAGATAAAATAACTCAGAGACTCTTTCCCCCCACCCTTGGAAAAGAGGGCGGGTTAAACCATCCAATGACAATAGACACACAGGTCAGGTGTGTTCAAACCTCTCATCAGTACACAGTCTTATCAGCAGGGGGCTGCTGTAGAAATCCCCCCTCCCTCCATAGAGATACACATCCTGTGATCCAAGGCAGACAGACACAATAGAACATTGGAATACAGCCCCACCCCAAACTAGCACAGCAAATAGTAGACAACACACAATATATACACACAACAGTGTGAAGCAGTCACTATCTATAATATGGCACATACGGGGTTCCCAGAGTTTTGTGTTATGGGGGAACATGGACTTGAATCCAAAGTAATATTACTTCCAGGGTCCCCAGGGATACAGCTCACAACGAGAACCGTTCCCCCAAATGCCAGGGCCCATAATCGGTCGGCAAGAGGCTGGCATTCAGTCCCCTCCAAAAGCCTCTGTCCCAGCTAGATCTGTCACAATATATATATATATATATATATATTAGCAGAGAGAATAATATGTCAGTCGCTGCAATATTTTGTGTTACGCAGTTTTTGCACAGCGGTTTTTCAAACACAATTTTTGGTGGAAAAATGACACTTTATCCCCTTGCCGACCGGTTCACGCCGATATATGTCGGCAGATGGGCACGTACAGGCATATTAATATACCTGTATGTTGCTCTTTAAGACGTGGCATTGTGCATCCGCCGTGAGTGTGATCGTGGGTCCCGCGGACTCGATGTCCGCAGGGATACCCGCGATCCTCTCGCGGAGAGGAAGAATGGGGAAATGCTGATGTAAACAAGCATTTCCCCATTCTTCCTAGTGACAGGACACTGATCACCGCTCCCTGTAATCGAGAGCGGTGATCAGTGTCGTGTCACACATAGCCCAGCCCCCCCACAGTTAGAATCCCTCCCTAGGACACACTTAACCCCTGCAGCGCCCCCTACTGGTTAACCCCTTCACTGTCAGTCACATTTACACATTAATCAGTACATTTTTAATCGCACTCATCGCTGTATAAATGTGAGTGGTCCCAAAATTAAGCCAAAAGTGTCCGATTTGTCCGCCATAATGTCGCAGTCATAGAAAAAATCGCAGATCGCTGCCATTACTAGTAAAAAAAAAATATTAATAAAAATGCCATAAAACTATCCCCTATTTTGTAAACACTATATCTTTTGCGGGAACCAATCATAAAACACTTATTATGATTTTTGTTACCAAAAATTTGTAGAAGAATACGTAAACTGAGGAAAAATAATGTTTTTTTATATATTTTTTAGGGATATTTATTATAGCAAAAAGTAAAAAATATTGCATTTTTTTCAAAATTGTCACTTTTTTTTGTTTATAGCGCAAAATATAAAAACCGCAGAGGTGATCAAATACCACCAAAAGAAAGCTCTATTTGTGGGGAAAAAAGGACATCAATTTTGTTTGGGAGCCACGTCGCACGTCCGCGGAATTGTCAGTTAAAGCGACGCAGTGCCGAATCGCAAAAAACGCTCTGGTCTTTCGCCAGCCAAATGGTCTGGGGCTTAAGTGGTTAATGAAAAAACATAATATATTCCCCAATTTTTTGGTATAATATGAAAGATGATGTTACACCGAGTAAATAGATACCTAACATGTCTTGCTTTAAAATTGCATGTGCTTGTGGAATGGCGCCAAACTACGGTACTTAAAAATCTCTATAGGCTACGCCTTAAATCTCTACAGGTTACCACTTTAGCGTTACAGAGGAGGTCTAGCGCTAGAATTATTGTTTTCACATCAGACATTCATGGCGATACCTCACATGTGCGAAGCGAACACCGTTTACATATGAGGGTGTGACCTACACATGTGCACACCACTGCATGTGAGTACACTGGGACGGGGGCGCTTTAAACATTTTTTTTTAATTACTTTTTTTTATATTTACACCGTCCCTTTAAAAAAAAAGTGATCACTTTTATTGCTATTGTCGCAAGGAATGTAAACATCCCTTGCAATAACAATACAGCATTTAAAAAACCACACATCTTTCCTCTACCCTTAAAAGCAAGAGATTTAAAAAAAAAACATTTTTTTTTTATCTTTTGCTTTAACCACTTCAGGCCCGAAAAATTTGCAGATGGGCTATCTGCTGAGGAAGATCATTCAGAGGTCGATACATGGGCAGAGGATAGGATCCGAGCCTTTGATGTTGCGCAGCCATGGTGGTGAGCGAGCAGACGCTTTCAATTCATGTAACAAGCAAATTTTGTTTTTATATCTAGTAAGTGTCCTCTTTTAGTGGGGTTTTATATAAAAGTTTTATAGCAGAGAGCACTATGTCGGCTGTGTTTTTGATTATATGATACATGAGTCCCTTGAGGTGGAGGAACAGCTGAATAATCTCGAAGATCAACTCCTTATCTGTGAGGGATACATTGGGTGGAGTGGAGAAATTGAACAGCTGAGTCCTGAGAGAAAGAAAAGACGTTTGGGGAGTGAAAATACAGAGTTCATTTGAGTCTTCCTGATTCATCCTTGAGGTGAGCAGATTAAATAGCTGGTGGTGGTTTGCACAAGCAATAAGAATTATTGAGAAGCACGGTGATATGATAATAACACTGGAGCACTACTATCAAGTTTTATATTGATTTATGGGACATTTATTATGAATTTTTTATTAATTTGAATGTATGCATAGCACTAAGTATAGCACTGAATTATCACTGTAGTAGCTCTGCACTGTGTGTGTATGTGCGTCTTTTGGTACACATACACATATATTTATATATATATGTCTGTTTATATTAACAGATCTCTTCTGTCTCTGTGTGGAGCGATCGCGGGTGCCCGTAGGTCATCGCGACTGCCCGTAACGCACATCGGCTCCGGTGGCGCACCCCCTAGTGGTCTGAAAGCGAGCCCTTGTATAGCTACGACGGCTCGCCCAGGGGAGCCAACCTGCAGCAGTATAACTGCGGCAGCTGTTCGGGAAGTGGTTAAACAAAAAAAATGGCCTTGTTTAAGTGTGGCCGAAACCAGAAATAATGTCATGACGTCACTCCAGTCCTCCTAGGGTATAGAGATATAGATATAGAGTGAAGCTTAGCCATACACATATCTCATATCTCTTGACGTGTGAAATCAAATTAAACATGTGCTAATAATTGATTAATTATTTTTTTTTCCTCAAATAGTCCAAATAAACTGATCCGTGCTTCGGTGCAACCAAGTAAGATGAGGCTTCCATTATCTTCACAAATCCTTAAAAGTGCTTTTATAAATTCACCTCAGTGCTCCCCCATAAGGATCTCACATTTAAGTTTGGTCAAATATAGCCTTTTAGTCACCTTGGACTAATAAATCGTGTCTTCCTCCTTTCCATCCTGTCCGTTTTTCTCCACCATTGCTCGATTTATATGTAAGAAAGAGGAGCTCCAAATAGTGCGTATATCTTTTTAAAACCAAATACAGTTATTAAAAATTAATGTATCAAACTCACATTTTAACAGGTGCTCCAGTGCACTGACTATGTACAGCATGTAAATTTGTGATTCCACCACACTGCAACAGCTCCGTGCCGCTCCGAAGACAAACTGAGCATCTCGACAAACCATCTGCCCCTCTCCTACATGTTACGCCACAGGGTCACTTGACCTCCTCAGTGGGAATCCTAAAGAAGCTTTTGGCACCCCAGGAGGCAATTAAAGCCAATTGCACCCTTATTATTATTATCTCCTCCATTGATACCACTGAATTTCATTAAAATGGCAAATTTTCACCAAAATCTCCTGATGTTCACCAAAGTTTGGGGGTAATAACTCTCCATTATGCTCAACCTTAGTAATAACATACAGAAGGCACTGGAAACGTAGCTCAGGAGGTCCTGCTGCTGAAATGCCATAGAAGGTGATAAGTGATTTCAGTGGCGTAGCGTGGGTTGTCAGCGCCCGGGGCAAGGCAAGTAATTTGCGCTCCCCCTAACGCGTGGACTTTTAGCACTCAATGAGTCCCTTCGACTAGTACAGTATAAAACCCCTTACCCCCTATGTCACAGATCAGCTGCAGAGCTGATCTGTAACTTACCTTTACTGCTGTAGGTCGGCTGGCCACTTGCTTGAGCAACACTCATTCCTGAGTACCCTTCCTGTAGCCTGCTTAAACGGACTTCTCGTGAACTGATCCCTTGTGTACCAACTCGGCTAGTTCTGATTACGTTGTCTGCTGCCCGCCCTGACCTCGGCTCACTATCTGGCTCTCCTTTTGCTTCATCCATCCATCCATCCATCTGTGTCTGACAGTGTCTTCTGGTACTCTCCTTGTGAACAGGGTGAACCCTTCACTGCCAGTGTCATTTGCACAGTAATCAGTGCATTTTTATAGCACTGAATGCTGTATAAATGACAATGGTCCCAAATATGTGTCAAAAATGTCTGATGTGTCCACCATAATGTCGCAGTCACAATAAAAATCGCTGATCGCCGCCATTACTAGTAAAAAAAAAAGATTAATAAAAATGCCATAAAACTTTCCCCTATTTTGTAAACGCTAAAACTTTTGCGCAAACCAATCAATAAACGCTTATTGTGATTTGTTTTTTTTACCAAAAATATGTAGAAGAATACGTATCAGCCTAAACCTGAGGAAAAAAAATGTTTTTTTAAATTATTTTTTGGGGGATATTTATTAAAGCAAAAAGTAAAAAATAATGCGTTTTTTTTTTTTAAATTGTTGCTATTTTTTTGTTTATAGCACAAAAAATAAAAACCACAGAGGTGATCAAATACCACCAAAAGAAAGCTCTATTTGTGGGAAAAAAAGGACGTCAATTTTGTTTGGGAGCCACGTCGCACGACCGTGCAATTGTCAGTTAAACGCAGTGCCGAATCGCAAAAAGTGCTCTGGTCAGGAAGGGGGTAAAATCTTCCAGGGCTGAAGTGGTTAATTAAAGCAAAAAAATCCACACATAGAGCACATGTCAAAAATCACCCTAGCAGGCGCATCACTTAACCTAAGGGCCTTTTCACACTGGGGCGGTTTGCAGGCGCTATTGCGCTAATAATAGCGCCTGCAAACCGACCCGAAACAGCTGCTGCTGTCTCTCCAGTGTGAAAGCCCCGAGGGCTTTCACACTGGAGCGGTGCGGGAAAAAAGTCCTGCTAGCAGCATCTTTGGAGCAGTGAAGGAGCGGTGTATACACCGCTCCTTCACCGCTTCTGCCCATTGAAATCAATGGGACAGCGCGGCTATACCGCTGGCAAAGCGCCTCTGCAGAGGCGCTTTGCAGTGGTTTTTAACCCTTTCTCAGCTGCTAGCGGGGGTAAAACCGCCCCCGCTAGCGGCCGAATACGACGGTAAAGTGCCGCTTACAATAGCAACGCTTCACCGCCGACACCACCCCCACCCCAGTGTGAAATGGGCCTAAGAAAATGGTAAACAACGCAGTGGTGATATATTGTAGTAATGTGTTTACTATTTTATTTTATGTCATGATGTGCATTTATGGACACTGTCAGTGAATGAGAGAAAGAGATAAATACTGTATGCAGCCGCAGGACAGTATAGTGAAAGTCTTTCACAACGTTTAAAGCGATGAGAAGGAAAGAGAAACTCCTTGGAGCACTGGCTGACGACCCCACCATACATACTACACTGTCCTGTGGCTGCATACAGTATTTATCTCTTTCTCTCCCATCCCCCCCCCGCCCCTGGGGCCAGTAACACGAATTGAGGGAGTCTCAGTCTCACACACCTTGTCCTGCCTGCGCCTGGATCGGTCCCGATTCCCCGGAGGATAAGAGAAGACAGCGGCCGCGATAGGGTCATGTGCGGAGGCGGGACTTCAGGAGCGCTCACATGACCCCCATGCGGCCAATCACAGGGCACCAGATACTTAACATGGCCGGAGCGCGGGGAACACAGGAACATAAAATTAGGAGGCGGCAGCCGGTAATGACACTACTGGCACAAAATTGCGCCCCCCTAAATGTCGCGCCCGGGGCCACGGCACCCCCCGCACCCCCCACGCTACGCCACTGAGTGATTTAGTCCTGCCAAAATCTGCTCAAAATGAAAACATAATTTTTTTTTGTGGACTGGTATAAGAGGGGCTTCTGTACTTTATTTGCAGGGACATGTTTCTAGGGATGAGCGAATCTGCCTGGTTTCATTTGGGAGGTTCTTCTAATCATGCCTGAAGTGCAAAAAGCCCAACAGTAGCATCAGACCTCATTGATGTTTATGGAAGGTGAATCTTGTGGTTCAACCTTTGCCATTTCCAGAACTAATAAGCAAGCTATTGTCAAACAAAAGTCATGGAATGGCAGGCACTGCCATGGAGAACATGTACCAATGCAAAGAAAAGAATATAAAAATATATATATATATATATAGTATCTCACAAAAGTGAGTACACCCCTCACATTTTTGTAAATATTTTATCATATCTTTTCATGTTACAACACTATAGAAATGACACTTTGCTACAATGTAAAGTATTAAGTGTAAAGCTTGTATAACAGTGTAAATTTGTTGTCCCCTCAAAATAACTCAACACACAGCCAATAATTTCTAAAACGCTGGCAACAAAAGTGAGTACACCCCTAAGTGAAAATGTCCAAATTGGGCCCAAAGTGTAAATATTTTGTGTGGTCACCATTATTTTCCAGCACTGCCTTAACCCTCTTGGGCATGGAGTTCACCAGAGCTTCACAGGTTGCCACTGGAAACCTCTTCCACTCCTTCGTGACGACATCATGAAGCTGGTGGATGTTAGAGACCTTGCACTCTTCCACCTTCCATTTGAGGATGCCCCACAGATGCTCAATAGGGTTTAGGTCGGGAGACATGCTTGGCCAGTCCCTTACCTTTACCCTCAGCTTCATTAGCAAGGCAGTGGTTGTCTTGGAGGGTTGTTTGGGGTCGCTATCATGTTGGAATACTGCCCTGCGGCCCAGTCTCCAAGGGGAGGTGATCATGCTCTGCTTCAGTATGTTACAGTACATGTTGACATTCATGGTTCCCTCAATAAACTGTAGCTCCCCAGTGCCGGCACCACTCATGCAGCCCCAGACCATGACACTACCACCACCATGCTTCACTGTAGGGAAGACACACTTGTCTTTGTACTCCTCACCTGGTTGCCGCCACACACACTTGAAACCATCGGAAACAAATAAGTTTATCTTGGTCTCATCAGACCACAGGGCATGGTTCCAGTAATCTATGTCCTTAGTCTGCTTGCCTTCAGCAAACTGTTTGCGGGCTTTCTTGTGAACCATCTTTAGAAGAGGCTTCCTTCCAGGATGACAGACATGCAGACCAATTTGATGCAGTGTGCAGCGTATGGTTTGAGCACTGACAGGCTGACCCCCCACCCCTTCAACCTCTGAAGCAATGCTGGCATCTTACATTTATTTCCCAAAGACAATCTCCATATATGACGCTGAGCATAGGCACTCAACTTCTTTGATCGACCATGGCGAGGCCTTTTCGGAGTGGAACCTGTCCTGTTAAACCACTGTATGGTCTTGGCCACCGTGCTGCAGCTCAGTTTCAGGGTCTTCGATATCTTCTTATAGCCTAGGCCATCTTTATGTAGAGCAACGATTATTTTTTTCAGATCCTCAGAGTTCTTTGAGGTGCCATGTTGAACTTCCAGTGACCAGTATGAGAGTGATAACACCAAATTTACCACACCTGCCCCCCATTCACACCTGAGACTTTGTCACCCTAACGAGTCACATGACACCGGGGAGGGAAAATGGCTAATTGGGCCCAATTTGGACATATTCACTTAGGGGTGTACTCCCTTTTGTTGCCAGGGGTTTAGACATTAATGGCTGTGTGTTGAGCTATTTTGAGGGGACAGCAAATTTGCACTGTTATACAAACTGTACACTTACTACTTTACATTGTAGCAAAGTGTAATTTTTTCAGCGTTGTCACATGAAAAGATATAATAAAATATTTCCAAAAATGTGAGGGGTGTAGTCACTTTTGTGAGATACTGTATATATATATATATATATATATATATATATATATATATATATATATATATATATATATAGAACAATACTTTAGGCTCCGTTCATATCTCTGCGCTACACAATGGCAGCAAATTGCAGGATGCCCATGCGTTCCCGGTGCATTGTCTGTTGATTTCAATAGCACCCCAAATACGGCACTATTTTCCTGCGATACGGAAACTTCTTTTGGGCGACGGGCGTCCTACATGGCGTCCTGCACTTCTATTTGCGTGTTTTTACCATGATTGTCGCCCCATACGCCAAGATGTGAATGGAGCCTTACGGAGCAGTCTTGGGGATGTCTTAAAGCTGTATGTGATGTTAAGGAACAGTACGATTTGTTATTCACCATCTCGTTGACCGTGTACACTGGCAGCACATATTTGGCCGAGGAAATGATTTTCTTTCATTTGCAATTAGTTTGGCTTTGATATCAACATCCCCTTAATCTGATTCATTTCAGTCTGAATGTATTTCATAGTTACATAGTTACATAGTAGGTAAGGTTGAATAAAAACAACAGTCCATCCAGTTCAACCTGTGTAGGTGTCTATAATAATTTCCCAAATCCCTGTATGTTATGTTCTTTAAGATGCACGTCCAAAAGTCTTGTAAAAATATCAATACTCCCCGCTGCCACCACCAATTGTGGAAGAGTTTCACATCCGTATTGCCCTGATAGTGACAAACCCCTTGCGCAGTTTAAGGTTAAAGTGCTTCTCCTTCAATCTCATTGTGTGGCCCGTGTCTTCTTACACTCCCTGAGACTGAATAGTTTTTTTCCTACGCTGGAATCACCATTGAGGTATTTGTAAATCCCTATCATGTCCTCTCTCAAGTGTCGCTTACCCAATGAGAATAAATGTAGCCCCTTTAGTCGTTCCTCATAATTGAGGTCCTCCAGTCCCCTTATTAATTTCGTTGCCCTTCTCTGGACTTTCTCCAGCTCCGGCACATCCGGTCTTAGGACTGGTGACCAAAAATGGACGGAATACTCCAGATGTGGCCTAACCAAAGTTTTATAAAGTGGTAGGATTATAGTTTTATCTCTGGAGTCCCCCTTTTTTATGCATGCTAAATTTCTACCAGCTTTGGTAGCTGCAGCTTGACATTGCTTGCTATTGCTCAGTCTGCCTTCTATTAGGACCACCCGATTTTTCTCCATCCTTGATTCCCCCAGGGGTTCTCCTCCTAGTGAGTAGTTTGCATTTATGTTTTAGCCTCCAAGTACATGACCTTACATTTCTCTACATTAAATCTCATTTGCCATGTAGTTGCCCACCCCATTATTTTGTTCAGGTCTTTCTGTTACATTTTTATATCCTGATGTGAAGTTATTGCCCTGATTATTTTTGTGTTGTCTGCAAAAACTGAGATTGAGCTATTTATCCCATCCTCTATATCATTTATGAATTAATTAAACAGAATTGGTCCCAAGACAGAGCCCTGGGGTACCCCACTTTCCACTCTAGAGCAGTCTAAGTACACGTTATTTATGATACTGTTTTCTTCAGCAAATTCTTGCATATAGTCCCTTATCATCCCCTCCAATAATTTACCAACTTTTGATTTTAGGCTAACTGGCCTGTAGTTTCCAGGAATATGCCTTTTTTTTAAATATTGGAACCAGATTGGCTTTTTTCCAATCAGCTGGTATAATTCCTGTCAGTATGCTGTCCACAAAGATTAGGAAAATGGTCTAGCTATAACCTGACTGAGTTCTTTCAGGACTCTCAGGTGTAATCCATCTGGTCCTGGGGATTTATTTGTGTTAAGCTTATCTTACATAGTAGGCGAGGTTGAAAAAAGACACAAGTCCATAAAGTCCAACCTATGTGTGTGATTTTATGTCAGTATTACATTGTATATCCCTGTATGTTGTGGTCTTTCAAGTGCTTATCTAATAGTTTTTTGAAATTATCGATGCTCCCCGCAGAAACCACTGCCTGTGGAAAGGAATTCCACATCTTAAAAATGATTAAGTGATTTCGCGCTTCAAATCTATCACATTAAGAATTGCATGTGCATACATCTATATAAATAAATACTATCTTACAAGCTTAGAAAAATAGTGCAAAGATAATAAAGTGCTCCGTATTGATAAAGTGATCGTCCAAGGTGCTGATGTGCTTAAATCAATCCAAAGTTTATAAAGTGCTTCTTCACTGGGACCATAAAGTGGAGGGAGGTGGTGATGGTGGTGTTGGAAATTGGAGGGGTCCGGTGGAACCGGGCTCTCTAGACTCTCACCTTGAATAGGATAAATAAAGGCATCAAACAGGTTCCTAAATGGATGTTATGTGATGTCGTTCAGGCGGGGACATCTCTGGTGGTGCAGCGGTATTTCTCAATATAGGGCACCTAACAGATAGAAAAAAAGAGGGGGGGGAGGGGGGATTGCCCACCTGGGCTCCACCGCTCGGGTGGAATAAAAGGAAAGGGGAGAGAAAGAGACCTCCAATGGTGTAGTATATTGAGTAGGAATGTAGTTTATTCAAAGTTGCAAATGGACTCTTACATTTCAAAAGGTTAAAAACAGCATAAAAGCATAAACAAGTTGAGGAGCGGCGTCTAAGGCGCCTCCTTACTGACTTCCGGTTTCGTCTGCTCTCTGCCACGCCCTACGCGTTACGTCACCGCTCGTGACTTCAACTAGATTTGAAGCGCGAAATCACTTAATCATTTTTATCTTGCTGGGTGTTAGTGAACACTTTAGATTTTGCTGCAGTCCATAGGGTCATCATCACCATTTTTACAGTTTTCACTTTTCGCATTAATTTTTAACTCTAGTCATCCTATTGATCAACTACGTTACTCATTTTAGCGCGAGGGACTACACCACATATTCTGTTAATTCCACATCTTACCGCTCTTACAGTATGGAACCCTCTATGCAGTTTAAGGTTAAACCGCTTTTCTTCTAATTTTGGTGAATGGCCGCATGTCTTATTAAATTCTCTTATGCGGAAAAGTTTTATCCCTATTGTGGGGTCACCAGTACGGTATTTGTACATTGAAATCATATCCCCTCTCAAGCATCTCTTCTTCAGAGAGAACAAGTTCAGTGCTCCTAATCTTTCCTCATAACTAATATCCTGCAGACCCTTTATTATTTTTGTTGCCCTTCTCTGGACTCTCTCCAGTTCCAGCATATCCTTTCTGAGGACTGGTGCCCTGAACTGGACAGCATACTCCAGGTGCAGCTGGACAAGAGTCTTGTAGAGTGGGAGAATTATTGTTTTATCTCTGGAGTTAATCCCCTTTTTAATGCGTGCCAATATTCTGTTTGCTTTGCTTGCAGCAGCTTGGCATTGCATGCCATTGCTGAGCCTATCATCTACTAGGACCCCCAGGTCCTTTTCGATCCTAGATTCCCCCAGAGGTTCTCCCACCGTGAATAGGTTGCATTCATATTTTTGCCACCCAAATGCATTATTTTACATTTTTTATCATTAAACCTCATTTGCCATGTAGTTGCCTACCCTATTAATTTGTTCAGATCTTCTTGCAAGGTTTCCACATCCTGTGGAGAAGTTATTTCCCTGCTTAGCTTAGTATCATCCAGAGTACAGAGATTGAACTGCTTATCCCATCCTCCAGGTCATTTATGAATAAATTAAATAGGATTGGTCCCAGGACAGAACCCTGGGGGACCCCACTTTCCACCCCTGCCCATTCCGAGTGCTCCCCATTTATCACTACCCTCTGAACTCGCCCCTGTAACCAGTTGTCAATCCATGTACTCACCCTATGGTCCATGCCAATGGACCTTACGTTGTACAGTAAACGTTTATGGGGAACTGTGTCAAATGCTTTTGCAAAATCCAGATACACCATGTTAACGGGCCTTCCTTTATCTCCTCATAGAAGGTTAATAGATTGGTTTGGCAAGAACGATTCTTCATGAATCCATGCTTATTAAAAGATTATCTAGTCTTTTTCATGACTCCTGCCTCTGTTACGCCCTGTGTTATGTGTTACTAACAATACTGTCTTGGCCGTATTTAGTACAGTTGCCTTCTCTGTGTCATCTGTAACCATTCTCCCATCATCGTCTTTTATGTGGACAATGTGATCTGATCTTGATTTTTACTATTAATATAGCTAATAAATTTATTGGGATTTTTTTTACTCTCCTCTGCTATGTGTCTCGTAAACTTTTTTAACTGCCCTGATTTCATTCTTACACTTCTTATTGCATTCCTTGTAATGCTGACAATGACCCATCTGCTTTATATTTTTTAAAGGCCAATTTTTTCTCTTTAATAGGACTTTTTACATTATGCTTTAGCCACCCAGGTTTAACCTTTGCTCTGCTATATTTATTTCCAATTGGAATGCACTGTGTGATACCTTTTTTAATATGTTCCTAAAGCATTCCCATTTTTCTTCCGTGTTCAATGTTTCTAGGATTTGGTCCCAATTGATGTCTTGTAGTATTGAGCACAGTTCAGAAAAGTTTGCTTGTTTGAAATCTAGTGTTCTTGTGCTACTCTTGTGCCTCTTTTTCCTATGATTTACACTTGATATGATCATCCTGTGGTCGCTAGATCCCACGTTGTCCCGTATTGCCACATCTGAGATCAGACTTGGATTATTCGTAATTAATAGATCTAGCAATGCATTCTTTCTAGTCGGGGAATCCACCAATTGAGACATGAAGTTGTCCTGTAAGACATTGACGAAATGACAGGCCATTAATGAGTGAGCTGTCCCCTCTGCCCAGCCAATATTAGGATAATTGAAGTCCCCCATTATGATGACATTTCCCTGCCTCGCTGCCATTTCTAACTGTGATAGGAGTTCCAGCTCCTGCATCTCCCTTTGGTTGAGTGGCCTGTAACATACCCCCACTATTATTTCCCACTTACTTCTTCTCTTTGAAGTTCTACCCACATGGACTCCACCTCCCCCCTTGTCCCATTCACAATGTCACTCCTCTCTACCACCCTTACATCATTTTTGATACACAGACACACCCCTCCCCCTCTTATATCTTCCCTGTCCTTCCAATACAAGGAATACCCCTGGATATTTGCCAACCAGTCGTGTGAGCTCTCAAACCAAGTTTCTTTTATTCCCACAAAGTCTTCCTTGTGTAATAGCAGCTCCAGTTCCTCCATTTTGTTAGCTAGGCTCCTGGCATTTGTGTATACACCTCTAAGTTTTGTATAAGTGCATATTTTTTTCTCCTTATGTTTTCTCAGACTTTGTTTTTTATTTGTCCACTCATTCACCCCAGGGGTAGCTGTTACAGTTGTATTATCACTACTGACTCCACAATTACCCTCTGTCCTTTTCTCACTGCCCACTATTGCTTCCTCTGAACCCCCCCCCAACACCTAGTTTAAAAGCCCCTCCAACTTCGTGGCCATCTGTCTTCCCAATAGCTCTGCACCCTCCCTATTAAGGTGCAGCCCATCCCTATTAAAGAGATGGTAACCGAATGAGAAGTCAGCCCAGTTCTCCAGGAACCTGAACCCCTCCTTCCTACACCAGTTCCTCAGCCACTTGTTCAGTTCCCTAAGCTCCTTCTGCCTCTCTGGTGTGGCTCAAGGTACAGGTAGTATTTCTGAGAATACCACCTTGGAGGTCCTTCTCTTCAATCTATTGCCTAAGTCCCTGAAAACATGTAGGAATTTAAATGGAGAAAAAATGGCATGGGGTTCCCTTTAACATTTCTACCAGACATTTATCCAGACATGCAGCCTGCATGGTCAGGAAAGAAAAGACAGCAAGTGTGCCCTCTCCCATTCCTGCACAAGACAAGGCCACAAGCTTTCAACATTAAGGGTGTACCTTGTAAGGGGGTGGCAAAGCAGCCCACCTTTAAAAGGACCTTTGTCACAATGTTGAGGGACAAAGGCCTTTTTCCCACCTCCATAGCTCCAAAAAGGGGATAATATGATGGGTACCGATGCAGAATTCTTGACGAGTACTTTATAGTAAGGGAATAACCAGATATCAGGCTCATGCTCCTACTCTTTCCCCATCTCCTATTTTGCTGGAATATCGAGGCTTATGCATCTTATTTCCCCTGCCTTATTTCCCCTGCCCAGAAGATGAACTTTTCTTTAAGCATGCTGCCTGCCTTGACCTTGAAACTGCTTACTGGATTATGGTTGCAGTAAATCTAAAGGTGACTGCTTACCTTAAATCAACCACAAAACAAAATTAAAGACAAATAGTCCCATAATAATTGGAACTAGAAACAACAAAGTGGCTGAATTCCCAAAGTGTTAGCAATCAGAATTAATCTCTCTCTATACAGTTTGTCAACATTTTCTTTTATTTCCATACAGAGGATTTCAATACAATGACACTATGGGGGTTATTTACAAAAGGCAAATCCACTTTGCACTACAAGTGCATTTGGAAGTGCAGTCGCTGTAAATCCGATGAGTAGATCTGAAATGGGGGGAAGCTCTGCTGATTTTATCATCCAATCATGTGCAAGCTAAAATGCTGTTTTCTGTTTTGCTTGCATATCCCCCCGGATCTACAGCGACTGCACTTGAAAGTGCACTTGCAGTGCACATGTAGTGCAAAGTGGATTTGCCTTTAGTAAATAACCCCCTAGGGCTGTTCTGTGCCCTTGTAGTGCATTATGGTTACAAAAAATTCAGCCTAGTGGAATTCACTATAAAATTGTCAGGACTGCAAACCTTGAACATGCTATATTCACTAGACATGTGCAAGACGAAAACATTTATTTCATTTCATTTTAATTCGTTAATCTAGTTATTTCGTTTAATTCAATTCGGTTGATTTGTTCAATTCGTATTTGGAATTCGTATTCAGAATGTTCGAATTTTCTTCGAATTTACCTATTTTTTCGATTCAAAATGTTTAAATCGATACATTTTATAATCGGTCGAAACAAAGTGTTATATTGTTTTCGATTTGAATGCAGCAAAGTGAACAAACAAAAGAAAAATCTTCATCAAATGTTTACAATGACTCTTTAAATCACATTTGGCTTAATAAAAACAGAATTATTTTGAAATGGTACTCTAACACACACAGTTTTTGATTTCAGCATTATGTGTAGTGTGTAGTTAGAATTCGACTGGAGTTCAATGTAAAATTTGATTCGAATTTCTGTCCAAATTTCCAAAATTCAAACAAATTTCGTTATGTTATTCGGAGCATTCGGTAAATTTGTTTATATTGTAATTAGGTTATTCAGATATATCCGAATCTCTGAATAACGAAAAATTTGTCCTAATATTAATTTGGAACGAAACAAACCACACATGTCTAATATTCACCTCAAACTCATGGGAACCCAGAACCTGAACCTCATCCCTAACTGTTGCTTCCCAGGGTCCCTGCTCAGTGATATTCTAATTTCATATATTTGAATAATGACAGGTCCATGCAATATGCAGAATCCACATGGGAGAGCTCAAAGGGGAATGCATGTTTCCTTACGATTTTTGCATGATTGCTATTGGTTACAGCTACAGCTTCTCCTGCGAAGCAACAAGCAGCTGATTGAAGGAATTTGGCGGTTTGCAAAGCCCGCGTTTCTGGAGAAGACAAAAGGGGCAGTCCGGCCGTTACAAACAGACCCTGTGGAACTGGACCGGGACTTGTAATGATGAAGCGCTGCTCACCTGAGAGAAGGGAGAGCCTGCTCCGCCGCCTCATTGAGAAGGCTGAAGGTTCCTGGAGGTGAGGAGTGGCTTCTGCATTGCCTGGAGGATGGTCATTCCGAGACTCCGCCCGGGCCGTCTAATGTCACAGCTCAGAAAAAGATGGAGGAGCCAGAAGCGGGCATGCGCAGTCCGCACCAGCAGCCAGGGAGAAGGAAGCAGAGACAGAGAACAGAGGCTTCTCCACAGCCCAAAGGAAAGGAGAGAGCTGGCAGCGTTCCTCCCAGGAATGCACCTCTATTGGAACAGAATACTGCTACTCAACCTGCAACTGCTGCGGCCGGGAGTGAGCAACCTAGGAGTCTGCCTGTGGGAGAGACACTCTCTGATGTTAATGTCACTGAATTTAATGTTCTTGTTAAAACCTTATCTAGTATGTTACATAAACTAAAAGGGGCACACACAGTTGGTAATTTTGTCGAGGAGGCTAAAGGAGCACAGTATTCTGGTGCTTTGCATGATACTAATACCAGTAATGATTAAAAAGGGGCACAGTTACATGGTGCTTTTTTAGAGCAGGATGACACCCTTTTTCAACATAATGATAGATGATATAAGTCCAATTTGGCATAATTTAACAGAGAACCCCCTGGGTGCGAATTTTAAAAATAGTACAGGTATATTGGCTCGCAAGCTGGTTCAGGTTCGCAAATCTGTTATCCCTTCTGCACGCTCTGCTCATTCTATAGTTGCAGAGTCCTCTTTTAAGGTGCCTATGCCATGTGAAATATCACGCCTAGGTTTCCAGTTAGCCACCTCTGTCAAAGAAAAAATTTGGGGGGGTGTGAGTTTATTGATCTGCTGTCATTATTGCCAGCTTCTAGCTAAATCTGACAGGAAGTCAGAAAGCACACAGAAGAAGATAGACGGAGGGCTGTCCCCAAAATCTTTCAGAATTGGCTCCAAGCTTTCTGCATTTATGCAGCTGTGCTGGGAGAACAATTTCCTGAGAAATGTTCAGGCCTTTTTAGCACGTAGATATGGTTTCTGAAGCCTTCTGTCATTTTGGCGATACAGCCTGGTTCACCTATGATGAGAATTTCAGGTAGAAATTAGCAGTTCACCCTACCTTGCAATGGGGATGCAAGGATGTGGGTTTATGGTTGAATCTCATGCTACCACAGAAGCCGCAATTCACACCTCGAGCAGTGCCTAGCCCACAGAATGCCTTTCATTAAGGATTCTGTTTTGCCTTTAATGAGGGGCAATGCAAATTCTTATCAAACTGTAGGTATCGCCATGAGTGCTCTTACTGCAATGGGAACCATTCTGCTAGTAGATGTTTTCGGAAGTCATTAGCAGCTTCTCTCCCATCCTTTCCCTGTGATGCTGGTGGAAAAGGCCAGGACGCCGGTGAGCTTGCCAAGAATGCTACCATGGTTAGATCATTACCCAGACCGCACGATGGCGCGGCTGCTAACTGATGGTTTCAAGGACGTCTTCTTGGTTCCCTCCTTCTCTGGAACTGTATGCACTTTGGTTAAAAATTTACGCTCTGCTATGAGTCAACCTGAAATTGTACAGGAAAAAATCTCTAAGGAAGTCGCAGAGGGAAGAGTATCTGGTCTTTTTTCTCGCCCACCTTTTAAAAACTTCCGACTCTCCCCCTTGGGCAATGTTCCCAAAAGAGAACAGGGTAGTTTCAGGCTCATTCACCATTTGTCATATCCAGAGGATGCTTCACTTAACGATGAGGTTTCAGAGGTTATAGCTCCTGTTTCATACTCTTCATTTGATGAAGCACTTGAGCTTTTACGGCGTTTTGGTCAAGGTGCACTGTTAGCAAAAGCAGACATCAAATCTGCCTTTCGCCTGCTACCTGTGCATCCACAAGGATTCAATTCCCTGGGTTTCCATTTTCAGGACCAATTTTTTTTTGATAAATGTATGGCCTTGGGTTTCTCGTTATCGTGTTTTTATTTTGAGTCTTTCTCAAAATTTTTGCATTGGGTTCTGTCTGAATGTTCTCCTAATGGGGGTATTATACATTATTTAGACAATTTTTTTTTATTTGTGGGCCCAGCAGACTCCCCCTGTGTCTGGAGTCGCTGAACACATTTTTTCATATTTGTGATTCCTTCGGTATTCCCATTGCACATGAAAAGACGGTCCTTCCTGCATCCATTATAGAATTTTTGGGGATCACTATCGACTCATCCTTGATGGAGTTCAGATTGCCCGGGTATAAATTGCATCATATGTGAATAATGATCTCGTTATTCTTGTCCAAGCGCAAAGTTTTGTTAAAAGAGGTCCAATCCCTATTGGGTCTGTTTGCATTCGCAGCTAGGGTTATTCCCATAGCTAGAATTTTTTCCAGGCATTTTGCTTTAGCTATTAGGGGTTTTAAGAACCCTTGTTCTCATGTTTGCATCTCTAAAGGCGTCAAAGAAGATTTTAAAATTTGGGATTCTTTTCTTTGCAACTTCAGTGGGTCTACCGTTTGGCAACAATCCTTTACAAACGATTTTCAGTTAAATTTCTTTACAGACGCCGCTGGTTCATCCGGGTTTGGTGTCTTTCTGGATGGCCATTGGTGTGCCTCTAGGTGGCACTCTAGTTGATTGCAACAAGACATTTTGCACAACATAGTCCTCCTTGAGTTGTTTCCGGTTATAGTTTCGATTGTGGTCTGGAAAGAACAGTTTGTGAATCGTAGGATTATTGTAAATACGGATAATAAAAGTGTACTCTTTGCTATCAATATGCTATCATCTAGATCAGAGCTAGTTATCAAACTTTTACGTTTTTTAGTGTTGCACTGCATGAGATTCAATATCTGGTTAAAAGCTCGACATATACCAGGGATTGATAATAACATAGCTGACGCCTTGTCTCTTTTACAGTTCCAGAGATTCCAGGAATTGGCTCCATCGGCGGATCAGTGTGGAACCCCTTGCCCAGATTTTCTCTGGGGCTTGATCTGGGACTGATCTCTGCGCATCTTCGGAACTCGGTAGCACTTAAGACATGGCTGGAATATAGTCTGGCCTGGTCAAAATGGTGTTCTTTTTGCTCTAGAAGGCTTATAGATGTCTTGGAAGTAAACGCGTATGTCTCCTTAGCTTTTGTGTCTTTTCTAATTCAGTCTGGCCTTAGTCCTGCCTCCATTAGCAAGGTGTTGGCTGGTGTTTCATTTTTTCTAAAATTTGCAGGCATGCCAGCCCTGTCCTCCTTCTTTCAGGTTAGCCAGGTCCTCAAGGGATTCAAGAATTCACGCCCTACTCAGGATTCCAGACATCCCATTTCAGTTAATTTATTAATTAAACTGCTCTTGATATTAGAATAAATTTGTTTTACTGAATTTGAACTCTTGCTTTTCAGGGCAGCCTTTTCTGTTACCTTTTTTGGTGCCCTTAGAGTTGGAGAACTTACAGCCCAAAACAAATCATCTTCATCCTTCCTGCTGTTTTCTCATGTGTCTATGGAATCAGATTGCCTACATTTGTTTATCTGCTGGTCAAAAACTTTTGGTTTAGGCAATGGTCAGTGAATATCTCTGGGTAAATCTCCCAATCCATTGGTTTGCCCGGTGTCACATACTGACAGTTATATGTCAGTCAGGTCCTCCTTTGATAGTTCCTTTTCTATCCATCAGGACTTGTCCCCTTTGACCCGATACCAGTTTTCTGCAGTGCTGTCCTCATGCCTCAAGCGCCTTAACCTCTTAGGTCTCAGATTCTCATCGCATTAATTTAGGATTGGGGCCGCCACCACAGCCAATTTGTTGGGATTCTCTCCTGAAGGTCAAAAAAGGGTTGGTAGGTGGGCTAGTAGTAGATATAAAATGTATGTCCGCCCTGAATTGTTAATTGTTTGTTTGATTTTCTATTTTCAGATTCATCTAAATGCACAATCTGGATAGTAGGCCATTCCTATGTTTTCTGGGCTGAAAAACAGGCTGCATCCAGGATTTATATGAACAATTTAGGTTTGGATAGTAATGTCTTTACGGTTTTATGGTCTGGCGTTAGGGGCCTAAGATGGCGTAATCTTAAAGACCACTTAATTCACTTATCCACAGTTTGGCCTTCTCCTCAGTTTCTAGTTCTTCACGTTGGAGCAAACGACATTGGTAAAGTTAGAACATGGGAGCTCCTTTGTGAAATGAAGCGGGATATTTATTCCATGAAACTTTTGTTTCCAAGTACCAATTTGGCCTTCTCTGAAATGATTCCTGCACTCCTTTGGTCCCCTTCTGGGAATTTATTTTATGTGGATAGGATTCAGAGATGGCTGAATAGGACTATACATAATTTTTTAGTGTCCTCGGGCGGTGTGTCATTCCGCCACTTGGAGCTGGAAGGTTTCGTTCCTGGGTTATTTAGGAAGGATTTAGTTCACTTGTCAGACATAGGTCTGGACATATTTAATATGGGCCTGAAAAGTTTCATTGAAAGTGCCGCGGTGTTGGGGGGACCTCAGTCAGGAGTTTTCCTCCTGCCCTTGGTCGGTGAGGAATAGTTGTCCAGCATTGTCTGGATGGACACAGTGTACAATTTTGGGTGATGTATTATAGCCAAGATGGCTTCATAATTATTTGAAGTTGCGTTATTTCATTATCAGGTTACCCCTTGAACAACATCGTGGCCTAAATTTAATTTTCCAAAATAAATAAATTTGTTGAAAGAAAATAAATGGTTGTTGGTCTTTTATTGTAGTAATATCTCCTTTGTGCTAGCTCATGACAAGTCCATGCAATATGCAGGACCCACATGGGAGAGCTCAAAGGGGAATGCATGTTTCCTTATGATTTTTGCAGGATTGCTATTGGTTACAGCTACAGCTTCTCCTGCGCAGCAACAAGCAGCTGATTGGAGGAATTTGGCGGTTTGCAAAGCCCGCGTTTCTGGAGAAGATAAAAGGGGCAGTCCGGCTGTTACAAACAGACCCTGTGGAACTGGACCGGGACTCCCACCCGCCCTCCCTAATTTCTTAAATCAGTCATGGTGTTGTTTAGTGGGGGAATAGTCATCCAGCATTGGCTGGATGGACACAGTGTAAAATTTTGGGTTGATGTATTATAGCCAAGATGACTTTATAATTATTTGAAGTCGTGTTATTTCATTATCAGTTTACCCCTTGAACAACATTGTGGCCTAAATTTAATTTTCCAAAATAAATAAATTTGTTGAAAGAAAATAAACTGTTGTTTGTCTTTTATTGTAGTAATATCTCCTTTGTGCTAGCCCATGTATAATTGACTTAACTGACTACCAATGTCCTATCTGATACTTCTGTATATATAGTCTACTTTTTTTACAGTGGCTGTAATTGATGGACACATTGAGGCTGCAATTGATGGACACAGTGAGGCTACAATTGATGGGCACAGTGGTTGCAATTGATGGACACAGTGAGGCTGCAAATGATGGGCACAGTGGCTGCACTTGATGTGCACAGTGGCTGCAATTGATGGGCACAGTGGCGCCACAACTGATGCGCACAGTGGCTCCAATTGATGGGCACAGTGGCTGCAATTGATGGGCACAGTGGCTGCAATTGATGGGCACAGTGGCTGCAATTTATGGGCACAGAGGCTGCAATTGATGGGCACAGTGGCTGCAACTGATGGACACAGTGGCTGCAATTGATGGACACAGTGAGGCTGCAATTGATGGGCACAGTGAGGCTGCAATTGATGTGTTTTTTCAGTATTTTTTCACCCCCCAAAAATTTTGAGCACCAGCCGCCACTGAATTTCTGGTGTTTGTTTTAAAAATCTGCTGACCTTTGGGTCTGCCATTGTGATATTTTGTACAGTGCCTTGCAAAAGTATTCACCCCCTTGGCTTTTTATCTATTTTGTTACATTACAGCCTTTAGTTCAATGTTCTTTTAATCTGAATTATATGTGATGGATCAGAACACAATAGTCTAAGTTGGTGAAGTAAAATTTGAAAAGTATAAATATAAAACTATTTTTCAGAAATAAAAAAAACTGATAATTGGCATGTGCATATGTATTCACCCCCTTTGTTATGAAGCCCATAAAAAGCTCTGGTGCAACCAATTACCTTCAGAAGTCACATAATTAGTGAAATGATGTCCACCTGTGTGCAATCTAAGTGTCACATGATCTGCCATTACATAAACAAACATACCTTTTTGAAAGGCCACAGAGGCTCCAACACCTAAGCAAGAGGCACCACTAACCAAACACTGCCATGAAGACCAAGGAACTCTCCAAACAAGTAAGGGACAATGTTGTTCAGAAGTACAAGTCAGGATAGGTTATAAAAAAATATCCAAATCTTTGATGATCCCTAGGAGCACCATCAAATGTATCATAACCAAATGGAAAAAACATGGCACAACAGCAAACCTGGAAAGAGACGGTCACACACCAAAACTCACGGACCAGGCAAAGAGGGCATTAATCAGAAAGACAGCACAGAGACTTAATAGTAGGCTCCATAGAGTTGGGCTTTATGGCAGATTGGACAGAAGAAAGTCATTACTTTCAGCAAAAAACAAAATGGCACATTTTGAGTTTGCGAAAAGGCATGTGGGAGACTCCCAAAATGTATGGAGGAAGGTGCTCTGGTCTGATGAGACTAAAATTGAACTTTTTGGCCATCAAAGAAAACGCTATGTCTGGTGCAAACCCAACACATCACATCACCCAAAGAACACCATCCCCACAGTGAAACATGGTGGTAGCAGCATCATGCTGTGGGGATGTTTTTCAGCAGTTGGGACTGGGAAACTGGTCAGAGTTGAAGGAAAGTTAGATGGTGCTAAATACAGGGACATTCTTGAGCAAAACCTGTACCACTCTGTGTGTGATTTGAGGCTAGGATGGAGGTTCACCTTCCAGCAGGACAATGACCCCAACCACACTGCTAAAGCAATACTTGAGTGGTTTAAGGGGAAACATGTAAATGTGTTGGAATGGCCTACTCAAAGCCCAGACCTCAATACAATAGAAAATCTGTGGTCAGACTTAAAGATTGCTGTTCACAAGCGCAAACCATCCAACTTGAAGGAGCTGAAGCAGTTTTGCAAGGAGGAATGGGAAAAAATCCCATTGGCACACAGTAGTGGCAAGCTCATAGAGACTTATCCAAAGCGACTTGGAGCTGTGATAGCTGCAAAAGGTGGCTCAGCTCTACAAAGTATTGATTTTAGGGGGTGAATAGTTATACACATTGACTTTTTCTGTTATTTTGTCCTATTTGTTGTTTGCTTCACAATAATAAAAAAAAATTCAAAGTTGTGGGCATTTTCTCTAAATAAAATTATGCAAATCCTCAAACAATCCATGTTAATTCCAGGTTGTGAGGCAACAAAACACGAAAAAAAATGCCAAGGGAGGTGAATACTTTTGCAAGGCACTGTATTATCTGGTAATAAAATGTACCATTTCTGACTTTGCACCAAACTCTTTGGTATTGACTGGTTAGGGTCCCATTCCCTCTCGCCATCAGTTATACACTATATTACCAAAAGTATTGTGACGCATGCCTTTATACGCACATGAACTTTAATGGCATCCCAGTCTTATGCCGCATACACACGGTCGGAATTTCCGACAACAAATGTTCGATGGGAGCTTGTTGTCGGAAATTCCGACTGTGTGTAGGCTCATCGGACATTTTCCGTCGGAATTTCTGCCAAACAAAATTTGAGATCTGGATCTCAAATTTTCCGTAAACAAAATCCATTGTCGTAAATTCCGAGTGTGTGTACACATTTCCGACGCACAAAATTCCACGCATGCTCGGAATCAAGTACGAGACGGAAGCGCTCGTTCTGGTAAAACTAGCGTTTGTAATGGAGCTAGCACATTCGTCACACTGCAAATTTTAAAATCTTTTAATGCAGCGCATTCTCTTCTTCTTTATAATGCTACAATAATGAAGTTGTTTTGTTGCTGATATTCACACAGAGTTCTGACAACCTGATTTCTTTATTATTTCTAGTAATCTCATGAATAATTTTTTTTTTCGTCAGATCTCCATAATAATGTTTAGAATTTTTGTTTATAGTGTTTTTCTTTTCTTTTTTTTTATAGCGATCTCCATAATTTTTTCTTTCGTTTTGTGTCAAGTTACCACAACACCATTATGATCTTGTATTTTTTAACCTCAAGGAGGATGGTGTTGGTGTCCCTTGTTAATTTGACATTGTATTTTTAAAATGTACATGCCTACTCACAAACAAACTGTCCTTTTTGAAAAAAAAAAAAATTTTTTGGTACTAGACTGGGTACACCCCAACAGCAGAGGGGGTGACTGGGACAAGATCCTACTTCAGAAGGAGACCAGGTGGATAGTGGCCCTACAAGCAACATCACCACCAGGTTTAAACGATTGTATTAGTTACCGACTCTTTTTGGGAGGATTTACATCGGGAGTATGTGAGGGACAGGGATGAGTTCTTTATCGCCCTCCCCTTCCCTGTCTCCCATGTTATCCTTTTATAATGTCTAAACTCCGGCCCCCTGTAGATGTTTTTATAAACACATTATTTTATTACTATACAAAAAGAGGGGGGTTGAATAAATAGAGAAGAGCAACATGATTAGTGATTATGTTGGGTTAGAGGGCCATACATATGCAGATGTATATATATCTGTATATGGATTGACTCGATCTAGCAATGAGTTCTCTATGGATTGACTTGACTCAGCAATGTGATTTCATTTGATATACCTGTTGTTGTTATGAGTCAGTTTCCTAATAGTACCATGAAAGGAGAATAAACATGGCTACCCAACTTTCATCAGCCCATAGTCTAACTACATTAGATAGACCTCTTGTGGGTATACACCAAGCCCACTGAGGGTTCCAAATAAACTGGCCTATGCGCAAATACTCATGTATTCCCACTGGATGATTTTCCGTTTCATCTGGGTCACCTAAACAAATTGACTTGTAGATAACAACTAATCCCCACTAGAGGGTATTCAATTATATGTGCGTTCTCTTGGTGGTAACTCATTTGCATCTGCTTTTTCCTTTTTTCTTTTTTTCTTTTGATTTTTATTTCTTTACCTGTTTCCCTTCTTATTATTATTTATCCCTAGTATGCAACTCAGGCATCTTTACCAGCTCTTTGCGAACAGCTGTACAATAGTGTTGCTGCCCCGTGTGTCAATTCACATCTTACTTTCTCCACACGGCCTCCGTCCTTTCTGTTGTTACACTACCCATAACGTTGCGGTTAACCTCCGACCACGTCAGGGGGAGTGGCCACAAGCACGTATGGGCAGTACCATCCCTATACACATAGGATGGGAAATTACGCAGACGCAGCCGTCACGGCGGACCGTCCCATCCATCCACCGCCGTCATTGGTGGCTATACGCATGCATCGGCGTGTGTTGACCGGCCTATTTAAATGGCAAGGAAGCTTGTCACGGTCAGGCATTCAACCAGTGACTCCACACCCCACGCTTGACGGACCTACTTGTAAGTAGTTTTTCATACATTGGGAACACCTGGGACACTTATATGTATGTTATTTTTTACCCCCCCCCCTATGAAACTGAATGTACCCATTGTTTTTACATCTATAGGTCTCACGAGAGGTGGATCCCTGGGCCATTTAGCCCAACAGAAATATTTCTAACTAGCTATTCTGTTCCACCTAACGGAAGTAAATATTTTTAGCACGTCCCGATAGGTAGGCATGGTCTCCCTCTATTAGGGATATCCCTTTTTGGGGGGCCCCTTCCTCTGGGACTTACTTATTCTTTCATTCAGGGATTTCATGTTTCCACTCCTATCTCTGCTATCTGCTTTTTAGGACTCCTGTTAGACCACTAGTCCCCTTATGTGCAATTATGTCTTGCTGGATTTTGGCTATACCCTATCTATCTGTGTCCTCTGTCTGGGGCTCATCCTCATTTGTCCATTTTTAGCCCCCTAAAAGGGCCTATACCTTATTTATTTGTGTTCCCTTTTTGGGGGACTCATCACCGTTTGCCCATCCACTTTATGTTTCAGCCCCCCCCCCCCCAAAAAAAGGAACCTTTCATTATCGTCCTTTTTCCCTTCATTTCATTTCATTTTATTTATTTCTTATTTTTCTTCATTTTGCAGATTGGTCAAGTGTTAAACACCCAGAGAACACACTTAATATCTATGATATCTACGAGTGGCAAGGCGCGCAGTGCCAATATGGACTCACTGGTCCCTAATGCTCACCTTTAATATTGAATCACCATACTGGGTATGTTGGGTTCTTTATCTCTGTTTTCTATGTGCCTTGTGATTACATATTTTCCATTTTTGAATACATGTTCCTCCCTATACCAGGACCATTGGGTCTCTTTGATTATATGCACCATCTGTGATATTTATTCTGACTGTATGTGTTATCTGACAATGTCTCTTTGCAATTCTAGAATTTATTTTGAATGTTAAAACTCTCTGAACCCCTGGCCCCTGAGGAAGGTATTGGAACACCTTATACCAGAAATGCTTCGGGCTTTTGGGCATTCACTTTGTATGCTATTTTACATATTATGGTTGATTTGTTTCATGTAGCACATGTAGTGCATCCTTATCATATACGTTATCTTTTGTATTTTAATCTGTCATATTAAAGAACGTTATACACATTATTTTTGAGTCGGTGGTCCATTTAAAGTCCCAACATAAAGGGGTAATCATTTCCATTTCTATCAAAAGGGATGGGACCACCATGCTCTAAATGAGATGATGGGAGCTTCTACTTTGTCCTTTTTGAAGTAAAACACAAAGGCAAGTATTTGTGAAAAATAAATAGCTATTTATTATGGGTCATAACAAAATAAAGAGGAAGGCAATGCCGGAGAAACTGGTGAAATTTGCGAAGCCTTTGTACCCCAGGGCAGACATCAATTATTTTACAGTCAAAATTGGTGGCCTGAGGAGTCCTTATAATAGTAAGCACAATTCGGTCCTCGACTACAAGAGATCAGGAACAGCAGCAGATGACATATTTGTCCCCAGGCTATGGTCTTACAACAGCCTGCGTCTTTTGTCAGACCAGACTGAACCCAGACCATCACTTTCTTGTCTTCCTTCCACGCTTGGTTCCAGGCTGTGGCTCTGGTGTTGTAGTTGTGGCAGGGGGTGGAGGAGGAGGAGGAGGACCATGGTTGAACTCACAAACGTGGCTTTGGCTTGTGAGTTAGCCCCTCAACCCCTTGTATAGGGCTTGTAACATAACTTCCTCATATAAGAGGCGTTTGCCCTCCTCCATTTCCTGCATTTTGCAGGCTGCCATGTAGGCATAGTCGTCTTGATTATTGGGGGGGTTCTGAGGGCCGCAGTAGCCTTCCAAAATAGACCAAGTGCTGCCTCCTCCTGGTTACTCCTCTTCCTGGGACTTTTTTTTAGAAGGCGGAGGGGAGGGACCCGGGATTCGGGCAGGATACTGGGCCAGGCCACCTCCTGGCTGCCACTTACCCCCACCTCCTCCTGGCTGCCACTTTCCACAGCCTCCTCCTGGCTGAAATTTTCCTGTGTGTGAAAAAGGGACATAGTTTTAGTTTTTGGTTCATCAATCACACACAATTTTCAGCTCATGACTGTTTCAAATTGAATGTTAATAAATAGAAAAGAATAGCAGGATCTTTCATGAGGAAAGTGGGAAAGTCTTTCTGATGTAAAGTTACAATTCCTTCACCACATAAACCCAGATACGCTTACCAGAAATGGTGGACCTCCCTACCACAGAAGGTCAGAAGCGCATGTATCCCCACAGGGATGTTGCTAACCTCCCATAAGGCTTGAGCGGTCCTCAATCACAGTACGTGGAGCTCCTGTCCAGCAGAAAAATTGAGTAACAGAAGGGGAGACCTCCAAAAGCCAGTAAAGCGATAGTGTACAGCGTTCAAAAAAACAAAGGAAACACTCTAAGTGTACTCCGTTTATTAGGCAAAAGATGTATATAAAAAAGCAGCGCTAGCTATCACAATCCATAAAACAGTATGTTTAAAAAAGAAGATCCATAGATCAGTAGCATAGAGGTGGCAGCGGGTGACGTCCACAGAACAAGCTCTGCCCCCAGTCGCAGCGTTACGTCCTGATTGGAATTCTGTTTCCGAAAGTTATTGTGGAAAGGAAAAAGCCCTGGGATCAAACTGTCTATCCTTCAGGGTACTAAGGAGGGGGGGGGGGGGGCTACAGGAGTCGTATCAACAACATCATATTAACTCCTATAAATATTTACAACTGCATCATCCAGCTAATTCGCAGTTTAAGGGTGTCGGGATGAATACAAGATCTATGCCATTGATGTCTTTACTGGCGAGGGCTAAGGAGAAAAAGATAGGTCTAATTACATTAGATTATAACCAACTTATGATGAAGTATCAAGATTTTAAGAATACTCCAGGCAGAAAGGGTTGGGAGACAGACCTGGGGGGTATAACAGAGGATGAATGGCAAAATATTCTGAAGAGGGCCCCATTGGTATCCATATCACATACACAATGCCTATCTCAATTGTTTATTATATATAGGACATATAGGACGCTGGAAAAATTATATAAGTGGAGGAGGAGGAAAAGCCCAGATTGTCTGAGGTGTAAGCAGGCCCTGGCTGATTTGATCCATATGTTGTGGAACTGCCCCAAGCTGGTCAGATATTGGCGAGAGGTGGTGTCCACAATTAATGGAGCTTACAATACCAATATAGAAATGGAACCAAAGACTTGTCTACTGGGCTATGTTAATGAAGAGCTATATCCATGGGACAAGTTAATACCAATTGGCAGATTACTATTCATAGCTCGTAAGATAATTGCTAGAAAATGGATGTCTTCTAATAGACCAGTATTCGAGGAATGGCGTTCTCAGGTAAATGCAACAATATTAATGGAACAACAAGTGTATAAGAACAGGAGCAGAATAGATATACTAGCCAAGTTATGCGGACCCTGGGTAACAGCTCCAGGATTGGCCTTGTTCTCTTTGCCCCCCTAGAATATCATAGTAAAGATCTAAGTTACTACTCGTGGGCAAAAACGGGATGGACAGGATGCCTTATAGTTTAGGGGAGGACCGATAGTGATGGTGGGGAGGTGCGGAGGAGAGGGGGTTCCTGTCTCATACCCCTCCTGACTGGAAAGGGTCCTGAGAGCTCGCCCCCTAGCTTAACCCACTTCAAAAACTCAGGCCTGAACCCCATAGTCTCCAGCACTGAGAGCATATAAGGCCAGGCCATGGAGTCAAAGGCCTTCTAATGTCGAGCGCTGCCAATATTCTAGAAGTGGATTCAGTTGGGGGTAGCTGTAAATAAGTGAAAGGCCAGCGGATATTGATATCCGTGGGTTTCCTGGTTATAAAACCTGTTTGATCTATGCTGAGTAGGTCAGGGATAATTTTCATCAATTTAGTGGCCAAAATTTTAGTTATTATCTTTAGATTGTAATTTAACAAAGAAATGGGCCTCTAGGAGGCACAATTGGAGTGGTCCTTACCTGGTTTGGGGATTAAGACTATTTTAGCCTGATAGAGGGGGTAGCGTCATCTTTTCCAATGACTCAGAATACAAGCTGTGCAGTTTGGGTGCCAGGGTAGAGGCATACATCCTGTACTACTCCCCAGGAATACTATCTGTAAGAGAATGTGACTCCTCCCCTCCATTTTACATAAAGTAGAAGTGAACCTTTTGTGTGTGTGAGTTTTCCATGGTCAGCTTGACTAGCAGTTTGCATAGAACCACACCCTATGAGATACTGTGGTTAAGCCAAATCTTGGAGTAGCATCCTGTGTCAGAAAGTCATCAGCTATTTCTTGTTATCTAGTCAGAAGCCTAACTCTTGATAAGAAAGTCCTGAGTGTAAGTTTTGTATAACCCTTAAGCCCGGTTCACACAGGGGCGGCACGACTTGCAGGTCGCCTCAGCGAGGCGACCTGCAAACGACTGCCCGGGCGACTTGCAAAACGACTTCTGTATAGAAGTCTATGCAAGTCGCCCCAAGTCGCCCCCAAAGAAATACAGGAACCTTTTTCTAAGTCGGAGCGACTTGCGTCGCTCCGATTAGAACGGTTCCATAGCACAGAACGGGAGGCGACTTGTCAGGCGACTAGGTCGCCTGACAAGTCGCCCCAGTGTGAACCGGGCTTTAGACACTTATTTTTACTGGTCAATTTCATCAAATGAGATGGGTTTGTCAAGAAGCGCTACTTCTTCTGGTGAAAGTGTGGGGAGGTCTAGGGTACTGAGGAATTCCTGGATAGTGGTTTTGGATGGACTCGGGACTGCTGAATATAACTGACTAAATTAATTTGTGAATTTATGTAGGATGATAGCAGGATCAGATGTTACAGTATCATCTGCACAACGTATGTTCGAGATTACCATTTGAAACCTATGCTTCGCCGCCAGATTAGCCAGCATTTTCCCATTTTTGTTCCCCGGCTCGAACACCCTGCCAGCCACAAAGCACAAATCTAAATGCGTAGCCGAAACCATATGTAAAGACAATCTTGTACATATGGACAATCTCGTCTGCTCAATCTCGTCTGTGCAAGTGGCTTGAAGTTGTCAGCAGTCACACGCACATGAACTTTAATGGCATCCCAGTCTTAGTCCATAGGGTTCAATATTGAGTTGGCCCACCCTTTGCAGCTTTAACAGTTTCAACTCTTCTGGGAAGGCTGTCCACAAGGTTTGGAAGTGTGTTTCTTTGGGGCTATTTGACCATTCTTTCAGAAGTGCATTTGTGAGGTCAGGCACTGATGTTGGACGAGAAGGCCTGGCTCGCATTCTCTGCTCTAATTCATCCCAAAGGTGTTCTACCGGGTTAAGGTCAGAACTCTGTGCAGGCCAGTCAAATTCCTCCACCCCAAATTCGCTCATCCATATCTTTATGGACCTTGCTTTGTGCACTGGTCCAAATCATTTGGTGGCGGGGGGATTATGGTGTGGGGTTGTTTTTCAGGGGTTGAGCTTGGCCCCTCAGTTCCAGTGAAGCGAACTCTTAAGGCGTCCGCATACCAAGACATTTTGGAAAATTTCACACTCCCAACTTTGTGGGAACAGTTTATGGATGGACCCTTCCTGTTGACTGGGTACCAGTGCACAAAGCAAGGTCCATAAAAACATGGATGAGCGAGTTTGGGGTGTAAGAACTTGACTGGTCTGCACAAAGTCCTGACCTCAACCCGATAGAAAACCTTTTGGATGAATTAGAGTGGAGACTGAAAGCCAGGCCTTTTCGTCCATGATCAGTGTCTGACCTCACAAATGCGCTTCTGGAAGAATGGTCAAACATTCCCATAGACACACTCCTAAACCTTGTGGATAGCCTTCCCAGAAGAGTTGAAGCTGTTATAGCTGCAAAGAGTGGGCCAACGCAATATTGAACCAACTCAATATTGAATACGGACTAAGACTGGGATGCCATTAAAGTTCATATGCATGTAAATGTAAAAAAATATATAAACTAAATCTATATGCTCGCGCTAATGGTGTATCCAAAAAAATAAATATATAATACAAAACTCGGCTGCTATACACAAAGTACTAATCACTTTAAAAACATATGAAAAAAGATATAGCGCTCGCAAACACAGTGGGTGAAAATGCAATAAATGGTGAACAAACAAAGTCCAAATAAAAGTGACTAAAGGTGCTCCAATCCAAAGTAAAGGAAATATAAGGTGCTTCAGAAATATTCAGGTGTACAACACCCCCTCATGTATCCCCACTCACCAGATCAGAACGACCCCCAGCTTTTCAGTCTGGTGGGTCACTTAAAGCTTGGCAAAGATATCCTGAGATGGAGGATATGGTGTCAAATCATCAGGTCCAGAATTCCTTTATGAAGTTCCTCAGCCAGGCAAACAGGTACCTAGAAGTAAAAAAGAATGGAACTGATAGTGAAGTACCATTGAAAAAGGTTTTATTGTAAAAGGGAGTGGGTACTTACAGAAGATGAGATCACACAAGCCTCAAATATGGAGCTGTGAGTGTAAAAATGCCGTTCCTGGTGTGCGTTCCACGGGACCGGAAGTGACATCAGTAACACCAGAAATTGCGTCAACGTTTCGCCCTCCCACAGGGTGGGGATACATGAGGGGGTGTTGTACACCTGAATATTTATGAAGCACCTTATATTTCCTTTACTATGGATTGGAGCACCTTTAGTCACTTTTATGTAGACTTTGTTCACCATTTATTGCATTTTCACCCATTGTGTTTGCGAGAGCTATATCCTTTTTCACATGTGCATGTAAAGGCAGGCGCCTCAATACTTTTGACAATATATTGTATGTTGCAGGTCAAACACTTATTCAGGCATAGGAGGGCACTGTTTATCCACAATGCAGTTTCCAAAAGTAATATTACAGACATTTACATACCACAAAGCCAGAGGAACACTTCCCTAGGATATTATTAGTTGTTGACACTGCATTCCACATATTCTTGCAGATATGCGGATGCCAGTGGAAGACTGTTCCAGGAAGCTAACAGAGTAATAGTAAACCTATTCTTTCCCTCCTTGATTGGTACCTCTCCCAAACCAGTGTGGGCTTTGTCACTATCTTACTCCCACACTGTAGAAACACAGTAGCCTACTATTTTTTGAATCCTTAGTCAAGATGGCTGCCCATGCACACGATTCTGTCTTTAAATTCTCTTCATTTTAAAATGTGCTACATCCATTTTATATTATTTTGGTGTTTGGTCCTGGTTGATTGTTAGAGATCTATTGATTTCTCCCTAAGTTTGGCCTTGTTGCACTTTTCTCTTCTACCACTAGGTGGTACTTGGTGGTACTAGATATGAGAAGGGCAACACAAGGTCAGGTTATGGGTATATGGGGTGTCTCAGCCAATGGACAGGGGTTTTCTTGGATCCCTTGGCCTGCTGGGAGAGCCTATATATATTCGTGAGAGGTCATGTGATCTGTGTTCTGTGCCACCTGGACGGCTGTCTGGGTGGACGCGTGTTGTATTGCCCGGGCTGCTAGGCCAGAGATTGGGTCTATCCCAGGCACCTCTGGCTGCTAGGCTGTCTGAGGGCCTATCCAGAAGCAAGATAGCAATGCAGGGTTGGGATTGTGGCTTGCAGTCCAACCAAAAGTGATGGTTCTGACGGCCAGAGAACCTGTCTTTTACTATTAAGATGGCTGCCCAAAAGGATTGCTGTCCTCTCCAAAATGGCTGCCTGGAGCCCATAGCAGGAGATATTTAGTCTTCAATGAGTACATGATGTTCAGATGTGGTAAATGTTCGGTATAAGATTGGTAAAGGTGCAGACTAAAATTTGTAAGTTTGGTTTTCTATAAGTGCAGTATAGAGTACAGTATGCAAGCGGTATGGGTTTGGCACGCTTGGTGTCCTGCTCTCAGTGACAAGCAGTATCAGCAATGGGCAAATAGCCCTCTCACCAGTCCCTAGGGTGCTGTGGTGAATTCCGGCTGTGGAAGGGGGGCCCCCTCTGTCTCTCCCCAAATGCTACCTGTGATCAGTGGTGGGTAGCAGAGGGTGAGTGAATGCTTCAGTCTCCCTGCGGCAGTGGTGCAGGTGCTGTGATGTGGATAATGATGTGCTGCCCCCAGGTGTCGTCATTCCCAGTCTCAGGCTCAGATCTCCACTGGCACAGTCTACCGCTGGCAGGCAAATATTCAGACAGAGGTTTTTTCTTTCTAACTCCCTCAGCACCAAGAAGAAGAACTTTCCTGGCCATAAAAATCATCACTCACTCTACTGCACTAGATTCACTATTGGGATCTGTAGTGCAAAGAGTCAATTGGCCCCATTTTATGGCTGCCATCTCAAACTACAATTTGAGGGATTCTCAGCGCTCTGCATAGAAGTCCATGGGCTTGCTGGGCTTTAGCTCTCCCCCTCCTGGCCGGAGGAGAATGGTGCAGCATAACATCAGTATCTCAAGAGAGAGAGAGAAGAATAAAAGGCATTACAGCTATTTTGCTGTAGCCTAGCACCTGGCTACATGTTTAATGTTCTGCAAGTAAAACATTTCAAAAAGACATCCTGTAGACTGAGTTACTGGAGCCGGAGTGCATGGCCTTGTGGTGGTGGGCAGCCTCTAGACCAGGGATCCTCAAACTACAGCCCTCCAGCTGTTGCGGAACTACACGTGCCATGAGGCATTGTAAAACTCTGACATTCACAGACATGGCTAGGCATGATGGGAATTGTAGTTCTTGAACAACTGGAGGGCCGTAGTTTGAAGACCCTTGCTCTAGACTATTAGAGAAGAGCCAGCTCTTACCATCAGCCCCTGCAGGGGTTGCACTCCACTAAAAATTACCTAGAATTAAACACAAGATTCACCCCACCCACTTCCTCATAGGCATGCGCACAGGGTGTGCCAGGGGTGCCTAGGCACACCCTAATCACCCTGTGTGATGCAGATTCCCCCTGCCGAACCCCCGTGGCAGCTGAGGCTACAGAGAAAGGGACTGGGAAATCTCTGTCCTCAGTTCCTTTCTCTGCTATTTCACCAAAGCCTCTCAATGGGGCTCCTAACAAATTTAGAAAAAATTTAAAAAATATTAAAAATAACATTATACAAAAATAATTTTAAAAAAATATTGTAAAAAAAAATTAAAAATGATTAAAAATAATATTACTGTATACAAAAATAATTTAAAAAAAATAATAATAATTGAAAAAAATGACACCATCCACTGTTCTACTGACACCACCCACTGCTCTACTGTGCATCTGTGTTTGAACTTTGGAGTGCACACCCTAATGCAATAGACTGTGCAAACCTATGCACTTCCTCCATTGACTTCAATGGGATCCCCCCCCCCCTTCCGCACTCAGCGGATTAACCAATCTGGGTGAGTGGATATTTTAGGGGGGTTTTGAGAGTGATCTTGTCATTAGGTCCACCCCTCTATGGGGACAATCCTTTTGTTTGGGAGGACCTGACACCAGTATGGGCACAGCCCTTCCTTAATATGGCAGCAGGCTAGCCGCTTGACGCCGCGGGATGCATGTGGGATTCGATGCAGGCTCCCGCGGCATGCATGCGCCACCCTGCGGCATCATCCGTCTCCATGGTGACGCTCAGCGTCACCATGGGGCGGCTAAGTTATCTGACGCACGCGGTAGTGGTGCGCATGCGCGGCCTTGCGGCATTACTGGTTTCCGAGGTGACGCTCGGCGTCACCATCTTTACACACACTGAAGGGCGGCCAGGGCTTGTGAGCCGCGCCATTGGTTGGCGCGGCAACCAGCCCCCGCCCACATCACATAAAGGACACCTGAGACGGCAAGATGGCGTCATTCCCCCCTCGGGAACCACCGATGGATGTCAGGGCAGACGTTTGGCCCGATTTTCACTACCATCCCTGGTGCACTTCTCTTCTGACATCTGGAGAAGTAAGTGTCCTTTTTCCAACCAATTGGACCCTTGCAAATGGGAAATTTGTAACTTTCTTACTGCTTTTTGGAGGAGGTTTGGGGATTCGGAGGGGAGTGGAGGGTCCATACGGGTGTACATGGGATGGGGGATGGGGTGTGTGAGTGGAGGGTCTTATCAAGGCGTTCCCTCGCCCTTTCCCCCCCTACCCCTCCCAGGCCCCGCCGGCCCCCCCTTTCCCGTCCTTTCCCCTCCCTCCCCCTCTATTATTGTGGCCTCTTTTTAATTATGCCCCCCTCTTTTTAAACAGCTATCACTACTTGATGCTGAATACGCCAAATATTTGGATTTAATGCAATTCTCCAGCCGTCTTGTAGGAGTTATAGGAGGTTTAATCTTTGGAGACTTGGTACCATCCACCCCGGTTGGGAGCCTATGTTTATCCATGAGATATCCTGGGAGGATGTGAGTAATAGAACAACTGCACATTGCAGGAACTATAATACATTGATAAAAATTGATAAAAATTTAAATTGTAATATGACGATTTTTTGATTTTCTAGAATGTGATGCATTTCCCTGAAGAAGACTTATCATAAAAATATACAGGTTGAAACGCGTTGGAAATCCACCACTCGACGCCACGGTTTTCATCTGTGGTGATTGTATTGGGTGGTGTGCTGTATCACTTTTCTCCGAAACTGTTTTTATAGCTATGCAATATTAGCAATACGGATTTTTTGTACATAAATTTTCTTTACTTATTTGATTATTTTTTTGTGTAAACAGTCATAATTTTTCTTGATCTATTATAATAAAATTGATTTTAAGTAAATCTAAAAATCTTCATTGCCTTAAAAATCCCGTTAGAGGTTATATATAATGTTTCTACAATTTCGCATGGGATGATGGCAATGACACGTCCATACCACCAAGGTCATATGTATAGACTTCAATGGGATTTGCCTCTAAGTTCAGATTTGCCGAACGTTAAACAAGATTCACAAAGCCCTGGGTAAATCGACCCAGACAGATTCGCCCAGTTGTTCTGTGTTGCATCATCTTCGGTCAAGAAAAATATTCAGAATCCCTAACATTACAATTCTTGCGTATTGGTACTGCGCTATGTACAACCCCTGGCAAAAATTATGGAATCACCAGTCCCTGAGGATGTTCCTTCAGTTGTTTATTGTTGTAGAAAAAAAGCAGATCACAGACATGGCCAAAAACTAAAAGCATTTCAAATGGCAACTTTCTGGCTTTAAGCAACACTAAAAGAAATCAAGAAAAATAATTGTGGTGGCCAGTAACCGTTAGATTTATAGAAAAAGCACAGGGAATAAATTATGGAATCACTCAATTCTGAGGAAAAAATTATGGAATCATGAAAAACAAACAAACAAAATAACACTCCAACACATCACTAGTACTTTGTTGCACCACCTCTGGCTTTTATAACTGCTTGCAGACTCTGAGAGATTGACTTAATGAGTGATAAACAGTACTCTTCATCAATCTGGCTCCAGCCTTCTCTGATTGCTGTTGACAAATCATCTTTGCAGGTTAGAGCCTTGTCATGGACCATTTTCTTTAACTTCCACCACAGATTTCAAATTGGATTGAGATCCGAACTGTTTTCAGGCCATGACATTGACCTTATGTTTCTTTCTTCAAGCAATTTTTTCACAGTTTTTGTTCTATGGCAAGATGCATTATCATCTTGATAAATTATTTCATCATCCCCAAACATCCTTTCAATAGATGGGATAAGAAAAGTGTCCAAAATTTCAATGTAAACCTGTGCATTTATTGAAGATTTAATTACAGCCATCTCCCCAGTGCCTTTACCTGACATGCAGCCTCATATCATAATTGACTGTGGAAATTTGCATGTTTTCTTCAGACAGTCGTCTGCATAAATCTCATTGGAACGGCACCAAACAAAAGTTCCAGCATCATCACCTTGCCCAATGCAGATTCGAGATTCATCACTGAATATGACTTTCATCCAATCATCCACAGTCCACGATTGCCTTTCCTTAGCCCATTGTAACCTTGTTGTTTTGTGTTTAGGTGTTAGACCCCTTTCACATTGGGGCGGTTTGCAGGCGGTATTGCGCTAAAAATACCGCCTGCAAACCGCCCCTAAACAGCCTCCGTTGTTTGTTCAGTGTGAAAGCCCGAGGGCTTTCACACTGAAGCGGTGCGCTGACAGGACGGTGAAAAAAGTCCTGCAAACCGCTTCTTTGGAGCGGTGAAGGAGCGGTGTATTCACCACTCCTAAACCGCTCCTGCCCATTGAAATCAATGGGACAGCGCGGCTATACCGCTGGAATACCATGGCTATAGCCGTGCTGTACGAGTGATTTTAACCCTTTTTCGGCCGCCAGCGGGGGTTAAAACCGCACCTCTAGCGGCCCAATACAGCTGCAAGAACGACGGTACAGCAGCGCTAAAAATATCGCTGTTGTACCGCCGACGCCCCCACCGCCCCAGTGTGAAAGGGGCCTTAGAGATGGCTTTATTTTAGCTTTTCTGTATGTAAATCCCATTTCCTTTAGGCAGTTTCTTACAGTTCGGTCACAGATGTTGACTCCAGTTTCCTCCCATTTGTTCCTCATTTGTTTTGTTGTACATTTTCTGTTTTCAAGGCATATTGCTTTAAGTTTTCTGTCTTGACGCTTTGATGTCTTCCTTGGTCTACCAGTATGCTTGCCTTTAACCACCTTCCCATGTTGTTTGTATTTGGTCCATGTTTTAGACACAGCCGACTGTGAACAACCAACATCTTGTGCAACACTGCGTGATGATTTACCCTCTTTACCTACATACTAACAAGCAGATTTAATCTGGTGCAGGTGTTAGTGTTTGTAATGAAAATGTACAGGGTGATTCCATAATTTTTTCCTCAGAATTGAGTGATTCCATAATTTATTCCCTGGGCTTGTTCTATAAATCTAACTGTTACTGGCCACCACAATTATTTTTCTTGATTTCTTTTAGTGTTTCTTAAAGCCAGAAAGTTGCCATTTGAAATGCCTTTAGTTTTTGGCCATGTCTGTGATCTGCTTTTTTTCTACAACAATAAACAACTGAAGAAACATCCTCAGGGACTGGTGATTCCATAATTTTTGCCAGGGGTTGTATACCAAATACAGTATGTGACCCTTCAAAACCAAACATGACAAACTTGAATAAAAATGGTAATACAAACACAATAAATGAGTCCTGTGATTTTTACACCACATTTATATGCAAAAAAAGTCCTTGTGGCAGAAGGTGAAGTCCGATCAGGATTGACTGAACTGAATTGTAAAGACCACCACCTGAGCCCCAAGAACACTATGAGGCTTTTTTCCTTTTTTGAGCTGGACGCTTGACATGTGCAATTCTTTTCAGTCCGAATCTCTGCATAAAATAGTAACCAATTGCATTGAAATTTGTTTAATTTCACTTTATTTTCGAATAAATTCCAAATTGTCTGAACAATTTGAATTCGGATTGGTCGAAAAATGATCAACTGATTCGGATTCCGTGTGAAGAATATCTGGTTTTTAAGGAGCAGGCCTGGGAAGCCAGCTGCCACATTCTTAACAACTGATGCCTCACAGCTGTCAGCGGGCTTGCCCACTGACAGCTGAAATGTAAACAAAAGAATGCCAGCAATAGAAAAATCTGAAAAAAGCAGCGTGGTGTCCCCCCCAAATTCATACTAGATCCTTATCTGAGCATGCACCCCAGCAGGTCAATAAGGGAGGGAACGAGCAAGCGTCCCCCCCAAACCATACCAGGCCACATGCCCTCAACATGAGGGGGTGCTTTGGGGCAGGGGGGCTTGTTCCCCCACCCTATGTTGATGGGGACAGGGGCCTCTTCCCTGGGTGGTGGTTGTGGGGATCTGCGGGCGGAGAGCAATGGATCTACATTTGGCAACATTTTTTTTTAATGAAGGAATTGTCAAAAACTTGTGTACTGTCTTTATTCCCTTTTTACACTTTTTTGGTAAATGGGGAGGGGTATTATATATCCCATACTCATTCACATAGGGCTGGGGGGGGATCTGGGAGCCCTCTTGTTAAAGGGGGCTTACAGGTTCCAATTAACCCCCTGCCCGCATTCCCCCATAACCACCACCCAGGATTGTGGGAAAGAGGACCTTGTCCCCATCAACCTAGGGACAAGGTGCTTTGGGGTAGAGGGAGCAGAGCCCCCCTGTCCCGAAGCACCCACTCATGTTGAGAGCAACGTGGCCTGATTGGTTCAAGAGGAAGGGGGCGCTCGTCCCCCCCTCCCACTTTCCTGGCTTGCTGGGCTTCATGCCAAACCCGAAGGACCTAATATGGTTTGGGGGATGGGGGCACGCAGTTTAAATTCTGAATTTTCTATTGCCGGCATTCTTTTGTTTACATAGGACTGTAGGGCGCACACTCACATTGAACTAAACATAATACTAATAAAAAATACACAATAAAATTTGGTATTTAACCCTTTCATGACTAAGCCTATTTCTGACATTTGGTGTTTACACGTTAAAATCCGTATTTTTTGCTATAAAACTACTTAGAGCCCCCAAACATTATATATATATATATATATATATATATATATATTTTAGCAGAGAATCTAGAGAATAAAATGGCAATTGTTGCCATATTTTATGTCACACGGTATTTGTGCAGCAGTGTTTTAAACGCAACTTTTTGGGAAAAGGGACACTTTCATGAATTTTAAAAAATCGAAACAGTAAAGTTAGCCCAATTTTTTATATAATGTGAAAGATGATGTTACGCCGAGTAAATAGATACCAAACATGTCACGCTTTATAATTGCACGCACTCGTGGAATGGCGACAAACTATGGTTCCTAAAAATCTCCATAGGCAACGCTTTAAATTTTTTTTACAAATACCAGGTTAGAGTTACATAGGAGGTCTAGTGCTAGAATTATTGCTCTTGCTCCGACGATTGTGGCGATACCTCATGTGTGATTTGAACACCGTTTACATATGCGGGCGCGACTTCCGTATGTGTTTTCTTTGCTGCGCGAGCTCGCGGGGACGGGGGGCGCAGTAACATTTTTTTTTCTTATTTATTTTATTTATTTTTATGTTATTAAATTGTGTTTAAAAAAAAATTGATCACTTTTATTGCTGTCACAAGGGATGTAAACATCCCTTGTGACAGTAATAGGTGGTGACAGGTACTCTTTATGGAGGGGTCGGGGGTCTAAAAGACCCCCGATTCCCCCTTTGCACTTCAAAGTATTCAGATAGTCATTTTCGGCGATTCTGAATACTGTATATTCTTTTAAAACCAGCGTCATTGGCAGCCAAGTAAACAGGAAGTGACGTTGTGATGACGCTTACGTGTTTACAATCAGGAGACTGTAACAAAGCCATTTCCGGCTTTGTGCCAGTCTGTCCCTAGCCGCCGGAAGTGGCGGATCATCGATCGGGTCTCCCGGTGGGACGGGAGGCCCGTTCAGAGCGGCGGGGGGCGGCGGGAGGGGGGACGTCCCCTCCCGCTCCTCCGGGATAACAGCTGAGCGGCTTTTAGCCGCATTGGTTGTTATCCTTGGAAAACCGATCGCCCTCTCTAAGAAACGGTACCGGGATGATGCCTGCAGCTGTGGGCATCATCCCGGTATAACCCCCGAAAGCTGAGGCTGCACATCTGCGTACGCTCGGTGGGAAGGGGTTAAAATGGCCGCGGCACCTTAATTGTTATTTAAATTGAAATCTATTAAACTTTATTCAAACATCAATAAGTAAATAAATATGTATTCAAAACGTTAAACAAACTTAAAATTCGCTCAGTCATATAACTTGAGCTATAAATGGATAATTCATAAAACAAAGTCCCCCCTTGATTCAAGGGTGACATAACCACATAATGGTGCCAGCGACAGGGTGGGAGGGAGGGGGAGCTTGCCAAGCCAATCCAAGACAACTGCAAACGGGTCTGACAAGGGGGGCCTTTTATAACCCCATACACGTGCAGGAAAAATGTGTTTCCCGCCTAAAAACTTTGTGATAGGCTCTCTTTTTTATTTTTTATAAAATTTTAAAACTTTATTAAAAAACGCAGCGGCCACAATCCTATGTTATGGGCTCTTAATTTGTGCCCACTTGTCATTCATCTGTCAGCGGGGAAGCCTGCTGACAGCTGATGAGTCATCGGTTGTTAAGGACGTGGTGGCTGGCTTCCCGGCCCGCCCCTAACAACCAGCTATTCTTCACACAGAATTCAAATCGGTAGATCATTTTTTGACCAATCCAAATTCGAATTGTTCCTAAAATTTGGAATTCGTTAGAAAATTTGTAAACTGAATCCAATTAACCACTTCCCGACCGGCTCCTGTAGATATACGTCGGCAGAATGGCACGGCTGCGCAAAGTAAGTTACTTTGAATTTGTCACCGTGTGTGTGCGCGCCTGCTACAAGCTCCGTGAGTCGGGTCACGGGTCCTGCCGACTCGATCGCCGCGGGGATACCCACGATCGCCTCACGGAGAGGATAAACGGGGAGATGCTGATGTAAACACCATCTCCCCGTTCTGCCTAGTGACAGTGTCCCTCATCTCTGCTCCCTGTCATCGGGAGCAGAGATCAGTGACGTGTCACACACAGCCCATCCCCCCTACAGTTAGAACACATCCCTAGTACTGACTTAACCCCTCCCCGCCCCCTAGTGGTTAACCCCTTCACTGCCAGTGTCATTATACACAGTGCATTTTTATAGCACTGATTGCTGTATAAATGACAATGGTCCCAAAAATGTGTCAAAAATGTCCGACATGTCCGCCATAATGTCGCAGTCACAATAAAAATCGCTGATCGCCGCCATTACTAGTAAGAAAAAAATTATTTATAAAAATGCCATAAAACTATCCCCTATTTTGTAAACGCTATAACTTTTGCACAAACCAATCAATAAACACTTATTGCGAATTTTTTTTTACCAAAAGTAAGTAGAAGAATACGTATTGGCCTAAACTGAGGAAAAAAAAATGTTTTTTTATATATTTTTTGGGGATATTTATTATAGCAAAATGTAAAAAATATTGCATTTTTTTCAAAATTGTCGCTTTTATTTTGTTTATAGCGCAAAAAATAAAAATCGCAGAGATGATCAAATACCACCAAAAGAAAGCTCTATTTGTGGAGAAAAAAGGATGTAAATTTTGTTTCGGAGCCACATCGCACGACCGCGTAATTGTCAGTTAAAGCGATGCAGTGCCAAATCGCAAAAAGTGCTCTGGTCAGGAAGGGGGTAAATCCTTCCGGAACTGAAGTGGTTAAACAAATTCCTAAATGAATCATCAAAGCGAAATTAGTAACATAACAAATCTATCCGAAACAAAACAAATTTTTCTACTCTGCACATGACTAGCCTCTGAGGCTGAGTTTGTTTCTGTGTATATGGTTATTTGCCGATTACCAGCAGAGTGTGTAAATGTGTCTAGAAACATATCCACCTGCAGCTGCCATTAGAGATCATGGGCTTATTGTTCAAAGGCTTCATTGTCCTCTGTAATTAGGGCCCACCTGAGAGGCTTCATGATCCTGTTCAATTGATCTCAAGTGGCTTTCACCTTCTCAAACACTGACTTTTTTGCATATAAATGTGGTGTTAATAATCACAGGACTTATTGTATTTAAATTTACATTTTCATTCAGACTTGTCACATTTGGTTTTTAAGGGTCAAATACTTTCCATGTGTTTTGTTTATATAACAAAGCACAAATATATTTTTACGTCTGTGTACAAAATCAGAATTGCAAATTTTCAATCAGGACAGAAGCTGGAGAAAATGCTCTGTGACACACCTCATGGCCATCACAGATCTATTTCAAGAAACAGTAAATTAAAATATAAAATATTAGAGCACATCTCAAATCAGCTTGCTTTAGAGATGCACAATCAGCTATAATTATAATAGCCCATTAAAGAAAAACGTAAATAAGTACAGAGTCAGGAACAACTGGAATGAGTAAACACAATTCCTTTTTGTCCTCTAGTCTATAGGTGTGTCTACATGACACGCAATCGCTGAGTTTTGAAACTGACATACATCACAAAATAAGAATGTCATAGAAGAATAGAAACGATAGAACAGTTGGTGGCAAAGACTTAAAAAAGACAGTCAGGTAATAGACTTTGCTTTTAATTGATTGTGTTGATTTATATGATGGCATGTATTTTATTATAATATGCAGCATATATGTGTATTTTAACAGGTTATATTATAAAATGTCATATTTTAAGTATAGTATGCAGTCTAAAATATTCCTATAAAATAGGTATGATGGGTTATTTTCTGTTCTATAATATGCATTCAATATATTAGGTCTTTTATAATATAATGTGAACTTTCTATATAACATGCATGTTAGTTTGTTATTCCATTTTAAAGTTTTGTACTGTATGGAGCATAATATTTTAAAGACTTCAGACTTTGCTGTCCAAAGGGGTGAATTCACTATAATGCATGTGAAACGTTGTCACCTGCACTCAAAAATGCTATTTCTATGTAGCAAACTAAGGTGTACTGACAGTTTTCATGGAATCCAATTAAAGAGCTAATATTTGATTTTCCTGGACCTCCCCATGTCAGCCTACTATGGGTCAGCTCCGCCCCCTCTGACCCCTCCAGGACCACCTCTTTTCTAGCCCATAAAGGGCGGCTGGCTGCCCACACCAGTGTTCAAAAAAACCCCGCCTTCGCCACGGATAAACTGGGTGGGAATCCTCCGGCTGATATGGGGAGGATCCAGGAAAGGAAAATTACGGTAAGTATGGACAACAGTTTTCCTTATTCCTGCACCTCCCCATGTCAGCCTACTATGGGTCAGCTCCGTCCCCTCTGACCCCTCCAGGACCACCTCTTTTCTAGCCCATAAAGGACGGCTGGCTGCCCACACCAGTGTTCAACAAAACCCCGCCTCGCGACGGATAAACTGGGTGGGAATCCTCCGGCTGATATGGGGAGTATCCAGGAATGGAAAATTACGGTTTGGCCCCTTTCACACTTATACGACTTGTCCCACGATTTTGTACTGCAAAATGGTATGACAAGTCATTCTCCATGATTTTCAATGACTACCAATCATATTGGCACGACTTTAAGTCGTGCCGACTTGAAAGTAGTCCCTGCACTACTTTGGTCCAACTTCTATGCGAGTTGTACTCCATAGACCTCAATGTTAAACCCTGAAGTAGCATGCAAGTCTTGCCTGAATATTATATAGACACGACTTCAGTACGACTTTGTAAGCACAAGCCTGGCCTCGCTATTCGGGAAAGGAAAACTTTTCTTTCCTTTCCCGATGAGCGACAGGCAGTGCTGACAGCTGTCTGGTATGAATCCAGAGGGGGAACGCCGCGCCAATGAAAAAACCGGCGTGGGTTCCTCCCCAGGGGCATACCAGGCCCTTAGGTCTGGTATGGATCTAAGGGGAACCCCCTACGCCGAAAAATCGACGTGGGGTCCCCCCCAAAATCCATACCAGACCCTTATCCGAGCACGCAGCCCGGCCGGTCAGGAATGGGGGTGGGGACGAGCGGGCGCCCCCCCCTCCTGGACCGTACCAGGCCGCATGCCCTCAACATGGGGGGTGGGTGCTTTGGGGCATGGGGGGCGCAGTGCGGCCCCCCCCCACCCCAAAGCACCTTGTCCCCATGTTGATGAGGACAAGGGCCTCTTCCCGACAACCCTGGCCGTTGGTTGTCGGGGTCTGCGGGCGGGGGGCTTATCGGAATCTGGGAGCCCCCTTTAATAAGGGGGCCCCCAGATCCCGGCCCCCCACCCTATGTGAATAAGTATGGGGTACATGGTACCCCTACCCATTCACCTAGGGAAAAAAGCGTCAATAAAAAACACAGTACACAGGTTTTTAAAATAATTTATTAGGCAGCTCCGGGGTCTTCTTCCGACTTCGGGGGTCCTCTTCCGACTTTGGGGGTCTCTCCGCCGTCTCCTCCCGGTGTCCGCATCTTCTGCCGGCTCCTCCGCTATCTTCTGCAGCTCAATTGCTAGCGGTGGTCCGGACTTCTGCCTTCTTCTTTTCTTCTTCTTGACACGACGCTCTCTCCAGCTGGAATGGTCTCTGAACGCTCCGCAACTGACTTATATAGGCGGTGGCCCCGCCCCCTTATGAGGTCACTGTCCCGGGGCATGCTGGGACTGTGCCGTCATAAGGGGGTGTGGTCATCACCCAGTGACCACGCCTCCTAAAACGTCACAGTCCCAGCATGCCCAGGGACTGTGACGGCATAAGGGGGCGGGGTCACCACCTATATAAGTCCGGTGCGGAGCGCACAGAGACCATTCTGGCTGGAGAGAGCGTTGTGTCAACATCTCTGGAAGAGAAGAGGGAAGAAGACGATCCAGAGGTCCGGACCACCGCTGGCAAAAGAGCGCCAGAAGATAGCGGTGGAGCCGGCAGAAGATGCGGACACCGGGAGGAGACGGCGGAGAGACCCCCGAAGTCGGAAGAAGATCCCGGAGCTGCCTAATAAATTATTTTAAAAACCTGTGTACTGTGTTTTTTATTGACGCTTTTTTCCCTAGGTGAATGGGTAGGGGTACCATGTACCCCATACTTATTCACATAGGGTGGGGGGCCAGGATCTGGGGGCCCCCTTATTAAAGGGGGCTCCCAGATTCCGATAAGCCCCCCGCCTGCAGACCCCGACAACCAACGGCCAGGGTTGTCGGGAAGAAGCCCTTGTCCTCATCAACATGGGGACAAGGTGCTTTGGGGTGGGGGGGGCCGCACTGCGCCCCCCATGCCCCAAAGCACCCACCCCCCATGTTGAGGGCATGCGGCCTGGTACGGTCCAGGAGGGGGGGGCCGCCAGCTCGTCCCCACCCCCATTCCTGACCGGCCGGGCTGCATGCTCGGATAAGGGTCTGGTATGGATTTTGGGGGGACCCCCACGCCGATTTTTCGGCGTAGGGGGTTCCCCATTACAATCCATACCAGACCTAAGGGCCTGGTATGCCCCTGGGGGGAACCCACGCCAGTTTTTTTATTTTAAAACTTGGCGTGGAGTTCCCCCTTATGATTTATACCAACTACTGTGTTTTCATTTGTTAATGCCAAAAACGTGGCAAAGTAGTACTGCTCCCAAATCGCGGTAAAATCGCGGCAAATCGCGGTAAAATCGGGGCCACGAAATCGCGGTAAAATCGCGCGACTTTGAAGTCGTATAAGTGTGAAAGGGGCCTAAGTATGGACAACAATTTTCCTTATTTCTGGACCTCCCCATGTCAGCCTACTATGGGATGTACCAAGCAATATTAAGGGAGGGAAGACAAAAAATAAAAAATAAGCCAAACCCTCAATGCAATGTCAACATTTTTTAATGGGCAACAGCCGCCGTAATACTGTAGAGCCAAATGTTTCCTCAGGCGGAAAAGCCATATTAAGCTGTAATGCCTAAAAAAGGTGTTGGGCATGCTCCAGCTTGCTGCTCTGCAAACTACCTCAGGGGCGACCTTCGCGTATGCCCAGGATGCTGTCATACCCCTCGTCGAATGTGCTTTGATCTCTGAAGGAGGAGTAAGGCCCAGCGTTTTGTATGCAATATGCATGGTCTTGACAAACCAGAAAGACCCAACTCTGGATGTTGCTGGCATACCCTTTAGGCCTAGGGTTGCCACATCATCCCTTTAATCCAGGACACACATTAATTACACAGGTTCTGTGGCCGATTAAGGTGGTAATTAAACTCACTTGGTGCCTTATCTGCATTAAATCAGCCTCAGAACCTGTTTAATTAATATGTGTCCTGGATTAAAGGGATGATGTGGCAACCCTATTTAGGCCCCATTGGGAAAACCTACAGCTGATCTTGTTTGCCAAAGCTTTTAGTCCACTTCAGGTAGGTTGAAACCGCAGAGACCAGGTCTAACCTACTCCACTCATCAGCTGTATCCGGAAAGGCTGGGAGAATGACCTCCCAGTTCATATGAAATTATGTGGCCACCTTAGGTAGAAAGCTCGGTATTGGTCTAAGGACTATCTTGTCTGGGAGCACCAAACAATATGGTTCTTTAGATGAGAAGGCACACAACTCGGAGTCTCTTCTGGCCGAGGCCACGGCTAGCAAAAAACAAAACTGTTAAAAGAAATAATGAACAAGAGAAAGCTTGATCAAACGGAGGAACCAGCAATGTTCCCAAGACTAGTGTTAAGTCCTCTTTTGGAAAAAACAATTTCAATGGAGGACTGATTTCTATGGCTGCCCCTAAAAATCAGATCACCAACGGATGTAGAGCATATCTTGTACACAACATAGCCAACAAGGCAGGGATTTGACCCTTCAGTGAATTATAAGCTAACCCTTGGGACTACTCTGCAGAAACTCCAAAATGTTAGATACTGAAGGAGATCCAAGGTCCCAACCCCTTTCCGTAGTATTCCAGATCCGGTGATAGGTTACATTCGTTCTGACGATCCTGTAATAATGTCATCAACTTTATCCTCCTGCGGTTCGGGTATCAGGCCCCATTCTGCAGAAGGAGACTTTGACAAGGAGGCAGAGGGATTGGTGAGCCCAACTTTATCCTCCAAGCCAGAGGGAACCACAGATCCCCAAAGCCTCGACTCAAGCGATCTGCTAAAACATTGCCATGCCCTGGGAGTTAAGATGCTGTAAGAGACCTGAGATTGTTCTCTGTGCAGAGGAAGATTGGCATGCCACCTGAAGGGGAGGGTGACTTCTTGCACCCCCTTGATGAGACACATAAGCCACCGTAGTTTTGTTGTCCAAAAGAATTTTGACAGCTCGACCTCGCAACATGGGTTGGAACACCAAAAGCGCATCTGACAGCATCCAATCCCAGGAAATTTGAACTCTACGCCCCACAAAGGTACCATTGGCCTTGAACCTGCTGTCCCAGGCAGTGTGCCCTGCAGCCTGCCAGACTGGCATTGGTCAACACCACTATTGGTTCTGAGGCCTTCAACGGAACTCCGCTGGAAAGATTGTGAGCTACTGACCACCAACCAGGGACCAGATTATTGGAATTGGCAGATGATCTCACTGAAGAAGAAAGTTGCATTGAAACCTTCTGCGCCACCTGACACACAGGACTACTGGACCTGTGGCTGTTAAAATCCCCAGATATTGCATGGATTTCTTCAGCATCATAGAAGGCCTGGCCATCACTGCTTTGTCTGAGACTGGATCCCCTGGACCTTTCACTGAGGAAGAGAAACACGACCCCGATCCGTGTTGAATTGTACTCCTAAATACTCCAACATTTGGGTCAGATGCATCTGGCTCTTCCGAAAGTTGATCAACCAACCGAAATGAGTTAGTATTTTAGGGGCAGTCCCCCATTGAAATTATATGTTCTGAGTGTAGATGACAATTTTTTTTGTGTCACAGTGTATAAAGTGACATATTGGGCAGTGGCGGCTGGTGCTCTATTTTTTTTTTTGGGGGGGGCAGCAAACAAACCACCCGACCCCCATTCCTTCGGTCAAACCCCCCCCCGTCTATCAGCCCTGCACTTACCCCATCCAGGCTGCGGGCAGCTTCAGTGGCTTCCCCCTGCTGCGTCTCCTCCTCGGCACCTCCTCCCTGGTCCCGGCCAGTATGATTGCTTCTCCTCCTAGGTCAATCGGGTCTTAGGACCCGCTTCCTGATTAGCCGGGAGGAGAAGCAGGAAGACAATAGGGAATATTAATTTGCTATTGTCACACAACTGGGTGGGTTCAGGGCGCAGTGCTCTGCGCCCCAAGCCCACTCTTTTTTTAAGCCAATTCAGGTCTGGGGCCCTGTATGTAGAGTAGGGGCCGGGCGCATGGATTAGGGGGCAGCGCCCCTGCGCCCTAATGGAGCTACCGCCACTGATATTGGGGTTGATTTACTAAAAAATTAGAAACTGCCTACTTATCAAAGGGAATGTTCACTACAATAAGATGAAGCTGTGTTCAACTATTTACATGCTAGTTAAAATTCAGTTTTAGTGTAATTGCCTGACACATGAATGGGCATTCGAAGTGAACATAGCTTCACCTTATTTACTAGCATTCACTTTGCAAAACAAACATTGATATTGCGAAGTAAACAGCCTGTGGTCTTTTAATTAATCAACTCAACCATGTTACTGAAGATAATTTCCAGAGCTTTGTTATTACATGATCTATGATCTACTGATGATCAATGATTAATGTGATCTAAAGCAACTTTTGTCAACCTTTTTATCCCAGAAGAACCCTTCACATTTTTTAGATTTTGGGGAACCCCCACTAAAACGAATTCATTGGGTTGTTGGGAAAAATGTCCTTTACATTGGTGTGGTCAGTAGGAAAATGTTCCCTTATGCCCCATATACATGGTCGGAATTTCCAATGGAAAATGTGTGATAGGACCTTGTTGTCGGAAATTCCGACCATGTGTAGGCTCCATCACACATTTTCCGTCGGATTTTCCGACACACAAAGTTTGAGAGCAGGATATAAAATTTTCCGACAACAAAATCCGTTGTCGGAAATTCTGATTGTGTGTACACAAATCCGACGGACAAAGTGCCACGCATGCTCAGAATAAATAAAGAGATGAAAGCTATTGGCCACTGCCCCGTTTATAGTCCCGACGTACGTGTTTTACGTCACCGCGTTTAGAATCGGATTTTCCGACAACTTTGTGTGACCGTGTGTATGCAAGACAAGTTTGAGCCAACATCCGAAGGAAAAAATCCTAGGATTTTGTTGTCGGAATGTCCGAACAAAGTCCGACCGCGTGTACGGGGCATTACAGTGGTGGTCAAAATGCCACTAATACAGACAGTTAAAAAAAGATAATTGGTTTTAGGGATGAGCTGAACAACCCCCGAAAAGTTTGTGCGAACATGCAAACACCGTTAAAGTCTATGGGACCCAAACGTGAAAAATCAAAAGTGCTAATTTTAAAGGCTAATATGCAAGTTATTGTCATCCAAAGTGTTTGGGACCCGGGTGCTGCCCCAGGGGACATGTATCAATGCAAAAAAAAAGTTTTAAAAATGGCCGTTTTTTTGGGAGCAGTGATTTTAATAATGCTTAAAGTGAAACAATAAAAGTGAAATACTCCTTTAAATATCATGCCTGGGGGTGACTATAGTATGCCTGTAAAGTGGTGCATTTTTCCTGTGTTTAGAATAGCCCCTGCAGCAAAATTACATTTCTAAATGAATAAAAGTCATTTAAAACTGCTTGTGGCTGTAATGTATTGTAGGATCCCGGCAATATAGATGAAAATTATTGAGAAAAATGACATGGGTCCCCCCCCAGCCCATTACCAGGCCTTTGGGCTCTGGTATGGATATTAAGGGGAACCCCGCACCCAAATAAAAAAAAAAAGACGTGGGGCCCCCAGACCCTATATACTCTGAACAGCAGTATACGGGCGGTCCCCGGGTTACAAACAAGATAGGGACTGCAGGTTTGTTCTTAAGTTGAATCTGTTTGTAATTTGGAACAGGTACATTTTTTAAGTGTAGCTCCAGCCAAAAAAAAATCAATTTTTAAGCTTTTTGGATAACATAGGGAAGGGTTATCACCCCTGTAACATTTGTTTTGCTGTCTGTGCCCCTGTTCAGAAGATTTCTCCTCACTTTCTGCCCAATGACAGTTGAATTTTGAAAATTTTGGGTTATTAGAGAAACAAGGATTGGTGATAAAGCATCAGTGGAGACACCTTTTTCCCATATTAACTCTTACAGGAGAGAATTTCCCTTCCTAGTGGTAGATTTCCTCTCCCTTCCTGTTGTCTCCCTCCGTTTGTAAGTAGGAGTCGTTTGTAGGTCGGATGTTTGAAAATAGGGGACCGCCTGTATATATTATACAGCCTGCCCTATATACTCTGTGGAAAATTGGGCCTTAGGTGTTGGTGGTACCAGAACACAGTAAGCCCTCACAGTTACTCTTGGTGGGCGCTGGAACGGGCCCTACTGTGAAATATTGTATCAAGCATTGTAATTACATGCCACTGTTAAACAGGGGCAGAAAAATTGGGCCTTTGGTGGTGATGGTGGTGGTGCCACAACACTGTAAGCCCTCACAGTTACTCTTGGTGGGCGCAGGAACGGGCCCTGCTGTGAAATATTAGATCAAAAATTGTAATTACACGCCCCTGTTAAACAGGGGCAGAAAAATTGGGTCTTAGGCAGTGGTGGTGCCACAACACTGTAACCCCTCACATATTCTCTTGTTGAACGCAGGAACGAGCCCTGCTGTGAAATACTGGAGCAAAAATTGTACTTACATGCCCCTGTTGAACAGGGGCAGAAAAATTGGGCCTTGGGCGGTGGTGGTGGTGGCACAACACTGTAAAGCCTCACAGATACTCTTGTTGAGCGCAGGAACTGGCCCTGTTGTGAAATATTAGATCAGAAATTGTAATTACACGCCCCTGTTAAACAGGGGCAGAAAAATTGGGCCTCAGGCAGTAATGGTGGTGGTGCCACAACACTGCAACCCCTCACAGATATTCTTGTTGAGTGCAGGAATGAGCCCTGCTGTGAAATATTTGATCAAAAATTGTAATTACACGCCCCTGGGGCAGAAAAATTGGGCATTAGGCAGTGGTGGTGGTGCCCTGAAAGAAAAATATTCTTAGAATAGGATAGTCACTCAGCATAATAGGATAGTCACTCAGCATTAGGGATGAGCCGATCACACCCCCCCCGTTCGGTTCGCATCCAGAACATGTGAACAGGCAAAAACTTAGTTCGAATACGTAAACACCGTTAAAGTCTATGGGACACAAACATGAAAAATCAAAAGTGCTAATTTTAAAGGCTTATATGCATGGTATTGACATAAAAAGTGTTTGGGGACCTGGGTCCTGCCCCAGGGGACATGTATCAATGCAAAAAAAAAGTTTTAAAAGCTGCCATTTTTTCGGGAGCAGTGATTTTAATCATGCTTAAAGTGAAACAATAAAAGGAAGACCAGAAGAAAGAAAATGGAAGAAGAAGCCGTGAAAGAAGAAGAAATTAAAGGAATTGTCAAAAACTGTCTAATTTTTGACAGTTTTTTGTGAAATGGTAGGGGTACATTTGTACCCCATTACCAATTCACACGGGGGGACCGGGATCTGGGGGTCCCCTTGTTAAAGGGGGCTTCCAGATTCCGATAAGCCCCCTGCCTGCAGACCCCCACAACCACCGGGCAAGGGTTGAGGGGATGACACCCTTCTCCCCATCAACATGGGGACAAGGTGCTTTGGGGGGGCCGCTACCCCAAAGCACCCTCCCAATGTTGAGGGCATGTGGCCTGGTATGGTTCAGGAGGGGGGGCGCTCTCTCATCCCCCCTCTTTTCCTATGGCCTGCCAGGTTGCATGCTTGGATAAGGGTCTGGTATTGATTTTTGGGGGGACCCCACGCCATTTTTTTTTAAATTTTGGCGCGGGGTTCCCCTTAAAATCCATACCAGCCCTGAAGGGTCTGGTATAGATTTTGAGGGGGACCCCCACGCCATTTCTTTTTTAAATTTTGGTGCGGGGTTCCCCTTAATATCCATACCAGACCTGAAGGGGGACCCCCACGCATTTTTTTTAAATTTTGGTTTGGGGTTCCCCTGTGGTGAAATTCCATGCCGTTTTTATCAAGAACTTTTATGTGTATTTCCAGACCGACAATTCTTTATAGCTGGCGCTAGCGATAGTGGTTTTAAATGACTTTTTTCCTTTAGAAATGTCATTTTGCACTCGGACTGTTCTAAACATGGGAAACATGTGCCACTTTACAGGCATACTATAGACACCCCCCCAGGTACGAAATTTAAATGAATATTACACTTTTATTGTTTCACTTTAAGCTTTATTAAAATCACTACTCCCGGAAAAACTGACTTTTTAAAACTTTTTTTTGTATTGATACATGTCCCCTGGGGCAGGACCCGGGTCCCCAAACACTTTTTATGACAATAACTTGCATATAAGCCTTTAAAATGAGCACTTTTGATTTCTCCCATAGACTTTTAAACGGTGTTCCGCGGCTTTCGAATTTGCCGCGAACGGGCGAACAGCCAATGTTCGAGTTGAACTCATGTTCGACCCGAACATAAAGCCCATCCATACTCAGCATAGGCAGTCTTCAAGGGATCCCACATCCATAGAAAATCCAATCCGTTACATCAGCATCAGCTGCTTGGTAGCTGGTGATCCAAGACTGATTCATTTTTATGAATGTGAGCCGATCAACAGAGTCTGTGGACAGGCGCACTCTGTGATCGGTTAAAAAGCCTCCAGCAGCACTGAATATGCATTCAGAAAGAACGCTGGATGCAGGACAGGCCAGTAGCTTAATTGCATATTGAGCAAGCTCTAGCCAGTGGCCTCCCAAAGATGTTTCATCCTCTGCTCCCTCTGCGAAGGCTGGATAAGTTCTGCAACCTTACCCTTGTAACATGAATCAAGAAGGGTTGCCAGCCAGTAATGATCCCTCTCCTTGATACCACGAATCCCAGGGTCCTTTCGCAGGCTTTGCAGGATCAGGGAGGCCATGAAGTGAAAGTTTGCAGAGGCATTCAATCCTGAGTCCTCTGGGTCACTAAGGATCACATGATCCGCAACCACCCCCTCCCAGCCACGTACAACTCCATGGGTTTCTGGGGACTGAAAAAGATCCCTTGAAGTCTGCTGCTGATGCCGAGTGTTATCCTCCACCTCCATGCTGACACAATCCTCCTCCTCCTCTTCTTCCTCTTCCTGTGTGATTTGGTGGGCCCACAGGAATACTATCTGGATAAAGGGGGCCTTGAGAGGTAAGGAAGTCCTCCTCTTCCTCCTGCTGTTCTGCCTCAAGTGCCCTGTCCATTATTCCACAAAGCGTGTGCTCCAACAGGAAGACAAGAGGGACAGTATCATTGATGCATGCACTGTCACTGCTCACCATCTTTGTGGCCTCCTCAAATGGTGACAGGACAGTGCATACCTGCTTGATCAGTAGCCACTGGCGTGGTGAAAAAAAACAAGCTCCCCTGACCCTGTCCTGGTGCCATACTCACACAGGTACTCATTGATGGCCCTCTGCTGCATGTGCAGCCGCTGCAGCATTGTCAACATTGAGTTCCACCTGGTGGGCATGTCACAAATGAGGCGGGTCTTGGGCAGGTTGCATTCCCTTTGAAGGTCAGCCAGCCGAGCACTGGCATTATATGACCGGCGGAAATGACCACAGACTTTCCTGCTCTGCCTCAGGAGATCCTGTAAGCCCGGGTACCTGCTCAAGAACTGCTGCACCATCAAATTCAGGATGTGAGCCAAACAGGGAACATGGGTCAAGTGTCCCTGTTGGAGGGCAGAGAGGAGGTTGGTGCGATTGTCGCATACAACTATTCCTGGCTGAAGCTGGCATGGCGTCAACTACCTCTGAGCCTGCTCCTGCAGAACTGACAGAATCTCTGCCCCAGTGTGGCTCCTGTCCCCTAAGCAGACCAACTCAAGCACCGCATAGCATCTTTTTGCCTGAGTGCTTGCGTAGCTCCTTGAACGCCTACAGAGCACCGCTGGTTCAGAGGACAAATCTGCAGAGGAAGAGGCCATAGAGGAAGAAGAGGAGGAGGGGGTGGAGGAGAGAGCTGTGGCAGAATGACCACTAGCATTTTGGAGGCATGGTGGCGGAACAAGCTCCAACAATACTGAACCCTGTCCTGCATTCTTCCCAGCTGCCAGCAGAGTTACGCAGTGAGCCATGAAAGAAAGGTAACGTCCCTGTCTATGCTTGCTGGACCATGAGTCAGCGATAATATGCACTTTACTGCTGAACACCCTGTCCAATGAGGCCAAGACATTGCCTTCCACATGCTGATAGAGAGCCGGAATAATGGCCTTCCCTGAAAAGAAATGGCGTTTGGGAACCTGCCACTGAGGTACCGCACATTCCACAAATTCACAAAAGGGGGCAGAGTCTACCAGCTGAAAAGGCAGCAGTTGAAGTGCTAGCAATTTGGCCAAGCTAGGATTCAGACGCTGAGCATGTGGATGGCTGGGACCGAATTTCTTTCGACGGTTTAGCAACTGGGGTAGGGAAATTTACCTGATAAAATCGGATGTTGGTGCACCGCCAGCAGATTTTCCGCAAGTACTTGACACCTATTTCTATACTATTTCTATTTCTCTCAGTGCAGGTTTCTGAGAGGGCTGGAGGTATAGTGGGGTTGGAGATCCGAGCTGATGAGGACCAAGTAGAGGTCCGCCTTGTTCTTTGATGTGGGTCTTTTAAGTGTTGGTGCCAACGGACTGCATGAGAAGTTGTCATATGTCTGGTCAAGCATGTGGTGCCCAAGCGGCTGCTGTTTTGGCCACGCTTGATACGCTTCAGACATAGGTTGCAAACAGCAACGGTGCGATCTGCTGCACATGTGTCAAAGAAGCCCCACACCAAAGAACTTTTCAAAATATGCGGGGAGTCAGCAGCGCCCTGCACCTATATGTGGTGTGATGCAATAGGGTATCTGCCCTTGAGCTGCCCTCTGCAGGGCATTCTGCCTCGTTGGAGATGTGCCTCCTCCTCCTCCTCTCTTCTATCAGGCACCCAAGTTGAGTCAGTGACCTCATCATCCCCCCTCCCTGGCAGTATGCTGCAGCTGGGGGAACATGACTGCCAGTTTCTTGTCTTTCTTGGGCACCCCCTCTCTCTAGGCTCACGTTACTCCCTTCCTCAACCTGGGTACCATCATTGGAGCCTGTGCATCCTCCTGCAGCATGTACCCGACACTGTGGTCGAATAGTTCGGGAGACTCCTCTGTGCATGATGGTGGGGCTAGGGAAGGAGAAAATGTTGACATGGAGCCGATGTAATAGGCCTCTTTGGCAGCTGCATTGGCAGGCAAACTACTCTGAGCCTGGGTGACAGAGGATGAGGAGGATGAGGATGGCTTTGTTATCTATTCCACCAACTCTTCTGCATGTTGTGGCTCAATAACACAGCCAGCTGCAGAAAAAAAGGACAAGCGTGCCCCACGGCCACGTGCTGAGGATGCACCATGTCCACGACCAGCATTGTTGACTATAGACACAGAGCCTGCTTGCCCTCTTTTAGTGGCCTGTGAGCGTCTGCCTCTCCTTGGTGGCCTTCCAGACATGCTGTAAATTTTGTTTAGCAAAACCACACTACACTGTATTGTGTACTGTGTAAACCACCAGAAAAGCAGCAGTAATTGCACTATGGGTGCACGGTACTGTGTACACCACCAGAAGTGTAATAGCAAATATGGGTGCACTGTATTGTGTACCGTGTACACCACCAGAAAAGTAGTAGCAACTGCACTATGGGTGCATGGTACTGTGTACACCACCAGAAGTGTAATAACAACTGCACTATAGTAGCAACTGCACTATGGGTGCACGGTACTGTGTACATCAACAGAAGTGTAATAGCAACTATGGGTGCACTGTATTGTGTACTGTTTACACCACTAGAAAAGTAGTAGCAACTGCACTATGGGTGCATGGTACTGTGTACACCACCAGAAGTGTAATAGCAACTATGGGTGCACAAAGCTACCTATAGAAGGTTGGTGATGTTTTCCTGATCCTATCACTACCGCAGGCTGCTAAATAAGCTACAAGTTATTTTTTTGCGAGCTCTGCACAGTGTTCACCTAAAGCTACCTGTAGAAGGTTGATGGTGTTTTCCTGATCCTATCACTACCGCAGGCAGCTAAATAAGCTACAAGTTATTTTTTGCGAGCTCTGCACAGTGTTCACCTAAAGCTACCTGTAGAAGGTTGGTGGTGTTTTCCTGATCCTATCACTACCACAGGCAGCTAAATAAGTTACAAGTTAGTTTTTTGTGAGCTCCGCACCATGTTCAGCTAAAGCTACCTGTAGAAGGCTGGTGGCGTTTTCCTGATCCTATCACTACCGCAGGCAGCTAAATAAGCAACAAGTTAGTTTTTTGCAAGCTCTGCACAGTGTTCAGCTAAATCTACCTGTAGAAGGTTGGTGGTGTTCTCATACTACAGGCAGGCAGTTGATGAGGATGCACCGTCTCCACGACCAGCACTGTTGCCTCTAGACACAGAGCCTGCTTGCTCTCTTTTATTTGCTTGTGACAGTCTGCCTCTCCTTGTTGGCCTTCCAGACATACTAATGGCTTGTAGCTGCACTAAGCTGGGATATATATATATATATATATATATATATATATATATATATATATATATATATATATATATATATATATATCCCAGCTTAGTGCAGCTACAAGCCATTAGTATGTCTGGAAGGCCAACAAGGAGAGGCAGACTGTCACATGCAAATAAAAGAGAGCAAGCAGGCTCTGTGTCTAGAGGCAACAGTGCTGGTCGTGGAGACGGTGCATCCTCATCAGCATTGTGGGCAATCTGCTTTTGGTACACTGACGTCAGATTGCACCAGGCAAATTTCCCTGTCCCAGCTGCTGCACCACTGAAAGAAGTTCGCTCCCAGCCATCCACATGCCCAGCGGTTGAATGCTAGCTTGGCAAAATTGCTAGCACTTCAACTGCTGCCTTTTCAGTTGGTAGACTCTGCCCCCTTCCGTGAGTTTGTGGAATGTGCGGTTCCTCAGTGGCAGGTACCCAAACGCCACTTTTTCTCACGGAAGGCGATTCTGGCTCTCTACCGGCATGTGGAAGGCAATGTCCATGCCTCGCTGGACAGGGTGGTCAGTGGTAAGGTGCATATTACCACTGACTCATGGTCCAGCAGGCATGGACAGGGACGTTACCTAAGTTTCACCGCGCATTGGGTGACTCTGCTGGCAGCTGGGAAGGACTCAGGACAAGGTGCAGTAGTGTTGGAGGTCGTTCCACCAGCACGCCTCCAAAATGCCACTACTAATGATTGTGACACACCTCTCTCCTCCACCCCCTCTTCTTCTTCCTCCTCCATGGCCTCTTTCTGTGCTTTGTCCTCGGAACCAGCGGTGCTCCGTAGCCGTTCAAGGGGCTACGCAAGTATGCAGGCCGAAAGGTGCCATGCGGTGCCTGAGCTGGTGTGCTTGGGGGACAGGAGCCACACTGGGGCAGAGGTTCTGTCAGCTCTGCAGGGGCAGACACCATGCCAACTTAAGGCAGGAATGGTGGTTGGGACAATGGCACCAACCTCCTCTCTGCCCTCCGACAGGGACAAATGACCCATGTGCCCTGTTTGGCTCATGTCCTTAACTTGGTGGTGCAGCGGTTCTTGGGCAGGTACCTGGGCTTACAGGATGTCCTGAGGCAGGCCAGGAAAGTCTGTGTGCATTTCCGCAGGTCATATAATGCCAGTGCTCGGCTGGCAGACCTCCAAAAGGAGTTTAACCTGCCCAAGAACTGCCTAATCTGTGACATGCCCACCAGGTGGAACTCAACGTTCGCCATGCTACAGAGGCTGCACATGCAGCAGAGGGCCATCAATGAGTACCTGTGGTTGGGACAATGGCACCAACCTCCTCTCTGCCCTCCGACAGGGACAAATGACCCATGTGCCCTGTTTGGCTCATGTCCTTAACTTGGTGGTGCAGCGGTTCTTGGGCAGGTACCTGGGCTTACAGGATGTCCTGAGGCAGGCCAGGAAAGTCTGTGTGCATTTCCGCCGGTCATATAATGCCAGTGCTCGGCTGGCAGACCTCCAAAAGGAGTTTAACCTGCCCAAGAACCGCCTAATCTGTGACATGCCCACCAGGTGGAACTCAACGTTGGCCATGCTGCAGAGGCTGCACATGCAGCAGAGGGCCATCAATGAGTACCTGTGCGACTATGGCACCAGGACAGGGTCAGGGGAGCTTGTTTTTTTTTCCCCACGCCAGTGGGCCACGATCAGGGATGCATGCACTGTCCTGTCACCATTTGAGGAGGCCACGAGGATGGTGAGCAGTGACAGTGCATGCATCAGTGACACTGTCCCCCTTGTCCATCTGTTGGAGCACACGCTGCGTGGAATAATGGACAGGGCACTTGAGGCAGGAAGAGGAGGACTTCCTTAGCTCTCAAGGCCCCCTTTATCAAGACAGTGTTCCTGCGTCCCCGCCGATTACACAGGAAGAGGATGAGGAGGAGGAGGAGGAGGATTGTGTCAGTATGGAGGTGGAGCCTGGCACTCAGCATCAGCAGCAGTCTTTAAGGGATCAGTCCCAAGAAACACATGGACTTGTATGTGGCTGAGAGGAGGTGGCTGCAGACCATGTCGTCCTTAGTGACCCAGAGGACTCCGGACCGAATGCCTCAGCAAGCCTACGCTGCATGGCCTCCCTGATCCTGCAAAGCCTGCGTAAGGATCCTCGTATTCGTGGTATCAAGGAGAAGGACCAATACTGGCTGGCAACCCTCCTTGATCCACGTTACAAGGGTAAGGTTGCGGACCTTATTTTGCCGTCACAGAGGGAGCAGAGGATGAAACATCTTCGGGAGGCCTTGCAGAAAGGTCTGTGCAACGCGTTCCCAGAGACTGGGAGGTTACAAACTCCTGTTTCTGGACAACGTGTTGCTGAGGCTTCGGTCAGTCAAAGAAGGAGCGGTGGAGAAGGTGGCCGTCTGACTGATGCGTTCAGACAGTTTTTTAGTCCGCAGCCCCAAGGTATGATCGGTTCCAGCAACCATCGCCAGCGTCTGTTTAACATGGTGCAGGAATACCTAGGGGCAAGATCTTAATGGACACCTTTCCCACCGAAAATCCTCTGGGTTACTGGGTCTTGAGGATGGATCACTGGCCAGAGCTTGCACAGTATGCAATTGAGCTACTGGCCTGTCCTACATCCAGCGTTCTTTCGGAACGCACATTCAGTGCTGCTGGAGGCTTTGTAACCGACCACAGGGTGCGTCTGTCCACCGACTCGATCGATCGACTGACCTTTATAAAAATGAATCAGTCTTGGATCACCACCAGCTACCAAGCACCTGATGCTGATGTAACCGAATATTTTTTTTTGAAATCTCAGATCCCTTCAAAGACTGCCTATGCTGATGCTGAGTAACTATACTGAGTTATTATCCTCTTCCTCCTCAATGATCAAGCTGATAGCTTGTAAGAACATTTTTGGTTCTGGGCACCGCCACCAGTGCCTAAGGCCCAATTTTTCAGCCCCTGTTTATCAGGGGCGTGTAATTACAATTTTTGATGCAATACTTTGCAGCAGGGCTCGTTCCTGCGTTCCAACTAGAGTATCTGTGAGGGGTTGCAGTGTTGTGGCACCAGCACCAGTGCCTAAGGCCTAATTTTTCAGCCCCTGTTCAACAGCGGCATGTAATTACAATTCTTGATCTAATATTTCACAGCAGGGCCCGTTTCTGCGCCCACCAAGAGCGAGTGAGGACTTACAGTGTTGTGGCACCAGCACCACCACCACCACCACCACCAAAGGCCCAATTTTTCTGCCCCTGTTCAACAGGGGCAAGTAATTACAATTCTTGATCTAATATTTCACAGCAAGGCCCTGTGAGGGCTTACAGTGTTGTAGCCACAACAACACCTAAGGCCCAAATTTCTGCTGAGTATATAGGGCAGGCCCCTACTTTCAAACATCCAACTTACAAACGACTCCTACTTGCAAACGGAAGGAGACACCAGGAAGTGAGATGAAATCTACCCCTAGGAAGGGAAATTCTCTCCTGTAAGAGTTAATATGGGAAAAACATTTCTCCTTTCCACTGATGCTTTATCACCAATCCTTGTTTCAAAAAAACCCCCAAATTTTCAAAAAACATTTGTCATTGGGACAAAAAGTGAGGTGAAATCTTCTGAAGAGGAGCACAGACAGCAAAACAAATGTCACAGGGGTGATAACCCTTCCCTATGTTTTCCAAAAAGCTTAAAATAGATTTTTTGGCTGGAGCTAAACACGTTAAAAATGTACCAGTTCAAAATTACAAACAGATTCTATTTAACAACAAACTTACAGTCCCTGTCTTGTTTGCACCACCTGTATACTGCTGTTCAGAGTACAGAACCTGTATACTGCTGTTTATTTTTTTAATTTGGGTGCGGGGTTCCCCTTAATATCCATACAAGACCCAAAGGGCCTGTTAATGGACTTGGGGGTACCCATGCCATTTGTCTCACTGATTTTCATCCATATTGCCAGGACCCGACATTACATTAAAGCCGCAAGCAGTTTTAAATGACTTTTTTTCCTTTAAAAATTACATTTTGTGCAGGGACTGTTCTAACCATGGAAAACACGCTGCACTTTACAGGCATACTATAGACACCCCCCAGGTACGATATTTAAAGGAATATTTCACTTTTTTTTTTACTTTAAGCATCATTAAAATCACTTCTCCCGAAAAAACGGCCGTTTTTAAAAGTTTTTTTTGCATTGATACATGTCCCCTGGGGCAGGACCCGGGTCCCCAAACCCTTTTTAGGACAATACAATGCAAATTAGCCTTTAAAATGAGCACTTTTGATTTTGAACGTTCGAGTCCCATAGACGTCAATGGGGTTCTAACGTTCGTGCGAATTTTCGATCTGTTCGCAGGTTCTGGTGCGAACCGAACCGGGGGGTGTTCGGCTCATCCCTAGTGTCCAACAGTGCAACTTATCAGTGCCGCTTCATCAGTGCCCAACAGTGCTGACTCATCAGTGCCCATCAGCGCAGTCTATCAGTGCCCATCAGGGCAGCCTCATTAGTGCACATTAGCGAAGAAGAGAAATTACTTATTTGCAAAATGTTATAAAAGAAAACTTTTTTTTCAAAATTTTCAGTCATTTTTTCATTTGTTTAGTAAAAAATAAAAAACACAGTGGTAATTAAATACAACCAAAAGAAAGCTCTATCTCGAAAAAATGTCTTGAAAAAATAAAAAAATTAAATTTGGGTACAGGGTTGCATGACTGCGCAATTGTCATTCAAATTGTGAAGGCATGAAAATTGGCCTGGGCAGTAAGAAGGTGAAAGTGCTCGGAACTGAAGTAGTTAACAGAGCGGACACTGGAGCTTGATTTTGCTGCTCAGCATGCACTTGTGTACCCAAGTGCTTCCATGTGTAAGGGTAACCGGAAGGGAAAACCTTTTTGCTTTTCTCTTTGGGGCTGGCGCTTCAGCTGAGCATTAAGAGAGCCCGATACTCCCCTTTCCTGACAAACACCCAATCTATGCTCGTCACACTGGAAGGTCTCAGCAAGTAGTAGGAGATGAACAGCGCAACATTAGAAACATTAAAAGTTTAAGTCGCCATAAAGCCCCTTTCGTTAGTAAAAACCCCAGACATTCCTAAAAGCACCTCTGCCTAATAAAAAACATCAACCCTTCATATTTTCATATTTTCCATCCTGGCAAAGCCATTTCAAGGTTTAAAGGGAAATAGATCCATTGAAAATCCCTCAGTAGTATTATAACTGAATGAGACAGTTATCTCATTTTTATTAAAATAATAAAATAAAAGCCATTATTCTTAGGTAAATTGTTTTCCATTCATGCTTATATCTATATAATATTCCCTCTTTTTAGGTGAGTTTAGCCATTAGATGATAACATACATGCACATTGGTTTATGGTATCATACCCTGTCAGAAGTGTATACACACAGGCATCTACAATTTTTTGACATTTTCTCACCAATCACATTTTGCTTCGAAGCACTGCAGAGGGTGTAACACATTAGTTTTTTTAAAACACTTTCTTTTTTAGAACAGCACCACACCTACACTTCCCTTTATATCCACTATAGTACACACCACCTAGGTGGAGGTGCACTTGTAGAGGCAGCAGTTCCTTTTTTTCTTTATATTTATTTTTCTCCTTGCGCGGATTTACTTATATAATACTTCAAGATTTTAGTAATGAAAACGGTATCATTAGCAGTAATCAGCATGGATTCATGAAGAATCGTTCTTGCCAAACCAATCTATTAACCTTCTATGAGGAGGTGAGTTGCCATCTAGATAAAGGAAGGCCCGTAGACGTGGTGTATCTGGATTTTGCAAAAGCATTTGACGCCGTTCCCCATAAACGCTTACTGTACAAAGTAAGGTCCGTTGGCATGGACCATAGGGTGAGTACATGGATTGAAAACTGGCTACAAGGGCGAGTTCAGAGGGTGGTGATAAATGGTGAGTACTCGGAATGGTCAGAGGTGGGTAGTGGGGTCCCCAGGGTTTTGTGCTGGGACCAATCCTATTTAATTTGTTCATAAACGACCTGGAGGATGGGGTAAACAGTTCAATCTCTGTATTTGCAGATGACACTAAGCTAAGCAGGGCAATAACTTCTCCGCAGGATGTGGAAACCTTGCAAGAAGATCTGAACAAATTAATGGAGTGGGCAACTACATGGCAAATGAGGTTTAATGAAGAAAAATGTAAAATAATGCATTTGGGTGGCAAAAATATGAATGCAATCTATACACTGGGGGGAGAACCTCTGGGGGAATCTAGGATGGAAAAGGACCTGAGGGTCCTAGTAGATGATAGGCTCAGCAATGGCATGCAATGCCAAGCTGCTGCTAACAAAGCAAACAGAATATTGGCATGCATTAAAAAAGGGATTAACTCCAGAGATAAAGCGATAATTCTTCCACTCTACAAGACTCTGGTCCATTCTCACCTGGGTTATGCTGTCCAGTTCTGAGCACCAGTCCTCAGGAAGGATGTACTGGAAATGGTAAAAACAAAGCTAATAAAGGGTCTGGAGGACATTAGTTATGAGGAAAGGTTGTGAACACTGAACTTATTCTCTCTGGAGAAGAGACGCTTGAGAGGGGATATGATTTCAATTTACAAATACCATACTGGTGACCCCACAATAGGGATAAAACTTTTTTGCGGAAGGGAGTTTAACAAGACACGTGGCCACTCATTAAAATTAGAAGAAAAGAGGTTTAACCTTAACCACTTAAGGACCGAGCCTCTTTCTGAGATTTGTTTTTTTACAAGTTAAAAACATTTTTTTTTTTGCTAGAAAATTACTTAGAACCCCCAAACATTAAAATATATGCACAAAATAGATCTATGGTATATTACCAAAAAACATATTCTGTGTGAGCAGCGCTAGATATTTAAACACTCAACAAATAAATGTTCAAAGTGAAAACCGTAGTCAACTGAATGGTCAACTAACACTTAAAAAATTAAAATTAAAAATGAAGAGAAAATAGTCCCTTTAAATGTAGCCAAAAGTGTAGGTATCACAGTTCATAATGCATTCATCTATAAGCAATTGGTGTTGATAGTCCCAGGGGTGAGAGCAGTCACATAAATTAATCAATCCTTCTTCCAATATATGGTCCTAGATAACGAAGAATAAATCTCCCTATGAATTGGAATCTTACCAGATCAGACTGGGACACAAGCATATATCAATGGATCATCTGTGGCTCCGGATCTCCCCACGGGATACAACACACTGGATCTGTTTGCTGGTGGGATGGTCGGATGTGTAATGTAAACAAGCATCTCCCCGTTCTGCCTAATGACACTGTCACTGATCCTACTTCCTGTAATCGGGAGCGGTGATCAGTGATGTGTCACACACAGCCCCTTCCCCCCACAGTTAGAATCACTCCCTAGGACACACATAACCCCTACAGTGCCACCTAGTGGTTAACCCCTTCACTGCCAGTGACATTTTTACAGTAATCAATGCAATTTTTTAGCATTGATCGCTGTATTAATGCCAATGGTCCGAAAAATGTGTCAAAATTGTCTGATGTGTCCACCATAATGTCGCAGTCATGATAAAAATCGCTGATCGCCGCCATTACTAGTAAAAAAAAATATTAATAAAAATGCCATAAAACTATCCTCTATTTTGTAGACGCTATAACTTTTGCGCAAACCAATCAATAAACGCTTATTGCGATTTTTGTTTTTACCATTAATATGTAGAAGAATACGTATCAGCCTAAACTGAGGAAAAAAAAAATTTATATATATTGAATTTTTTTATATTTTATATATATATATTATATATTTTTATATATTTTATTATTTATTATAGCAAAAAGTAAAAAATAATGAATTTTTTTTCAAAATTGTCGTTATTTTATTGTTTATAGCACAAAAAATAAAAACCGCAGAGGTGATCAAATACTACCAAAAGAAAGCTCTATTTGTGGGGAAAAAAGGACGTCAATTTTGCAATGTCGCACAACCGCGCAATTGTCAGTTAAAGTGACACAGTGCCGAATTGCAAAAAGTGCTCTGGTCAGGAAGAGGGTAAAATCTTCCAGGGCTTAAGTGGTTAAAAAAAATGGTGTCACTTTTATTCCTAATGCAAGGAATGTAAACATCACTTGTAATAGAAAAAAAGCATGACAGGACCTCTTAAATATGAAATCTGGGTTCAAAAAGACCTCAGATCTCATATTTACACTAAAATGCAATAAAAAAAATAAAAAAATACATCTGTCATTTGAAAAATGAAAAAAAAAATGGCCCTTTAAGAGCTATGGGTGGAAGAGACGTTTTGACGTCACTTCCACCCTGCAATGATATGGAGACAGGTGGGGCCATCTTCCCCTCACTCGCCTCAATGTCTAGCCAGGAGAAGGACCCGATCACCTCCGGTGCTACCAACGGCTCCGGTAAGCGGCGGAGGGCCCCGGAGCTCGACGGGAGAGGGGCCCTTTCTCCCACCGCCGATAAACGGGATCTTGAGGTGAATCCGCTGCAGAGACCACTTATATCTGAAAGAGGACCAGCTAGCTGCTGCCATAACAATGATATTTCTCTTCAAAATACCAACGTAAAACTCCATAAGTCGTTAAACTGCGTAGAGGGTTATTTACTGTAAGAGCGGCAAGGATGCGGAAATTCCTTTCACAGGTGGTGGTCTCAGCGGGAGCATCGATAGTTTCAAAAAACTATTAGATAAGCACCTGAACGACCGCAACATACATGGATATATGTGTAATACATATATTATACAATGTAATACATATAATCACATACATAGGTTGGACTTGATGGACTTGTGTCTTTTTTTAGCCTCACCTACTATGTAACTATGTAACTACCGTATTTATCGGCATATAACACGCACTTTTTTCCCCTTAAAATCAGGGGAAAATCATGGGTGCGTGTTATAGGCCGATCCCCACTGATTTTGTGTGATCGGAGCGATCGCGGCAATTGCCGCGATTGCTGCCTACATACACAGCCGTGTGTAGATTCAAATATGGTGCCGAGACTGCAAGGATTCGTCGGAGCCGAGATACACATACCCGAGTGTTCTCGGCTTTTTTCTGCATCGCTCACAGTCACGCCCAGTCCCGCCATTGGACCCATGTTATGTCCTTCATAGGGCGGGACTGGGCATGACTGTGAACGGCGCCGAAAAAAGCCGAGAACACTCGGGTATGTGTATCTTGGCTCCGACAAGTCCCTGCAGTCTCGGCGCCATATTTGAATCTACACACGGCTGTGTATGTCGGCGGCGAGTGCACAAAGCTGCACTGCGAGGCTGCACTGGGACAAGGTTGCACTGGGACAAAGCTGCACTGGGGCAAACCTGCACTGACAAAGCTGCACTGGCAAGGCTGCACTGACAAGGCTGCACTGACAAAGCTGCACTGGGGCAAGGCTGCACTGACAAAGCTGCACTGACAAGGCTGCACTGGGGCAAAGCTGCACTGACAAGGCTATAATGGACACTGGAGCAAGGCTGCACTGACACTGAAAAGGCTGCAGATGGACACGATAAGGCTGCATTGATGGGCATTTTAATGTACCGTATTTATCGGCGTATAACACGCACTTTTTTCCCCTTAAAATCAGGGGAAAGTCGTGGGTGCGTGTTATACGCCGATCCCCGCTATCGCTATGTGAATGTCGGCGATCGCCGCCGACATTTACATAGCGAGTAGTTTCAAATATGGCGCCGCGGACTTCGGAAAGACTCGGCGGTGCTGAACGAGCGCCGCCGAAATCACAGAGCCGAGATACACATAGTCGGGTGTATTCGGCTCTTTCCGGCGCCGCTCACTGTCACGCCCACGCTGGGCGGGACTGTGAGCGGCGCCGGAAAGAGCCGAGAACCCTCGGCTATGTGTATCTCGGCGGCGTTCGTTCACTTCCGCCGGCGCCGAGTCTCTCCGAACTCCGCGGCGCCATATTTAAAACTACTACAATGTGTATGGCAGCGGCGGCGGTGGCGGAGGCGGCAGGAGGCATGGACACTAGGCTGCACTGGGGACAAGGCTGCAGGGACAAGGCTGCATTGAGAAGGCTGCACTGGGGACAAGGCTGCATTGATAAGGCTGCACTGGGGACAAGGCTGCATTAATAAGGCTGCACTGGGGACAAGGCTGCATTAATAAGGCTGCACTGGGGACAAGGCTGCATTAATAAGGCTGCACTGGGGACAAGGCTGCATTGACAAGGCTGCACTGGGGACAAGGCTGCATTGACAAGGCTGCACTGGGGACAAGGCTGCATTGACAAGGCTGCACTGGGGCAAAGCTGCACTGACAAGGCTGCACTGACACTAACAAGGCTGCAGATGAACACTGATGAGGCTGCATTGATGGGCATTTTAATGTAAGTTTCTTTTCCTTAAACTTCCCTCCTAAAAGTTTTTTCCCTAAAATTCTCTCCTAAACTTGGGGTGCGTGTTATACGCCGGCGCGTGTTATACGCCGATAAATACGGTAAGTTTTTTTTCCTTAAACTTCCCTCCTAAAAGTTTTTTTTCCTTAAAATTCTCTCCTAAACTTGGGGTGCGTGTTATACGCCGGCGCGTGTTATACGCCGATAAATAAGGTATATCTAGAACAGACAGCTAGAGGAGGCGGCAAACTATTGCCTGATTCTGGTAGCAGATTTATAATGGCTGAATTGTATCTACACAGTATGCTCTTCCACCAACAAAAGTGCCAAAACGGGACAAGTAATCCTTTTTGTGGATCCTATTGGAGTGCTACAGAAGTAAACTGTGGGCCTGACCTTCTACACTAGCTTGGTATGACCCACTTTGTGAATTTTGTGAAATCTAGAATGTAACTTGATGCTGGTCCTTCATTGCCTAATTAAAGGCTAGAGCTAGCCCTGAACCAAGCTGTGTTGACTTATGGACCGCCCACTGTATATATACGTCATTACTTTAATGTTATATACCGTGGTTATGGCAGCAGCTGCCATAACCCTAGTTTTTTTTTTTAAACAGTGGGTGATCCTCTTTTACATAAAAGTGGTCCCAGCGGCAGATTCGCCACGGCTTCAGGGTTGGCGAAAACTATCCAATCCCGTGAAACGATGGGCAGGACGTTGAGTGAGGGCAAGATGGCCCCCACTCAACCTTATGCCCTTGGAGGACTGGAGTAACGTCTGACGTCACTTCTGCCTAATGGCCTTAAAGGGCCAATTTTTTTTGTTAGTGAATGTAAATTACATTTTTTTTTTTTTTTGTGTAGTGTAAATGTGAGATCTGAGATTTATTTGACATCAGATCTCACAATAATGAGGACCTGTCATGCTTATTTCTATTAAATGTGATTTTTACATTCCTTGTAATAGGACTAAAAGTGATAACATTTTTCTTTAAAGGGACAGTGTAAAAATAAAAAAATTTAATTAAAATAAATAATAAAAAAGAAAAAAATTGAAAGCAACCCATCCCTCTGAGCTTGCGTGCAGAAGCGAATGCATACGTAAGTCAGGCCTACATATGTAAACGGTGTTCAAATCACATATGTGAGGTATTACCATGATCGTTAGAGCGAGAGAAATAATTCTAGCAATAGACCTCCTCTGTAACTCTAAACAGGTAACCTGTAAAAAAATTTAAAGCGTCGCCTATGGAGATTTTTAAGTACCATAGATTGTCACCATTCCAAGAGCATGCGCAATTTTGAAGCATTACATGTTAAGTATCTAGGGTAACATCATCTTTCACATTCTGCAAAAAAAATTGGGCTAACTTTTTTTAAAAGAATGATAGTGTATTTTTTTCCCAAAAAATTAAGTTTAAACGCTGTGCAAATACAGTGTGACATAAAATATTGCAACAACCTCTATTTTATTCTCTAGGGTCTCTGCTAAAAATTTATATATAATGTTTGGGGGTTCTAAGTAGTTTTCTAGCAAAAAAATACTAATTTTAACTTGTAAACAACAAATGTCAGAGAAAGGCCTGGTCTGCAACTCAACTGCAGTGATTTTAAGTGAGGTTTTCAGGGAGGTTGCAGACCTAGCTGTGTGTCCTGGTACAGTTCAAAAGACTGGCTGATTTTCAATTTCAATTCTCTTATAGTTCAACTGTGTACTGTCTGCCTGGAATACAGCTTTAAAAAGACTTGCCTCCCTAACCCACACTGAATTAAGTTTTTCAGGTTGACGTATCTTAGAAATTTTAAGTGCCTAATTTGAATGCAAGTGAGAATTTCTCCCATTGCCAATCTAGCCTAACCAAGACAACACAATTCTTTTCTAGGGTTTATGACAAGATGAAGTCTTTGTGGAGCCGTAAATTCATCCTAATTTTCCTATTCCTAAACATTATCATTATAAGTGCCATTACTCATTATCGAAATCTATTGGTTGTGGTAAGTCTTTTGATTCTATAGGTTCTTAATAGAAATGTATGTGTACTTGCCAATTACCATTATGTAGCGCATCCCCCGTAGGAACCGCTGGTGAAAGGGATCCCCCACCCTGCACAGCCAGGCACACCAAATTTTTCACAGGCTTGCTTGAGACAGGAAACAGTCCATGTAGCTTTGTTTTGTTTTTTTATTTAGTGTTTTTTTATGGGGATAGGGCTATTATGGGATGCCCACTTGACTGGAACAAAGTCTCTTCAGGGACACTTTAACTATGTACACTCCTCTTTCCCCAGCACATTACTTGCTTGCAGAACAACTCAAATCCAGCGGGAACACCGTTTGCAAGGCACTCAGCCAGATCAAGCAAAGACCCTTTTACGGGCAGGGACTGTGGACCCCTTTGGTGTGTAGAAAAAGTCCCAGTGTCCAGCTACATTCAGTGTCCAGCTACGTTCCTCTGGCTACTGATCCCAGCACCACCTCTTCAGGCACTGCCAGCCCATCTGGCTGCAGCTACCCCTTTCACTAGCCACCTGGCTACTTCCCACAGTTCTCCCAGACTGTCTCACTCACCAGCCACCGACTGTCTTCTCCCTGGAGATCTCCCGGACGTGCTCGCTGGCTCCTGCTGTCCTCACTCTTGCTTCTGTGCCTCTGGACAGGACTCCTCCATGTGTCTTGAGAGGATCCCTTCAGTACCCGAGTCCCAGTCCCGAGGTCACCCCCCCAGACTAGGGGGCTACCTCAAGTTCCTCCGACAGCCTCCTCAGCACTCTATCTCCAGCTCCGACCCAAACTCCACACTGCCCCTGCTGGCCTGACTCTGAGTATTTAAGAGAGGCCTACCCCCTGCCAGCCCATTGCTGGGGATTGGCTGGGGCCCTCCTCAATACTCCAGGCAGCTCCTCCTAACCTCCCTCCCATTCTTCTGGAAACTTTTCCAAGGTTCCAGCAAGTAAGGGGGGCTGCCAGCCAAGCCAAACAATTCACCTACATTACAAAAAAACCTATGTTATGTACAACCTAGCACTCTACACTAGAGGGTGCTACAATTACTTTACAGAGACCCTGGTTTTGAAGATTCATACCTAGATGTATTTATTGTGCATAGATTTATCTGTCCTATGAAAAACTCCAAGGGTTGATATAGAGAAGCCACTGACTGCCTTTGCATCCTTCGAGCCATAGTGTTGGTCAAAGCAGAGGACATCATTGTTTTTTTTTTTTAAAGTGTCTCTACCTACTTCTCCTGAAAGAAATCACACTGTGCAAATGCAGTAAGAAGACTGTAAACTTGCAGGCATCGTCTCTGTTGATGACATTTCACTTACCCTTCAGCAATGAGCAGGTGCTTCAAGAGGGGAACCCCAAAATGTGCCCTGAGTTCCTTAGTACCACTGGAAGCCAAAAGGAGGTACATATTATTTGCACCCTACCCTGAATTTAACAAAAAAGAAGACTCATCACACCTATCCCCCTCCCCTATTCACCTGTGTCCTGGTTTGCTTGGAAAGGAGCTCTGAAAAGCTTGATCACTGATCACTGTAAAATAGGATGATCTCAGCGAATGTTAGGTTGTTGCATCCAAGTTGTTTTTAAAGTGTAAAGGTGAAGTAATGACACAATGCCAATATTTCCCAGACTCAGACAAAGATTAAAAGACAGGATAGGAATGAAAGTGGGAGTTCACTTATTAAGGGATGTTCCAAATGGGCTTTGGTGGCTTTGGCCATTCTCCACCCAGCGATACCTTCTTTTTTTTTTTTTTGAGCTAGAGATTACACAAGCAGGTATCAGCAATATCTTTTTTTTATCCACCCAGTAAAGGGCAATTTTGTCTGCCATGCTTGAGGAAGGTTTTCATTATCTGAAATCCAGTCCAGTAAATACTTGACCAGGTTCCGAGAGATGTTTGTTTGCTTCTTCTCTTGGGCTGCTGGATCCCTTAAGGAAGCGCACACTCTAGTCTATAACTGCAAATTACTTTATGCTGAGGGGTTGTACTATGCTGAAGCATCTACATAACCACAAAAAGTTAGTTTAATACTTGACTTTTGCTTTATAGATTGTCCCAGCTAAGCCTACTGAAACTGTAGAGAAAACATTCTTTAATGGCACAGCCCCAACAGAAGATGAGATAAGGATTTTTAACAAAATATCTGCTATTATCCCTACCATTACAGTTACAAACTTTGACAAAACAACAAGTGGCAAGAAGAGCAGAGCCTTTCTATATAATACAAGACAGAAATATTGTGTTGGGGAGACATTAATTGTGCAAATTGAGATGTTTGACCATTTAGGTAACAAAAAAACCTACGGAGGAGACTTTATAAAAGCAAAAATATTTTCAACAAATCTTAATGCTGGAGCAACAGGCAAAGTTGAAGATTTTAATAATGGAACATACCATGTCTATTTCACTTTATTTTGGGAAGGGAGAGTTTACGTATCTTTAGCTCTTCACCACCCCAGTGAAGCTGTTTCGGCACTGTGGAGGGCAAGAAACCAGGGCTATGGCCTTGTTTACTTCATAGGAACCTTTATAAATGGAACGCAACAAGTCAAGACTGAATGTGGATTTCAACTAAATGGAACAAAAGATGTGTGTGAATACAGATATGAAAAAGAAAATGAATCATACTTTTGTACCAAACCAAAGAATTTTGATTGTCAATCAATAGCAATTCTTCAGTCATTCAACAGGGATTTCTCATTTCTCAACAGCCTAGAGAAGACCCTTGTTAAAAGGTAAATTTTACATTTTGAGATGTGTTTCTTTTTTAATATTTGGATTCAAACACAGTAGAGAGGCTGTGCACAGAGTCCTTTTTCAGGCCAGAAAACTGATTATGACTCATTGGAAGTCTGATATGCCCCCGACCATTAAAGAATGGACTGATAATATTAACATAACTCTGAAAATGGAAAAGTTGATATATCAACATAGAGGTAGCATGCAAAAATTCGAAAAAATATGGGGACCATGGTTAGATGTGGCGGGATTGGCCCCTATGGAGCTGGTGTATGACAGGCTACTGGGAATCAATGCCGGGTGAGGTACAGATTGAGACTGAGTGTAACTGGAACGATGTATTGGAAGTGTTTTACCGATGCTGATGATTGTTTACTGAATTGTGTATTGTACAAGAGGAGTCATATGGTTCTGATTACAATGCTTGTATTGTTTTTTCTGCAAACTCAATAAAAATTTAGTTGGATAAAAAAATATATATATATTTGGATTCAAAACCCTTTAGAAATGCTCTTTTGAATTTTAGAGCTTGTAACAATGAAGAGAAACATGTATCAAGCATTCTTTACAGGATTTAGCTTACTTTAGGATGTACACTTAGCATTTCATGCTTTCAAAAGTTTTACTAATTGTGCTGTTGGTTTTGAAAGTACTGGTCGGTCCTTATTCTGAACTAGTGCAGGAATAAAGCTCATATGCAATACAATCCAATTATACAATCTTCTTTGGATCTATACTGTACAGTGTACAAATATGTAATGTAAATGACTGCTTCACTGGATAAAAATTGGATGGATTGTTTTAGCTGTCCTTATATTACATAGTTTTGGTAAATTTAAGGAGACTGTACAATCTCTGTACAATAAGATTGTAGTGGGAACACCATAAGGCCTAAACATGGCTGTTAACGAATGTACATGATATTGCATATGTTTTCTTAAAAAACATTTTTTTTTAAATGTTAAAGTACAACAAAAGGCAAAACTTTTTTTTATTTTAGATTCAAATAGGCAGGGTTATAACTCATCTGTGTTCCATTGGGGAGATTTCCCTTCACTTCCTGTCCCATAGCCAAAACAGGAAGTGAGAGGAAATCCTTCCAAATTAAGGGATTCTCTGGTGGTCATTCGAGCTATTTTTCCCAATGGAAGATTTCCCCTCTATTGCTGTTCTGGGAAAAGCCTGAAATTTGGGATTTTCTTTGACTTTCTGTGATAATGGTGTACAGGAAAAATAGAGAGAGTAAATCTGGAAACTGGATTCATTGCATATACATTTTCATTTCAAAGTAGCAGGTGGGGCTCTAGGCTTCTTGTCATGTGTTTATCACACTAAAAGTACCTGCTTTTTTTGGGAAAAAAACAGATTTCTCTTCACAGAGCTAAGTAGCTCAAGCTTAAATTAGCATTTATCAAGGAGAAGCATATACACAACAGACACAACACACACAGGAGTCTAGAAAAATCACCAGGCATCTTTAGATTTATGTGTGTGACATTCTATAAAAAAGAACATATGTTTTAAGTAATTTTCATATACTAAGTTTGTGATTTCCCAGAAAACCCAGATCCTTCTCCATCGTTGACTAATCCAGATGTAGATTAGATTGTAAAATACATACATGTTTTAAGCCCCCAAGTGCAAGCAGCACTTAATCTGAAGGAGCAGATGTTGCTTGGGTCCCCTGATTCTGGGTGACAACAACCATTCAGGCAATGCCATACCCTCTGGCACACCAAGGCTAAATTAGTTATAGCAATAATCAATAACAGATCGTAGGTTTATACAACACCACAAATAACTGGAGGACTAAGTGTCTCTGCTCCTGAACCACCAAGCAGTCTGTGATTAAGCCCCCCCCCCCAGCCCGGTCAATGTGACTGTAGCCCAGGGAGTGCTGTGTTACATTTTTCAACAGTAAACCTCATTTGCCACATAGATGCTTATTCAAACAGTACATCCAGGTTAGTGTAGACATCTTAAGGTGTCAGCATACCAAGACATTTTGCACAATTTCATTCTACCAACTTTGTGGGAACTGTTTGGGGATGGCCCATTCCTGTTCCAACATGACTGCTCACCAATGTACAAAGCAAGGTCCCTAAAGACATGGATGAGCGAGTTTGGGGTGGAGGAACTTGACTGGCCTGCACAGAGTCCTGACCTTAACCCGATAGAACACCTTTGGGATGAATTAGAGTGGAGACTGCAAGCCAGGCCTTCTCATCCAACGGTCAGAAACCATGAATCAGACTGAGACAGAAGTACAGTTAAACCTCACTTTTAATAATAAATAATAATAAATAATAATAAAAAAGGTAAAACGAATAAACGTAGTCAAAACTAGTCATAGCCAGAGTTCAGGAACGGATAGTCAGACAAGCCAAAACATCAGGGAGCCAGAGATGAGCTTAGTAGAACACCAAGCAGGATCTGGAGCCAGAAGGAATGTCAGCCAAGCAAGTCTTTAACAGGAACACAGGAGAGCGTCTCTAAAGATGTGACCAAGGCAAAGGCAGAGATCATCTCGGCTGGACAGCTTAAGTAGGCATGAGTGACGAGCAGGATATCATCAGCAGGTGAGTCACTGTGGAGAGATAGGAGCTGGCAACTAGCCGACAGCTGAGCAGCCAGCTCAGAGAAGGAAGGGCTGAGCCCAGCCCTGAGAGTACCCCCTCTTCAATGACCCCTCCCCCTTGGAGGACCAACAGGCTTGAGGGGAAAACGTCTATGGAAATCATGAAGGAGGACAGGGGCATGTACGTTCGAGGATGAGACCCAAGAGCGTTCCTCCGGACCGTACCCTTTCCAATGCACCAGGTACTGTATGCGCCCATGGAACCTATGGGAGTCAACAATGGACTGTACTTCATACTCCTCATGGTTCTTAACCTGTACAGGATGAGGATGTGGCACCGAGGTGGTAAAGCGGTTGCAGTCCAAAGGTTTTAATAAGGAGACATGAAATACATTTGAGATACGCATATTAGAAGGAAGGTCTAATACAATGGTCATCAACCCTGTCCTCAGGGCCACCAATAGGCCAGGTTTGCAAGATAACTGAAATACATCACAGGTGATATCATTTGCTGCTCAGTGATTGCAGCAGAGGCGTCGTCAGGGGGTGGCTATTGGGGCTACAGCCCCGAGCCTGGGGCTAATAGCCCCAAGTCTCTTGTCCCGGTCCTAGAATGCAGGGGACAGGGGCAGACTGAGCCGTGGTAGCGCTTGCTCTGGCTCCAGCTTCACCCCCGCCTGACTCTACTTTTGGTCACTGGTTGCTATAGCTGCCTAGCGGCTAGCAACCAGTGACGTCACTGCCCACTGTGCCCACACTGCCCAGCATTCAAAGCGGAGGAGGATTGCACTTCCTCCTCCTCCGTGCTAGTGCTCATGAGGGTTGGGGCTCATGGGCAGGGCCGGCCCTACCATAGGACCCGGCGGGACCATGGGTCCCGGGCGGCAGGTTCTGAGGGGCGGCACATTGATGCCTAAGAAGACTGTGGCGGAACTCCCGCCGATCGCTCCGCTTCTTATCCCACTGTGAGGGTGGCCTGGGCAGCGCCGCTGCTTTTAGAGGTGATGGCAGAGTACTCACTGCTATACCCGCACAACGGACCACCGCCCATGCTTTCCGCGGCTCCCCCCTATTGCTGCTGACATGTCGGGACGACAAGAGAAAGTCAGCTGACGGCTAACAGCGTGAAGGGGAGGAGCCCTGTTGTGCACTGAGACCCCATGATGAAAGAGGGATCGCTGGAGGCGCGGCTGACACTGAGAGAAAGTAAGTGTCAGCGCCATTGATCTCATCTCCACCAGCCCTGCCTGTGTCTACCCCCCCTCACCACCCCTGCCTGTGTCTAACCCCCCCTCACCACCCCTGCCTGTGTCTAACCCCCCCTCACCACCCCTGCCTGTGTCTAACCCCCCTCACCACCCCTGCCTGTGTCCAACCCCCCTCACCACCCCTGCCTGTGTCTACCTCCCTCACCACCCCTGCCTGTGTCTAACCCCCCCCACCACCCCTGCGTGTGTCTAACCCCCCCTCACCACCCCTGCCTGTGTCTAACCCCCCCTCACCACCCCTGCCTGTGTCTAACCCCCCTCACCACCCCTGCCTGTGTCTAACCCCCCCTCACCCCCCCTGCCTGTGTCTAACCCCCCCTCACCCCCCCTGCCTGTGTCTAACCCCCCTCACCACCCCTGCCTGTGTCTAACCCCCCCTCACCCCCCCTGCCCGTGTCTAACCCCCCTCACCACCCCTGCCTGTGTCTAACCCCCCCTCACCACCCCTGCCTGTGTCTAACCCCCCTCACCTCCCCTGCCTGTGTCTGTCTAACCCGCCCCGCCTCCCCTGCCTGTGTCTGTCTAACCTCCCCCTCTACCCCTGCCTGTGTCCAACTCCCCCACCACCCCTGCCTGTGTCTAACCCCCCCACCACCCCTGCCTGTGTCTAACCCCCCTCAACACCCCTGCCTGTGTCTAACCCCCCTCACCACCCCTGCCTGTGTCTAACCCACCCCACCTCCCCTGCCTGTGTCTGTCTAACCCTCCTCCTCTACCCCTGCCTGTGTCCAACCCCCCCACCACCCCTGCCTGTGTCTAACCCCCCCACCACCCCTGCCTGTGTCTAACCCCCCACCACTCCTGCCTGTGTCTAACCCCCCACCACTCCTGCCTGTGTCTAACCCCCCACCGCCCCTGCCTGTGTCTAACCCCTCTCACCACCCCTGCCTGTGTCTAACCCCCCCTCACCACCCCTGCCTGTGTCTAACCCCCCTCACCACCCCTGCCTGTGTCTAATCCCCCTCACCACCCCTTCCTGTGTCTAACCCCCCCTCACCACCCCTGCCTGTGTCTAACCCGCCCTCACCACCCCTGCCTGTGTCTACCCCCCTCACCACCCCTGCCTGTGTCTAACCCCCCCTCACCACCCCTGCGTGTGTCTAACCCCCCCTCACCACCCCTGCCTGTGTCTAACCCCCCCTCACCACTTCTGCCTGTGTCTAACCCCCCACCGCCCCTGCCTGTGTCTAACCCCTCTCACCACCCCTGCCTGTGTCTAACCCCCCCTCACCACCCCTGCCTGTGTCTAACCCCCCCACCACCCCTGCCTGTGTCTAACCCCCCACCACTCCTGCCTGTGTCTAACCCCCCACCGCCCCTGCCTGTGTCTAACCCCTCTCACCACCCCTGCCTGTGTCTAACCCCCCCTCACCACCCCTGCCTGTGTCTAACCCCCCTCACCACCCCTGCCTGTGTCTAATCCCCCTCACCACCCCTTCCTGTGTCTAACCCCCCTCACCACCCCTGCCTGTGTCTAACCCGCCCTCACCACCCCTGCCTGTGTCTACCCCCCTCACCACCCCTGCCTGTGTCTAACCCCCCCTCACCACCCCTGCGTGTGTCTAACCCCCCCTCACCACCCCTGCCTGTGTCTAACCCCCCCTCACCACTTCTGCCTGTGTCTAACCCCCCACCGCCCCTGCCTGTGTCTAACCCCTCTCACCACCCCTGCCTGTGTCTAACCCCCCCTCACCACCCCTGCCTGTGTCTAACCCCCCTCACCACCCCTGCCTGTGTCTAACCCCCCTCACCACCCCTGCCTGTGTCCAACCCCCCTCACCACCCCTGCCTGTGTCTACCCCCCTCACCACCCCTGCCTGTGTCTAACCCCCCCTCACCACCCCTGCATGTGTCTAACCCCCCCTCACCACCCCTGCCTGTGTCTAACCCCCCCTCACCACCCCTGCCTGTGTCTAACCCCCCTCACCACCCCTGCCTGTGTCTAACCCCCCCTCACCCCCCCTGCCTGTGTCTAACCCCCCTCACCACCCCTGCCTGTGTCTAACCCCCCCTCACCACCCCTGCCTGTGTCTAACCCCCCTCACCACCCCTGCCTGTGTCTGTCTAACCCGCCCCGCCTCCCCTGCCTGTGTCTGTCTAACCTCCTCCTCTACCCCTGCCTGTGTCCAACTCCCCCACCACCCCTGCCTGTGTCTAACCCCCCACCACCCCTGCCTGTGTCTAACCCCCCTCAACACCCCTGCCTGTGTCTAACCCCCCTCACCACCCCTGCCTGTGTCTAACCCGCCCCACCTCCCCAGCCTGTGTCTGTCTAACCCTCCTCCTCTACCCCTGCCTGTGTCTAACCCCCCACCACTCCTGCCTGTGTCTAACCCCCCACCACTCCTGCCTGTGTCTAACCCCCCACCGCCCCTGCCTGTGTCTAACCCCTCTCACCACCCCTGCCTGTGTCTAACCCCCCCTCACCACCCCTGCCTGTGTCTAACCCCCCTCACCACCCCTGCCTGTGTCTAACCCCCCTCACCACCCCTTCCTGTGTCTAACCCCCCTCACCACCCCTGCCTATGTCTAACCCGCCCTCACCACCCCTGCCTGTGTCTAACCCACCCCGCCTCCCCTGCCTGTGTCTGTCTAACCCTCCTCCTTTACCCCTGCCTGTGTCTACCCCCCCACCACCCCTGCCTGTGTCTAACCCCCCCACCACCCCTGCCTGTGTCTAACCCCCCCACCACCCCTGCCTGTGTCTACCCCCCTACCCCCTGCCTGTGTCTAACCCTCTGCCACCCCTGCCTGTGTCTAACCCCCCACCACCACATATGCCTTTGTCTGAACCCCACCCCCACCACCCCTGCCTCTGACTGAATCCCACCACCACTGTTGCATGAATATCTGACTAGTTTTAATTGTCATGATATAAAATAATGGATGTGTGGGCCTTTTGGTGGGCGTGCTGTTTTTTTGTTTTGTTTTTTTTTGTGGGGGGGCAGCATTTTATTCCTGGTCCCAGTCAGCACAATGACTTGGGCCAGCCCTGCTCATGGGACTTCTGGACTGGAGCGTCCCTCCGGTGGCCCCGTGGAGTGCAAAGCAGCAGGGATGGGGATACCTGGGCAGCCGGGAAGAGCCCAGGAGGGAGAGAAGACACCGCCACCCTGAGCAGCATCCCCAGCGCCTCCCAGAGCCTGCACTCCACCTATCAGTCCTCTCCCAGCGCGCTGTGACTGGAAGAGGAAGAAGGCAGGAATTACAATTTGGCCGCCGTGCGACATCGATCGGCTCTCGGGCGGGTGGCTCTCCTCCTCTCCTCTGACTGCCTCACACACCAGCACATGGCTGAGCTGCTGCTGCAGGACCTGGACACATGAAATCTGTCTCCTTCTGGTCAGGTAGGTCAGTCAGTGTGTGTATGTCAGTTACCAGGTCAGTGTATGTATATCAGGTAGGTCAGTGTATGTAGGTCAGTGTGGGTCAGGTAGGTCAGTGTGGGTCAGATAGGTCACTGTGTGTGGGTAGGGTAGGTCAGTGTGTGTGGGTCAGTGTATGTAGGTCAGTGTATGTCAGGTAGGTCATTGTGGCTCAGGTAGCTCAGTGTAGGTCAGTGTGGCTCAGGTAGGTCAGTGTATGTCAGGTAGGTCAGTGTGGGTCAGGTAGGTCAGTGTGTGTGGGTCAGTGTATGTAGGTCAGTGTGGGTCAGGTAGGTCAGTGTGGGTGGGTCAGTGTATGTAGGTCAGTGTAGGTCAGTGTGGGTCAGGTAGGTAGTGTATGTAGGTCAGTGTGGGTCAGGTAGGTCAGTGTATGTAGGTCAGTGTAGGTCAGTGTGGGTCAGGTAGGTCAGTGTGGGTCAGGTAGGTCAGTGTATGTCAGGTAGGTCAGTGTATGTAGGTCAGTGTGGGTCAGGTAGGTCAGTGTGGGTCAGGTAGGTCAGTGTGTGTGGGTCAGTGTATATAGGTCAGTGTGGGTCAGGTAGGTCAGTGTGGGTGGGTCAGTGTATGTAGGTCTGTGTGGGTCAGGTAGGTCAGTGTGTGTAGGTCAGTATATGTAGGTCAGTGTAGGTCAGTGCATGTCAGGTAGGTCAGTGTATGTAGGTCAGTGTGGGTCAGGTAGGTCAGTGTGTATCAGGTAGGTCAGTGTATGTAGGTCAGTGTATGTCAGGTAGGTCAGTGTATGTAGGTGAGTGTAGGTCAGTGTGTGTCAGGTAGGTCAGTGTAGGTCAGTGTATGTCAGGTAGGTCAGTGTACGTAGGTCAGTGTGGGTCAGGTAGGTCAGTGTATGTCAGGTAGGTCAGTGTATGTCAGGTGGGTTAGGTAGGTCAGTGTGGGTCAGGTAGGTCAGTGTATGTAGGTCAGGTAGGTCAGTGTATGTAGGTCAGTGTATGTCAGGTAGGTCAGTGTGTATCTGGTAGGTCAGTGTATGTAAGTCAATGTATGTAGGTCAGTGAATGTCAGGTAGGTCATTGTATGTAGGTCAGTGTATGTCAGGTAGTTCAGTGCATGTCAGGTAGGTCAGTGTATGTGGGTCAGTGTATGTCAGGTAGCTCAGTGTATGTAGGTCAGTGTATGTCAGGTAGGTAGGTCAGTGTGTGTATGTCAGGTAGGTCAGTGTGTGTGTCAGGTAGGTCAGTGTATGTCAGGTAGGTAGGTCAGTTTAGTGGTCAGCATTGATGGGCATTGGGAAGCCAGGCAGCAACCAGCAAGTCAGTGTACCCCCACCACACAACCACACAACCCCTCCGCCCAACCAAAAAAACCCAGCGCCACTGGAGGCGCCCCCCGTGCCGGCCTTGGACTCCGGGCTGAAGCCCCTGGTCTTTTTGCCACCTACCAATGCCCCTGGATTGCAGTATTCTAGTCTGCATCTCCCAAAGGTAATATATAAAATCTGGCCTGTTAGTGGGCCCTGAGGACAGGGTCTAATGGGTAAGCCACTGGTTAATTCTGCAAAGAATTCTGCAGAAATTCTGCAGAAAGGCCCAAAAAACCATGGTGCGAACTTCAGAGAGGGAACACGAAGTCAGAGGTTGCGAGATGACAGCTAGACCCTGTCCCCAACCTTGTAGGAAGGCGCAGGCAGGCGTCTGCGGTCAGCATGCAGTCTGTACCTATCATTAGAATGTCGCAAAGCCTCCTGGACTTGTGCCCAAGTGGAACGAAGACCACAAAGATGCTCCTCTAATGCAGGAATACTCTGCAGAACAAATGAGTCAGGCAACATGCAAGGTTGGAAACCATAGTTCGCCATAAACGGGGCCAATCGGGAAGCAGAATTCAAGGCACTATTGTGAGCAAATTCTACCAATGGTAAGAGGTCTGACCAGTTGTTATGATGGTCAGAAATATAGCAACGTAGGAATTGCTCCAACGACTGATTGGCTCGTTCTGCGGCCCCACTAGACTGTGGGTGATACGCAGAGGAGAAAGCAAGCTGAATTCTCAATTGTGCACAAAAGGCTTGCCAGAACCGGGACACAAACTGACTACCCCATCCGAGACAATTACCCTGGGTAGCCCATGTAAGCGAAAGATCTCCTGAGCAAAAATGGAAGCCAGTTCCTTAGAAGTGGGCAACTTGTTATGTGGAATATAATGAGACATTTTCGACAACCGGTCAACCACCATAAGGATAACTGTGTTTCCCTGGGAGTTTGGTAACTCCACAATGAAATCCACAGACAAGTGGGTCCAGGGCATCTCTCCATTGGGTATGGGTTGTAGGAGGCCCACTGGAAGGTGTCGTGGAGTCTTACTCTGAGCACGCATGGAACAGGCAGCTAGGAAGGCAGTTACATCAGCACGTAGACTAGGCCACCAGAATTGTTGGGAAATGGCCCAAAAGAGTTGATCCTTCCCAGGGTGGCCAGCAGCCTTGGGAGAATGGTAAGTCTGGAGCACGGCACTATGGAGACTCTCTGGGACAAAGCAGTGGTCACAAGGTTTCTCAGGAGGAGCATGAACCTGAGCAGCAAGAATTTTGTTACCCAAAGGAGAAGAGAGACTGTTGCGAATCGTAGCCAGAATCTGATCAGGAGAAATCACAGGAACCGGAACTGACTCCAACATGAAAATGGAGGAAGATTGTTGTGACAAAGCGTCAGCCCTTACATTCTTAGTACCGGGTAACAATGAGACAATGTAATTGAAGCTAGACAAGAAAAGAGCCCATCGAGCCCTTCTGGGAGAGAGGCGTTTAGCCTCAGAAAAGAATGTGAGATTCTTATGGTCAGTAAAAATGAGAACCAGCACAGTGTTACCTTTGAGGAGATGTCTCCATTCTTTCAGGGCTAAAATGATCGCTAACAACTCTCTGTCACCAATCTCGTAACTGCACTTCGCAGGTTACAATTTCTTGGAAAAGTAGCCACAAGGATGCATAGCTCTCTCAGAGGTAGGACGTTGAGACAGGAGGGCACCAACTCCAGTCTCAGAAGCATCAACCTCAAGGATAAAAGGTAACGTAGGATCTGGATGTGACAACACAGGAGCAGAAACAAAGGCAGCCTTGAGACTCTCAAAGGCCTTAATGGACTCCGGAGGTCATATCAGTCAGGGGCTTGACCAGAGATGAGAAGTTACGAATAAACTTCCAATAATAGTTGGCAAAGCCAAGAAAACGCTGTGGAGGACATAAACCCATGGGTCTGGGCCACTGTAGGACTGCTGAAAGTTTCTCTGGGTCCATCGAAAAATAAGGCAGAGGAAATGACATGACCCAGGAATTTAACCTGTTCATGATGGAATTTGTACTTCTCCAATTTACAATAGAGATTGTTCTCTCTTAGTTTCTGAAGCACACAACAGACATCTGTGTGGTGGCTCTCCGGGGACTTGGAAAATATGAGAATATCGTCGAGATAAACCACCACACATAACTGCAACAAATCTCGGAGGACATCGTTAATAAATTCATGGAAAACTGCCAGGGCATTACAAAGGCCAAAGGGCACTACAAGGTACTCATAATGGCCTGTTCTGGTATTAAATGCAGTTTTCCACTCGTTGCCCTCCTTAATCCTCACGAGATTGTATGCCCCTCTCAAATCAAGCTTTGTAAAAACCATTGCTCCCTTGAGGTAGTCAAATAACTCTGTAATCAATGGAATCGGATAGGCATTCTTAATCGTGAAATGATTGAGACCCCTATATGCAATACAAGGTCTCAGTTCCCCACTCTTCTTCAAAAAGAAGAAACCAGCATCAGCAGGAGATGAGGATTTGCAAATAAAACCTCAAGAAAGTGCGTCTGCAACATACTGTCAGAAACCATGAAATCAGACCGAGACAGAAGTACAGTTAAATCACACTTGTTTAACAATAAAAGTAAAAAGAACAAACGTAGTCAAAACATAGCCAAAGTTCAGTAACTGGAACAAATAGTCAGCCAGGCAGAAGTCAGGAATCAATGTAGTGGAACAGCAAGCAGAATCTGGAGCCAGAAGGGATGTCAGCAAAGCCAGTCTTTAAACAGGAACGCAGGAGATAGTTTATTGTGATGTGACCAAGGCAAAGGCAGAGCTCTCTGAACTGGACGGCTTAAGTAGGCAGGACTGATGAGCAGGATATCATCAACAGCTGAGTAACTGTGGAGAAAGATGGGAGCTGGCAATTAGCTGACAGCTGAGTGGCCAGCTCAGAGAAGGAAGGGCCAAGCCCAGCCCTGACACATGGGCAGGCTGCAGAGGTCTCTTATCAAGAACCTCAATGGCACATGGAGTGTCAGGCAACTGCAGCGGAATCGAGTGCTTCGATACAAAGGCAGCATCAATGAACAGGCCTGCAGCTCCAGAGTCGATTAGAGCCTGTATCTCGACAGACGACCTAGCCCAAGAAAGGGTAACCAAAACCAGGGGCTTATCGTTCTGGATAACTGGGGATAAAACAATGCCCCCTAAGGTCTATCCGTGAGAGGACCTCAGGGTTCGGGCGCCCCCTGGATGGGTAGGACAAGACTTCGAAACGTGACCTGCCTGACCAAAATAAAGGCACAATCTCTCCCTCCTCCTAAGGGTTCTCTCATTCGCAGAGATACGCGTGAAGTCCAAGTGCATGGGTTCATCTTGACTGACCGACTCAGTACCAGGAGGCATGGGAGATGAGGGAGGCAAGGGTGGGACTGCAAAGCTCGTTGACAAATATACAGGAAGCTTGCGCAAGCGCTACTTAACCACTTCAGCCCCGGAAGGTTTTACCCCCTTCCTGACCAGAGCACTTTTTACAATTCGGCACTGCGTCGCTTTAACTGCTAATTGCGCGGTCATACAATGCTGTACCCAAACGAAATTTGCGTCCTTTTCTTCCCACAAATAGAGCTTTCTTTTGATGGTATTTGATCACCTCTGCCGTTTTTATTTTTTGCGCTATACACGGAAAAAGACCGAAAATTTTGAAAAAAAATGATATTTTCTACTTTTTGTTCTAAAAAAAATCCAATAAACTCAATTTTAGTCATACATTTAGGCCAAAATGTATTCGGCCACATGTCTTTGGTAAAAAAAATGTCAATAAGTGTATATTTATTGGTTTGCGCAAAAGTTATAGCGTCTACAAACTAGGGTACATTTTCTGGAATTTACACAGCCTTTAATTTATGACTGCCTATGTCGTTTCTTGAGGTGCTAAAATGGCAGGGCAGTACAAAACCCCCACAAATGACCCCATTTTGGAAAGTAGACACCCCAAGGAATTTGCTGAGAGGCATGTTGAGCCCATTAAATATTCATTTTTTTTGTCCCAAGTGATTGAATAATGACAAAAAAAAAAAAAAAAATTACAAAAAGTTGTCACTAAATGATATATTGCTCACACAGGCCATGGGCATATGTGGAATTGCACCCCAAAATACATTTAGCTGCTTCTCCTGAGTACGGGGATACCACATGTGTGGGACTTTTTGGGAGCCTAGCCGCGTACGGGGCCCCGAAAACCAAGCACCGCCTTCAGGATTTCTAAGGGCGTACATTTTTGATTTTACTCCTCACTACCTATCACAGTTTTGAAGGCCATAAAATGCCCAGATGACATAAAACCCCCCCAAATGACCCCATTTTGGAAAGTAGACACCCCAAGCTATTTGCTTTGAGGCATGTTGAGTCCATGGAATGTTTTATATTTTGACACAAGTTGCGGGAATGTGACAAATTTTTTTTTTTTTTTTTTTTTTTTTTGCACAAAGTTGTCACTAAATGATATATTGCTCACACAGGCCATGGGCATATGTGGAATTGCACCCCAAAATACATTTAGCTGCTTCTCCTGAGTACGGGGATACCACATGTGTGGGACTTTTTGGGAGCCTAGCCGCGTACGGGACCCCGAAAACCAAGCACCGCCTTCAGGATTTCTAAGGGCGTACATTTTTGATTTTACTCCTCACTGCCTATCACAGTTTCGGAGGCCATGGAATGCCCAGGTGGCACAAACCCCCCCCCCAAATGACCCCATTTTGGAAAGTAGACACCCCAAGCTATTTGCTGAGAGGCATGGTGAGTATTTTGCAGCTCTCATTTGTTTTTGAAAATAAAGAAAGACGAGAAAAAATTTTTTTTTTTTTCTTTTTTCAATTTTCAAAACTTTGTGACAAAAAGTGAGGTCTGCAAAATACTCACTATACCTCTCATCAAATAGCTTGGGGTGTCTACTTTCCAAAATGGGGTCATTTGGGGGGGTTTTGTGCCACCTGGGCATTCCATGGCCTCCGAAACTGTGATAGGCAGTGAAGAGTGAAATCAAAAATTTACGGCCTTAGAAAGCCTGAAGGCGGTGCTTGGTTTTCGGGGTCCCGTACGCGGCTAGGCTCCCAAAAAGTCCCACACATGTGGTATCCCCGTACTCAGGAGAAGCAACAGAATGTATTTTGGGGTGTAATTTCACATATTCCCATGGCATGTTTGAGCAATATATCATTTAGTGACAACTTTGCGCAAAAAAAAATAAAAAATTGTCTCTTTCCCGCAACTTGTGTCACAATATAAATTATTCCATGGACTCAACATGACTCTCAGCAAATAGCTTGGGGTGTCTACTTTCCAAAATGGGGTCATTTGGGGGGGTTTTGAACTGTCCTGGCATTTTATGCACAACATCTAGAAGCTTATGTCACACATCACCCACTCTTCTAACCACTTGAAGACAAAGCCCTTTCTGACACTTATTGTTTACATAAAAAAATAATTTTTTTTTGCAAGAAAATTACTTTGAACCCCCAAACATTATATATTTTTTTTAAAGCAAATGCCCTACAGATTAAAATGGTGGGTGTTTCATTTTTTTTTTCACACAGTATTTGCGCAGCGATTTTTCAAACGCATTTTTTGGGGAAAAAACACACTTTTTTACATTTTAATGCACTAAAACACACTATATTGCCCAAATGTTTGATGAAATAAAAAAGATGATCTTAGGCCGAGTACATGGATACCAAACATGACATGCTTTAAAATTGCGCACAAACGTGCAGTGGCGACAAACTAAATACATTTTTAAAAGCCTTTAAAAGCCTTTACAGGTTACCACTTTAGATTTACAGAGGAGGTCTACTGCTAAACTTACTGCCCTCGATCTGACCTTCGCGGCGATACCTCACATGCATGGTGCAATTGCTGTTTACATTTGACGCCAGACCAACGCTTGCATTCACCTTAGCGCGAGAGCAGGGGGGACAGGGGTGCTTTTTTTTTTTTTTTTTTTTTTTTTTCTTTATTATTATTATTTTTTTATCTTATTTTTAAACTGTTCCTTTCATTTTTTTTTTTTTAAATCATTTTTATTGTTATCTCAGGGAATGTAAATATCCCCTATGATAGCAATAGGTAGTGACAGGTACTCTTTTTTGCAAAAATTGGGGTCTATTAGACCCTAGATTTCTCCTCTGCCCTCAAAGCATCTGACCACACCAAGATCGGTGTGATAAAATGCTTTCCCAATTTCCCAATGGCGCTGTTTACATCCGGCGAAATCTAAGTCATAAAATGCTCGTAGCTTCCGGTTTCTTAGGTCATAGAGATGTTTGGAGCCACTCTGGTCTCTGATCAGCTCTATGGTCAGCTGGCTGAATCACCGGCTGCATTTTCAGGTTCCCTGTTGAGACAGGAGAGCCAGAGAAAAACACGGAAGACGTTGGGGGGGGGGGGGCATTCCCTCCCACTGCTTGTAAAAGCAGTCTAGAGGCTAATTAGCCACTAGGATTGCTTTTACATGAAAGCCGACCGCTGGCTGAAAAGAATGATACCAAGATGATACCTAAACCTGCAGGCATCATTCTGGTATAACCACTCAAAGTCGTGAATGGCATACCTGAAGACAAAAAAATGATTAACAATAAAGCACAGTAAACGGTAAGGTATAAAAAATTGCATACCTGAAAAGCAAACATGATAAAACATAATAACAATAAAACATTGCAGAATAGAATACAGTAAAAAAGAGCAGAACAATAGAGAGAGAATAGAGAGAGAGAGAACAATAAAACGACAACTATTTTTATTTTATATTTTTGTTTGTGTTTTTTTTTTTTTTTTTTTTTTTACACTTTTTTTGTAACTAACTTTTATAACTGTAACCGGTTCCAGGTTCGGGTCTCTCAAAATGCGATGGCATCTCGGGAGACCCTGTGAAAGTGTGCCTAGTCTGTGCAATGCTGTACCCTACGCTAAAACTCAACTAGTGCATGGTAGCGTTCAAAACATTCACCAATGCAAAGACGAGGATTGTCAGGACAGGGGGGACAATAATAGCGGGTGTCACGCCTATATCCGCGCTAGCTGCAGACACAACATCTTTTTTGGGGGGTTCGTTGGGTAGGGGTACTCGGGAGGACATAAAGAAAATGCCTCTCATGCAGCCGACTGCATTTGGTTGGGGATGTGAATGGGGGAAGTACGGGCGCTGCAGAAGCGGTGGGTTCCCAATTAGGATTGGCGAATGCAGCAGGAAGGGCACTATGGGCACGACGGGCCTGTGTTTGTCTTTTTGGTGGCAGCGGGACACTATTTGTGCTTGCCACCTCACCAGCTTGAACTGCACTTATGGGGCTCGCCACGTCACCACGTGTTACTGCAGTGCTGGTTTGACTACGACCGGGGTGTACTACGCCGCTGGTGCTTGCCAGTTCACCAAAACGCTACAAAAAAAACTGTTAGCGATCACAGGGATCCGGCCTGACTCTGCAAACGCTGCAGTTATGCGTTTAGTGTTTTGTAAGTGACAGTGATCGATCGATACTGCACTTGGGTGGGCTGGGCTGGGCTGGGCCGGGCGGAGGGGCAAAACGCAGGTGCTAGCAGGTATCTGGGCTGATCCCGCTAACACTGCGTTTGTGGGAACCCTAAACTGCTGGGGACGCTAGTATAGATCTGATCAGATCAGATATTGATCCGATCAGATACTATACCACTAAGGGAGGCGTATGCTGCGTGCGTGGGTGTTAGCGGTACTGGCGCTAATCTGACGCTGCCTGGGGCTGGTGCTTGCCAGTTCACCAAAACGCTACCAAAAAAACTGTTAGCGATCGCAGGGATCAGGCCTGACTCTGCGAACGCTGCAGTTATGCGTTTAGTGTTTTGTAAGTGACAGTGATCGATCGATACTGCACTTGGGTGGGCTGGGCTGGGCTGGGCTGGGCCGGGCGGAGGGGCAAAACGCAGGTGCTAGCAGGTATCTGGGCTGATCCCGCTAACACTGCGTGTTTGGGAACCCTAAACTGCTGGGGACGCTAGTATAGATCTGATCGGATCAGATATTGATCCGATCAGATACTATACCACTAAGGGAGGTATACGGTGCGTGCGTGGGTGTTAGCGGTACTGGCACTAACCTGACGCTGCCTGGGGCTGGTGCTTGCCAGTTCACCAAAACGCTACCAAAAAAACTGTTAGCGATCGCAGGGATCAGGCCTGACTCTGCGAACGCTGCAGTTATGCGTTTAGTGTTTTGTAAGTGACAGTGATCGATCGATACTGCACTTGGGTGGGCTGGGCTGGGCTGGGCGAGGGGCAAAACGCAGGTGCTAGCGGGTATCTGGGCTGATCCCGCTAACACTGCGTTTTCGGGAACCCTAAACTGCTGGGGACGCTAGTATAGATTTTATCGGATCAGATATTGATCCGATCAGATACTATACCACTAAGGGAGGCGTATGGTGCGTGCGTGGGTGTTAGCGGTACTGGCGCTAATCTGACGCTGCCTGGGGCGACGCATATCACCGCCGGGCGATCAGGGGGCTAAACCTTTATTCGGTAATAAACGGCGGGTGCCCTGACACTATAAAAAATAAACGAACTAACCAGCGCCACCCGTAACAGTTATACGTGATCAGTGGTGAAAGGGTTAACTAGGGGGCAATCAAGGGGTTAAAACATTTATTAGATAGTATATGGGGGTCCCTGTCGCTATAAAACACTGACGGCGAACCTAAATATTTACGTTCCTAACTAGCGTCACCAGTGACACTAATACAGCGATCAGAAAAATGATCGCTTAGCGACACTGGTGACAGGGGGTGATCAAGGGGTTAAAACTTTATTAGGGGGGGTTAGGGGGGTATCCTAGACCTAAAGGGGGGTAATACTCACTGCCCTAACACTGTAACTGTCACAAACTGACACTATGCAGTAATCAGAAAAAAAAAAAAATACTGCTAATGTCAGTTTGTGACAGGGGGGGGGGGTGATTGGGGGGGGATCGGGGGGCGATCGGGGGGGGATCGGGGGTGTAAAGTATGCCTGGCATGTTCTACTGTGTGTGTGTGTGTTGTGTGCACTCACTTGTCTTCTCTCCTTGGCGCTGGAACAGAAACTGCCAGACCGAGGAGAGATGACATCACATCCTCTGCCTGTGTGAAACGACACACAGGCAGAGGAGGATTCCCATTGGCTGGGAGCGATCGCGAGGGGGGGGCCACGATCGGATGGTCTCCCCCTCGCCTCCCGACGCTCCCAGTCAAATGCCGACCGCCGATGGCACCGGGGGGGGTCCGATCGGACCCCCCGCCCGCGGGAGGCAGATCACGTACGGGTACGTGATTCTGCCTGCCCGTGCCATTCTGCCGCAGTATATATGCGGTAGGCGGTCGGCAAGTGGTTAAAAGAGAGTCTTTCTCTGAGTTTAGAGTCAAAGAGATGGCAAACGTGATCAACTTCTCCAGCTCAGTGGGTATATCTCGGGCTGCTATCTCATCCTTGATGGTATCCGAGAGACCATGAGAAAAAACAGCCACGAGGGCCTCATTGTTCCAAGCAACCTCTGCTGCCAGAGTAAGAAATTCAGTGATGTAATCGGCAACAGTCCCCATATTCTGTTTGATGGAAATGAGGCACTTGGCAGCAGAAGCGTGCGGGAACATCAAATACCCTTTTAAAGGAAGCCACAAACTCAGGGTAACTCAAGACAACAGGTTTTTGCATCTTCCATAGAGGGTTTGCCCAGGCCAAGGCTCTCTCAGAAAGCAAAGATATCACGAAACCTACTTTGCTTCTGTCTGTGGGAAACGCCTGGGGCTGAATCTCAAAGTATATCTCAACCTGGTTGGGAAACCCTCTGCATTGGACTGGATTGCCCCCAAATCGCTGGGGAAGCAGAGCTGAACCAGACATACCTCTTATAGAGGTAATACTCGAGGCGGGTGCCTGCACAGAGACTAGAGCAGCAGCAGGGACGGCCTGCAACACAGGTTGTTAGTCATCAAAAGAAGTTCTGGACAGCCGCACTCAAAAAATATATATTTGCCTTTATTTAATAAGGTGTCATCCAAAATACAAAATACAGGTCAGAGCAAAGTGGAAAAATCTTACGCATTTCGCACTACGAGGAGTGCTTAGTCATAGCTAACAATCACAAAAATCCAAGTGAAATAAATAATAAAAGTTACAAGCCATGTTACCACATAATCAGCAGGTCTCAATTAGTCGATGGATGTGCCAATTAGGTATCATGGGTCATCTGAGGTCTCAACAAGTGCAGTGAAAGAAAAAGAGAAAAACTAAATCAGTGATTGGAATAAAAATAAATGGTGTCTTGTGCAGAGACTGATGTGTGTAAAAGAATTGTAAAAAAAAAAAAAATTAACAAAACTGTATATGAATGCATAAATATGCATGTGAATAATAACAAAATGGAAATAAGACTAGAAACATTGTGAAGACTGTAGTGAATGTGTGTATGTGTGTTTCAAAATAAACCTACACTAATTAATGCTTTAAAATGAGATGAAATTGTTAGTAAAAAATGTATGAGGTAAAGTGTAAAAATCCAGCAACCCGTAAGAAATGGGATCTGTCTTGCGATAAATGCTACAAATGTCGGACAGATCCATATAAGTGGTGCACTAATTAATATATAGTTAGTGTATAAAAAGAGTATATGCAATCAAAAATGGGGGTGAGGGAAAGGAGGAGAAGAGAAGAAGGGGGGGGGGAGAAAATGGGGAAGGAAGGGGGGGGGGGGAGTAGGGAAAAGGGAAGGGAAATGGGAAAAGGGGAAGGAGGAGGGGAAGGAAAAAGGAGAAAAGGAAAGAAATCCTGTTCACTAGATGGCTGAACATGAACATGTATCTAATGATAAGTACAAACACTAGATGGCAAAATCAGTCTGTGTAGAGTATAGCCTTGATGATATATAGACAATATATATGATGATGGTGAAGAAATATAATCAATATCCATAGCGGTGGCATTGTAAATGTTCAAAGATATAATGGGTGAACAGATTTGAGGTGTACTAATGGGCAAACAAATCACCGTAATCGTTAAAACATCAATACACTGACCGATAATGCACATAGTAAATGAGGAATATTAATGCATCAATAGATATACACATAAAAACAATAAATGTTGGCACTTCTATGTTCTGTGTTAAAATTCCAAATATGAACACCTATAAGCATATAAACATATACAAATACATCTAAAATCAATACAATCTGCACAGAGATCCATAGTATACATAAAGGAAGACCTGTATCTTCATAGTCCCGTGACATAAAGCTCAATGAGGATCTGTAAACGGTCATAAAGCAATTAATGGTTTGGTATAAAAGAGCTTGATGAGTATCATTTAAATTAAATAACGCTGCACGGGCAGAAAAAAGGTGTTCATATGAAATTAGAATTAACTGAAGCAGAACTTTCACCTTAATACCTAAACCTGAACATGTGCATCTACATGCTGTTATTAAGCTCAGGTAGAGATTAGCAAACAGTTACAAATTGGAAACTAGATCATAGTAAATAGTAATTGGAATTAGACTATCAGAGCGGTGTGATTGGATGTAGACCTATGGTCATACATCTTGCAATCTAGTTAAAATTGGTTGCCATAGTGAAAGGCCCAATAGCACCCAAAGTCTGTTAAGTTATTCCATTGACTAAGACCAAACAATGGATATACATCTTACGATCAAACACAGTCCGATAACTAGAATTGGGAGTCACATGGCCCCCAAAACCATAAAGTAAGTTAATAGAAACAGGCTATATCGGAATAATAAGCAGCCATGAGGGCCTCATTGTTCCAAGCAACCTCTGCTGCCAGAAAAAGGAATTCAGTGACATAATCGGCAACAGTCCTCTACTCTGTTTGATGGGCATGAGGCACTTGGCAGCAGAAGCGGAGCGTGCAGGAACATCAAATATCCTTTTAAAGGAAGCCACAAACTCAGGGTAACCCAAGACAACAGGTTTTTGCACCTCCCATAGAGGGTTTGCCCAGGCCAAGCCTCTCAGAAAGCAAAGATATCTTGAAACCTACTTTGCTTCTGTCTGTGGGAAACGCCTGGGGCAGCATCTCAAAGTATATCTCAACCTGGTTGAGAAACCCTCTGCATTGGACTGCATTGCCCCCAAATCGCTGGGGAAGCAGAGCCCAACCAGACACACCTCTTATAGAGGTAATACTCAAGGCGGGTGACTGCACAGAGACTAGAGCAGCAGCAGGGATGGCCTGCAACACAGGTTGTACCGGAGCAGCCAAAGTGGGAGATTCCAGGTGAGCCATGCAACTCGGGAGCATTTGTAACGCCATGGCAAACTGATCCATGGGGTGGTCCTGCTCATCCAATCTGGAAAAAATATTACCAACAAGTGTTGTGACTGCATCTTCTTAATTCATGGCCTTCGCCTACTGTCAGAAACCATGAATCAGACTGGGACAGAAGTACAGTTAAATCACACTTGTTTTATAATAATAAAAAAAGGTAAACAGAGTAAACATAGTCAAAACATAGCCAGAGTTCAGGAACCGGAACGGATAGTCAGACAAGCCAAAACGTCAGGGAGCCAGAGATGAGCGTAGTAGAATAGCAAGCAGGATCTGGAGCCAGAAGGAATGTCAGCCAAGCAAGTCTTTAACAGGAACACAGGAGAGCGTCTCTAGAGATGTGACCAAGGCGAAGGCAGAGATCATCTGGGCTGGACGGCTTAAGTAGGCAGGACTGACGAGCAGCATATCATCAACAGGTGAGTCACTGTGGAGAGATAGGAGCTGGCAATTAGCCGACAGCTGAGTGGCCAGCTCAGAGAAGGAAGGGCTGTGTCCAGCCTTGACACCAACATGCCTGACCTCACAAATGCGCTTCTGGAAAAATGGTCAAACATTCCATGGACACACTCCTAAATCTTGTGGACGGCCTTCCAAGAAGAGTTGAAGCTGTTATAGCTGCAAAGGGTGGGCTAACTTAATATTGAACCCTAGGAGAAGGCGTTTGACTGAGTGCATTAGACCTACCGTATTTTTCGCTCTATAAGACGCACTTGACCATAAGACGCACGTGACCATAAGACGCACCTAGGTTTTAGAGGAGGAAAACAAGAAAAAAAAATGGTGTACTAAATGGTGTACTAAATTATTTAATAAAATGTAACAGAATAATATACCACTCTGGTACCACTCTTTATATGCGTATTCCACAAACAGAGCATTGTGGTTATTTGCTATATTATCTCTGTGTATATTCACTGCAACCACATCTTTTTGTACTATTTTAGTCACCATTTTTGAACTTTCTGTTTTACACTTTCTGCAATAAAATAGTAGACCGAGGAGACCATAGCCACCCGGCTCGCGCTGACAGGATGGAGTGCATTCCACCGCCGTATGCTTATATAGAGGCCCTCAGTGACATGAGCATGTCTTTCATAGTGACATCTGACATGGGCTGGCCTGTAGTTGGAAACTGTGCAATGGGGTCTGGGAGAGTGACAGGAGGGTGCTGTGAAGGAGAGGAGTCTGCCACCTCCATAAGAGGAGAAGATACATCTGGCTCCCCAGAATCTAGATTTCACTGGGCTGTGGAGGGAGATAAGGGGTTAACCTCCAGGGCATGGTGTGAAGTTTGCTCACCTATAATGACATGTTAATCTGAGCCTGCGCTTGCTGGTCGAGTCGAGTAGGAAGGCTCTGGAAGTCCAGCAGCTGGCGGTGCATTGTGACTCCCGTTGCCATTTTGGTGAAGCTTGCGCAGCATGGTCGGGCAGAAAGCCGATACTTTTTTAACCGGCGGTGGGTCTTGGTGGCGTTTCCGCATGTCTGGATGGTCAGCAGGGTATGAGGAAGCCAGGAGGCTAGATGGATCGCAGCTGGAGAGGTCCTGGGCTGTGATATTGAAGCTGATTCCCTGGTGCAGAGTGGATCTATGCAGCCATACTGCTTGGCCGTTGCCACGGTCGGCATGGTATTGTAACGCAGCGGAGGGGGGGCGGACTTCTGGTCAGTATTCGCTCCATAAGACGCAGAGACCTTTTCCCCCATTTTTTTGGGGGAAAAAAGTGCTTCTTATGGAGCCAAAAATACGGTATATGTCGCTTGTCCTATGCAGGTTTGGTTTTCAGGGGACAATTTTATCTGCAACCCTAGCACTGTACTCCTTCCACCCAGGTACAGTATATATACGGAGGGCATGCTGTCGCTGTCTTTTCTATTTCAAATAGCATGAGGCAAGGCCAAACTTTGCAAAAGAGTGCATACAAAGAATTGCCGATATGGAGGAACTTATCCACCAATCGAGAGACACCCCTGATAAGTATAGATCAACATGGTCTTGCTGGCAACATTTTAAAACAACAGACAATTATCAAAGACACATGCTCTAAATTTTCAGACCCCTACCCCAACATAGGAGGAGTGGGGAAAAACTTCTACACTTTACGCGCCCTTCCATAACCCAATTTTTGCAACCAGCTGATTCAGATACATATCTACCCTTAGTCTCTAGTTGCTTCCTCCTATCTGTCCAGCCCCCCTATATTTGCAGTCATGCCCCCTCCCCTACACCCCCTCACAATCTCTACCACACTATCTACCTTAAGAATTCTTAACTACACATTCTTGACATATGTGCACACCCAAGCTAAAGTATGACTGCACCTTTCCTTAAACCTAATCACACTACCAATATCCTTTGAGCCTCACAACCAAGTTATCACGTATGGAATTTTACAGAACACATTGACTTTGGAAGAACGTAAATGGAAACCCCACATGTATAGTAAGATAGGGCCCCACTTGTTACTAAGACTGAATGGTGGGTCTTGCTCCTACTGACTAATAGCTACAACTCCTCAAATTTCTACAGTCAGGTCGCCTATTCATAATGCAAAATCACCAGTATCCAGACGTCCGACCTGACATTGCTGATACGATGAGGGAAATATGGTGGAAAGTGTACTCAGTATTAACTGATCATTGTTAGGTAATTTGTTAAGTCGTTGGAGTATGGATCCCCCCACCCAGACACAATCTGATCCCATATGGGGTGTCAGGTGAAGGAGGGGAAATATTTTCCATTATATGTCTAGTATTTATTTAAGAGTGTTAATTTTGTTAATTTTGTTCTTTTATGATTGATGTACAAATAAGATATAATACCTTTCACGTTCCAATTTGTATGACATATTTCCCTGTGGTTTTTTTTCCCCTCCACCTTCTTTTTGTATGTCATAATACTCTCTGTGAAAATCTTAATTACACACTTTTTGAAAAAAAAATTAAAAATAGCACGAGACAACTCTTGCCAATAATCTTCAATCTGCTGATTGAACCGCTGGCAGAAAAAAATAGCTCGGACCTACAGATCACAGGATTCCTCTTTAATGACAGGCCCCGTATCATTAATTTATTTGCAGATGATATTGTTTTGATGTTAACAAACCCTCAAACCTCACTTCCTAGGGCACACACTGTTCTAACAGAATTTAGCCACCTGTCATATTATAAGGTCAGTCCTCAAGTCAATAATCCTAAACCTTGGTATTCCCAAATCAATAACACTATTCCTTAAAGACAGTTTGCCCTATACCTGGCCCTGGAAGGAATTAACTTATCTGGGCATCAGGATCATGCCTACATGTGCCTCCCTAGGGGAAGCTAACTTCAAACCACTACTAAACAAACTTGAAAAGGAATGTTAAAAAATGGCTCAAGCTGAGCTGTCTTGAGTGGGAAGAATAGTGGCTTACAAAATGATGGTACTTCCTCAAATCCTCTACCTACTTAGGACACTGCACATCCCCCTAAAACAGACGTTTTTAAAAGCTTTGACTTCTCCAATGAGGAACTTTATATAGCAGGGGAAGAGAGCTAGATTCTCCCATACATCTCTAATCAGGGCTGGTGCAGGGATTTTTGACACCCTAGGCGAAGCCTCATTTTGCCGCCCCCCCTGGCTAAACCCCTGACTCCACCCTCTTTTCCCTGTCCATGTATACCCCACCTTGTTAATGAAGCGCCTATCAAATGCAGTCTCACCAGTGCCCTATCAAATGCAGCCTCACCAGCGCCCTATCAAATGCAGCCTCACCAGCGCCCTATCAAATGCAGCCTCACCAGCGCCCTATCAAATGCAGCCTCACCAGCGCCCATCAAATGCAGCCTCACCAGCGCCCATCAAATGCAGCCTCACCAGCGCCCATCAAATGCAGTCTCACCAGCGCCCATCAGATGCAGCCTCACCAGCGCCCATCAAATGCAGCCTCACCAGCGCCCATCAAATGCAGCCTCACCAGCGCCCATCAAATGCAGCCTCACCAGCGCCCATCAAATGCAGCCTCACCAGCGCCCATCAGATGCAGCCTCACCAGCGCCCATCAAATGCAGCCTCACCAGCGCCCATCAAATGCAGCCTCACCAGCGCCCATCAAATGCAGCCTCACCAGCGCCCATCAGATGCAGCCTCACCAGCGCCCATCAAATGCAGCCTCACCAGCGCCCATCAAATGCAGCCTCACCAGCGCCCATCAAATGCAGCCTCACCAGCGCCCATCAAATGCAGCGTCACCAGCGCCCATCAAATGAAGCCTCACCAGCGCCCATCAAATGCAGCCTCACCAGCGCCCATCAAATGCAGCCTCACCAGCGTCCATCAAATGCAGCCTCACCAGCACCCATCAAATGCAGCCTCACCAGAGCCCATCAGTGAATGTTTGCTTGCTTCCATTCATTCAGGAGTCAAGACACAGACACAGTCCTCCGCCACCATTGCGCCTCTGACATTATGTGCGAACAAAGCAGCGGCTGCCTGCTGATGCTGAGACTTTGTTGCTTGCTGCAGAGAGAAGAGAGTACACCAGTGGCCGGGCGCCCTGGGCAGCAGGGCGCCCTAGGCGGCTGCCTAGTTTGCCTAGTGGTTGCACCGGCCCTGTCTCTAATGAAGCATAGATCAGTAGGTAGTCTGAGTATGATAGACCTGCAAGATTACGGCATAGCTGTTTACGCAGTCCACCTCAAAGACCGGTTTACTCAATCTGCTGAACCACTATGGCTAGACATTGAAAATGCTCTTAATAATAAAAATATTGAACAAAAAAAAAATTGAACCCTATGGACTAAGATTGGAATGCCATTAAATTTCATGTGAGTGTAAAGGCAGGTGTCCCAATACTTTTGATGACATAGTGTATTTCTGTTTACCAGTCCTTAGATATGAGATGCCTGCATTCTTTTTCTTTTCTTTTTTCAGGCTTTTTCCAAGTTTTTCATCTGGTAATCATGTGTATAGTATAATACACTTTCTTCGTGTCAATTACAGTGCCTTGAAAAAGTATTCATACCGCTTCGAAATTTTCCACATTTTGTCATGTTACAACCAAAAACGTAAATTTATTTTATTGGGATTTTAAAGTGGCACATAATTGTGAAGTGGTAGGAAAATGATAAACGGTTTTCAATATTTTTTACAAATAAATATCTGAAAAGTGTTGCGTGCATTTGTATTCAGCCCCCTTTACTCTGATACCCCTAACTAGAATCTAGTGGAACCAATTGCCTTCAGAAGTCACCTTATTAGTACATAGATTCTATACAGCTGTTCTGTGAAGCCCTTCAGAGGTTTGTTAGAGAACCTTAGTGAACAAACAGCATCATGAAGGCCAAGGAACACACCAGACAGATCAGGGATAAAGTTGTGGAGAAGTTTAAAGCAAGGTTAGGTTATAAAAAAATATCCCAAGCTTTGAACATCTCACAGAGCACTGTTAAATCCATTATCCAAAAATGGAAAGAGTAAGCACAACTGCAAACCTACCAAGACATGGCCGTCCACCTAAACTGACAGGCCAGGAAGGAGAGCATTAATCATAGAAGCAGCAAAGAGGCCAATGGTAACTCTGGAGGAGCTGCAGAGATCCACAGCTCAGGTGGGAGAATCTGTCCACAGGACAACTATTAGTCCTGCACTCCACAAATCTGGCCTTCATGGAAGAGTGGCAAGAAGAAAGCCATTGTTGAAAGAAAGCCTTAAGAAGTCCCGATTGCAGTATGTGAGAAGCCATGTGAGCAGGGCCATCTTTAACCACTTCCCTACCGGGCCAATTCTGACATTTCTCTCCTACATGTAAAAATCATCATTTTTTTGCTAGAAAATTACATAGAACCCCCAAACATTATATGTGTTTTTTTAGCAAAGACCCTAGAGAATACAATGGCGGTTGTTGCAACTTTTTATCTCACACAGTATTTGCGCAGAAATTTTTCGAACGCGTTTTTTTGGGGAAAAAAAATGTTTTGTGTTTAAAAAAAAAACAAAACAAAATTCAAAATTGCACACGCTCGTGGAATGGCGCCAATGTTCGGTACTTAAAAATCCCCATAGGCGACACTTGAAATTTTTTTACTGGTTACATGTTTTGAGTTACAGAGGAGGTCTAGGGCCAAAATTATTGCTCTCGCTCCAACGTTCGCGGCGATACCTCACGTGTATAATTTGAACACCGTTTTCATATGTGGGCGGGACTTACGTATGCGTTCGCTTCTGCGTGCGAGCACACGGGGACAGCGGCGCTTTAAATTTTTTTTTTTTTTATTGTTAATTATATTTTATTTTTTTTATTTTGACACTTTTTTGAAAAAAAAAAAAATTGATTACTTTTATTCCTATTACAAGGAATGTAAACATCCCTTGTAATCGCAATATGACACGTCAGGTGCTCTTAATAGTGAGATATGGGGTCAATAAGACCACTAGGCTGGGAAGCCTGAAATAAGAAAAAAAAATAAAACGATCGCCGCTTCCCAGCCGAAGCGGCGCCGTTTTTTTGAATGGAGAGGCCGGACGTGACGTCATAACATCGCGCCCGGCCTCCGACGATCATAGAGACTCCGGCGACCATCTGGTCCGCCGGAAATCTCTATGATCTACATCCGGCGCCGGTGGATCCACTATCCGCCTCACCGATCATAATGGTGAGTCGGAGCAAGCACCAGAGGGCGGGAGGGGGAGGAGTCCCCTCTCGCCTCCCATAGGAACGATCAAGCAGCGGAACGGCCACTATGATCGTTCCTATGGTGTAGAGATTCGCCGGCTGAAACCGGCAATATCTGAATGATGTCTGTAACTACAGGCATCATTCAGATATACCCGCCCAAAGCCCAGGACGTCATATGACGTGGGCGGGCGGGAAGTGGTTAATATTGATTGGACCCTGGGCAAACATTTTCTTGAAACCCCCCTCGCCCTCCATGCAATTTCGCTCTCCACCTACTCATACACAGACAACCAGTGTGAATGAAAGGATTTTACATCAACAACCAATAAAGGAGAATTTATACACTGGCCACCAATATAGGGGGATTTACACTCACCACCAATTTAAAGGGGGCTTTTACATGAACCACCAATATAAGTTTGGATTTTTTTTTACTGATTACCAATATGAAGAGGAGTTTCCACACTGGAAACCAATGTAATGGGGATTTACACTGACCACTAATGTAATGGGAGCATTCACAGTAATAATTACCAATGTAAGGAGGGATTTACACTGACCACCAATGTAAGGGGGATCTTCACACTGGCCATTAGTGTGAATGAAAGGATTTTACATCAACAACCAATAAAGGGGGATTTCTACACTGGCCACCAATGTAGGGGGGATTTACAATCACCACTAATTTAAAGGGGACTTCTACATGAACCACCAATGTAAGTTTGGATTTTTTTTACTGATTACCAATGTAAAGAGGAGTTTCCACACTGGCAACCAATGTAATAGGGATTTACACTGACCTCTAATGTAATAGGAGCATTCACAGTAATAATCACCAATGTATGGAGGGATTTACACTGACCACCAATGTAAGGGGGACCTTCGCACTGGCTATTAGTGTGAATGAAAGGATTGTACACCAAGTCTCAATGTAATGAGAAGATTTACACTGACCACCAATGTAACTGAGACATCTAGCCTGCGTTCACATTTGTGTGTGTCGGGAACGCATGCACAATCGCTTTCCTGACACCACAGAAATGTGCTGCTCTTTAGCAGAGACACAGCAGTGCCATTAAGACCCCTTTCACACTGGGGCGGTTTGCAGGCGTTATTGCGCTAAAAATAGCGCCTGCAAATCGCCCCTAAACAGCCTCCGCTGTTTGTTCAGTGTGAAAGTCCGAGGGCTTTCACACTGAAGCGGTGCGCTGGCAGGAGAAGAAAAAATCCCCTGCAAGCCGCATCTTTGGAGCGGGGAAGGAGCGGTGTATTCACCGCTCCTAAACCGCTCCTGCCCATTGAAATCAATGGGATAGCGCGGCTATACCGCGGTAATACCGCAGCTATAGCCGCGCTATACGAGGGGTTTTAACCCTTTTTCGGCCGCCAGCGGGGGTTAAAACCGCACCGCTAGCGGCCGAATACCACGGTAAAACAGCGCTAAAAATAGCGCTGTTTTACCGCCGATGCCCCCTACCGCCCCAGTGTGAAAGGGGCCTAATTGTTAATTACACCCTCATGCATCTGCTGAGATGTGGGTATTCACATCCACCAAAATTCACAGTGCTGTGGCACAATGTTATTTTGAAAAAGGGTTCCATGATGATGTTAAGCTTAATGACCAAAGTTGTAGGCCGGACTTTCAAGCATGCCCCTTTTCCTCCCCAGTGGGCAGCATTCAGCAGAAGTGATGGTGGATTTGACCTGGGTGGGGGCATAATATGCATATGAATGTCACCTCTATTTAAATATCAATGCCACCGGTCTGCGGCTATTTACATATTAATGCTGCCACAGTTTACATATCAATGCTGGTTATTACATGTAAACACAAGGTCTGCAGGTGAGTCATCTGTACACGCCAAAAGGACAGAGCTGGGCAGCATTAGTAACAGAACTTCGCACTGAGATATTGGGACACAGCATGGGACTAAAACTTCAAGGGACAAGGGAATTTAAACTGGGATAGTTGGCAAGTATGAGGCAGCTGCTTTGGGTCCCACAACAATGAAGGGATCCAAGGCAGCTACCCCTTTTGCCCTGCCTTAAAGACAGCCCTGCATGTGGGGGACACAGCAAACATGGGAAAGAAGGTGCCCTGGTCAGATGAGACCAAAATGTAACTTTTTGACCTAAAAGCAAAGCACTAGGTATGGCGGAAAACTAACACTGCACATTACCCTGAACACACCATCCCCACCATGAAACATGGTGGTGACAGCATCATGTTGCTTTTCTTCAGCAGGGATAGAGAAGCTGATCAAAGTTGATGGAAAGATGGATGGAGCCAAATACAGGGCAATCTTAGAAGAAAACCTGTTAGAGTCTGCAAAAGACTTGAAACTGGGCGGAGGTTCACCTTCCAGTATGACAATGACCCTAAACATACAGCCAGAGCTACAATGGAATGGTTTAGATCAAAGTATATTCATGTGTTAGAATGGCCCAGTCAAAGTTCAGACCTAAATCCAATTCAGACTCTGTGGCAAGACTTGAAAATTGCTGTTCACAGACGCTTGCCATCCAATCTGACAGAACTTGAGCTATTTTGCAAAGAAAAATGTGCAAAAATGTTACTCTCCAGATGTACAAAGCTGGTAGAGATATCCCCAAAAAGACTTGCAGCTGTAATTGCAGCGAAAGGTGGTTATACAAAGTACTGACTCAGGGGGGCTGAATACAAACGCACACCAAACTTTTTCAGATTTTTTTTGTACAAAATGTTGAAAACAATTCATTATTTTTCTTCCTGTTCACAATTATGTGCCACTTTGTGTTGGTCTATCACATACAATCCCAATAAAATACAGTTAAGTTTTTGGTTGTAACATGAAAAAATGTGGAACATTTCAAGGGATATGAATAATTTTTCAAGGCACTGTACATTAGGGGCAGAGCACTACATTTCTGTTGATCAAAAGGTTTGTTCTGTATTTGCTGAAAATGTTCTTAGTATGAAAAAAAATAAAATAATGTAGCCACCACATCTACGAATTGGTGAGCTACAATATATAACATTTTTTTTCTTGGGTTTAGATATTCTTCAACATTAGTTGTCAATCAGTTATCCGATTATAGTATACTAATAGACACCTCTTTATATAAGAAAAGAAGGTATAAATTGTCTTTTTACAACAGGTCAGTTCCAGCTAACCTGCATATGTTATAAAACAAAAAATGTAATTTAAAAAAAATAAAAAATAAAAAAAATAAATAAATTTGAGGCTAAAATCCTTATTTGCGAGTTAATGAGCATGTACAGTTGGTTTGAACACCAAGTTTCTTCATGGAAATCAATGGGATATATATTGACATATGGTTAATGTTATAACCCCGTCCCTGATTGTAGATGGATTTGACAGTATTTCCAAAACGACAATATATTTGTTTTAACCTTTACTTTCTTAATGTGCATTTTTTATTTTTTAGAGAGAATATTGCAGTTGATATCCAAAAGGATTTTGAATATATTGATGTATCCACATGTGCAAGTATGTGTTTTTAAACTGCCATTAAATAGATTTCATCTTTTCTCTATCATTAAAGTATAAGTGCACTTTTAAACAAGTTGCACTTGTCTTTTTGTCCTGACCTAAACCTTCTCACCCTTCCACTCCTCATGTAAATACTTCAATCTGATGGCTGCAGCCTCCACTAATTGTTCACATTCTGGCTGCACCTGAGCATATTTTGGTGATAGTGTAATTTTTTGTCTTGACTGACACTGACCAACCTGTTACTGGTAAACACAGAAGGAGGTACAGGAAATTTCCTGCTGGCATCTGTGTTTACCAGTGACAGCCTGCCCCTTAAGTAAGAGGTGCAGCATGGTGTGGTGGGCAGTGAACATACAGAGTCCAAGTTAGTCAATAAAGTTATATTGTAGAAATGTTTAACATAACTTAATCAGGCCTGGCGGGTAGGCACACCCGTATGAAGCCATTTACAAAAAGTGACAGCGGTATGAAGACTTGAGGATGCCGACAGCGCCTGCACGAGGAGCGGATTGCGGTCTGGCCAATCCAAAGGGAGGCTTACTGAAGAGAAGTAGACGTAGTCCCTGCACTGGCCCTACTCCACGGGAACCTTTCCCTACCTCTAAATAACAGTAACATTTCAAACAACATAATCAAAGTACTTTGCAGGGAGTTGTCCTCGGTTGGATCAAGTTGAGTGGGGGACCTCACTGTTTTTTCACCTTCTGAACTCTCATTTCCTGATCGGAGCCCTGAGGCCTCAGGTGGTTAAGGGGCAACAGGGCCCTTCACCTGGGTCATAGGCTGCACCCTTGGAAGAGTCCAAAGAATTTACAGGACAGGCAGCCTCTGTTCCTTTGATGCATCGGGGGTACTCTCCTTCTCAGGTTCCACTGCAGGTACAGCTTCCTTTCCAGCAAGCCTTCAGAAGAACAGTTTTAAGAAATGTAAGGGAAATAGAGTACTGCTTAGTGACAATTAACTATTCTAGATTTTCCCTGTAAAACAGGAAATCTTCACTTTCCTGGGAAAGGTCCACTTCAAAACCTTTAGCTAAGGTTTGACTGTACTTTACATGTTCTGAGATCTTGACATTCATTGAATATATGAACATCAAAAATGCAAGAGTACCATAATTGTTTTTTTTTTCCCAGGACCACCATCAGCACCGCTAGGAGAATGCAAGATAGGAATGGACTCCCCATTTCCCAGCGGCTTTGTGCTGAAAAATATCTGGAATCCTGCTTTTTGTAAAATCAAAAACTTTAGTACTCCTGAACAGATGTACACTTGTTTACGGGACAAAATGGTCTATATTTTGGGAGACTCCACATTAAGACAATGGTTTTATACTCTGACAGGTACATTAAAAGGTATGTTTGTCTACCTATGTACTTTATACGATAAGGTAAAAAAAAAGATTGCATTTTTACTATTTTATCTAGTACAGTATGTTAAAGGGGAGTTCCACCCAAAAGTGGAACTTTCACTTATTTGCTTCCGCTCTGGTTGCACATTTGGCACCTTTTAAGGGGACAGAGGAGAACAGGTACCTGTTTTTGACATGTCCCTGTCCCCACTTTTGGGAGATGGCGCAGCGGCCAATCAGAACTCCCCTTGGAATTTCGACCCCATTCCTCCTTCCTCTGCCGCCGGCCCAATTAGAAGGCACAGCGTGCTTTGTGCATCCTCTGTAGGGAACCGTCTGTAAAGCCGAAAGGCTTCACTGCCAGTTTCCCTTAGTGGAGTTGGCAGTGGCAGCACCCGACAGCTGATCTGAAGATCGGCTGGGGTTCCGACATCGCAGGCTCCCTGGACAGGTAAGTGTCCATATATTAAAAGTCAGTAGCTACAGTATTTGTAGCTGCTGACTTTTAATTTTTTTTCCACTGGCTGGAACACCTCTTTAATATTTTATTGCAGAGTGTAATACTTTGTTGTAAATACCCAAACAAAACAAAAAAAGATCCCCTATGATGGACTTTTACGGCACACCTAATTTAAGATTAAAAATATTTGAGAGTGTTTCAGTAAGAAATTTTACTAATTGTTAAACACATTAACTCAAATATACATATGAGGATAGAGTGTATTGTCACTTCATAACATTATCACCATATTCTAAAATGACAGATATGATCCTCTTGCACTGTTTCGGAGTACAGATATCTCCTTCTTCAGGGGTGCATATTGAAGAGGAAAATATATCTATAAAATAATTTGAAAAACAATAAGTATCTAACGATATCAAAATACACTGTAAATCACAGTTGTAAAGTTTGTTTAAGGATACACTTATGTATATTTTTTGGTGACGTGGTAAATTAAACTTCCATCATATTACATTTAAAAACAAAAAAGATATAACAGAGGGAACTGTGCTTGCTGACTTTATACTTCGATAGCACAACCATCAAAGGAGTTTTTTAAGGCCGTGTAGTATATAAATCCCAGGGAGCCAACTCTCCGCCCCCTCCACATCCCACAGAGGGGGAGTGGCCAGAGGAACTCACTGGGGTCAAATATAGAAAGGTTCTGCAATAAAAGGCATAAATCATTCTAAGGTATAATAATATTCAAAATAAAAATAATAAAAAGATGTATTTATATGCTGTTATTAATAAATATATCCTTTAATGGTATTCTTATATGAATATTTTTATGTGTACCTGAATATTGCAAATGACAATAAGCCAAGGCAGGAGAAGGGCTCTATTGTAGGAGAGCTGATCTCAACTAAAAAATATAATAAGTTGAAAATTGATTAATTGATGGACCATTTTGGGAAAAATGAAAACATAATAAAATGCTGGAGAGGAAAGAATATCATAGAAAGGAAAAAAACATGTATTTATTCCTATATGGTATTTTGGTGGGCCATATATTTTTATATTAATCTATTACAGATACTATATAGACACTATCGCATTGTAGAGTAGAGGCTGAATAAATCAGCCACAATTTGTATTCGTTAAATATAAATAGAATAGCAGAATGGTTCAAAGATATTCTTTCCAAAAGGGTATTAGTTTCAAAAAGGATTGTATAGTCCCAATAGAATTTCATAGAAGTAATCATAAGTTGGCATCATTACCTTAAACTGGGATCTCCAAATAGACAACAGCATGTCCTGGTATCCAGCAACCAAGTGTGGTGGTGACAAAAAACCATGAACCAGTTCGTGACAGAAGTATAGTAAAATCACACTTGTTTATTAATAAAAATGAAAAGGTAAATAGAGTAAGCGTAGTCAAAGCATAGCCAGAGTCCAGTAACCGGATCGGGTAGTCAGCCAAGCCAGAGTTCAGTAACCAGATCGGGTAATCAGCCAAGCCAGATTTCAGTAACCAGATCGGGTAATCAGCCAGGCCAGAAGTCAGGGATCCAAGTAGAGGAACAGCAAGCAGGATAAGGAGCCAGAAGGGATGTCAGCAATGCCAGTCTTTAAACAGGAATGCAGGAGATGGTTTCTTGTGATGTGACCAAGGCGAAGGCAGGAATGAAGTGAGCTGGAGATCTTTAAGTAGGCGGGACTGACGAGCAGATCCACAACAGCTGGTTAACTGTGGTGAGAGATGAGAGCTGGCAATTAGCCAACAGCCGAGCGGCCAGCTCAGAGAAGGAAGGGCTGAGCCAGCCCTGACAGGTGGATACAGGACGTGCTTGGAGTTGCATCTTAAATATCCCTCCCTCTTAAATCAGCTGGCGCAAGTAATTGCAACAGCTGATGTATCTGGAGAGGGGAGGAGAAAGCAGGTCTCTTGCGTGCCACCCCATCTCCAGTGCACATGCACCAAGAGCCGGCACGTCGGAACGACGACACATGCACACTACCCACTGACACACACAGCTTCTCCAGCGGACTGCGCATGTCCGCTGGAGTAGCAAGATGGAGGCCAGACGAAGATGTAATCACAAAAAAGGGGGGAAGAAACTGCGCATAGGTGAAATATAACAATGTGAAATATAAAGCTTCAATTCCTCTATGTAACACAAACACAGTAGTACAAGAGCTGTCCTGGGAGCCTCAGGCAACTTCTTTGTAGGAGAGCAAAAGATGCCCTAATATCTGTCACTGAGAATATCTCCATCACGGCACCAAGGTCCTTGATGTTTCATCCCAATGCAAGGCCTCTGATCCAGTGGTTGTGATCGGATCACTATGTATAAACAAGCCCTCTCTGATCCTCTGTAGTGGGGGATCATGAATTTCTGGTAAGCGGCCAGTCTTTATTCATGGTGGTGGATCAAGCACGTTTGTCTTCACACAGCAGGAATTCCAGATCATTTTGATTTTATTTATCACTCGGGTGGTTTATATGAACTATATACACATGAACTTTTGTTTTCACTGTTGCATATTAGTAATGCCCATTTGATGGACTATCAAATGCCAATATGTTCTTTAGTTTTTAATTGTGTTTTATTTAATCACATTGTGTTTATTCACATATTGAACATTACTGTAGACTGGTGATCACATGTATGGTTACCAGTCCCTTCCAGCACGATTCCGTTACTTTCCATATTTGAAGATGTAATCACGTCTGTAGCCTCACATAAGCCACTGTGGGCTAATTAGCCCGGGCGGCTTAGTGTGCCGGGTGGTCCTAATGGCCTCTCTGTGGAACAAGGGGGGGCAAGAAGCAAGACCGCAGAGGGAAAAATACCAAACACCAAAACATCAGTCACAGATGTAAACAATACAAAATGCATGTAATACATATATTTTTAGATACTGAAGAAGTCTTCAGCAAGCAGCACACATTGTTTTTAGACAGCATTAAAACTTTTTACAACAGCTAGATATTGTTATATAGCAGTGTATCAAAAATACAGAATATAATACAAATAGGTAAACGGAAAAAGATAGGGGGCATAGTGGTTATGGGTATCTAAACATGTTATGTATCCCAAACAGAACATTGTTAATGATTTCTCTATAAATGTAGAGTCTAGATTATCAATATATATAACTGCATAAACAATAAAAAACTGGGACTTTAAAGGTGCAATAGATAACACACAAATTATATAAAACTATCGGGTATCCAGGGGGGAATTTAAGGTTCTTGTGGACTTTAGGCAAGGCATATAAGGTATTTCTTGAGGAATCGGTTAGCCCCAAATATTTTGAACCCATCAATCCCAAAACCCAGCTTTTTCAATCAATTAACTGGGTTCTATCAGTGTAAAAGGTGTAGAGTTTGTTTGTTGAGTGCTTGTCCTTATAGACAGACTACAACTTTTATCTCCACCAGCACACAGGAGTCACTTGTGATAAAACCATTTACCACTTGTGCCACAGAGGGTGTTGTGTACATGTTGCAGTGCCCGTGCGGCCTGCAATATGTGGGCAGGACTAAGCGACCTCTTCAAGTTCACCTTGATGAACACATCACCAACATTAAAATTGGGTTTAAAAATCACTCAGTGTCAAAGCATTACTTATTAGTACATGATAAGGACCCCTCCAAGACTATCTTTCTGGGCATAGACAAGTTTAGCCCTCATTGAAGGGGGAGCTCATTAGTCAGAGGGATATCGAAATTAGAGATGACCTGGATCCACAGATTGAAACCCTATGCACCTTATGGGTTAAATATGGACACTGACGTTAATGCTTTTATAGACAATTCCGAAAGCAATATGTGTTATATATATTTTGACCCTTATGAGTTTATATGTGAACTCGCTCTGAAACACTAGTAGAGGGCATTAAATTAGGGCCTATTCTTTTCATTCTTTTTTTATCTAATTTTATCTAATTTTGTTAGAATTGTTTTAATTCACGTACATTTTTTTGATACGTATGACACTATGGGGATATAATGCATCACACATTCATATTTGTGGGTCATATATTTTCATTTTCAATTGCTATTCACTTTATTGTAAATTTTATACACTGTATCCACACACTAAAATCATTTCATATATTTATTTATATAATTACATATTAATTAATATAATTTTTTATCACTATGTTGATTTTTAATCAATACACTACTTTTTATTAAGGATTGTTAATTATGTTATTTTTGCCTTAATATCATTCGTTAGCATCACATTAATTTATTATCACATTCATTATTTGGTTTTCTTAACACTAAGTATATAGCATGGGGGGGGGGGGGTAATTTAATATATATTTCTTCTATATTCTTTCTATTATATTCATTTTTTCTTTATTTAAGCGTTATAGTTTTTTCTATACCGTTTTTCTAATTATTGGTCCTATATATCGAGATTTTTACAGATTATTTAAATGAAGAACATCTTTAGAGTACCAAATTTGAAGTGAATAATTTTTATTGGGACGTTGTGGATGTTAGTTTCCCCGTTCTATGAGTAAGGGCTATTTGCCCACATCTAATATGGCATCCTTGTACTCGTGATTCAGAGCGAGGCTTGGTCTCCTATTTAAGGTGGTGAGTCACTACGCTGCCAATCCCCATTGACAATGTCTGTTGATGATGAAACGCGTCTGGAGGAAGGCACGTAAATTTGAGGAGGGGGACGGGCTCCGTTTTGTTTTATGCTTTTTTTTACATGCGATAATACTGCCTCTTAACTGTAAGTGCAATACTATATTTTATTAAAAGTTATCTTGGAATTATTACACTGTGGCCAGTTCTTTTCTCTTTTGGGTTATATACTGAGAGAATGGATACCGTAGCCGGAGTAAGTGAGGGATTTCTATTATCCGAGTCATCATCCATATTGTGATCATCTGCAAGCTTAAAGCTTGCTGTCTGGTAAGCTTAATCTACAGCTATGGTGGTCGAGCACTTTACCTTGTTTGTGTGTGTACACTATGGTGATTGCAAGACTCTAAGTGCTTCCATTGGATATTCATAATTTTTGGATATACTTCTATCTTTTTTAGCGCAGCTTCTTTATCTAATTTTGGACTTTTTGTGTTGTCGCATTGCATGCTGCTGCTTTTCCATCGGTGCATTCAAGGACACATTTTTTCAGCGCGGTTTTTCTTTTATATATAAGGTAGGAATCCTGGGGGTCTCAACAATCAAAATTTCAAGTGTCTTCTTGTCAATCAAGTCATTGTGGAAGGCCTGGGTGACAAGAATTTTGAACTTCATCTCTGCACATTTGACTTGAGATAGAGGAACAGGCCGGTACCAGCTGCGGTTCCGTAGGAGATCCAAAAACATTTTCTTGTAGTGATCCCTATTCATGACTACTATATTCCCCCCTTTATCCGAGGGTTTGATGACAATATGGTCATTATGCTTCAAGGAGGATAAAGCTCTACGCAAAGCTGGTTTCATATTGGATCGACCACTGAATCACTTCCAATCAGTGGCCTGTATCTCTTTGGTAACTTGTTGAGTAAAGGCCCAAATACTTGGATTGCCTTGTAGGGCAGGAAAGGAAGTAGATTTTGGCGTATAAAGATTGGGTGGAGGAAAAATCCTCTCAGGTGGAGGGTCAGAAGATAGATTCACAACCGATTCCTCAAGGTGGTCATCAAATGGATTGCTTTCCTCCCATAATTAGGTCCTTTAATGTTTTTACCTCATTTATGGTTTTATTCATCCAAAGGTTCTCCGAATTGTCAGCCGAGCAACCTCCGGAATCTTTATTATAAATTACTTTAAACAATAATTTTCTGGCAAAGAGGTACACATCTTTTATAATTTCAAAGGTATCCACCTCCTGATCCGGACAGAAGGTCAGGTCCAGGCTAAGAACCCGGGTCTGATACTCCGTCAGGATACAGGAGAATAGATTAATTACTTGTAGACCATCTTGGCTGTCCCTTTCACTGTTGGAGGTGCATTGGGAACTTTTTTGGTGTTTTCCAGATTTGGTGTCAGTGAAAAGATTGGTGCATCGCATGTGGGACTCGGTAAAGTATTCGGCCGGCCTGATTTCTCCTCATCTACCCCTACTTTAACTTCTCCAGGGCCCATTGTTCCCACCAGGCTGCGAAAATCCCCAGCAGTTCTCCTGGTGGAAGACAAATGGATTCACGGACATTCACTCTTTTTTCACCCCCACCAGGATAATATCATTCGAGGCTCTACGCTCCTCTCACGATGTCCCATTACGCGAACACTACAGCTACCTACAGATTTGTCACTTTCTCCAGGGGCTTATAAAATCTCAACCGACCCCTTATATTTTGACCCCCTTCGAGAACTTCTGCAGAGCAAGACCCCAAACCTCGGGTTTAATATCATTGATCTATTCCTCTATTATTACCTCTAAAAAAAGACCGATATGGCTCTGTCACCTTCAATGGGAAAGGGAACTAGGAAAACAGCTCGATCCGGAGGACTGGCAGGTCATGACTTTAGCAATATCCAAATGCTCAAGGAATGTCATCTTTTTAGAAAATGCCTATAAGGTACTTTACAGGTGGTACTACACACCTGCTAGACTGGCCCGGTTCATCCCAGCCTACTCTCCCTTGTGCTTCCGAGGGTGCTCCCAGGAGGGCACAATGTCGCACATCTGGTGGACCTGTCCAAGGGTACGCAGGTTATGGATTAGAGTTTACTCCCTCCTCCGAAACATTCTCCATGCTGACCTCAAAAAGGATCCATTCGAGGCACTTCTCTGCAACCCAATTGCGGAGCTGCTTCGCCCGGAGCGCCAGCTGGCTCTGGATCTCTTTACTGCAACCAAACTAACGATAGCTAGGGCATGGAAGACACAGACACTAATTTTGAGGCGGTTAAGAATTGCATGGACGACATAATGGTTAATGAAAAGCTGACTGCTGTCCTTTCGGACACTCATGATAAGTTCCTGAAGGTATGGAGGCCATGGGTCGAATATACTAAACCCACCAGATTTGATACCACCCTTCTTTGGATTTAATGCACACTTGCTCCCCACCGCGAGGACCCACCCTCCCCCCTTTCTTCCTCTTCTCTCCTTTCCCCCTATTCTTTACTCCTCCCTTCTTAGCTAAAATCTGCTCCTAGTTCTTCTTTAACCTCCCTCTCAAAAGTGTTTTCAGCCTCTGTTATATTCTTATTGTTTTGTTTTTCTTTGATTTACTAGCATACTTATTTTATTTATAAGATGCTAAACTTTATGCTATGTTTATTCATAATGCATCATCTACACTGTTCAACAGTGAAATTGCTATGATTATCAATAAAACCCTTTGTAAAAGAAAAGATTGGTGCCGTACGAAGATCCCAGAGATTGGGGAAACCATGGGGTAGTAACTGGTGGGTGGCTTACCTTAGGTATTGCTCCCAATTGTGATACAGAACCTGAAGGATTAGAGTGACCATCACCAAGAGAATTAGAAAGACAAGAAGGTGCATTTTTATTTTGTGAACGAAGCCCGGAGCGTGTGGTATCCTGCAGAGTGCGTTTAGCAGTTGAGACAGTTGATGCTGACCGATCAAATTTGCGCTTCTGCGTACCAGATGATTAGGGATGAGCTTCGTGTTCGAGTCGAACCTGTCATGAGAAGGTCTACCCGTTGGTGGCGCTATCGGTCTCTTGGATCGCAGTACCAGTGTCCATCAGCAGGTGTCTTCCAACACCTAGGACCTGCAGTAAGAGGTCTTTCCTGCTGGTGGCACTGTTGCATCCTCGGGCCGTAGTACCGGCGTCAACCAGCGGGTGCACTCTGGCAGTGTGGAGCAAACAGCTCACACTGCGCTCAGCTGTGACATGAGGTCAATTACCACAGCCTTACAAATACCCGGCAAGCCCTCATAGGCTTGCCTTGGTATCTCTCTCTCCCTCCCTGCGTTCTGACCTTGCTGCCTGTTTGACCTTGAGCCTGCTATCTGCCTTGTCCTGATCTGATCCCATCCCTATCCTGAGGCCTTCCTAGTCCTGTCCCTTCTGTTCCTGGCTCCCTTGGATCCCTGCCCTGAACCCCATCCATCCATCCTCTCCTTGTCCTGTTCAGTTTCCCGTCCTTACCCTTCTGCTGACTTCCCTGTGTATGACCTTGGCTTGGCTTTGATTACGATTACGGTATCTCCATTTACCTATATATATTGTTGTTTGTAGTGGGTTGTTGTGTGGGTTTGCACTGTTTATATTCCTTTCACTTATCACTTGTTAATAAACACCATTATTTCTCTTATATGTGTTTTGGGTTTCCTCTGTGTAGTCCACACAGTCTGGTCAATTAGATATCCTGACAGTATACCAAGGCCATCCCTGACCAGACGTGGCTGCACTGAGAAACCGTCCTGTTACGGTGGGCGCGCAAAATGGACTTTGATGGAATTATCTATTATTCTCTGCTGGCGGCAGAGGATAGTGAATATTGTTGTCAGACTCTTAAAGATTGGACCCGAGACCAACTGCTGGAAACGATACAAACAGCCCATTTACTTGTAGATCAAGGTCATGTGTTATTTGAGGATGTTCAGCCTTTGATCCAATTATGTACTAAGTCAGCCTTGTCATACATTCCCGAAGATAGTGACGATTTCTCCCCTCCTTTCAGTTGTGACCAGGTTGAATCCCTGGTATGGTTATTAGAGGACGATCCGGCTTCTTTTGATGAACATTATTCCGCTTGTTCCCAGCAGGTGTTATCCGATTGCATTTATTCAGTACAATCTTTGGTTAGTCAGGCTGTATGTGAATCAGCGTTTGTTCAACCTTTGCTGCAGGCATGGTCAGATCTCCTGTCTTTAGCTAAGCCACAATATTCCAGCCCTGCCATTAATCATCTGCTTTCCAAAAGATCTATCTCCCCGTCACCTATGGCAACCTCAGCTACAACCCAGTTTAATCAGCTCCCTACCAAATACTACCACCCAGTCTCCAAGTGTCGCACCCATCCTGTCTTCAATTCACCTGTCTCTTCTCCTCCACCTGTAACAGTCCCACAAAACCCCTCTCTAGCTACAGTTCCTTGGTCTTCCTTCTGCCCAGCTACTTTCTTTTCTTACAGCCCTGCACCTACATACAAAACTGCACGGGCTAAACCAAAGAAGAAGCAAAAATTCTTCCCGACCCACACCATCTTGCCAGTAACCCAACATGTTCCAGCCTTCCAGTCTGCTGTTCCAGCCTTCCAGTCTGCTGTTCCAGCCTTCCAGCCTGATGTTCCAGCTTTGCAGTCTGATGTTCCAGCTTTACAGTCTGATGTTCCAGCCTCCCAGTCTGTCATCCCGATGCCTGCCTTCCAGCTCGATGTCCCTGCTTTCCAGCCGGATGTCTTGAAGCTGGCCTTCCAGCCTGAAGTCCCGGTGCCTGCTTTTCAGCCTGTGCCCGCTCTCCAGTCTGACGTTCCAGCTTTCCAGTCTGACGTTCCAGCTTTCCAGTCTGACGTTCCAGCTTTCCAGTCTGACGTTCCAGCTTTCCAGTCTGACGTTCCAGCTTTCCAGTCTGCTGTTCCAGCCTTCCAGCCTGATGTTCAAGCTTTGCAGTCTGAAGTTCAAGCTTTGCAGTCTGAAGTTCAAGCTTTGCAGTCTGATGTTCCAGCTTTGCAGTCTGATGTTCCAGCCTTGCAGTCTGATGTTCCAGCTTTGCAGTCTGATGTTCCAGCTTTGCAGTCTGATGTTCCAGCTTTGCAGTCTGATGTTCCAGCTTTGCAGTCTGATGTTCCAGCCTTCCAGTCTGATGTTCCAGCCTTCCAGTCTGCTGTTCCAGCTTTCCAGTCTGCTGTTCCAGCTTTCCAGTCTGCTGTTCCAGCTTTCCAGTCTGACGTTCCAGCCTTCCAGTCTGACGTTCCAGCCTTCCAGTCTGACATTCCAGCCTTCCAGTCTGACGTTCCAGCCTTCCAGTCTGACGTTCCAGCCTTCCAGTCTGCTGTTCCAGCCTTCCAGCCTGATGTTCCAGCTTTGCAGTCTGAAGTTCAAGCTTTGCAGTCTGAAGTTCAAGCTTTGCAGTCTGAAGTTCAAGCTTTGCAGTCTGAAGTTCAAGCTTTGCAGTCTGATGTTCCAGCCTTGCAGTCTGATGTTCCAGCTTTGCAGTCTGATGTTCCAGCTTTGCAGTCTGATGTTCCAGCTTTGCAGTCTGATGTTCCAGCTTTGCAGTCTGATGTTCCAGCTTTGCAGTCTGATGTTCCAGCTTTGCAGTCTGATGTTCCAGCCTTCCAGTCTGATGTTCCAGCCTTCCAGTCTGATGTTCCAGCTTTGCAGTCTGATGTTCCAGCTTTACAGTCTGATGTGCCTGCCTCCCAGTCTGTCGTCCCGATGCCTGCCTTCCAGCCCGATGTCCCTGCCTTCCAGCCGGATGTCTTGAAGCTGACCTTCCAGCCTGAAGTCCCGGTACCTGCTTTTCAGCCTGTGCCCGGTCTCCAGTCTGACGTTCCAGCTTTCCAGTCTGACGTTCCAGCCTTCCAGTCTGACGTTCCAGCCTTCCAGTCTGACGTTCCAGCTTTGCAGTCTGACGTTCCAGCTTTGCAGTCTGACGTTCCAGCTTTGCAGTCTGACGTTCCAGCTTTGCAGTCTGAAGTTCCAGCTTTGCAGTCTGAAGTTCCAGCTTTGCAGTCTGAAGTTCCAGCTTTGCAGTCTGAAGTTCCAGCTTTGCAGTCTGAAGTTCCAGCTTTGCAGTCTGATGTTCCAGCTTTGCAGTCTGATGTTCCAGCTTTGCAGTCTGATGTTCCAGCTTTGCAGTCTGATGTTCCAGCTTTGCAGTCTGATGTTCCAGCTTTGCAGTCTGATGTTCCAGCTTTGCAGTCTGATGTTCCAGCTTTGCAGTCTGATGTTCCAGCTTTGCAGTCTGACGTTCCAGTGTCTGCCCTTCAGCCTGATGTCCGGGTGTCCGCTGCCCAGCTCAAGTGTTTCCTGTCGTCTGCTGCCCAGCTCAAGTGGTTCCTGTCGTCTGCTGCCCAGCTCAAGCGGTTCCTGTCGTCTGCTGCCCAGCTCAAGCGGTTCCTGTCGTCTGCTGCCCAGCTCAAGCGGTTCCTGCCGTCTGCTGCCCAGCTCAAGCGGTTCCTGTTGTCTGCTGCCCAGCTCAAGTGGTTCCTGTCGTCTGCTGCCCAGCTTAATGACTCTGACATGCCAGCAGTACCCACTGTCCAGGTTGATGTACCCGATGCCCGGCCTGATGTGTCCTCATCTGTTCAGTTGGAGGCCATGAACTTTGAACAGATGCACCTTGTTGGAGCGTCCGGAGGCCGCTCCTTTAGGGGGGGGTACTGTCATGAGAAGGTCTACCCGTTGGTGGCGCTATCGGTCTCTTGGATCGCAGTACCAGTGTCCATCAGCAGGTGTCTTCCAACACCTAGGACCTGCAGTAAGAGGTCTTTCCTGCTGGTGGCACTGTTGCATCCTCGGGCCGTAGTACCGGCGTCAACCAGCGGGTGCACTCTGGCAGTGTGGAGCAAACAGCTCACACTGCGCTCAGCTGTGACATGAGGTCAATTACCACAGCCTTACAAATACCCGGCAAGCCCTCATAGGCTTGCCTTGGTATCTCTCTCTCTCTCCCTGTGTTCTGACCTTGCTGCCTGTTTGACCTTGAGCCTGCTATCTGCCTTGTCCTGATCTGATCCCATCCCTATCCTGAGGCCTTCCTAGTCCTGTCCCTTCTGTTCCTGGCTCCCTTGGATCCCTGCCCTGAACCCCATCCATCCATCCTCTCCTTGTCCTGTTCAGTTTCCCGTCCTTACCCTTCTGCTGACTTCCCTGTGTATGACCTTGGCTTGGCTTTGATTACGATTACGGTATCTCCATTTACCTATATATATTGTTGTTTGTAGTGGGTTGTTGTGTGGGTTTGCACTGTTTATATTCCTTTCACTTATCACTTGTTAATAAACACCATTATTTCTCCTATATGTGTTTTGGGTTTCCTCTGTGTAGTCCACACAGTCTGGTCAATTAGATATCCTGACAGAACCCATGTTCGACTCGAACATCGGCTGTTCGGTCGTTCGCCGAATTGCGAACGATATGGGCCGTTCGCGCCAAATTCGTGTGGCGCATCACGGCCCATAATTCACTGAGGCATCGCAGTGCATTGCTTGCTGATGATTGGCCAATCACCGCGCCGCCTTAACAGAGAGCCGTAATTATGGCTCAGGGGATTTAGTACACGCCCCACACTATATAAGGCCGCCTGCACGGCGGCCCTGTGCAGTGTGTTCCGGTGTGCTAAGAAATAGAGAGAGAGAGAGAGAGAGACAGTGTCATTTCATTTGAGTTAGCTAGATTAGGCAGGACAGTCAGTCAGTTAGCTGCACTTAAAGTGTATTGTGTATATATATGCATCCCAGGTGTTGCATATATATATATATATATATATATATATATATATATATATATATATATATATATATATATATATATATATACACTGTATTCAGTTTAGCTAGATCCGTTCCTGTTATCTTCTAGAATATTTACATTTAGTGCAGTGCGTCCTGCTCACAGTGTTCAGCTAGATCCGTTCCTGTTATCTTCTTATTGACAGGCAGGCTTGTCTTGTTACAGTATTTTGAAGAAAATTACTGGTGTTCTTTTGATCCTATTAGTACCACAGTCAGGCAGCTAGACTATTTACATTTAGTGCAGTGCGTCCTGCTCACAGTGTTCAGCTAGATCCATTCCTGTTATTTTCCTACTGACAGGCAGGCTTGTCTTGTTACAGTATATAAAGCTACCTGAAGAAAATTACTGGTGTTCTTTTGATCCTATTAGTACCACAGTCAGGCAGCTAGACTATTTACAGTTAGTGCAGTGCGTCCTGCTCACAGTGTTCTGCTAAACCTACAAGTTAGTGGGGTGCGTCCTGCTCACAGTGTTCAGCTAAACCTACAAGTTAGTGGGGTGCGTCCACCTCACAGTGTTCAGCTAAACCTACAAGCTAGTGGGGTGCGTCCTGCTCACAGTGTTCAGCTAGATCCGTTTCTGTTATCTTCTTACTGACAGGCAGGCTTGTCTTGTTACAGTAAATACAGCTACCTGAAGAAAATTGCTGGTGTTCTTTTGATCCTATTAGTACCACAGTCAGGCAGCTAGACTATTTACAGTTAGTGCAGTGCGTCCTGCTCACAGTGTTCTGCTAAACCTACAAGTTAGTGGGGTGCGTCCTGCTCAAAGTGTTCAGCTAAACCTACAAGCTACCTGTAGAAGGTTGGTGGTGTTCTCATACTACGGAAACAACAGTTCGGAAGGGAACTAATATTTGAGCTTGCCCGGGGATCGCTGCCACATCCCAATTAAGGAAAGAAACCAAAAAGGAAGTGTGCCCCAAGGGGGATTATATGGGCAGTGTATCACCGGGCAGTGAATGGATGGTGCAGGCGTGAAATACGCAATTAATGTTGGAAGTTTTATAACAAAAGTTTATTATATAGAAAATTAAATAGAAAAATATACACACAGATCTATAGTATAAAAACACATGGGCGGAAGAGACAAAAAACAGTGGTAATCAAACTGCTAATATGCTTTGGTATACTATCCCAGTAAATTCAAGGATGACCTGCTGGGGTGAACATACGACAGCACATGATACTCTACATGTTTCGGAAAATAGAGGGGTTCTATCCCCTCTATATAGTGTGTTTCCTTCTTCAGGAGTTTCGGGGAAGCAGTGATGATATTTTTCTAGAAAGAATAAAAAGGAATATATATGTATATAGGTATAAGTCAATCACTGTATTTAGCACCAACACTTACAGTACAAGACCATTATATCTAAGAGTATGAGAGACTGTTTCAAATGCAGACAAGACATGAGGACAGAACAAAATCACAGATTGAACAAGCATATCCATTCAAAAGTACTCACAAAGCATATGACTCTTCGACATATATACTGTACACAGGTGTATCAGGAGAAGGACTCCCACTTCCTAGGGTTCGGAAGATTACATCAATTGATTAAGAATCCAAATACTGGATATGATTTGAAGAGTGGAGACCAAGAGACAGAGTGTGGAGAGATTTGCAGGTTCTGGCCTTGACAAAGATCCCTGAAGGGGCGGCAAGCCAGGGCTCACAAGAGCCACCACTGCTGAGCGGACTGCAAACACACCTGCAGAGTCAGAAACAAGGAAGAGGGGGTTGTTTTTGAGAGATATGTATCCCATATTAAAAATATAAGGCTCATGGAGCCTTAACATTATGTATCCTTTAACAGCGCAGTGTATAAAACACTGATATATGTTTATGACAATCACAGTCAGGATTGACATACCTGGTCTCTGGTGTTTCTATGTGAACAACTCCTGCAGGAAAGAAATGCTCCTCTCGGCTGTGTAGCAGAGAAGAGTGTGTATGAAGCCAATACTAAGTATTCTGTGGGGTGTGGGGTGTGGTGCTAGCAGACCAATCATTAGCCTGCAGGGCGGAGTAGAGTAGTTAGGTGGCTGCAATACAGCTGATTGTCAGTCCAGCCGGAACGTGGTGTCCGGAGGAGACATCAGCTGTATGCAGTTGTGTTTACAATAGCCGCCCACAGTGGCTCCTCGCCCTGGGCGGCGGCCGACGCCACCGCGTCATAAGACGCGGTGACGTCACTCGTCGACAGAGGCCGCCGACACGGACAGAGAGCAGCCTGATGGGGTGAAGATGAGAGATCCCCAGTGCGCAGGCGCGAGACGGGACGTCGGGCGCGTGCGCATCAGCGCTGCTAAAGAGATGCCGCTGTCCCCACTGAAGGGATACAGAGGCCTTTCCGTGCCGGGGAGCACCGGCGAGCCATCCCCAGGGACACATTGATCAAAGCCAAAACTATGCAATGATTTCATTAGTATGGTCATTTTTAGGGGAATTTAAATTTGACCTATTCCGGACTGTTCAGAGGTGGGAGCTCCGTCTTTACAAAACGTTCCTAGAAAAACACAAACATATATGAATTCCCTGTAGATTACAGTACAGATATATATATACACATACAAGCTGGACAATAAGATTTTAACACTGGTTAGCCCTGTGAGTACATTCTGTTCTTATTCATGGGAATAATTGATTGTCCTTTAGGAAAAAACAATGTGAGCCTAATGAAAAGATAAATGGAAGACATGGAGAAAGATAGTAATAAAATTGGAATAATAGGGTAAAGGATAGGAGGGACAGCCCAGCATATATAATCTGCAGTGGGCATAAGAGTATTGAGATGAAATAGTTTTATAAAAAATAAAATAAATTACTTAATAAATAAACACAAGAGATTCAGGATATTGGGTGCTTGAATGGAAGATAGGACAGAGTGGCTTAGTAGGACAAGCCACTGTCCTACAATTCCTTGTCATAACCACCTGTGGAGAAGTCAGGGAGGAAGGGTTTAAGATTGAACGCCTCGTTCAGGCCAAATTAAATTTTTCATTTAATTTCGAAAAGGAGGGGTGGGCCTCTAGTGGTTTGATTTTAGAATATATTTGCTCTATAGTTACATCTATTTCCGTCATATGTCTTTGGTATTCCTCCATCAATAGTTTCATCATTCCCACAGAGCATGCCTTGAGGTTCTGTTCCCAAGCAGTTTTAAATGTAGCGCTTATGTTGTCGAATGATGGAAAAATTTGGACTCGTAGTCCTAGAGGGTTTAAATCGTCTTTGATGTAGTCCTTAAAGCTTTGGATGTGCCAATAGGTTAGCGATTTCTTCTCCAGCCATTTTGTTAGGCTGGAGAACAAAAAGCTTAATTCTGATTCACGAGATTCGTTCTGGCCACAATCTTGCTGCAATTTGGTTACAAAATTATCCCACGATTGACTATATAATTCTGCCATTTTTTGAAAAAGATGGCAGAAAAGAAAGAAGAAAGTAAGAAGGGGAAGGTAGTCAAGGAGAACAGTCTCAAAAAGTGCCCACTAATTATAGTGGATACTATTGTAAAAAAGATTAGGGAGGCTCAAAAACATTGGTTCCGAACACAATAAGGGGGCCATGTGGGTATTTGCTACCCGGATACATATGGAAACAACAGTTCGGAAGGGAACTAATATTTGAGCTTGCCCGGGGATCGCTGCCACATCCCAATTAAGGAAAGAAACCAAAAAGGAAGTGTGCCCCAAGGGGGATTATATGGGCAGTGTATCACCGGGCAGTGAATGGATGGTGCAGGCGTGAAATACGCAATTAATGTTGGAAGTTTTATAACAAAAGTTTATTATATAGAAAATTAAATAGAAAAATATACACACAGATCTATAGTATAAAAGCATCTTTTAACTTCAGATCCGACCTTGGGCCCTCTAGTACCCCCCAGTCCCCCAATAACATATAGACGCGCCACTTCCGTAGGTGATTTATTAATTAAGAGTGAATATAAGGGACAGGATAGAGGTGATCCCTGCACTACGCTGGGCGCATTCCAATGCGGATCATGTGCATATTGTAGGTACATGGATACATGCAAAAATATATGTTTGCCTAATGGCAAACGTTTCGTGCCGAAACACTATGCAAATTGCCAAACCACGGGAGTGGTGTATCTATTGACCTGTCACTGTAACTGTTTTTATGTGGGGAAAACCTTACAAAAATTATGGCAACGCATCTATCGACACCTTAGGGTGATGCAATCTGCCGACCCTGACCTCCCCTTAGGGAGACACGTAGCCCAGGTACATGGTGGCACGTGTCCCAAAGTCTCTGTACTAATTTTGGATCGGCTACATCCAAGTTCCCGAGGAGGGGACTTTAACAAGATCCTCCTACAGCGGGAACTCCGCTGGATATCCAATTTGAATGCGACAATGCCACCTTGCCTGAACGAGGCGTTCAATCTTAAACCCTTCCTCCCTGGCTTCTCCACAGGTGGTTATGACAAGGAATTGTAGGACAGTGGCTTGTCCTACTAAGCCACTCTGTCCTATCTTCCATTCAAGCACCCAATATCCTGAATCTCTTGTGTTTATTTATTAAGTAATTTATTTTATTTTTTATAAAACTATTTCATCTCAATAGTCTTATGCCCACTGCAGATTACATATGCTGGGCTGTTGCTCCTGTCCTTTACCCTATTATTCCAATTTTATTACTATCTTTCTCCATGTCTTCCATTTATCTTGTCATTGGGCTCACATTGTTTTTTCCTAAAGGACAATCAATTATTCCCATGAATAAGAACAGAATGTACTCACAGGGCTAACCAGTGTTAAAATCTTGTTGTCCAGCATGTATGTGTATATATATATATCTGTACTGTGATCTACAGGGAATTCATATATGTTTGTGTTTTTCTAGGAACGTTTTGTAAAGACGGAGCTCCCACCTCTGAACAGTCCGGAATAGGTCAAATTTAAATTCCCCTAAAAATGACCATACTAATGAAATCATTGCATAGATTTGGCTTTGATCAATGTGTCCCTGGGGATGGCTCGCCGGTGCTCCCCGGCACGGAAAGGCCTCTGTATCCCTTCAGTGGGGACAGCGGCATCTCTTTAGCAGCGCTGATGCGCACGCGCCCGACGTCCCGTCTCGCGCCTGCGCACTGGGGATCTCTCATCTTCACCCCATCAGGCTGCTCTCTGTCCGTGTTGGCGGCCTCTGTCGATGAGTGACGTCACCGCGTCTTATGACGCAGTGGCGTCGGCCGCCGCCCAGGCCGAGGAGCCACTGTGGGCGGCTATTGTAAACACAACTGCATACAGCTGATGTCTCCTCCGGACACCACGTTCCGGCTGGACTGACAATCAGCTGTATTGTAGCCACCTAACTACTCTACTCCGCCCTGCAGGCTAATGATTGGTCTGCTAGCACCACACCCCACAGAATACTTAGTATTGGCTTCATACACACTCTTCTCTGCTACACAGCCGAGAGGAGCATTTCTTTCCTGCCGGAGTTGTTCACATAGAAACACCAGAGACCAGGTATGTCAATCCTGACTGTGATTGTCATAAACATATATCAGTGTTTTATACACTGCGCTGTTAAAGGATACATAATGTTAAGGCTCCATGAGCCTTATATTTTTAATATGGGATACATATCTCTCAAAAACAACCCCCTCTTCCTTGTTTCTGACTCTGCAGGTGTGTTTGCAGTCCGCTCAGCAGTGGTGGCTCTTGTGAGCCCTGGCTTGCCGCCCCTTCAGGGATCTTTGTCAAGGCCAGAACCTGCAAATCTCTCCACACTCTGTCTCTTGGTCTCCACTCTTCAAATCATATCCAGTATTTGGATTCTTAATCAATTGATGTAATCTTCCGAACCCTAGGAAGTGGGAGTCCTTCTCGTGATACACCTGTGTACAGTATATATGTCGAAGAGTCATATGCTTTGTGAGTACTTTTGCATGGATATGCTTGTTCAATCTGCGATTTTGTTCTGTCCTCATGTCTTGTCTGCATTTGAAACAGTCTCTCATACTCTTAGATATAATGGTCTTGTACTGTAAGTGTTGGTGCTAAATACAGTGATTGACTTATACCTATATACATATATATTCCTTTTTATTCTTTCTAGAAAAATATCATCACTGCTTCCCCGAAACTCCTGAAGAAGGAAACACACTATATAGAGGGGATAGAACCCCTCTATTTTCCGAAACATGTAGAGTATCATGTGCTGTCGTATGTTCACCCCAGCAGGTCATCCTTGAATTTACTGGGATAGTATACCAAAGCATATTAGCAGTTTGATTACCACTGTTTTTTGTCTCTTCCGCCCATGTGTTTTTATACTATAGATCTGTGTGTATATTTTTCTATTTAATTTTCTATATAATAAACTTTTGTTATAAAACTTCCAACATTAATTGCGTATTTCACGCCTGCACCATCCATTCACTGCCCGGTGATACACTGCCCATATAATCCCCCTTGGGGCACACTTCCTTTTTGTGTTCTCATACTACAGGCAGGCAGTTGATTTTGCTAGCTGCAGTATCAGTACATATATATATATATATATATATATATATATATATATATATATATATATATCCCAGCTTAGTGCAGCTACAGGCCATTAGTATGTCTGGAAGGCCAAGAAGGAGAGGCAGACAGTCACAAGCCAATAAGAGAGGGCAAGCAGGCTCTGTGTCTAGTGCTGGTCGTGGAGACGGTGCATCCTCATCAGCACGTGGCCATGGGACACGCTTGGCCTTTTTTTCGGCAGCTGGCCATGTTGAGCCGCAACATGCGGAAGACTTGGTTGAGTGGATGACCAAGCCGTCTTCATCCTCCTCATCCTCTCTCACCCATGCCCAGGGTACTTTGTCTGGCAAAGCAGTGGCCTCTTCCCTCGGCTCAATGTCATCAGTGACTCCTTCCCTAGCCCCACCAAGTCCTCCTGAGGAGTCCCTCGAACTGTTTGACCACAGTGTTGGGTACATGCTCCAGGAGGATGCCCAGCGTTTGGAAGGCTCTGATGATGATACTGAGCTCGATGAAGGCAGCAACATGAGCACGGAAAGAGGGGGTGCCCAAGAAGGACAGCAATCTGGCAGTCATGCTCCCCCTGCTGCAGCATACTGCCAGGTTTGCTCCAGTGATGAGGAGGGAGGGGATGATGAGGTCACTGACTCAACGTGGGTGCCTGATAGGAGAGAGGAGGAGGAGGAGGCAGCACATCACCAACGAGGCAGGATGCCCTCCAGGGGCCAGCCTAAGGGCAGCACATTGACTGTATCACACCCCAAAGCTCCACATGAGAAGGGCGCTGCAGTCTCTGCGCGTTATTCAAAAAGTTCTTTGGTGTGGGCCTTTTTTGAGACGAGTGCATCAGATCGCACCGCTGCTATTTGCAACATATGTCTCAAGCGTATCTCACGTGGCCAAAACATCTCCCGCTTGGGTACCACATGCTTGACCAGACATATGTTGACCTGCCATGCAGTTCGTTGGCAAGCGTATCTAAAAGACCCACACCAAAGAACAAAGAGGACCTCTCCTTGCTCCTCATCAGCTGAGATTTCCAACCCCACTAGACCTTCAGTCCTCTCTGAGACCTGCACTGAGAGGAATGAAGGTGTAGAATTAGGTGTGTCACAGCCAAGTACTTGTGGGCAATCTGCTTTTGGTACACCGACGTCAGATTGTACCAGGCAAATTTCCCTGCCCCAGCTGCTGCGCCGCCGAAAAAAGTTTGCTCCCAGCCATCCACATGCCCAGCGGTTGAATTGCTAGCACTTCAACTGCTGCCTTTTCAGTTGGTAGACTCTGCCCCCTTCCGTGAGTTTGTGGAATGTGCAGTTCCTCAGTGGCAGGTACCCAAACGCCACTTTTTCTCACGGAAGGCGATTCCGGCTCTCTACCGGCATGTGGAAGGCAATGTCCATGCCTCGCTGGACAGGGTGGTCAGCGGTAAGGTGCATATTACCGCTGACTCATGGTCCAGCAGGCATGGACAGGGACATTACCTAAGTTTCACGGCGCATTGGGTGACTCTGCTGACAGCTGGGAAGGATGCAGGACAAGGTGCAGTAGTGTTGGAGGTTGTTCCGCCACCACGCCTCCAAAACGCTAATGATTGTGACACACCTTTCTCCTCCACCCCCTCCTCTTCTTCTTCCTCCATGGCCTCTTCCTCGGAACCAGCGGTGCTCCATAGTCGTTCAAGGGGCTACGCAAGTACGCAGGCCAAAAGATGCCATGCGGTGCTTGAGCTGGTGTGCTTGGGGGACAGGAGCCACACTGGGGCAGAGGTTCTGTCAGCTCTGCAGGGGCAGGTTCAGAGGTGGTTGATGCCACGCCAACTTAAGGCAGGAATGGTGGTTTGCGACAATGGCACCAACCTCCTCTCTGCCCTCCGACAGGGACAAATGACCCATGTGCCCTGTTTGGCTCACGTCCTTAACTTGGTGGTGCAGCGGTTCTTGGGCAGGTACCCGGGCTTACAGGATGTCCTGAGGCAGGCCAGGAAAGTCTGTGTGCATTTCCGCTGGTCATATAATGCCAGTGCTCGGCTGACGCACCTCCAAAAGGAGTTTAACCTGCCCAAGAACCGCCTAATCTGTGACATGCCCACCAGGTGGAACTCAACGTTGGCCATGCTGCAGTGGCTGCACACGCAGCAGAGGGCCATCAATGAGTACCTGTGCGACTATGGCACCAGGACAGGGTCAGGGGAGCTTGGTTTTTTTTCCCCACGCCAGTGGGCCATGATCAGGGATGCATGCACTGTCCTGTCACCATTTGAGGAGGCCACGAGGATGGTGAGCAGTGACAGTGCATGCATCAGTGACACTGTCCCTCTTGTCCACCTGTTGGAGCACACGCTGCATGGAATAATGGACAGGGCACTTGAGGCAGAACAGAGGCAGGAAGAGGAGGACTTCCTTAGCTCTCAAGGCCCCTTTATCCAGACAGTGTTCCTGCGTGCCCGCCGATCACACAGGAAGAGGACGAGGAGGAGGAGGAGGAGGAGGAAGATTGTGTCAGTATGGAGGTGGAGCCTGGCACTCAGCATCAGCAGCAGTCTTTAAGGGATCAGTCCCAAGAAACACATGGACTTGTACGTGGCTGGGAAGAGGTGGCTGCGGACCATGTCGTCCTTAGTGACCCAGAGGACTCCGGACCGAATGCCTCAGCAAACCTACGCTGCATGGCCTCCCTGATCCTGCAAAGCCTGCGTAAGGATCCTCGTATTCGTGGTATCAAGGAGAGGGACCAATACTGGCTGGCAACCCTCCTTGATCCACGTTACAAGGGTAAGGTTGCGGACCTTATCTTGCTATCGCAGAGGGAGCAGAGGATGAAACATCTTCGGGAGGCCTTGCAGAAAGGTCTGTGCAACGCGTTCCCAGAGACTGGGAGGTTACAAACTCCTGTTTCTGGACAACGTGTTGCTGAGGCTTCAGTCAGTCAAAGAAGGAGCGGTGGAGAAGGTGGCCGTCTGACCGATGCGTTCAGACAATTTTTTGGTCCGCAGCCCCTAGGTATGATCGGTTCCAGCAACCATCGCCAGCGTCTGTTTTACATGGTGCAGGAATACCTAGGGGCAAGATCAGACTTGGACACCTTTCCCACCGAAAATCCTCTGGGTTACTGGGTCTTGAGGATGGATCACTGGCCAGAGCTTGCACAGTATGCAATTGAGCTACTGGCCTGTCCTGCATCCAGCGTTCTTTCGGAACGCACATTCAGTGCTGCTGGAGGCGTGGTAACCGATCACAGGGTGCGTCTGTCCACTGACTCAGTCGATCGACTGACCTTCATAAAAATGAATCAGTTTTGGATCACCACCAGCTACCAAGCACCTGATGCTGATGTAACCGAATAATTTTTTTTGAAATCTCAGATCCCTTCAAAGACTGCCTATGCTGATGCTGAGTGACTATCCCTGAGTAATTATCCTCTTCCTCCTCAATCATCATGCTGATAGCTTGTAAGAACATTTTTGGTTCTGGGCGCCACCACCAGTGCCTAAGGCACAATTTTTCAGCCCCTGTTTAACAGGGGCGTGTAATTACAATTTTTGATGTAATACTTTGCAGCAGGGCTCGTTCCTGCATTCCAACTAGAGTGTCTGTGAGGGGTTGCAGTGTTGTGGCACCAGCACCAGTGCCTAAGGCTTATTTTTTCTGCCCCTGTTTAACAGGGGCGTGTAATTACAATTTTTGATGCAATACTTTGCAGCAGGGCTCGTTTCTGCGTTCCAACTAGAGTGTCTGTGAGGGGGCGCAGTGTTGTGGCACCAGCACCAGTGCCTAAGGCTCAATTTTTCAGCCCTTGTTTAACAGGGGCGTGTAATTACAATTTTTGATGCAATACTTTGCAGCAGGGCTCGTTCCTGTGTTCCAACTAGAGTGTCTGTGAGGGGTTGCAGTGTTGTGGCACCAGCACCATTACCTAAGGCCTATTTTTTCAGCTCCTGTTCAACAGGGGCATGTAATTACAATTCTTGATCTAATATTTCACAGCAGGACCCTGTGAGGGCTTACAGTGTTGTGGCCACAGCAACACCTAAGGCCCAAATTTCTGCTGAGTATATAGGGCAGGACCCTACTTTCAAACATCTAACTTACAAACGACTCCTACTTGCAAACGGAAGGAGACAACAGGAAGTGAGATGAAATCTACCCCTAGGAAGGGAAATTCTCTCCTGTAAGAGTTAATATGGGAAAAACATTTCTCCTTTCCACTGATGCTTTCCAATCCTTGTTCCACAAAAAAACCCAAATTTTCAAAAAACATTTTTCATTGGGACAAAAAGTGAGGTGAAATCTTCTGAAGAGGAGGAAAGACAACAAAACAAATGTCACAGGGGTGATAACCCTTCCCTATGTTTTCCAAAAAGCTTAAAAAAGATTTTTTGGCTGGAGCTAAACACGTTAAAAATGTACCCGTTCAAAATTACAAAGAGATTCTACTTAACAACAAACCTACAGTCCCTGTCTTGTTTGCACCACCTGTATACTGCTGTTCAGAGTATATAGGGCCTGGTGGCCCCACACCTTTCCTTATTTTAATTTGGGTGCGGAGTTCCCTTTAATATCCATACAAGACCCAAAGGGCCTGGTAATGGACTGGGGGGTACCCATGCCGTTTGTCTCACTGATTTTCATCCATATTGCCAGGACCCGACATTACATTAAACCCGCAAGCAGTTTTAAATGAGATTTTTTCCTTTAAAAATGACATTTGGTGCAGGGACTGTTCTAAACACGGGAAACACGCGTCACTTTACAGGCATTCTATAGACACCCCCCAGGTACGATATTTAAAGGAATATTTCACTTTTTTTTTTTTTTACTTTAAGCATCATTAAAATCACTGCTCCCGAAAAAACGGCCGTTTTTAAAAGTTTTTTTGCATTGATACATGTCCCCTGGGGTAGGACCCGGGTCCCCAAACCCTTTTTAGGACAATACCATGCAAATTAGCCTTTAAAATGAGCACTTTTGATTTCGAACGTTCGAGTCCCATAGACGTCAATGGGGTTCTAACGTTCGTGCGAACTTTCGGTCCGTTCGCAGGTTCTGGTGCGAACCGAACCAGGGGGTGTTCGGCTCATCCCTACAGATGATACATTAGAATTGGCACCTGCTAAGGATGAGGAAGAATGGGAAGATTCGTCAGAGTCAGTAGAATCATGGGTGGAATTATTATGTCTACGGGAATAAGGTTTGTTCTTCTTCCGTGAATTCTCTGTAGACCATTTGTAGGCCGAATTAGTCTCATAGGCCAATCTGTGACGGTAATATTTTTTGTCCTTGGTTTTGAGAATATCAGTAACAAAGTGTTCCAAGTATTTTTCTAATGCTAGTTCTCTGTCACCAAAGGTTTAGTCAGAGACCAAGCTACTATTGTCTGTATATAGTTTTTCAATGTCTCCTTTAATAACCTCGAGTTCCTTTTGATAATTCTGACAGAGAGCCTCCATCATTTTAAAGGAACAGGACTGTAGATTTAGCTCCCAGTCAATTTTAAATTCAGATTCTATTTTCAATAGATTTGGAAAGATTTGTATTCGCAGTCCCCAAGGAACAATTTTATCTTCAATGTATCTCTGGAAATATGTGTTGTACCAGAAGATACAAGCCTTTTTTTCCAATAATCTTTTTAAACTAACGAAAAAGCGATCCATGGTAATCCCCCATAGGAGGAGCCTTGGGCTTGATGGATTTTGTCCATTAGCCCCTCAAAGCCAATACCCCTATAGGTGGCCATATTTCAAATGCAGATACTCCTACTATACAACAATAAAAAAATATAGGAATAATTATGAACAAAAAATAGAAGTCAAATTAGTTGATAATTAATGAGATGAGAAGCAAGAAAAATGGGTGTTTAACCACCTAAATATATCCAAAGGAGAAATTCAAACAATTGCCTCACATCTAGCACATATGTTGGCACCACATCCCTTAAATATTAAACTGCATAAAGAACTGGGACTTTAAAGGTGCAATAGATAACACACAAATTATATAAAAATGTTCATTTTATTTAGAAAAATTTGTAAAAACATAACATAAAAGAGTTTTGATCCAATGTAACAATACAGTTTCAAGTAGTGCGACTGAAGGATTTGTTTCTCTTTGTTTCTCTTTGTTTCTCTTCAGTCGCACTACTTGAAACTGTATTGTTACATTGAATCAAAACTCTTTTATATTGATATGTTTTTACTAATTTTTCTAAATAAAATGAAATGTTTTATATATTTGGTGTGTTATCTATTGCACCTTTAAAGTCCCAGTTCTTTATTCTTTATGCAGTTTAATATTTGAGGGATGTGGTGCCAACATATGTGCTAGATCTGAGGCAATTGTTTGAATTTATCAGTATATATAGTTTATTTTTCCATTCTTCCCAATGAAAAGCCCTCAAGGAATGGTTTAAAGCAGACAGCTTCATTTAACCCTGTGACTGTGTGGCTTTCAACTTATGGATCCAACGCAACTCCATTGGAGAAGGACCTTGTTCTAGTTCCCTCCCCTGGAGCTGGGGTGTATACGGTCCATGATCAAAAATGTAACATTTGGAAAGTTACCGCCATGTACTACTTTTACATGATGTTCCAGAGGGAGATCTGAGTTGCATACCTGCATACTTTTAATATGCCTGTACGCCCTCCTCCAAAATTCTAGTTTCGTTTTTCCGACAACCACAGCTACATTGCAACATATATATCACTCCAATTGTTCTGCAATTTGCAAAATGTTTAGGATAAAAAATTTGACCGTTTGGAAGGATAGGATTTTTTTGAGTAAGCATAAATTTACAGTAGTTACAGGTCCCACACATTTAGATTCCTTTATACTTACAATGATTTTTACTTGAGTCTCCTTTAAATTCACTATTTACAACCCTATCTTTTACAGATGTAGCTCTTTTAAAAGAAAAAAGGGGTGCAGCGGGGACAAATTGTCCCAATGATGTTAGCATGTGCTAGTATCTCTCTACAATTGTTTTAATTGTTTCTTGTTGATTAGTATATTGTGTCTTTTACATAAGACGATAGTGATACAACATATGGTCTTAAAAATGTGTCTATTATTTTACTGGCATTTTCACTAATTGCGCCCGTCCCTAAAATAATGGGTCTTCTGGGCTGGTTTATTGCATCCTTGTGATTTTTAGGGCATGCGTAAAAGGTAGGGACTCGAGGGAAGTTGTTCCTAATAAAGTTCCATGTATTTTTTGTGATTGTATAATTCAGATAGGCGGTGTCTACTAATGCATAGAATTTCTTATTCTATTTCTCTACAATGTCTGCCAGGATGCGGGGGTACCAATCTTGGTTTTTAAGAATTTTATTGCACATATTGATATATTTTTCATTGTCTAATAGGACAATATTGTCGCCTTTATCTGCAGGTTTAATAGTGATTTGATTATTATCAGAAAGTTGTTTTAATGCCAGGACTTCTTTCTCTTCTTTAAGCTTGTGGGACATTTTGTACGTATTTAAATCTTTATTTTCCAGTTTAAGAAAAGCGTCAGCATTTGGGTTAGTTAGTACTGGCCGCTGGACAAAAGTCGGATTTTTTCTTCAGTGACGATTTATAAAAATTTGTTTTGGTAGATCAACTCTGTTCCTCCACTAATTCTAAAATCAGTGGAAGATTGATACAATTGATGAGATCTACTGTATCATTTTCCTCAAGGAGGGAAATGAGCTTATTTAAGTTTCTTGTAGGGTGCAGTCTGTATTCACCCCTTGTTTTTGAGTTTTTTTATGATTAGTTTACGGATGAATAATTGGAGATCCTTATATATTTCAAATTTATCCAGATTTTGACTTGTACAGAAATTTTGTCTCTTTTTAAGGACTGTTATTTCGTCTTCAGACAGATTATGTGACAAAAGATTATTTACATTTAAGCCAATCTTGCTTTGTGTGTTCAAATCCTCTATGGATCTTATAGCACTACTTGTGTGTATGTATTGAGATTGGGCTGTGATGGCCTGACACCTGCTAGAATTCGTTCTAAAAAAAGAAGGCTCACTAGAGATTAAATCTAATGATTTAGAGGACGAAATATTGGATTGAAAGAAAGGTTCTCTCATTTGTGATTTCTGTGCAGGAGGATCACCTTCTGCCAGAGTTTGTGCATTACCTTGTACCATAGAGTTGGTCGGAAATAATCCCAGTGTTTGTGTAGTAGAGTGAGATGTGAATATTGTCCAAACTTGTTTTTTTGGCTTTCTGGACTTGTGTAGGGTCGCCATAACATTGACGTTTCTTGCTTTGTGCTTTTTGTGCTTTTAAGATGCCTGAGAGAAAACCAATAAAGGGTTAGGCACCTGTTTGGAAGAAACAGAGTTTTGTCCTTGACTAAGATTTCCTTTATTATTGATGTACTTATTTTGGGTCCATATTTGTAGGCCCTTCCATCTTGGAATGCATTTTTATCCTGTGTGAATTTATGTCCTTTTTTAATAGTACCTCTTTATTAAACGCCCAAATGTATTTTTGATGTATTCTCCTTAATTATTAGGGATGAGTTTTAAATTGTTGCAATTTTCCACATAAACTAATATTGTCTATATCAAGGGCATTTGATCTTTGATTGTACTCTCCTATTAAAATTTTCATCAAATTCTGTGAGCAAGTCTGCAGTAAATACCCAAGTTACAATTCTAAATTTTTATAAGGTATTCAACCTATGTAAACTATTGAAACTTACAAGGACATGATAACTTACTAATAATGTAATTATGTATTTTTGACCGAGATATAAACTAGGCTTAAACTAGGCTTATGCCAAAGTGGTCAGGGTTCTACATACTTTCATCTCTGCTGGAATTATTCAATTAAACTATTGGAGTTCTCCCCCTTTTCCCAAAATGTGAATCCCTTGTGTCTAGTGGTAACTTAGCTGTTCCTCATTCCTGCATCATTGTGCAGAGGATCCACTTATATGGGGATTTAGAAATTGACAGATTAAAAAAAGAAACTTAAACAAAATGCCAAAAATAACTGAAGAAAATGGATTCATTTGGGCCAACAAAAAGAAATGATAGAGCACACTTCTATATTGTAAATATGGAGCTGGACTAAACATTGCTTGCAGAAACTCTTGCCTAATTAGTCAGGTGCTTTATTCAATGATATCTAAACTCAAAAACAAAAATATTATATATTGCAGTTCATCAGTCCTCAGATGTAGTGGCTGCATTAGTTTTCTTTCTTAAGGTTAAGAGCATTTACAGCAAGTACAGGAAATTCTGGTTGATTATATCAGAAAATGAATTGTAGGTCCTGTGATAGATATGATTTCAAAGCACAAACAACATTATCTCCTTTCTGTAAATGACTAATCTTTTTTACATTTTTTAACTAATCTGTTTCTAAGGTATTTATTCAATGAACAATTTATTAATTTTCTTTTTCTTTATTTAAATCTACCATACAGGATTGAAAATATTTAATCTCCATAGAGCTGGACTAGAATCTCTGCTCATGGCATCAGATCAGGAGAAGAACATTCTGCTTTATTGGAAAAAGCACAGCCATCCTTTTGTTGCAAGCCACTTCTATACAGTCAAAGATGACAACTATATGAGTCGGGAGATAGACCAGCTGGCTGGTGGTCCACACTACGTTCTTGTCATCTGCATGGGACAGCACTTTCGACTTTTTCCCATCTATCTGTTCATTAGAAGGGTTCTCAATGTCTACAAAGCTGTACAGCGCCTCCTTGTACGAAGTCCAGACACAAAGGTTATTGTTAAAATAGACAACACCAGAGAGATCGATGCAGATGCTGAAAGACTCAGTGATTTTCATGGATAAATCCAGAACCTGATACTGAAAGATATGTTCAGCAACCTTCATGTGGCTATGGTTGATGCCTGGGACATGAGCATTGCTTACCCTACCAATAATGTACATCTACCAGAACATGTAATCAGAAACCAGATATTCATGTTTCTAACATATATTTGCTGATTAAAAAAACCACCAGTGAAACTGCTGAATAGCAGAATGTACTATTTCTAAGGCCCCTCTCACACAAACGTTCTGATCAGGCCTGCTTGTCAGTTTTTCAGACCTGATGGACCTGATCAGGCGGTCCATTCATCCCAATGGACCAGCTGACGTAAAGGGTCTTGTGTCCGTTTACACCTGTCTAGCTCAGTTCTGATCCGGTACGCTAAAATTAAATTGAAGTGGATCCATCTCCCTCTGTCTAGGTCAGGGGTAGTCAACCTCGGCACTCCAGCTGTGGTGAAACTACAAAATCCCATCATGCCTCTGCCTCTAGGAGTCATGCCTGTGATTGTCATGGTCTTGCAATGTTTCATGGGACTTGTAGTTTCACCACAGCTGGAGGGCTGAGGTTGTCTACCCCTGGTCTAGGTGGATTGGATCAGTGGTCAGTGGGGAGTAAATGAACAGCAGAGTCCATTTACACCCGGCCGCCCATAGAGCATGTTGTAAATAAGTCCGACACGAGTACTTTCAAATAATACAATGATCAGAAACCTTCAGAATCCCATTCAAAGAACTTGGTCCCTTTCTATCATAGCAAGAATAGAGGCACTGCACCTTTCCAGCATGTACTGTATATCCAATCCAGTGGTGGCTGGTGCATCATTTTTTTGGGGGGGCGGCAAACATACCCCCCGCCAGGTCCGCACTTATCCCATCCAGGTTGTGGGTGGCTTCTCTGGCTTCTCCTGCCGGCCAAACCGGACTTAAGACCCGTTTCCTGTCCTAATTGGCCAGGAGGAGAAACAGGAAGACAATAGCGAATCATGATTCCCTAATGTCACAAGTGGGGGGGCTCGGGGCACAGTGCTCTGTGCCCCAAGCCCAAACTTTTTGAAGCTAATTAGAGCCTCAGGCTCTAATTATGTGCTTCAAAAAAAAAAAAGCTTGTGATGCCCCACTTGGAGATTGGGGGGGAACCCATTATGGACGGGCCGCCACTGATCCAATCTATATTATACACCTAGGTTGCGTCCATGTATGCAATCATGTACAGTATATTCTAGACCCGTCCTTCCATAGTATTGTATCAGCAATCAAAATCTTTCCTAAGGGACCTTTCAAACTGGGGCGGTTTGCAGGCGCTATTGCGCTAATAATAGCGCCTGCAAACCGACCCGAAAGTGCCGCTGCTTTGTCTCCAGTGTGAAAGCCCCGAGGGCTTTCACACTGGAGCGGTGCGCTAGCAGGACTGGAAAAAAAGTCCTGCCAGCAGCATCTTTGGAGCGGTGAAGGAGCGGAGTATATACCGCTCCTTCACCGCTCCTGCCCATTGAAATCAATGGGACAGTGTGGCTATACTGCCGGCAAAGCGCCTCTGCGGAGGTGCTTTGCGGTGGTTTTTAACCCTTTCTCGGCTGCTAGCAGGGGGTAAAACCGCCCGGCTAGCGACCAAATACCGACGGTAAAGCGCCGCTTACAATAGCGGCGCTTTACCACCGACATCGCCCCCGCCCCAGTGTGAAAGGGCCCTTAAAGAGGAAGTAAACCCTCAGCAAAAAAACAAAAAACCCTGCAAGACAAAGGCATAATTAGCTAGTATGCATAGCATACTAGCTAATTATGTATTACTTACCTCAGATCGAAGCCCCCGCATCGGTCCATGTCTCCCCCTCTGACCGCCGACATGTTGTCCCGGAGTGACTTCCGGGTATCACGGCTCCGGTGCTGTGATTAGCCGGAGCCGTGACTAATTGCCTGTTTGAGATTGCTTGTACGTAGATGAATAGGGATGAGCCGAACACCCCCCGGTTTGGTTCGCATCCAGAACATGCGAAAGGATCGAAAGTTCGCGCCAACATTCGAACACCGGGACTCGAATGTGAGAAATCAAAAGTGCGAATTTTAAAGACTAATATGCAAGTTATTGTCCTAAAAGGGTTTGGGGACCCGGGTCCTGTCCCAGGGAGCATGTATCAATGCAAAAGAAAGTTTTAAAAACGGCAGTTTTTTCGAGAGCAGTGATTTTAATGATGCTTAAAGTGGAAAAATAAAAGTGAAATATTCCTTTAAATATCGTACCTGGGGAGTGTCTATAGTATGCCTGTAAAGTGGAGTGTGAGTCACGTGTTCAGAACAGTCCCTGCACAAAATGACATTTCCAAAGGAATAAAAGTCATTTAAAACTGCTTGCTGCTGCAATGTAATGTCGGGTCCTGGCAATATGGATGAAATTTATTGAGAAAAATGGCATGGGTAACCCCCCAGCCCATTACCAGGCCCTTTGGATCTTGTATGGATATTAAGGGTAACCCCGCACCCAAATTACAAAAAAAAAGGTGTGGGGCCCCCAGGCCCTATATACTCTAAACAGCAGTATATAGGCAGTCCCCAGGTTACAAACAAGATAGGGACTGTAGGTTTGTTCTTAAGTTGAATCTGTTTGTAATTTGGAAAAGGTACATTTTTAAAGTGTAGCTCCAGCCAAAAAAATCTATTTTTAAGCTTTTTGGATAACGTAGGGAAGGGTTATCACCCCTGTAGCATTTGTTTTGCTGTCTGTGTCCCTGTTCAGAAGATTTCAGCTCACTTTCTGTCCCAGTGACAATTGGATTTTGAAAATTTTGGGTTATTAGGGAAACTAGAAAAGGCGTGGGGCCCCCAGGCCCTATATACTCTGAACAGCAGTATACAGGTGGTCCAAACAAGACAGGGACTGTAGGTTTGTTCTTAAAGTGGAGTTCCACCCACTTTTACAACTCTTCAGCATCCCTCACTAAACTGTGCACTGTAAACGAATTGGACATTTTTAATTTTATTTTCTCAGCACCTACTGTATATCTGCTGTATTCATTTTTCACTTTCCTCTTCCCTGGCCGTGGCCCATCGCATCATTTCCTGTTTGCAATGCCTTCTGGGAAGGGGCGGCAACTTCCTCTGACACTGCCGTTGCTATGGAAACCTGACCTGAAACCTATTACACTGCTTGTGTTGCACTGAGCATGTGCAAGGTCTGCAAGGACGAGATCCAGGAAGAAATACAGTCTTGCTTCAGATGCCCACACTTAAGATGGCCACGGCCTGCTGTAAGTTTATAAAATAACAAACTACTGCTATAAACTAACAAAACAGACCTTCGTTTACAGACTAATTACAGACTAACTTTACTAGAATACATTAAGCTTGTGTATTATAGGGGTATTTTTTTTTAAAAAAGTATAATTTCGGCAGGAACACCACTTTAAGTTGAATCAGTTTTTAATTTGGAACAGATACATTTTTTAAGTGTAGCTCCAGCCAATCTATTTTTAAGCTTTTTGGATAACATAGGTGTAAGGAAAATGGCTGCACTTTGGTTCACTATATACTTTAGATAAGGGGCCTGAACTTTTGAACTTTTGATACAAGCTATATGAAATGCTATTGCAAGGCTTTTATAATGTCAAAATGGAAATTTACTAGCAAGGAAAATAGGGAAGTTAACCTTTTAATAAATATAAGGGAACTAGCTAGCTAGCTCACAGCACATCTGGCCTAAAGCCAATGGTACATGACCAAGAACATCTTAAAAGGGTATTCCCATATTATTATTATTTAGACAAAGGACATTTTGGGTATTTTTTTTTAGGCACGTCACTGTGATGCAAATACATATGTCATATAAAATATAACTTGTGATATGTAACTTTTGATACTTGTACTCCTGTGATTGGATAAACTAAGGGACCGCCCCTTAGTCTGCCCCTTATGATTGTAATGATTGTTGCCCTATATAACATGTAAAATGGTACAATACATTTGTATTTTTGGATATCCAACTGTGTATGGCGTCTTGATTTACCCAATCGATTGAAAGATCTTCTTGATGTCCAAGTTCAGCTCGAGCAAGGAAAAGGTTTGAGGGCGCACTTGACCAGTTAACCCTTACCCGCTCAGTGGTACCAGAAGTGTGGCGTTCTGAAGTTCCAGTCAAGCCAAAAGGTAAGGTCTCTCTAATTTTTATTTGTAAAGAGGTCTTGTGCTTGACCGGACTCTAGAATCTGGTAAGGTCAAGTAGCTCATTAAAATATAATAGGAAGAATAATTGTATAAGTGTCTCCGCTAGGTTGGCTAGGACTGGTAGAATATTGTAAATATTTTACTAAGAAATAGGACTGGACATCAAAGAACGTCTATGATGTATTGATATATGTCTGATAAAATTAAGGTGGCCACCAAGAGTGAAAGGTATCACGCAGGACGCTGCAATAATTGTAGTCTTGGATTGTTATTTGTGTATGAAGGATCTAGGGCAATATTGAAAGCAACTTGTCCAAGAGGTTATGTACATAGAATTGGAAAGGGACCTTATTTTGAAGAAGGAGATCCAAAGGTTTGGACTCTGAGATTTAACATTCATAATCAGGTTCCTTTAAGACCAAATTTTACAGTAGGTGGTGTAAGAAGTCTTATTGAACATTTCTTTAAACAAACTTATACAATTTGTCCTAATTCATTGTTGGTCTGTGATCGTAGAGATTTGTATAAATAATGGGAAAAATATTATACTGATCCTTTTTGGTCTCAAATATTAAAACGGTCACATAGTCTGAAAATTTCGGGATTAACTCCCTATGGCCCTTGTAGCCAGAATGATCGGGAAGAAGTTACTAAAATGCGTGGGCAACATAAACAGTATAATTATCCACCGTTTCCTTCTAACAATGACTATATGAAAGAGTGTTATAAAATATGGTCTAAAGCACTGAAGGAATATAAAAAGAAATTCCCACAGACTTTATACAAAAACCCGACCTCACGTCTTCCCACCGCACCCGACCCACTTTTAGATACCTCAAAGGCTTGTAATCCTTTTTATGAATCTGCTCCACCTCCTTATGTGTTTCCCAAAATTGACCAACCTAAGGAGGAAGAGAATCCTGAGACCCCCATAGAAACAAATAAAACTGTTAAACAGGAAAAGAAATTGTATCCTTCCTTAGAACTAACATTGGGGGAATTATTGGCTATAGCTGAGGAAAAGGGTACACATTGGTTAGATGAACAAGAAAATAAGAGAAGACCTATCAAAAAATATGTATCTGTTATAGATAATCTAACCGACACTATAGACACCCATTACACAATAGAGAGTGAAAAAAAATCCAACAAAACAGAAAGTCAAAAGAGGCAGAAGAAAATAGAAGAGTTAACTGCTAAAACACAGAAAATATTGAATGAGATAGACCAAGAGGGACAAATGGTTACTAGAGCCGCCAGGTTTCAGACAGTTATGGAAAAACATAAACTGATGGAGGAAACAGAACATAGGGAAGAAGATGAATCAGAAGAGTCAGGGGCCGAAGAGGAGACCATAGGGGAGATTAAGGTTATTCCATCCACCCCCCAGAACACCCATTTTGCAGGACAAACTGAGGGGTCTCCGGGTACTCCGACTTTGTTTACCACAGACATACCCATACCCACCAAAGAGACCATATGTCCCCTTATCACAATGGGAACAACTCAAGTACAAATACCCCTCCCACTGGGCACAATTAAAGAAATAAAAGACACCTGTCCCAAGCCTAACAAAGTTCCGAAACAAGCAGTTAATTTCTTAAAACGATATTGTTTAGGTGGAAGAATGTCAGCGGAGGATCTACAGATTATCCTTAATGCAGTAGATCCTGACAGTACGGCCGAGATTAAAATAGGCACATGGGTAACAGAAAGTAGCCTATATGAGGATGGGGAAGATTGGGAAAAATTTTGGGCATTATTGTTAGCTGCCTGGAGAAAAACTTATAGACCTGAGATGCCCATCAATGACTTAATTTCATGTAAACAATTACCCGGAGAATCTTTTCACGCTTTTGTCTCCCGATTATGCAAAATTTATGTCTCCTGTGGCATAGAACAGTGTTTCTCAACTCCAGTCCTCAAGGCGCACCAACAGGTCATGTTTTCAGGATTTCCACTATTTTGCACAGGTGATTTGATCAGTTTCATTGCCTTAGTAATTACCACAGCCATTTCATCTGAGGGAAATCCTGAAAACATGACCTGTTGGTGCGCCTTGAGGACTGGAGTTGAGAAACACTGGCATAGAAAGTGACCCCTTATTTGTCAGTACTGTGATGAATAACGGGGATCCCAAGTCGGCCCAAATTATAAAACTGGTAAATACTAACTGGGGAACACAAACAGCTAAGACATTTATGGAAGACATACAAACAAGGGCGACATCTGGTGTCTTTAACACAAAAGGAGGACTCTTTACTATAGTAGAGGACTCTGGAATAAAAGAAGCGATCACACCAATGTATACTTCTCTCCCAATGCCCACCTATGCATACAGACAACAATATCAAAACAGAGATAATGTTTACCAAACAGACCAGGGTTGTTTCAATTGTGGGGACCCATCACACTGGAAATTAGACTGTCCACATAGAAGAGGATACAGACTCAGACGTGGTAATGGCCTACCTCAAAGGGGACGGGGTAGAGGATACAATCCAGACAGACCACAAAGTCAGACCAGACCTAACCCTAGAAATGACCAGCACAACCAAGCTAACACGAATACCCAACAGAGACTGCAAATTAATTGGCCAGGTAATTCTGGACATTCAAAGGATCAAAACAATAACCCATTTAGACAATAGGGATGCCCAGAGCAGGTTCCAGCCCTAGTACTTCACATGTTTTCAGATCATTGGAAAATCTTACCACAAGTCACCCTCAAGATCAAGGGTCAAGTGGTCAGTATGCTATTAGACACAGGCGCTAGTAGCAGTTGCTTAAACGATGAAAAATTTTTATGTGAAGATTGTACGGAGGGTTGCTCTATAGGGATCAATGGAACTGATGTGGTACACAAAATTACACCTCTCCTAGAGGTCTGTAACTTGGAGAACAGAGTGTTAACCAAATCTAAGTTTGCAATTTTACCACAATGTCCCCTATGCCTAATGAGCCAAGACCTCATGTCTAAATGTCTGAAACTGCATATAACTTTTACAGCAGAAGGAGGGATTATTGCCAAATCCCCCCACTGTGATTTACAAATGCCAAAAAGACACGATTTTCTGTGTTACTTCATGACAGTTCTTACATACTTAGAAACACACCCCATATGGGCAAAGTCCAAAACTGATGTAGGACACATACCATGTACACCATACGTACCTACCTTCAGACCAGACATAGTGCCCACATTCCAGAAACAATATCCTTTGCCAAAGGAAAGATCATGGGACTACACCCCCAGATAGAAGAATGCCTAGAATTAGGTATTCTAAGACTTATAATTAGTCCCTGGAACACGCCAGTTAATCTAGTTAAAAAGGCTAGCGGGGAATGGAGGATTGTGCAGGATCTTAGGGTAGTTAACAAAGGCATACAACCCTTACCCCCACTAGTGGCAGACATCACAGGAATATTCATCAATATTCCTGCACGGTCCTCCATATACACGGTACTAGACTTATCAAATGCATTTTTCAGTATAGAAGTGCACGAGGACTTCCAAGACATCTTTTCCTTTACATGGTCCACCGAACTGGCCACTGGCCAGCTAACCTGGACTAGGCTCCCGCAAGGCTATGTAGACAGTCCGGCCGCCTTCTCAATGGTGCTTAAAGCCACCTTAGATGACTGGGTTCCCCCAATGAAATCCACACTCTTGCAGTATGTTGATGATCTACTGATATGTAGTGAATGCTGGGCACAATGTGAGGATGATTCCGAGAGTCTGATGTCGCACCTAGCACTCAAGGGCCATCTGGCGTCCTGAAAGAAGATCCAATGGTGCCAAGAGCAGGTAGAGTACCTGGGGTGTGTCATTGCAGAAGGAACACGGATGGTGTCTCCAAAACGGGTCGAAGCCCTCACTTGTCTCGGCCCACCAAAAGACAAAGCATCACTATTGTCCTTCCTAGGCTCAATAGTATACTGCAGGCAGTGGATACCTGATTGTTCCTACTATGACTCCCTGCTACGGCAGGCAACAACAGCACAGGCACCGAAACTGGTCACATACACACCAGAAATGACTGAAGCCTTTCAAATTCTTTTAAAATCACTGGCCTCGGCTCTGGCTCTTGGCCTCCTTAATTATGAAAAGTCCTTTGCCCTATACTGTGTGGTCAGGGGTCATGCCTTTGCTGCAGTTCTGGCCCAAATGCATGGTACCCACTACCGCCCCGTAGCCTACATCTCAAAAAAACTACCCGTAACAGTCCAAGGGATGCCGGGCTGCTTACAAGCATTAGCAGCCTGTGCCATGACCGTAAAAGATGCACAAAAGATCACCTTAGGTACGCCAACCACCCTATACACTTCACATAGTGTTCTTCATTTTCTACAAAACATGAATACACAACACATGACTACACAGCGTTCATCAGGGTATGAAATCATTCTTACAAACACGCACAACTTAACTGTCAAAAGCTGTGCTGAGGTAACACCGGCAATCAAACTCTTACATGCTTTGCTAAAACTCCCAGTCACTTCCCCAGACTGTCATGACTGCACACAGGAACTTCTCACTGTCACAGCACCTCGCAGAGATCTCACTGATCTACCTAACTCAGATTACCCTAATGTCTTTGTAGATGGGAGTTGCACACTTCCAGCGGATAATCAATACAAGACAGGCTATTCAGTGATAATGCTACTGAATCTCATTCTAGAAGATGGTTACCTTACTAACGCAACCTCCGCACAACAAGCCGAGTTATATGCACTCACAAGGGCCTGCTTAATACACAAAGGTAAAAAGGTGAACATTTACACAGACAGCAGGTCGGGGTCGCGCACGACTTCGCCATGATCTGGTTTAGACGCGGATTTCGGACCGCAGATAACAAAAAATAAATAATAGTGGGTATGTGTACGATCTAATTAATGCAATACAACAGCCCCATAGATTAAACATTATCAATATTAAGGGACATGCCACAGACGGATCCCTAGAGTCCCAGGGAAACGCTCTAGCAGACAGAGTTGCAAAAGCTGCAGCAGAAAGACAGCCACAGCCACATGATACAAAGCTTCTATTATTCCAAAATGGCTTTACCACCCCTTCGTTCCAACACACATCAGCACTCTTGCAAAAACAGGCATCGGCTGATGACCTGGACTACTGGACCGATATGGGTTTGACCAGAGACCCTACAGGTCTCTGGACAAACAAGGAGGGAATCATAGGCATACCTAAAGCAGCAGCGCCCCTATTATTGTCTTACCTCCCCGGTCCAGGACACATAGGACCAAGACCACTCTTAAAAAAGTACCAAGATTGTTTCAGTACACGCAAGGCACACGACCTAGTACAACAGCTTGTATCCTATTGTCTGACTTGTGCTCAGAACAATGTTCAGGGGCCTCAACATGGGAAACATGGACATTTGCCACCACCATTAGGCCCGCTACAAGACTTACAGATAGACTTCACACACATGCCCAGGCAGAGAGGTAATCTCAAATATTTGTGCGTGATGGTGGACAAATTTTCAACTTGGCCAGAGGCCATACCTGTTACAGGGGAAACCACAGGCATTGCAGCCCGGTGTCTGATCAATCATTGGATCAGTCGATACGGACTTCCTGCTACCATATACTCTGACCAAGGCCCAGCATTTACTTCAAAGCTGGTGAAAGAATTGACAAGGGTATTAGGGATACAATGGAAGCTACACATCCCATATCACCCACAGAGTTCAGGGGTAGTGGAAAGAATGAATAGAACGATCAAGAACAAACTTAAAAAGGCCACTAACGGTACCATTAAGGACTGGCTAAAATACCATCCAGGGGTCTTCTTCCAGATAAGAATCACCCCCCACAGCAGGACAGGCTTATCCCCATACGAAATACTAATGGGAAAGCCGGCCCAGAAGAAAGCAATTGAGGGAGAGTAGGTTAATCTTTATTCCTTGCAGGAAGAGCATGTGAAACATCTGGTAAGTAGCTTTACTGAAAACTACGACAAGGTAGCTGTCACTTTTCCTTCTCTCTGCACAGAGCCTACACACCCCTTCATACCTGGTGACAAAGTCTTGATAAAGCAGCTTGCAGCAAGGAAGGTACCAGGGCCCATCTATCAAGGACCATTTGAAGTACTCAAAGCAACCCGAACCGCCATCCTCACAGACCAAGGACCACAATGGATCCACGCATCAAGGATAAAAAGAGCACCAAGCCTGGAAGCAAGCCAAGAATCACAAAAGAAAGAGACATTGAACTCAAACCCCTGCCCAAGCCCCCCAAACCCCCCTGCAGCACCCTCCCTAGAGGACTCTGGAGCCCCAGAGACCTTAAATCTAATGATATTCGAGTAGTAGATGTTCAAGTATTTCCCCTAGGTTTCCAGGATCCACCCAAACACAGGCCCTGGAAATGCACCACTCAAATAATCTTAGTCTTTGCCATCCTGATCATGTTTAAGATTTTTCTACTAATCACTTTTGTATGTTGGATGACTAACAGTTGTGGTTTTCAGCCCCCCTCTAATTATACTAACCATACTCGACGAGGTTTTATGGGAAGTTCTATTTATCCTTGCTGCATTCAGGTAGCCGGACAAATGTCCAAAGCACAATCTCAAGCAGTTACAGGGTACCATATTCAAAGAAGGGATGAGAATTGCCACATAGCAGCCATTGTCTTTACAGCCAAATATAAGGGAGTAGAAAAGACCTGGTGTATGAATCCCAATCATAGACCAAGTCAGATCCTGGTGTCCAAATTTAAAAAGGCCATACTCAGGGATAAAGGAATCAGTCAAGTTATTCAAAACAAGAGATCAAACTACGCGCCCTTTGCACCATTAAATAATACAGTATGAAAAAGGCCCCCAAATCAAAATTCCAATTCCTAAAATCCAGAAGGGAACTCCTAAGACCAGACTTTAAAAGTATTAATAACGGGGCACAGCTAGATCCTGAAACTTACTCAATACCAGACTCAATTCCTCATCATTTCATAATGATGCATGCTTTCGCAAGGAAGCAGAATTACTCAGAATGCTGGGTTTGTTCCCATATGGGAACTGGCCGACACTCAGTTCCGATGGTTGGAAGACCAGTGACCCTAGAGCAGTTGCTAAACATCACCCAACCCATTCCCCCTGAGAGCATCACGACCAATAGTAAACCCCTTCTCTTTACAGGGTACACAAGGAGTCCGCAATTTTGTTTTCTTAATGGAGCAGGTAAAGATTTGTATAATGGTAGATTTTGCAGAGACACGGTAGTGAATTTTACACTGGTGGATTTAATGCTCATAGCCAATGGGACATTAGATATAGAGGGACTTCTCACACACAACATATCAGATCCTGATGAGCGCATTGGAAATATATCCTCCTACAATATTTCAAATTGTATAAAAGGGAATAGCTCGGTAACAGAATCATGGCTCGTCAGCACACATATGAATAGCTCATGGATGGAGGAGTGTGAGGATGAGGCACCCTCCATAGGGGACTGGATGTGCCTAGTGGGGTTAAGTTTCAACCTAGATTCACCTGGGGATGTACCCGCCCCTCATATGCCCCACGGATGGATGGTGTGCTGCGGTCTTTGGTGCCACTACCATCCCATACCCCCTCGATAGAAAGACCTCAGGATGGTGCACCCCGGTAGAAATGATCCCTTTCATGGGTGCTTCTCCTGGGGACTCCCCTGTTGAGATGATACCAGCCCATGGTCATTTAGAGTTCGGGAGACACAAAAGAGAGGTCACAACCTGGTGGGACAAGGTATTTGCTTCCATGGGTGGGGCAGGCATGTACAATGCACTAACAAAGGTAGATGAGTTTGGGGTACTAGTAGATTCCTGGATGAATAAAACATCAGCCGATGTGGGCTTCATCGATGAGGAACTGAGGAAAATCTTGTTTGAACAAGAAATAATCAAGCATCGTTAAGAGAGGATGTTGATGGTACTGACAGGGCTGTGTGACGTGACAGGGGATAAAAGCCTCTGTTGCACATATATGAACAATTTAACCAAACCTAGTGAAGATTTAGAGGTACCAGACTATTATGATATAATTAAAGGACACCAGGAGGAGAGAGCAAAACTGCAGACACAAATGAGGAGGCTGGGAGACTCTTGGAACCCACTCTCAGGAATTGGGGGATGGTTCGGATCATTTTGGGACAGTGTTATGGGATTCTTTAAAAAGGCAGGCATGATACTGATCATGATAGTACTCCTGGGTATCGCCACTTATGCCACTATCAAATTCCTATTCTACATCACCAGTAAAGTTCCTGACATTGCAGCAAAAATTAAACCGGACTCCGACTACATTGAGCCTGTTCTACGCAGAACAAACCTGGTACTCCAAGCATTAGGGAATTAGTGATCAGGGAGAATGAAATCCTCCCTGATCAAAGGAGGGATTGTAAGGAAAATGGCTGCATTTTTTGGTTCACTATATACTTTAGATAAGGGGCCTGAACTTTTGATACAAGCTCTATGAAATGCTATTGCAAGGCTTTTATAATGTCAAAATGGAAATTTACTAGCAAGGAAAATAGGGAAGTTAACCTTTTAATAAATATAAGGGAACTAGCTAGCTAGCTCACAGCACATCTGGCCTAAAGCCAATGGTACATGACCAAGAACATCTTAAAAGGGTATTCCCATATTATTCATTTTCTCAGAATTCAAGCTAAGAAAGTATATTTAGACATAGGACATTTTGGGTATTTATTTTTAGGCATGTCACTGAGATGCAAATAGATATGTCATATAAAATATAACTTGTGATATGTAACTTTTGATACTTGTACTCCTGTGATTGGATAAACTAAGGGATCGCCCCTTAGTCTGCCCCTTATGATTGTAATGATTGTTGCCCTATATAACATGTAAAATGGTATTTCTGGATATCCAACTGTGTATGGTGTCTTGATTTACCCAATCGATTGAAAGATCTTCTTGATGTCCAAGTTCAGCTTGAGCAAGGAGAAGGTTTTAGGGCGCACTTGACCAGTTAACCCTTACCCTTTCAATGGGGAAGGGTTATCATCACCCCTGTAACATTTGTTTTGCTGTCTGTGGCCCTGTTTCACCTCACTTTCTGTCCCAATGAGAATTGGATTTTGAAAATTTGGGGTTTTTAGGGAAACAAGGATTGGAGATAATATAGCATCAGTGGAGACTAGGGATGGGCTTTATGTTTTGGTCGAACATGAGTTTGACTCGAACATTGGCAGTTCGCTGAACAGAGAACAATTTGGGGTGTTCGCGGCAAATTCGAAAGCCACAGGACACCCTTTAAAAGTCTATGGGAGAAATCAAAAGTGCTAATTTTAAAGGCTCATATGCATGGTATTGTCATAAAAAGTGTTTGGGAACCTGGGTCCTACCCCAGGGGACATGTATCAATGCAAAAAGAAGTTTAAAAAACAGCCGTTTTTTCCCGGAGCAGTGATTTTAATAATGCTTAAAGTGAAACAATAAAAGTGTAATATTCCTTTAAATTTTGTACCTGGGGGGTGACTATAGTATGCCTGTAAAGGGGCGCATGTTTCCCATGTTTAGAACAGTCTGACAGCAAAATGACATTTCAAAGGAAAAAAAGTCATTTAAAACTACTCCCGGCTATAAATGAATTGTCGGTCCGACAATACACATAAAAGCTCATTGATAAAAATGGCATGGGATTACCCCACAGGGGAACCCCAAACCAAAATAAAAAAAATGCGTGGGGGTCCCCCTAAATTCCATACCAGGCCCTTCAGGTCCCCCAAAAATCTATACCAGACCCTTATCAAAGCACGAAACCTGGCAGGCCACAGGAAAAGAGGGGGGGATGAGAGAGCGGCCCCCCTCCTGAACCGTACCAGGCCACATGCCCTCAACATTGGGAGGGTGCTTTGAGGTAGCCCCCCAAAGCACCTTGTCCCCATGTTGATGGGGAGAAGAGCCTCATCCCCACAAACCTTGCCCGGTGGTTGTGGGGGTCTGTGGGTGGGGGGCTTATCGGAATCTGGAAACCCCCTTTAACAAGGGGACCCCCAGATCCCGGCCCCCCTGTGTGAATTGGTAAGTACCCCTACCATTTCACAAAAAAAGTGTCAAGAAGGTTAAAAACCACAAGAGAAGAAGAACCGAAGAGTCACACGGCGGAAGACTCCCACTGAGGCAGTGCGGACGGAGTGGAGAAGAAGCCTGGAGGAAGATGCGGGACGAGAAGAGCGGAGGAAGAAGTTTATGGAGAAGAAGAAGATGTAGAAGAAGATGGAGGAAGAAGAACACCGAAGGAAGACCAGAAGAAAGAAGATGAACGAAGAAGGAATTAATAAAGGACTTGTCAAAAACCGTCTCTAGTGTTTTTTAACATTTTTGACACTTTTTTTGTGAAATGGTAGGGGTACATTTGTACCCCATTACCAATTCACACGGGGGGCCGGGATCTGGGGGTCCCCTTGTTAAAGGGGGCTTCCAGATTCCGATAAGCCCCTACCTGCAGACCCCCACAACTGCCGGGCAAGGGTTGTGGGGATGAGGCCCTTCTCCCCATCAACATGGGGACAAGGTGCTTTGGGGGGCTACCTCAAAGCACCCTCCCAATGTTGAGGGCATGTGGCCTGGTAGAGTTCAGGGGGGTACTCTCTCACTCCACCTCTTTTCCTGTGGCCTGCCAGGTTGCGTGCTTGGATAAGGGTCTGGTATGGATTTTTGGGGGGACCCCACGCCATTTTTTAAAAAATTTTGGCTTGGGGTTCCCCTTAAAATTCATACCAGACCTGAAGGGTCTGGTATGGATTTTGAGGGGGACCCCCACACCATTTTTTTTTAAATTTTGGCACTGGGTTCCCCTTAATATCCATACCAGACCTAAAGGGCCTGGTATGGAATTTAGGGGGTCCCCCACGCCATTTTTTATTTTAATTTTGGCACGGTGTTCCCCTTAATATACATACCAGACCTGAAGGGCCTGGTATGGCATTTAGGGGGACCCCCACGCATTTTTTTATTTTGGTTCGGCGTTCCCCTGTGGGGAAATTCCATGCCGTTTTTATCAATGAACTTTTATATGTATTGTCGGACCGAAAATTCATTAATAGCCGCGAGTAGTTTTAAATGACTTTTTTTCCTTTGAAACGTCATTTTGCTGTCAGACTGTTCTAAACATGGGAAACATGCGCTCCTTTACAGGCATACCATAGACACCCCCAGGTACGAAGTTTAAAGGAACATTACACTTTTATTGTTTCGCTTTAAGCATTATTAAAATCACTGCTCCCGAAAAAACGTCCGTTTTTAAAACTTCTTTTTGCATTGATACATGTCCCATGGGGCAGGACCCAGATCCCTAAACCCTTTTTATGACAATAACTTGCTTATAAGCCTTTAAAATGAGCACTTTTGATTATTCATGTTAGTGTCCCATAGACTTTAATGGTGTTCGCGTGTTTGAACAAATTTTTTGCCTGTTCGCAAGTTCTGCTGCAAACCGAACCGGGGGGGTGTTCAGCTCATCCCTAGTGGAGACACCTTTTTCCCATATTAACTCTTATATGAGAGCATTTCCCTTCCTAGGGGTAGATTTCTTCTCACTTCCTGTTGTTTCCCTCTGTTTGTAAGTAGGAGTCGTTTGTAAGTCAGATGTTTGAAAGTAGGGGACCACCTGTAAATACTATACGGCCTGCCCTATATACTCTGCAGAAATGTGGGCTTTAGGTGTTGGTGGTACCAGAACACTGCAAGCCTCACAGTTACTCTTGGTGGGCGCTGGAATGGGCCCTGCTGTGAAATATTATATCAAGAATTGTAATTACATGCCCCTGTTGAACAGGGTCAGAAAAATTGGGCCTTTGGTGGTGGTGTGGTGGTGTTGCCACAACACTGTAAGCCCTCACAGTTACTCTTGGTGAGCGCAGGAACGGGCCCTGCTGTGAAATATTAGATCAAAAATTGTAATTACACGCCCCTGTTTAACAGGGGCAGAAAAATTGGGTCTTAGGCAGTGGTGGTAGTGCCACAACACTGTAACCCCTCACAGATTCTGTTGTTGAGCACAGGAACGAGCCCTGCTGTGAAATATTATATCAAAAATTGTAATTACGTGCCCCTGCTAAACAGGTGCAGAAAAATTGGGCCTTAGGCACTGGTGCTGGTGCCACAACACTGCAACCCCTCACAGATATTCTAGTTGAGCGCAGGAACGTGCCCTGCTGCAAAATATTACAGCAAAAATTGTAATTACACGCCCCTGTTAAACAGGGGCAGAAAAATTGGGCTTAAGGCACTGGTGGTACCCAGAACCAAAAATGTTCTTAGAAACTATCAACAAGAACATTGAGGAGGAAGAGGATAGTCATTCAACATAACAGGATAGTCACTCAGCATAAGCATAGGCAGTCTTCAAGGGATCTCACATTCATAAAAAAATTAATCGGTTAGATCAGCATCAGGTGTTTGGTAGCTGGTGATCCAAGACTGATTCATTTTTATGAAGGTGAGCTGATCACCCGAGTCTGTGGACAGGTGCACTCTGTGATTGGTTACAAAGCCTCCAGCAGCACTGAATGTGCGTTCAGATAGAACGCTGAATGCAGGACAGGCCAGTAGCGCAATTGCAAACTGTGCAAGCTCTGGCCAGTGATCCATCCTCAAGATCCAGTGGATTTTCGGTTGGAAAGGTCTCCAAGTCTGATCTTGCCCCAAGGTATTCCTGCACCATGTAAATTAGACGCTGACGATGGTTGCTGGAACCGATCAGACCTTGGGGCTGCGGACTAAAAAATTGTCTGAACGCATCGGTCAGATGGCCACCTTCTCCACCGCTCCTTCTGTAACTGACCAAAGCCTCAGCAACACGTTGTCCAGGAGGACCAGGAAATTGCAACCTCCCAGGCTCTGGAAACGCATTACACAAACCTTCCTGCAAGGCCTCCCAAAGATGTTTCATCCTCTGCTCTGTGAAGGCTGGATAAGTTCTGCAACCTTACCCTTGTAACGTGGATCAAGAAGGGTTGCCAGCCAATACTGATCCCTCTCCTTGATACCACGAATCCGAGGGTCCTTTCGCAGGCTTTGCAGGATCAGGGAGGCCATGCAGTGTAGGTTTGCTGAGGCATTCAGTCCGTAGTCCTCTGGGTCACTAAGGACGTCATGATCTGCAGCCACCTCCTCCCAGCCATGTACAAGTCCATGGGTTTCTGGGGACTGAAAACAATCCCTTGAAGACTGCTGCTGATGCTGAGTGCCAGGCTCCACCTCCATGCTCACACAATCCTCCTCCTCCTCTTCCTGTGTGATAGGCGGGCCTGCAGGAATACTGTCTGGATAAAGGGGGCCTTGAGAGGTAAAGAAGTCCTCCTCTTCCTCCCTCTGTTCTGCCTCAAGTGCTCTGTCCATTATTCCACGCAGCGTGTGCTCCAGCAGGAAGACAAGAGGGACAGTATCACTGATGCATGCACTGTCACTGCTCACCATCCTCGTGGCCTCCTCAAATGGTGACAGGACAGTGCATGCATCCTTGACCATTAGCCACTGGCGTGGTGAAAAAAAGCCAAGCTCCCCTGACCCTGTCCTGGTGCCATACTCACACAGGTACTCATTGATGGCCCTCTGCTGTGTATGCAGCCGCTGCAGCATTGCCAACGTTGAGTTTCACCTGGCGGCATGTCACAGATGAGGAGGTTCTTGGGCAGGTTGCATTCCTTTTGAAGGTCAGCCAGCCGAGCACTGGCATTATATGACCAGCGGAAATGCCCACAGACTTTCCTGGCCTGCCTCAGGACATCCTGTAAGCCCGGGTACCTGCACAAGAACCTCTGCACTACCAAATTAAGGAGTGAGCCAAACAGGGAATATGAGTCAAGTTTCCCTGTCAGAGGGTGGAGAGGAGGTTGGTGCCATTGTCGCAAACCACCATTCCTGGCTGAAGCTGGCGTGGCTTCAACCACCTCTGAACCTGCTCCTGCAGAGCTGCCAGAATCTCTGCCCCAGTGTGGCTCCTGTCCCCTAAGCAGACCAACTCAAGCACCGCATGGTATCTTTTTGCCTGAGTGTTTGCGTAGCCCCTAGAACGCCTACGAAGCAGCGCTGGTTCCGAGGACAAATCTGCACAGGAAGAGCCCCTAGAGGAAGAAGTAGAGGAGGGGGTGGAGGAGAGAGGTGTGGCAGAATCACCACTACCAGCATTTTAGTGGCGTAACAAGTTCCAACATTACTGCACCCTGTCCTGCATCCTTCCCAGCTGCCAGCAGGGTTACCCAGTGCACCTTGAAAGAAAGGTAACGTCCCTGTCCATGCCTGCTGGACCATGAGTCAGCGGTAATATGCACCTTACCACTGACCGCCCTGTTCAACAAGGCCAAGACATTGCCTTCCACATGCCGGTAGAGAGCTGGAATGGCCTTCCGAGAAAAAAATGGTGCTTGAGAACCTGCCACTGAAGTACCGCACATTCCACAAATTCTCAAAAGGGGGCAGAGTCTGCCAGCTGAAAAGGCAGCAGTTGGAGTGCTAGCAATTTAGCCAAACTAGCATTCAGTCGCTAAGCATGTGGATGGCTGGGACCAAATTTCTTTCGACGGTTTAGCAACTGGGGTAGGGAAATTTGCCTGCTACAATCGGATTTAGGTGTACCACTAGCAGATTGCCCGCAAGTGCTTGGGACATCTAATTCTACACCTTCATTCCTCTCAGTGCAGGTCTCTGAGAGGACGGTATAGTGAGGTTGGAGATCCCAGCTGATGAGGAGCAAGGAGAGGTCTGCCTTGTTCTTTGGTGTGGGTCTTTTAAGTACTTTTGCCGACGGGCTGCATGGGAGTTCGACATATGTCTGGTCAAGCATGTGGTGCCCAAGCGGCTGCTGTTTTGGCCATGCTTGATACGCTTCAGACATATATTGCAAACAGCAATGGTGTGATCTGTTGCACGCGTCTCAAAAAAGGCCCACATCAAAGAACTTTTGAAAAAACGCGCGGAGTCAGCAGCGCCCTGCACATGCAGAGCTCTGCGGTGTGATGCAGTCAGTTGGCTGTCCTTAAGCTGGCCCCTGGAGGGCATCCTGCCTCATTGGAGATGTGCCTCCTCCTCCTCTCTTCTATCAGACACCCATGTAGAGTCAGTAACCTCATCATCCCCTCCCTCCTCGCCACTGGAGCAAACCTGGCAGTATGCTGCAGCTGGGAGAACATGACTGCCAGTTTCTTGACCTTCTTGGGCACCCCCTCTCTCTGGGCTCACGCTACTGCCTTCATCCTCAACCTGGCTACCATCTTTGGAGCCTTCAAAACTCTGTGCATCCTCCCGCAGCATGTATACGACACTGTGGTCGAACAGTTCGGGGGACTCCTCAGGACATGATGGTGGAGCTAGGGAAGGAGTGACTGATGCCATTGAGCCGATGGAATAGGCCGCTTTGGCAGTTGCATTGGCAGCCAAACTTGTCTTAGCCTGGGTGACAGAGGATGAGGAGGATGAGGACGGCTTTGTGATCCACTCTACCAACTCTTCTGCATGTTGTGGCTTAACATGGCCAGCTGTTGAAAAAAAGGATAAGTGTGCCCCACGGCCACATGCTGAGGATGCACCGTGTCCACAACCAGCACTGTTGGCTGTAGACACAGAGCCTGCTTGCCCTCTTTTAGTGGCCTGTGAGCGTCTGCCTGTCCTTGGTGGCCTTCCAGACATGCTGTAAAATTGGATTAGCAAAACACCTCTTGAAGTTTATCAGAAAAATGTCACCAGGAATGGCCTGCAGTCAGGTATAGGCTTGTCTAGAATAGAATGCAGTGGATATACATGTAGGAGTCTGTATATATATCTTTAGGCACTGCAGATCACTGAATCACCTGCCTGCCTGCCTAAAAGTGTTGTTGAAAACGTACACTAGGAATGGCCTGTAGTTAGGTATAGGCTTGGCTAGACTAGAATGCAGTGGATATATATGTAGGAGACTGTATATATATCTTTATGCATTGCAGATCACTGAATCACCTGCCTGGTCTGCCTGCCTGAAAATGTATTTGAATACGTACACCAGGAATGGCCTGTAGTCAGGTATAGGCTTGACTAGACTAGAATGCAGTGGATATTAGACATGTGCATTCGTTTTCGTCCGAATGCATTTTTGTCCGAATTTAAAGTATCCGAAAACCAAAAGATCCGACATAAACAAATGCTTTATTTCGTTTTCGTTGCGACAACAGTTCGATATAGATAGGAGATTCGACACAACGCTGACATTAACAATCTGTGTCTATCGAACCTGTGGTCGAATGTGCCTAACCTTAACTCTATTAGTCCAAGATTATTCTACATAGAGAGAAAAGATTCGACATAGAGAGAAAAGATTGCTGCTGGAATTGGGTGGGGGAAGTAAAATAAAAATAATGATGATGATGAATGTTATTGGCTGATTGTAACCAAAGAGGAGGAGCAGTAAAATAGCTAGAACTAAGTACACACGTACAGACAACTTACTTTCACTTACGATTGCTAGCAGAGAGAGACACACACACTGAATCATTTCAGAAAACAGTCAATCTTAGCTGGTCTGTTTGTCAGAGAACCTGAATTATTTAGCCATAACGCATAAGCACAGCAGCAGAACAATAGTGAAGCAAGCACAGTTCAACTTAACGTTTTCATAATAATCTGCTGCTATTGTGTTAGTGTTGTGAACTTGATAGTGATACTAGTGTTGCTAGTGTTGTGATAGCTTCAGAGGCTGCCCGTGTTGTGGGGGGGGATTTATTATTATAGATTCTATATTATAGATTGAGATTCTATATAGATTCTATATACCCTATCTTGTTACCTTTCTGATCAGTTATCACTATCACCAGTCCATTTTCTATTTGAACTATATAGTATATACAGCAACAGCAATGTACCGTTCTAACGGAAAAGTGAAGGGAGGTAGTGGTCGTGGTCGCGGTCGTGGTGGACGCCTTGCTAAAAAAAGTGGCAAGGTCTCTGCTACTAGTGTCTCTGACACTTCTGCCACCACAAACATGCTGTCCATGTAGGAGACTGTATATATATCTTTTTGCACTGCAGATCACTGAATCGCCTGCCTGGCCTGCCTGCCTGAAAGTGTCTTTAAATACGTACACCAGGAATGGCCTATAGTCAGGTATAGACTTGGCTAGACTGGAATGCAGTGGATATATATATATATATATATATATATATATATATATATATATATATGTTGGAGACTGTATATATATTTAATGCACTGCAGATCACTGAATCACTTGCCTGCCTGCCTGAAAGTGTATTTGAAAATGGCCTGCCGTCAGATATAGGCTTGGCTAGACTGGAATGCAGTGGATATATATATGTTGGAGATTGTATATATATTTAATGCACTGCAGATCACTGAATCACTTGCCTGCCTGCCTGCCTGCCTGCCTGAAAGTATTTGAAAACGTACACCAGCAATGGCCTGCAGTCAGATATAGCTATATATATATATATATATATATATATATATATATATATATACAAAGCCAGGACATATATATATATATATATATATATATAGCTATATCTGACTGCAGGCCATTGCTGGTGTACGTTTTCAAATACTTTCAGGCAGGTGATTGTATATATATATATATATATATATACAAAGCCAGGACATATATATATATATACATATATATATATATATATATATATATATATATATATATATATATATACTAAATACACTGCAGCTAACTGAATCACCTGCCTGCCTGAAGTAGATTAGACACAGTACACCAGGAATGGACTGTAGTGAGAACTAGTTAAACTGGATACAGTGGATATATATATATATATATATATATATATATATATATATATATATATATATATATACCAGTCTGACTGTATATATATATATATATATATATATATATATATATAATATAATATTAAATACACTGCACCCAACTGAATCACCTGCCTGCTTGAAGTAGATTAGAAACGGTACACCAGGAACGGACTGCAGTGAGATCTAGCTAAACTGGATACAGTGGAGATATATATATATATATATATATATATATATATATATATATATATATATATATATATATATATATATATATAATATTAAATACACTGCAGCTAACTGAATCACCTGCCTGCATGAAGTAGATTAGAAACAGTACACCAGGAATGGACTGCCTGCTCAATCTAACACCAGCAACACACTACACAGGGCCGACGTGCAGGCGGCCTTATATAGTGTAGGGCGTGGACTTAAGCCCCTGAGCCATAATTGGCCAAAGGCACCCTGCCTTTGGCCAGTTATGGCTCTCTTTGCTGACGGCGCTGTGATTGGCCAAAGCATGCGGGTTATAGTGCATGCTTGGCCAATCATCAGCCAGCAATGCACTGTGATGACGCAGTGCATTATGGGTCGTGACGCGCTGCTCGAATTTGGCGTGAACGCTCTATAATGTCTGATCTTCGTCGAACGATCGAACAGCCAATGTTCCAGTCGAACTTATGTTCGACTTGAACAGAAAGTTCATCTCTATAGATGAATTACAGATCAATACATGTATGACCATATTAGGCCACACTTGTCCTTTTAAATGCACATTTATTTCTATTTAACTGAACAGAAAAACATACCAAAGCACATTTTTGTAATACCTGCTAAACTGCAATGCAAAATGCTTTGCAACGTGCATTGATGCACATTTTCATGTGATTTCAAAGGCGAATGCTGAAAATTTTAAAAGTCTGTGAAGAACCCTCCTAGCTAAGTTGCAAGGATGTAAGGTGAATTTAGTTATTTTGACTCCTTTGCAATCATTGAAGCAGTTGTTAATTTTTTTGCCTGTTTTGGGTTCCACAGGCTGCATGTTTGATTGCTCTCCCCTGCCTTCTGAAAATTCTGGAACATAGGAGCGGGGCAAGGCAAATGGGCAGCATGAATATTTATGGTGCTGCAGTCACTCCCTGGGGAGGTGTGCCCAAAAGGTGGCAGAGAAGCACATCAATTAGTTGAGTTGTAGAACAGCAGTGTCTTCCTGTCCAAGGGATTCCATTCTGCTGTTTCAAGTGGCTGTTCATTGAGGTCCCGACTGTGGCAGAACCAGGGGGCCTACATTTGAGAGGGCACCGGACACACTGAGGCTTCACCTAAGGATCTAATCCACATAGCCTCACTGGCAGGCATCTGTAAGAAGCTGAATAGACACATCTACTTTGCTGGCCTCTGAGTACTTCTTTGTTGTAAGATCCTAGTGACTGTGTACCAGGGGCGTTGCTAGGTCTACAAAAGATCTGGGGCTAGAGCCCATATATATTACATTATATATTATCTGTCAGGGACATGCTGCCCGCATTAGAAGATGTGTGCCAACGCGAATGATATGGGCGGAGCAAGGGAGGAGACTCGCTCTCACACTGATCTCTGGCTCTGGCTGTTAGTGAATCACCGAGTGCAGACTCAGTGAGAGTGCTGCGGCTGTGTGGGACAGCGCTGTGTCAGGCAGATTGTGACACTCTCACGGTAGGGCCAGCCCTGGACTCGGGGCTATGGGCCCCAGATTTGGGTCTATAGCCCCATTAGCCACCCCCTAGTAACACCACTGCTGTGTACTATTGGGATTGCTTGGCCTCTCTACTGAGAGGTATATACTGACCAGTCCTCTCTAGTTGTGTTGAAAGACTTTGAACTAAGTAGTTGCTCTCCTGAGAGTTATGTACATTTGTTTCATCTGATTTCTCATGGGAGGACTGTCCTTGAAAGCCCTCATGAGGAGTACATACATCTGGCCTCTACTATTGTCTCAAAAGAAGATTGTGTTCTGGGTTGAGCAGAAAGATTGTTCCTAAAGTTTATGACATGGAGAAGAGCGCCCTCTCGTTTCTGTTAATGGTTCTGGAGTATCCCATATTACCCTACACCGATCCAAGTTATTTAACAATAAAACCACAAAAAGACATCCCCCTAGAATGCTCTTTGTGTCAGTATGTCTGGACGGTGCTCTGTGTGTGCTGACAGCTTCTACATTAGTGAGGGAGAACCCTGGTCGTCATCATCATCTGTGCTCGAAGTGTACAGTGACTGTGCCTTGCGGGGATAGCACTACATGTGAATGCAGCTGTAAAGGTTCAATCATACTTATCCAGTCCATTGCAGTACTATAATAAACACAATACAGTATGTTTGTGTGTTAACATTTGTTGCGTTAAGGTAGCCTATATTTATTTGACTGAGCTGCCAATGTGTAGGCAGGTGCAATCTATTTTCTCAACTGCAGGTAGCGCTCAACTGCAGTGGCAATTCAGAGGGAGAAGAAATCAAGAGCAGCGAGGTTCCTCTATGGCACATGTGTCAAACACAAGGCCCGAGGCCAAATCCAGCCCGCCAGGTCATTTCCTGTGGCCCTCACACCTTTCCTGAGCTGTGGCACCCCCCTCTTCTCCACCCACCCCTTGTTTTAGCAGTTGGCAGCAGAGAGGAGGACAAAACTCCTAAGCCAGATTCTGCAATTTTCTGTGCAGATGCCGAAAGGTCTAATATCTGCCTCCCCCCCCCCGAGAAGGACAGAACTCCTCCTACAGATCCTGCTCCTCTCTGTGCAGTGGAAGAACCCCTCTCCTCCTTCCCTGGTCTCAGTATTCAGCAGACTTTGGCAACTGACTCCTGCTCTCCTCTGGTCGTCCTCCAGACCCTACACTTTATGCTTCCCAGTTCCGCACTCAGTTTCTTCCTGGAAGCAGCACAAGGTAACGGGGGTGCACTGTGATATAAGGGAGGGTGGAGGACTCTTGGCCTCTGATGGTGGGGGGGCTTTTGACATCTGATGTGGGGTGCTCTGGACATTTAGTCTTACAGATACAACCGGCCCTTTGAGGGCAACCAAAATGCTGATGTGACCCACAATGAATTTGAGTTTGACACCCCTGCTCTATGGTTTCCTGGGTCACTAAGGCAGAAATCCAGTTACATGTTGACAGCCTATGTGAATCTGGTGGTCATCTTGGGTCATTTAAAACACTGGTTCCTGAGTTTGACATGCATCTGACTTGTGGGTAGTGTAGGGACAGGTCACCTATCTGTCAGGGACTGTAATAACAGCAGGTTATCCTACCCCACCCAGTTCAACCCTCTTTAAATAGGTGGCTGCCTGGAGCTCATTGCAAGCTGCCCTTCAGAGCATCCAGACCTATATGCCTTACCTCAGGGGAACAGGTAACTTTGGAAGATGCTTTTTTGCAGTTTTATCCACATGTATTAGATGGAAGCTATATATCTAAGAGACATATTCTTCTCATGACTTTATTTATTTTTTTACAAATAGGTTACCTCCATTTACCTCCATTTACTGTCAACTATGGGAGACTCTCTTCATTGAGGTCTTGCTGAGAACCTTCTCTGACCCAATTTTTTCTACCCTTGGGGTCGATACTTACCAAGTAATCTTTGATCTTTAAATATAGTTAGAAGTATGGGGGTATGTGGATATTTTTTCCTGTTTTGAGTTCACCTGTAAAGAACTCATGTTTTGTTGCTGGTGACTCTCTTTTTGACCTTCTTAAGCTTAGGTGGGTAACATGATAGGTTCTACAAGGTATGATATATTTCACTTTGTTGAAATGTGGAAAGTGATGTACTTCATCTCTATTTTTCACCTTGTACTGTTAGATTCACCATATTCTCTTGGCATGTGCTGTAGTGTTCCCTGAGGTAGTTTGAGCCAGATCTCTGTGCCCTCTACCCCCTACCCTTCGGACTCTTGGCTAACGTATAGCGGCAAAAAAATCCTTGTTTTTAATTGATGCGGATATCCAAGACATTACTTTATATCTATAGGGTCAGTGTATATTTTTGCATATGAATATGTTATTTGAAATCTATTTGTAAAATGTCTAATTGTATTTCCTTTTTCTACCATAGAAACTATTATTATAACCATAACCACTTATCCCTGATGAAGAGGAACAACGTTCTATCTTGAACCGCATTGGGTACCACTCTGTATATGTGTGTTCCACTAACAGAGCATTGCGGTTATTTTCTTCTCCTTGTCCTTTGTGCAGCTACATTGTAACCACATCGAATGTATAATTTTAGTTATGCACTTTAACTTTCTGTATTCAATACTTTTTCGGGAAAAAAAATAACTTTTATATTAATACTCACTTATCTTTTGGAGTCTATGCCTTTTAAAGTTCCATTAGAGGGGTTCTTTCTGTAACTAATTAAAATCAGTGGCTCCACAATACAGGGCGGTATTTGCATGGTAGTAATAAACAGTAAAACACCTGTTTCACTGAGCAGGACCACAACCAGAATAAAATGCAGGTTGGGATTTCCTATTTCATTATGACTTCATACTCATAGCTCAGTGACTCAGAACAGCCAGGGGCTATTACTTTCAGAAGACATAAAAATGGCAACCGGCGCAATTAATTGTTTATATCCGTTCTGCCTTTCTTCCTTATTATCATATAGTTTTTGTTTTCTTTATTTAAGGTTGGTGCTGTAGTTACGTTTATATCTTACAATTGTTAATGTTCTATTTCTTATTTAGATTTGATTGATTGATTTTGAGTTTGATTGCTACTGTTAGTTCCAGTTCTGTGCACTGCAGGAACGTGCAACAAACTGAGCATGTTCACCCAGCGCAAGAATGTGTGGGTTTTTTATTTTTTTATTATTATTTTTTTTGCAGGTGCCTTTCATATTTTATTTATTTATTTTTTAAATATAAATCAAGAGTGCTTTATTGAAGACCAAAACAGTAAAGAAAAAAAAATAGTCTCATAAACAAAATACAGTGCCAAAAGGAATAAAAGAAGTAGGGATAGCAAAAAATAAGATGGAGAATGGGGAAATAAAAAAGCAAGAAAAGAGGTAGGGGGAGTTAAAAAGAGCTAAGGTAAGAGGTGGGAATAGTCAAATGCATCTCAACTCAGGGTCCAAGGAGACCAAACTTTATCAAATTTCCAGGGGCAGCCTCAATTAACATATGAAGGTTAATACTTAGTCAGGGCAGCATCCACCATTGCTTCCCAGGAGGACACCACAGGGGAAGCTGAAGAAGTCCACTTAAGGAGGATTTCTTTTTTTTGCATAGTACAATATTACCTTGGATTACGAGCATAATTCGTTCCAGAAGAATGCTTGTAATCCAAAGCACTTCCCCATAGGAAATAATGGAAACTCAGATTATCTGCTCCAAAGCCACTGCTTGTCTATGCAGTGCCGCACGTGGCCAGAGGTGCGGGGGCGCTCAGGGACACTCTGAGACACTCAAGAACGGAGTGTTTCTGAGTGTCTTTGAGCGGCTGCGAATGTCTTTGAGCGGCTCAGAGTGTCTCCGAGGGTCTCCGGTGCCCCCGCACCTCTGGCCAAATGCGGTACTGCACACCCCAGCGGCTTGAATCCTGCTCATCTTGCGAGACAAGGTTTGCAAAGCGAGTCAGCATTTTTAAATAAAATAGCTCGTATTGTGAAACGCTTGTAAACCGCGTTACTCGCAATCCCACATTCAACTGTATAAGAGATATGAAATTAGCAATTTATCATGTTGAGAGTGCTGCTCTTCCTCGTGAATCCCCTGAAGGGCCAACTCCAGTGAAGCTGGAAGTGTCAACTGCAACCTAAGATTATTCAATTCAAAAACATCCAACCTGAATTTTGCAATACTCGAACAGTCCCAAAACGTGTGTAGGCATACCTCCCTACCTAACTTTTTGAGATGGGAACGAGGGACACCTATTAGCAAAAGTATGTACACCCCATGCCATGCCCCCCTTAAAGGAGAATTAACCAAAAAAAAAAAAGATTAGAAAAACCCACAAGGGCTTATTTTTACCACTACTATTCCTTTATATTGGCTTTTGAAATTTACAAATGCAGCAATTTAGAATGTGAATGAAAGGTTTAGCTCTGGGAAACACTTTTTGAAAGATTAAAAAGTGCATTTTATATACAACTATATAGATCAGACCAAAATGAGGGGCAAATGAGGAGGAAAGAGGGACAGAGGGACATTGCTCCAAATCAGGGACAGTCCCTTGAAATCATCATGGTAATGGCACGTGTGTTTTAGTACACCATAACATATGGTATGTGATTCCTGTAGCGAACAGAATGCCCAAGGCAAGGCATGTAAAACTGGAGAAAGAAATAAAAATAGAAAAAAGGGACAGTGAGTCTGGTGATTGCAAAGATCATAAGACAACAGACAAGTTCTAGTCTGCTGTTGTTAACAATACTGCCCCAAGGAAAAACGTAGCTACAGGAAAATTTGACCTTGTTTAGCAGCACACTGATTAGAGCAATCAGGAATAAAGCAGACTGTTGTGATGTATCCCTCAATGCCCAGCTTCAGTCCATTTTTTTTATAGACTTGATAACTGTAAATATATATGTTAAGTCTTGAAATTTGAGAAAGCCACACTATGGGGTTGATTTACTAAAAAGCAAATAGACTGTGCACTTTACAAAGTGCAGTTGCCCTCTACAAGAGCAGTTTCTCCAGGGCTTAGTAAATGAGGTAAAGCTCCACTTTGCAAAGAATACCCAATCACGTGCAAGGAAAATAAAAAAAAAAAAAAACATTTTTGCTTGCACGTGATTGGATGATGGAAGTCAGCAGAGCTCATGCTCATTTACTAAGCTCTGGAGAAACTGCTCTTGTAGAGTGCAACTGCACTTTGCAAAGTGCACAGTCTAATTGCCTTTAGTAAATCAACCATATGTTTGTTATGTGTTGCCATTCACACAGCATACCTAAATTGGATGTAGCAGTTGGTGCACATGAACAGTAGCCAACAATAATGTGCAGATACAGCATAGAACGCTGCTCCGGCAACAGACAATAATAAAACCTAATAATGAGGTCCTGGCAGTGCACTTGATAAGGTGAGTGTATAACCTTTATTAATTTTAACCACTTGCCCTCCGGAAGGTTTACCCTCCTTCATGACCGGGCCATTTTTTTTTTTGCGATATTGCACTGCATTACTTTAACCGATGTTGTGCGATGCTGTACCCAAAATAAAATTTATGTCCTTTTTTGCCACAAATAGAGCTTTCTTTTGGTGCTATTTGATCACCTCTGCGTTTTTTAGTTTTTGCTCTATAAACAAAAAAAGACCGATAGTTAAAAAAATAAAAAAATAAAAACAGCATTTCTTACTTTTTGCTATAAAACATATCCAAAAAAAAATGTAAAAAATCATATGTCTTCAGAAATTTAGGCCAATATGTTTTCTGGTACATATACAGTGCCTTGCAAAAGTATTCACCCCCTTGGCTTTTTACCTATTTTGTTACATTACAGCCTTTAGTTCAATGTTTTTTTAATCTGAATTATATGTGTTGGATCAGAACACAATAGTCTAAGTTGGTGAAGTAAAATTAGAAAAATAAATACATAAAACTATTTTTCAGAAATAAAAAAAATGATAATTGGCCTGTGAGTATGTGTTCACCCCCTTTGTATGAAGCCCATAAAATGCTCTGGTGCAACCAATTACCTTCAGAAGTCACATAATTAGTGAAATGATGTCCATCTGTGTGCAATCTAAGTGTCACATGATCTGTCATTACATATACACACCTTTTTGAAAGGCCCCAGAGGCTGCAACACCTAAGCAAGATGCACCACTAACCAAACACTGCCATGAAGACCAAGGAACTCTCCAAATAAATAAGGCACAATGTTGTTGAGAAGTACAAGTCAGGGTTAGGTTATAAAAAAATATCCAAATCTTTGATGATCCCTAGGAGCACCATAAAATCTATCATAACTGAATGGAAAGAACATGGCACAACAGCAAACCTGCCAAGAGATGGACGCACACTAAAACTCACGGACCGGGCAAGGAGGGCATCAATCAAAGGGGGAACAGAGACCTAAGGTAACCCTGGAGGAGCTGCAGAGTTCCACAGCAGAGAGTGGAGTATCTGTACATAGGACGACAATAAGCCGTACACTCCATAGAGTTGGGCTTTATGGCAGAGTGGCCAGAAGAAAGCCATTACTTTCAGCAAAAAACAAAATGGCACGTTTTGAGTTTGCAAAAAGGCATGTGGGAGACTCCCAAAATGTATGCAGGAAGGTGCTCTGGTCTGATGAGACTAATATTGAACTTTTTGGCCATCAAAGAAAACGCTATGTCTGGCTCAAACCCAACACATCACATCACCCAAAGAACACCATCAGTAGTCGGGACTGGGGAACTGGTCAGAGTTGAGGGAAAGATGAATGGTGCTAAATACAGGGATATTCTTGTGCAAAACCTGTACCACTCTGTGTGTGATTTGAGGCTAGGACGGAGGTTCACCTTCCAGAAGGACAGTGACCCCAAACACACTGCTAAAGCAACACTTTAGTGGTTTAAGGGGAAACATGTAAATGTGTTGTAATGGCCTAGTCAAAGCCCAGACCTCAATCCAATAGAAAATCTGTGGTCAAACTTAAAGTTTGCTGTTCACAAGCGCAAACCATCCAACTTGAAGGAGCTGGAGCAGTTTTGCAAGGAGGAATAGGCACAAATCCCAGTGGTAAGATGTGGCAAGCTCATAGAGACTTATCCAAAGTGACTTGGAGCTGTGATAGCCACAAAAGGTGGCGCTACAAAGTATTGACTTTAGGGGGGTGAATAGTTATGCACATTTACTTTTTCTGTTATTTTGCCCTATTTGTGGTTTGCTTCACAATTAAAAAAAAAAAACATCTTCAAAGTTGTGGGCGTGTGGGATTGATGGGAAAAACACCGGGGGCGTGACCGGATGAATGAGCGGGTGCTGCGCCGTGTGATGGAGTGAGCAGGGACGCTGTGTTGCTCTCTCCACCCCCTGCCTCGCTTCTCCGTGTAGCTGCATGGCCTTGTGCTAGCCGTGTCAGTGCGCCCTGGATTGGATGAAGACCAGCGGAGACCTCGGGCACCTGGCTGTCTCCTTCTCTCTCCTTAACTCTCCCTAACTCTCCGCTCTGCCGACGGGCGGTGCGGGGGGGGCGCTTATCCCCCGGACGCAAGTGGGGAGCTCTGGATCACCCGGACTACCCGAGCTGCGGAGCCACGCAAGCCACACCAGCTGATCATCACATCATACCAGCTCAATAACCAGTGAATCGCAGGTGGAGGGGTACAGTAAGTGGACTGAATACATGAATACATGCTGTATGCTGCATGGCAGGTAACTTTTAGGCTAATAGGGGAAACCCGGAAGTGAATGCTAGCGGCACTGATTTATATGTTCCACACTATACTCCATACAAAGCTAAGCTAAGAGGACATTATTGCTTTGCTCTCAGGAGGGGAAAAGGACTTTGCACTAAGGTATATAGCCCACCGATACACAGTGATCCTGTCTTTATTAGGGAGAATATACTCCTGACAGCTGGTGGAGGGCTGTAACAATAAGGCAAGACTCTAACCTATCGCCATAATAAGAGAGAGGAGGAGGGGGGAGGGGAAGAGAGGGAGAGAAAGGGGGGAAAAGGAAAAAAAAAAGTGGTATAGCACCAACTCCACGCGCGGTTATACCCTCTTATATATCCCTCTGGCTCACACAATAAGTCATGACTAGGAAAAAGGGAGAGGAGCTGCAACAACAGGAGAGTACTAGCTCCCAAATGACCCGCACCTCAAAAGAGAAGGGGAACCAGGCAGCAGCCACAGCAGCGGCCAAACTGGAAAAATTTGCGCACCCCTCTACCTCATCTCCATCAAAAAGCACTCAGCAGCAGCAGCAGGATAGATCACAAGCGGGAGGTTCAGGGGACAGGAAGAGTCTAGGAAAAGGACCAGCGGCAATGCACACAATAAAAACGGCGAGCAGCAAAAGCTCTGCGGGCGAGCCCGCAAGATTAGCGACTAATAATGCCACTGTGCAAAACGCACCAGTAGATGCTGAACCCACACTGAAAGATGTTCTATGCGCTGTCAATTCCTGTAAGGCCTCCCTAAGCGACCTGTGCGACCAGCTGACAGGGCTAAAGGAAGAATTAATTATAGTAAGCCAAGAACGGCAAAGGACTATTGCCAGAACAACTACACTGGAGGAGAGAGTTAGTCAGGTTGAGGACGATCTAACCCCATTAAAGCAAGAGCTTAAGGCATTAAAAACGCAGATGGGTCTACATAAAGCTAAAATGGAGGAAATGGAAAACAGGTCCCGCAGGAACAACGTGAGGGTGGTAGGCCTACCGGAGCGGTGTGAGGGTCCCCACCCCGAGGAGTTTTTGGAGAAGTGGCTCAGGGGAATATTCGGGACGGAAACCTTCTCTCACCTTTTTGCTATTGAAAGAGCCCACAGAGTGCCAACTAGGGCCCCACCATCAGGGGGATATCCTAGACCAATAATTATGAAGTTTTTTAACTATAGAGATAAGGTAACCTTGATGCGTAGGGCCAGAGAGCTGGGAGATATTCTGCACAATGGAGCTAAGATTTTATTTCTCCCCGACTACTCTCCAGACCTCCAGAAACGAAGGGCTAAATTTAGGGACATTAAGCGTAACCTACGGAACTACAAAATAGAATATGCCCTGCTGTATCCTGCATGGCTACATATCACTGCCCTAGGGACCACCCATTTCTTCGACACAACAACAGGGGCAACAAAATGGCTGGAAGATAACAAAATGGACCTGCAGAGCTAGGGGTTGAGTAAGGCTAGTTAAACTTGGAAAGGAAAGGAGGAAAATGTATCTTTTTTATCTTTTATTTTATTTAGTTATTTATTTTTTATTATTATCTGTTGTTTTCCTCACAGCAATTGGCAAATGACACGGGGGAGGGGGGAAGGGGGTGTGTGATAGATGGAAGCACGGACAAATGATGTGACTTCACTAGTTATGAATGCTTTAAGGGTTGTTTTGAGGGCTTGGAAGAGGGCTGTGGGAGGGGGGGGGGAAGAGTGTGGTAGTAAGTCACAATGTATTTTTTCAGTATATGAGTGGGGAGTTATTTCTAGAATGGTTGGGAGGGAGAAAAAAGGTCACAAGCGCAGCCCCTAGGGCTAGCCTTATTAGGCAGGAGGGGGGGGTCACGAATAAGGGTGGTGAGGGGGGGGTGAATAAAGTTGAAGGGGGGGGGTTTACAGTGAGATACAGGGTTGGGCAATGGGGTGCACGCAAGGCACACACAGTTAGGAGGGGGGGGTTTATAAAAGTAAAGTATATTGACACACGCGATTTGTATTTGCAGCCGGGAAATGCAGAGGGGAGAGGGAGTGATCCCTGGATGTGGGGGCCTTTTGCCCTCCCCCACTCTTTCTCTTTCCCTTTTCTGGTTAACACAACCACAGAGTTGGCATGTTTTGTATTCACTAACCCACGAACGCATTGCCTCTCCTTTTTGGGCATTTTCTTTTTTTTTCTTTTTTTTTTGTTGTTTCCTTTTCTCTTTTATTCTCCAGTTCCGTTAGATGCCTTTGAAAACGCTAAAAATAGGTTCCTGGAACATTAGGGGCATGGGCGATCCGGCCAAAAGAGCAGCAGTGTTCTTGGCGATGGAAGCTTACGGCGTTGAACTGGCTTGTCTGCAGGAAACTCATCTCACCAACGATACCAAATTACACGTTCGGAACCATAAATTTCAAGAACAGTATCACTCAGTCTACACCTCGTATTCAAGAGGGGTGAGCATATTGGTGGGAAGAGGTATCTCATTTTCCTGCAGGGAAGCCAGAATAGACGCGCTGGGGCGCTATGTCTTTTTGAGTTGTGTTGTGGAAAATAGGCCTCTGGTGTTAGCAAACAAACAAGCAAACAACTTAAGACCCACCTCATTACTCCCATTCACCTCTAAACTTCTAGAACGCTTAGTCTACAACCGTCTTAGCTCCTACCTCAATGAAAATAACCTTCTTGACCCCTTACAGTCTGGCTTTCGCTCGCAGCACTCCACGGAAACTACCTTACTAAAACTCACTAACGATTTAATAACTGCTAAAACCAACAGCCAGTACTCCATACTCCTACTACTTGACCTCTCTGCGGCCTTTGATACTGTTGACCACCCACTCCTTCTCAATAAACTACATTCCCTTGGCCTCTGAGATTCTGCTCTATCCTGGTTCTCTGGCTATTTATCACAGCGCTCCTTCAGTGTCACCTACAACTCTGTCTCCTCCTCTCCATTGCCCCTTTCTGTGGGGGTCCCCCAAGGCTCGGTTCTTGGACCCCTTCTCTTCTCTATCTACACCTCCTCCCTTGGTCACTTAATAACTGCCCACGGCTTCCAATACCACTTATACGCTGATGACACCCAAATCTATCTGTCTACTCCTCACCTCACTCCTTCAGTCTCCTCTCGCATTACTAACTTACTAACTGACATATCAGCATGGATGTCGCACCACTTCCTTAAACTAAATCTCTCTAAAACTGAGCTATTAATATTCCCCCCTGCCCGTGCCCCCCTCCATGACTTTTCCATCAAAATCAACAATGCAACCATCAGTCCCTCCCCTCACGCCAGGGTACTAGGTGTAATCCTAGACTCTGACTTGTCATTTCAGCCTTAAATCCAATCGCTGTCAAAAGTTTGTAGAATTCACCTCCGTAACATCTCTAAAATTCGCCCTTTTTTAACAAATGAAACCACCAAGCTCCTCATTCACTCCCTTGTTATCTCTCGCCTTGACTATTGCAACTCCCTTCTTATTAGCCTACCGCTCCATAGGTTATCCCCTCTTCAGTCTATCATGAATGCTGCTGCCAGACTTATCCACCTTACCAACCGCTCAGTGTCTGCCAACCCTCTACTTCAATCCCTACACTGGCTCCCAATCACCCAGCAAATTAAATTCAAAATTCTAACAACAACATACAAAGCCATTCACAACTCTGCCCCAAGCTACATCACTAATCTTGTCTCCAAATATCACCCAAATCGACCTCTCCGCTCTTCTCAAGACCTCCTGCTTTCAAGCTCTCTCATCTCCTCCTCCCATGCTCGTCTCCAGGATTTCTCCAGAGCCTCTCCCATCCTCTGGAACTCGCTACCTCCATCTATCCGGCTATCCCCTACTCTTGCTACCTTCAGGCAATCCCTGAAAACTCATCTCTTCAGGAAAGCCTATCACGTCTGCAACTAATCTCCTACCACTTCCACCAGCTCATTCCCCACAGTTACAACCTTTTGTACCACCTGCCCCACCCTATTAGATTGTAAGCTCTTCTGAGCAGGGCCCTCTTAAACCTATTGTATTGTATTGTATTATAACTGTATTGTCTCCCTTTTATATTGTAAAGCGCTGCGTAAACTGTTGGCGCTATATAAATCCTGAATAATAATAATATTAATTTATATCCCGCCTCCGTTTAAAACAGAGACCATTCTGGATCTGTTGGAGTTTGTGGACAGTACGGCAGACGTACCGATAATATTGGTGGGGGATTTTAATGCAGTTTTGGATAATAAAATGGATCGGTTTCCGCCCGTGAACCGGGAGGAGAGACTATCAGAAGGGCGCCTAGGCCAACTTCTGGAAGATCTTGGGTGGTGCGACCTATGGAGATCTCACAATCCAAACACCCGGCAGTACTCCTCTTATTCAGGGTCATATTCTACTCTTTCGCGCATAGATATGGCATTAGGTAATAGCGAAGCTCTGCAATTAATAGGGAACATAGAGTATAAGCCGAGGGGAATCTCCGATCACTCTCCCTTGACCTTGACCCTGAACCTAAATACTAAACCTGGCCAGAAAAGGTGGACAATAAAGCCACTTTGGTTGGATTTAATAAGCAGTCCAGTAGAAGTAACCTCCAAATTAAAAGAGTTTGTAACATTTAACTCAGGTACAGCATCAGCGGGGGTAGTGTGGGATACCCTAAAAGCATTCCTTAGGGGGCTATTAATCCAGCAGGTTGCCATAATAAAGAAAACGTCAAGGGAATGGGAGGTGAGGGCTAGTAGGGAAGCCATGGAGTCAGAAGCGCAATACGTGGCGGACCCAACCCCTGAAAAACAGGAGATTTGGCTTAACAGACAACAAGAGTATAGAGAAGTAATTAATAGAAGAGTAGCGAACAAAAGACTTTTCCAGAAACAAAATTATTTCGGTGAAGGGGAGAGAGTAGGCCGGATGCTTGCACGCATAACTAAGTCTAATCTATCTCCATCGGCCATTTTCTCAATTAGGACACCGGCTGGAGTGATTACTTCTGATCCCGCCGAGGTCTTGGAGTCTTTCTCTGCGTTCTATAGGGACCTGTACAGGTCGCGCCGGGGGTCGGACCGGCGCGATATGGACGGGTTTCTAGAAGGGGTGGATCTGCCCGTACTCTCGGAAAGGGACAGGAGTGAGATGGAGTCCCCTCTGACCCTGGAGGAGTTGCAGAAGGCTGTCGAAGAGCTGTCAGGCCAGAAATCTCCCGGTCCAGATGGATTGCCACTGGAGATTTATAGAAGGTACGGGGAGGTGCTGCTTCCGGAGCTTTTAAAAGTACTGGAGCAGTCGATCAAGGATGGGAGGCTGCCCTCATCAATGTCAGAGGCTGATATAACAGTAATACCAAAAGAGGGGAAAGACCAACTGGAAGTCACCTCTTATAGACCGATATCATTACTGTGTTCAGATGCCAAGATTGTTGCAAGGGTGCTGGCATCCAGATTAAACAAATGTATTGCAAAACTTGTGCATCTAGACCAATCGGGGTTTATCCCCGGCCGGGCTACCAGTACTAATATCAGAAGGGCTTACTTGAACCTCCAGGTACCAACAGAGAATGTAGGGTCTAGAGCTATATTGTCTTTGGATACCGCTAAGGCCTTCGATAGCCTGGAATGGGAATATCTCTGGTGGGTGCTGGAGAGGTTTGGATTTGACCCCGTATTTATCAGCTGGCTAAAAATCCTATATAAAAATCCAAAGGCAAGACTCAAGATAAATAATGATTACTCGGAAAGCTTCCCCCTCGAAAGAGGGACGAGACAGGGGTGCCCCCTGTCCCCTTTGCTATATGTTTTGGCCATGGAGCCACTGGCGGGAGCGGTGAGATCATCATCCGAACTGCAGGGATTCCGTAGAAAAGGGGAGGAAGAGCGAATAGCGCTCTTTGCGGATGATGTCCTATTCTTCCTGGGGGACACGACTTCCTCACTGGAGAAAGTGATGCATCTAGTGGAGGACATTGGAAAGTTCTCAGGATTGAAGATCAACTGGGAGAAATCTTCGCTTCTGCCGGTTGATCCATTGGCCAATCCTACCTCGATGAGCTTGCCCCAACTGAAAGTTATGGAGAAAATTAAGTATCTCGGCGTTGTGTTATCCAAGGACCCCAGTGCGTTCATTGAGGACAATTTGGTCCCCCTTCTATCAAAATTATAAAAAAAATGTGATATCTGGAGTAGACTCCCCTTGTCTGTGGCGGGTCGGGCCAACCTGATCAAAATGTTCTGGTCGCCTCAATTGTTGTACCTGGTCCACAACTCCCCAGTTTGGATTGGGGAGAAGTGGTTCCAAAAAATTAAATCCCTTTTCAGGGAATTAATATGGAAAAAAGGGCAGGCCAGGATAGGTTTACAAAAACTGCAGTGCCCCGTCACGGAGGGGGGACTGGGGGTTCCCCATCCGTCTACCTATTTCCTGGCAGCCCAGTTACAACAACTTGGCGGATGCGCCATCGATGGAGGGGGAAGTAAGAGTGCTCAAATTATCCTACAGGGAAGCCCACATAGTTCACTAGTGGAAGCACTGGAGGCTGATCCACTCCAAGGAGAGATCCCGACACTTAAAATGATTACTAGGGTTTGGCAGACAACTAAGCGAATAATGGGGTATAAAGGAATCTCAGAATACTCACCAATCTGGAATAATAGGAACTTGCAGGAATTGCTATCTGTCGACAGGAACAAGTTGTGGGAAAGGTGCGGGATAAGCCGGCTGACACAGCTATATGTGGGGGATACCCTGAAATCCTTTGAGGCACTGAGGCATGAGCATGGGTTGCCAAATCGCGTATTCTATAGCTATCTACAGATTAGGCATGCCTTGAGTAAGCAGCTCGGCAGGCAACCCCCCACATGGTGTAGGATTCCACTACTACAAACAATAATTAAATCAGAGACCTCTAAGGGGTTAATTTCAGAGATATAAACCCAATTAATAAAGCAAATAAACACGCAGGTAGGCTTCCCTGGGGGCAGGGACAGATGGGCGGCCGATGTGGGGGAGATAACGGACACACAGTGGAAAAGGATCCTGGAACTTGGTCCAGAGGTGTCGGTCTCGCCCTCACAAAAAGCCTCCCATCTGAAGCTGCTGCACAGATCTTATTACACACCAAAAAAGCTTTTTATGTTTGGCCGCAGAATTAACGACGAGTGCCCTAGATGCAGAAGAACAGGCGACTTAATTCATATGGTATGGAGGTGCCCAAAACTAGTCAGGTATTGGTCCGAGATCTTAAAGAAAATAAATACCACGTTTAAAATTAATCTAGAGCTTGATTCCAAGACCTGTGTGCTGGGACATGTTAGCAATGGGCTGAGTGACAGGAGCACAGCGGTAGCAGTAGCAAGGTGCCTGTTTCAAGCCAGGAAACTAAAAGCACAGTCTTGGCAATCAAGAACCCCCCCAACTCCGGAAGATTGGATTGGAACTGTCAACTCCACAGTGTGGAGCGAAAGAACATTTTACATTAGGTCAGGTAACTACAATAAGTTTGTGAGATTGTGGAACCTGTGGGTCCAAGCAATGCCATGCCCGCAATCAGTGCTACTCTAGCGCCGAGAGTATTTGCTTCCCTTTTAATGAGGTGCGGCTGAGCTAGGAGCAGCTTAGAGACAAGAGAGAACAATGTACAGAACCGATGCTGTCCATTGGGTGTGCCTTGGAATTAGGGGGGTCCAATAAGGGAGGGTCACAGGGGGGCGGGGGGGTGGGTTTAACCAAAAGGAAAGTAATAATACATAAATATGCATAATAGTAATAATAGGGTATGTGGTCAACCGGCTTTGTGGTACAAGTTGTATGGTATGTGATTTGTAGTTCGGGACTATTGTTACTATTTTCACATTGAAACGCAAATTGTAATACATTACTTAAAAAAAAATAAATAAAACTTGAAAGGCCACAATGATGTGACTGGATTAGAGACATATATGAGTATCATTCTGAAAGCAGTCTCTGGATAAAAGTTAACTGATGTGGCAAAAAAAAAAGTTGTGGGCGTGTTCTGTAAATTAAATGATGCAAATCCTCAAACAAACCATGTTAATTCCAGGTTGTGAGGCAACAAAACACAAAAAATGCCAAGGGGGTGAATACTTTTGCAAGGTACTGTATTTGGTAAAAAAAATAATCCCAATAAGCGCATATTGCATCGCATACTAGCACATTATGTGAAACTTACCTTAAAACAAAGCTGTTTCAGCACCAGGATGACAGCGCAGCAGCTGCTTCCATCTTCACCCATCTTTCTTCCTGGTTCGCAGGCTCCGGGTCTGTGACTGGCCAGAGCCGCAATGACGTCACTCCCGCGCAAGCACGCGGGAGCCGCTGTTAATGGCACAGGGCTCTGAAGGAACAGCACGGGTGGCCGTTCCTTCAAAGCGCATGCGCCAGTGATGTACACGTTTAGGAGATATTTACACTATCTATAGGTAGGCCTTATTATAGGCTTACAGATAGGTAAAAGGCTGTTTAAGACCTTTTAAAATATCAATAGATTAATGATTACATTCTTCATGTTTAAAGTTGGCAACAATATAAAAAAAAACAATGTATTCAATTTAACAACTACACCTTAAAGGGGTTGTAAACCCTCAGCTTTTTTGTCCTAATCCTGCTCCTTTAAGGTAGTGTATAATAAGTTCACTCACCTTTTTCTTCCTTTTTGTTTAGAAGTGTGGTTATTTTTTGGGGGGGGGGGGGGTCTGTTTTGCCTACTTCCTGTCCTTCTCCCAGATAGATGCCCCGTCTGCAGAGCCATTGTGAAGGGTTGTCCAGTGCTTGTGCGCTCCCAGCACTGGGACTACACTGGGACTGTAAGACGATGTAGCTCCGTCCCCCCATGCCCTTTGATTGGTATGGGAATCAGGAGCACATGACCGCAAGTGAAAGTAGATTTAGTCTGTAGATGAATCTACTGTCACATTACTTGCAGCACGGAGGGATGGTCATCCAAAAGAATATGGGCGTGCTGTGGGGCGGGAATGGGCATGCCTGTTGGGAGGAGCATCCGCCGAATACTCGTCAGTGGCTAACAAGAACTTGGCGCGTCCTTGAGCAAGCAGTCCCACAATTGAAGGGAAGTGCATGCAAGGTATGTCGGGACATGTAGTCCCTAAAGCTATGTGAAGTGGCGGTCGGGAGCGCACTCAGTAAAACAGAAGTTACAGAGAAGGAAACCAGGAAGAGCCTCAGATCGGTAAGTTAAAAAACATGGAAAAAAACTTTTTTTTGCAAAAATATACAGTAATATAACATGCTAATACCAATAGTAGTTAAAACAAGTTTAAAAAGCTGAGGGTTTACAACCCCTTTAAAGCAGAACTTCAGTCACTTTTTCAACTTTCCATCTATTAAATCTTCTGCCCTTGTTGTTTTAACTTTGGATAGTAAAACATTTTTTTCTTCTGCCAGTAAATACCTTATACAGCCCACTTCCTGTTTCTTGTCTGTTAATAAGCCTAGGCTTATGACATCATGCACAGCTCTCTCTCTCACTCTCCTGAGAGTTTGTCAGGAAGAGAGGGGGATGAGTCATAAGAGGGTCAATGAGAGCTGCAGAGCTCGAGGTGTGCCTCTGTGTGCCCAGGAAGTGAACAGCTGCCCACAGTTAAAATGGATGCAGTCTGACTCAGTGGAGGGAGTTTTCTGCAGCAGATTGGCAAGTACAGAATCACAATATATATAAAATAATATGCAACGTGGTTGAAGTGAAACTTTAGAATGGCAAATATGTTTTTAATTACAAATTATGCAAGCAGACTGCAGTTCCTCTTTAGCAACATATATATACAATTATCCCCTAACTAGAGAGCTATCCCATTATTAACTTTCTGCTGCAGCAACAACATGCTCAACAGATTGCACAGACAAATTGGAATCTAGCCACCAAGACCAAATTTTCCAAAATGTTTCCTGCGTTTGTATGTCATTTCCTCTCTTCTTAACTTAAAATGAATTTGCCTCGGACCATTGAACAATTGTTTGTGGGGAGTTTGATATCCATTTCTGCAATATGGGTTTACGACTATATATAGACCATACCTCCCAACATTTTGAGATGGGAATGAGGGACAACTACTAACAAATGTATGTAGGCATAGGACACGCCCCCCTGCCACACCCCCTTAAAGGAGAACAACACAAAAAAAAGGTTAATTAAAGCAGAAGTAAACCCTTTCATAAAACCAGTTTCATTTATGGCACGTGCTGAAAATGTAACACTCCCATTGGTTGTGCTCTCGACCAAACTGTCAAACCATCCAATGGCTGGTGTTATAACTGATCACATGTGCAGCATCATGGCAGTTGTAGATTAAACAGAGGCCAAGATGGCACCTTCCTTGGCTGAAAACAATAGGAGGGTTTACTTACACTTTAAATCCACAAGGACTTTTTTTATCACTACTATTCCTTTATATTGGCTTTTAAAATGTACAAATGCAGCAATTTAGAAATCAGATGAAAGGTTTAGCACTGGGAAACACTTTTTGAAAGATAAAAAGTGCATTTTATATACAACTATATAGATCAGACCAAAATGAGGGACAAATGAGGTGGAATGAGGGACAGAGGGACATTGCTCCAAATCAGGGACAGTCCCTCGAAATCAGGGACAGTTGGGAGCTATGTATAGACTGCAAACTAGGGTTGCCACCTCATCCCTTTAAACCCAAACACATATGAATTCCACAGGTTCTGAGGGTAATTCAATGCAGATAAGTCACCGAGTGAGTTTAATTACCACCTTAATCAGCCACAGAACCTGTGTAATTAATATGTGTTTGGTTTTAAAGGGATGAGGTGGCAACCCTACTGCAACCACATCACATGCATTTAAACTGGGAGAATATTTTCCGATACAGTCCCTAGCAGAGCTATTTTTGTATCAGAGTGAACATGTGTAAAACATAAAGTATCAAATATATGCTCCCAATATCGATGCAATTTAGGACATCGTGACAACATATGTATAAGTGAACCCGTATCAGTAGTACACCTTGGACAATTTGGTGTAGTTGCTTTACTCCTGGAATATAACTTTAAAGGAGTATAGTGAGACCTATGAATAATAAATAACTGGGTCAGATGCTGTGAGGAGGATAAGGAGACTCTGGACAAATTCTTCAAAGCTTGCTCCCATTTCTCATTACTTAAGTCTTGTACACACGATTGGATTTTCGGCAGGGAATTGTGTGATGACAGACTGCCTAAAATCCAACCATTAGTACTCTCCATCAGACAATTGTTGTCCAACTTTCCCCAAACAAATGTTGGATGGCAGGCTAGTAAATTTTCGGCGGACAGCGGTCTGTTGTCAGATTTTTGTATGGTGCATACACAAGTCCGTCACACAAAAGTCCAAAGTACAAACACGCATGCTCGGAATCAATGCTCACCAAACATGACATTAGCAGAAGGTGCTCAAAGGGTGGCGCTCAAGAGCTGAAGTTCCACGTAATACGTCACTACGTTCGAGTTTGTGGGCCAACAATTGTGTACCGTTTGTATGCAAGACAAGTTCCTGGCAAACGCCCTTCGGACAAAAGTCTGACGTTTTGTCTGCCAAGAATCCGATCGTGTGTACAAGGCTTTATTCTCCTGCAGAAAGAATAAGTGTCAGAATACATAAAAGTGTGTTCCAATATGGCCAAAGAAAAGGGGAAAAAAAATATATATATTTTTTATACTGTATATATACACATCCCTTTAGGCATGACCCACACTCCCCTACCATCAACACAGCTACGGACAGGCAAGATAGACACCTTTATGGTGAAACAAGTCCCGGGGAGCCAGGATTAGATGTTATTAACTTATCTTCATATTCACTATCACCCACAGAAATTGAGGTTTTGAGGCTCGGCTTAAGCTTTTGCCCCTTGCAACAGATTGACAAATTTACCCTTACTAAGGACTTGCATCTTTTTGCAAGAAACCTTACATACAAATACATTTTTGACACAGATCGAGGTAAAACCTTAACGAAAGAGGAAGATCTCTATAAGGGGTTCAAGGTACAGGATTTTAGAGCCTTAAAAATACTCATACAGCTGTTGGATGAAAATGAGAGTTCCGCAAACTTAGATGATTCCTCTAGTGAGGAGGAAGAGTGTGAAACACCTGACAATGTAGAACCAGTCAAATTTAAACCTAGGTCCCAAAAATTCCCTAACTTACAGACATGTCCAGCCATCTGGGCTTTCCTGAAACAAACGAAAAAACAATTAGAAAACCTACCATTTCCACGCCAATTGGATAATAACTTATCACAGGCACAACGTTTGGCCCTTGAAGAAATGATTCACAATGACCAGATAATTATCAAGCCATCTGACAAGGGAGGTAACGTAGTCGTTATGGATAAAGACGCCTATATTGAAATGTGTAACAAGATCTTGAGTAATCGGGAATGGTACCAACAGGTCCCATTCGAGAGGCTCATTGAGGCTAGAGCACAATATAGGGCAATTATTGCCCAGCAGGCCCTGATAGATAAAGACCTGATGGAGTACCTGGATGTTAAACATCCGGTTACACCCACATTCTATTCTATCCCGAAGGTCCATAAAAGTTTACAGAATCCACCTGGACGACCTATAGTGTCGGGGATCGGTAGCCACACTGAAACAGCTAGCAGATATGTTGACAGTTGCCTGCGCCCTCATGTGACGGCATTGCCGTCATATCTGAAGGACACATTGGACCTCTTAAAGGTAATTGAAGGATTGACAGTGCCTCCTGGAACGATCCTAGTTGCCATAGATATAGAGGCACTTTATTCCAGTATTCCACACAATAAGGGTGTAACATAACAACTTTTCTTAGAGAACAGGATCGAAATGATTGGAGGTTGTGCCAATTCATTGCGACGCTCCTTCAACACATTCTCACTACGAACATGTTCATGTTCAATGGTTCCACTTACCTCCAGGTACAGGTGGTAGCGATGGGGACATGTTGTGCCCCATCGTATGCCAACCTGTACCTGGGGGGGTGGGAACAGGAACTGTTCTCGGATGACTGCGCCTCGATACACCTCCGCCACATCTTATTGTGGCGGAGGTTTATCGATGACGTGCTGCTGGTCCGGACAGGATCCATTCAGGAACTATCAGAATTTATGACATTTATTTCTAATAATAACTTTAACCTCAAATTCACCTTTCAATTTGATACTACAAGTATTGCTTTCTTGGACCTACGTCTCTTCATTAGAGGCGATGGTTCCATTTATAGCAATTTATATAGGAAAGAAACAGCGGGGAATACCATCCTACACTACTCGAGTGCACATCCTCGCCCTTTGGTACGAAGCATACCGCACAGTCAATATCTAAGATTACGTAGAAATTGTGCAAGAGACGAGGATTTTTACCATGAAGCGAAGACTCTATATGAACAACTGATTGAAAGGGGATACAGCAAAAAGGTGTTAAAAAGAGCATTTCAAAGAGCAAATACACAAACACGCGAATCATTGATTTTCCGCACACACAAACCAAAAACACAATCCACCACTAAATTTGTCACTACTTTTAGTGCCCATCAAAATATTTTCTGTCAACTTATCAGCAGCAACTGGCACTTCTTATCAGAAGATCCAATTGTATCCAAATATGTAGTAAGCAGACCAGAAATAATCTATAGGAAGTCCCGATCAATCAGAGACAGTCTGGTTCATAGTCACTTTCCACCCGCCGCTCCCTCTCTTGGAGCGACGGGTGGAAAGGGAACATTTAAGTGTGGGGGATGCGACCAATGTCCATGGATAAGAGAGGGCACGGGTTGCCCCCTACCGAGAGGTGGGTACTATAAATCCAAAACATATGCAGATTGCAATACTATCAGGATAGTTTATCTCGCAATGTGCCTATGCGGCGCATTTTACATTGGCAAAACGAAACGCCCATTCGCCAAACGGATCCAGGATCACCTCTATTACCTTGACGCAGGATTATTATACACTCCAATTTGCAAGCATGTGGGCCTGCACCATAGTTATGATCCCAAATTTATATCATTTTTTGCATTAGAGGTGATCCCTGAATCCGACAGAGGAGGCGATTTTGACAAAAGGATCCTACAACTTGAGGCTAAATGGATCTTTGGTCAAAGAGCCACCTACCCACCAGGCCTGAACACTGCCCTATCATTTAAACCATTTTTATAACCAATATTTTTGTTCGGACTGCGTTTTTGGTACCTTGGACCCAGTAACACATCAACCAACTGGTTCTGGTTTGCGTCTCTGTTCTATGTAATTTCATATAGATCATGTACATATATGGCTTGTGGGCAGGAATTGTGTATCTGACTGGCCTCTGCCTTATTGTAGAACTTATCTCTGGTGGGCATGTCTTGGGGGGTTTGATTATATATTAGTGATATTGTATAGAACATAATCATGCCCCTTTTCTATTTCCCCTCCCCCCCTATCTCCCCTTCCTCCCCCTTCTTTTAATTTGAGGAAATATCACATCTCCTCTTAGTATCTTGTCCCCATATTCCCCTTTTTTGATTTGTTAAATTTTCCTCAACTTCCCCACCTCATTCCCTTCCTTTTTCCCTCCCCCTTTTTAACTTATGAATACTACAATATGGATATGTGACTGGATAGCATTACAATATCAATCATATTTAATGTATTACAAAATATACACAAATGCTGACTATGAATATGTATATGCACTGTGCGGATTATATGTTTTATATATGTAGCAGTGATATCTATATGTGTAATGGTATTGATGCCTATGTGGCCTGCATTGCACCTCACAGTGGGGGCTCTCCTGCTCGGCCGGCGGCGATCAGGAAATGAGTGCGATCGTTCGGGCGCCCCTGGTGGGAGGTTAGGGTCAATACATCTATCCCTCCCTCCCTCCCGCGCACGCATTGTTTGCGTGGTGTGCGCAACACAGGGGCTCTCGCCCCGGACGTGAAGTCAGGGGTCAGCCGACCCTTTACTTCCGGGGGGATCACGGAGACTTAAGGAGACGCACTCGGCGTCTCACTCAGCTAGCATCACGGACGGCGGCAGCCAGCATTACGGGTGGCAAGTGCAGGATATGACATCCTGAGGGTCACTAGCCACAAGCTTTCGATCTCTCACCATACCTAAGGTAATTAACAACATATTCTCCCTCATTATAATGAGATGGAAATACAAAAATAGATGGTGCCAGTCATGTTTGATTTATTGATGCCCTGTCCCCTTTCAATAATTGTTGATATAGTGCTGAGACAAGGCTCTAGACGTCATTCTCATTTATACGGGTGTAGTCTGCAATGTCTAGTGGGGATGTGCCCGCTGTTATCATAAGAGCGGACACATCCTAATGTATAAGCATATGGACACATTTGCTCAGTTATTTATTTGACTTCTAAACCTATCATGTAATCCTAGAGAAATACAATTTAGATGTATCTATCTGGGTGATTATTTCCTCTGAGATGTTTTAAAATGATATAAAAGGGTTCAAATGACCAAATAGGATATGGCGTCATGGGATCAATATGGCTAGTAAGGATTTATAGATAACAGTAGTGAGAACCCAAAATCAACAAAATTAATTTTATAAAGAAAGAGAGGGGAAAGAGGGATAAAGAAAAAGGGAAAAAAAAAAAAAAGAGAAAAGAAAAAAACAATGTCCCTCCCCCTGACAAAAAGATGGCAATAGAATCTGGCAGACAAAATCAACTGGCATTATCATTCTTTCCACACAGGACACATTTATCTACTAGGTTGGTCAGTACGTGATCCGACATCCCACTCTCCAACCCCATGCACTCTGAATGCCCTGGGGTAGTGATCGTGATCGGCTGTTAGTGGGCTGAGCCTTTTGGTGTGAGTCGGGCCTTGCAGGCCCCATTTTTAGGCATTGATAACCTATACTGGGTAAGCACTTTCATTAGTGTAAGAAATTGTATCTGAATGATGTAACTATGAAACAGTACCTAATATGAATTTATATAACCTAGAGAGACCAACAGAAGTAAGCGACGCCCTTGAAGAAGCAGGAAATCTGCGAAACATGTTGGCACATCGCATATTCAAGCATCTTTACCGGCAATATTCGGATCAATAATAATTAGTACTAAGTATCTCTAATGGACTGTTTGTAGCTCATGATTTTATTACACTTGATTATATGTGTTTTTGTATTCAATAAAATGTAATTTTATTCAAACTTCTAAAGTTTGTGCTTACCTTATTATACAGATGATTTTGTCCACTTAAAAACCCCAAACCATAGGAAGTAGCTCAGGCTCTCTCCTCTACATTTATACACATATACAGTATCTCACAAAAGTGAGTACACCCCTCACATTTTTGTAAATATTTTATTATATCTTTTCATGTGACAACACTGAAGAAATGACAATTTGGTACAATGTAAAGTAGTGAGCGTACAGCTTGTATAACAGTGTAAATTTGCTGTCCCCTCAAAATAACTCAACACACAGCCATTAATGACTAAACCGCTGGCAACAAAAGTGAATATACCCCTAAGTGAAAATGTCCAAACTGGGCCCAATTAGCCATTTTCCCTCCCCAGTGTCATGTGACTTGTTAGTCTTACAAGGTCTCAGGTGTGAATGGGGAGCAGGTGTGTTAAATTTGGTGTTATTGCTCTCACTCTCTCATACTGTTCACTAGAAATTCAACATGGCACCTCATGGCAAAGAACTCTCTGAGGATCTGAAAAAAAGAATTGTTGCTCTACATAAAGATGGCCTAGGCCAGTGATGGCAAACCTAGGCACCCCAGATGTTTTGGAACTACATTTCCCTTGATGCTCATGCACTCTGCAGTGTAGTTGGGCATCATGGGAAATGTAGTTCCAAAACATCTGGGGTGCCAAGGTTCGCCATCACTGGCCTAGGCTATAAGAAGATTGCCAAGACCCTGAAACTGAGCTGCAGCACAGTGGCCAAGACCATACAGCAGTTTAACAGGACAGGTTCCACTCAGAACAGGCCTTGCCATGGTCGACCAAAGAAGTTCAGTGCACATGCTCAGCATCACATCCAGAAATTGTCTTTGGGAAATGCTGCAAAGGTTGAAGGGGTGGGGGGTCAGCCTGTCAGTGCTCAGACCATACGCCACACGCTGCATCAAATTGGTCTGCATGGCTGTTGTCTCAGAAGGAAGCCACTTCTAAAGATGATGCACAAGAAAGCCCGCAAACAGTTTGCTGAAGACAAGCAGACTAAGAACATGGATTACTGGACCATGTCCTGTGGTCTGATGAGACTAAGATAAACTTATTTGGTTCAGATGGTGTCAAGCGTGTGTGGTGGTAACCAGGTGAGGAGTACAAAGACAAGTGTGTCTGGCCTACAGTCAAGCATGGTGGTGGGAGTGTCATGGTCTGGGGCTGCATGAGTGCTGCCGGCACTGGGGAGCTACAGTTAATTGAGAGAACCATGAATGCCTAAATGTACTGTGACATACTGAAGCAGAGCATGATCCCCTTCCCTCAGAGACTGGGCCACAGGGCAGTATCCCAACATAATAACGACCCCAAACACATCTCCAAGACGACCACTGCCTTGCTAAAGAAGCTGAGGGTAAAGGTGATGGATTGGCCAAGCATGTCTCCAGACCTAAACCCTATTGAGCATCTGTGGGGCATCCTCAAACGGAAGGTGGAGGAGCGCAAGGTCTCTAACGTCCACCAGCTCTGTGATGTTGTCATGGAGGAGTGGAAGAGTGTCAGGGCTGGGCTCAGCCCTTCGTTCTCTGAGCTGGCCGCTCAGATGTCGGCTAATTGCCAGCTTTTATCTCTCCACAGTTACTCAGCTGTTGATGATATCCTGCTCATCAGTTCTGCCTACTTAAGCCGTCCAGCCCAGAGGATCTCTGTCTTCACCTTAGTCAACACCACAGAGACGCTCTCCTGCATTCCTGTTAAAAGACTTGCTTGGCTGACATCCCTACTGGCTCCAGATCCTACTTGCTGTTTTACTATGCTCATCTCCAGCTCCCTGACATTTGGCTTGTTTGACTATCCGTTCTGGTTCCTGAACTCTGGCTATGTTTTGACTACGTTTGTTCTATTTACTTTTATTATTAAACAAGTTTGATTTAACTGTACTTCTGTCTCGGTCTGATTTCATAGTTTCTGACAAAGAGGACTCTAGTGGCAACCTGTGAAGCTCTGGTGAACTCCATGCCCATGAGGGTTAAAGCAGTGCTGGAAAATAATGGTGGCCACACAAAATATTGACACTTTGGGCCCAATTTGCACATTTTCACTTAGGGGTGTACTCACTTTTGTCGCCAGCGGTTTAGACATTAATGGCTGTGTGTTAAGTTATTTTAAGGGGACAGAAAATTTACACTGTTATACAAGCTGTACACTCACTACTTTACATTGTAGCAAAGTGTCATTTCTTCAGTGTTGTCACATGAAAAGATATAATAAAATATTTACAAAAATATGAGGGGTGTACTTACTTTTGTGAGATACTGTGTGTGTGTGTATATATCTAATGATATAAGTCATGTTGTTGTGAGAAGTACAGTATTTTACATTAGGATAAAAAAACTTTCTGTGTGCAGCAGCCCCCCCTCAGCCTGCCTAATACTTACCTGAGTCCAACTCGATCCAATGATGTTGCACAAGAGACTTGGCTGTCCAGGACTTTCCCTCCTCATTGGCTGAAACAACAGCAAAGCACCATTGGCTCCTGCTGCTGTCAATCAAAGTCAGTGAGCCAATGAGGAGAGAGAGGGGTTGGGGCGGGGCTGAGTCCTTTAGTGCACCCGTGTTTATTTTAACACCTTTACAACTTAATATATATAACATATATAGAGAGAGAGGGGAGAGAGAGAGAGAGGAGAGTGAGAGAGAGAGAGGGGGGTGAGAGAAAGAGAGGGCCGGGGAGAAAGAGGGCAGGGAAGAGAGAGAGAGGGGGCGGGGGAGAGATAGGGATGAAAGAGAGAGAGAGAGAGAGGGGTGGGAGCGAGTGGGGGGTGAAAGAGAGGGGTGAGAATGAGGGGGGTTTAGAGAGAGAAGGGAAGACAAGAGAGAGGGGTGTGTGTGAGGGAGAGGGGGAGTGTGTGAGAGCGGGGGTGAGTAAAAGAGAGGGGGCTGAGAAAGAGGGGAGGTGAGAGAGAGAGGGGGTGAGGGAGAGTAGGGAGAGAGGGGAGGCTGAGAGGAGCAGAGGGAGGATGAGAGATTGACCCCTATGCCTGTCTGCAGTCCCTACTGTGCTCCCCTGTCCCAATCCTAGTCTGCGGGTAGGTGACTGTGTGTGATACCCGGTACGTTCCATGACATTTTTGCTGGCCAGCAGCAGGCAGAGCCCATTCTCCTTCTGGGGGAAGATGGGGGTGCTCTGCTCCTCTCAGTGGATCCCTGGCTGCCTGTGCTTCCTTAATCCTCCTTGCGGTTGTAGGAGTCTAGGCTCTGGGAGGCACCGGGTCTGCTGCACCCACTGCTGTTTGGCTCTTCGGGGCTCAGAGAGGCCTCCCATGTGCTCGGTCCTAGCTGTCCTTGCTGCTCAGCTTCCCCACGGCTGCCTGCTCGCCATGTAGAGATGAGAAAAGAGCTATTATCCTTGCTGTCTGTACCTCAAGGACATTGCTGTTCACTACCCTGCTCCCACTGCCACCGAAAGAGGCTGGGGGCTGTGCCCCTTGGGACGTCTGGACCCTCTACATGTGTATGGGCCCCCCCCCCCACGATGATGGCCCTGACACTTGCAATATAGTTCATGTCGTCAATTTATGTTATATGAATAATATGAGCTGTAGAACTTTTGTAGGCAGTTCATTTCTTTTAGTAGGGGTTTTGTTCTGTGTGTATTTTCTGAGCCTTAGAAAAATGGTGAGCCACTTGACAAACATGCTTGTTAATTTTTGTGTCCACAAATAATACATGAGGTTGATTTACTAAAACTGGAGAGTGCAAAATCTGGTGCAGCTCTGCATAGAAACCAATCAGCTTCCCCGTTTTTTGTCAAAGATTAATTGAGCAAGCTGAAGTTAGAAGCTGACTACTATGCTCAGTTGCACCAGATTTTGTACTCTCCAGTTTTAGTAAATCTCCCCCAATGCATGGACTTCTCCCTATACAAGGATTCCTTTCTCGTCTATCTGGTCAAATAACATTTGTTAGTTTGTAAATATAGCCCAGTTCCAAAGTAATAAGAGATCCTCTTCCCAAGCTTCAGGTGTGTGTGCACACCAGAAACTCCATTGCTCAGAGAATTTGTTCTGTAAGCAAGCTTGTTGATCTAACAATCCTGGAGTTTCTTTCCCTTGGGCTGGTTAAATGTTAATAGGACTCTTGTCTCTTGGCCTGGTTAGAAATTTCTTATAGTCCAAAATTAAAAATGATAAAATATATTTATATTTTCTTCCATAAAAGTTCTGACATCATGGAGTGCACAACTTGACTGTATAGTGGCTCTCATAAATGTTTCTATCCTGTTTGTTAATCCTTGTGGAACTTCTGCAGTCAATGGTATCCTGATCTCCCGGACCTTCCTGTTTCCACTCTTACAAATATACAGGCCAGGGTGTCTCAATCCCCCACCTGGAGTATGTGGCATGGAAGTTTTGCATATCTTAACCTAAACTTCCATTGTAATTATTTGCATGCTTAAAGCCGCGTACACACGGCTGGAATTTCCGATGGAAAAAGTCCGATGGGAGCTTTTCATCGGATATTCCGACCATGTGTATGCCCCATCAGACTTTTCCCGTCGGAATTTCCGACGGAGTTAGATAGAGAGCAGGTTCTAAATTTTTCCGTCGGAATTCCGACGGAGTTTTGCCCGATGCAAAGTCCGGCTGTGTGTACGCGGCATTAGAGATTCATTATGCTACTATTTACATTACTTTTCTGCTCTTGCTGAAGGCAACAAAAGCACTGAATCCTTCTAGTTCTCATAAAAGGAAGCTGCACAGCAAAGAGTTGAACAACAGTCAAAATAATTGACTCATAAAAAGAAAAAAAATGTTCTCCTTGTCTCTATGCCAGGAAATTAGAAAAGGATTAGCTCCAACATTAGTAGCCTTGAATCTTTCTCACTCTCCCCTCACATTTCTATTGACCACTAGGGATGAGCCGAACACCCCCCGGTTCGGTTCGCACCAGAACCTGCGAACGGACCGAAAGTTCGCACGAACGTTATAACCCCATTGACGTCTATGGGACTCGAACGTTCGAAATCAAAAGTGCTCATTTTAAAGGCCAATTTGCATGGTATTGTCCTAAAAAGGGTTTGGGGACCCGGGTCCTACCCCAGGGGACATGTATCAATGCAAAAAAAACTTTTAAAAACGGCCGTTTTTTCGGGAGCAGTGATTTTAATAATGCTTAAAGTAAAAAAAAAAGTGAAATATTCCTTTAAATATCGTACCTGGGGGGTGTCTATAGTATGCCTGTAAAGTGGCGCGTGTTTCCCGTGTTTAGAACAGTCCCTGCACCAAATGTCATTTTTAAAGGAAAAAATCTCATTTAAAACTGCTTGCGGGTTTAATGTAATGTCCGGTCCTGGCAATATGGATGAAAATCAGTGAGACAAACCCCATGGGTACCCCCCAGTCCATTACCAGGCCCTTTGGGTCTTGTATGGATATTAAGGGGAACCCCGCACCCAAATTAAAATAAGGAAAGGTGTGGGGCCACCAGGCCCTATATACTCTGAACAGCAGTATACAGGCGGTGCAAACAAGACAGGGACTGTGGGTTTGTTGTTAAGTAGAATCTGTTTGTCATTTTGAAAGGGTATATTTTTAACGTGTTTAGCTCCAGCCAAAAAATCTTTTTTAAGCTTTTTGGAAAACATAGGGAAGGGTTATCACCCCTGTGACATTTGTTTTGCTGTCTTTCCTCCTCTTTAGAAGATTTCACCTCACTTTTTGTCCCAATGACAAATGCTTTTTGAGAATTTGGGTTTTTTCGTGGAACAAGGATTGGAAAGCAACAGTGGAAAAGAGAAATGTTTTTCCCATATTAACTCTTACAGGAAAGAATTTCCCTTCCTAGGGGTAGATTTCATCCCACTTCCTGTTGTCTCCTTCCGTTTGCAAGTAGGAGTCGTTTGTAAGTTAGATGTTTGAAAATAGGGGCCTGCCCTATATACTCAGCAGAAATTTGGGCCTTAGGTGTTGTTGTGGTCACAACACTGTAAGCCTTCACAGGGCCCTGCTGTGAAATATTAGATCAAGAATTGTAATTACATGCCCCTGTTGAATAGGGGCAGAAAAACTGGGCCTTTGGTGGTGGTGGTGGTGGTGCTGGTGCCACAACACTGTAAGTCCTCACTCGCTCTTGTTGGGTGCAGAAATGGGCCCTGCTGTGAAATATTCGATCAAGAATTGTAATTACATGCCTCTGTTGAACAGGGGCAGAAAAATTGGGCCTTTGGTGGTGGTGCTGGTGCCACAACACTGCAACCCCTCAGAGACACTCTAGTTGGAACGCAGGAACGAGCCCTGCTGCAAAGTATTGCATCAAAAATTGTAATTACACGCCCCTGTTAAACAGGGGCAGAAAAATTGGGCCTTAGGCACTGGTGCTGGTGCCACAACACTGCAACCCTTCACAGACACTCTAGTTGGAATGCAGGAACGAGCCCTGCTGCAAAGTATTGCATCAAAAATTATAATTACACGCCCCTGTTAAACAGGGGCAGAAAAATTGGGCCTTAGGCACTGGTGCTGGTGCCACAACACTGCAACCCCTCACAGACACTCCAGTTGGAACGCAGGAACGAGCCCTGCTGCAAATTATAACATCAAAAATTGTAATTACATGCCCCTGTTAAACAGGGGCAGAAAAATTGTGCCTTAGGCACTGGTGGTGACGCCCAGAACCAAAAATGTTCTTACAAGCTATCAGCGTGATGATTGAGGAGGAAGAGGATAATTACTCAGGGATAGTCACTCAGCATCAGCATAGGCAGTCTTTGAAGGGATCTGAGATTTCAAAAAAAAATATTCGGTTACATCAGCATCAGGTGCTTGGTAGCTGGTGGTGATCCAAGACTGATTCATTTTTATAAAGGTCAGTCGATCGACTGAGTCGGTGGACAGACGCACCCTGTGATCGGTTACCACGCCTCCAGCAGCACTGAATGTGCGTTCCGAAAGAACGCTGGATGCAGGACATGCTAGTAGCTCAATTGCATACTGTGCAAGCTCTGGCCAGTGATCCATCCTCAAGACCCAGTAACCCAGAGGATTTTCGGTGGGAAAGGTGTCCAAGTCTGATCTTGCCCCTAGGTATTCCTGCACCATGTAAAACAGACGCTTGCGATGGTTGCTGGAACCGATCATACCTTGGGGCTGCGGACCAAAAAATTGTCTGAACGCATCGGTCAGACGGCCACCTTCTCCACCGCTCCTTCTTTGACTGACCGAAGCCTCAGCAACACGTTGTCCAGAAACAGCAGTTTGTAACCTCCCAGTCTCTGGGAACGCGTTGCACAGACCTTTCTGCAAGGCCTCCCGAAGATGTTTCATCCTCTGCTCCCTCTGCGATGGCAAGATAAGGTCCGCAACCTTACCCTTGTTTTTTTTTTTTTTTTGTGTCACATCAGTCGACCATATTGAGAGGTGTAAATCAACTTTGCAGTTCATTTCCATATCTATCCCTCTCTCATTTGTCTCATCATCGTGACTCTTTGCCATATCAAAAAAAATTAAAAAATAATTAAAACCACCATGAATCCAGGCTAGTGGGCTTACTCAATCTCATCTAGGGTCACGCATATATGGTTAAAGTGTTAAATTCTTCTTCAACTACCCCTACCCACCCCCTACACCCTTTAACCCCTATTGCCCCCCCCCCCCAGCCCTCCCATTCCCCCTCTCCAGGGTCTAGTTTTCCATTAACCTCTCCTTTTTAGGCTATAGATTTGATCTCTTTGGCATAGCTCCATGTTTTTTTGAATTTTTTCCAGCGGTCCCACCTGCCCGAATTTTTACTCCTTAAATCCTCTAATCTACTCCCCAGTGTCTCCATATTGCAACTCTCCTCTATTGCATCAAACCACTCCCATACCTCAGGGCTTTCCCTCTTCTGCCAGTTCTTTGGGATCGTTCGTTTTGCCGCATTCAGGAGTTGTGGGACTAAGGACTGCTTATAGTTGTTTGGGTCCCTTAATCCCCCGAGAAACAAGACCTCCCAGGGGTCATCTGCCACCTCTATTTCTGTAATTTCCTTAATAAGAGCTAATATTTTACGCCAGAAGTTTTGGATTGTAGGACAGCTCCACCACATATGTCCCATTGTTCCAATGGCCTGGCAGCCTCGCCAGCAGGTAGCTGGCCCTTTTTGATATTTACTTATTATCTCAGGGGTCAGGTAGCTTCTACTGATGCATTTGTAATTCATTTCAGCCGTTCGGGAATCTATTTTTGAATTGGCGCTCATTTTGAAAATTCTTTTGATTGTATCTGTGTCCTTTTTAGTGCCTAAATCCTTCTCCCATTTAACTATGTATGGCGGTATCACCAATTTTTCTGAGGCCAACAAGATTTTATAGATCTGAGAGACTATATTTCTTGGCGCCTCCTTATCACACAATTTTTCAAAGTCTGTTAGCTGCCCTCCCGACCTGATTGGCTGCGGGAGCCTTTTCAAAAAATGATTTAATTGGAGATAACGCCATCCATCCAAGCCCCGTGTGATCCTCCCATGTGTAAGCTGGTGAAGTGACATAATTCTACCTTCGTTCATGACTTCTCTCAGTTGTGTTTTCCCCCAAAGTGCTTCCTTTCCTCCTATACTCTCCATTCCTGGTGTGAACAGTGTATTATCTATTAATGTGATCAAAGGTGAGTTATACTTTCCGTTTACTTTCTTGTAGACCCCGTCCCATATTTTGAAAACATTTCTAGTTATTATGTGTGTACTATTTGCCAGTGATCTAAAGTGTAGGGGGTTCCAAACAATGGTGCCTAATTGAGTTTTACTTAATTCTTCTTCTAATTTCACCCATTTTTTCCGTTTTTCTCTTGTCGCCCATTCTACAACCCTAGATAGAACTACGGCTTTGTAATACAACTGCACATCGGGGACAGCCAGGCCACCATCTAGTTTTCTTTGTTTTAACGTCTGTAGTGAGACTCTCGGTTTTTTATTTTTCCAAATGAAGGTCATGAGTATTTTCCTAAGCATCTTCAGATAGTACTGAGGCAGAGGGACTGGTAGCATCTGAAAAAGATACATAATCTTGGGCAATAAAACCATTTTAATGACGTTGATGAGACCGATCCAGGATAGGGCCTTGCAATAAAGTCTATTGCATTCTGATCTTACCAAGTCTAGTAGGGGCATATAGTTGGTGTTAAACGTCTTCTTGATTGAATTAGTTAGTTTAATGCCCAGATATTTTAGTTCTTTGGTCCATTTAAAACTAAATTCTTTTTTTAGGCTTTCTATCACTGACTTGCTTATATTTATATTTAATATTTCTGATTTATTCATATTTATTTGGAAATTGGATACCTCTCCATATTTCCTTATTGCTTTTAATAGGTTGGGCATCGTCGTGGTCGGGTCGGTTATAAAAAATAGCACGTCGTCCGCATATGCTGCGACTTTGTGCTCCTCCCCATCTACCACGACACCTCGGATATCAGGGTCTCTTCGAATTGAGGCTAAAAAGGGTTCCATGGCTAAGACAAAGAGAAGAGGAGACAGGGGGCACCCCTGTCTCGTGCCCCTCTCCATCTCAAAAGGTTGGGAAATAATGCCATTGATTTTAATTACCGCGGTTGGATGATGGTAGAGGGACTTTATCTTACGGATCATTTTAGGGCCCAGTCCCATAGCCTCCAGAGTCTGAAACATGAACCCCCAGTCTACCCTGTCGAAGGCCTTTTCGGCATCAATTGACAGGAGCAGTCCTGGGGGTCCACTCTCCTTCATTTTTCCGGTCAAGAGAAGGGTTCTGATCCCGTTATCCTTTCCCTCCCTATTAGGGACAAACCCCGCCTGATCTGGATCAACTAAAAGGTTCATGAATTCCTTCAATCTTTCTGCCAAGACTTTTGCGAAGATTTTTGTATCGTTATTCAGGAGGGAGATTGGGCGATAGCTTGAGCACAATGATTTGTCTTTCCCTTCTTTCAATATTGTTGTAATAGATGCTTTCAGTGCAACTCTGCTCATCTCAAATCTATCGCCCAGCCCGTTTAGGTAACGGCATAGCCTTGGTACTAAGATCTCTCTAAATGTTTTATAATAGAGTGTTGTTAGGCCGTCTGGGCCAGGGCTTTTCCCGAGGGCCATTCCCGCCAGAGCTTTATTTATTTCGCGTTTTTAGCTCAGATCTTTTAATGACCATCCGATGTTGTATCTCTTGGGGTCGCTGGTCATTAAATTTTTTATGTATTTGTTCTAATCCCGTAAGCTCATCAGTTAATTTTTTGATTTTTTCCTGTCTATTCTTTTTCCTCCTCGTACCCATTTCAATTAATACTCCTCTAACATAGGCTTTATGAGCCTCCCATAATATGGCCTCCGAAGTCTCTCCTGTATCATTAATCTCGAAGTAATTCTCTAGTTCTTGTCTAATTCTATTATACCCCTCGACATCACTTATCAGCTCCTCATTTAACCTCCATTGCCCCCTCACGGCTTGTTCTCTTCCGGACATCACTTCAATGGTCATAGGAGCATGATCTGAATAGGTTATGTTTCCTATCGTGGATCCCTTAACCCTATCGATTCCCCTATGCTCGATTAGGCCCCAATCAATCCGAGAGTAGGACCCGTGTACAGGGGAATAGAACGTATAATCTCTTTTATTTGGATGTTGGGCCCTCCAGATGTCCACTAGTTGCCAGTAGGAGAGCTTTTGCTTTATCTTCTTTAAGTAAGTACAGTCCTTCCCCTGGGGGCGGGCCGTACTGTCGATGCTCGGGTTAAGGCTAAAATTAAAGTCCCCCATCAAAATCAAGTGCTCTCTCATAAACTCCATTATTTTTCCCAAGATGTTTGCCAGGTACTTCGGCGGATTTTTATTAGGAGCATAGATATTAACTAACGTATATTTTTCCTCATTTAATCTACCTCTTAGGCACAAGTACCTTCCCTCTGGGTCTACTAGCCTTTCCTCCAGCACAAACCTTGTATTCTTTGCGAAGCCAATAGCTACTCCCCGTGACCTATTTGAGATAGTGTCTCCTTGAAACCAGACCGGGTATTCCCTTGAGAACAATCTAAGTCTCGATTGGAGTGAAATATGTGTCTCTTGAAGGAACACCACGTCTGGTCCCAATAATTTTAGCTCATTGAAGATATTTAATCTTTTCCTAGGTGTATTTAGACCTTTGACATTATAACTTGTGAATTTTATTGTTGCCATCGCCCTTTTTTAGAACCTCTTAGAATATCCCTTTTCCTTAGACCCTGGAGAGTTCCCCCTTTTCTTTGGGTTGAGATTGAGCCTAACCCTCTATTCCAAAAACACCCCCTCCCCTTCCCCCCAACTCCCCCCCTCCAATCCCTCCATCCCCCCCATCCCCCCCCCCCCTCTTTCCTCCCTCCCCTCTCCCCCCCACCCCCCACCCCCCCACTTGGTCCCTAACGAACCCTTGGACCAGTGAGGGTCACAAAAGTTGTGGCCCACCATTGGTCTCCTCCTCTGAAGGTGAAGTTTTAGGCGTGCCATCTCTAGATTTTGTATTGCCCTAGGAACAGCTATGTTGCCCTATATGACCTTTTGCTCCCTCTCCCCTCCAACCCCTCCCGCCGAGGATCTCCCTTAACTCATGCTCAGTTCAATCCAACGTTCCATGGACCAGTCCAATGTTGGAGGCACCTGCAGCCCCAATTTCTCGCAGAACTCTTCTAATTCTCCTGGATATCTAAGGATTGTGGTTCTCCCATCTCTCGTGCCCACCAGGCAGGCTGGGAATCCCCATGTATATTTAATATTTTGGTTCACCATATGCTCCAGTAGGGGTTTTAGGTGTCGTCTTCTTGCCAGTGTGCCTTTGGCTAGGTCAGCAAAGACTTGAACTCTTGCCTCCTCAAACTGCAGTGGGGCATGGCCCTTGATTTTGAACCAGATGTTTTCCTTGTCTTCATAGAATCTGAACCTCACGATTACATCTCGGCTTCTTTCAGTCCGTCTGGTGTCTAACCTGCCTACCCGGTGCACACGCTCGATTTTTGGGAAGTCTTCTCTTCCCAGCCCCAGGAGTGGGCTAAAGATAGTCGCCACCGTCTGCCTTAGATCTTCACCCCTATTTTCTGGAATCCCTCTGAGTCTCAGATTTTGTCTGCGGTCCCTGTTTTCCTGATCTTCCAGCCTATAGCAGGCTTTTATCTGATTTTGTTGAATTGTTTTAAGTTGTTCTTTTAGTCCGGAGATCTCCCGCCCTTGCCTATCAAGCTTATCCTCAGCCTCTTCCACTCTTGCCAGTAGGTTGCCTAAATCAGACCTCAGCAGAGTGATCTCCGCCTTGATTGATGACTCAAGCGCTTTGAGCATTTCTGCTAGGTCTCCTTTCGAGAGTAGTTGTAAATCATGACTATATTCATAGCTTCTAGATGCTTCCAGCGTGTTATCAGTTAATGGCTCCTCTCTGGAATGGTCTGGGGTCAGGTCCTCCCTCTCGCCGCGTCCCTTCTTCTTTTTGTCAGCCAAACTTGCCTTATGCGACTCTAGATGGGAACTCGCCGGGCTCTCCCCTTTAACCATGTATTGCTTGATTGTACTAGCGGGATTACTCCCAGCTAGGTTATCTTTTGGGGTTTTCGGTGGGCCCCCCTTCCCAGCTTTAGATGAGCTGAGACTCATATTTCTCTTGTCAATATCCAGACCTACTTAGTTTGATCACTGTGACCGAAGCTAACCATGTCCGGTAAGTCTCCGGGTTTCCTCTTTTAGGGAACCAGTAAAGTTGGGTTCAAAGTGCAAGTGCTGATATGGTGGTGGGGTAGGATTGAATCAGTGAATGAGCCTTTGTACTAATATAGAGGGTTCCTGGATATATTTTCCACTAGACTATGCCCGCCTCATAAGTACTGAGACTTTAGAATACAGACTCGGAGATGACACAGTCCTGCTATAGGCATTAGTATGCTTCCAATATAGAGAGACAGAAAAACAAAAATGACAGTCCACTGCTCCGCCCCAGTGTCTCAACTACTCCACCACAGCCCCCGTTGACAATGTTACACTTTATGTTAGATTTAGGTATAGTTATGAAGAGGAGATTGTGCGGTATGGTACTAAAAGACCTATTTTCCCTCCAGCCAGTTACCGTGTTAGTGGGCCTTGCAAATGTTTCTTACAAGATAGCTGCGGGCTTAGTTCTCCAAACTTATCTCTAAAGCATTCTTACCTTTGGCGTTGTTAGATTTAATTATCTCTTACCACCACCATACATGACTATCTGCCACCACTCCAGATTATCAAGCAAGGCTCAGCTGTTTCCTTATCGCTCCCGGCTATGAGGCTCCTATCTTCTGACGTCTGCTTCCTGCAGCGTCTGTGTCAATGCTTGGTTCAATGCTGGTGTTGCATGCAGGGAGGGGGGGGCGGGGGAGGAGAGCGGGCTGGCAGCGGAGACTGCCGCTTCGTCCGTCCTCTCCCTTCCTCCAGCGGGAGCCCACAGGCTATCAGCACGCCGTTCCCCTAAACGCTGCACCCGTGGCTCTCCGCTCAACTGCCTCGTCCGGTCATCCCGCTCTGTGTAGGGGAGAGGAGGTCCGCCGGCAACCTTACCCTTGTAACGTGGATCAAGGAGGGTTGCCAGCCAGTATTGGTCCTTCTCCTTGATACCACGAATACGAGGATCCTTCCGCAGGCTTTGCAGGATCAGGGAGGCCATGCAGCGTAGGTTTGCTGAGGCATTCGGTCCGGAGTCCTCTGGGTCACTAAGGACGACATGGTCCGCAGCCACCTCCTCCCAGCCATGTACAAGTCCATGTGTTTCTTGGGACTGATCCCTTAAAGACTGCTGCTGATGCTGAGTGCCAGGCTCCACCTCCATACTGACACAATCTTCCTCCTCCTCCTCCTCCTCTTCCTGTGTGATCGGTGGGCACGCAGGAAAACTGTCTGGATAAAGGGGGCCTTGAGAGCTAAGGAAGTCCTCCTCTTCCTGCCTCTGTTCTGCCTCAAGTGCCCTGTCAATTATTCCATGCAGTGTGTGCTCCAACAGGTGGACAAGGGGGGACAGTGTCACTGATGCATGCACTGTCACTGCTCACCATCCTTGTGGCCTCCTCAAATGGTGACAGGACAGTGCATGCATCCCTGATCATGGCCCACTGGCGTGGGGAAAAAAAACCAAGCTCCCCTGACCCTGTCCTGGTGCCATAGACGCACAGGTACTCATTGATGGCCCTCTGCTGCGTGTGCAGCCGCTGCAGCGTGGCCAACGTTGAGTTCCACCTGGTGGGCATGTCACAGATTAGGCGGTTCTTGGGCAGGTTAAACTCCTTTTGGAGGTCCGTCAGCCGAGCACTGGCATTATATGACCGGCGGAAATGCACACAGACTTTCCTAGCCTGCCTCAGGACATCCTGTAAGCCCGGGTACCTGCCCAAGAACCGCTGCACCACCAAGTTAAGGATGTGAGCCAAACAGGGCACATGGGTCATTTGTCCCTGTCGGAGGGCAGAGAGGAGGTTGGTGCTATTGTCGCAAATCACCATTCCTGCCTTAAGTTGGCGGGGCGTCAACAACCTCTGAACCTGCCCCTGCAGAGCTGACAGAACCTCTGCCCCAGTGTGACTCCTGTCCCCCAAGCACACCAGCTCAAGCACCGCATGGCATCTTTTGGCCTGCGTAATTGCGTAGCCCCTTGAACGGCTACGGAGCACTGCTGGTTCCGAGGACAAAGGACACAGGAAGAGGCCATGGAGCAAGAAGAAGAGGAGGGGGTGGAGGAGAGAGGTGTGTCACAATCATTAGCATTTTGGAGGCGTGGTGGCGGAACAACCTCCAACACTACTGCACCTTGTCCTGCATCCTTCCCAGCTGCCAGCAGAGTCACCCAATGCGCCGTGAAACTTAGGTAGCGTCCCTGTCCATGCCTGCTGGACCATGAGTCAGCGGTAATATGCACCTTACCGCTGACCGCCCTGTCCAGCGAGGCATGGACATTGCCTTCCACATGCCGGTAGAGAGCCGGAATCGCCTTCCGTGAGAAAAAGTGGCGTTTGGGTACCTGCCACTGAGGAACCGCATATTCCACAAACTCACGGAAGGGGGCAGAGTCTACTAACTGAAAAGGCAGCAGTTGAAGTGCTAGCAATTTTGCCAAGCTAGCATTCAACCGCTGGGCATGTGGATGGCTGGGAGCAAACTTCTTTCGGCGGTGCAGCAGCTGGGGCAGGGAAATTTGCCTCGTACAATCTGACGTCGGTGTACCAAAAGCAGATTGCCCACAAGTACTTGGCTGTGACACACCTAATTCTACACCTTCATTCCTCTCAGCGCAGGTCTCAGAGAGGACTGAAGGTCTAGTGGGGTTGGAAATCTCAGCTGAGAGCAAGGAGAGGTCCTCTTTGTTCTTTGGTGTGGGTCTTTTAGATACGCTTGCCAACGAACTGCATGGCAGGTCAACATATGTCTGGTCAAGCATGTGGTACCCAAGTGGGAGATGCTATGGCCACGCGAGATACGCTTGAGACATATGTTGCAAATAGCAGCGGTGCGATCTGATGCACTCGTCTCAAAAAAGGCCCACACCAAAGAACTTTTTGAATAACGCGCAGAGACTGCAGTGCCCTGCACATGTGGAGCTTTGGAGTGTGATGCAGTCAATGTGCTGCCCTTAGGCTGGCCCCTGGAGGGCATCCTGCCTCGTTGGTGATGTGCCGCCTCCTCCTCCTCCTCCTCCTCCTCCACCTCTCTCCTATCAGGCACCCACATTGAGTCAGTGACCTCATCATCCCCTCCCTCCTCATCACTGGAGCAAACCTGGCAGTATGCTGCAGCAGGGGGAGCATGACTGCCAGATTGCTGTCCTTCTTGGGCACCCCCTCTGTCCGTGCTCATGTTACTGCCTTCATTGAGCTCAGTATCATCATCAGAGCCTTCCAAATGCTGGGCATCCTCCTGGAGCATGTACCCAACACTGTGGTCAAACAGTTCGAGGGACACCTCAGAAGGACATGGTGGGGCTAGGGAAGGAATCACTGATGACATTTAGCCGAGGAAGAGGCCGCTGCTTTGCCAGACAAAGTACCCTGGGCATGGGTGAGAGAGGACGAGGAGGATGAGGATGGCTTGGTCATCCACTCGACCAAGTCTTCCGCATGTTGCGGCTCAACACGGCCAGCTGCCGAAAAAAAGGCCAAGCATGTCCCACGGTCACGTGCTGATGAGGATGCACCATCTCCACGACCAGCACTAGACACAGAGCCTGCTTGCCCTCTCTTATTGGCTTGTGCCTCTACTTCTTGGCCTTCCAGACATACTAATGGCCTGTAGCTGCAGTAAGCTGGGATATATATATATATATATATATATATATATATATATATATATATATATGTACTGATACTGCAGCTAGCAAAATCAACTGCCTGCCTGTAGTATGAGAACACCACCAACCTTCTACAGGTAACTTTAGCTGAACACTGTGCAGAGCTCGCAAAAAACTAACTTGTAGCTTTTTTAGCTGCCTGCGGTAGTGATAGGATCAGGAAAACACCACCAACCTTCTACAGGTAGCTTTAGCTAAACACTGTGCAGAGCTCGCAAAAAACTAACTTGTAGCTTTTTTAGCTGCCTACGGTAGTGATAGGATCAGGAAAACACCACCAACCTTCTACAGGTAGCTTTAGGTGAACACTGTGCAGAGCTCGCAAAAAAATAATTTGTAGGTTTAGCTGAACACTGTGAGGTGGACGCACCACACTAACTTGTAGTTTTAGCTGAACACTGTGAGCAGGACGCACGGCACTAACTTATAGTTTTAGCTAAACACTGTGAGCAGGACGCACTGCACTAACTTGTAGTTTTAACTGAACACTGTGAGCAGGACGCACAGCACTAACTTGTAGTTTTAGCTGAACACTGTGAGCAGGACGCACAGCACTAACTTGTAGTTTTAGCTGAACACTGTGAGCAGGACGCACAGCACTAACTTGTAGTTTTAGCTGAACACTGTGAGCAGGACGCACAGCACTAACTTGTAGCTTTAGATGAACACTGTGCAGAGGTCTCACTACACCAACTTGTAGTTTTAGCTGAACACTGTGAGCAAGTTGCACAGCACTAACTTATAGTTTTAGCTAAACACTGTGAGCAGGACGCACTGCACTAACTTGTAGCTTGAGATGAACACTGTGCAGAGGTCTCACTACACCAACTTGTAGTTTTAGCTGAACACTGTGAGCAGGACGCACTGCACTAACTTGTAGTTTTAGCTGAACACTGTGAGCAGGACGCACAGCACTAACTTGTAGTTTTAGCTGAACACTGTGAGCAGGACGCACAGCACTAACTTGTAGTTTTAGCTGAACACTGTGAGCAGGATGCACTGCACTAACTTGTAGCTTTAGATGAACACTGTGCAGAGGTCTCACTACACCAACTTGTAGTTTTAGCTGAACACTGTGAGCAAGACGCACAGCACTAACTTATAGTTTTAGCTAAACACTGTGAGCAGGACACACTGCACTAACTTGTAGCTTGAGATGAACACTGTGCAGAGGTCTCACTACACCAACTTGTAGTTTTAGCTGAACACTGTGAGCAGGACGCACAGCACTAACTTGTAGTTTTAGCTGAACACTGTGAGCAGGACACACTGCACTAACTTGTAGCTTTAGATGAACACTGTGCAGAGGTCTCACTACACCAACTTGTAGTTTTAGCTGAACACTGTGAGCAGGACGCACAGCACTAACTTATAGTTTTAGCTAAACACTGTGAGCAGGACGCACTGCACCAACTTGTAGGTTTAGCTGAACACTGTGAGCAGGACGCACAGCACTAACTTGTATTTTTAGCTGAACACTGTGAGCAGGACGCACAGCACTAACTTGTAGTTTTAGCTGAACACTGTGAGCAGGACGCACTGTACTAACTTGTAGCTTTAGATGAACACTGTGCAGAGGTCTCACTACACCAACTTGTAGGTTTAGCTGAACACTGTGAGCAGGAAGCACAGCACTAACTTGTAGTTTTAGCTTAACACTGTGAGCAGGACGCACAGCACTAACTTATAGTTTTAGCTAAACACTGTGAGCAGGACGCACTGCACTAACTTGTAGCTTAAGATGAACACTGTGCAGAGGTCTCACTACACCAACTTGTAGTTTTAGCTGAACACTGTGAGCAGGAGGCACTGCACTAACTGTAAATAGTCTAGCTGCCTGACTGTGGTACTAATAGGATCAAAAGAACACCAGCAATTTTCTTCAGGTAGCTGTAAATACTGTAACAAGACAAGCCTGCCTGTCAGTAAGAAGATAACAGGAACGGATCTAGATAAACTGAATACAGTGTATATATATATATATATATATATATATATATGCAACACCTGGGATGCATATATATACACAATACACTGTAAGTGCAGCTGAACAGACTGACTGTTCTGCCTAATCTACCTAACCCAAATCAAATGTCACTGTCTGTCTCTCTCTCTCTCTCTCTCAATGAATGCCGGAACACACACTACACAGGGCCGCCGTGCAGGCGGCCTTATATAGTGTGGGGCGTGTACTAAATCCCCTGAGCCATAATTGGCCAAAGCCTCCTTGGCTTTGGCCAATTACGGCTATATGTTCAGACGGCGCTGTGATTGGCCAAGCATGCGGGTCATAGTGCATGCTTGGCCAATCATCAGCCAGCAATGCACTGCGATGCCGCAGTGAATTATGGGCCGTGACGCGCCACACGAATTTGGCGCGAATGGCCCATATCGTTTGCAATTCGGCGAACGGGCGAACAGACGATGTTCGAGTCGAACATGGGTTCGACTCGAACACGAAGCTCATCCCTATTGACCACACTGACTAGTAGGAATGTGGAATATGTCTATATTTGCTCCAAGTCAGTAAAAGCCAGGCAACAAACATTTTCAGGAGAAATCAACGATGGTAAAGGCAGCATCCATGTTTTGCTTGTGATGGGTCTTCTTTAATCTTTACCTTAACCTTTAACTTGTATTTTAAATGCACAAAATATAATTGAATATTCATTCTAAATTCCCTAAAGTGTGGTCAGGACAGTTTGGGTCTTTCCTAAGGTCAGCTATGCAATTCCCCCAACCTCCTTCTTCCTCCACCCCTCCCTCCCCCCTCTTTCCTTTCTCTTCTTTTTCTCTGTTTCTTCTGTTTCCTTCCTTTTGATGCCAAAGCTGGACACATGACTGCCCTCTGTCCCTCTATTTTTGTGTGACCCTAAGTCCCCGGACCTAAGGAACTTTTGTTCAAGTGAAAAGAACTCACCGCTCCAGGTGTAACTGATATGCCCATTGGAACACACACCTGAGTGCTAGCCCCTGCTCGCCTCCGTGGTAAATCGTCAAAATAAGAAATGGCTGCACCTCACGTGGGCTCCAAGTAAAGTTTATTAGAATATCAAAATGACACCAGAGTACACCAGCAGTGGTCAAGGTAGATGTGTTACACACAACAAAAATGTGCTTATTCATTGTAAGGAAGGATGCAGGTGGAAGAGTGTATGGTTTTTTTTTTCCCCCTGTTGCCTTGGTGATCTGTGTCCACCGAGCAGGAAGCAGGCGGTGCTGTTTTGTGAGAGGGCGGGACCTTTGGGTGGTCCCCCGCTGTTGGCAGGCCTTTATTGGTCAACGCGCGGGTGATGTGCACATTGCTCCTGTAACAACACTGATTGGTCGTGAGTCTTATGAGGCTCCAACTGCGATGCGGTCGGCTGGTAATCATGCCATGTCTGCTTATGAGCGGTGTATCCGCACATGCGTGATGTGTCAATTACGGTGCAATGGCGCCAGATTTGATATACAGACTTGTGGGCATGATTGCGCCTCTCAGCACGCCTGCAGGTAGGTACTGCCTACCACTGCCCCCGCCCCCCCACCTTATTTAGGGCACTACAGGGTGGTAGTTGGAGAGGAGTCATTTGGTCTGGTTTAGGCCCAGGGCGATGATATGCTTGTGCCCCTCTCCTGCCATCCCTTATTGTACCTTCATATCTGGACACACCTAAACATTTTGGTTAAGTACTCTATATGGGAATTTACTTCTGTGATATGGATGATTAACTGTACTAGGGCTTGTGTAGGACTGTGGGCAATAACCCTGTTCACTGTAGGAAACCATATGCAGTAAGGTTGGTCTGAATATGTGTGACTCTCAAATTGGGTAGTAGAGGTGTAGTTTGTAACTTAACAGGGTCCCACATTAGACTATCCTCCTGTCCTATTAATCCTTGTCCTTTTATTTTGCTTAGTCCCACCAGTCACACTCGATATCATTATCATTATGTCTGTGTGATATCTTTTGTAGATGCACACTCACTTGCAACTGTGAATGAGATTTTTAGTATCCCCAAAGAAATATATGTGGACTACTCCAGGTGACCAGAGGGTGGCAGTGGCTGGATGTAGGATGACCATTTGCTGTGACTTTGTTTGTACTCTTGTTTGTGAACTCTGAGGTATGTGGCAACAATCTATTGAGCCAATACACTTACCGTTGAATTGAGACTGGAATTGATGGTTATAATAGCTCTTGTTTTAGTGCATGGCTACAATATATCTTCCTGAAGAAGCGGCCCATGACCCGTGAAACGCACCTGTGTCGAAGCTACGGCGAGCTACTCATTCCCTGACTGCAGTGGGGTTTATGGGCATCTATACTAAGAGGAGCATGAGAATTTGTGTTGTTTTTTTCTTTTTTGTGGGATATTTGTATATGTTTTTTGTTTATGTAGCGCCCACCTGTTTAGGTGAGTGCTATAGTAGAGATTTAGGTGTAGATATAGGCCAAAATAGCCAGTGTTTTACCCTGCGGTGTAAGCTGGTGAGTTTGATTGGCATGGGAGGTTTACTAGAGTAGAGGAGGGTGTGACCCCTTGCACTTTGCTTGAGCAGTTTCCTCTATTTTTCCATGTCTTGATTTGGAGGATGGAAGGAATACAAGTTAGAGTGACAGGTAGTATAGGAAGACCCCTCTGGACCAATCATTAATTTGTTTGGGCAGAGGCGGGACACTCTGTATAAGGTTTGGTCACATGCTTCCGGAGGGTGGTTGGAGTTAGTTCATCTGTTGGAGGATGTAGAGTACAGGAGGATTCGTGGGTGCTCTCCCCTTCGGGGAAGAGGGACATGCTTTCTGGGCTTCTATGCTCAGGGAAGTTGGAGAGATCCAGGTGGAGGATGCGGGTACCGATACAGCTTTAGTGCTCTCCCCTGTGGGGAAGAGGGAAGCAAGATATGCAGATGAAAGAGAGTACTGCAGGAAATTCTTCTAAACGGTTGCTGTTACTGACACATCAGGACTGGGAGAGGATCTTCTATGTGCGGCATGGATGATCACTCGGCAACACGGGTTACACATGTGAGTGTAACCCAGGGGAACAGTACTTCTGAAAGACTTTATAGGGATTAGTGTGCGGGTTCAGGAGAACAGAGCTGGGCCTTAGAGAACTAATACCCTGGGGGAATCCTGAAAGTCATCTTCTGAACTTTATTCAGAGTATCGTTCATGGAGTTAGAATCAGAAGGACTGTACAGTCAGGAAGTGGTGGCTAACAGGAGGAAGGAGCGATGCATTACATAATGAGAATTCATGCCAGATAGAAGCTTTACTAACGAAGGTTTTGTTTATTCTGGATTCAAAGCTGTATTTCTCATCACTCGAAACCACTGGAAGTTATTCAGAGTGACTTTCCGGTGCAATGCAGCATTTAACATGGAACCGCAATAAAGATGTACATAGTTCAACTGTTTAATGACTGTCTGCGTGTCATATCTTTGGAGGGAATGGGGGTAATGGAAGGCACTTCAGGGAAGAACGAACTTTTAGCCGCTCCTACAGGAGTAGGGCGCTTCATTTATATATTTTAAACTTTGTATAATATATTTTTTGATATTTTAACAATTTGGTATGTTTAAAGTCCTTCTATTTAGGGTTATTTTTGTAGCTCAAATGGCAGTGGAGCCTATTGGAATGTGTATTATGGTGTGTCTAGGGATGAAACAAATTCATTGTATTTTACATACATCAAGTCACTTTATTCACAAAAAATGCATTTTGTGGCCTTAACTGGCCACTTCCTCAGTTTAAGGCAGTGTTCCTCAAACTGTGTGCCACAGCACACTAGTGTTCTGCAGGAAAATTGCAGGTGTGCCATGGGAAATAACATCAGTGGCGTTGGGAGTGGGGGCTGACCCGGGCTATAGCTCAGAGTGGGCCCCCAAAAGCCCAGAGTCTCGTCGTGCTCGTTTTACATTATTGTCCCTGAGTCCAGGGCAGCAGGCCGATCCTCCACTGGCCTCTACTGAGGCTGCCGCACTGGTTGCTATGATGGCACTTTCTGGATGTACAGGAATAGGCTTCACAGTAGTGTGCCTGTGTTAGTCATGTAGTCAGCAAAGAAAGCAACTGATTCTAGCAAGCTTTAGCTATTGAAGGTTCCTAGTTCCAATAAGAGTAAAGCATGGTTGTGCACTGATTCTTCAAGTATAAACGATAATGACGCAGAGGGTAGCACGGTGGAAGACTGGATTGGTGGACAGGGGACAGTTTTTCCCCGAGGTCAGTACTAATGAGATATGTTGGGCTAGAGGACCTCCAATCAGCACCTTCAGTTAGTGACCCATGTTGGACAATATAAATATTAGACATGTGCGTTTCGTTCTGAATTAAATTTTTTGTTATTCTGAGATTCAGATATATCCGAATACCCAAATTACAATATAAACAAATTTTACTGAATGCTCTGAATAACGTAATAAAATTCATCTGAATTTTGGAAATTTGTACTGAAATTCTATTTGAATTTTTATTTTACATTGAAATCCAGTCAAATTCTAACTATACATTTTGCTGAAATCAAATACTGTGCATGTTATTAGAGTACCATTTTGAAATAATGCCGTTTTTGATAAGCCAAAGGTAGTGTAAATTGTCAATGTAATCATTTGATCATTTTGATTGTTCACTTTGTTGCATTCGAATCGAAAACAATATAACATTTTCGTTTAGACCGACTCAAAAATGTATCAATTTGATCATTTCGAATCTAAAAAATCTGAAAATTTGAAGAAAATTAGAAAATTCCGAATACGAATTCCGAATATGAATTAAACTAATCAACCAAACTTAACTGAACGAAATAACTAGATTAACAAATCAAAATGAAACACATTTCTTCATCATGCACATGTCTAATAAATATATAAAGTGCAGCGCAAATTAAAAAAAAAAACATTTCCAAATTTCAAATGCAAGCGTAACTAAAAAAATAATAAGTGAAAAAGTCAATAAGAAAATTGTGAGCCCAATAAAATGCAATCATCAAATCAATGTCCTACAAGTGTAATGCAACTCCTCTTCTTATATCGCCCAGTGCCACAACAAAAGCAAATTGTGCTCTCCACACCAATTGTTATGAAGCTACTTACCAAATATGTATGATCATAAGTTATAATGGTGATAGAAGCGCACCCTTAAGGGCTACTGGCTCCACTGTTAAAGGCAGATCAGTACAAGCGCCACTCAACCTTCACATCAATGTCTGCAGGGAAGATATCACCCCATTTCCAGAGTATGATGAAAGAGGAAAGCGAACTCCATTGTATAATACCGTTATGGCATAAACTTATTGAAATCAAAATGCACATCACATAAAATCTCTTGTATGACAGCATCTAAAGATCGCAAGTTCTCCTGTCACAAACACCACTCGGTCCAATCACCGATCATATGCACGATGACGTCACGTCCTGTGGTTTTGCGCAACGCATTTAGCTGAAGACAGCATCATCAAGGGGACTTGTCGGACATGTTCCATTGCGCAATTAACTTATAAAGGGAAGGCAGGTTGGACATTATACAGCTATCTGCTCCCAGTTTAGACCTGCCATCACAGCATTAGACTGTATGCCAAAAGCCACAATGGAAGCTCATAGTGAAGATGTGAAAACCCACTGCTCATCATGTCCACCAAGAAATATGGCTCCATGGCACACTTTGCATGGTACACATTCAGCCTATAGAAATCTACAAAGAAAGTATAGTTGGTTTGTAGGCAGATGCAGTCTATTTTCTCTAATGTAGGGGGCGCTCAACTGCAGCGGCATTGCAGTTGGATGGGAAGTCAAGAGGAACTTGATTCCTCTGTGGTTTTCTGGGTCACTGGGGAAGCTATATAATTGGATGCTGCCGCCCCCATTCTTATGGCAGCTATCTTGGGTCAGGCAGAGCCTGTTTAGGGCCCTGACTCCCAGGCTAGGTGGGCTTTTTGCATGTGGGCAGTGTAGGGACAGGTCTCCCATCTGACAGGGACAGTGATTAGTGGCAGGGAGAGGTTCCATATGAGTAGGGAAAGGATAGGGACGCGCCAACCTTCCTAGAAACCTCCCCATTTAGGTATAGACCGGCCAGGCCGCATTCCACCCTTCAAGACATATGCTTCTAGCACATCTGAGACCCGTTTTGCTGCACACTGCTGTTATAGACTGTGAATATTCCCAGTCGGGTGCCTTCCCACTGGGTCTGTTGTGAATTACTGGATTCTACATTAATACCAGTTCAGTTCTCTGCAACTGGACTCTGAGCATTTACTACCGCCAAACCATGCTGCACCTCCCCACAGGTTGTCTAACTTCCCCTACTACTGGACAATGGTTCCCAATCTTCCCCTCAGCAGACTGTGGTTCTGTCTAATGCAAAATATTTTTCCCTTACTTGCCAATCTGGCAAAATTGGCAAGAGGGAAGTATGCAAACCCCATTCAAAAAAAACACCAGATCCTAAAACACATCTGTATTTTTCTTTTTTGGAAAATTATTTTTTATTGAATTTGATGTTTAATGGTATACAAACATGCTTGTTAATTTTTGTGTCCACAAATAACACATGAGGTTGATTTACTAAAACTGAAGAGTGCAAAATCTGGTGCAGCTCTGCATAGAAACCAATCAGCTTCCTCCTTTTTGTCAAAGATTAATTGAGCAAGCTGACTACTATGCACAGTTGCACCAGATTTTGTACTCTCCTGGTCAAATAACATTTGTTAGTTTTTAAATATAGCTCAGTTCCAAATTAATAAGAGATCCTCTTCCCAAGCTTCAGGTGTGTGTGCATACCAGAAACTCCATTGCTCAGAGAATTTGTTCTGTAAGCAAGCTTGTTGATCTAACAATCCTGGAGTTTCTTTCCCTTGGGCTGGTTAAATGTTAATAGGACTCTTGTCTCTTGGCCTGGTTAGAAATCTCTTATAGTCCAAAATTTAAAATGATAAAATATATTTATATTTTTTTCCATAAAAGTTCTGACAACATGGAGTGCACAACTTGACTGTATAGTGGCTCTCATAAATGTTTCTATCCTGTTTGTTAATCCTTGTGGAACTTCTGCAGTCATTGGTATCCTGATCTCCCGGACCTTCCTGTTTACACTCTTACAAATATACAGGCCAGGGTGTCTCAATCCCCCACCTGGAGTATGTGGCATGGAAGTTTTGCATATCTTAACACAAATATCCATTGTAATTATTTGCATGATTAATGCCACGTACACACGGCCGGAATTTCCGATGGAAAAAGTCCAATGGGAGCTTTTCATCGGATATTCCGACCGCGCGTATGCCCCATCAGACTTTTCCCTTCGGAATTTCTAATGAAGTTAGATAGAGAGCAGATTCTAAATTTTTCCGTCGGAATTCCAACAAAGTTTTGCCCGATGCAAAGTCCGGCCGTGTGTACGCAGCATAAGAGATTAATTATGCTATTATTTACATTACAACAAGTTGTCCCAAACAGAGGGGGACCAAAAAAGAAAAGCGGGGCTCAGGGGAAGGCACACTCAGTATGTAGTCAATATAAAATGCGTATTTATTGGTACAAAATAGATATACATGAAGATATGTGCACAAGCATGATCAAAAAGAGTATAGTGATACTGCCCTTATAAAATTGATCAAAAAACTGTTTTGATCAAATACAAACCAAACACAGACTAGGGAAACATAAAACATGTATGGGTAGACAGAAACAAGACAGATGCGTCCGGACGTCTTGGCTATTGATGTCTACACAAACCACCTGGGGGGAATTTGTGCAGCAACTGCAGATGTGTGAGCCGGCTAGCCCCCACGGGGGATGACAGCGGGCGTGACGTCCGGGCGCAGTGACGTCACGCCCGCTGTCATCCCCCGTGGGGGCTAGCCGGCTCACACATCGAGGGAGTATCCCGCTCCAGAGTCTGGAGCAGCCGTGTGTAGGACGATAGGTGTACCTGCGTGAATGGTCACAGCCATATAACAGCGGCATATCAGAAACACACCGCGAATCACGGATAACTACCCAGGTCAGGATACGGAAGTGTACATGGTGACAGGGAGGTCTGTTCACAATATTGGAGCCACTACCACCCGGAAGTACTTCAGTAGTCCTGAACGGGACCCGGAAGCGGTAATGTACCAGGCAACCTTCCTTGTTTCTTTACCTATACCTGTCACCAACTGACTTTACCATAGCATTTCTTGCATAGAGTCTACCCGCACTGGAGACAGTACACATTGCAACCAATTACTCCGGAACCTGGGAACAGTGATCCCACAGCTGTACCATATGACCAACACCTATTTCCTAATTAGGACACATTGAAGTCTGACCACAGACCTCATACCAGCATCCTACCCCACGGCTGACCATCTCCCTCCAGGTTCCCCATCCCCCCCTTCTCCTCCCCCCTCCCCCTCCCTTCCCCCTGTCCACCCTCCCACTCCCCTATGCCCTCCCTTCACCACCCCATACCCCCCATTCTGAGCCGCCCCTCCCCCGGGGGTATTGATGCCTGCACCACAAACCGTATTCAGCAGTTGCTGCACAAATTCCCCCCAGGTGGTTTGTGTAGACATCAATAGCCAAGACGTCCGGACGCATCTGTCTTGTTTCTGTCTACCCATACATGTTTTATGTTTCCCTAGTCTGTGTTTGGTTTGTATTTGATCAAAACAGTTTTTTGATCAATTTTATAAGGGCAGTATCACTATACTCTTTTTGATCATGCTTGTGCACATATCTTCATGTATATCTATTTTGTACCAATAAATACGCATTTTATATTGACTACATACTGAGTGTGCCTTCCCCTGAGCCCCGCTTTTCTTTTTTGGTCCCCCTCTGTTTGGGACAACTTGTTGCATTGTTTATGGGGGTTGGAAGGCAACCATAGGGACATGGTACCGAATTGTTTTACATGACCAAACAAGCCTCACCACACCCCATCTTGTTTCATATTATTTACATTACTTTTCTGCTCTTGCTGAAGGCAACAAAAGCACTGAATCCTTCTAGTTCTCATAAAAGGAAGCTGCACAGCAAAGAGTTGAACAACAGTCAAAATAATTGACTCATAAAAAGAAAAAAAAATCTCTAAGCCAGGAAATTAGAAAAGGATTAGCTCCAACACTAGTAGCCTTGATGCTTTCTCACTCTCCCCTCACATTTCTATTGACCACATTGACTAGTAGGAATGTGTAATATGCCTATATTTGCTCCAAGTCAGTAAAAGCCAGGCAACAAACATTTTCAGGAGAGGTCAGCGATGGTAAAGGCAGCATCCATGTTTTGCTTATGATGGGTCTTCTTTAATCTTTACCTTAAAGTGGATGTAAACCCAATGTCATCCTTTCTAAACTACTGCCATAGGGGTTATCTATAAGGATATACATGCCTCCTGCATGTATCTTTACCTGTCAAATGTCTCCCCTCTGTCTGTTATTAGACCTGAAAAAATGCAGATTCTGTGGGTGGGTCTGTTGTCTGGAGCTCGGTGGGTGGAGTCGTGATGTCAGTAGACTCCCCGCCCACCTCTACACTCCCTTCTGTATTTCTAAGGCCTTATGCACACGAGACGCTGTTAAACTCGTGTTCAGAGGCAGTTGGACAATTTTTTCAACTGCCCCTGAACCCATTCAATGTTATCCTATGTGTCCATGTACACAGTCTCGTTTTTTGCGTTTTTAGGCAATTGTGTTTAACCTCGTTTTTCCAGAAGCAAAAAAATGGGTTCAGACGCAAAAGTTTTCCACGTTTCAGACACCAAACGCGGCTAAACGCAGCTAAATGCCGGTACCGTGTTTTTTACAACCCGACTTTGGGGCCCCATATCTCGTTCCTAGCACAAAGTGGCCCCAAGATATGGGGCCCCAAGGTCGGGTCACAAAATGTCATTCTCTGCTGAAGAAGTGCGTGACATTTTGCGACCCGACTTTGGGGCCCCATATCTCGGGGCTACTTAGTGCTAGGAACCCCAAATTTGAATATGTTGTAGTGCTAGTTCCACTGAGCTAGCACTAAGTGGCCCCGATATATGGGGCCCCAAAGTTGGGTCGCAAAATGTCATTCTCTGCTCTGCAGATGCTTCTAGACGCAAACGCGGCTAAACACGGCATGCAAACTCGGCAAAACGGGTGTTTCTAAACTCTGGTTTCAGCTTTTAAAAACCTGTGTTCAGCAGAATTTGCACCAGTGTCTCGTGTGCATGAGGCCTAACACTGAACTTCTGCTGAACTTCTGCTATGATCTCTAACATCCAGTGAAAAGACAGGAAAGTAACCACATGACTTCAGCATGCCAAATCATGCTGAGGTGTGGAACAGCCAATCCTTGCAGAGCTGCTGAAGAAAGGAGTGGGTGGGAATTAAAAAACACTGCATGTCTGCACGAGATGTAAATCACCTGTCACTCACAGCAAGGGGGAGTATTTGACAAAGTTTTTCTCACTGAACAATAAAAGAGGATTGCTCAGAGATGGATTAACTCTGTGTGGCAAGACTGGGCTCAAATGATAGGAAATCTTATACTCTACAGTGTGATAAAAAAAATTCGGGTTTACATCCACTTTAACCTTTAACTTGTATTTTAAATGCACAAAATATGATTGAATATTCATTCTAAATTCCTTAAAGTGTGGTCACCTTGGTGGTCTTATGCTTTTTCCACCCTGCATCAGGACAGTTTGGGTCTTTCCTAAGGTCAGCTATGCAATTCCCCCAACCTGCAGGACTCCTCCCCCCTCCTTCTTCTTCTTCCACCCCTCCCTCCCCCCTCTTTCCTTTCTCTTTTTCTCTGTTTCTTCTGTTTCCTTCCTTTTAATGCCAAAGCTGGACACATGACTGCCCTCTGTCCCTCTATTTTTGTGTGACCCTAAGTTCCCGGACCTAAGGAACTTTTGTTCAAGTGAAAAGAACCCACCGCTCCAGGTGTAACTGATACGCCCATTGGAACACAAACCTGAGTGCTAGCCCCTGCTTGCCTCCGTGGTAAATCGTCAAAATAAGAAATGGCTGTACCTCACGTGGGCTCCAAGTAAAGTTTATTAGAATATCAAAATGACACCAGAGGACACCAGCAGTGGTCAAGGTAGATGTGTTTCACACAACAAAACTGTGCTTAATCATTGTGAGGGAGGATGCAGGTGGAAGAGTGTATGGTTGTTTTTTCTCCCCCTGTTGCTTCGGTGATCTGTGTCCACCGAGCAGGAAGGAGGCGGTGCTGTTTTGTGAGAGGGCGGGACCTTTGGGTGGTCCACCGCTGTTGGCAGGCCTTTATTAGTCAACGCGCGGGTGATGTGCACATTGCTCCTGCAACAACACTGATTGATCGTGAGTCTTATAAGGCTCCGACTGCGATGCGGTCGGCTGGTAATCATGCCATGTCCGCTCATGAGCGGTGTGTCCGCACATGCGTGATGTGTCAATTACGGCGCAATGGCGCCAGATTTGATATCCAGACTTGTGGGCATGATTGTGCCTCTCAGCACGCCTGCAGGTAGGTACTGCCTACCGCTGCCCCCCACCCTATTTAGGGCACTACAGGGTGGTAGTTGGAGAGGAGTCATTTGGTCTGGTTTAGGTCCAGGGCGATGACACGCTTGTGCCCCTCTCCTGCTATCCTTTATTGTACCTTCATATCTGGACACACCTAAACATTTTGGTTAAGTACTCTATATGGGACGCATTTACTTCTGTGATATGGATGACTAACTGTACTAGGGCTTGTGTAGGACTGTGGGCAATAACCCTGTTCACTGTAGGAGACCATATGCAGTAAGGTTGGTCTGAATATGTGTGACTCTCAAATTGGGTAGTAGGGGTGTAGTTTGTAACTTAACAGGGTCCCACATTAGACTATCCTCCTGTCCTATTAATCCTTGTCCTTTTATTTTGCTTAGTCCCACCAGTCACACTCGATATCATTATCATTATGTCTGTGTGATATCTTTTGTAGATGAATGTGTAAGAACCAGTGCGCAAGAACCAAATGTATACAGGGAGCTATGGAACTGACGGTATAATAATACCCGATGGAGAGCTGCCAACATAGATAGGTTCACTCAGTTCCCCCAAAAAAGATATTCGATAGAGATATGTGGCGCTACTCCATCAATCAGTAAAAAATCCAAAATCGCAACTAAAATGAACTAGGCTGTACGGATGAAATAAACAAAGTAGGCTCCACCTAATATAATACCAGAAACAATATTTAAAGCCTCCAAAATATCACCATGTATGAATATATCAAAGACAAAATTCCTGTAATGCAAATAACCAGCAATCGAATGCTCAAAATAATAAATAGTCTCAGTGCTCAATAAATAAATAATGTCAACTACCCCTCATCAAGTGGCAAAAAATATTGTATAAGTGAACCTGTGAATATAAAACGCTGCCTTCCCAGACTAAAAAACTCCAAAGATCAAACCACAAATGGCGTCCAATGTCTCACAAACAGTGGCTGGAGATCAAATCAATTTCTAGTGCTAGATGACAAAATAAATAAATCATCAACATGAACTACAAAGTGAATGTGTTAGCATACAGTGCAAAAAAGAATATTTTAAGGTCAGCAAAAATTCCCATCTGATCTACAATGTGAAAAAAATCCCATAATAATGTTGCAGTCATATCTAAATCTAATCCATAATTAATAATAATCGTTGAAAATACTTGTGAAAACAATAAATAAAAATATCATAGATATTAGAATGAATAGGAATAAATAAACATCAAATGTAATAGGACAAGTGATCCCACAGAAGAGACACTGTCCCAAATGGTGACAATAGTGCAATTAGTCCATATAGAAAGTGCAATAGTGATGAGTGACTTCCAAAAAAACAGTCTTTAAATATAGTGCAAAATGTGCAGTGACTGGTGTTTTTTTCTTCTATGCACGTTCTAGTGCATCTCTCAAGTGTTTCCCCCAGCCTCTCACCTCCAGCGGCTGCCCCCAATGGGCCAAGTAGAGCGGATAAGTATTCTAGGAGAGGATGTATTTTCTGCAATGTTTCTTTGGTAACAAATAAATCCGTCTCTCTGCAACTTTTCCCGCAGCTCCCAGCACTCACAGCAATCCCAGCAGTTTGTTTAGAAACAAAGGAGAGGTCTCATGGTGCAGTATGAAATACACGTTTATTCAAAAAATATATAGCAACTTACATTAAAATTAGCAGCGATCAGTAGATGTGTATGGCTTCCGGGTTCGGCCGTCCCCGAGAAGCGTAGGCACCTGACTCCTCCTACCCTGACGCGTTGCGTCACACCACGTGACTTTATCAAAGGGATGAGGAGTCCGGTGCCAGCCATTCAATTTATATGTACGCCGTTGACATAGCAACGGATAAACAATACTTGAAGCCGAGCTTATGCCTAGAATGCTGCACAATAAGGAGGTATAAATAGTGTACTAAATTATAACAATAAAAGACATGATCAGTAAGCATAATCTCCTAATTCTAAACTATAATTAAATACATATATAAAAACATGATTATCACGGCGATTAACATTATAAATTCTTCTAGTAAACATGAGTAATTCATGAAGTCACACGATCAACATCGCCATCTTGTGGTGACTCAGGATATCACTCATAATGATTTCACAGGAATCATGGAATAAAACTAAAAATTGTATGTAATCCATTGGAAACACTGGTCACTGAGTCAGTCCAGGCAAACAACAAACGACCAGTTAGACAAATACAGGTACAGAGGAGTCATTAAAATACTTTTAAAAATTAAAATCAAAGATAAAAGATATATTAAAAAGGTAAAATTACAGGGAAGAATAAATATATCTTCAATAAGATGAGTAAAATAAAATAAAATATAATAGCCCCAGGTATAAGAAAAAAATAGGCATACTCATCAATAGGACCACAAATGATATTAAGTCTATAGATAGGGTATATACCCAACCCCCTATTAAAAATAAAGACATGGTATGTCAGAGTGTGGATAAGCCAATACGACCGCTAAAAATTGGAGATAAAACAATTTAAGTCAAATTCCACGTTATGTCCTAGGGGCGATAAAGTCTGTAATTCATGAATCCATCTGGATTCAGCCTGACTAATTCTGATAACTTTATTATCGCCCCTCCAGTGAGGTTTATACTTCTCAATTCCACATATTTTCAATGAAGAAGGGTCACTATTATGATACTCTAAATAGTGTCGGGATAGACTGTGCTTATCAAATCTTTTTTTAATATTTTGTACATGTTCTTTCAGTCTAATCCATAGTGCCCTCTTCGTTCTGCCAACATATTGGATATGACAGGGGCACTCCAGGAGGTAAACCACTCCTTCACTCCTACATGAAATAAAATCCTCTATTTCATAATTCTGTGCTGTCACAGTAGACGTGAAACTTGTTTTTTTCTTCTTAGCTTCTTTTGTATGTCTGCAAGCATAGCAGTTTTTACATGGGTAAAATCCCTTTCCCTCAAAAAAGGAGAATTTTTTCTTTTGGGGGGGATCTAAGACATTTTTAGCTAAACGATCTCGCAATGTAGGGGCCCTCCTTTATATAAATTTAGGTGTTTTTGATAGAATGGGGCCCAGATGTCGATCTGTCTTGACAATATTAAGAAATACTGGGACATTGTCAAGACAGATCGACATCTGGGCCCCATTCTATCAAAAACACCTAAATTTATATACCGGAGGGCCCCTACATTGCGAGATCGTTTAGCTAAAAATGTCTTAGATCCCCCCCAAAAGAAAAAATTCTCCTTTTTTGAGGGAAAGGGATTTTACCCATGTAAAAACTGCTATGCTTGCATACATACAAAAGAAGCTAAGAAGAAAAAAACAAGTTTCACGTCTACTGTGACAGCACAGAATTATGAAATAGAGGATTTTATTTCATGTAGGAGTGAAGGAGTGGTTTACCTCCTGGAGTGCCCCTGTCATATCCAATATGTTGGCAGAACGAAGAGGGCACTATGGATTAGACTGAAAGAACATGTACAAAATATTAAAAAAAGATTTGATAAGCACAGTCTATCCCGACACTATTTAGAGTATCATAATAGTGACCCTTCTTCATTGAAAATATGTGGAATTGAGAAGTATAAACCTCACTGGAGGGGCGATAATAAAGTTATCAGAATTAGTCAGGCTGAATCCAGATGGATTCATGAATTACAGACTTTATCGCCCCTAGGACATAACGTGGAATTTGACTTAAATTGTTTTATCTCCAATTTTTAGCGGTCGTATTGGCTTATCCACACTCTGACATACCATGTCTTAATTTTTATTAGGGGGTTGGGTATATACCCTATCTATAGACTTAATATCATTTGTGGTCCTATTGATGAGTATGCCTATTTTTTTCTTATACCTGGGGCTATTATATTTTATTTTATTTTACTCATCTTATTGAAGATATATTTATTCTAAATAGTGTTTATTCTTCCCTGTAATTTTACCTTTTTAATATATCTTTTATCTTTGATTTTAATTTTTAAAAGTATTTTAATGACTCCTCTGTACCTGTATTTGTCTAACTGGTCGTTTGTTGTTTGCCTGGACTGACTCAGTGACCAGTGTTTCCAATGGATTACATACAATTTTTAGTTTTATTCCATGATTCCTGTGAAATCATTATGAGTGATATCCTGAGTCACCACAAGATGGCGATGTTGATCGTGTGACTTCATGAATTACTCATGTTTACTAGAAGAATTTATAATGTTAATTGCCGTGATAATCATGTTTTTATATATGTATTTAATTATAGTTTAGAATTAGGAGATTATGCTTACTGATCATGTCTTTTATTGTTATAATTTAGTACACTATTTATACCTCCTTATTGTGCAGCATTCTAGGCATAAGCTCGGCTTCAAGTATTGTTTATCTGTTGCTATGTCAACGGCGTACATATAAATTGAATGGCTGGCACCGGACTCCTCATCCCTTTGATAAAGTCACGTGGTGTGACGCAACGCGTCAGGGTAGGAGGAGTCAGGTGCCTACGCTTCTCGGGGACGGCCGAACCCGGAAGCCATACACATCTACTGATCGCTGCTAATTTTAATGTAAGTTGCTATATATTTTTTGAATAAACGTGTATTTCATACTGCACCATGAGACCTCTCCTTTGTTTCTAAACAAACTGCTGGGATTGCTGTGAGTGCTGGGAGCTGCGGGAAAAGTTGCAGAGAGACGGATTTATTTGTTACCAAAGAAACATTGCAGAAAATACATCCTCTCCTAGAATACTTATCCGCTCTACTTGGCCCATTGGGGGCAGCCGCTGGAGGTGAGAGGCTGGGGGAAACACTTGAGAGATGCACTAGAACGTGCATAGAAGAAAAAAACACCAGTCACTGCACATTTTGCACTATATTTAAAGACTGTTTTTTTGGAAGTCACTCATCACTATTGCACTTTCTATATGGACTAATTGCACTATTGTCACCATTTGGGACAGTGTCTCTTCTGTGGGATCACTTGTCCTATTACATTTGATGTTTATTTATTCTTATTCATTCTAATATCTATGATATTTTTATTTATTGTTTTCACAAGTATTTTCAACGATTATTATTAATTATGGATTAGATTTAGATATGACTGCAACATTATTATGGGATTTTTTTCACATTGTAGATCAGATGGGAATTTTTGCTGACCTTAAAATATTCTTTTTTGCACTGTATGCTAACACATTCACTTTGTAGTTCATGTTGATGATTTATTTATTTTGTCATCTAGCACTAGAAATTGATTTGATCTCCAGCCACTGTTTGTGAGACATTGGACGCCATTTGTGGTTTGATCTTTGGAGTTTTTTAGTCTGGGAAGGCAGCGTTTTATATTCACAGGTTCACTTATACAATATTTTTTGCCACTTGATGAGGGGTAGTTGACATTATTTATTTATTGAGCACTGAGACTATTTATTATTTTGAGCATTCGATTGCTGGTTATTTGCATTACAGGAATTTTGTCTTTGATATATTCATACATGGTGATATTTTGGAGGCTTTAAATATTGTTTCTGGTATTATATTAGGTGGAGCCTACTTTGTTTATTTCATCCGTACAGCCTAGTTCATTTTAGTTGCGATTTTGGATTTTTTACTGATTGATGGAGTAGCGCCACATATCTCTATCGAATATCTTTTGTAGATGCACACTCACTTGCAACTGTAAATGAGATTTTTAGTATCCCCAAAGAAATATATGTGGACTACCCCAGGTGACCAGAGGGTGGCAGTGGCTGGCTGTAGGATGACCATTTGCTGTGACTTTGTTTGTACTCTTATTTGTGAACTCTGAGGTATGTGGCAACAATCTATTGAGCCAATACACTTACTGTTGAATTAAGACTGGAATTGATGGTTATATGATCTCTTATTTTAGTGCATGGCTGCAATATATCTTCCTGAAGAAGCGGGCCATGACCTGTGAAACGCACCTGTGTCGAAGCTACAGCGAGCTACTCATCCCCTGACTGCAGTGGGGTTGATGAGTATCTATACTAAGAGGAGCATAACAATTTATGTTTTTTTTTTCTTGTTTGTGGGATATTTATATGTTTTTTGTTTATATATTTTAAACTTTGTATGATAATTTTTTTTACATTTTAAGAATTTGGCATGGTTAAAATCCTTCTATTTAGTATGTTAGGGTTGTTTGTGTAGCTCAAATGGCAGTGGAGCCTATTGGAATGTGTATTATGGTGTGTCTAGGCATGAAACAAATTCATCGTATTTAACATACATCAAGTTACTTTATTTCACAAAAGATGCATTTTGTGGCCTTAACTGGCCACTTCCTCAGTTTAAGGCAGTGTTCCTCAAACTCTGTGCCACGGCACACTAGTGTTTCGCAGGAGAATTGCAGGTGTGCCATGGGAAATGACATCAGTGGTGTCGGGAGTGGGGGCTGACCCGGGCTATAACCCAGAGTGGGCCCCCAAAAGCCCCGGGTCTCGTCGTGCTCATTTTACATTATTGTCCTTGAGTCCAGGGCGGCATCGCTCTTTCTGGATGTACAGGTATAGGCTTCACCGGAGTGTGCCTGTGTCAGTCATGTAGTCAGCAAAGAAAGCAACTGATTCTAGCAAATTTTAGCTATTGAAGGTTCATAGTTCCAATTAAGATAAAGCATGGTTGTGCACTGATTCCTCAAGTATAAACAATAATGACACAGAGGGTAGCACGGTGGAAGACTGGATTGTTGGGCAGGGGGCAGTTTTTCCCCGAGGTCAGTACTAATGAGATATGTTGGGCTAGAGGACCTCCAATCAGCACCTTCAGTTAGTGACCCATGTTTTACAATATAAATATTAGACATGTGCGGTTTGTTTCGTTCCAAATTAACATTTGGACAAATTTTTCGTTATTCTGAGATTCGGATATATCCGAATACCGAATTACAATATAAACAAATTTTACCGAATGCTCCGAATAACGTAACAAAATTCGTCTGAATTTCGGAAATTTGTACTGAAATTCTATTTGAATTTTACATTGCACTCCAGTCAAATTCTAACTACACATATTGCTGAAATCAAATACTGTGCGTGTTATTAGAGTACCATTTTGAAATAATGCAGTTTTTGATAATCCAAATGTAATTTAAAGTGTCATTGTAATCATTTGATCACTTTGTTTGTTCTCTTTGCTGCATTAGATTCGAAAACAATATAACATTTTCATTTTGACCGATTCGAAAATTTATCGATTTGATCGCTTAGAATCTAAAAAATCGGAATATTTGAAGAAAATTTGAAAATTCTGAATACGAATTCCGAATACGAATTAAACAAATCAACCGAATTTAACTAAACAAAATAACTAGATTAACGAATCAAACCAAAATGAAACACATTTTTCATCATGCACATATCTAATAAATATATAAAGTGCACCCGCAAATTTAAAAAAACACTTCCAAATTACAAATGTAAGCATAACTAAAGAAATAATACGTGAAAAAGTCAATAAGAAAATTGCGAGTCCAATAAAATGCAAACATTAAATCAATGTCCCACAAGTGTAATGCAACTCCTCTTCTTTCATCACCCAGTGCCACAACAAAAGCAAATTGTGCTCTCCACACCGATTGTTATGAAGCTGCTTACCAAATATGTATGATCATAAGTTATAATGGTGACAGAAGCGCACCCTTAAGGGCTACTGGCTCCACTGGCAAAGGCAGGTCAGTACAAGAGCCACTCAACCTTCACATCGATGTCTGCAGAGAAGATCTCACCCCATTTCCAGAGTATGATGAAAGAGGAAAACGAACTCCATTGTATAATACTATTATGGCATAAACTTATTAAAATCAAAATGCACAATCATATAAAATCTCTTATAAAGGAAAAAATGGCTGCGCTAATTAATATAGCAATCTTGAAATAAAATGAATATTATGCGTACAAATATATAATGCGTGAATTAACTCTGCATGGAAGTGTGAATAATATATAGAAAAATATCCTCATCTATAGCAATACGGAAGAGCAATTAAGGAAAAATCAACATAAATTCTACATAGTCCACATAAATTCATATATTGCAAAAATTTCATGCGTGTGAACCAATATAAATTCACAAAAATTTAAGTGCAAAAAATAAAACAATTAAGTATAGAATTTGGGAATATATGCTTTCCACAGAAATATTAAAGTGCAAAAAGTCAACAATAAAGTGTATAGTTCCAGTGTAGTAAGCGCTCAGTCCAATTCCCAGATGCAAAAGGAAAGGAGGCAGAAGAAAAAACGTTGGAGAAAAAACGTTGAAGGATGGGGGTTACAGGTGGGTTCCACCACCACCAAGGGGACGAGGGATGAGCCTATCCTTGGAGTATGCACCCAAAAGAAGATGAGGACCCTTACCAGATGCGGTGGACCTCCTATCAGAAGCAAGGTCATTATCGCCTGCAGATACAACCCTCTGCGGGGTCTCTAGTCAGTCCAAATTGCCTGACTCTGGAACTCCCAGCTTCCTTCTCCCGGGCCAGAACAGGCCATATAAAAATAGAAATAGGACTTCAATAGTGCGTTATCCTTAAACGCTACAGATTTATTAAAAGATTCAGGGTATCAATACAAAAAATGTTAAAAATATTGCCGGCAAACAAACTCTAAAACAAACGCCCATGCTTCCGGGGTCACGTGGAGCGTGGTGACGTCAATGCGTAGCCCATCCTGAGGCGGGTCTAGGTATTCCCACCCTGAATACCTTGAATCTTCTAATAAATCTGTAGTGTTTAAGGATAACGCACTATTGGAGTCCCTTTTCTATTTTTATACGACCTGTTCCGGACCGGGAGAGTGCATTGGCACTCACCAGAGGGAGAGCCCCCCACACACACGGGACAGCGAAAGGACGCACAGAGGGAGAAGGACGCTGGGAGTTCTGGATTTCGGGCATCTTGGACTGACTAGGGACCCCGCAGAGGGTTGTACCTGCAGGCGATAACGACTTCGCTTCTGATAGGAGGTCCACCGCATCTGGTATGGGTCCTCATCTTCTTTTGGGTGCATACTCCAAGGACAGGCTTATCCCTCATCCCCTTGGTGGTGGTGGAATCTACCTGCAACCCCCATCCTTCAACGTTTTTTCTCCAACGTTTTTTCTCCTGCCTCCTTGGCCTTTCCTTTTGCATCTGGGAATTGAACTTAGCGCTTACTACACTGGAACTATAAACTTTATTGTTGACTTTTTGCACTTGAATATTTCAGTGGGAAGCATATATTCCCGAATTCTATACTTAATTGTTTTATTTTTTGCACTTAAATTTTTGTGAATTTATATTGGTTCACACATGAAATTTTTGCAATATATGAATTTATGTGGACTATGTAGAATTTATATTGATTTTTCCTTAATTGCTCTTCCTTATTGCTATAGATGAGGATATTTTTCTATATATTATTCACACTGCCATGCAGAGTTAATTCACGCATTATATATTTGTACACATAATATTCATTTTTTATCAAGATTGCTATATTGATTAGCGCGGCCATTTTTTCCTTTTTATGTGTTTTTTGCATGAGTATTGCATGTTTTTTGTGTCGCAGCTTTCTCATCACACGAGTACATTTATCACTATACACCTTTAGCGCTGTATATGCCCCCTGTATTTAACACATAAAATCTCTTGTATGACAGCATCTAAAGATCGCAAATTCTCCTGTCTCAAACACCACTCGATCCAATCACTGATCATATGCGTGATGACGTCACATCCTGTGGTTTCGCGCAATGTGTTTAGCTGAAGACAGCATCATCAAGGGGACTGGTCGGACATGTCTCATCGCACAATTACCTTATATAGGGAAGTTATGTTGGACATTATACAGCTACCTGCTCCCAGTTTAGATCTGCCATCACAGCATTAGACTGTATGCCGAGAGCCACAACAGAAGCTCATAGTGAAAGATGTGAAAAAGAAATTCTTTGGAAAAACCCACTGCTCCTCAAGTCCACCAAGAACTATGGCCCCATGGCACACTTTGCATGGTACACATTCGTTAGCCTATAGAAATTTACAATGAAAATCTAGTCGGTTTGTAGGCAGATGCAGTCTATTTTCTCTACTGTAGGTGGCACTCAACTGCAGCGGCATTGCAATTGGATGGGAAGTCAAGAGGAACTTGATTCCTCTATGGTTTTCTGGGTCACTAGGGAAGCTATATAATTGGATGCTACCGCCCCCTGTTCTTATGGCAGCTATCTTGGTGTCAGGCAGAGCCTATTTAGGGCCCTGGCTCCCAGGCTAGGTGGGCTTTTCGCATGTGGGCAGTGTAGGGATAGGTCTCCCATCTGACAGGGACAGTGATTAGTGGCAGGGAGAGGTTCCATATGAGTAGGGAAAGGAGAGGGATGCGCCAACCTTCCTAGAAACCTCCCCATTTAGGTATAGACCGGCCAGGGCGCATTCCGCCCTTCAAGACATACGCTTCTAGCACATCTGAGACCCGTTTTGCTACACATTGCTGTTATAGACTGTGAGTATTCCCAGTCGGGTGCCTTCCCACTGGGTCTTTTGTCAATTACTGGAATCTACATTAATACAAGCTCAGTTCTCTGCAACTGGACTCTGAGCATTTACTACCGCCAAACCATGCTGCACCTCTCCACAGGTTGTCTAACTTCCCCCACCACTGGACAATGGTTCCCAATCTTCCCCTGAGCAGACTGTGGTTCCTTCTAATGCAAAATATTTTTCCCTTACTTGGCGAACTGGCAAAATTGGCAAGAGGGAAGTATGCAAACCCCATTCAATAAAACCAGATCCTAAAACACATTTTCTGTATTTTTCTTTTTGGAAAATTATTTTTTATTGATTTTAATGTTTAATGGTATACAAAACAGGGTATGTAAAGATACCAAAAACCAGGAAAAAAAAATACAGTAACTTTTTCTGGCAGCCAGATGCAAAAGAAAAACATTAAAGCACCCCAAACATCTCCCTAGAAACCCCCCCCCCCCCGTGCAATACCTGCAGAAGGATATGAAAACAGTTAGGTCTGAGATACATCCTAGGAAAATGTCAGAATGACAATACCACCTTTACAGGAGCCCCACAGCAATGTTAACATATTGACATAACCTGCCCGCACAGGACAGATAATTGAGTACACAACATGATTACTTCAAAAGCCGGATATCATCCCTCTCCCTCAATAAAGGCAAGCAACCCAGCCCATGTTTAACCATGACAGCCTCAAGTAAGTGTGGATAAGTCAGAAATCCAACCATGCCATACCTTCTCAATTTTTTTGGGACAACCTCTATTTTGGTAAGTGGCTTTATAAAATGGCATTGCCTTGTTAGTTAGGGTCTTCCAGTAAGTCAGTGAAGGTGCCTCAGATTTCTTCCAATATAGAAGAATCACTTTACATGCGTAAAACAAAGAAATAAGTAGTAAGGTCATCTGCGCCCTGAGGGGGTGCTAATTCTTCCATCAGGCCAAGTAAACACACAGCAATAGTCAAAGGTATATGAAGAGCTGTTTTCTGTATTCTCATAAAGAGAACTTAAATGTACACCGTTTTTTTCTGCAACATGACTATGTACTTAAAAAAAATAATCTCTTTCAGAGTTTCATTGAAGAGGATGTCTTCTACCTAGAAATATAAAATAGTTTTGGCTGTCATTTTCATCTCCATAATGCTTGCTAGTGTAGTGCAGGGGTTTTGCTAACCAAGCTATCATGTTAAATAGTGTATTGTTCCTTAAGTAAGAGTTTGGCTCCCTCTAGTGTCCTTTTAATGCTATTAAGACTTTTGTTTAGTTTCTGTGAAGCAGCGTTACAAAGCATTGTGGGAGATGTCGTTTAAGAGGAAGTGACTCTTGTGCTTAAATCAATCTGGGAACTACTGACCCACAATGCCCAGTTCACCTACCCACAATGCCAAGTCACAGAACAGCCTGGTGGGTAAACAGATAAAAGGACAGATGTGGCATGCTTTTGGCCTTTCTGGACGCCATTTAACCCACAGCAGGAGGTCTGTGTGTGTGTGTGTCCAGGGATGGTAGAGCCTGCGGCCTACAGCAGAGAGCGGATCGCTCGCCCAGAGGGATCCTTGTGAACAGCCCTGCCAACTTAGCTGCGGATCGGTGTGTAGTCCAGGACATCTGAAAGTTCCTGCAATCCAGCTATAGGTAGGAGCGTTACAGCGTGGCGGTGCCATTTTTCATCAGATTGAGACATCAGGAGGAGAGTCTGGAAAGAGACTCACAGCCTCTGGGTTTACTTGGTGAGAAGAACAAAATATTACAGCGCACACGTGCAAAAAAGACATTTACCTCCAGCAAAGCTAGTTTAAAACACCTAAACATTTTCAAAAAACATTATCAAAAAATATGGGGATTTGGTCACACCATATTGCTATATGGTGGTAAGCCCACTTACTGCGACAAAGTACCCCATGATTAGTGGGTCCTACACTATCCATAGACTGGGAGATCCTGCTTCTCTGAACCATGAGAGCAATACACTCTTCTATATGGGAGAACTTTGAGGTCTTCACCCATGACACAAGTGGACAGTAGACATGTGCACACTGAAATATTTCGTTTCGGAATTTCGTTTTCGTCCTAAAAATAAATTTATTTAGTTACTCCCGAAATTCGTTTTTATTTATTTAGTTTTTCGTTAAAAATTGCATTCGTCCGAAAATCCAAATTAAGGTCGAATCTGTCATTGAAGGCTTATGGTGTCTGTCAAATGTTCAAAGAAGATTCGACGGAGCAGCTAAACTGTACGACGCCGTATAGTTTACCTGCTCCGTCGAATCTTCTTAGAACTTTCAACAGACACCATAAGCCAAAGTATGTGTGTACTTAGTTCTAGCTATTTTACTGCTCCTCCTCTTTGGTTACAATCAGCCAATAACATTCATCATCATCATTATTTTTATTTATCTTTTCTCCCCTACATCGAATCTTTTCTCCCCTACGTCAAATCTTTTCTCCCCTACGTCGAATCTTTTCTCTCTATGTCGAATCTTTTCTCCCCTACGTCGAATCTTTTCTCTCTATGTCGAATCTTTTCTCTCTATGTAGAATAATCTTGGACTAATAGAGCTAAGGTTAGGCACATTCGACCACAGGTTTGATGGACACAATTTGTTATTGTCATCATCATGTCGAATCTCCTATCTATATCGAACTGTTGTAGCAACGAAAACGAAAATTAAGCATTTGTTTATGTCGGATCTTTCGTTTTTCGGATTCTGCACTTTCGTTATCGTTTGTTAAAACGATAACGAAAATACCTGAAATTCGGACGAAAATGCATTCGGACGAAAACGAATGCACATGTCTAGTGGACAGTAATGAGAGGTACTGAGTGAGGGAGTGGGGTGCTCCTCACCCAAATGGATTTGGTCAGAATCAATACAATAGACAAACAAAATATTTGGGGGGCACACCCAAAAAGATGCATTAAAGATGGTGCAGCCAATAATGTAATATTTTGTTCTGTTGTATGGTCTTATGGCTGCACCATCTTTAATGCATCTTTTAGGGTGTGCCCCCCAAATATTTTGTTTGTCTACTTGGTGAGAAGGGCAAATGCCTATTTCAGTAGAGTACATTATTAACTGAGTGTGTTATGTACAGACTGCTGGTGATCTTACTTATTCGCAGGCTGCATACAGTTGAACTTTAGGATTTGTTTCTCTGTTCTATAAAGTCAATACTGAACTACACCCACTGCTAAGGAGGAAGTATTATAAGTGCCTTATATTTGCAAGTACACAATTACCAGCACATCATTTATACTACAGTTTGCTTTCAACTTGTTTCCCTGTTTGTATTTACAAATACTGCAGTCTAATACCATAAGCTAGCTGAAGATTCTGAAGACAAGGAACTTTTATCATCTTCTACAAGCATCGCAGTTTACTTTGCAAATGGAACATTGCAATACAACCTATTGGGAGCCCTTGAGTACAGGATTTATACATTGCATTGTACTGTTGCATGTTCATGACATTATACTGCATATCTGGTGTGTGTGCTTTGAGGTTTCAGTGGGAAGGTGCTTAATATAAGTTTTGGAGGATATTGGGCACTTGTCTCACTGTGCACCTGTCTGCAAATACTCTCTATAATGATCATTGAATCTACGGTTTCACATATACATTGACTGTTTTCTGTTGTCATTTATTACCTTTAAGTTATCCCACTGTTCCTTGTGTTTAATTTCCATTTCAGTAAACTTTCTAAATGGTTAATTGATATCCTGTGTGAGTCTCTATCTATTATTACAGCTGGTGAAGTGACAGGTTCCAAGGTTACGGCAAATATACTGTATAGTGTATCATTACTGTGTTTCTCTTTACTGCTGGGTCCCACACTCACATCACCATACAGGTGTGCCAGGGGGGTCAAGACTGTTCTTGGGGTTGAGAGGCAGGGTGCAGAATTGAACATTCATTAGCAGCTCCTACGGGGGTAGTGCTACACTTGCTTCACATTTCATTTACAATTCAGAGAGGTATAATATGCAACTTCTATATGCACAGATAAATACATTCATCATGTGTATTCTTACTTGAAACTTGGTGTGCTTTGTGTATTTCTTCCAGACATGAGTAGCATTCCAATATGAAACTTTGCTTTCCTGTAATAAAGACTGGTCACTGCTGCTCTCTCTGCTTGTTCAGGGTGAGTGGTCTACACTCCGCCCCATCCTGTAGTTTTCTGTGGGTGGCCTGTAGTGGGTGGAGCCTGCTCATCACCTCCCGCAGCTCTGCTCTTGGCACATACAGAGGGTAAAATAAGTATTGAACACGTCATCATTTTTCTAGGTAAATATATTTCTGACATGCAATTTTCGCCACATGCCGGAAGACCGGGCGAAGATGGAAGCCGCATTGTTCCCAGCGCTGCACTGAAGGACAGAATATGGCAGGTAAGTCTGTCATAGTACAAACACCAAGTTCCTGAAGTGCTCAAACTGAAAGTGAATAGGGGGTGTATTGGAATAAAATTGACACCCAGTGCAGCTGCCAACCACTGGAAAATGGAGAACAGGATATACGAAAACACAGGCAGCGCTCTATGGGAAAAAAAGTCAAAAAATATATGTCCATGTGTGTATTCACATATAAATTTACGTACACCTTGGATTTTTAAAAAACACTTTATTGCACATGAGTTAGAGCCCAACAATGTCCATAGGGATATAAGTAAAAGTGTAAACAGTAGTGTATATGGAAAAAATTATTAAAACTATACACTAAAATAAGTGGAATTTAAAAGAAAAAGTTTTAAACACGGTACCACCATATGTTCCCTAAGAGGAGAGGTTAACTGCCCTCGGAAGGCTCGCCGTTCACTATTGACAGAAAGTCATACAGGGAAGAACGCTCTGGCTCCAATATGATGAAGTGGGGTGACGAGGAACTCCGCCTGTTGTCACGGGACCAATGAGTGTGGAGATGGAGAAGCGGAGGGAACTCCCGCCGACCTCAGCGGTGGTCGGAGCTAGCCTCTGTGGTCCCCAAACACGGCTTCTGACTAGGATGGCGTCCATCAGTGGAGATTTTTAATGGTCAAAGTTTGTCGCCATTCCACGAACGGGCGCAATTTTGAAGCGTGACATGTTGGGTATCAATTTACTCAGCGTAACATTATCTTTCACAATATAAAAACAAAATTGGGCTAACTTTAAAGTTGTCTTGTTTTTTCAAAAAAGTGTTTTTTTTCCCCCAAAAAAATGCGCTTGTGAGACCGCTGTGCAAATACGTGTGACATAAAGTATTGCAAGGACCGCCATTTTATTCTCTAAGGTGTCTGAAAAAATATATATATAATGTTTGGGGGTTCTAAGTAATTTTCTAGCAAAGAAAACTGAATTTAACTTGTAAACACTAAATCTCAAAACAAGGCTCTGTCTTTAAGTGGTTAAACTGTGGTGAGCTCAGATCCTAAATCTATGAATCCAAAAATATGCTTCTGGGGTCAGTAATTAGTAGTAATGTATACACATGAAAAGTTAAGTCTTTATACATACACGTAACAAAAATCGTAGCTTGCAAAAAAAATGCTTCTGTATGGGTGTAAATGCATGTGGTGAAAGTAACATTCACAACCTTATAATATGCACCTCAGGGCTCATTTACACCCATACCATCTGATTCCAGTGCGGACAGAAAAAAGGGTCCTGAGCACTTTTGGCGCAGTTCCAGTGCGAAATTCAGCCATACATAATGTATGGCTGAATTTGCATGTCATTTGTACAGGAATCGATTGTACAGGTGCGATTCCTGTACAAATGACATGCGATGCAGCAGACTGCATCAGTGTGAACCCAGCCTTAAAGTCAAATTCCAACCAAATGTTTTTACTAGTTTTTTAAAAGAGTGGCGAAAGGTAGAACTAGTACGACCTAGGCACATATTTAACCCTTTGATCACCCCTGATGTTAACCCCTTCCCTGCCAATGTCATTAGTACAGTGACAGTTCATATTTTTTAGCACCGATCACTGTATTCGTGTCACTGGTCCCCAAAAAAGTGTCCAAAGTGTCAATTAGGTGTCTGATCTGTCCGCTGCAATATCACAGTCCCACTAGAAGTCGCTGATTGCCACCATTACTAGTAATAAAAAATGTTTAAAAAAATATCCCATAGATTGTAGACGCTATAACTTTTGCACAAACCAATCTGTATACGTTTATTGGGATTTTTTTTACCAAAAATATGTAGCAGAATACATATTGGCCTAAATGTATGAAGAAATTTGATTTTTTTTTTTTTGGATAGGTTTTATAGCAGAAAGTAAAAAAAAAATTCAAAATTGTCAGTCTTTTTTGTTTATAGTTTATATAGTTTATATTTGGGTACAGCGTCGCACAACTGCGCAATTGTCAGGTAAAGTAACACAGTGCTGTATCGCAAAAATTGGCCTGGCCAGGAAGGGGGTAAAACCTTCCGGAGCTCAAGTAGTAAATCCCTGGTGCCCATCCTGCGGCCCTCAGGTATGTCATATGCTGCCCTCGGACCTCAGCAGTCTCTAATAGGAACATTGATTAGGGGTAATAGCAATGATATCTATTAGACTCATGTAACATGGTCCTAACTTTGTATTGTCTTCTGTAGCATAGCATGTCCACACTCTCTGACCAGCATTTCCTCTATTACTGTAGGTCTGCAGTCTCTGACAGTCCTCTCAGGCATTACATATATAATTGAATAGGGTTGTCCCGATACCACATTTTTAAGACCGAGTACAAGTAGCAATACTTTTTTTCAAGTACTTGCTGATACCGATTACCGATACTTTTTTGTCATGTGACAGTTGCACTATAATGCAGCACTGATGACGCGTGGACTGTCAGTCGTTTTTATCAATATTTTTTTTTTTTTACAATTTTATTTGTTACTATTTATTTTTGTATTATTTTTTATCATTTATAATTTATTTCTTTTTTGTTATTTTTTTCATTTTTTTTACAATGCTTTCTTTTTTGAGGGGGGGGGGGCGGGAGTGGATGGTGTCAATGTTTTTTTTATTTATTTTTTTATTGTTTTTTAATTTTTATTTACCTTGTGCTCCTCCACCTTCCGTTTGAGGTTGCCCCACAGATGCTCAATAGGGTTTAGGTCTGGAGACATGCTTGGCCAGTCCATCATCTTTACCCTCAGATTCTTTAGCAAGGCAGTGGTTGTCTTGGAGGTGTCTTTGGGGTCGTTATCATGTTGGAATACTGCCCTGCGGCCCAGTCTCCAAAGGGAGGGGGTTCATGCTCTGCTTTAGTATGTCACAGTACATGTTGGCATCCATGGTTCCCTCAATGAGCTGTAGCTCCCCAGTGTCGGCAGTACTCATGCAGCCCCAGACCATGACACTCCCACCACCATGCTTGACTGTAGGCAAGACACACTTGTCTTTGTACTCCTCACCTGGTTGCCGCCACACACGCTTGACACCATCTGAACCAAATATGTTTATCTTGATCGTATCAGACCACAGGACATGGTTCCAGTAATCCATGTCTTTAGTCTGCTTGTCTTCAGTAAACTGTTTGTGGGCTTTCTTGTGCATCATCTTTAGAAATGGCTTCCTTCTGGGATGACAGCCATGCAGAACAATTTGATGCAGTGTGCGGCGTATGGCCTGAGTACTGACAGGCTGACCCCCCACCCCTTCAACCTCTGCAGCAATGCTGGCAGCACTCATACGTCTATTTCCCAAAGAAAACCTCTAGATATGACGCTGAGCATGTGCACTCAACTCCTTTGGTTGACCGTGGCGAGGCCTGTTCTGAGTGGAGCCTGTCCTGTTAAACCGCTGTATGGTCTTGGCCATCATGCTGCAGCTCAGTTTCAGAGTCTTGGCAATCTTCTTGTACCCTAGGCCATCTTTATGTAGAGCAACAGTTCTTTTTTTCAGATCCTCAAAGAGTTCTTTGCCATAAGGTGCCATGTTGAACGGAAGTGACCAGTATGAGAGAGTGAGAGCAATAACACAAATTTAACACACCTGCTCCCCATTCACACCTGAGACCTTGTAACACTAATGAGTCACATGACACTGGGGAGGGAAAATGGTTAACTGGGCCCAATTTGGACATTTTCACTTAGGGGTGTACTCACTTTTGTTGCCAGCGGTTTAGACATTAATGGCTGTGTGTTGAGTTATTTTGAAGGGACAGCAAATTTACACTGTTATACAAGCTGTACACCCACTACTTTACATTGTAGCAACGTGTCATTTCTTCAGTGTTGTCACATGAAAAGATAGAATAAAATATTTACAAAAATGTGAGGGGTGTACTCACTTTTGTGAGATACTGTATATATATATATATATATATATATATATATATATATATATATATATACATACACATATACACACACACACATACACGTGATGGCCATGGACATTGATGGCAGGTCACATCCTCCATATGTACACACGGAGAGGGATGGCCATGGACATTGAAGATGGCTCACATCCCCCATATCTCCATGATTTCAAGGGACTGTCCCTGATTTTGTAAAGTCCCTCTTTTCTCTTCATTTTGGTCTGATCAATATAGTTGTATATAAAATGCAATATTTATCTTTCAGGAAGTGTTTCCCAGCAGTGCCTAGACAAGAACATCCAGTACCCAAATAAAATGTATATATTTTTTTCACACAAATAGAGCTTTCTATTGGTGCTATTTTTTTGCAATATAAGCAAAAATAGACAGAACATTATGAAAAAAAAACTATTTTTTACTTATCACCAATAATAAAAAAAAAAAAATCTAATTTCTTCGTACATTTAGGCCAAAATCTATTCTGCTGCATGTCTTTGGTAAAAAAAATTCTGGAGGAGCTGAGACACACAAAAACGGTGAGGAAAACAAACAGGAAATATTGACAGGGGGCAGTGTAGACTGGGTTAACCTGGGGTCCACCAGAGGAAATAGTAGCAAGAGCACCCCTTCATGTGTTGAATTTTTGCAAGATGTTCTCGCTGTTGGAGTATCTATGATCCAACATGGAGTATCCAATGAATCCAGGGGTTGACGCACCCCTGGTAAAGATTTACCTTTAATTTGCATCTAAATCCAAAAGTTTCTTTTTAGTTTTGAATAGATTGTGAAAGGGCTAGAGCCGCTGTTTTTGTGTCTGTTGTCTTGCCCTGAAGAAGGTGAAAATCTTTGAGGCCACCAAAACACGTTGTATATTTTGTGTTCTCTCAATATTAAGACCTTGTTGCAGGTTTTTTCTTGCTGTCTGTGAACCTGCTGGGTAGATTCACCCTTTCTATTTGTCCTGGTGACCAATGTCACCATGACTGAAACGGAAATCTAAAACTATTAATTGACAACAGAACAGAAACCAAGGAGAAACATTCCAATGGGGACACCTTTTCTGCCGACAACTGCCAAGGAAGGGATTCTGCTCACCTTGGAGAGATTTCCTCTCACTATTGTGTCTATAGGACAGGAAGTGAATGGAATCTGACAGATGGGGCAAAGTTTAGGCTTTTTGGTGGACCGACCCTTCAGGATTTTTTGGAGCCATACTGTGTTCGTGCCTACCCCCAACCAAGATCTATAGCATGCTAAGTATGTGTAGTCTTTCACATATCACATATGGCATTTTAAACTATGAATGTTCCATAAACTGAGCTTCTCTTCTACACATTGTATAAGAAAAGGCTGTAGTCCTTTTGACATTAGTTAGTTTCCTAATGTTTGGTCAATTTAGATTTAAGCTATGCTTGATAGAGTTCTTTCTGAAGGCACACCCTTGATTTTAAATCTTGGTGTTCATATGTAGGAGATACAATTTTTTAACCCCTGTACACTTCCAAGGGTTGTTCTACAATGCATTAAATGGGACCAAATAAAAGCATTTACATAAGTACTTGCAGAAAATAGAACAACGCGGCATACATAATACACATCCCTAGTTGACCTTAAAGTGCAGGTCCATCCTAAAACTAAAATCCTTGCATCTACAGACATGCACATTCTAACACTAACCTATGTAGCCCTGTAAAGAAAAAATATCAGTATACATACCTTTTCTGAAGCTGATCCGACCCGATCTCCAGAGGAGGAAGCTCTGCAGAGGACACGGCCGACAACGGCTGTGAAATTAATGGGGTGTGACGTCACCCATAGAGTTACTATGGGGCTTCCATTGTCGGACGTATCCTCTGTACCCGCCTCCACAGCGAAGCCGCGGCTGACAGCTCAGTGTGCGATCAGGTTGCATCGCCTGCAGAAAAGGTGTGTATATGCTGATTTTTTCTTCACAGGGTTAGATCGTCAATGTTTGTAGATGCAGGGATATTAGTTTTAGGGTGGACTTCTACTTTAACCACTTCAGCGCCAAAAGATTCACTCCCCTTTATGACCAGACCATTTTTTGTGATATGGCAAGGTGGTTTTTAACAGACAATTGCGGGGTCGTGCAACGCTGTACCCAAATAAAATTTATGTTAGAGCTTTCTTTTGGTGGTATTTGATCACCTCTGCAGTTTTTATTTTTTGCGCTATTAACAAAAAAAGACTGACAATTTTGAAATTAAAAACAATTTTTACTTTCTGATATCAAACACATCCAATAAAAAAATTGAAAAAAAATTTAATTTCTTCATTAATTTAGGCCAATATATATTCTGCTACATATTTTTGGTAAAAAAAATCCCAATAAGCGCATATTGATTGGTTTGCGCAAAAGTTATAGCGTCTACAAAATATAGAATATTTTTAGTTTTTTCTGTATTAGTAATGGTGGCGATCAGCGACATATAGCGGTACAGGGATACTTTGGCGGACAAAATCGGACACTTTTGAGACTTTTTGGGGACCAGTGACACTAATACAGTGATCAGTGCTAAAAATATGCACTATCATTGTACTAATGACACTGGCTGGGAAGGGGTTAATTAACATCAGGGGCAATCAAAAGGTTAAATGTGTTCCTTAGCCTGTGCTTGTGTACTGTGGGGGAGGTGCTTTTACTAAGGAAAGGCATAGATCCGTGTCCTTGCTTTGCAGGAACACAGGATCCATGCCTTTCCTACTGACAGAACAGCGATCTGCCTTGTTTACATTGACAGACTGTTGTTCTGCATATGTCCTGAACAATCGGTGAGTGTTGGTGGACTTTGCCACCTGCTGTGTGTGATCACAGCGGGAGCAGGCGGCCCACACGTACCCCAGACCCAGAGGTGTCAGATCACATAAAAGGAACGTTATCTGGTGCACAGCGGCCCTGCCACAGTAGAGCTATGGTGGTGAAGCAGGTAAAGCACCATGACACTTAGAACTGTGCCCTGGACCATTACTGTGATTACCAAGTAGACTATTAATAAAAGTGTCCTGTGAAGAGTGTTTAAACTATCTTGTGAAAGTAAAAGATTGAATGACTGGTAATCAGTGTCACGAGAATTCGTTATTGAGCAAGGAGACAAATCTGGAACTATCACCATACTAGACCAAGTGATTGCTATAGGGCCCACTGACATGGTGTTGGGTCTGATTTGTCCAATCCTGATTGGTCATCTCCTAATTGGTTGCTGCATGATTCTGCTCTTTGAAGTATTGTATTTCTTTAAGGGGTTTCTACTTTATCTATAGATTTATCTCAACTTTTTGGACTCCTTAATAGCTAACCCACAAGAGATTCAAATTTCATAAAAGCCTTCCTTTCAGTCTTGCACAGTTGTACCGGCTCCTCTCCTGGACTGAAATTCTTTACTCTGATTGTACTGCATACTGTGAGAAGCACACTGTGACTATCACAGTGTGCATTAGAAACTGCATAATTCCAAAAAATATTGAGCTGTGCCTTTTAAATCACAATCTACCATGTAAGTCCATTGAAAATGTGCAAAATAATGCACATAAGTCATAAAGAAATACATAAAAGTCCACCACTGATAATTCATAAATCCATTTGTGACCTCCAGCACCACATAGAAAACACTAGCCTCTTACCGGAACACAAGACCCCAAATTATAGGAGGTCTGTGTGGTGTTAGAGATCAGCCAAATGCACTGTCATGTATGGACCAAATGATTCCCATTTGTCCCATTCCCCACAAGCCTCTCCAGCAGGGATATATCACAATACCGGCAAAAGAAAGAAATCATAGAAACTCTATAGCATAAAGCCGCAAATACCATTTATTTATTATAGAGAAAAGGTACTCCCATTATGCAAAGTAATACAGAGCAGTATACAAATGGTCCACCAGGGGGTCCGATGGCGTGATGAAGTCAGCACTAGCCCCACCCTGACGTGTTTTATCATAGAAGACGTTCCCAAGGGGATCAGCTGCAACCTGTCAGACAGAGCGCACCTCATTGTCTTTCTGGAGAATGTCCATCATCATTTAGCACTTTCCTCCCCAGCCCACTCTTTTCACTCATTGGATTTTAGTTCTTCCAATCACGGAGACTCCGTGTCACATGTGGGTGTTACCTATGGTGGTCTGCATGCAAATGCAGGCTCTCTAGGTAATCCCACTCCTCCGGACTGACACTCGCTCATGTGGCATTTCAATATTTGCATAACTCGTCCCAAAAGCCAGCCCACTGCTTGTATCAGGGCTGAGGGCTCTTTGGAGGAGTACTGAGGTAGGGTGCTGTGATGTCTTCAGGAAGCTATGTAGAGTACCCAGCTGGCCCCTCCCACCAGCCACGATCTGCCTGCATTCAATAGAGAAGCACAAAGACTCAGTGATGATATCACTTGGTCTGAAATAATAGGATTTTTAAAACAGCTTACTTGTAAAATCCTTTTCTTGGGAGTACATCACAGGACGCAGAGCCTTTGATAATTACTAAATGGGTTAGATAGTCACCATCAGGCGATTGGACACTGGCAACCCTAATTACAAGGAGAGTTCCTCCCCTATATAACCCCTCCCATATGGAGAGTACCTCAGTTTTGTAGTAAAGCAATAAGTATCCCAACGTATAATCTCGAAGAGGGGCGGGAGCTCTGTGTCCTGAGAAAAGGATTCTACATTTAAGCTGTTTTAAAAATCCTATTTTCTTGTTCATACATCACGGGACATAGAGCCTTTGATAATTACTAAGTGGAATGTCCCAGAGCAATGCCCAAATTTGAGGGGAGGGAGACACAGATCAGAAACACAGACCACCATCGGACATGAGGACCTATACTGCTGTCTGAAGCACACTGTGCCCGAAAGCAGCATCCTCATGCCCTCTTACATCCACCTGATAGAATCTAGTGAATGTATGTACTGAAGAACAAGTTGCAGCCTTGCAGATCTAAGTCGTGGAGGACTAGTGATGCACTGCCCAAGAAGCACTAACTGCTCTAGTCGAGTGTGCTTTAACCTGAAAAGGAGGAATTTTCTTCTTCAAACCATAAGCCTGAATAATAACCTGTTGAATCCATCTACAGATAGTGGACTTCGACGCTGCCTGCCCCTTTTTGGGGCCTTCTGGCAGTATAAATAGACAATCAGTCTTTCGTATCTGAGCCGTTGCCTGCAGATAGATTTTGACTGCTCTTACAACATCTAAAGAGTGTAACAACTTCTCCTCCGCAGACTGCTGATCTGGAAAAAAGGACGGTAGGACCACATCTTGATTCAGATGGAATCCTGAAACCACTTTAGGCAAAAAGGTTGGGTGAGGACGCAACACCACCCTGTCTTCATGAAAAATCAAATATGGCTCCTCACATGAAAGAGCTGCTAATTGTGATACCCTCCTGGCTGAGGATATGGCTACAAGAAAAAACAAATTCTTTGTCAAAAGAACCAAGGGAGCATGGTGCAATGGTTCAAAACAAAGCCACAAAATCTCTGCGCTTAGGACAGATAACAAAAGGAGGGAGAAAAGAAAAGACAAAAGGGGGGGGGGGAGAAGAGGGGGGAGGAGGCCAGAGGGAAGGTGCAGGGGGTAGTGCCCCAATGAGAGAGAAAAAATGAGGGGAAAAAGAAGGAAATAGCCAAAAGAGAAAGTATAAGGTATGCTGCCTCCCCTAATTAAGCCCTCAAAGAGGACTAACATGTATAAAGGATTGTAAATGGGGGTATGGCGCTCCCTAGTGGAATGTATAAATGATAAAGTTTAAGTAACACAGTGACTAATGAAAATTGCTTATTATTAAATACTCCATAACAAAAAGTGAAACTGCACTCCTCATAATGAATAACCCTATGATATTGGTTGGGAAATGTGAGTTAAAAAAACATGTGATAAAAAAACCCCTATTATATTGCATACACCTATATGTCACAGGTAGTGACAAAAATTAACCACTAGGTGCTGCTACTAGTATACTGTGCAGCTAATGTAATGAATCCAGCATAAACGTGTGCAAAAAGTAAATGACAGTGGAATCAAATCCAAAAACTGAACCGAATGGTCGAGAAAAATGTTAAGAAAAACATATAAAAAATGAAAAACAACAAATTTGCAAAAAAGTCTGTTCACAAATGGTACATTCCAAATTTTAAATAACAAGAAAAAAGTTCCAAGAGCTTAGTGACTGTAGTGCCCACAAAGGTGGAAATCCGTGACTTCTGTGCTCCCCTTTTGGCTCCCCACTCACCGGCTCCCACTACCCCTGCAGGGGTGACAGACACTTTAAGATCCCAATGCCGTCCTCTTGGTCGGTATCCCGTGGTTACTGAGATAGGATATCCTCTCTCCCAGGAGTTCCAGGTTACCGCTTCATACCACGTCCAAGAAGGAGATCGCCAGAGAAATCCTCATAAGAAGAGATGCCACCTCATAGTGTAGTATGATTAAAAACTTTAATAGCATAAAACTCCCCAAAGGGGAGAAATTAAATCCACACAGCACTACACTATGGGTGAAGCCGAAAGCCAGGAAGTACTTTCCCGCAGCGTGCGGTCCAACTGCGTTCCAGGCTCTCTCGCTCCGTACCCGGAAATGACGTAAGTGCGTAGCCCCGCCTTACGCGTTTCGTCATCGACGTTTTCAAAGGCGGCGCCATCTTACTACACCTCACAGGTTATAAGGTAGGCGGACATGCTGGATCCTCCCTTCTCCCGTGACTATAGGAACTTTGATTGGATATTCAATCCTGAAGCTCCCCCTCCCGGTACAGCCCCATTAGGAGAAGCCCAAATCAGATCCCTATGTCGGTAGGTCAAAATAATAGTAATTATTACGGACCCGTGCATCTCCGCTGACCCTTACATAGATTGGCAGATATATTTCACGCAGAGTAGTATTAACATCAGACATCTATTAATATATAATACAGGTTAAATTCAGTTAAAAAAATCCAGATAAGTATATCATATGGGCAAAATCCACAGTGGTGAGTTACGGTACTGCATGTTCTCCATCTTTCAAACCCAGTGCCTCTCTTGTAAAAGTAAATATAAATAGAATGTAAAACTGAGTCCCATTCAAAGTCTGTTTTTATATAGAGGTGAAAGAAAGATATTAAGTGTTCATTACTATCTTTATGGATACCAGCCTCAGATCTCCAAGCGTCAGAGGAGAAAAGAAAATTTTTTTGTGTTTTACATCTGAGATTTGGAACCAAATGAAATTGGTGTCTCTGAGACCATCCACGCCACTTGAAAAAATTATAATTAAAAATGTATACATAAAAAATGGCTTGCAAACATCCCTATGTTAGGCCGATGTATTCCTAGGTACAGGTGGTACATGGTTCAAAAGGCCGAGATCTGGCCCTTGATAGTGCTTTAAGGCCAGCCTCATTTCTATGCCTAATTGAAGAAAGGCAAGAAGCTTGCTAATAGCATAGCTTCTAGGATGCCACCCCCTGAATTAACACCAGGAAACATATGCCTTCCAGATTCTGTAATAGATGAGCCTTGAGGCCGGCTTCCTAGCATTTACCAGAGTGGATAGGACTGGACCCGAGAGCCCATGGCTCTTCAGGATGTGGGTCTCAACAGCCAAACCATCAAATTCAGACTTCGTAAGGCAGGATGGAATATTGGGCCCTGTGAGAGTAGATTTGGCGTAGTGGAAGAACCCAAGGTCTTCCCACTGCCATCTTTACGACCTCTGCATACCAAGGTCGCCTGGGCCAAGCCGGGACCACCAAAATTACCGGCTTCCTTTCCCTTTTGACCCTGAAGGAATTGCGGGAGAAGCGGAACTGGGGGGAACGCATAGATCAGAAAGTACTGAACCCACGGAATCACTAAGGCATCTGACCCTTGTGCCAGCGGATCCCTTGTTCTTGACACAAAGTTGTCCAGTTTCTTTTTGAACCTGGAAGCCAACAGGTCTACATCTGGGGTACCCCATATAGCCCGAAATATGTTGGGATGTAGAGACCGTTCTCCTGAACACAGCTGCTGGAGGCTCAGGAAATCCATCTGCCAATTTTCTACCCTTGGAATGAAGTCTGCAGACAGGCAGCGAACATGCCTTTCTGCCCAAGCAAAAATGTGATTCACCTCTTTCTGGGCATCCAGACTCCTGGTGCCCCCTTGGTGATTGATATAGGCCACCGCTGTAGCGTTGTCTGACTGTATCCGGACAGGTGAGCCTTGAAACCTGTAAGTCCAGGCCCTGAGGGCCAGACTAATTGCCCGAATCTCCAGAATGTTGATGGGTAAGAGCCCTTCGGCTCTGGACCATCTTCCCTGGGAAGAGGCTTCTTCCAGAACTGCTCCCCAGCCTACAAGGCTGGCATTTGTGGTTACAACCTTCCAAGTAACTGGAACAAAGGATTTTTGCCAGGGGAGGGGCTAGAACCTTCGTAAACACCCGAGGTGCGGTAGCAAGATTGAAAGGTAGGGCCACAAACTGGAAGTGGCGCTGCTCCACCGGAAACCTTAGAAACTTTTGGTGAGTGGGGAAAATTGGCACATGTAAATATGCATCTTTGATGTCTATCGATGTCAGGAATACTCCTCCCTGAAGGGTGGGAACCACTGAGTGGATGGACTCCATGCGGAAAGAACGAATGTTTAGGAACTGATTCAGGTCTTTTAGATCTAGAATAGGTCTGACATCCCCGTATGGTTTGGAACCGTAAAGAGGTTTGAGTAGAACCCCGAGCCTTACCTTTCAGGGGCTACTTTTATAATCACCCCTTGGGATAACAGGCGTTCTAAGGCTAGAAGCAAGGGCCCCCTTTTTTCTGGATCTTTGGAGACTCTTGACCTTAGAAAGCGTGATCTTTGAACCCCTGAGCATTGTCCACAGGGCAGGTCAGGCTTTTATTCACACAGGAAACAGCCGCATCAATTGCTGGCACCCCCCATTTCTTGGTGAATTTTTCCTCTACCGGATAAAGAAGGAAAAACTTGTTAGGAGGGGAAAATAGCTTATCTAGGTGAACCCAGTCCTCATACAACAATTTCTCCAGCAAGGGATGAATTGGGAAGGTATATGCAGCCTGTGGGGATTTCCGGGATCCCAAGGAGGAAACAGAGGATATGGCAGCCTCAGCAGAAAACTTTTCGTGCAACTTTTAATTTGTGCCCCAAAGTGCTCGATCCCAGAGCCCAGTCCTCAAAGAGAGACATTACAAGCAAAACCTTGTTTCTTCTTTTATGAGGTTTACCATCTATCTTAGGCGTATTTATTGGCCCCAGGTATGGATCCGGTTGTATAGCTTCTAGGTCCCCGCAGAGACCATCAAACAGAGCTCTCTTCTTAGCACATCTTCACCGTGACCAACCACCTTAGACGCTGGCGAAAAAAACTGAGGTACTCTCCATATGGGAGGAGTTATATAGGGGAGGAACTCGCCTTGTAATTAGGGTTGCCAGTGTCCAATCACCTGATGGTGACTATCTAACCCACTTAGTAATTATCAAAGTCTCTGTGTCCCATGATGTATGAACAAGAAAAGGAATGTTCTTAAAACAGAAAGGTTTGATTTAAAAAGTGCATTAGAATGTTGAAAAGGAGGGTAAAAAAATCAGGTTTACTGCTTTGCGTTAACATATCTGAAATCTTCCCCAGTACGTGAGGCAGTGCTTTTCTAGCTACTTCTTTTATAGTAGATAATCTTCTTCAAAGTCACATGTGCAATCTGGCATGAAACCAGGATCGCAAAACAGCACAGCATGTGGTGGTGAGTGGTGAAATATGGAAAAATAGGTAGCTGTGCTAACATAACCTATGAGTCTCCCACCGGGCTTTGGCCAAATGAGTCCATGGCACGTTCACATAAGGTGGAACAAAACACAACAAGGCAGAACCACAATAGTTTAAGTTCGTATAAAGTGTAGAAGGATTAGAACCTCTGTCAAGTTTTATAGCTGCCTGTGTCCCCTTAAGGGAGATTTCCCTTCACTTCCTGTCCCAGAAGTGAGTATAAATTTCCCCAAAGTTGAAGAGAAATTCCACCTTTGGCACTTGTCACTGTAACAAGTTTCCTGGTCAGAAGATACCTCCTTTACCTCTATGCTATAGACAACTATACAGTTTAGAATTGTATATCACTTTCGTGGCCACCGGAACAAAGGTTGGACAAATCTCCCCAATCAGAATACAGGCAAAAAAGAATCAAACCCCTCCTTCTATCAAGAACTGAAAAAAGAAAAAGATTTACCTAGGGCAATGTTTTTCAACCCTTTTCAGTCGTGGGGCCCTTTAAAAGTTTGCAAAACCTTGAGGCACTGTCTGAAATGTAAAATACGTAATTGTTACTTATCTATGGGAAACCTGAGCCTGGGATGATGCACACAACCTCCTTTGTGAAATTAACCTCACATTAGAGGTCCCCCATCCCATCAGAGGTCCCCCCTTCACATAAGAGGTCCCTCCCTTCACATCAGAGGTCCCTCCCTTCACATCAGAGGTCCCTCCCTTCACTTTAGAGGTCCATCCCTTCACATTAGAGGTCCCTCCCTTCACATCAGAGGTCCATCCCTTTACAATCAGTGGTCCCTCCCTTCACATCAGAGGTCCCTTCCTTTAGAATCAGAGGTCCCTTCCTTTAGATTTAGTGGTCCTCCTTTTAAAATCAGTGGTCCTCCCTTCAAACCAGAGGTTCCCTTATTACATTAGAGGTTCCCCATCACATGACAGGTTCCACCACCACACCAGCGGTTCTCCCATTACATCAGAAGATCGACTTCACAAAAGAGGTCCTCCCACCACATCAGAGGTCCACCCACCACATTGGAGTTCCCCCATCACTACAAAGGTCTCACCATCACATCAAGGATTCACCCATCACATCAGAGGCCCCCATAACATCACAGTCACCCCCTTATACATGGCTAAACATGAGTCCTCCAAATACATCAGAGGTTCACCAATCATATCAAAAGCTCCCATTCACAACAGAGGTTCCTCCATCCAATCAATCAGAGGTCCTCCATCCCATCAATCAGTGGTCCCCCCATCACATCAGAAGTTCCCCATCACATCGGAGGTTCACCCATCAAATCAGAGGTTACCCATCACATCAGAGGCCCCCCATTACATCACAGTCACCCTTTACATGGGCTAGCAATATATGATTCCTCCATCACAGAGCTCCCCAATCAAAGAGCCCGCATCCCACAGCCTCCCCCATCATAGAGCACCCTTTTAACACAGTCCCCTCTTCAAATCAGATCCCTACCTTTTGCCTCCAGTAGGGTTTCGGGGGGCGAGAGGAGGAGGTCTGGATGAGGCAGACTTCCATCATCCCCTGAATGCTAGGGGCAGCTGTGTATGTCGCCTGCCCTAAATCAGAATCATGCGTTGTCATGGTGCAGGTGAGCTGGTCGCCATCACCAAAGAAATGAATGATACCATGTGTCCTAGAATTAGACCATTACTGGTTGTTATGGTGCTGGAAGCCGGCCCGCCTGCACTGCGCCAACTCATGATGCAGATTCAAGGCTAACTGAGTCCCATTCTAGCGGCACCCCAGGGGAACCCAGAAGACACCCCGGTTAAGAAACATTGAGCTAGAGTTCTGATTTGATACCACCATTGATAGATGGGGCATCTAGAATGCAGTCTGTATTAGGGCCGGCACTATGAGAAGTGGATCTGTTGTAATAATACTCCTCTATGAATAGAATATTAATACATTTAGTATTCTCTCCTTGTTTCCTAACACTCCTATTAGAGTAATTATGTGTATGACCATGGCATGTTACAAAAGTGTAACTTGAATAATATAACTGAATGTTTAGTACTTTAGGATTTTTATTAGCATTATTTGAGTTGGCTTCCACACAACTAAATGAGCCTCTTGTGAACCCCATGACTTAAAGCAGAACTCCGGGCCTCCCTTCAAGTCTTGCACAGTTGTACAGGCTCCTCTCTTGTCCTAAAATTGCTTACTCTGATTTCACTGCACACTGTGAGCTTCTCACAGTGTGCATTAGAAGCTGTAGAAAGTCAAACAGAGCTTGTCCCATTGTCTGGAGGACATCTAGCATCCCCTAGCTCTTCCCTGAGATTTACTATCCCTGGCCTGCCCCATTAAGCAATTACATTTTAGTTCTTTCCTTTATGGAGGTTTCGACATCACATGTGTTCAGCTTCAAATTAAAGTTCTTGTGTTGCACTAGTATGGTGTGCGCTCTTCTTTTATGATTTACTTTACTGTACACCATTAGAGATTAATGGAGACTGCCATTGCTGACCTCTCCTTCTGGGAATCTCACTTCTCTGGCTGTCAAGTTGATGCTAAAGTTTCAGAGCTGTGATAACGAATTATAAAATAATTTTGATGCACATTCATAGTATGAGTGTTCTGTAACCCAAAAGTGTTATAGCCAGACACAGCCAGGCAACTAGTATTTTTCATAAGGACACCAGTACTCTTGGTTCCCATACATTTCATAAAACAGACTTCTAAGAGGTTTCGTATTTATACAAGGGTGCCATCTAGTGGAATATATTGTGTAACACAGCCATTGAAAACAATCCAAAAAATCTCTTCTTGCGAACACAATAGCACTGGAAAATATGTACTATATTTGAAGCAGCATTAAAACTGGAGTATTGTCAATGATTTTTTTCTAATCCAGCACTGATTATGCATCAGAAACTACCCACATACAGAAAATATACTTTAAATCCTAATAGTGGACATACACGCTTTGAAAAATGATCAATTTATTTTCTGATTGATCTCCTTTAATAGGAATAACCGATCTTTAGATGACAACCCATTCAATCAATATAACACAATTGGGGAAGTGGATTTCAATCGAAAGGATACAATTGTAATAGTTAATAAATGCAATCAAATGCATTCCTGTTTCCATCATGTAATCCCATAATCTGATTGGTCACAATAGTAGAGTGGGAGTGGTTTAGATCCATCTGACAAGTCTTTATTACTGTCTGGGTCTCCATTGTGGAGACAGGAAGTGAGCAGAATCTCTCTCATAGCTACCCAGACAGCAATAAATAAGGGGATAAGGAGCATATACTGTACACACGGTGGCCAATGTGAATTGCAGAGTCTCTTTCCAGGGATGAATGCTTTAGGGAACTACTAGGATTCCCCCAAATGGTTAGAAGGGAACCCATCCTGAGAGAAATATGAAGATGTCCATTGCTGACTGTCCCCTGAAAATGCTAGACTCCTGGCTGGTTGTGGCTTTCATGCTTTCTTCATCACCGCATGTTTATTCAGAACTTCTGTTCTTACTTGATCCCAATCAGTGATAGAGAATGAACAGAAACCAATGGATCAGGATAACAGCCAGGCAACTAGTATATTCAGAAGGAGATGTCAGCAGTCACAGTCTCTGTATTCTCTCAGTACAGGTTTCCCATAATAAGCAATCCATGGACTTTACAAGATGCCCCCACTACCCTCATAGAAAACACACACTCTCATTTCTTCACACTCCACATGAAAAAAAACCTGAACCTCTGATGGGTTGCTATTGGCAACATGTATGTATACTTGTTCTAGAGAACATATACATGAGATGTCAGCTAAAAAAGTAAACAACCTTGTTGCCATAACAACCATTTTCTTTACTTGTTTACAAACCTGAGCTGTCAAAAAAAGAGCCTCCCGCTGTCTATATTACAGATCAGGATTGTAAACAAGTAAACATACTGGTTGCTATGGCAACCAGGTTGTTTACCCTTTTAGCAGATATCTCATATATAGGGCTATGGTCACTATGGGCAACAGGCAATTTTTACCAATCTTTTTCTTTTTACCAATAACACGCTTCATATAACAAGCCTATAAAGTCGAATAATTCAAAGCTCTCCAAACACCGCCTTTTTTTTCATGCTGTATTTTAGTAGCCACCATTTCAATGTCTGGAGATGAGGAACACTACCAGTCATCTCCAAAACCCTCCAAAACCCTCAGGGTTTCATAGCCCTGCCAGTCCCACATTGGCTAAGGTTGGGACCAACATCACGGAGCTCCATTCGCAACCTTCAGCAAATTGCAGTCCTGCATGTCCAGATGAAGATGGAACCTCCAACAACAACCTGGGCACAGAGTGTGTCCTTTCAAGACCTTGAAGCCCTTGCCATCCTGCCTCAGCTGAGGCTGGAACCCCTGACACTGCCCTAAGCATGGTAAGTGTCTTTCCAGGACCTTCAGGATGTTTCAACTCAGAGACTGAAACCACTGAATATGACTCTACTGCACCAAGTGATGACATGAGAATGTGCTCGGAGAAGGAAGTTTTGGAAGGGTAAGTGCTCATTTAATCCCCATTACTTAAATTACTAGCTCCACCCACAAAACACCCTTTCAACACCCAGGACCCCACTAATTGTTATCTTCTCTCTTATTCAGGTCGTTCTGGCTACCCACCGAAAGAGCCAGCAGAAGGTGGCCATCAAGTCAGTCATCAAGACTAGAAATACCTACGACTTCGATATAGAATGCTACGCCATGGAGAAGTCAGAAGGGTGCCCCCTTCTAATTCAGCTATATGCCGCCTTCCAAACCCCCTTCACTGCCTGTTTTGTGATGGAATATGTCTGCGGAGGAAATTTAAGTGACTTCATCTGGATCTATTCCCCATTCGACAGTGACATTATCAAGTAAGTTCATTACTAACTTTATAATAGAAAAAAAAGCAAGCCTTATAAGATATTTAAGTCCAACTAAATCCTTTGTATTTATTACTATAATGAAGTCAGGTTGTATATAGAGTACTATATATATATGCTCTTCTTTCTATTTTATTTTTACATACTCAGTGCTGTAGCAATGGTTTAAATGCCACATGCTGGCAGCACCCTGGAAAGCCTGACCACTGCTCTCACACACAGCTTTTCCCATAGCGGGCAATGATTGCACATGTGAAAGAAGATGTTGTTTTCTTTTTACAGCCCATGGACATGGAAACGGACCAACTTTCTCACTCGGCTATAATGCCAAATCTATCAAAGAATCCAGGAGAGGAGATATACTTACCCATGTTCACATACATCAACAGTATGTGGGCACACATGTGAATCTGCATTAGACAATGATATCGTTCTGTGAAGATTCAGAAAAAACAATTCTACGCATTTTTGACAATTTTTTAACATCACAGAACACTATTGTTTACACCACAGATGGCTGATCCAGGGAATAATCCGATCGCCTTCGGGGGTCAGGAAGGAATTTTTTTCCCTGTTGGAGCAAATTATACCATGCTTCATAAGAGTTTTTCTCCTTCCTCTGGATCAACAGGTGAGTTCCATACTGTACCATCAGCTGTACTTACCTCCCAGGGTGATGAACTGTTAGTGCCCACAGAGCCTGTGTGGTGGTCTGGGGATTTTAAATCCTTGCTCTTCTTCGTCTTCTATCTGCAGCACTCAATGTTCTGTGCTGGCGATGCCCAGTCAGAATGTCACTGATCTATCCTGCAAGTGCCGTAGAGAGTAGAAGAGTGGGGATTTCAACGCTACTACACAGGCCATGTGGCCACTGACAGCTCACCACAGATGGTTGATCCAGGGAGTAATCCGATCGCCTTCGGGGGTCAGGAAGGAATTTTTTCCCTGTTGGAGCAAATTATACCATGCTGCACAAGAGTTTTGCCTTCCTCTGGATCAACTGGAAGTTATGGAATTCTCTTGCAAAACATGCCATCATCAATTCCTATACATACAGAAGAAACCACCAAGAACTTGTGTCCTGCACCTACAGCATCTCCCTTTTGATAGAAACCATCAAGCTTTGTGCCCTGTGTCAAAAGACAAGATGACACCACCAAGAATTTTTTCCCTGTGGGTGCAGTGTTTTTATACTGGAATCGCTAAACTTTGCTCTGTATGTAAGCAAAAAAAAAAAACTGGCCAGAGAGGGATTACTTTGATGCAGTTGGCCAGCTTAAACATGTATTGCGATATATATGAACCAAAAATCCCTCTTTTTATGCAATGTTTGTTTGAAATGCAAAGGGTATATAGCAATATGCAGAGCATTGATTTATAGATTCTTTTCTCCCAACACAGCGCACCACAACGCCCCACATCACAGTCGCTTGATTTGGTGCACTGCACATTCTGTTATACAGATTTTAGAAAAATTCTAGAACAAGATGGATCAAGCTTGTGGCAGAAGAGGGGAGAAGGTGATCTTTATTTATATTGGCCACATTGTTTACTAGGAGCAATGCCATTTTATTCAGATTTATTGTGAGGCTCTCAATAAGTATATATCCTTTAGTACAGTTTCAAACAATTGAAAATATTTAAGAGGGACACCTCAAAGAGTTTGAGAAGAAAAATGGTGTGTGAAGCGTGCTGCCAAGAGGGCATGGGGGTATATCATTGGTGTCAGTGAGAATAAAATAAATTGCATCATTTGTGTCAGTGGGATAAAATAAGTCCTATCACTGGTGTCAGTAGAAGAAAATAAGTCCTATCACTGGTGACAATGAGCACAAAACAAAGCCCATCATTGGTGTCAATGAGAATAAAATAAATTCCATAGTTGGTGTCAATGAGAATAAAACCGTCAAGGGAGGAGCCAGTGGCGGACATGTAAGCAGCACTGAGTGAGAGCTCCGGCTGGGACGAAATCTCCTACTGAAATCCTGAGTGTCAGAGACACAGATCCTGACCCACACCGGCACCCTAACACACCTTGGAACAGGCAGAACAACAGGAGATGGCGAAATACGGACCAGCACAAATGGATTCAGCCGCAAAACGTCTGTTCCGTTTTGCATGGGGATCCCAAGATGGCGGCCACCATGAAGAGGAGACGGACCAGGGCCCCAGCATCACCCAGCAAAGTGGAGAGGATCATTCCCCTACTGCTTCCAGCAAGGTAAGCTGCTGCCCTGCAGACTTAGAGGGCTGAGAAGAGGCTTCTCCCTGGATAGGCTGCCCCAAAAAGCTTTAGGGGATGCAACGCTGGCAGAGGAGGAAGGGTAACCCTCCCTGAAACAAATAATGGAGGCCATATACACATGCCAAACCACCCTGACAGCACACATAGATGGCATGCGGGCTGAAATGTCCTTCATAAAGCAAGATGTGCAGAATATCAGGGAAAGGGCCACGGAAGCTGAACATAGAATCAGTAAACTGGAAGATGTAGTCCGCCCAGTAGAAAACACCATGCAAACTATGCAAAGACACATAACTGCCCACACTGACAAACTAGGAGATATGGAGGACCGTCAAAGAAGAAACAATATCTGCTTTGTGGAGTTCTCTGAGAAAGCAGAGAGAATAAAACCGTCCTATCATTGGTGTCAAAGAGAATAAAATACCGTAAGTGTCATCATTGGTGTCAGTGATATTAAAATAAGTTCAATAATTGATGTCAGTGGGATAAAGTACACGCCATCAGGCTCATCTCCTCCTACATGATATGGATATGGAGATGTGGCAGACAACTGGATCCCCTGGCTTTTCTCCTAGGTTAACTTTTTATCCAATGTGACGGTTCAGGAAGAGGGGGTGACTCACCGCACGGTATTGGCTGAGGAAGGAGGCGGAGCAGCTGCAGTAGCACCTCCTCTGTGATTGAACACAGGTATAGCCTGGACTGCACTGTGAATGTACTACTGTTTGGAAACACAGGCAGATGCCCAATAGATGGGGGTGCTTAAAGACATTTTGAAGGTGGTATAGCACCCCCCATCCTGGTGCCTCCACTGAATGGAACACAAGTGTGGGACATCACCTCCTCTCGTAGTCTATTGATCACTTCCTCCAGTCCAGTAACTGAATGTCCGTACCTCTGTATAGTCCTGCAGCTGGAAGAATAGTCTGCAGGAGCCTGAGCATTGTACCCGCCATCCACTGATCGTGGTTGTAATGCTTTTCAGGCTCAAATGCAAAAATAAATAAATGCTCATTTTTTCATCTGTGTGGGTGCGTTCAATATTTTTTTCAAAAAATAGAATTAACATAAACTGACGGTGTAAGCAGACTAATAAAGGCTCAGAAATGGCATGCAATGCCAAGTTGCTGCTAACAAAGCAAACAGAATATTGCCATGCATTAAAAAAGGGATTAACTCCAGAGATAAAACGATCATTCTCCCACTCTACACGACTCTGGTACGGTCGCACCTAGAATATGCTGTCCAGTTCTGGGCACCAGTCCTCAGGAAGGATGTACTGGAAATGGAGCGAGTACAAAGAAGGGCAACAAAGCTAATAAAGGGTCTGGAGGACATTAGTAATGAGGAAAGATATATATATATATATATATATATATATATATATATATATACAGTGGGTACAGTGGGGACGGAAAGTATTCAGACCCCCTTAAATTTTTCACTCTTTGTTATATTGCAGCCATTTGCTAAAATCATTTAAGTTCCTTTTTTTCCTTATTAATGTACACACAGCACCCCATATTGACAGAAAAACACAGAATTTTTGACATTTTTGCAGATTTATTAAAAAATAAAAACTGAAATATCACATGGTCCTAAGTATTCAGACCCTTTGCTCAGTATTTAGTAGAAGCACCCTTTTGATCTAATACAGCCATGAGTCTTTTTGGGAAAGATGCAACAAGTTTTTCACACCTGGTTTTGGGGATCCTCTGCCATTCCTCCTTGCAGACCCTCTCCAGTTCTGTCAGGTTGGATGGTAAACGGTGGACAGCCATTTTTACGTCTCTCCAGAGATGCTCAATTGGGTTTAAGTCAGGGCTCTGGCTGGGCCATTCAAGAACAGTCATGGAGTTGTTGTGAAGCCACTCCTTCGTTATTTTAGCTGTGTGCTTAGGGTCATTGTCTTGTTGGAAGGTAAACCTTTGGCCCAGTCTGAGGTCCTGAACACTCTGGAGAAGGTTTTCATCCAGGATATCCCTGTACTTGGCCGCATTCATCTTTCCCTCAATTGCAACCAGTCGTCCTATCCCTGCAGCTGAAAAACACCCCCACAGCATGATGCTGCCACCACCATGCTTCACTGTTGGGACTGTATTGGACAGGTGATGAGCAGTGCCTGGTTTTCTCCACACATACCGCTTAGAATAAAGGCCAAAAAGTTCTATATTGGTCTCATGAGACCAAAGAATCTTATTTCTCACCATCTTGGAGTCCTTCAGGTGTTTTTTAGCGAACTCCATGCAGGCTTTCATGTGTCTTGCACTGTGAGCTGTAAGGTCTTATATAGACAGGTGTGTGGCTTTCCTAATCAAGTCCAATCAGTATAATCAAACACAGCTGGACTCAAATGAAGGTGTAGAACCATCTCAAGGATGATCAGAAGAAATGGACAGCACCTGAGTTAAATATATGAGTGTCACAGCAAAGGGTCTGAATACTTAGGACCATGTGATATTTCAGTTTTTCTTTTTTAATAAATGTGCAAAAATGTCAACAATTCTGTGTTTTTCTGTCAGTATGGGGTGCTGTGTGTACATTAATGAGGAAAAAAATGAACTTAAATGATTTTAGCAAATGGTTGCAATATAACAAAGAGTGAAAAATGTAAGGGGGTCTGAATACTTTCCATCCCCACAGTATATATAATGTACAGTGATCTTGCGCATAACCTTCAATATCACACCATAATAGGTGAACCATAAATTAAGAATGAAAAATTAATCAAACATAGTAGATAAAGTCCATTGATGTAGTTCATCCAGTGTTCCAAATAGTGAAGATAGTAAAAGAAAGTCTATTAGTGGGTTCTCTGAAGAACAAAAACGCTGTCACCAACACCTCTGTGCTCCCAGAACTCTCACCTCATAGGCATGAAACATAAGCCTTTGACACCAATCCAATAGGAATCAAAAAGCTCCTCTTCCGGGATCACAGCTGCAGCAATTCAAAAAAGGATTCCGTCCCACATGTAAAATATTCCATCCCACATGTAAAGTAGACAAGCCTACAAATATTACAATTTAAAACCATTTATTAGCTTAAAAAATGCCTGCTTACAGAAGTATATTAAAGTGGTTGTAAACCCTTACAGACCACTTTGACCTACGGGTAAGCCTAGGTTAAGGCTTACCTGTAGGTCCAAGAAATATCTCCTAAACCTACACGGTTTAGGAGATATTTGCAAAAAGACAGGCACCGCTGTCTAAGACCCATGCATCGTAGACGCAGGCGCACTGAGCATGCCGCTGCTAACGGCGATATGCCGTCAGTGGCATCTCCCGTGCTCATGCGCGGGAGTGACGTCATCGCGGCTCCAGCCAATCACAGCGCCGGAGCCACGATACCCGGAAAGAAGATGGATGAGCCGCAATGTGCTCCAGAAGTAACGCGAGAGCCTAGGACACTGCACCAGGAGGGGCCCTCAGATCATGCAGGGTTTAGGAATAGGCAAAAAACACTTCACTGTGCAGTTAAGGGCAATAATCTTTATTAAAAACAACCTAAGTACTTGCAAGCAATAAAAGTAAAAACTGCATATCACTCTACAAAACAATGGGAATGTTTATAACCAACAAGATGGCCGACTTCTGTGTGTGGTGACGTCTCCTGACCAAGCTCCACTACTGTATTGGTGTGAAATAACAGGGCATTTTGCCTTGTTTGTGTCAGGGTTGCTTTGGGTGAAGTTGTGCAGGGTTGGTGGGAGCCCTTGGTGGCATTACAGGCAGCTTTCTAAGCTTACAGGACTAGGGCAGTCCATGTACGTGTAAGAAAAGGGCTAGAGGTAAAGGTGCCAATCCACATGTGTCCAGAATAAACTTGTTTCAGTGGTCCATCAGGGTTGGAATATTCTAACGTGGCTAAAATTTGGCTGCCGTCACAGTTGCTCTACATGTTTTTTTTGTGAGCTTCAAAGTAAAATAACTTCATAGCCCATAGAATAACAATAGAATAACAATAGAATAACAAACAAGCAGGTGATGTTTGCTTTTCTACATTTTATTATTGAAATGTATATTAAAGAGGAGCTCCAGTCTCCCCCCAAAAAATTAAAAGCAGCTACAAATACTGTAGCTACTGACTTTTAATATATTAAAGTGGTTGTAAAGCCTCCTCTACTACTCTAGCTCAATCTAATCTAGATTGCACAGGCAGCTGATCACTTCCTGTGAAAGTGTACTTACAGTTGTCTTTGCAATGTAAATCGTGCTTCTAGGTGCTGTGACGTCGCCCACGCTTGCGCACTAGGTATGTCCTTTAACGACACACAACGTGTGCCGTTTCAGCTTGCTCTGTTTGCCGTGTCATTATCTGACACTCAGAATGGCACAGAGCAAAGCCTCGCGATGCTTCAGCATGATCCCCTCCTTCCTGGTTCTCCCCCTGGTTACGACGCTATGGCGCATGCGCGACATTTCGACAGGGATACAAACTAAGGGCGGAAATGACGTCCACATTGGCTTCAGCATACAGGAGGAAGAATGGCGCCGATGATACCGCAGAAGAGACAGAAGAATATAACTGCTAAAAAAGGTATATATAAAGCTCGTTTTGGGCATCTTTCAAAACGAGCTTTATATATACGCACTTACGTCATTTCCGGGTAGGGAGCGAGAGAGCTTGGAACGCAGCTGGACCGCACGCTGCGGGAAAGTACTTCCTGGCTTTCGGCTTCACCCATAGTGTAGTGTTGTGTGGATTTTATCATTTTCCCTTCTGGGGAGCATTATTTTTATTAAAGATTTTAATCATACTACACTATGAGGTGGCATCTTTTCTTATGAGGATTTCTCTGATGATCCCCTTCTTGGATGTGGTATGAAGCGGTAACCTGGAACTCCCGGGAGAGAGGATATCATTTCTCAGCAACCACGGGATACCGACCAAGAGGACGGCATTGGGATCTTAAAGTGTCTGTCACCCCTGCAGGGGTACTGTGAGCTGGTGAGTGGGGAGCCAAAAGGGGAGCACAGAAGTCACGGATATTCACCTTGTGGGCACTACAGTCACCAAAGCTCTTGAAAAGTTTTTTTCCTGATATTTACAATTTGGGACATACCACTTTTTTGAACAGACTTTTGCGATTTGGTCTTCTGTTGTTTTATATAATTTTCCGGTATATGTTTATTTTTTAGATTTGATTGTATTTGTCATTCACTTTTACAACATGCTGGACTCAATACATTAGCTGCATAGAATATATAGCAGCAGCACCTAGTGGTCACTTTTTGCCACTACCTTACATGTGTATGCAATATATATAAGGGTTTTCCATATGTTTTTTGGTTCACACTTCCTATATGTTTTGGGGTAATCTAATGTGAGATATTGCACACGTCACCCTTTGTGTATGTCACATACTATTATTAATTCATTCCAATCTTCTTCAGCACTTATTGTATCACATATAATATATCACTTATACCCCCCACAAGGGAGCGCCATACCCCCACTTACATTCCTTTATCTTTCTATATATGTCGCTTGGCAAGGATTAAAAGCATTTAAATAGTAGAAAAAATAGAAATACGCAGGGTTTACTTCCTCTTTAGGACGCTTGCTTGTCCAGGAATCCAGTGATGTCCTCACCAAGCCGATACTTCAGTCAGCTTCGGATGCAGGCGCTGACATTTTGGGTACGGTAAACCAGCTGTAGGATTACCAAACTTCTGCACGGATTATTGTGGGAGCAGTTCCCTGTCAAAAGCAAGTACCCGCTACTCTCCAAAAGTGCCAAATATGGCCGGGGGGGAGGAGGATGCAAACATGTAGAACTTCCCCTTTTGGGTGAAGTTTGGCTTTAACTTGAGTGCTAGGTGTTGGTAAATGGGTCGTATTGTCTCAGATACTGGTTCTCGTTTTTTTTTTTTTTTTTTTTCAAGCTGGCTATGTTGCCTCTCTGGTTGGCTGTGGCCCTTTTATCAAATGCTTCCCAAACATGAGGGAGCAGTGGATGTGCTGCCCAGAGGAGCCAAGTTCTTGAACACTACAGTGCAGTGCTCAGGAGCTACTGTATAGTTTTGCATTGTAGTGTAGATAATATTATATTATGATATAATATATGATATTGTGGCTTCTACGAAAGTATAGTGTCATGTTTTTTTTTTTTTGTTTGTTTGTTTTTTTTTTTTATATATATATATTTATTTTTTTTTATGATGCTGCACATGTGATCAGTTATGACACCAGCCATTGGATGGTTTGACAGTTTGGTTGCGAGCACAACCAATGGGAGTGTTACATTTCCAGCATGTACATGTGTTTTATGGATGGGTTTACTTCCGCTTTAAATGCCTTGTAGAAACGGTGTGTGCTGATAATCCTGATGGCAATAAAATCAGGCCAATAGTGTGGGTGGAGGACTTCCTGTAAGAGCCCAGTCTGGTTGTGTTTCCTACTCTCTACACCAGCTTCCTGGTTTCACAACACAAGCCCATCGTATAACGTTTGGCTGCAGTCACCTATAAGTAGTGGGGAGGTGGGACCTTTGGAATTTTTAGAATGGTCTAATGGCTTGTAAACTAAATTTAAAGGAAACTTTTTTCCACGCTACCTGCAGCATATTCGGGAAGGACTTGGTGGGAGCTGATCTCCCCTCCACTACATGGTCTGGCAGAGTGTCATAAATGGTTTGGACAAATGGTTTGCAGCTCTTGTAGCATTGTCTGCAGATGGTTATGGGCACCTCTAGTAATTGCTGCTTGAGTGTTAACATGTACATAAAGGCAACTTTTTTTCAGTTTTGGCCTAGTAAGAGAAGTATGGGCAAAGCTCTTTTGACCATACTTCTGGGGTCACAGGTTTGCACTTGTGCTCTCCTGTAACCCAAAATCAGCCAACAGCGGGCTAAAGATTGCTGTCAACTGATGTCATTCCACAGGGAGAACTGAGAGATCAGCTGTCATGCGATCGCCTGGCTCTTAGTCTTAGAGCTAGCAGGAGACAATTGCAGCATCAGACCAACTGTAGCCATAAAGGCAAGTATGTTTGGTTTCCCAAAATTTTCCTTTAGGGAAGATTTGGATCCCCTGTCAAGCTTTTTATTGCTGTCATGCTAAGAGATTTAGAGAATTAAAAAATTAAGATGTCCCTGAGGAAGGACCGAAGAGTAATCTTCAAAAGTGGACAATTAACTCGGTGCATCCCTAGGAATAAAACTTTTTACATCAGCCGCTGAAAATGATCGACTGAAAATAGGGTTATTGGTGGTTTGCTGATTAAAAAAAAGGTGCCAATGGCTACGAAAAGCGTTTGTGATTTCTGTCGCAATTTTCATAGGTCATGTTAGGCTCCTTTCACACTCATGCGACTTGTCCTGCGTCTTGGGACTGCAAAGTTGCATGTCAAGTCGTACCCCATGTTTTTCAATGAGTACCATTTATATCCATGACTTCAAATCGCACCGACTTCAAAGTAGTCCCTGTACTACTTTGGTCCGACTTAGATGCGAGTTGAGGTCCATAGACCAAGTTTACACAGGCATTCCTTAAAATCACGGCTGGGAAATCGTGGTAAAATCGTGGCAGTGCGAAAGGGGCCTTACTCAGATGCATTTTGCCATGCTTTCAGTAGGGAGCTGCGTTTAACCACTTAAGCCCCGGACCATTTTGCTGGCCAAAGACCAGAGCACTTTTTGCGATTCAGCACTGCGTCGCTTTAACTGACAATTGCGCGGTCATGCAACATGGCTCCCAAGCAAAATTGACGTCCTTTTTTTCCCACAAATAGAGCTTTCTTTTGGTGGTATTTGATCACCCCTGCGGTTTTTATTGTTTGCGCTATAAATAATAAAAGAGCGACAATTTTGAACACATTATTTTTTACATTTTGCTATAATAAATATCCCCCCAAAAATATATAAAAAAACATTCTTTTTCCTCAGTTTAAGCCGATAAATATTCTTCTACATATTTTTGGTAAAAAAAAAATCGAAATAAGCGTTTATTGATTGGTTTGCGCAAAAGTTATAGCATTTACAAAATAGGGGATAGTTTTATGGCATTTTTATTCATAATTTTTTTTTTTACTAGTAATGGTGGCGATCAGCAATTTTTACCGTGACTGCGACATTATGGCGGACACATCGGACATTTTTGACACATTTTTGGGACCATTGTCAGTTTTGCAGCAATCAGTGCTATACAAATGCACTGATTCCTGTGTAAATGACACTGGCAGTGAAGGGGTTAACCACTAGGGGGCAGTGTAAGGGTTACGTATGTCCTGGGGAGTGATTCTAACTGTGGGGTGGTGTGGATACGTGTGACACGTCACTGATCTCTGCTCCCGATCACAGGGAGCAGAGCTCAGTGACACTGTCACTAGGCAGAACGGGGAGATGTTTATTTACATTAGCATCTCCCCGTTCATCCTCCCTGTGAGGCGATCGCGGGTATCCCCGCGGCAATCAAGTCCGCAGGACCCGCGACCCGACTCACGGAGCTCCCGGCTGGCGCGCACGTGATGGCATGGCGGCAAATTTAAAGGGACGTACAGGTACGCCCATTTGCCCAGCCGTGCCATTCTGCCGACTTACATCGGCATGAGCCGGTCGGGAACCGGTTAATGGAAGCGCAACACACCAGTGTGAAAACATACACAGAGTTTAAACAGCTGCATTTTTTTTTCAAACTGTCCATTTCTGTTTTCATTAAAATATAGAAAAAACGAGAGTCGTGCTGTAAAATCAACAAAAAATTAGTGAAATATGTGAATCACATACAATAGTGAAACATGAGAACCATATATAATGAATAAGGCTAAATCGCATATATAAAATAAGTTGGATATTGTGAAACAGTCTTGTGAAAGGTATATATTACTAATGTAATACTAGTGAATAGTCCCTGTGGATGGTGGCACCTAATAATAACCACCCGTGCTGAAAACAGAACAACAAAGTCCACAAAAGACGATATGATCCACTCTGTGAAAAATTGTGATCCACCACCGAAAGATAGAAGGGGTATTTCCTTACCAGAAGGCCATAATCCCCCACCACAGAGGATCATAGTAAGCAAGAACAGCTGTAACTCGTACTCGGCATCAATACTGGTCTGCTAAAATCTTCGGATCATCACATGGTTGGGACAAAATCAATGGGAAGTGGACCTACCTCCTCTGCCGCCAGTTCCTGCAGTGTCTTCTCTCTGCGTCCTTCAAAATGCAACTTCTGTTTTCAGCCAAGTGCATCCTGTATTTTCAGTTTCGGTCCAGAATTTTTATTTGGTGCACCACTAGTTGTTTCATTATTTATGTAGAGATTTTTTTTTTCAAGTCCTCCCTGGAACAGGAAGTGAATAGGACACTTGTAGCAAAAAAAAAACCTGACCGGTTACAAAGTGCATGCATCTTAAAATTGATGAATATGTTGCTTTTATAAACTGGGAGTGGTCAGCGCAGAAAGCTCTGCCACCCATGGACACATACAAGTGTGGCCAGAAAGCATTGCAGAGGGAGGGGAACTGGCAGGATGGATCACCAGGTATTTCCTACTGAGACAGCATACAGGCATAAGCAGTAACATGTACCAGTCAATAAGCAGCACAGCAGATGCTGCCTGCTTACAGGCTTTATTGTCTGGTTGAAACTTTCGACTTAGCCAGATGATAAAGATTTCACTGCAATGAGCCATTGACTTCTGGATGTAAATTTCACCTACAGCTTTTGAAGTCTAAAAACTAGTTTTTCAACAGTGGAGAGATATATAAACATATTAAAACACCTGAAAACTTTAATTGGTTGACCAAAAACATACATACACAATATTAATATATAATATTTTATCTCCAAGGTGTAAGGTAAGTATCTATCCCTAATAAACTTCCTTGAATAAATAAGCACCATAATATTTATATGTTGGATGCTACCATTATTTATTTTTGCCCCAATCCTGGAGTTGGGCTTTAAGGTTTGCTGACAGCAGACAAGGATCCTGAAACCTTCCTTTTTCTCAGTACTGGTCTGCAATTTCGTGTTTCTTTATTCTGTACAGTGCATATTGTGATAAACAAAGCAATGTGACACCATCACCCTGAACGGCCGCATCGCCCTAAACGTGCCTGATCATGTCTGATCTTGGAGGCTAAGCAGAGTCAGGCCTTGTTAGCACTTGGGTGGGAGACCACTTGGGAATACCATGTGCTGTAGGCTAAACTGGCTACAGGAGCACGTCCAAAAAGTGGTGTTGAATAATGTGTACTCAGAATGGTCTAAGCTGGTAAGTGGGGTACCCCAAGGCTCTGTCCGTGAAGTAATTCTGTTTAATTTACTTATAAATGATAGAGAGGATGGGATAAATAATGGAAAATTGTATCATATACTTACCGTAATTTTCCTTTCCTGAAGCCAATACATGGCAGCATACATATGACATAGCCCCTATATCCACCCACAGGACCTGTTTAGCGCTATAAAAGTCTGACTGACAGCTACCTCCCCCATTCTCTATATAAAGCACAAAGATTAGAGGGAGGGTACACATGCTGCCATGTATTGGCGTCAGGAAAGGAAAATTACAGTATTTGAGACAATTTTCCTGACGCCAACATGGTAGCATACATATGATAAATATTAAACTTTTGAGAGGGAGGGTTTAATGCTGCAAACTTAGTCTTTATTTGACAATAGACATAGAGACTTTACTCTACTGTAGTTAGAGCTGCTGGATCCACCCTGTTTTGTTTCAAGAACGTATGATGTGATGACCAGCTAGCCGCTCTGCAGACTGTTTCCAAAGACACTCCTGCCCATGCTGCCCAAGAAGAAGACATTGCCCTGGTTGAGTGAGCTTTAACCACGTCCGGAGGATCCTTCCCAGCCAATGTGCCTGATGAATAGATTTTACTATCCAGGCTGAGATGGTTCTGGCCGAAGCCTCTTTCCCCTAAATTTTCTGGTAAGTATGATGAAAAGTCTGTCAGAAAGTCTAACTGCAGAAGTAGCCTGTAGATAGGCTTTGAGGATTTTGGGAATGTCTAACTTGTGCAGGTCAACATCTGATTCTGCTGGAAAGGCTGGAAGCACCCATTCCCTGGAGAGATGAAATATTGATGCCACTTTTGGGACACAGTGATCAAATGGTCTCAGCACAATCATGTCTGGGAAGAACATGGTATACGGTTCGGCTGCTCTCAATGCTTGTAGTTCCGATACCTTTTTCCCTGAAGTTATGGCTATTAGTAACACCGTTTTTAAGGTGATATCCCATAGTGAACAGTCTTCTATCGGAGCACAAGGAGGGGGTTTGCTAGAAAATTGAGGACTACTGCCAGGTCACGTTGAGGGAACCTACTTCTCTCGGGAGGGTGTAGTCTAAGCACCGTTCTCATGAAGCACTCCACCAGCAGGCTTTCTGCCCATTTCCTTATGGGTGAAAGCCGAGATGGCTTTTTAACTTGTACCTTAAGTGAACCTAGGCTGAGCCCCAAATGCAATGCGGATTTCAGGAAAGGCAGGACTTAAGACACATTTTGTCACTGGGGTCAGTCTGACGTCCAGCTGCAAAGCTTGTGAACCTATCCCCTATTCTGGAGTAGATGGAATTGGTTGACCCTTTTCTAGAACCGTTCTCATGAAGCACTCCACCAGCAGGCTTTCTGCCCATTTTCTTTGGGTGAAAGCCGAGATGGCTTTTTAACTTGTACCTTAAGTGAACCTAGGCTGAGCCCCAAATGCAATCCGGATTTCAGGAAAGGCAGGACTTAAGACACATTTGGGTCACTGGGGTCAGTCTGACGTCCAGCTGCAAAGCTTGTGAACCTATCCCATATTCTGGAGTAGATGGAATTGGTTGACCCTTTTCTAGAACTCTGTAATGTTCTAATAACCTCTGGAGAATATCCTAACTCTTGTAACCCCTACCTTTCAATCTCCAGGCCACTAAGGCCTGATGGTCGCGGATGTAGGATTTTTCCCTGCAACAAGAGATGAGACGCCACCGGCAGAGTGATCGGTGGGTACATGCTGAGATCCATTGCCAGAGAGAACCATGGTCTGCTAGGTCAGTAGGGTAATACTGCAATGACTGTCAGATTCTCTGCCAACAATCTCTTCAGGAATTTCATGATCAGAGAGATTGGAGGGAAGGCATAGGCCAGTCGCGCAACTGTCAGAGAAACAATAGAAGCAGAACTTGCCAGTATCGGAACATTCCCGTGCGCCTGCGCAGCAGAGTTGCGCTCTGGCGCGGGACAGCGCACACGGGTTTATGACATGGCGCAATGGCGCGGGATCGTGCGCGTGTTAACGTTACACCCCCATGCTGGCCTATAAAAGGCTGATCTGTTCAATGTCTAATTGCTGGTTTGTCTTTCACCTTCCAGTGTTCCGTTCCTGAGTTCAGTTACCTGTGTTTACCTGCTGTGACCTGGATTGTTCCTGACCTGCTCTGCCTCTCTCCAGTACTTTGACCCCGGTTTGTTTAAAGGACTTCTCTGTTACCTGCCTCCTGTGTTTGATCCCCGGCTTGCTTCTCGGATTCCTCTGCTATCTGTCTTCCTGTGTATGACCACGGCTTGTCTAACGGACTTCTCTACTACCAGCTCACAGTGCATGACCCTCGGCCTGCCTTCAAGACTTTTCTGCTACATTACTTCTGTATTTGACCCCCAGCTTGTTTAAGGACTTCCTTATCTACTTGCTTCCTTTGTATGACCCCGGCCTGCATTAAGGACTTGCCTTCACTGAACACTCTGTGCCTTCCTCCCGGCACCCTCCTGTGCTCAGTCCCAACCATTATTGGGTCTGTTAGGTTAGAACCCCAGCCGGGTCTTCTACTCCAGTCCAGGTGTCCAGTTCATCTCTGCTTCACACCTTTAGTCTGCAGGAGTTTTACTTTAAAGACTCATCTACCTGCTGGCGACCCATGCCCCTCTGTGCCCTATACCCTCTGTACCACCTTCAGGGGAAGATTGCGCTTAGCTGCAAGGGGAGCCACTCTCAGCATCTTGGCCTTGGTGAGTACCCTGACAGTACAAATCAGCCATGTCTGAGGCCGACAGAGCGGGTTCCCCTCTCGAGGCTCTATGCCAGCAGGTAACAGCCCTCATGCAGGCAGTCCAGAGGTTACAAGATGGGTATTTCCAACTTGAAGGTCGTCTCCAGCACCTAACATTATCTCCTGCTCCTGTGGATACAGCCCCAGCATCCTCCAGTGGGGCAACCTCTTCGCAAGATCGATCCAACCCAGCTCCTGCAGTGGTTATGACTCTTCCAGAGCCCAGGGTTCCCACACCTGAGCGATTCTCCGGAAATCAAAAAAAGTTCAGAGCTTTTAAGAACACTTGCTTGTTATACTTGGCTCTCCCACCTAAGACTTTTAGTTCTGAGACAGTGAAAGTGGGGTTCATTATTACTCTGCTGTCTGAGGAACCCCAAGCCTGAGCCCATAACCTCCTGGAGCAGAAGAGTCCTCTACTAAACTCTGTGGAAACTTTCTTTTAATCCATGGGACAATTGTACGATGACCCTCAACATACAGCCACTGCTAAAACCATCTTGCATACCTTAACCCAAGGCAAAAGACCAGTGGAGGATTACATGGTCGAGTTCCGAAAATGGTCTGGGGACACCGGGTGGAATTAGGCGGCTCTCAAATATCAGTACCGCCAGGGACTCTCAGAAACCCTTGCACGTGTTGATTCTCCTTCTACCCTGGAAGAGTTAATGCAACTAGCCAAAAAATTAGACAGACGTCTACGGGAACGTCGCTCCAAACGTTTCCAGTCCCCATGGCCTACCTGGATGTTACCCAGGATCCCTCCAGTTCCCTCACCTCCTTCAGTCCCCCCTTCTTCCGCTCCTGAAAGTGAACCAATGCAACTGGGTCTGGTCCAGGCTCCACTTACTCCTGTCGAAAAGCAACGCCGGTGGGAAGTCAACCTATGTCTATACTGTGGAAGTGCAGGCCACTTTCTGCGCAATTGTCCTGTGAGACCCAGTAAGTCTCCTTCACATAAAGTTATGAACTTTTAGGTGGCTGGTTCAACCCCGGCTCACCTTGTCCTTCCTGTCTCCCTACAGGTGGCAGGCGAGGAGATCCGGTTACTGGCCATCATTGATTCTGGGGCCTGCAGTTGCTTCCTGGATGCATCCCTGGCCCGAAGCCTGCATATTCCTCTAAAAGATAAACGACAAAGCCTCCAAATACATCTGATCGATGAATCTTTACCTTGCTCAGGATCCGTTACTCAGGAGACCAAACCCACTCTCACCATTACAGACTCTGGTCATCGGGAATTTCTTCGCTTTGACATCATATGCTCACCCATGTTCCCTATCATCCTGGGACTTCCATGGTTACAAGCTCACGATCCCCACATCAATTGGAGTAAAAAGGAAATCTCCTTTTCCTCTGCTTACTGCTCCCAACATTGCTTCACTTCTGTCCCATCAGCACTACCTCGTGTTTGACCATCCAGCCGGTACCCGATCATCTCCAGCACGTTCCTTCAGTATACCACGAATTTATGGATATTTTTGACAAAAAAAAAGCTGACAGTCTACCCCCTCACCGGCCATACGACTGTCCCATTGACCTTCTACCTGGCTCTGAGATCCCTTTTGGCCGTATATTCCCGCTGTTGTAAACCGAGTTGGAGGCCCTTCGGTCCTACATTGACGAAAATCTCGAAAAGGGGTTCATTCGCCCTTCTTCTTCCCCAGCCGGAGCGGGGATCTTCTTCGTTGAGAAGAAGGATGGCACGCTAAGACCTTGTGTGGACTATAGGGAGCTCAACAAAATCACTATCAAAAACTGCTACGCGCTCCCCCTTATCCCAGAACTGTTCCAACGGTTCCAAACCGCCCAAATCTTCTCTAAACTTGACTTACGGGGCGCCTACAATCTTGTTCGGATACGACCGGGGGATGAGTGGAAGACAGCTTTTAGGTCCAGATTTGGACACTTTGAATATCTAGTGATGCAATTTGGGCTATGCAATGCCCCTGCTACTTTTCAGCATCTGGTGAATGATATTTTTCGAGAATACTTGGAAAATTTTGTAATCATTTACCTTGACAATATCCTTATCTTTTCCATCACCATAGAGCTGCACCGAGTCCATGTGAAAAAAGTACTCACAATTCTCAGGAAACACAGACTTTATCTAAAAGGGGAGAAATGCGAGTTTGAAAAGACAGTGGTCCAATTCTTGGGGTTCATCATTTCAACTGATGGAGTCGCAATGGATCCCCAGAAGGTAAAATAAATCCAAGAATGGCCAGCCCCTGTGGATAAAAAAGGGGTCCAACGGTTTGTGGGCTTCACCAACTTTTATTGCAGGTTCATAAAAGGATTCTCATCAATCATTTCACCCATCACCCAACTGACTCGCCAGCAAAGCCAGTTCCAGTGGTCCCAAGAAGCACAGAAAGCCTTCAATAAACTGAAGGATTTATTCATTTCCACGCCGATACTACAACACCCAGATCCCGCTTTGCCCTATGTGTTGGAAGTGGACACCTCAGAGTCAGCTACAGAAGCAATCCTGTCCCAAAGGCGGGGCCATAAGGCTCTTCTTTACCTTGTAGCTTTCGCCTCCTGGAAACTAACCCCACCAGAAAGAAACTATGACGTTGGAGACCGTGAGCTGCTGGCCATCAAATTTGCTTTGGAGGAGTGGAGATATCTTCTGGAGGGTGCGTCTCATCCCGTTATGATCTTCACCGATCATAAGAACCTGGACTACCTCAGGGCTGCGAAACGTCTCAGACCCCGACAGGCTCGCTGGGCATTATTCTTCTCCAGGTTCAACTTCCACATCTCCTATCGACCAAGCTCCAAAAATGGGAAAGCAGATGCACTCTCCCGGATGTTCCCTGAAACCATCCAGACAGCAGAACATGGTACCATTTTGTCTCCTCAAGATTTTCTTTGTCTTACTCAGCCTGATCTGAAAATTGCCATTGAACAGGCCTCCAGCCAGTGTTCTGACCCAGAGGTACCTTCGTTAAGAAAGCAGGATGGTCTACTTTGGGCTAAAAACAAAATATTTGTTTAATTACAAGTAAGGCTCTTGATATTAAAGACTTTCCATGATAATAAGTTAGCAGGACATTTTGGGGTACAAAAGACCTCTGAATTAATACATCGATCCTTCTGGTGGCTGGGGTGGAGACAGGATTGTAAAAACGAAGTCAAGTCTTGTATCGTCTGCCAACGCTGCAAGGGGTCCAACATGAAAGCCTGGGGCTTGCTCAGACCATTACCTATTCCGGAACAACCCTGGAGGGAAGTTTCTATGGACTTCATCGTTGACCTACCGTGCTCTGAAGGGTTTTCCACCATTCTGGTAGTGGATGATCGCCTTTCAAAAATGGCTCATTTCCTACCCATGAAGGGCACGCCCTCTGCCTCAGATACCGCAAATATATTTATTAAAAAAGTGGTTAGGCTTCATGATGTACCGAATAACATTGTGTCTGACAGAGGAGTTCAGTTCACCTCCAAGTTTTGGAAAGACCTTTGCAAATCTCTGGAAATCAAGGCATGCCTCTCTTCAGCCTATCACCCCCAAAGTAACTGCCAAACAGAGAGAACAAACCAAACTTTGGAACAATACCTCTGATGCTTCTGCTGATGTTCCCAAGACAATAGCCAACAACCAAACCCATTTTTGGGCCAACTATGGGTTTCACCCTTCCTTTCTGCCTAACTCTTTTCTGGAAGTGTCAGTTCCTGCGGTACAGGACCGAATAAGTTTTATCCAAACCAATTTTCAACTGATCCAGGAAGCTATGCAGAAGGCCCAGAACAACTACAAAAAATATTACAACAAGGGAAGGAAGAGCCTTCAAAATTGGAGATGAAGTCTGGCTATCCGCAATTAACCTCAAACTTGCTTGTCCCTAACGAAAATTGGGCCCAAAATTCATTGGCCCCTTCAAAGTGAAAAGCGTAGTGAACCCTGTGGCTTTTGAACTTGCCCTTCCTAGTTCTTATAAGATACACCCTGTTTTTCATACATCCTGATTGAAACCAGTGACTCCCAGCCCTTTTTCAGGAAGGGAAGAATTGCCACCCCCTCCAGTTAATATTGAAGGCAAAGATGAATTTGAGGTGGAGACAATTATGGACTGTAGAAAGAGATGTGGTCGAGTCCAGTACTTGGTGAAATGGAAAGGGTACCCGCTGGAAGATAACTCTTGGGAACCTTCTTCTAACATACACGCCCCACGTTTGATACAAGCATTCCACAAGAAATATCCAGAAGTACTGGCCAGGTTGGGCATCTGGAGGCTGCCCCTTGGGGGGGGCACTGTCAGAGAAACAATAGAAGCAGAACTTGCCAGTATCTGAACATTCCCGTGCGCCTGCGCAGCAGAGTTGCGCTCCAGTGCATGCGGGTTGCGCGATACAGTGGGACGGCGCACATGGGTTCATGACATGGCGCAACGGCGCGGGAGCGTGCGTGCGTTAACGTTACACCCCCATGCTGACCTATAAAGGGCTGATCTGTTCAACGTCTAATTGTTGGTTTGTCTTTCAGCTTCCAGTGTTCCGTTCCTGAGTTCAGTTACCTGTGTTTACCTGCTGTGACCCGGATTGTTCCTGACCTGCTCTGCTTCTCTCCAGTACTCTGACCCCGGCTTGTTTAAAGGACTTCTCTGTTACCTGCCTCCTGTGTTTGACCCCCGGCTTGCTTCTCGGATTCCTCTGCTATCTGTCTTCCTGTGTATGACCCTGGCTTGTCTAATGGACTTCTCTACTACCAGTTTACAGTGCATGACCCTCGGCCTGCCTTTAAGACTTTTCTGCTACATTACTTCTGTGTTTGACCCCCAGCTTGTTTAAGGACTTCCTTATCTACTTGCTTCCTGTGTATGACCCCGGCCTGCATTAAGGACTTGCCTTCACTGAACACTCCGTGCCTTCCTTCCGGCACCCTCCTGTGCTCAGTCCCAACCATTATTGGGTCTGTTGGGTTAGAATCCCAGGTCTTCTACTCCAGTCCAGGTGTCCAGTTCATCTCTGCTTCACACCTCTACTCTGCAGGAGTTCTACTTTAAAGACTCATCTACCTGCTGGCGACCCGTGCCTCTCTGTGCCCTATACCCTCTGTACCACCTTCAGGGGTAGAGTGCGCTTGGCTGCAAGGGGAGCCGCTCTCAGCATCTCGGCCTTGGTAAGTACCCTGACAGCAACCCAAGGATTTGTCAAGGCATCCTTCCCCTCCGCCAATGGATGAGGATAGCATGAGAGGAACCGACTCACCTTGCAGTTGGTTGATGAGGTGAAAAGATCCAGTTGCGGACACCCCCCTTCGTGGACAATCTGTTTGAACATTTCGGGAGTGAAGGGACCACTTGTTGGGATCATTGAATCGTCTGGATAAGCGATCCGCTTCTGAGTTCTGGCGGCCTGGAATCTGGAAGATATTTTTATGCCAATGTCATAATCGGCTCCACCTCTCTCAAAAGGGATTGGCTGTGTGTCCTGCCTTGTTGCTGTATGTAGGACACTGCTGCCGTACTGTCCAGACAAAGCGGGACTTAATGACCCTGTATGTGAGGTAGCAAGTTGGCTAACGCCATGAATGCTGCTTGAAGTTCCAGAATGTTGGAAACTAGGCCCTGAGTGGGAAATTCCCATCTACCCTGGATCTTGTGTTGTTAGCAGGTGGCGCCCCACACTGCTACACTAGCCCTTTGGTAACAATGATCCATGGCTGCAGCCCTAATGGACTATGCTGTACTAGCATTTCTTGTCGTGTCCACCACCAGAGACTCCGGTGCATACGGCTGGTGATCCTGATTGGCTGGGCTAGGCGAACCTGATTCCACTGGCTCACGAAGCCTTGTTGGAAAACTCTGAGTTTCCAGTGAGCCCAGGGGATCATCGGGATACATAAAGCCATTGTCCCGAGAAGAGTCATGCACTGGGTTGCTAACATTACTGGTGCAGTCAATGGTTGTTGAAATTTCTCCCTGGGAGTCCCCTGGTTGAATAACCTGGATTATGGTATGGAGAGACTCCATTTCGAATCTTTGTATATGGATAAATTGATTCAGCCTTTTTGTGGTCGATCACTGGTCTGAAGCCCTCCGTCTTTTTCTGGACGAGAAGGAGTGGTGAGTAGAAGCCTGTAAATCTCTGACAGGCCGGAACTGATATGATCGCCCCCTGCCGCAACAAGCTGTTGATGTACTCCTGAAGAGCAGCTAAGTTTAGGGCTGACTGAGTTGTCTTGGTGGGGGTGAAGGAGTATTCTGGAGGCTTCCATTTGAACAGCCAATAATAGCCTTGCGCCACTGTGGACTGAAGCCATCGATCTTGGCAGTGGTCTTGCCAGAACTGGGCCAATTTGAGCAGCCTGGCTCCAACCCCTCCTGGGTGGGCCTGGCGTCAAAAGGGTTTCTGGTATCTGAGGGAGCCACGGGGGCCTTAGCTCTCTGCAACTTTAGGAAGGTTAACCCCTCCAACCCCTTCTGAAGTCCTTGGCTGGGCACAAACCTCCAAAATCCGGGTACCTGTTTGGTGCCCCTCTGGTTGGTCACCCCCTCTGGTGTCTGGACCTTCGATCTTGGGGCAGAAGACCTGATCTTCCTCCTGTAAACCTGGACATGGCTGTCTCCAGTTTTTGGCCAAACAGCACCTTCCCATCAAAAGGTAGTTTACAGCAATTCTGCTTTGAAGATGGGTCAGCCGCCCAGGGTTTTAGCCACAAAGCTCTTTTGGCTGTGACTGAGAAAAGCATGGCCCTGAAGGACCATCGAATGATGTCTATAGCTACCTCCCCTACGAAGTCCGCTGGGAGTTTTATCTCCTCAAGTGCCTTGATGATTTGCTCTTTTAGCAGATGGTTTTTAATCACATATTCCAGGTTTTGCGTCCACACCCGTATAACGCTTGCTACGGATATTAAAGCTACGGCGGGCTTATAGGCACCGCCTGCCATGAGGTAGGACTTTCTTAAGTCCATGTCAATGAGCCTATCTAGGATATCGCGAAAGGAAGAAGAGCCTTCCATCAGAAGTGTCACGTTCTTGGCCAGTCTAGTAATTGCTGCATTCACCGTCGGTGGGTTAGATAAAGGCACCGCATCCTCCTACGTGAGTGGGTATAACTTCCGCAACCAAGTGGTTGAAGATGATTTTTTCTCTCTCCCTTCCCCCATTCCTCCTTAAACAGGCCTCTTATTTCTGTCATAAGAGGAAATGTAGCTACCTGTTTCTTTAGGTGGGGATAATACTTTTTCTCCTTCTTTGCAGTTAGTTCAGGATCCTCCCATTCCAATGCGGCCTTTAATGCCTTAATGAATGTTGGCACCATAGTAAATTCAAAACCTGAACCTTCAGGATCCCCAGCCAAGAAGGAGGCAGTATCTTCTCCCTCTTCCTGGAAGGTTGGCTGTGCTACTGGGCCTGCGGAATCAGCCCGCCTAATCCGCTGAGCCACACCTGAAGTGCCTGGTACCTCTCTGGCTAGAGAGGGTTAAATAGCCTGGCTTACAGCTGATGCAGGGCCCACATTCTGTTCATCTGACTCTGCCCCTGGTTGCCTGAGATGGGTGGAAAATTCCGCCAGGGAGTCACGGACTACTTTCTTGAGTAAGGTTAACACCTGCTGACTCTCATACTCCTGGTCTCTGGCAAGCTGCCTGAAGTAGTCGCAGAGGGTCATTTCCACATGACCAACAATTGCCTTTTGAAAGCTGTGTGCTTTCTCTTAAGCGTACATTTGCGCCCTTTATACTGGGGTCTGCCAGGACTGGAGGAGTCACTCACTGCCCTGAGAATATTCTGATGATCTAGAAAGCCTCTGGACCTCCTAGAGCGGGAGTGTGAGCGTCTGGGGCTGAAATAGACAAAGAAGGCACGCTCGTCAGGGCATAACGCACTTTTTTTTCCCGCAGGTGCAAAGGGGACTGCATGGCAACAGAGAGGAAAATAACAGAAGAAAAAACTACGTTTTTATTAAAGAAATAAATCAAAAAGAGGAATCTAGAAAAATATACCCCACCCGCTAACAATATCCTAGTACTACTATCCCCATCCCTAAAATAATATGACTTACCTGGGTTTGATTGCTCCACTGGAGAAGATGCTGTTTGTCCGGATGCTACAATAAAAGGCATCCATTATCCACAATATGTGCCCTTTAAATAGGGCGCCTCTGGAAAGACTCCACCCCCTTTAACCATTCTAAGAGGGTTGAGTAAATTGGAGGGAAGCTGTTTCCCATAACCAAGTTGGCTGCCGCAGCTATGCGGTGCATCATGCATGCGCTTACATTTCTAGGCCCTGAAAACATTGCCGCCGGAGCCACAGAGTCACCGCGCATGCGCCGACGAGCGGAGAACCCGAGGCTAGCAAAAGGTAAGAGAAGAGCCACGCGCGAGCCCCTTGAAGCTATCGAGAGGGAAGTCTGAGAGCCCGCTACTGACCCTGCTGTACCCCAAACATGCACAAACAAACAGCGACAGAGAGAGAGAAAAAAAAGGGAGAACATAAGAACATTTAAAGTAAAAGAATGCACTCAGAGGAAAGAACTCCATACATAGAAAAAGACCATGCTGTCCCAGCTGCTAAATCCAGACCCCACAGCAGGCATGCCACAAGAGGATTGCCGTCTCTAATTAGAGAACACCTCAGCCCCAAAAAGACCACCAGCAGGGGCTACCCACCTTGTTCTGGCATTTAGCAGCCTAAGATATGAGACCGCATTTGGGAGAGGCTGAACCCAAATGGACTCAGATGCAGTCTGCAGGTAAGAGCTCATCCTGAGAGTAATGGTCTGTAGGTGTTGATCTTTGAGGACAAAAAGGAGAATGGGGGAGGTAGCTCTCAGTCAGGCTTTTATATAGCTAAACAGGTCCTGTGGGTGGATATAGGGGCGGAGCTATATCATATGTATGCTGCCATGTTGGCGTCAGAAAAGCTCAATTTTAATTTGTGTTTGCTGATGACACAAAAATAAGTAGGGCAATAACATCAAAGAAGGATATAGAAACCTTACAAGAGGTTCAACATTGAAAAATGTAAAGTAATGCACTTGGTGGTTAAAAATATAAACGCAAGTTACTCACTAGGGGGAGAAGCTCTGGGGGATTCTAGGATGGAGAAGGATCTGGGTGTCCTAGTAGAAAACAGACTGAGCAACAGCATGGAATGTCAAGCTGCAGCAAGTAAAGCCAGCAGAATATTAGCATGCATAAAAAAGGGGATTTACTCCAGAGATAAATTGAAAATGCTGCTAGTTTATAAAACTCTGGCCCGCCCGCATCAGGAGTATTCTGTCCAGTTCTGGTCACCAATCCTCAGAAAGGATGTGCTGGAACTGGAGACAGTTTAGAGAAGGGCAACTAAATTAATAAGGGGGCTGGAGGACCTCAATTAGGAGGAACGACTACAAGCGCAAAATTCATTCTTCTTGGAGAAGAGACGCTTGATAGGAGATATGATAGCGATATACAAATATCTCAATAATGATCCCAGTGTAGGTAGGAAACTATTCAGTTTCAGAGAGTGTAAGAGGACACGGAGCCACACAATGGCACTGGAGGAGAAGCAGTTTAAACTTAAGCTGCATAAGGGTTTTTTCATTGTCAGGGCACTAAGGATGTGGAACTCTCTTCCACAATTGGTGATGTCAGCAGGAAGTAGTAATAGTTTCAAACGACTCTTGGATGTGCATCTTAGTGAACACAATATACAGGGATATGGGAAATGATTATTAACACACACATACCCAGACACAGGTTGAACTGGATGGACTGGTGTCTTTATTCAGCCTTAGCAACTATGTAACTATGTTTACTTATGTGGCAACAACTCTCAAAGTATACCAAAAATGAGAAAGTTGTCACTGCCAGGGATTCGTACAATGGTTAATTCTTTTTTTAAAGTGTTACTAAACCCACAACAGTAATATCAGTCTGTATATGCAGTAAAGCATGCTTGTTATACTCACAGTGGAGCCAAAGGGGGTAATCCTCTGCATCTGATCCTCCCCTTCTTCCACAGTCCGCAATCTATCTCCTGATAGTACAGAGCCTTGAGGCACTCTGCACATGCTCAGTTTGGTGTATTGTTAGAGAGTTTTTTTGGGGGGGCGGGTGCAATCATAGATGACGCAAGAGTTTCATCATGCATGGTCATTAAGGGGGTAAATCCTTCTGGGGCTGAAGTGGTTAATGCTCAGGGTTAGGGTTCACCGTGAGAGCAGCAATAAATGCTAGGGATAGGTGATACCTGAGGACACATGGGTGTCTATATTGGAATTCATACTTGAGTTGGGTACTGAATGTCCTGCTTGCAGATGTCCTGAAGCAAGCTACCAGCGCCTACCATAAAACGGTATGTACTGGAAATGAAATATATCTCCATTAAATATATCTGGGCAAATAGTAAGCATCTATGTTTTTGATCATACTACAGTATATAGCCTATTGCAGGGATATGCAATTAGTGGACCTCCAGTTGTTGCAAAACTACAAGTCCCATCATGCCTCTACCTCTGGGTGTCATGCCTGTGGCCGTCAGAGTCTTGCTATGCCTCATGGGACTTGTAGTTCTGCAACAGCTGGAGGTCCGCTAATTGCATATCCCTGGTCTATTGCAACAAACTTTGGTTTACCTTTCAATACACTGGTTAAACTGTAGAACTATTGGCACAAGGTTGAGTGCCCCAAAATATGCACCATTTTGTCCTTTAAACAGGTTACACAGTACACCTGTTTAAACAGGTTAAACAGGTCTTGGGTGCTAAAGCTGCGAATTTCACAAAATGTAGGTCTCCATGTATTCTGAAACACAAATCCACTTGGAAATGGGGATTTCATTCCAATTGTACATGGTTCTAGATGTAAGAAAAAGTCTAATGAAGAAAACAATTGACAATTTACAAAACTTTCCCAAAAGCATATCTAAATACAAATAGTTTTTTATTCTTGAAATAGAGTTGACATAGGTTAGAACCACTGTGAGGATTTTATTGCTGCTTCAGCTCCTAGATGTGGAGATTCACCTGTCTATTTGTCTTAATGACTAATGCTACTGGGACAGAAAGTAATTGGAAATCACTGAAAGATGTCACCAAAACAAGAGATGGAGGGTCATTTTACGAGTGGGGACACCTGTGCCACTGACAAATGTTTAAAGGCTTCAACAAATACTGCAATTTACAGGCAAATTCAACCACTTTCAACCAGCTTTATATTAGTATTATGACATAAAAGGCAGAATGCAATCGACCAATAGCAGTTTCTACAGACACCTAAAATGTTGGCTTTGGTCTGTTTGATTGTCTTTGTAACTAAGAGGTTCTCAAGCATTCTCTGCTCAATCCAAAACTGAAAAAAAAAAAAATATATATATATATATCTATATATAAATATAGATATATATATATATATATATATATATATATATATATACAGTGGCTTGCGAAAGTATTCGGCCCCCTTGAACTTTTCAACCTTTTGCCACATTTCAGGCTTCAAACATAAAGATATAAAATTTTTATTTTTTGTGAAGAATCACCAACAAGTGGGATACAATTGTGAAGTGGAACGAAATCTTTTGGCTTTTTGAAACTTTTTCAACTAATAAAAAAATGAAAAGTGGGGCGTGCAAAATTATTCGGCCCCCTTGCATTAATACTTTGTAGAGCCACCTTTTGCTGCGATTACAGCTGCAAGTCGCTTGGGGTATGTCTCTATCAGTTTTGCACATCGAGAGACTGAAATTCTTGCCCATTCTTCCTTGCAAAACAGCTCGAGCTCAGTGAGGTTGGATGGAGAGCGTTTGTGAACAGCAGTTTTCAGCTCTTTCCACAGATTCTCGATTGGATTCAGGTCTGGACTTTGACTTGGCCATTCTAACACCTGGATACGTTTATTTGTGAACCATTCCTTTGTAGATTTTGCTGTATGTTTGGGATCATTGTCTTGTTGGAAGATAAATCTCTGTCCCAGTTTTAGGTCTTTTGCAGACTCCAACAGGTTTTCATCCAGAATGGTCCTGTATTTGGCTGCATCCATCTTCCCCTCAATTTTAACCATCTTCCCTGTCCTTGCTGAAGAAAAGCAGGCCCAAACCATGATGCTGCCACCACCATGTTTGACAGTGGGGATGGTGTGTTGAGTGTGATGAGCTGTGTTGCTTTTACGCCAAACATATCATTTTGCATTGTGGCCAAAAAGTTCGATTTTGGTTTCATCGGACCAGAGCACCTTCTTCCACATGTTTGGTGTGTCTCCCAGGTGGCTTGTGGCAAACTTTAGACGAGACTTTTTATGGATATCTTTGAGAAATGGCTTTCTTCTTGCCACTCTTCCATAAAGGCCAGATTTGTGCAGTGTACGACTGATTGTTGTCCTATGGACAGACGCTCCCACCTCAGCTGTAGTTCTCTGCAGTTCATCCAGAGTGATCATGGGCCTCTTGGCTGCATCTCTGATCAGTCTTCTCCTTGTCTGAGCTGAAAGTTTAGAGGGACAGCCAGGTCTTGGTAGATTTGCAGTGGTCTGATACTCCTTCCATTTCAAAATGATCGCTTGCTCCTTGGGATGTTTAAAGCTTGGGAAATCTTTTTGTATCCAAATCCGGCTTTAAACTTCTCCACAACAGTATTACGGACCTGCCTGGTGTGTTCCTTGGTGTTCATGATGCTCTCTGCGCTTTCAACAGAACCCTGAGACTATCACAGAGCAGGTGCATTTATACAGAGACTTGATTACACACAGGTGGATTCTATTTATCACCATCAGTCATTTAGGACAACATTGGATCATTCAGAGATCCTAGCTGAACTTCTGGAGTGAGTTTGCTGCACTGAAAGTAAAGGGGCCGAATAATTTTGCACGCACCACTTTTCAGTTTTTTAATTGCTAAAAAAGTTTAAAATATCCAATAAATTTCGTTCCACTTCACAATTGTGTCCCACTTGTTGGTGATACTTCACAAAAAATTAAAATTTTATATCTTTATGTTTGAAGCCTGAAATGTGGCAAAAGGTTGAAAAGTTCAAGGGGGCCGAATACTTTCGCAAGCCACTGTATCTATATATATATATATATATATATATATATAGATATATATAAATAAAGATATTGTATATACTTTAAGGCCGTGTTCACATATGTTCGGCCATGGTTCCCAGCATGGGGTCCAGTGTGTTGCTATTCACCAGTTCAGGTCTGGATTTTTGCCTGAATTCGCATGTGAACCAGACCCAAACAAGAACAGGACCCTTTTGGAATGCGGTCGGCAGCTGTTCTGGACATGTGTGAACCTGTTCCATTGAGAGCCAGATGCGGGGAAACCTCTATCCAATTTGCACATATTATGTTGTGTGATCTGCAGGCAAGAGGGTCTTCTTAAAGTGGTTGTAAAGTCAGAAGTTTTTTTTATCTTAATGCATTCTATGCATTAAGATAAAAACAAAACCTTCTGTGTGCAGCAGCCACCCTCAGTCCCTCTAATACTTATCTGAGCCCCATCTCTCTCCAGCGATGTCCACGAGTACCTCGGCTCTGTCCGGGACTCTCCTCCTCATTGGCTGAGACACAGCAGCAGGGCCATTGGCTCCTGCTGCTGTCAGTCAAAGTTGGTTAGCCAATCAGGAGAGAGAGGGGGTGGGACCGAACCGAGGCTCCGTATCTGAATGGACACAGGAAGCTGTGACTTGACTCGTATGCCCCCATAGCAAGCTGCTTGCTGTGGGGGCACTCAAGAGGAGAGAAGGACCAGGAGAGCCGAAGAGGGACCCGGGAAAAGGAGGATCTGGGCTGAGCAGGTTAGTATAACATGTTTGTTGTCTTTAGAGGAAAAAAAAATTAGACTTCACAATCACTTCAAGGGCAAGGAGAAAGCCATTGCTCTAACTGAGTGGAGATATACACTGGGCATAGTGCGGAGAACATTTAAGGCAGGCTGCATTATACAATTTTTTGATTCAATATGCTTTAGATTTACCTTCAACTATGTAGTGCAAGGGCTTACATGAATGCATACAAATTGGAAGTGTTTGGGTTTGACCTCATATCATATGGTTTTGATAAATTTAAAGAAAAATTGTACAAGAAAATTGTATAATGTATGGCCAGCTTTAGTTGATGGTGAGTGGAGACCTATGCTTGTGAGTCAGATAATCTAAAAGATAAGGCGGCACTCACTGGGATTTAAAGGTGAACACTCAGTGATAAGGTTATTTCGATGTTTGAACGTGGCACATGTTTGTCTTCCTCTTATACCTAATAGGAACTGAGCTCTGGAAGTTGTACCAAAAATGCAAGCAGATGGTAAAGGACTAGTAACCAGTATTACCTATGGTCTTCCTGCAGCCAAGCGTTTTCCCATTACTTGCTTACCATGCCTTATCTGCACTGTGTCTCTGTGTGGGGACAGCCATCTAGGTAGAGACAGGACTTTGCTTCTGCAAAGACACTCATGCTAAGTTTCTGAAAGTTTGGGAACCATGGCTGTCTTATGCCTTTCCTATCCCCCCCCCAACCAGCTTGGGTCATCTATGACAGATGGCCTCGATGTTCCCGGACTCCTACCTCTCCCCCTCTCTAGGCCCCTAAACTGGGCCCCTCTAGCTTTCCTCATCCTCTCCCTGGCTCCCCACTTATTAGGTGTGCCTTCTCTCTCTCTCCTTAGCACCACCTTTCTACCTACATTACATCCACCCAAAACAGAATCTCTTTTTGGACTATTCTCTTCTATAATACTATGATGCCAGTAGTACAGTCTGCCAAAGATCTTAGCACTTCTTGAACAGCTATAAAAGCATTTTAGTCAGCAGGTCAGCAATGGTAGTCTTCATATTTCTGTCATGACAAGTCCTTGTTTTCGGCGATTCTGAATAGTGTATATTTTTTTAAAACCGGCGCCATTGGCAGCCGAGTAAACAGAAAGTGACGTTGTGACGTCACTTCCATGTTTACAGAGAGAAGACTGGAACGAAGCCATTTCCAGCTTCGTGCCAGTCTCTCTCTAGCCGCCGGAAGAGGCGGATCAATGATCGGGACTGTCGGGTTGTTATCCCTGGATAGCCAATTGCCGGCTTTAAAAAACAGTACCGGGATGATGCCTGCAGCTTCGGGCATCATCCCGGTATAACCCCCGAAAGCCGAGGCCGCGTATCTGCGTACGCTCAGCGGCAAGGGGTTAAAGAAACAGTTATGGACAGTATCTAGAGACAGAATATCACATCCACATCCCTGATAAGTAGCAAATAGACAAAAAAGGGGATCAGATCAAAACCTGTCCCTAAATGGTGATTGGGACTTTTAAAGATGCATATATCTGTCATGAGGTAACCAACCATAGAGGATATTTAAAAAATTAATTTATTACAAAAAATATACAAGTTAAAACAATATTGGTCATGGAACAAATGACCGAAGTTAATACTCATTTGGAGAAGATTGAACAGGCGCTAAGGTGTACTGAGCAGGCGACGCGTTTCACAGTTATAGTTACTGCTTCTTCAGGGCTGTTTCCCATGCATCTGTATAGTTCAAGTTACAAAAAACGTTTGACATTAGTATCAACAAACAATTATTTTACAAACAGTATAACACTAGATATAGTGCTCACCCAAATAGTTTGACACTGATCCTATCACAGCATCGAGGAGAGAGAGCACCATTCCGTGACAAAACAGGTGATGTCAGAGTCGCCTAGATGGTCTCGTGGATGTTGAACCATGTGTGCGAGTAAGAAAAATCTAAAATATAGTATTACATATGTATATTAAGATGCGATAGCATCCCAAATAGAAACACATGAATAATTGGATGTATATCTCACAAGTGCAGCAAAATCTATCTTAGGTTATTAAAGCATCCCAAAAGCGGGTTTGCAAAGTGATACACTTCACCTATATAGTAAGAAGACCTATATAGTAAGAAGAAACTAAAAATGGACTAGGGATAAAGATGATAAATATAATAGTCAAGAGAGAGATAAAACTCGTTCTTGCATAGGATAATAATTGATATTATATAAGCCTATTAATAATAGCTGCTTATATCTTAATATTCTAAACGAATTAAATCCATATATTGATAGGAATGTAAGACAGAACGATAGTAAGCATTAATTGGAAAAGGGCCATATACAGTGGGGACAGAAAGTATTCAGACCCCCTTAAATTTTTCACTCTTTGTTATATTGCAGCCATTTGCTAAAATCATTTAAGTTCATTTTTTTCCTCATTAATGTACACACAGCACCTCATATTGACAGAAAAACACAGAATTGATATTTTTGAAGATTTATTAAAAAAGAAAAACTGAAATATCACATGGTCTTAAGTACTCAGACCTTTTGCTCAGTATTTAGTAGAAGCACCCTTTTGATCTAATACAGCCATGAGTCTTTTTGGGAAAGATGCAACAAGTTTTTCACACCTGGATTTGGGGATCCTCTGCCATTCCTCCTTGCAGATCCTCTCCAGTTCTGTCAGATTGAATGGTAAATGTTGGTGGACAGACATTTTTAGGTCTCTCCAGAGATGCTCAATTGGGTTTAAGTCAGGGCTCTGGCTGGGCCATTCAAGAACAGTCACAGAGTTGTTGTGAAGCCACTCCTTCATTATTTTAGCTGTGTGCTTAGGGTCATTGTCTTTTTGGAAGGTAAATCTTCGGCCCAGTCTGAGGTCCTGAGCACTCTGGAGAAGGTTTTCGTCCAAGATATCCCTGTACTTGGCCACATTCATCTTTCCCTCGATTGAAACCAGTTGTCCTGTCCCAGCAGCTGAAAAACACCCCCACAGCATGATGCTGCCACCACCATGCTTCACTGTTGGGACTGTGTTGGACAGGTGATGAGCAGTGCCTGGTTTTCTCCACACATACCGCTTAGAATTAAGGCCAAAAAGTTCTATCTTGGTCTCATCAGACCAGAGAATCGTATTTCTCACCATCTTGGAGTCCTTCTGGTGTTTTTTAGCAAACGCCATGCGGGCTTTCATGTGTCTTGCACTGAGGAGAGGCTTCCGTTGGACCACTCTGCCATAAAGCCCCGACTGGCGGAGGGCTGCAGTGATTGTTGACTTTCTACAACTTCCTCCCATCTCCCGACTGCATCTCTGGAGCTCAGCCACAGTGATCTTTGGGTTCTTCTTTACCTCTCTCACCAAGGCTCTTCTCCAACAATAGCTCAGTTTGGCCGGACGGACAGCTCCAGGAAGGGTTCTGGTCGTCCCATTTAAGGATTATGGAGGCCACTGTGCTCTTATGCCGCGTACACACGAGCGGACTTTCTATCCTACTTGGTCCGGCACACTTTCCGACGGACTTTGTCCGCCAGGTGCGCCGGACTTTAAAACGGACGGACTTGCCCACACACGCCGGGACTTTCCGGCGGGCTAAGTCCGCCCGTCTTTCCGACGGACTTTCGCCGGAGTTCCGGCGGACTTTCAGAATGAACGGACTTGCCCACACACGGACAAGTCCGTGTATTTTGAACGTGACTCAGGTGCGACGGGAATAGAAAAGGATGTCAATCTTGCCGCTTTTATCGGCGAGATTGACACCTTGCGAGCCCCGTCGCGGGGCATACCAGGCCCTTAGGTCTGGTATGGATTATAAAGGGGAACCCCTACGCCGAAAAAACGGCGTGGGGCCCCCCTAAAATCCATACCAGACCCCGATCCGAGCACGCAGCCTGGCCGGTCAGGAAAGGGGGTGGGGACGAGCGAGCGCCCCCCCCCCTCCTGAACCGTACCAGGCCGCATGCCCTCAACATGGGGGGGGTGGGTGCTTTGGGGGAGGGGGGCGCCCTGCGCCCCCCCCCCCCAAAGCACCTTGTCCCCATGTTGATGAGGACAAGGGCCTCTTCCCGACAACCCTGGCCGTTGGTTGTCGGGGTCTGCGGGCGGGGGCTTATCGGAATCTGAGAGCCCCCTTTAATAAGGGGGCCCCCAGATCCCGGCCCCCCACCCTATGTAAATGAGTATGGGGTACATGGTACCCCTACCCATTTACCTAGGAAAAAAGTGTAAGTAATAAAACACACTACACAGGTTTTTAAAATATTTTATTAAACAGCTCCGGGGGGGGGGATCTTCCTCCGGCTTCGGGGGTCTTCTTCCGGCTTCGGGGGTCCCTCCGCTTCATCTTCTCCCGGCGTCCGGTTGGTTCTTCTCCGCTCTCCGGCCTCTTCTCCCGGTGTCGCAGGTCTTCGGCCGGCCCCCTCCGCTGTCTTCATGTAGCTCTATTGCCAGCGGAGATCCGGACTTCTTGGCTTCTTGGCTTCTTGGCTTCTCTTCTCTTCTCTTCCCCCAGATGTTGACACGACGCTCTCTCCGGCTGGACTGGTCTCTGAGGGCTGCGTTGTGACTTATATAGGCGGAGACCCCGCCCCCATATGATGTCACAGTCCTTGGGCATGCTGGGACTGTGACGTTTTAGGGGGCGTGGTCGACCACGCCCCCTAAAACGTCACAGTCCCAGCATGCCCAAGGACTGTGACATCATATGGGGGCGGGGTCTCCGCCTATATAAGTCACAACGCAGCCCTCAGAGACCAGTCCAGCCGGAGAGAGCGTCGTGTCAACATCTGGGGGAAGAGAAGAGAAGAGAAGCCAAGAAGCCAAGAAGCCAAGAAGTCCGGATCTCCACTGGCAATAGAGCTACATGAAGACAGCGGAGGGGGCCGGCCGAAGACCTGCGACACCGGGAGAAGAGGCCGGAGAGCGGAGAAGAACCAACCGGACGCCGGGAGAAGATGAAGCGGAGGGACCCCCGAAGCCGGAAGAAGACCCCCGAAGCCGGAGGAAGATCCCCCCCCCCCGGAAGTTGTTTAATAAAATATTTTAAAAACCTGTGTAGTGTGTTTTATTACTTACACTTTTTTCCTAGGTAAATGGGTAGGGGTACCATGTACCCCATACTCATTTACATAGGGTGGGGGGCCGGGATCTGGGGGCCCCCTTATTAAAGGGGGCTCTCAGATTCCGATAAGCCCCCGCCCGCAGACCCCGACAACCAACGGCCAGGGTTGTCGGGAAGAGGCCCTTGTCCTCATCAACATGGGGACAAGGTGCTTTGGGGGGGGGGGCGCAGGGCGCCCCCCTCCCCCAAAGCACCCACCCCCCCCATGTTGAGGGCATGCGGCCTGGTACGGTTCAGGAGGGGGGGGGGGCGCTCGCTCGTCCCCACCCCCTTTCCTGACCGGCCAGGCTGCGTGCTCGGATCGGGGTCTGGTATGGATTTTAGGGGGGCCCCACGCCGTTTTTTCGGCGTAGGGGTTCCCCTTTATAATCCATACCAGACCTAAGGGCCTGGTATGCCCCGCGCTCGCCGCAATAGGAAGATTTGTTTTTCCTATTGCAGCGAGCGCGAGATGCAATACCCTGCCCTCGTGTCGTATTTGGTCTGTCGGACCAGCCTACACACGAGCGGGCTTTCCGTCGGACCAGCACACACACGAGCGGACTTTCCGCCCGAAACTGAGTCCGACGGAAAGATTTGAAACTTTCTTTAAATCTAGGTCCGGCGGGCTTTTGGGAAGAAGTCCGCCGGAAAAGTCCGCCGCCGCCCACACACGGGCGGATTGTCCGGCACACTCTGGTCCGCCGGACCAAGTATGCCGGAAAGTCCGACCGTGTGTACGCGGCATTAGGAACCTTAAGTGCAGCAAATTTTTTTTTGTAACCTTGGCCAGATCTGTGCCTTGCCACAATTCTGTCTCTGAGCTCTTCAGGCAGTTCCTTTGACGACTTGATTCTCATTTGCTGACATGCACTGTAAGCTGTAAGGTCTTATATAGACAGGTGTGTGGCTTTCCTAATCAAGTCCAATCAGTATAATCAAACACAGCTGGACTCAAATGAAGGTGTAGAACCATCTCAAGGATGATCAGAAGAAATGGACAGCACCTGAGTTAAATATGAGTGTCACAGCAAAGGGTCTGAATACTTAGGACCATGTGATATTTCTTTTCTTTTTTAATAAATCTGCAAAATTGTCAACAATTCTGTGTTTTTCTGTCAATATGGGGTGCTGTGTGTACATTAATGAGGAAAAAAATTTACTTAAATGATTTTAGCAAATGGCTGCAATATAACAAAGAGTGAAAAATTTAAGGGGGTCTGAATACTTTCTGTCCCCACTGTACAATATGATAAATACCAAGTCCTTAATATAGTCCCTAAAAAATGATAAAAGTAGTAATAATAACCTGATACTGAGCACGTGGTAACAAACAATTATAGGAAGAATATATTTTGTTTTAAGAAAGGGAAAGAACAGCCAAGGGAATCATGATGAATATCTCTATTTACCTTAGGATTTTTATAGCTTCAAAAAAGCAGATAGCCAGTACAACAAGAGTATTGGTACTGGTGAGGGTAAAGCTAACAGAGGTCTGGATCAGTTGGTGTCCTTCCCGGACATCCTGGCTGGAAATAAAAGTTGAATCCTCAGCTGATCTCTCCCCCGCTGCCGTGATGTCAGTCACAGCAGCTGGGTGGTTCCGGCTTCCTTTTTACACATGGTTCCACCCGGAAGCGAAACAAGGGAGTATAGCTCGCTGACATCACTTCCGGTGCAGACGTCCCATAGATCGCACATGCGCAGTAGCGTCCCCTTCTCCATTAAGGCAAATGGGGAAACAAAACTGTCAGCGCCATCCAGCTACCGAAGAGAAAAAGGCAGCCGGTATTAGAGGAGACCAAGCCTCCTCCTTACCTGGGGGTGTCTGAACATCCAGCAATATGACCTTCACAAGAATGATGTTAATAACGCTAATGCTCCCGTCATACTAATGTGAAATGTTTTTTGTAACTTGAACTATACAGATGCATGGGAAACAGCCCTGAAGAAGCAGTAACTCTAACTGTGAAACGCGTCGGCTGCTCAGTACACCTTAGCACCTGTTTAATCTTCTCCAAATGAGTATTAACGTCGGTCATTTGTTCCATGACTAATATTGTTTTAACTTGTATATTTTTTGTACTAAATGAATTTTTCAAATATCCTCTATGGTTGGTTACCTCATGACAGATATATGCATCTTTAAAAGTCCCAATCACCATTTAGGGACAGGTTTTGATCTGATCCCCTTTTTTGTCTATTTGCTACTTATCAGGGATGTGGATGTGATATTCTGTCTCTAGATACTGTCCATAACTGTTTCTTTAACCCTTTGCCGCTGAGCGTACGCAGATACGCGGCCTCGGCTTTCAGGGGTTATACCGGGATGATGCCCACAGCTGCAGGCATCATCCCGGTACCGTTAGAAAGCTGCTTGGTTGTTATCCCGGAGGAGCGGGAGGGGACATCCCCCCCGCCGTCTTCCGCCGATCTTACCGGGCTTCCTGACCCACCGGGAGTCCCGATCATTGATCCGCCTCTTCCGGCGGCTAGAGAGAGACTGGCACAAAGCTGGAAACGGGTTTGTTCCAGTTTTCTCTCTGTAAACATGGAAGTGACGTCACAACGTCACTTTCTGTTTACTCGGCTGCCAATGGCGCCGGTTTTAAAAAAATATACACTATTCAGAATCGCCGAAAACAAGGACTTGTCATGACAGAAATATGAAGACTACCATTGCTGACCTGCTTACTAAAATGCTTTCATAGCTGTTCAAGAAGTGCTAAGATCTTTGGCAGACTATACTACTGGCATCATAGTATTATAGAAGAGAATAGTCCAAAAAGAGATTCTGTTTTGGGTGGATGGATCGTAGGTAGAAAGGTGGTGCTAAGGAGAGTGTGAAGGCACACCTAATGAGTAGGGAGGGAGAGGATGAAGAAAGCTAGAGGGGAAGAAGGGTCCAGTTTAGAGCCCTAGAGAAGGGGAGAGGTAGGAGCCCGGGAACATCGAGGCCATCTGTCATAGATGACCCAAGCTGGTTGGGGGGGGCGGAAGGATAGGAAAGGCAGCCATGGTTCCTAAACTTTCAGAAACTTAGCATGAGTGTCTTTGCAGATGCTAGACATCTGTTCATTCTGTTTATTTTATCTTAATGCATAGAATGCATTAGGATAAAAAAAACTTCTGACTTTACAACCACTTTAAGAAGACCCTCTTGCCTGAAGATCACACAACATAAGGGCCTTATCCTTAAAAGTCTTTAAAAAAAAAGTTACTTTTGGGTCAACTGATCCTTAAGGCTGGGTTCACATACGTGTGAATTGGATACAGGTTTCCCCGCATCTGGCTCTCACGACATCACTTTCTGTTTACTCGGCTGCCAATGGCGCCGGTTTTAAAAAAATATACAGTATTCAGAATCGCCAAAAATAGCGATCTGAATACTGAATACTTTGAAGTGCAAAGGAGGGATTGGAGGTCTTTTAGACCCCCGATCCCTCCATGAAGAGTACCTGTCACCACCTATTACTGTCACAAGGGATGTTGACATTCCTTGTGACAGCAATAAAAGTGATCTAATTTTTTTTTTAAAAAACACAATGTAAAAAAATAAAAATAAATGAAATAAAAAAAAAAAATTTTTTAAAGCGCCCCCCTCCCCGCGAGCTCGCGCAGCAAAGAAAACGCATACGGAAGTCACGCCCGCATATGTAAACGTTGTTCAAATCACACATGTGAGGTATCCCTGCGATCGTCAGGGCGAGAGCAATATTTCTAGCACTAGATCTCCTCTGTAACTCTAACCTGGTAACCGTTATTTTTTTTTTTAAATGTCGCCTATGGAGATTTTTAGGTACTGTAGTTTGTCGCCATTCCACGAGTGTGCGCAATTTTAAAGCGTGACATGTTTGGTATCTATTTCCTCGGCATAACATCATCTTTCACATTACACAGAAAAATTGGGCTAACTTTACTGTTTCGTTTTTTTAAAATTCATGAAAGTGTCTTTTTCCCCAAAAGGTTGCATTTAAAAGATCGCTGCACAAATACCGTGTGACATAAAATATTGCAACAATCGCCATTTTATTCTCTAGATTCTCTGCTAAAAAAAATATACATAATGTTTGGGGGTTCTAAGTAATTTTCTAGCAAAAAAATACAGATTTTTCACTTGTAAACACCAAATGTCAGAAATAGGCTTATGCCGCGTACACACGGGCGGACTTTTCGACGGACTAATGCCGCGTACACACGAGCGGACTTTACGGCAGACTTTGCCCGGCGGACTTTTCAACGTACTTTACGACGGACTTTCTGAATGAATGGACTTGCCTACACACAATCCACCAAAGTCAGTCGAATTCGTACATGATGACGTACGACCGGACTAAAACAAGGAAGTTCATAGCCAGTAGCCAATAGCTGCCCTAGCGTGGCTTTTTGTCCGTCGAACTAGCATACAGACGGCGGACTTTTCGACCGGACTCGATTTCGACGGATTAGTTTAAAACATGTTTCAAATCTAAGTCCGTCCAACTTTTGAGAAAACAAAGTCGCTGGAGCCCACACACGATCGAATTGTCCGACCAAATCCCGTCCGCCGGGCAAAGTCTGCCGTAAAGTCCGCTTATGTGTACGCGGCATAAGTCTGGCGGACTTTTCGACGGACTTTCCGAATGAACAGACTTGCCTACATCAACCAAAGTCCGACGGATTCGTACGTGAAGACGTACGACCAGACTAAAACAAGGAAGCTCATAGCCAGTAGCCAATAGCTGCCCTAGCGTCGGTTTTTGTCCGTCGGACTAGCATACAGACGAGCAAACTTTTCGACCGGACTCGAATCCGTCGGAAAGATTTGAAACATGTTTCATTTCTTGGTCCGTCGAACTTTTAGGAAAAAAAAGCCCACACACGATCGAATTGTCCGACGGACTCCGGTCCGCTGGACCGAGTCTGCCGTAAAGTCCGCTCGTGTGTACGCGGCATTAGTCATGCAAGGGATAAAGTCCTGATAGGGAAAAACAGGAAAACTTACTTGAGCATGCAAATACCTTCATGCTTTGTAAACCTCCTTGAATATTGACCCCCATATTTTGCCTAAAGAAGGAACACAAGAGATGTTTTCAGTGTAGCTGATGAAAGTATATTAGTTAAAGCTGAACTATGACTAACTTTTTAAACATTGTTACAGGTATAGGTTTATGGCAGGTGAGACTGTTTATGTCTCTTCTGCCATAAAACTTCCTCCTGGCCTGCTAAAATTTTTTTCCTATTTGTACTCTGACTGCTAAGCATGGGCAACTCAATGAGTAAACTCAGCATTTGTAAAATGAGAAGAGCAAGAGCCAGGAGCCATGTGTAAGAGTTGTGTCGTCCATGGCCGAGCAATGCAGAATTCCCTCTTTAACAACCTTAAAACGGAGTTCCACCCAAAAGTGGAACGTCCGCTTTAGGGCCTCCTCTCCGACTCCTGTTTGTGAATTCCACTATAGACACCCATGTGTCCTCAGGTATGACCTATCCTTAGCATTTATTGCTGCTCTCACGGTAAACCTTAATCACTCCCTGAGCATTAACCACTTCAGCCCCAGAAGGATTTACCCCCTTAGCCACTTAAAGTGGAGGGCCACCCTAAAAAAAAAATTGCATGAAAAATCGTAAAATAATTTAAAAATAACATTTGAAAAAAAAAATGTTTAAACTTACCTGAACCCTTGTTGCTAGGCAGTCTTCCTAATCTGCCTTTTCCTATTCCGCGGCGTGTTCTTCTCCTCGGTGAGCGGCCCCGTTGCCTTCTGGGAACTGTGCGTGTTCCCAGAAAACCACAGGGCCATTCACAGAGCGCCGTGCCGCTTGCGCGTGCGCAGTAGGAAACTGGCAGTGAAGCCGCAAGGCTGGCTGTGCCGGGACCCGAGAGCCGAGGGATGGGTCGGCCTCGGGCGGCCGACATCGTGGGCACCCAGGACAGGTAAGTGTACTTATTTAAAGTCAGCAACTACAGTGTTTGTAGCTGCTGACTTTTAAAAAAAAATTGTCCTGGCCGGAATCCCGCTTTAAGCCCCGGACCTTTTTGCTGGCCAAAGACCAGAGCACTTTTTGCGATTCAGCACTGCGTCGCTTTAACTGACAATTGCTTGGCCGTGCGGCATGGCTCACAAACAAATTTGACGTCCCTTTTTTTCCCCACAAATAGAGCTTTCTTTTGGTGGTATTTGATCACCTCTGCGGTTTTTATTTTTTGCGCTATAAACAAAAAAAAGAGCGCCAATTTTGAAAAAAACATTATTTTTTACTTTTTGCTATAATAAATATCCCCCAAAAATATATAAAAAAAAATTTTTTTCCTCAGTTTAGGCCGATACGTATTCTTCTACATATTTTTGGTTAAAAAAAATCGCAATAAGCGTATATTGATTGGTTGATTGCACAAAAGTTATAGCGTTTACAAAATAGGGGATAGTTTTATGGCATTTTTATTCATAATTTTTTAGTAATGGCGGCGATGAGTGATTTTTATCGGGACTGCGACATTATGGCGGACACATCGGACATTTTTTACACATTTTTGGGACCATTGTCATTTATACAGCAATCAGTGCTATACAAATGCACCAATTCCTGTGTAAATGACACTGGCAGTGAAGGGGGCAGTGTAAGGGTTAAGTATGTCCTGGGGAGTGATTATAACTGTGGGGGGGCGTGGCTATGTGTGACACTTCACTGATCTCTGCTCCCGATCAGTGACAGTGTCACTAGGCAGAACGGGGAAATGCTTGTTTACATCAGCATCTCCCCGTTCTACCTCTCCGTGAGGCGATCGCGGGTATCCCTGCGGCAATCGAGTTCGCGGGCCCCACGACCCGACTCACGGAGGTCCCGGCCGGCACGGCGGCAAATTTAAAGGGACGTACAGGTATTTGCCCAGCCGTGCCGTCCTGCCGAGGTACATCGGCGTGCGCCGGTCGTTAATGACACAGGTTAATTTTTGCCATACGGCACTGCGTCGCTTTAACTGACAGTTGCGCGGGCATGTGACGTTGTACCCAAACAAAATTGACGTCCTTTTTTTCCCACAAATAGAGCTTTCTTTTGGTGGTATTTGATCATCTCTGGGGTTTTTATTTTTTGCGCTATAAACAAAAAAAAGACAATTTTGAAAAAAAACAATATTTTTTACTTTCTGCTATAATACATATCCAAAAAAATATATAAAAAAAAATGTCTTTATCAACTCAGGCCAATATGTATGATTTTTTTGGTAAAAAAAATTGCAATAAGCGTATATTGATTGGTTTATAGGTTATTGGTTATAGCGTTTACAAAATAGGGGACTTTTATTTTTTTTTTATTGTTTTTACTGGCAATGTCCCAATCACATCACAGCCGTCCCCATCACAGAGTCAGAGGCCCTCCATCACATCAGAGTCCTCATCTACACAGAGTTCCTCCCATCACAGAGTCCTCTCATCTGTTTCTGATCCAGGGCAATCTGGGTCATGTGCTCACAGCACCCCAGGGAAACCAAATGGTTAAGAAACGCTGCCATATACACTCACCAGCCACTTTATTGGGTACACCTGTCCAATTGCTTGGTAACACAAACTGCTAGTTAGCAAATTACATGGTAACTTAATTCATTTAGGCACCTAAACGTGGTGAAGACGACTTGCTGAAGTTCAAGCCAAGCATCAGAATGTTGAAGAAAGGGGATTTAAGTGACTTTGAACGTGGCATGGTTGTTGGTGCAAGAAGGGCTGGTCTGAGTATTTCAAAAACTACTGATCTACTGGGATTTTCACGCACAACCATCTCTCGGGTTTACAGAGAATGGCCTGAAAAAGAGAAAATATCCAGTGGAAGAATGGTCAAACATTCTCATAGACACCCTCCTAAACCTTGTGGACAACCTTCCCAGAAGATTTGAAGCTGTTATAGCTGCAAAGGGTGGGCCAACTCAATATTGAACTCTACGGACTAAAACTGGGATGCCATTAAAGCGGAGTTCCACCCAAAAATGAAACTTTTCGGATTCCTTCCCCCCTCCAGTATCACATTTGGCACCTTTCAGGGGGGAGCAGATACCTGTCTAATACAGGTATTTTGCTCCCACTTCCGGGCATAGATACCCGAGCCACCCATGGGTATCTACACCACTTCCTTCGCCTTCTCCGTCCCCCCTGCTGTCTTCTGGGAAACACACAGGTCCCAGAAGACAGCATGGACCAGTGGGAACGCGCAGCGCAAGTTGCGCATGCGCAGTAGGGAACCAGGAAGTCAAGCTGCAAGGCTTGACTTCCTGATTCCCTTACCAAAGATGGCGGCGGCAGCGGCAGCACCCAAGAGCCGAGGGACAGATCAGCTTCGGGTGCCGACATCATGGACAGATTAGTGTCCTTATTTAAAAAAAAAAATCGGCGGAGCTCCGTTTTTAGGTTCATGTGTGTGTAAAGGCAGGTGTCACAATACTTTTGGTAATATAGTGTGTATAAAATAACTTATATTCTCCTAATTAGTCAGTTGACTACCCACCATATACTACAATACCCATATCAATGTATTTCACAGTTTTACTGCTTCTTCGGGGTGAAAGATACATATAGTATATCAAAAAACAAATGCAGGGGGTGCTTCATATGGAGGGCTGCTCCAAGCGCTCTTCCTAACCTGGAATCGGGTTTTAAAAACTTTACTAACCTTTAAAATGACCCATAAAACTAAGCCTATCCATGATATCAAGAAACGTAAAGCCTTGCTTCTAATTAAAATATTAAATTAATTAATTAAAATTTCTGTCGTGTTATTCAATTAAAAAAAAAACCACTTCAGCCTCAGAAGGATTCACCCCCTTCCTGACCAGAGCGCTTTTTGCGATTCGGCACTGCGTCGCTTTAATTGACAATTGCGCGGTCGTGCGACGTTTTTTCCCACAAATAGAGCTTTCTTTTGGTGGTATTTGATCATCCCTGCGATTTTTATTTTTTGTGCCATAAACAAAATAAGAGCGACAGTTTTGAAAAAAAACGCATTATTTTTTACATTTTGCTATAATAATTATCCCCAAAAAATATATAAAAGAACATTTTTTTTCCTCAGTTTAGGCCGATGCATATTCTTCTACATATTTTTGGTAACAAAAAATCGCAATAAGCGTTTATTGATTTGTTTGCGCCAAAGTTATAGCGTTTACAAAATAGGGGATAGTTTTATGGCATTTTTATTAATTATTTTTTTTTACTAGTAATGGCGGCGATCAGCGATTTTTATTGTGACTGCGACGTTATGGCGGACACATCGGACATTTTTTACGCATTTTTGGGACCATTGTCATTTATACAGCAATCAGTGCTATAAAAATGCATTTATTCCTGTATAAATGACACTGGCAGGGGTTAACCACTAGGGGGCGGGGAGGGGTTAAGTGTGTCCTAGGGGAGTGATTTCTAACTGTCAGGGGGATGGGCTGGTGTGTGACGTCACTGATCTCTGCTCCGATGACAGGGAGCAGAGATCGAGTGACACTTGTCACTAGGCAGAACGGGGAGATGCTTTTTACAACGGCATCTCCCCGTTCGTCCTCTCCGTGAGGCGATCGCGGGTATGCCCGCAGCGATCGAGTCCGCGGGACCCGCGACCCGACTCACGGAGATCGTGGCAGGCGGCAAATTCAAAGTAACGTACGGGTACGTTACTTTGCGCAGCCGTGCCATTCTGCCGACGTAAAAGTACAGGAGCCGGTCGGGAACCGGTTAAACTTACATTAAAAAAAATTTAAAAAACAATTCTCAGACTAGCTTTTTATGAAGCTGTTGTAGGTTTCAGTGTGCATGACTGGACACTTGCAGTGGCTATTTTCACATTAATTAGGAAGCCAACAAAAAGCAACGTCTGTGAAGGTTTTCATTTCTCCAGTTCATTGTATAATTAGTAGCAGTTAATAACATTCAAATGGTCTTGTTTTTAATGTTAAAAGTGTTTATTACTCATTTCTCTTCCTCAGTTGGAATGAGTGTTGGGAACACACCCCAGCATTTATACCAACATGGCAACTCAGTCACCAGAATCCAATCACCGTGGTTTCATGAAATGTGTCTGTACATATGTTGTTTGTCCGAGAAGACTGGGGGTGGGAAAGAAAAACACTGTGTTCTAATTTGGATTATGTTAATTAGAGCATGTTTCCACAATGTTCACACTACTCATCAGAGTGGTCAAACGTCTTCATTACCAAACAATTGGATGTAGTTTACTAGCTAGAAATTCCTAACCTTGTTATTTTTAACAGATAAAGGCTGGTACACCCTGGCTGAATATTGGTTCAACAGAAACTGGCCTACATTCGGCCAGTGTGTACAGCAGCCTGTCTGACAGAATCTGGCCTAATGTTCAGCTTCTGTTGAACTGGCATGTTGCAAAACCAGCAGCCGATCCGCATCCAACCAGCCCAAAAAAAGCTGCCTGAGCAGTTGTTGCACCCCTCCTACAATCTCTAATGTGAATAATTCTGTTAATTGTTTTAAAAGCCTAATACTCTGTTGCCTCGTACCCATGGTCTTCACCCTTCAGATCCAACTAGATGGCCTTGGCAACTTTCTCACTAACTGGTAGTCCTTGTGCATCCACCTTTGGTCCATCCTTTGCATAGTCTGTCTGGCAACATACCCAGCATACATACAGTATTCTCCTTACAGGGACTGAGCAGGTCCCAATCTCCACTCCAGTCTCTACCACAGGCAGGGTTAGGTGCAGTGCAGACGGCCACCATTTTGTTGAAGTCTACTGGAGCCTGACAAACTAGTTCTGTTCTTCGGAGAAAAGGAAAATTACACATCCCCAGAATCATTTTAAAATCTTTGGGATTCTGTGCATTATATTATGCAGCATCCACAATATGGAACTCACTGTTATCCATTGTCCAATAAGCGGATGTTTTTTTAAAGCGGAATAAAGACATATCTCTTCACCTAGACCAGGGGTCTCCAAACTTTCCAAACAAAGGACCAGTTTACTGTCCTTCAAACTTTAGGGGGGCCAGACTGTGGCCAATGGGGGAAGAAAATGTCTTGGCGTTAGTGGGAGTAAACAATGCCCCATCATTGGTATTAGGGGGAGTAATAGTGCTCTATCGTTGGCATTAGTGGAAGGAATAGTGCCACAATATTGGCATCTGTGGGAGGAACAGTGTCCCATCATTGGTGTCAGTGTGTCAGAAACCATGAACCAGACCGAGACAGAAGTACAGTAAAATCACACTTGTTTATTAATAAAAATAAAAAGGTAAATAGAATAAGCGTAGTCAAAGCATAGCCAGAGTCCAGTAACTGGATCGAGTAGTCAGCCAAGCCAGAATTCAGTAACCGGATTGGGTAGTCAGCCAAGCCAGAGTTCAGTAACCAGATCGGGTAATCAGCCAAGCCAGAGTTCAGTAACCAGATTGGGAAAGCAGCCAGGCCAGAAGTCAGGGATCCAAGTAGAGGAACAGCAAGCAGGATAAGGAGCCAGAATAGATGTCAGCAAAGCCAGTCTTTAAACAGGAACGCCAGGAGATGGTTTCTTGTCATGTGACCAAGGCGAAGGCAGGAATGAAGTGAGCTGCAGATCTTTAAGTAGGCGGGACTGACGAGCAGATCCACAACAGCTGGTTAACTGTGGAGAGAGATGAGAGCTGGCAATTAGCCGACAGCTGAGCGGCCAGCTCAGAGAAGGAAGGGCTGAGCCAGCCCTGACACAGTGAAAGGAATAGGTCCAACGTCGGTATCGATGGGAGGAATAGTGCCCCATCATTGATAACAGTGGAAGGAATTGTGCCCCATCATTGAAAAAATTACCTGTTTTCAAAACTGTATAACAAACTATGAAACATGTACCCATCATTAGTACCCATCAGTGCAGGGCTGGCCCAAGACATTGTGCTGCCTGGGTCCAAGAGTGAAATGCTGCCCCCCCTCTAAAAAAAAACACGCCCACCAAAAGGCCCCCACATCCATTATTTTATATCATAATAAATAAAACTAAAATTTAATTCATCAGTAAGTCAGATTTACATGCACCACTCTATATGCAAAATTATATGACATACCATTATGTTCATTTCCAAGGGGCGGGCTAGGGCAGTATATAGACAGGCTAGGGTAGTGTATAGACAGGCTAGGGTAGTATAGGGCAGGCTAGGGTAGTGTATAGACAGGCTAGTGTAGTATAGGGGCAGGCTATGGTAGTGTATAGACAGGCTAGGGTAGTATATGGACAGGCTAGGGTAGTATATAGACAGGCTGGGGCAGTATATAGATAGACTAAGGTAGTATGTGGACAGACTAGGGGAGTATATGGACAGGCTAGGGTAGTATATCGATAGGCTAGGGCAGTATGTGGGCAGGCTAGGGTAGTATATAGATAGGCTAGAGTAGTATATAGACAGGTCAGGTTAGTATAGCGACAGGCTTTCGTAGTGTATAGACAGGCTAGGATAGTATATGGACATGCTAGTGTAGTAAATGGGCACGCTAGGGTAGTATATGGACAGACTATGGTAGTATATAGACAGGCTGGGGTAGTATACAGACAGGCTGGGGTAGTATACAGAAAGGCTAGGGTAGTATACAGACAGGCTAGGGTAGTATATATACAGGCTGGGGTAGTATACAGACAGGCTAGGGTAGTATATGGACAGGCTAGGGTAGTATATACAGTAAATAGGCTAAGGCAGTATAGGGGCAGGCTAGGGTAGTATTGAAGAGAAGGAGAGGTGGCCGTGGTTCAGTTTGCTGCCCCTCTCAAAGTGCTGCCTGGGTCCAATGGACCCACTGGGACCCATGGTAGGGCCGGCCCTGCATCAGTGCCTCATCAGTGTCACCTATCAATGTTGTGTGTTCACTGATCAGTGCCGCCTATCAATGCCCATCAGTGCCGCCTATTAGTGCCACCTATTAGTGCCCATCAGTGCCTCTCAGTGCCGCCTATCAGTGCCACCTTTTAGTGCCCTTCAGTGCCACCTATCAGTACCCATCAGTGCAGCCTCATCAGTGTCTTCTGAACAGTGCCCACCAGTGCTGCCTCATCAGTGCCCATCCGTGCCACCTATCAGTGCCCATCAGGCACTGATGAGGTGGCACTGATGGTCACTGATAGGCACTGATGAGGCGCACTATTAGTGCACATCAGTGTAACCTATCAGTGCTGCCCATCAGTGCAGCCTCATCAGCGCACATTAGTGAAGGAGAAAAATTACCTGTTTTCAAAATTTTATAACAAACTATGAAAAATGTTTTGTTTTTTTCAAAATTATTTTTTGTTTGTTTAGCAAAAAAAACCCAGTGGTGATTAAATACCACCAAAGGAAAGCTCTATTTGTGTGAAAAAAATGATAATGATAATGACCACACAATTGTCATTCAAAGTGCGACAGCACTGAAAGCTGAAAATTGGCCTTGGCAGGAAGGGGGTAAAAGTACCCAGTAGGCAAGTGGTTAAAGTGACCCTCTCAGCACAGGTTTCCTTGTGTAGAATTTCATACCTGCTAAAAACTAGTCTCCATACTTACCTTTCTAGTGGCAGGTTGAGGGATGGGCGCTGCTAGTATTCCACTAGTCAGGAGGGTTGAAAACCTATTTCCCCCACCACACACTGTGGTTCCTTCCGCCAGCTTTGTATTACTGTAGTAATATACACTATGTTACCAAAAGTATTGGGACACCCGCCTTTAAACGCACGTGAACTTTAATGGCATCCCAGTTTTAGTCTGTAGGATTCAATATGAAGTTGGCCCACCCTTTGCATCTATAATAGCTTCAGCTCTTCTGGGAAGGCTGTCCACAAGGTTTAGGAGTGTGTCTATGGGAATGTTTGACCATTCTTCCAGAAGCGCATTTGTGAGGTCATGCACTCTTGTGGATGAGAAGGCCTGGCTTGCAGTCTCCGCTCTAATTCATTACAAAGGTGTTCTATTGGGTTGAGGTCAGGACTCTGTGCAGGCCAGTCAAGCTCCTCCACCCCAAACTCGCTCATCCTTGTCTCTATGGACCTTGCTTTGTGCACTGGTCCAAATCATTTTGTGAAGGGGGGTTATGGTGTGGGGTTGTTTTTCAGGTGTTGGGCCCCTTAGTTCCAGTGAAGGGAACTCTTAAGGCGTCAGCTTACCAAGACATTTTGGACAATTTCATGCTCCCAACTTTGTGGGAACAGTTTGGGGATGGCCCCTTCCTGTTCCAACATGACTGCGCACCAGTGCACAAAGCAAAGTCCATAAAGACATGGATGAACAAGTTTGCTTTGCTTTGAACATTTTCTTAACTATTTTATTTTCATCTGTCCTTTATGGTTGTGTGTAATAACCCACAGACTGGGGAGTTAAAGTGACCTTGGTTCCCAGACTAAAGAAAACATTTAGTCATCATAATGAAATGTCGCAGGCCAGGAATTTTGGCGAGTGAGCTTTAGAATTCCTTATTCTTATGCTTGCTGTTGGTCAGTGACTCAGAAAGTGTGAAAAACAAATGATCAGTATGACAGTCAGAGGTCTAGCCTTTATAATAGGAGAGGGCAGAAAAGGCAATCTACACAATTCCCTTGCGTTACTTTAATTGACAATTGCGTGGTCATGTGACACTGTACCCAAATAAAATGTATGTCCTTTTTTTCCCCACAAATTCTTTTGGTAGTATTTGATCACCACTGAGTTTTTTTATTTTTTGCGCTATAAACAAAAAAAGACCAACAATTTAGGGTAAAAAAACAATATTTTTTACTTCCTGCTATAAAACATAACCAATAAGAAAAATTTAAAAAATCTAATTTCTTCATAAATTTAAACCAATATGTATTCTGCTACATGTTTTTGGTAAAAAAAATCCCAATAAGTGTATATTCATGGGTTTATGTGAACGATATAGCGTCTACAAACTATGGTATATATTTATGGATTTTTTTTTTATATATATATATATACTAGCAATGACAGCGATCAGCGACCTATATCGGGACTGCAATATTGCGGAGAACAATCGGACTCTGACACTTTACAGGAACTTGTGACACTAATACAGTGATCAGTGTTAAAAATTTGCACTGTACTAATGACACTGGCTGGGAAGGGGTTAACATCTAGGGCGATCAAAGGGTTAACTGTGTACCTAACCAGTGTTTTTGTGTATTGTGTTAGGTGCTTTTACTAGGGCAAGTAAAGGATTTTATTCCCCGCTTTGCAAGAGCACAAAATCCACCCCTTCTCCCCTGGAAAAACGGAGATCTGCCTTGTTTACATAGCCAGATCTCTGTTCTGTGTATTTTAGCGTCAATCGTCGGGTTCTGGCCGACATCTATTGACCGGGACCCACAGATCTGCTTCTGCTGTGATTAATCACAGCAAAAGTGGCCAGCCCGTAGCAGGTGCATGCCCCCTGCAGGTGGAATTGAAGAATCACATATATATACGTGATCCTTCACGGGAGTGCCACCCTGTAGCCGTAAATCTGCTATGGTGCAGTCCTGAAACGGTTAAAGCATATTTAAACGCGAGAACAAAAATGTAGCATATTGGAGCTTAAAGGGGTTGTAAACCCTCATGTTTTTTCACCTTAATACATCCTATGCATTAAGGTGAAAAAAATCCTGGCAGTGACCGTCCCCCAGCTGCCCCATTTTACTCACCTGAGCCCTTCGTTCCCTCGGCAGAGACGCGTTCTTCCTCTCTGCCCGGGGTTCTCGGCTCTTGATTGGATAGATTGATAGCAGCGCAGCCATTGCCTCCCGCTGCCTTCAATCAAATCCAATGATGCAGGCGCCAGGGGGGGCCGAGTCCAGCATTCTGTGTCTATGCACGCAAATGCTGGCCTCAGGGGGTGCGCTCGCAAGATAACCTCCCGGGAGAGAACTTCTCCCAGAGGGTTTACCGATGCGAGGAGGAGCCGCGATTGCCGCCGGGGGACCCCAGAAGACGATGATCAGGGTCACACTGTGCAAAACTAACTGCACAGTGGAGGTAAGTATGATATGTTCAGTTCGAACCAAGAAGATAGCTGATTATGTTGGACCAATGAGCTGCTGATTTCCACCTGGCAGCTGCATGTATACAAGAGGGCATGGTGCTCAGGACATTATTGTAGCAACATAGCCATATTACATTGACATATGGCCATGTGCTCTTAATGATGTCCTGACCTTTCTGTACATCAGCTGAGGAGTAGTGAACCTCCCATCTGCAGTACATTGGCCCAACAATGACAGCTAACTTCCTGGTTTAGGCTGAATCCCAAGTTCATCACTACTCCTGATATGTGTTAGCTGCAATACTTTTGTTGTTCACTTTTTAAAGCAAAAAAATTTTTAATTGTATGTTTAACAGACATCGCCAGATATCGAAAACCTTGCCAATGTAGAGGGTATTAAGCAGTTGCATGTTCTAACATTTAATAATGTTTTTTCTCCATGTTGTAATCTATGTACCTATAATAGGAATCTGACCACTTCCTAGAAGTTTCAGTTCCTGTCTCTGCCAGCCCCTGCTCCTGCTTCCTCTCTCTGTTGCTGTGTAGGTAGACACAAGGCACCTGCAAAGCTACTGTTTTGTAAAGTTAGTATTTCAAGCAGGATCGACGATTTGTTATCTATGTACCTATAAAGTAGAGTTGCACCCTCTTAGATAGGCTGCTATAATTTGGTTAGGCATATTTAGTGTTGTAGCTCTCCTGTAATCAGTAGAACAGAGAGTGATTACTTTGGGCTGCTCTGGGCTCTGCAGCCTGCAAGTTTGATTGCTTTCCCCTGTTTTCTGGAGAGTTCCAGAACATAGTAGGTGGGGAAGTCAGATAGGTGGCCTGAATATTTATACAGCTCCAGCTAATCCCAGAGGAGGTGTGCCAATATGGTGGTTGGAGCCTTCTAGAGCAGTGTTCTTTCCCATGGAAGAGAGGTTCCCAACCAGGAGGACTGCCAGCCCTTCCTGGCCATACAGCTCAGGATCCTGCCTAGGTCATCGAGGTCCCAGCTGTATTTAGCCTATGCTTCCTTTGGGCGCCAAAAGAGGGAGGCCACTATAGATCTTGTCTGGGAGTGGTACATAGAAGTCTGCCTACTTGAGTCTAAGGGAGACATCCAAGCCCAGACTTAACGGAGAGAGGATCTAAGTGACTGTGTTATTAGCCTTTACCATACTTGCCAAGCCTGGAACATTGAAGATGGTGTACAATGCTGCCCACTTCATGGCCTAATACTTGAAGGACTGTGTTAAGAAGCTGCTGCTGCGGGGATAGTGTCCTCACATCCTTGTTTAGTTTTCCACAGTATTCCACAGCTCCCTAATTCCCCATCCAGGTTGATCTGCAATAAATTGTTAAAAAGGCAACCCCTAGATTGTTTCTTAGGCCACGGGTGTGGAAGTTGCTGTGTGCCTGGCTGCCGCTATACAGAGAGAAAAGACCCGGGTACACGAATCAACGGCCCTTACGAGGGTAGCGCAGCAGTAGTTAAAGAGGACCTTCAGTCATGTTTTCAGCTTTCCATCTATTAAATTCTCTGCCCTTGTTGTTTTAACTTTGGATAGTAAATGTTTTTTTTCTGCCAGTAAATACCTTATACAGCCCACTTCCCGTTTCTCTCTCTAACTCCCGTGAGAGTTTCCCAGGAAGGGAGGGGGGATGAGTCATAAGAGGGCCAATGAAAGCTGCAGACCTGGAGGTGCCTCTGTGTAAATCCAGAAAGTAAACAGGCAGCAGTTTCAGCTGCCCACAGTTAAAATGGATGCAGCCAGACTCAGTGGAGGGAGATTTCTGCAGCATATTTGGCAAGTACAGAATCACAATATATATAAAATAATATGCAAAGTGGTTGGAGGGAAGCTTCAGAATAGCAAAGATGTTTTTATTACAAATTATGTGAGCAGTTCCTCTTTAAACAGAAGTGTCTGTTGGGGCAAAGTCGTGCACAAAACGGTAAACAAAGCAGAGGCTGATTGTAATATATGCAAAATGGGGAGGTGTCAGTACTGGCATTATTCAGTGCTCTGCTGCTTGTAAGGTCCTACTATCAGTCTTTCTGCCCTGTAACCGGATAAATTGTTGAATGAGTATCAATCATAAATGATGGAAGGAAATACTAATGAGTGTCATTTGAGAGACAGCTCTGAGTTTGTCTGGGGCTGCTGATGTCTCATCCAAGATGGCGGAACCCAGCAGAAGTCTTAGGCCTGGTCAATATCCTAATATCATCAATAATTACAGGGAGGTTAAATGCACAAAACAAGATTTCTCATTCTTCATCGAAGGCCTAACAAAGAATCTTACTTTAGAGTTCACGCATCATCTTCAGAAGTAGGAGGTGGCGCTATGACCCTATGATCAAAACTCCTTGTCCTTCAATGAACTCATAGGATGCGATTCTGTGGTGGTACAAAAAAAATACCACATATTCCTATGGGAAGATTGCTGCTGATATTAACAGATGGGGACAGGATCTCATTTAATACACACTGAAATAACTATTATTTTGTTTAATAACAGGATTCAGGAATTTCAACCTTCACTGTGAGGGAACACCCTCTCTATTTTTTGCTGCAGATGAGAAAAGGAACATTCAGTTGCTCTGGAAAAAGCATAGCCATCCATTTGTCGGAAGTCGTTTTTACACAGTCAAAGTTGACGCCTACATGAGTCAGGAGATAGACCACTTGGCTAGAGGTCCACACTACGTCCTCGTCATCTGTTTTGGACAGCACTTCCGACTTTTCCCCATCCTTCTCTTCATCAGAAGAGTTCTCAATGTCCACATAGCCATACAACGTCTCTTCTTGCGGAGTCCAGACACAAAGGTTATTATTAAAGCAGAAAACACCAGAGAGCTCAGTTCAGATCCTGAAAGATTCAGTGACTTCCATGGTTATATCCAGAAGCTGATAGTGAAGGACATCTTCAGTGACCTTCATGTGGCTGTGGTTGATGCTTGGGACATGAGCATTGCTTACAATACCAACATGTACATCTACCAGAACTTGTAATTAGGAACCAGATATGTGTGTTTTTGAAATATATTTGTAAAATCAGCTGAAAGAAAACAGTATTTTTTTTACAAGAGTGTGACATTCTTTTTTCAGTAATTAAATTAGATAACATGCAGTACTGTACATCTGCCAGATTAACATGACAATGCAATCGCAAAACATTATTATGGGTGCACCTATTTTGAACAATTGAACAATCAACTGCTGCATCCAAACAAACAGCACTATCAAGAGCTCCTTATAATGTTTGGCTTTCTGATTTAAAAAAAAGAACCTGACAACAATGTGCCTTTGCAGTAAGATGGACCTCAACTCCTTTTAACAGTGCTGCCTTTTAGAAGGCTGTCCTCCTGCTTGAGCTCAGTGTTGATAAAGAGCAATCAAAAATACTGAGCACAGGAAACAAGTCAACTTCCCTGAGGTACTTAGAATCTGCCATTGAGCTGTTACGTCCACTCTGACAATAAGAGAATACAAGTAACAGCACATACACCTCCATCTATGAAAGGTAAAGCTGCATTATAACAACGTAAAGCCTAGTACACACTAGTCATTTTTTTTGTTCAACCCATCAGGGCTGAACGCAAAAAAAAAAGAATACAGCTCCACTGTACTAAGCATGCAATGTTAGTACAGCGATCTCCCATGCTGTTCTGTTCAAGGGGACGGTTATTGGCTGAGAGTGCTGATCGGGAGCCGGTCGACGGACCATTTTCAGTCATGCTCCATAAACAGAAGCTGACTGAACAGTCTGTCAGACTGGCTGCCATGCACATGGGCCGAATGTCAGCTGTTTTTTATTGAACCGGACGATGTCGCCAAACATTTGGCCCGTGTACTAGGCATAAGTTCTTAAAGGAAACCTGTGTAGGCTTCATGTTTGGCCTCCTTCTGAAAATGCTAATTGCATGGTTGCCCCAGTGGTTATAATGTTTTCTAATGTAGAGCAATTAGTGAACACGTGCATACTTGTTTCAGAACAGTTAGTCAAAGTATTAGATTGGCATGACAGGCAAGCATTTTCACAAGCAGTTCAAGAATATATTTTCCTTAGTTTGTGGCAAAGTAAAAGTGTCACATAGGTCTACTTCTACCCAGAAACACATGCTCACATTTCCTTCACTCCCTTTCTGCTCCATTCAGCTGTTGGTAGCAAAATGAAATAATTAGCGCTCCCTGGTATAGGTGAGCGTGTGATTACTTTCCCCCACACCCCTCGCCCCATTCAATGACAGCGCAAGGTACCTCTCGATTGGCTTAGTCCTGTCACATGAGGGCCAGTGAAAGAGTGCATAACTAAGGTGAATTAATCTGCCCAGATTCAATTCACATTGGGTTCAGCGAATCTTGTCGGAAATTTGGCTAACCCAAACTTAACAGTGAGTCTCACCAAAGTTTATAGTTGGAGTAAATCCTGTTAATACATTCTGGCTATTTTTTAAGGGGTTGTAAACCTTCAAGGTTTTTCACCTTAATGCATTCATTAAGGTGAAAAACCTTCTGTAGATCAGCAGCCCCCCAGACCCCCCCCTTTTACTTACCTGACCCCGATTGTTCCATTGATGGGGACAAGCACAGTGGCTCCAGCTGCTGTCTCGGGTCCTCATTGGAGAGATTGATAGCAGTGCAGCCATTGGCTCCCACTGCTGTCAATGCAGTGACACTGGAGCCGGGGGGTGGGGCCGAGTCCTGCTGTCTGTGTCAATGAACGCAGCAGCAGGACTTGGGAGCGCACTCGCACAAGTGTCCCCTTGGAATGCGGGTCTCTGAGGGGGCACTCGATACAGGGAGGAACCAGGAGCGCCGCTGGGAGACCCCAGAGGAGGGTGATTGGGGCCACCCTGTGCAAAATCCTTGCACAGAGGAGGTAAGTATAACATGTTTGTTATTTAAAAAAAAAACAAAAAAAAAAAACGAACCTTTACAACCCCTTTAAGGCTAATAGACTACTACTGTAACAAAAAGGGAAATAGAGGGAAGTGTTTTCTACAAGAATTAAGATGCAGATGATAAAGAAGTGAAAAAGTGGCCAGCAGTGAATCAAGTTTAATGAGCAAGGCTAGGCCTAAATTTACTGCAGACAAAAAGCACAGGAAGGGATTTTCATTACAATAATTGAGGTACAGCAGGAGGCACAGCAGTGAAATATTGTCTAGCAGCAGGACAGTTTAATCAGGGATAATAGGCCTAACCAGTGTATACCTAACTTTTATTGTTGATATGGGGATAAAGAGTAACAGTTATGCCCCGTACACACGGTCGGACTTTGTTCGGACATTCCGACAACAAAATCCTAGGATTTTTTCCGATGGATGTTGGCTCAAACTTGTCTTGCATACACACGGTCACACAAAGTTGTCGGAAAATCCGATCGTTCTGAACGCGGTGATGTAAAACACGTACGTCGGAACTATAAACGGGGCAGTGGCCAATAGCTTTCATCTCTTTATTTATTCTGAGCATGCGTGGCACTTTGTCCATCGGCTTTGTGTACACACGATCGGAATTTCCGACAACGGATTTTGTTGTCGGAAAATTTTATCTCCTGCTCTTCAACTTTGTGTGTCGGAAAATCCGATGGAAAATGTCCGATGGAGCCCACACACGGTCGGAATTTCCGACAACACGCTCCGATCGGACATTTTCCATCGGAAAATCCGACCGTGTGTACGGGGCCTTAATGTGAGTGATATAATTTAATGGTTTAATTGCACACTGTTTTTGAGCTTAGTTTTATTTTCTTTAAAATGATGCAGTGGAATGCTGTGAACAAAAGGCAGGTCAAAGAACCTAAATTGAAGGCCCTATCAACATAAAATAAAAAACAAATATACCCCCTAAAATAAATGAAAACCCCCAAAAACAAAAAGCACAGTTTTTTTTCTTTGAAGGGATGCCTTGTACCAAAAAATAAATGACTATATGTGGGACAGCAGCTAAAAGTGACCGCTGACCTGAAATCAACCACAAAACTACAAAATTAAATTAAAGACAAAACAATAACAACAAATGGCAGCAAAGAGGTTGAAAACATACAGTGCCTTGAATAAGCATTCATACCTCTTGAAATTTTCCACACTTTGTCATGTTACAAACAAAAAACGTAAATGTATTTTTGTGGGATTTTATGTGATAGACCAACACAAAGTGGCACAGAATTGTGAAGTGGAAGGAAAATAATAAATGGTTTTCAAAATTTTTTACAAATATATATGTTAAAAGTGTGGAGTGCATTTGTATTCAGCCCCCTTTACTCTGATACCCCTAACTAAAATCTAGTGGAACCAATTGCCTTCAGAAGTCACCTAATTAGTAAATAGAGTCCACCTGTGTGTAATTTAATCTCAGTATAAATACAGCTGTTCTGTGCAGCCTTCAGAGGTTTGTTAGAGACCCTTAGTGAACAATCAGCATCATAAAGGAACACACCAGACAGGTCAGGGATGAAGTTGTGGAGAAGTTTAAAGCAGTGTAAGGTTATAAAAAAATATCCCAAGATTTGAAAATTTCACGGAGCACTGTTCAATCCATCATCTGAAAATGGAAAGAGTATGGCACAACTGCAAACCTACCAAGACATGGCCGTCCACCTAAACTGACAGGCCAGGCAACGAGAGCATTAATCAGAGAAGCAGCCATGAGGCCCATGCTTACTCTGGAGGAGCTGCAGAGATCCAAAAATCTGTCCACAGGACAACTATTAGTCGTGCACTCCACAAATCTGGCCTTTATGGAAGAGTGGCAAGAAGAAAGTCATTGTTGAAAGAAAGCCATAAGAAGTCCCATTTGCAGTTTGCGCAAAGCCATGTGGGGGACACAGCAAACACAGTGCCATCTTAAGAGCATTATAGGCCCCCGGGCAATACAGTGCACTGGGGCCCTGTCTACACAATCACGCACGTTTGCACAAAGTTTGCACATTTTCCCTTTCTCCTCTGCAGCCTTTTTGCTCTTCTGTGCTCCACTCAAATCTTTACGTTTCATTTCTACTCTAAAGGTTATTTTCACCAACACGTAATAAAGCTTCTTTATCCTCACCTTTCTTACACTTCCTCAAACTAGTGGCAACTCTAAGATTGATATATAAGGGGGACACATAAGATATTACAGTCAAAACTTGGGGCAGCCCGGGCACTAATAACTTTCATCACTAAATCATACAACTAAAAAAAACTAAATAAATATATATAAATGTACACACTCACACTCTGGTGCTGCCTGGTGGACATTAATGCTGGCGTGGGTACTGCTGGTGCTGCTGGGTATTAATGCTGGTGTGGGTACTGCTGGTGCTGGGGGTATCAATGCTGGCGTGTGTACTGCTGCCTGGCTCCTCTGAGACGCGGAAGTGTGACAGGAAGCTGCAGCATGCGGCTGCAGTAGAGAGCAAGAGAGAGCAAAGCCGATGCTTCCTGTATCTGTCACAGGCGGAGTGCATTTCATATCACTCTGCCTGTGAAGAGCCAGAACTACACATAAAGCATCAGCTCTGTTCTTCACAGTGACAGCTGACTCACACTGCACTCTGCCCGCCGCTGAGTCGCTGACTGATATCGGGCCTATCACTGATCGCGCGGCACTCTGTCTCTGTGAGGGAGCCACACCGCACAGCACTGGCACAATGCGGCAGCAAACTTTGTGACATCTGAATGATGCTTGGCTGGGGTCGCTGGGCAGGTGGGGCCCCCCAGGCAAGTGGGGCCCCGGGCAACTGCCCAGCATGCCCATGCAAAAAGACAGCTCTGAGCAAACATATGAAAGAAGGTGCTCTGGTCAGATGGGACCAAAATGAAATATTTTGGCCTAAAAGCAAATCGCTATGTGTGGACGAAAACTGACACTGCACATCACCCTTAGCACACCATCCCCACCATGAAACATGGTGGGGCAACATCATGTTGTGGGGATGGTTTTTTTCAGCAGGGACAGGGAAGCTGGTCAAAGTTGATGAAAAGATGGATGGAGCTAAATACTGGGAAATCTTAGAAAAAAAACTGTTATGCCCCGTACACACGGTCGGACTTTGTTCGGACATTCCGACAACAAAATCCTAGGATTTTTTCCGACGGATGTTGGCTCAAACTTGTCTTGCATACACACGGTCACACAAAGTTGTCGGAAAATCCGATCGTTCTGAACGCGGTGACGTAAAACACGTACGTCGGGACTATAAACGGGGCAGTGGCCAATAGCTTTCATCTCTTTATTTATTCTGAGCATGCGTGGCACTTTGTCCGTCGGCTTTGTGTACACACGATCGGAATTTCTGACAACGGATTTTGTTGTCAGAAAATTTTATCTCCTGCTCTCCAACTTTGTGTGTTGGAAAATACGATGGAAAATGTCCGATGGAGCCCACACACGGTCGGAATTTCCGACAACACGCTCCGATCGGACATTTTCCATCGGAAAATCCGACCATGTGTACGGGGCATTAGAGTCTACAAAAGACTTGAGACCGAGGCAGAGATTCACCTTCCAGCAGAACAATGACCCTAAACAGAGCTACAATAGAATGGTTTGGATCAAAGCATATTCATGTGTTAGAATGGCCCAGTCAAACTCCAGATCTAAATCCAATTGAGAATCTGTGGCAAGACTTAAAAATTGCTGTTCACAGACTCTCTCCATCCAATCTAACAGAGCTTGAGCTATTATGCACAGAAGAATGGGCAAAATGTTTCTCTCTCTAGATGTGCGAAGTTAGTGGAGACATCCCTAAAAAGACTTGCAGCTGTAATTGCAGCGAAAGGTGGTTCTAAAAAGTATTTGTCAGAAACCATGAAATCAGACCGAGACAGAAGTACAGTTAAATCACACTTGTTTAATAATAAAAGTAAATAGAACTAACGTAGTCAAAAAATAGCCAGAGTTTAGGAACCGATAGTCAGACAAGCCAAACGTCAGGGAGATGAGCGTAGTAAAACAGCAAGCAGGATCAGGAGCCAGAAGGGATGTCAGCCAAGCAAGTATTTTAACAGGAATGCAGGAGAGCATATCTGTGATGTTGACTAAGGCGAAAGCAGAGATCTTCTGGGCTGGACGGCTTAAGTAGGAAGGGCTGACGAGCAGGATATCATCAACAGCTGAGTAACTGTGGAGAGACAGGAGCTGGCAATTAGCCGACAGTTGAGCGGCCAGCTCAGAGAAGGAAGAAGGGCTGAGCCCAGCCCTGACGACCCCACCCCCTCGGAGGACCACCAGGCTTGAGGGGAAAATGTTTATGGAAATCACGGAGGAGATCAGGGGCATGTACGTCCGAGGATGAGACCCAAGAGCGTTCCTCCAGCCGTGGCACCGAGGTGGTAAAGTGGTTGCAGACCAAAGGTTTTAATAAGGAGACATGAAATACATTCGAAATACCCATATTAGAAGGAAGGTCTAATGCATAAGGCACTGGGTTAATCCTGCGAAGAATACGGAAAGGTTTAATAAATCGAGGTGCGAACTTCAGTGAGGGAACAAGAAGTCGGAGGTTGCGAGATGACAGCCAGACCCTGTCCCCAACCTGGTAGGAAGGCGCAGGCAGGCGTCTGCGGTCAGCATGGAGTCTGTACCTATCATTAGCATGTCGCAAAGCCTCCTGGACTTGTGCCCCAGTGGAACGAAGACCACGGAGATGCTCCTCTAACGCAGGAATACTCTGCGGAACAAACGAGTCAGGCAACATGGAGGGTTGGAAACCATAATTCGCCATAAACGGGGACAATCGGGAAGCAGAATTCAAGGCACTGTTGTGAGCAAACTCTGCCCACGGTAATAGGTCTGACCAGTTGTTATGATGGTCAGAAATATAGAAACATAGGAATTGCTCCAAGGACTGATTGGCTCGTTCTGTGGCCCCAGACTGCGGGTTATACACAGAGGAGAAAGCAAGCTGAACTCCCAACTGTGCACAAAAGGCTTGTCAGAACCGGGACACAAACTGACTACCCCTGTCCGAGACAATCACCTTGGGTAGCCCATGTAAGCGAAAGATCTCCCGAGCAAAAATGGAAGCCAGTTCCTTAGAAGTGGGCAACTTCTTTAGTGGAATACAATGACACATCTTTGAGAACCGGTCAACCACCATAAGGATGAAAAAGAGCGAAAGAAAAGCGCCTCTGAGTGCAGGTATTTAATTATGACAATAACAAGTTATCCACACTTACAAGTTAGTAAGGAGAGAACAGCTACGGGGGGGACAACTCCTGGATCGGTCCCGGCTTCCATGGTGTGGATTCGGCAGTGTGAGTCAGCAGAGATGGCCTCGATCCCCCTCCAAGAGAGCAGACCGCTGCACTGGATGGAAGTCCCGTAATCCATACCAAGGGCGCTCGTGGGCGTGTGATGTCACCGGGGTGAAGAGGACCACAACGTGTTTCAGAGCATGCGCGAAGTTCCGACTGGGCATGCGCGCTCCTTTGTCAAGTGTAGGGTGGACGGGGAGGAGGAAAGACTTAAATAGCTCCGCATAAAGGGAAAACACACTACAGCTGATAAGGTAAACATCAGCTGACTGGAGAATGAGACTGAAAAAAGGTTGCAATAAAAAGGTTAAAATAAAAAGCCCGCTAAGGGGGGGGGGGGGGGGGGCACCTACCTATGGATGAATTTCTAAAGACTTGTGAAAGAAAAGTGTAAAAGAATAAATAAAGAAAAAGAAAACGAAAATATGAAAAAATTATTGAGGAAAAAACTAAAAAATAATAATAATTAAATAAAATAAGAAAGTGTGTTTAGTGGAATATGATTACGATGACAAAGATAATAAAATATAATAAAATATTATAGTATGATGAAAAAATATATAATAATGGTATTCTTACTGAAAAGGGAGGAAATATATTAAAACAAACCAAAAATGATGGTGGTGACTAGGAAATAATCATTGAAAAAATAATAAAATAAAAGTAAATATAATAATAGTAATAGTAGAGGACTCAAATGGGTAATAGTGATGTTTGGAGAATAGCACTGTAATATCATACTGCGTAAGTATGATAGTATGATATTACAGTCCTATTCTCCAAACATCACTATTACCTATTTGAGTCCTCTATTATTATTATTATTATTATATTTACTTTTATTTTATTATTTTTTCAATGATTATTTCCTAGTCACAACCATCATTTTTGGTTTGTTTTTAATATATCTCCTCCCTTTTCAGTAACAATACCATTATTATATATTTTTTCATCATACTATAATATTTTATTATCTTTGTCATTGTAATCATATTCCACTAAACACACTTTCTTATTTTATTTAATTACTATTATTTTTTAGTTTTTTCCTCAATAATTTTTTCATATTTTTGTTTTTTTTTTCTTTATTCTTTTACACTTTTCTTTCACAAGTCTTTAGAAATTCATCCATAGGTAGGCGCCCCCCCCCCCCCTTAGCGGGCTTTTTATTTTAACCTTTTTATTTCAACCTTCTTTCAGTCTCATTCTCCAGTCAACTGATGTTTACCTTATCAGCTGTAGTGTGTTTTCCCTTTATGCGGAGCTATTTAAGTCTTTCCTCCTCCCCGTCCACCCTACACTTGACAAAGGAGCGCGCATGCCCAGTCGGAACTTCGCGCATGCTCTGAAACGCGTTGTGGTCCTCTTCACCCCGGTGACGTCACACGCCCACGAGCGCCCTTGGTTTGGATTACGGGACTTCCATCCAGTGCAGCGGTCTGCTCTCTTGGCGGAGGATCGAGGCCATCTCTGCTGACTCACACTGCCGAATCCACGCCATGGACGCCGGGACCGATCCAGGAGTTGTCCCCCCCTGTAGCTGTTCTCTCCTTACTAACTTGTAAGTGTGGATAACTTGTTATTGTCATAATTAAATACCTGCACTCTTTCGTTCTTTTTCATGTTTACTAGAGAGCTGACTTCGCTCACCTGGAAAGCTTGCCTTCAGTGCTGGTCCTCACACAGAGACATTTAAGTTATTACAACTCAATCCTCTTTTTTACAAAGTTTATTGCTATGGGCTGGCTATTGCTATGGACTACCGTTAACATTCTTCTGCAGTTATAGCCTTGCTCATATCTTTCAGCCTATCGATTGATTTTATATTAATTTTATAGTGCATGCTCTATCCTTTCCTTAGCGCTCGCACATATTTGTATAACCACCATAAGGATAACTGTGTTGCCCTGGGAGTTGGGTAACTCCACAATGAAATCCATAGACAGGTGGGTCCAGGGCCTCTCTCCATTGTGTATGGGTTGTAGGAGGCCCACTGGAAGGTGTCATGGAGTCTTATGCCCCGTACACACGGTCGGACTTTGTTCGGACATTCCGACAACAAAATCCTCGGATTTTTTCCGACGGATGTTGGCTCAAACTTGTTTTGCCTACACACGGTCGCACAAAGTTGTCGGAATTTCCGATCGACAACCACGCGGTCACGTACACCACGTACAACGAGACTAGAAAAGGCCGGTTCAGAACCAAGCGCGGCACCCTTTGGGCTCCTTTTGCTAATCTCGTGTTAGTAAAAGTTTGGTGAGAGACGATTCGCGCTTTTTCAGACTCGTGGCTTTCAGATCGTTTTCTGACGTTCAGTTTGTGCTTGTGGGTTTGTATCTGCTCTTCAGTGCGTGCAAGCAAGTTCCGCGTGACTTTAGTCACTGTATTCTTGTTCGTTCGTTACTGTTTTTCAGGTCGCTCTTCACAGGCCTTGCTGTTCTTCAGTGTGTTCTGTTACTTCGTTCTGAGCAGCCGACCGTTTTCTAGCCATGTTGCATATACGTACTCCTCGTAGAGTTCGTGCTGTGCGGGGGCTTGGTGTTGGGGTCCTGACCTTGACACAAGTCCAGTCTATGAACAGGGTGGGGAGGAGTTCATGGACCAAGAATTGGTTGCTTCAGCGTGACCAGTTCTGTCACATGCCTTTGCTCCGTGAGATCCGTGAGAATAATCCTGATGATTTCAGGAACTTTCTCAGTATGACGGACCCCGTGTTTCACCGTCTGTTGGCTTCGCTGACCCCCTATATCAGCAGGCAGGATACCTACATGAGGCAAGCCATCACTCCGGAGCAGATTTTTATGTAATTATTATTTTATGTCCTTCATACATATTTGCCCTTCAATAACCTCTCCAGCATGGTGTCTCCTGCCCTATATTCACCTCATGTAGTCACTTAACAATGTATTTTATCTGCTCCATAGTAGTGCTTTACCCCAAACACCCCCTAAAATGTTTGGAAATTTTATTTTTGATTTAAATTCAGGCAGAGGGCCAGAGGCTTTTTTTTGTGGTGTCCCCAAATTTTTTGTAACCCTCCCTCCCCCAACTGCTAAGTCAGCTGATCCCAATTCTCTATCTATCCTCAATCATCTATCTGCTGACTTTGCCAAACCCATACACACTATACCCATCTCTTTACTGGTCAGATTTATGGATGAATTCCCCAAAGCATGTAGTGCAAGGGCCTGCCTGTATACTTTCAAATGGTACTGTTTAAAGTTCTTGTATCCTATTATGATCTTGATAGGTAATAGCAGAATGTCCAAATGTGCTCAAATGTGTACAGTGTGTATTTATATCTTTGTATTATGACACTTCTTACCTGTCCAGTGGTCTGCCAATAGTGTAACTAAGGAGGGGCTGTTCCAAATAATACCCTGTATTTAGGCATTCATCTCTCAATGAAGTGAAGAGGGTTACCTGTCCAAGAGTTCCCCCCCCTATAATGTTAGAAATGGCCCATGAGAGGGGGGGGAGGGGGAATATGATAGGTGTACCTTATACTTTGTTGTTGTTAAATTCCCCTTAATAAATGCTATCTGGAGGTTGACCCATAATGTTTGTGTCTAATCTGCTTGCCATGTTTCTGTGAAAAAATAGTAATGTTTATTGTTTTTTCCTCAACAGTTTCCTTCCACGCCACAGGAATGGCAGACTGTGGCCTCCCACTTTGCCCAGCGGTGGGACTTTCCTAACTGCGGAGGAGCAATTGATGGGAAACACGTCCACATCGTCCCACCACCCAACTCGGGGTCGTACTATTATAATTACAAGGGGTTTAATAGTATAGTGATGTTGGCGGTGGTGCCGGCTAATTACGAGTTCTTGTATGTGGACGTGGGGAAGAATGGCCGGATGTCCGATGGTGGAGTGATCGCCCAGACGGAGTTCTACAGGCGTCTCCAGAATGGCAGCTTGGACTTGCCACCTCCAGAGGACAATGTTGAAGGTCTCCCATTTGTGTTCGTTGCTGATGAAGCGTTTGCGCTGGGGGACCACCTGATGCGGCCATTCCCGATGAGGACCCTCACCCCGGAACAGAGGGTTTTTAATTACCGGCTGGCCAGAGCCCGAAGAGTGGTGAAGAACACATTTGGAATCCTGGCCAGCCGGTTCCGATTATTTCTGACACCCATCCATATGGCGGAGTATAAACTGAACCATATAATACTTGCCTGCTGTGTTCTCCATAATTTTCTACGAAAACATTCAGCCAACTATGCTGGCTCAGTTGGGCCTGAGGCCAGAATCCCAAATCCATCAACACTGACGGCGCTTGAAAGCGGCCGTCCTGGCTTGCCCTCCCTGAATGCCCGTGATGTCCGGTTACGATACCTGGAGTTCTTTGCGGGTAGGGGGGCTATCAATATGCCAGACAATCTGTGACACCTTTTTCAAATAAAAAACAACCAAAAGAAATTCTTTGTGGCCATTTACTGCTTGTGTTTGTTTTAGCTGACCCTGACAGAAATGTGTGGAGTGCAGAAAATGTTGTGATTGTGTAACCTTATACAAAGCACTGTTGGCTGTTATTTACTAAATGCAAAGACACTTTTCACTACAAGTGCACTTGCAACTGCACTGAAACTGCACTTGTAGTGCAAAGTGGATTTGCCCTTAGGAAATAACCCCCATTTTCTCATAAAACAACAATTATATCACCCCAAAAGTGTTGTAGCGTTGAGACAATAATCCACACATTCTTGATTAACAATCTTTTTAATACCTGCACAATCACATGTGCATTTACCAAAGGTTTTTCTGACAAACCAACATGTTTGTTGTATACCAATTTTTGTGGTGTCATTATCCAAAATCAAAATGTCCATTTTATAGAAAACAGGCCTGTGTAAAACCAACAAGAAAGACACAAATCTTGATCTTACAAAGTTCACATTTGGTAGAACGTGAAGGCAATATCAGACATGAGTATTTAGGAACTGTGTTTGATATTGCGTTCAGATGGGGGAAAATCACCCCTGGAAAAGCCAAATTTGGAAGATGCACACAAATTTCCCAATGTCAACATGTGCTAGCTGCCATCACGGGGGATCAAGGGATGTGTTTTGGGGGGGGAAGCCCTTCCTCACCGCTACTTTATTATTGAGGAAGGGGTTGCACCCCCAAAACACGTCCATTGATCTCCCATGATGGCAGATAGCACATGTTGACACACTGTGTGCATCCTCCAAATTTGGCTTTGGGAAAAATCACAAAAACATTTCGCACATTGTAGCACACAAAAGAAGAAAGTGATTTGGAGGGGTTTTAAACTCGCCCCAAAACATCAATGATGTTTTTATATTTTGGAATAACATCATTGATGTTTTGCTTGATGTTTTCCAATTGTAAATTACACCCCATGATCTCCCCGATCAGGATCTGGGCACTTTCGGATGTGAAAGGATCTGGATCCACAACCTCACGATCACCTAAAAAGAGAGGAACCCAAAAAAATGCCGCCATCCATCTCTTATCTGAGCCTGTGGTCACAGACACTCACCTGTTGTGGTAACTACTTCCACCACGTCTTCATCCTCCTGCTCATCTTGTGTTGGGGGGATTTCCCCTTCTTCCAGAGGGGGGGGGGCTCTGGTCTCCTCGGATGAGGGGTGTCCTCCGAGTCTTTTCTCCCCTATGTAAAACAAAAATGGTATAATTAGCACACAGATATTTAATGTCAGAACTATAAAGATGAAACATTGCTTGGAAGTGGGGTACAATGATCTATTTTAGCCGAGTTCCAAGATGTAGCTTTTTTAGTGCCCTTTGTCAAGCTGCAATACTTTACCTGTTTTGTACAAGCTTCACAGATGTAGCCCCCCCTATAGTATACACTGGAGCACCTGTGTGGCCCCCCTAATAAAAATGGTGTTCTTTTGTCCCACACTAGTACTCCAGTGTCCAGATGTGAAAACAGCTGCTCAGTGTCCTCTCCTTACACACAATCTAGTTTGCATTTCATTCTAGTAACAAAGCCATCTACACAACCCAATTCTTTGAAGACAAGTATAGGGCGTCAAAATGGTGGCCAAATGCATATGGGCTAAACAATGGTATTTTATCGTCCGAAATAACAATGTGTGATCCGAACGAATAATGTGCCCATGAACATGAAAGTTACCATTTTAAACTGTACAACAGTTCCTAAAAGCACGTGGAGCAGCACGAACGTAATAAACATAAAGAATAGGAACACAGCACAACTACTTACTTTTTTGCAGCACTCTCCGGATCTTTCTGTACTGCTCATGTTCTCGTAATTTCAGGTCCGACCACCGCTTCCTGAGCTGATCTTTCGATCATCGTACCCCGAATTTCCGGTGCAGACTCCTGACCACTTTCGCCATGATCTTGGCCTTTTGGACATTGGGGTTGGTGTAAGGCCCATACTTTCCATCATAGTCGGCCTTCTTCAGGATGTCCACCATCTCCAACATATCCCCAAAGGACATATTTGAGTCCTTTAATCTCCTTCTGGATCGGGACGTTTCAGGCTCCAGCCTTTCCTCCTCCTCCTCCTCGTTGCTACAATTAGCACGATCCTGCTGTCTATCCGCCATGTGCTCTTCCCCCACTGCGCCGAACGAAAAGGGGCGGGGAATAGACTAGAAAGAACGTCAGGGGCGGGCGGAGTTATACGCATGCGCAGTGTGTATAAATCGTAACGCGCACGTCTTACGTACGATCTGTGAGCGGAGGAAGGAGCATCGGAGACGCCGATCGTGCTAACGAAGGTAGGATCTAAACTTGGGCCTATACTGCTTCGAAATGGAAGTTTATATTGTAACAAGATTAGGGGAGTTTGGCCTGACATTAGGCTTTGTCTTGTGTTGTGTCTTACAGAGAAAATGGATGGGTTCAACGACCACAATTTCCTGCCCCTGTTCATAGACAAGTACAGGGAGCTGCCCTGTCTGTGGCAAGTGAGACACCCCCACTATAATCACAAACAGAAGAGGCAGGCAGCGCTGGAGAAACTGCTGGAGTTGGTGAAGCCGGTGGTCCCCACAGCAACCATCCCCTATTTAAAAGCTAAAATCGGTGGCCTGAGGAGCACTTATCTGAGGGAGCGCAAGAAGGTCACAGATTCCCTGAGGTCCGGAGCTGCAGCAGATGACGTTTATGTCCCCAGGCTGTGGTACTATGAGAGACTGCGGTTTCTGTCAGACCACACTGAAGTCAAGGAATCCCTCTCAACCCTTCCTTCCACTCTTCCTTCCATACCAGCTGAGGCTTCCGATGTCCAACCTGGGCCTTCCAGCCAGGAAGAAGTGGAGGAGCCCAGCTGGAGTCAGGTATAGCATTCTTCTACAGATTTCTGGGCAATAAATAAATGATGTTTACTAGATGTTATTATTGATCACTAATTGCTGATTAAAAAAAGTGCTTTACATATCAATAGACAGTAGTGGGCACCCAAAATTGGGAAAAGAATGAAAACTGCTGGGCTCAGAAGGATAGTCTGTTATATTTGTTAACATTCAATTTGCAGCAGTCAGGAGGTGAAAATTGTGTGTGATTAATGAAGAAAATACTAAAACTATGTCCCTTTTTCATACACAGGAAGACCTCAGCCAGGAGGAGGTTGTGGAATGTGGCAGTCAGGAGGAGGCGGGGATTAGTGTCAGCCAGGAGGAGGCGGGGCTAAGTGGCAGCCAAGAGAAGCCTGGGACAAGTCGCAGCCTGACTGAGTCTCAGGTTCCTCCCCTCCGCCTGCCATGTAAACGAGCCAGGAAGGCCACTCCGAGTCCCGTGCAGGATTCAGCGTACAGGCTGATCCAGGAGGCTTCGGCGTCCCTCCGAGCCTTCCCCAGTTCTGAAGAGGCCTTTGCCTGCATGGCTGCCACAAAATTGCAGGGCATGCAGGAGGGCCAACGCAAGATCTCTGAGGACCTGATTTATAAAGTCCTACGTAAGGGGGGGAAAGTGGGAAACTGACACACAAGACGGATGTCATGGAGAGGGACGATCCTCCTCCTCCTCCTGCTGCCACAACTCCACCACCACAGCCAAAGCCTGGAAGGAAGCGTGGAAAGAAGACCAAAGAGTGATGACCCTGGGTTCAGTCTGGTCTGACAGAAGATGCAGTCTCTCGTATGACCACAGCCTGGGGACACAGATGTCATCTGCTGCTTTCCGGATCTCTGGGACTTCTGGACCAGACTGCCCTCCCTTATGATATGGACTCCTCAGGCCACCAATTTTCTTTTAAATAGTTGATGTGTGCCCCGGGGGTCCAAGGCTTCACCCACTTCTGCAGTTTCTCCAGCGTTGCCTCCCTCTTTGTTTATAGTTGTGACCCCTTAATAAAAGATTTTTAGGTAAATTCTACTCTCCTGTGTGTGTTTTCATCCAAAAAGGACCGTTTGTTGGTGACGAGTCAGGTACATTTCTAAAGTACAATGTGAAATTAACAAGGGACAACAACACCAAACAATCTCCTACAGATTAAATATAACAACATATTAGTGGTGTTGTGGGAACTTGTCACCAAAAACACACACAAACATTTTCGGGAATACAAATCAAAATCACCAAAAAAAATAAAAATAAAAAAGAGAAACACAAAAAAAGAATCTACATTAAAGTCCAAAAAAAAAATGTGAGAAATCAAAATATATTGAGGGAATCCCGAAAAATAGTAACGAAATAAGTTTGTGAGAAGTGTGTGTGAATATGAGCAGCAAAACTACTTAATTCTTGTCACATTATAAAGAAGAAGAGAGTGCGCTGTATTAAACCATTTTGAACATTGCAGCGTGACGAAAGTGCTGTATCCATTCCGAACGCTACGTTTACCAGAACGAGCTGTCCCGTGTCGGAATTTCTTCTGAGCATGCGTGGCACTTTGTGCATCGGAACAGGCCACACACGGTCGGAAAAGACGCGATCGGATTTTGTTGACGGAAAATTTTATCTCCTGCTGTCCAACTTTGTGTGTCGGAAAATCCGATGGAAAATGTCCGATGGCGCCCACACACGGTCGGAATTTCCGACAACACGCTCCGATCGGACATTGTCCATCGGAAAATCCGACCGTGTGTACGGGGCATTACTCTGAGCACACACAGAACAGACAGCTACGAAGTCGGCTACATCAGCACGTAGACTAGGCCACCAGAATTGTTGGGAAATGGCCCAAAAAAGTTGATTCTTCCCAGGGTGGCCAGCAGCCTTGGGAGAATGGTAAGTCTGGAGCATGGCAGTACAGAGACTTTCCGGGACAAAGTAGCGGTCACAAGGTTTTTCAGGAGGAGCATGGACCAGAGCAGCAAGAATTTTGTCACCCAAAGGAGAAGTGAGACTGGTGAAAACCATAGCCAGAATACAATCAGGAGGAATCACAGGAACCGGAACCGACTAAAACTTGGAAGTGGAGGAAATTGTTATGATAAGGTGTCAGCCCTTACATTCTCAGTACTGGGCAAGAATGAGACAATGCAATATAAACTTGACAAGAAAAGAGCCCATTGCGCCCTTCTGGGAGAGAGACATTTAGCCTTAGACAAGAATGTGAGATTCATATGGTCAGTAAGAATGAGAACTGGCACAGTGGTACCTTCAAGGAGATTTCTCCATTCTATCAAGGCTAAAATGATCGCCAACAGCTCTCTGTCACCAATCTTGTAATTGCACTCCGCAGGTGACAATTTCTTGGAAAAGTAGCCACAAGGATGCAAGGCACTCTCAGAGGTAGGACGTTGAGACAGAAGGGGGGCAACACCAGTCTCAGAAGCATCAACCTCAAGGATAAAAGGTAACGTAGGATAAGGTTGTGCCAACACAGGAGCAGAAACAAAGGCAGCCTTGAGAATCTCAAAGGCCTTAATGGACTCCGGACACCAACTCTGTGGGTTACCATCCTTTCTGGTCATATCAGTCAGGGGCTTGACCAGAGATGAGAAGTTACGAATAAACTTCCCATAATCAGTGGCGTCACTAGGGTTGGTGTCACCTGGTGCGGTAAAACATGGTGTCACCCCCCTCCTGTCTAGGCTGCCCAGCACCCTGTAGGCAGCGTACAGTCATGGGGCGCACCCCAAACTAGCCCCTGTAAATGATAGTATAGGGTGGTATAGTGACAGGTTAGGGTAGGTTGGGGTGGTATAGTGGCAGGTTGGGATGGTATAGGGCAGGTTAGGGTACTATAGAGTGGTAAAGTGGCAGGCTGGGATGGTATAGGGCAGGTTAGGGTAGTATAGAGTGGTATAATGGCAGGTTGGGGTGGTATAGGGCAGGATAGGGTATTATAGAGTGGTATAGTGGCAGTTTGGGGTTGTACAGGGCAGGTTGGGGTGGCACAGGGCAGGTTGGGGGTGGTACAGGGCAAGTTGGGGTGGTACAGGGCAGGTTTGGGTGGCACAGGGCAGGTTGGAGTGGCACAGGGCAGGTTGGGGGGTGATACAGGGCAGGTTGGGGTGGTACAGGGCAGGTTGGGGGTGGCACAGGGCAGTTTGGGGGTGGTACAAGGCAGGTTGGGGGTGATACAAGGCAGGTTGGGGGTGATACAGGGCAGGTTTGGACTCTATGTAGTGACAGTGTGCTGTGCAGTAACTTATAGCATACCTCATGCTTGCAGATGAAGACCCCCTGGCGGGGGTGAGGGGCTGCTGTGTCCTCATCTCTATCTCCTTCAGCTGTGGGATCAACAGAACAGGTCTGTGGGAGGAGTGGATGAGGCGGGCACACCCCCAGCTCCACCAACCTACAGCGGCTGCCTCGGGAGATATTGGAAATCGGACCCTGAGTGACAGCTGGGGAGTGTTATAGGCAGCCTGAGCCTCTCCTGCATGGCTAAATGCCCTCCTCGCACCGCTCCGCTGCAAGCTAAAGTGTTTAGTGGCAGCCCCGGTGGCAGGTGTCACCTGGTGCGGGCCGCACTCTCCGCACCCCCATAACAACGCTACTGCCGATAATAGTTGGCAAAGCCCAGAAAACGCTGCAGAAGATGTAAACCCATGGGTCGGGGCCACTGTAGGACTGCTGAAAGTTTCTCTGGATCCATCAAAAACCAGCAGTAGAAATTACATAACGCAGGAATTTAACCTGTTCACGATGGAACTTGCACTTCTCCAATTTACAATAGAGATTGTTCTCTCTTAGTTTCTGAAGCACATGACAGATATCTGTGTGGTGGTTCTCCAGGGACTTGTATGAGGATATCATCGAGATAAACCACCACAGATAAATGCAACAAATCTCGGAGGACATCATTAATGAATTCCTGGAAAACTGCCGGGGCGTTACAAAAGCCAAAAGGCATTACAAGGTACTCATAATGGTCTGTTCTGGTATTAAATGTAGTTTTCCACTCGTTGCCCTCCTTAATCCTCAGGAGATTGTATGCCCCTCTCAAATCAAGCTTCGTGAAAACCGTTGCTCCCTTGAGGCGGTCAAATAACTACGTAAACAACGGAATCAGATAGGCATTCCTAATCATGAAATGATTAAGACCCCTATAATCAATACAAGGTCTCAGTTCACCAATCGTCTTTTTCACAAAGAAGAAACCAGCACCAACAGGGGAAGAGGATTTGCGGATGAAGCCTCGGTGTAGACCGGTGTAGAGGCAAACTACCAGCTTGACCTTTGTCAAAGACATCGCTAAATTTGCGGTACTCCTCCGGCAGGGAGTAGAGTGAAGAGGTGCACAGGACCTTGGCTACCTTCTGGAAGCATGTCTTATTGCATTGTGGCGACCAGGAGAGAACCTCAGCACGGAGCAAATCAAAAGCGGGGTTGTGCCTCTGTAACTAAGGATAACCAATAACCAGTGGAAACTTAGGTGAGGAAATAACTTGGAATTGGATTATCTCATGGTGAAGAGCCCCCAGGACAACGGAACCGTCTCAAAAGTCAGATGGGCAGGCTGTAGAGGTCTCCCATCAAGAGCCTCAATGGCAAGTGGAGTGTCACGCAACTGCAGCGGAATCGAGTGCTTCGATACAAAGGCAGCATCAATGTACAGGCCTGCAGCCCCAGAGTCGGTTAGAGGCTGTATCTCGACGGACGACTTACCCCAAGAAGGGGTAACCGAAACCAGAGGCTTATCCTTCTGGATAACTGGGGACGACACAACGCCACCTAAGGTCTGTACCTGACAGGACCTCAAGGTTCGGGTGTTCCCTGGATGGGTAGGACAAAACTTCAAAGAGTGACCTGCCTGGCCACAATACAGGCACAATCTCTCCCTCCTCTTAAAGGTTCTCTCATCCGCAGAGAGACGCATGAAGCCCAAGTGCATGGTTTCACTGACTGACTCGGTACCAGGAGGCATGGGAGGTGAGGGAGGCATGGGTGGGATTGCAAAGCTCAGAGGCAACCGTACAGGAGGCTTCCGCAAGCGCTCCTTAAAAGAGAGTCTTTCTCTGAGTCTGGAGTCAATGAGGATGGCAAACGTGATCAACTTCTCCAACTCAGTGGGTATATCTCGGGCATCTATCTCATCCTTGATGGAATCCGAGAGACCATGAGAAAAAGCAGCCACGAGGACCTCATTGTTCCAAGCAACCTCTGCTGCCAGAGTACGGAATTCAATGGCATAGTCAGCAACAGTTCTCGTACTCTATTTGATGGACATGAGGCACTTGGCAGCAGAAGCAGAACGTGCGGGAACGTCAAATACCCTTTTAAAGGAATCCACAAACTCAGGGTAACTCAAGACAACAGGTTTTTGCGTCTCCCATAGAGGGTTTGCCCAGGCCAAGGCTCTCTCAGAAAGCAAAGATATCACGAAACCTACTTTGCTTCTGTCTGTGGGAAACGCCTGGGGCAGCATCTGAAAGTATAGCTCAACCTGGTTGAGAAACCCTCTGCATTGCCCTGGATCGCCCCAAATTGCTGGGGAAGCGGAGCGAAACCAGACATGCCTCTTATAAGGTAATACTCGAGGCGGGTGCCTGCAACACAGGTTGTACCGGAGCAGCCACAGTGGGATATTCCAGGTGAGCCGTGCGACTCAGGAGCGTTTGTAACGCCATGACAAACTGATCCATGTGGTGATCTTGCTCATCTAATCTGGAAAAAATATTACCAACAAGTGGATTGACTCTATCTTCTGAATTCATGGCCTTCGCCTACTGTCAGAAACCATTAAATCAGGCCGAGACAGAATTAGGCCCCTTTCACACTGGGGCGGGGGCGTTGTCGGTGGTAAAGCGCCACTATTGTAAGCAGCGCTTTACCGTCGGTATTCGGTGCTAGCGGGGCGGTTTTACCCCCCTACTAGCGGCCGAGAAAGGGTTAAAACCACCGCAAAGCGCGCCATGACATCCCATTGATTTCAATGGGCAGGAGCGGTGAAGGAGCGGTATACACTCCGCTCCTTCACCGCTCCAAAGATGCTGCTAGCAGGACTTTTTTTCCCGTCCTGCTAGCGCACCGCTCCAGTGTGAAAGGCCCCGGGGCTTTCACACTGGAATTAAAGCAGCGGCACTTTCGGGTTGGATTGCAGGCACTATTATTAGCGCAATAGCGCCTGCAACCCGCCCCAGTGTGAAAGGGCCCTTACAGTTAAATCACACTTGTTTAATAATAAAAGTAAATAAAACAAATGTAGTCAAAACATAACCAAAGTTCACGAACAGGAACGGATAGTCAGACAAGCCAAACGTCGGGGAGCCAGAGATGAGCATAGTAAAACAGCAAGCAGGATCTGGAGCCAGAAGGGATGTTAGCCAAGCAAGTCTTTTAACAGGAATGCAGGAGAGCATCTCTGTGATGTTGACTAAGGCGAAGACAGAGATCCTCTGGGCTGGATGGCTTAAGTAGGCAAGACTGACGAGCAGGATATCATCAACAGCTGAGTAACTGTGGAGAGACAGGAACTGGCAATTAGCCGACAGCTGAGCTGCCAGCTCAGAGAAGGAAGGGCTGAGCCAAGCCCTGACAGTATTGACTCAGGGGGGGCTGAATACAAATGCAGGCCACACTTTTCAGATATTTATTTGTAAAAAAAAATTTGAAAACCATTTATCATTTTCCTTTCACTTAACAATTATATGCCACTTTGTGTTGGTCTACCACATAAAATCCCAATAAAATACATTTATGTTTTTGGTTGTAATATGACAAGATGTGGAAAAGAGTATGAATACTTTTTCATGGCACTGTAAATAGCTATCAATAAAAAATGTAAGTACAGCCTCTTAACTGACCCTAAGGCAGGCCATAGATCTTGGGTTGTATTCAGGCTGCCCATAGGTGGTTTGAATCTTGGCCGGTCCCTGCTAAAACCATCTATGGCCTGCCTAAGCTTTCCCAATGCAGTTGTCACCTTTTCCCCACAGCAGCTCTCAAATCAGAGACACTGTGTTTGCTCGATGCCCTCCTCCCTGTTTTTTTTAGTGTGAGGGTTCTGGTTTTTACTAAAGTACCCTTATTGGCCCTTCTAAGCCTGTTGGTCCTGGCGTAAGGCCATTGGGTGTATTATGTTTTTAAAACTATTTTCATCTGGGCAAATCTTCACATAAATTCACCACAACTACAAATTTCAATTTCTCGTAGGATTCACCTCAAAGCGTGGTTCTGCAAATCCAAACCTTATCCTTATCTAGAACGCTTTGTGAGCTATAGCAAGTCAATTTGGAGCTCACACAGGGCTTTCTTTCCCTGGTCTTGGCAGCTGAAGGAGTGGCATGGGACTGAGGAAAGGTAAGTACAGTACTGTATATGCTGAAACACCTGGTCTGCACACTTGTTCTAGGCAGGGCTTTTTTTCTCAGGGAATAGGTGCAGGAACTCCCCCATTTCGAGTCACCTCCTGTCTCCACCCACCTCAGAGCACTGTTCCTTGGTTCTACCCCCTACCCACCTCCCAGTATTGCCCCTTGTAGAGAATACAGAACCAAGTATCATTTTGTGGTGCTAAGCAATTTGTATTGAATTTGTTAATAACAAGAAAAGACATAAAAGAGATTCCCTATAGCTAGCATTAATAGACCCCCCCGCCTGCAACTATAGACCCCCCCTCCCCAACAACAATAGATTCTTAACAGCCAGCATCAATAAACCCTCCAGCAGCCAGCAACAATAGAGCCCTCCCTCAACAGTAGATCCCTTTCAGCAATAATTTCCCTCCAGCAACAATAGATCCCCACTAGCAACACTAGTCCCCTCCAGCAAAAATAGATTCCCCAGCAGCCAGCATCAATAGACCTTCCAGCACACTCAGCACCCCTTGTCATTACATACATTCAATGCTGGAGGCACCGGAACTGCACTGCCCCACGTTCCAGCTGAAGAAAAGTCCTGGTTCTAGGTCAGAGTCACAAAAAAAAATTCAGCCTATTACTGAATTTTACAAAACACCACTGCCATGGTGTATATTGTTTTGGGCTGCATTTACACTCAGAAGCTCTGAAATCTCTTACTAGCACCCCAAAAGCATTACTATTTTGACACGTTTGTCGCGTGACAAAACTTGCAAAAATCAAGGCAAAATGAGCATTGCCAAACGAGCCTGGCTTAGTGCCAAAATTTGCTATGTGATCTTCTTTGGCACATTTGTTGTGCATAGGGCAGCCCATTCAAGTAGATAGGCTGCCTTATGCGCGGCGTGTGAAAGTGCGTGAAAAATGTGCACAAAAAACAGCAGGAACGCATATTCTCACTACGTGAATTGTAAATGAGGCCATACACAGTAAATCGTTAGATGGCACATCTACTATTCTTTACATGAAATATGGTTTTGAAAATATGGAGAATATTTGAGAACAGTGTAGCAATTACATCAAACATTACTTGTAGGTAGGGATGAGCCGAACACCTCTCGGTTCAGTTCGCACCAGAACCTGCGAACGGACCGAATCTTCGCACGAACGTTAGAACCCCATTGAAGTCTATGGGACTCGAACGTTCAAAATCAAAAGTGCTCATTTTAAAGGCTAATTTGCATGGTATTGTCCTAAAAAGGGTTGGGGACCCGGGTCCTGCCCCAGGGGACATGTATCAATGCAAAAAAAAGTTTTAAAATCGTCCGTTTTTTCAGGAGCAGTGATTTTAACCACTTCAGCCCCGGAAGGTTTTACCCCCTTCCTGACCAGAGCACTTTTTACAATTCGGCACTGCGTCGCTTTAACTGCTAATTGCGCGGTCATGCAATGCTGTACCCAAACGAAATTTGCGTCCTTTTCTTCCCACAAATAGAGCTTTCTTTTGATGGTATTTGATCACCTCTGCCGTTTTTATTTTTTGCGCTATACACGGAAAAAGACCGAAAATTTTGAAAAAAAATGATATTTTCTACTTTTTGTTCTAAAAAAAATCCAATAAACTCAATTTTAGTCATACATTTAGGCCAAAATGTATTCGGCCACATGTCTTTGGTAAAAAAAATGTCAATAAGTGTATATTTATTGGTTTGCGCAAAAGTTATAGCGTCTACAAACTAGGGTACATTTTCTGGAATTTACACAGCCTTTAATTTATGACTGCCTATGTCGATTCTTGAGGTGCTAAAATGGCAGGGCAGTACAAAACCCCCACAAATGACCCCATTTTGGAAAGTAGACACCCCAAGGAATTTGCTGAGAGGCATGTTGAGCCCATTGAATATTCATTTTTTTTGTCCCAAGTGATTGAATAATGACAAAAAAAAAAAAAAAAAAAAAAAATTACAAAAAGTTGTCACTAAATGATATATTGCTCACACAGGCCATGGGCATATGTGGAATTGCACCCCAAAATACATTTAGCTGCTTCTCCTGAGTACGGGGATACCACATGTGTGGGACTTTTTGGGAGCCTAGCCGCGTACGGGGCCCCGAAAACCAAGCACCGCCTTCAGGATTTCTAAGGGCGTACATTTTTGATTTTACTCCTCACTACCTATCACAGTTTTGAAGGCCATAAAATGCCCAGATGACATAAAACCCCCCCAAATGACCCCATTTTGGAAAGTAGACACCCCAAGCTATTTGCTTTGAGGCATGTTGAGTCCATGGAATGTTTTATATTTTGACACAAGTTGCGGGAAAGTGACAAATTTTTTTTTTTTTTTTTTTTTTTTGCACAAAGTTGTCACTAAATGATATATTGCTCACACAGGCCATGGGCATATGTGGAATTGCACCCCAAAATACATTTAGCTGCTTCTCCTGAGTACGGGGATACCACATGTGTGGGACTTTTTAGGAGCCTAGCCGCGTACGGGACCCCGAAAACCAAGCACCGCCTTCAGGATTTCTAAGGGCGTACATTTTTGATTTTACTCCTCACTGCCTATCACAGTTTCGGAGGCCATGGAATGCCCAGGTGGCACAAACCCCCCCCAAATGACCCCATTTTGGAAAGCAGACACCCCAAGCTATTTGCTGAGAGGCATGGTGAGTATTTTGCAGCTCTCATTTGTTTTTGAAAATAAAGAAAGACGAGAAAAAAAATTTTTTTTTTTCTTTTTTCAATTTTCAAAACTTTGTGACAAAAAGTGAGGTCTGCAAAATACTCACTATACCTCTCATCAAATAGCTTGGGGTGTCTACTTTCCAAAATGGGGTCATTTGGGGGGGGTTTGTGCCACCTGGGCATTCCATGGCCTCCGAAACTGTGATAGGCAGTGAAGAGTGAAATCAAAAATTCACGCCCTTAGAAAGCCTGAAGGCGGTGCTTGGTTTTCGGGGTCCCGTACGCGGCTAGGCTCCCAAAAAGTCCCACACATGTGGTATCCCCGTACTCAGGAGAAGCAACAGAATGTATTTTGGGGTGTAATTTCACATATTCCCATGGCATGTTTGAGCAATATATCATTTAGTGACAACTTTGCGCAAAAAAAAATAAAAAAAATAAAAAATTGTCTCTTTCCCGCAACTTGTGTCACAATATAAATTATTCCATGGACTCAACATGACTCTCAGCAAATAGCTTGGGGTGTCTACTTTCCAAAATGGGGTCATTTGGGGGGGTTTTGAACTGTCCTGGCATTTTATGCACAACATCTAGAAGCTTATGTCACACATCACCCACTCTTCTAACCACTTGAAGACAAAGCCCTTTCTGACACTTATTGTTTACATAAAAAAATAATTTTTTTTTGCAAGAAAATTACTTTGAACCCCCAAACATTATATATTTTTTTTAAAGCAAATGCCCTACAGATTAAAATGGTGGGTGTTTCATTTTTTTTTTTCACACAGTATTTGCGCAGCGATTTTTCAAACGCATTTTTTGGGGAAAAAACACACTTTTTTACATTTTAATGCACTAAAACACACTATATTGCCCAAATGTTTGATGAAATAAAAAAGATGATCTTAGGCCGAGTACATGGATACCAAACATGACATGCTTTAAAATTGCGCACAAACGTGCAGTGGCGACAAACTAAATACATTTTTAAAAGCCTTTAAAAGCCTTTACAGGTTACCACTTTAGATTTACAGAGGAGGTCTACTGCTAAACTTACTGCCCTCGATCTGACCTTCGCGGCGATACCTCACATGCATGGTGCAATTGCTGTTTACATTTGACGCCAGACCAACGCTTGCGTTCACCTTAGCGCGAGAGCAGGGGGGACAGGGGTGCTTTTTTTTTTTTTTTTTTTTTTTTCTTTATTATTATTATTTTTTTATCTTATTTTTAAACTGTTCCTTTCATTTTTTTTTTTTTTAAATCATTTTTATTGTTATCTCAGGGAATGTAAATATCCCCTATGATAGCAATAGGTAGTGACAGGTACTCTTTTTTGCAAAAATTGGGGTCTATTAGACCCTAGATTTCTCCTCTGCCCTCAAAGCATCTGATCACACCAAGATCGGTGTGATAAAATGCTTTCCCAATTTCCCAATGGCGCTGTTTACATCCGGCGAAATCTACGTCATAAAATGCTCGTAGCTTCCGGTTTCTTAGGTCATAGAGATGTTTGGAGCCACTCTGGTCTCTGATCAGCTCTATGGTCAGCTGGCTGAATCACCGGCTGCATTCTCAGGTTCCCTGTTGAGACAGGAGAGCCAGAGAAAAACACGGAAGATGTTGGGGGGGGGGGGCATTCCCTCCCACTGCTTGTAAAAGCAGTCTAGAGGCTAATTAGCCACTAGGATTGCTTTTACATGAAAGCCGACCGCTGGCTGAAAAGAATGATACCAAGATGATACCTAAACCTGCAGGCATCATTCTGGTATAACCACTCAAAGTCGTGAATGGCATACCTGAAGACAAAAAAATGGTTAACAATAATACACAGTAAACAGTAAAGTATAAATAATTACATACCTGAAAAGCAAACGTGATAAAACATAATAACAATAACAATAACAATAACAATCAATAACAATAACAATAACAATAAAACATTGCAGAATAGAATACAGTAAAAAAGAGCAGAACAATAGAGAGAGAATAGAGAGAGAGAGAACAATAAAACGACAACTATTTTTATTTTATATTTTTGTTTGTGGTTTTTTTTTTTTTTTTTTTTACACTTTTTTTTGTAACTAACTTTTATAACTGTAACCGGTTCCAGGTTCGGGTCTCTCAAAATGCGATGGCATCTCGGGAGACCCTGTGAAAGTGTGCCTAGTCTGTGCAATGCTGTACCCTACGCTAATAGTCAACTAGTGCATGGTAGCGTTCAAAACATTCACCAATGCAAAGACCAGGATTGTCAGGACAGGAGGGACAATAATAGCGGGTGTCACGTCTATATCCGCGCTTGCTGCAGACACAACATCTTTTTTGGGGGGTTCGTTGGGTAGGGGTACTCGGGAGGACATAAAAATGCCTCTCATGCAGCCGACTGCATTTGGTTGGGGATGTGAATGGGGGAAGTACGGGCGCTGCAGAAGCGGTGGGTTCCCAATTAGGATTGGCGAATGCAGCAGGAAGGGCACTATGGGCACGACGGGGCTGTGTTTGTCTTTTTGGTGGCAGCGGGACACTACTTGTGCTTGCCACCTCACCAGCTTGAACTGCACTTATGGGACTCGCCACGTCACCAAGTGTTACTGCAGTGCTGGTTTGACTACGACCGGGGTGTACTAGGCCACTGGTGCTTGCCAGTTCACCAAAACGCTACAAAAAAAACTGTTAGCGATCGCAGGGATCAGGCCTGACTCTGCGAACGCTGCAGTTATGCGTTTAGTGTTTTGTAAGTGACAGTGATCGATCGATACTGCACTTGGGTGGGCTGGGCCGGGCCGGGCGGAGGGGCAAAACGCAGGTGCTAGCAGGTATCTGGGCTGATCCCGCTAACACTGCGTTTTTGGGAACCCTAAACTGCTGGGGACGCTAGTATAGATCAGATCGGATCAGATATTGATGCGATCAGATACTATACCACTAAGGGAGGTGTACGGTGCGTGCGTGGGTGTTAGCGGTACTGGCGCTAACCTGACACTGCCTGGGGCTGGTGCTTGCCAGTTCACCAAAATACTACCAAAAAAACTGTTAGCGATCGCAGGGATCAGGCCTGACTCTGCGAACGCTGCAGTTATGCGTTTAGTGTTTTGTAAGTGACAGTGATCGATCGATACTGCACTTGGGTGGGCTGGGCCGGGCGGAGGGGCAAAACGCAGGTGCTAGCAGGTATCTGGGCTGATCCCGCTAACACTGCGTTTTTGGGAACCCTAAACTGCTGGGGACGCTAGTATAGATCTGATCGGATCAGATATTGATCCGTTCAGATACTATACCACTAAGGGAGGTATACGGTGCGTGCGTGGGTGTTAGCGGTACTGGCGCTAACCTGACGCTGCCTGGGGCTGGTGCTTGCCAGTTCACCAAAACGCTACCAAAAAAACTGTTAGCGATCGCAGGGATCAGGCCTGACTCTGCGAACGCTGCAGTTATGCGTTTAGTGTTTTGTAAGTGACAGTGATCGATCGATACTGCACTTGGGTGGGCTGGGCTGGGCTGGGCGGAGGGGCAAAACGCAGGTGCTAGCGGGTATCTGGGCTGATCCCGCTAACACTGCGTTTTCGGGAACCCTAAACTGCTGGGGACGCTAGTATAGATCTGATCGGATCAGATATTGATCCGTTGAGATACTATACCACTAAGGGAGGCGCATGCTGCGTGCGTGGGTGTTCGCGGTACTGGCGCTAATCTGACGCTGCCTGGGGCGACGCATATCACCGCCGGGCGATCAGGGGGCTAAACCTTTATTCGGTAATAAACGGCGGGTGCCCTGACACTATAAAAAATAAACGAACTAACCAGCGTCACCCGTAACAGTTATACAGTGATCAGTGGTGAAAGGGTTAACTAGGGGGCAATCAAGGGGTTAAAACATTTATTAGATAGTATATGGGGGTCCCTGTCGCTATAAAACACTGACGGCGAACCTAAATATTTACGTTCCTTACTAGCGTCACCAGCGACACTAATACAGCGATCAGAAAAATGATCGCTTAGCGACACTGGTGAGGGGGGGTGATCAAGGGGTTAAAACTTTATTAGGGGGGGTTAGGGGGGTATCCTAGACCTAAAGGGGGCATAACACTAACTGCCCTAACACTAACTGTCACAAACTGACACTATGCAGTAATCAGAAAAAAAAAAAAAAAAAATACTGCTAATGTCAGTTTGTGACAGGGGGGGGGTGATTGGGGGGGGATCGGGGGGCGATCGGGGGGGGGATCGGGGGTGTAAATATGCCTGGCATGTTCTACTGTGTGTGTGTGTGTGTTGTGCACTCACTTGTCATCTCTCCTCGGCGCTGGAACGGAAACTGCCAGACCGGGGAGAGATGACATCACATCCTCTGCCTGTGTGAAACGACACACAGGCAGAGGAGGATTCCTATTGGCTGGGAGCGATCGCGAGGGGGGGGCCACGATCGGATGGTCTCCCCCTCGCCTCCCGACGCTCCCAGTCAGATGCCGACCGCCGATGGCACCGGGGGGGGGTCCGATCGGACCCCCCGCCCGCGGGAGGCAGATCACGTATGGGTACGTGATTTTGCCTGCCCGTGCCATTCTGCCGCAGTATATATGCGGTAGGCGGTCGGCAAGTGGTTAATGATGCTTAAAGTGAAAAAAAAAAAGTGAAATATTCCTTTAAATATCGTACCTGGGGGGTGTCTATAGTATGCCTGTAAAGTGTAGCTTGTTTCCCGTGCTTAGAACAGTCCCTGCACAAAATGTCATTTTTAAAGGAATAAAAGTCATTTAAAACTGCTTGCGGCTTTAATATAATGTCGGGTCCCGGTAATATGGATGAAAATCAGAGACAAACTACATAGGTACCCCCCCAGTCCATTACCAGGCCCTTTGGATCTTGTATGGATATTAAGGGGAACCCCGCACCCAAATTAAAAAAAGGAAAGGCGTGGGGTCCCAGGCCCTCTGAACAGCAGTATACAAACAAGACAGAGACTGTAGGTTTGTTGTTAAGTAGAATCTGTTTGTAATTTTGAACTGGTACATTTTTAAAGTGTTTAGCTCCAGCCAAAAAATCTATTTTAAGCTTTTTGGAAAACATAGGGAAGGGTTATCACCCCTGTAACATTTGTTTTGCTGTCTGTGCTCCTCTTCAGAAGATTTCACCTCACTTTCTGTCCCAATGACAAATGTTTTTTGAAAATTTGGGGTTTTTAGTGAAACAAGAATTGGTGATAAAGCATCAGTGGAAAGGAGCATGTTTTTCCCATATTAACTCTTACAGAATTTCCCTTCCTAGGGGTAGATTTCATCTCACTTCCTGTTGTCTCCTTCCGTTTGCAAGTAGGAGTCGTTTGTAAGTTGGATGTTTGAAAGTAGGGGCCTGCCCTATATACTCTGCAGAAATTGGGGCCTTAGGTGTTGGTGTTGCCACAACACTGTAAGCCCTCACAGGGCCCTGCTGTAAAATATTAGACCAAGAATTGTAATTACATGCACCTGTTGAACAGGGGCAGAAAAATTGGGCCTTTGGTGGTGGTGGTGCTGGTGCCACAACACTGTAAGTCCTCACAGTTACTCTTGGTGGGCGCAGAAACGGGCCCTGCTGTGAAATATTAGATCAAGAATTGTAATTACATGTCCCCGTTGAACAGGGGCAGAAAATTGGGCCTTAGGCACTGGTGCCATAACACTGCAACCCCTCACAAATACTCTAGTTTCAGCCTGGGAAAGAGCCCTGCTGCAAAGTATTGCATCAAAAATTGTAATTACACGCCCCTGTTAAACAGGGGCTGAAAAATTGGGCCTTAGGCACTGGTGGCGGCGCCCAGAACCAAAAATATTCTTACAAGCTATCAGCATGATCACTGAGGAGGAAGAGGATAGTCACTCAGCATAACAGGATAGTCACTCAGCATCAGCATAGGGAGTCTTGAAGGAATCTGACATTTCAAAAAAAATTATTCAGTTACATCAGCATCAAGTGCTTGGTAACTGGTGGTGATCCAAGACTGATTCATTTTTATGAAGGTCAGTCGATCAACCGAGTCGGTGGACAGGCGCACCCTGTGATCGGTTACAAAGCCTCCAGCAGCACTGAATGTGCGTTCCAAAAGAACGCTGGATGCAGGACAGGCCAGTAGCTCAATTGCATACTGTGCAAGCTCTGGCCAATGATCCATCCTCAAGACCCAGTAACCCAGAGGATTTTCGGTGGGAAAGGTGTCCAAGTCAGATCTTGCCCCTAGGTATTCCTGCACCATGTAAAACAGACACTGGCGGTGGTTGCTGGAACCGATCATACCTTAGGGCTATGGACTAAAAAATTGTCTGAAAGCATCGGTCAGACGGCCACCTTCTCCACCGCTCCTTCTTTGACTGACCGAAGCCTCAGCAACACATTGTCCAGGAACAGGAGTTTGCAACCTCCCAGTCTCGGGGAATGCATTGCACAGGCCTTTCTGCAAGGCCTCCTGAAGATGTTTCATCCTCTGCTCCCTCTGCGACGGCAAGATAAGGTCTGTACCCTTACCCTTGTAACGTGGATCAAGGAGGGTTGCCAGCCAGTAATTATCCCTCTCCTTGATACCACGAATACGAGGATCCTTCCACAGGCTTTGCAGGATCAGGGAGGCCATGCAGCGTAGGTTTGCTGAGGCATTCGGTCCGGAGTCCTCTGGGTCACTAAGGACGACATGATCCGCAGCCACCTCCTCCCAGCCACGTACAGTGCCTTGCAAAAGTATTCGGCCCCCTTGAACTTTTCAACCTTTTGCCACATTTCAGGCTTCAAACATAAAAATATAAATTTTTTATTTTTTGTGAAGAATCACCAACAAGTGGGACACAATTGTGAAGTGGAACGAAATCTATTGGATTGTTGAAACTTTTTTAACTAATAAAAAAATGAAAAGTGGGGCGTGCAAAATTATTCGGCCCCCTTGCGTTAATACTTTGTAGAGCCACCTTTTGCTGCGATTACAGCTGCAAGTCGCTTGGGGTGTGTCTCTATCAGTTTTGCACATCGAGAGACTGAAATTCTTGCCAATTCTTCCTTGCAAAACAGCTCGAGCTCAGTGAGGTTGGATGGAGAGCGTTTGTGAACAGCAGTTTCCAGCTCTTTCCACAGATTCTCGATTGGATTCAGGTCTGGACTTTGACTTGGCCATTCTAACACCTGGATACGTTTATTTGTGAACCATTCCTTTGTAGATTTTGCTGTATGTTTGGGATCATTGTCTTGTTGGAAGATAAATCTCCGTCCCAGTTTCAGGTCTTTTGCAGACTCCAACAGGTTTTCATTCAGAATGGTCCTGTATTTGGCTGCATCCATCTTCCCCTCAATTTTAACCATCTTCCCTGTCCCTGCTGAAGAAAAGCAGGCCCAAACCATGATGCTGCCACCACCATGTTTGACAGTGGGGATGGTGTGTTGAGGGTGATGAGCTGTGTTGCTTTTACGCCAAACATATCCTTTTGCATTGTGGCCAAAAAGTTCGATTTTGGTTTCATCGGACCAGAGCACCTTCTTCCACATGTTTGGTGTGTCTCCCAGGTGGCTTGTGGCAAACTTTAGACAAGACTTTTTATGGATATCTTTCAGAAATGGCTTTCTTCTTGCCACTCTTCCATAAAGACCAGGTTTGTGCAGTGTACGACTGATTGTTGTCCTATGGACAGACTCTCCCACCTCAGCTGTAGTTCTCTGCAGTTCATCCAGAGTGATCATGGGCCTCTTGGCTGCATCTCTGATAAGTCTTCTCCTTGTCTGAGCTGAAAGTTTAGAGGGACAGCCAGGTCTTGGTAGATTTGCAGTGGTCTGATACTCCTTCCATTTCAAAATGATCGCTTGCACAGTGCTCCTTGGGATGTTTAAAGCTTGGGAAATCTTTTTGTATCCAAATCCGGATTTAAACTTCTCCACAACAGTATTACGGACCTGCCTGGTGTGTTCCTTGGTCTTCATGATGCTCTCTGCGCTTTCAACAGAACCCTGAGACTATCACAGAGCAGGTGCATTTATACAGAGACTTGATTACACACAGGTGGATTCTATTTATCACCATCAGTCATTTAGGACAACATTGGATCATTCAGAGATCCTCGTTGAACTTCTGGAGTGAGTTTGCTGCACTGAAAGTAAAGGGGCCGAATAATTTTGCACGCACCACTTTTCAGTTTTTTATTTGCTAAAAAAGTTTAAAATATCCAATAGATTTCGTTCCACTTCACAATTGTGTCCCACTTGTTGGTGATTCTTCACAAAAAATTAAAATTTTATATCTTTATGTTTGAAGCCTGAAATGTGGCAAAAGGTTGAAAAGTTCAAGGGGGCCGAATACTTTTGCAAGGCACTGTACAAGTCCATGGGTTTCTTGGGACTGTAAATGATCCCTTAAAGACTGCTGCTGATGCTGAGTGCCAGGCTCCACCTCTATGCTGACACAATCCTCCCCCTCCTCCTCCTCGTCCTCTTCCTGTGTGATCGGCGGGCACGCAGGAACACTGTCTGGATAAAGGGGGCCTTGAGAGCTAAGGAAGTCTAACTCTTCCTGCCTCTGTTCTGCCTCAAGTGCCCTGTTCATTATTCCGGGCAGCGTGTGCTCCAACAGGTGGACAAGGAGGACAGTGTCACTGATGTATGCACTGTCACTGCTCACCATCCTCGTGGCCTCCTCGAATGGGCAGCGTGTCCCACGGCCACGTGCTGGTGAGGATGCACCGTGTCCACGACCAGCACTGTTGCCTCTAGACACAGAGCCTGCTTGCCCTCTTTTATTGGCTTGTGACTGTCTGCCTCTACTTATTGGCCCTCCAGACATACTAATGGCCTGCAGCAGGCCTGTAGCTGCACAAAACTAGGATGTATATATATACCGATTATACTACAGCTAGCAGAATCAACTGCCTGCCTGTAGTATTATTAGTATGAGAACACCTGCACTTGTCTTCAGGTAGCTATACTGTAGGTGCAAATGTGCAGGGTACACAGTACACTAACTGGAAATACTTCAAGAGCCCGCCTGTGCTATTAATAGGATCAGAAGAAGCACACAAGCCAGGGCCGTCTTTAATTTTGATTGGGCCCTGGGCAAACATTTTCTTGGGGCTCCCCTCCATTCTGAGACATACAAAAAATAGCAGGTAGACTCAAAATCAGTTTACTGCAGCAGATCACGCAGCGATTGCAATTGTTTGCCAGAGGTTACAGCCTATCCTTACTGCTCATTGGCTGGTTTCTAGAGGTTATAACACATAATCTCTGCTTGCCGATTGGTTGCTAGAGGTTAGTGTACATTATTAGCGCTCACTAATTGGTTGCTAGGGGTTACAGCACATCATTACCACTTACTGATTGGTTGCTAGAGATTAAACAGATCACTGCTGTTCGCTGATTGGTTGCTAGAGGTTAATGCACATCATTACCTCTCACTGAGCAGTGGAGCAATCCTAAATAATTGAGCAACTAAAGGGGCACATTAATACACATACTACAGGAGAGTGTCAGAGAGTGCAGACATACTACAGGAGAGGTTCGAGAGGTTCAGGGACTGCGGACATACTGCAGGAGACAATCAGAGACTGCGGACATACTGCAGGAGATTACCAGAGACTGTGGACATACTGCAGGAGACAATCAAAGACTGCGGACATACTGCAGGAGACAATCAGAGACTGTGGACATACTGCAGGAGACAATCAGAGACTGTGGACATACTGCAGGAGATTACCAGAGACTGCGGACATACTGCAGGAGATTACCAGAGACTGCGGACATACTGCAGGAGACAATCAGAGACTGCAGACATACTGCAGGAGACAATCAGAAACTGCAGACATACTGCAGGAGACAATCAGAGACTGCGGAAATACTGCAGGAGATTACCAGAGACTGCGGACATACTGCAGGAGACAATTAGAGGCTGCGGACATACTGCAGGAGATTACCAGAGACTGCGGACATACTGCAGGAGACAATCAGAGACTGCAGACATTATACAGGAGATGGTCAGAGAACTTTCAGCAATGCACAGCTTTATAGTTGAATAACACAGCTCAGGGTTTAAAAAATTCAGGCATTTTATGGGTGTAAGGACATACCTGGCCAGCCAAACTAACTACATACATTCAGGTATGTGGGCGGGGCTTCCACTCTCTGCTCTCACTATAACAGCCGGGAGTTCCACTGATGCTTTGTTGGGGGGCCTGCGTCACCCGTAAATTGGGGCCCGGATGACAGCTTTGCAGAGTGCACAGAGGACATGGGAGGATGTATTCCTGCGCTAGCCAGCTGAGAGGGGTGGGGCCGGGAGCTCCACTGACGCTCTGACCCCGCCTACGTGCAGCCTGTGTACTCGGAATAGAGCGTCTGTAGTGAGAGCCAGTGATCGGAGTGGGAGTGTCATTGGAGCTCCCGGCCCCGCCCCCGGACCTCTGTATTCACCAGCCAGTATAGAGGGGGCAGGGCCGGGAGCTCCACTGATGCTCCCACTCCAATCACTGGCTCTCACTACAAATGCTCTTTTCAGAGTATACAGGCTGCACGTAGGCAGGGTCAGAGCGTCAGTGGAGCCCCCGGCCCCGCCCCCTCTCAGCTGGCTAGCGTGGAATACATCCTCCCGTATCCTCTGTGCGCTCTGCAAAGCTGTCATCAAGGCCCCAATTCACGGCTAGCACGGGCCCCCCAACAAAGATTGGGCCCAGGGCAAGTGCCGCGTTTGCCCTGCGCTAAAGACGGCCCTGACACAAGCACTTGGCTTCAGGTAGCTATACTGTGGGTGCAACTGTGCAGGGTTACACGGTACACTAACTGTAAATACTACAAGAGCCTGCCTGTGCTATTAATAGGATCAGAAGAAGCACACAAGCACCTGGCTTCAAGTAGCTATACTGTAGGTGCAAGTGTGCAAGCTACACAGTACACTAACTGGAAATACTTCAAGAGCCTGCCTGTGCTATTAATAGGATCAGAAGAAGCACACAAGCACCTGTCTTCAGTTAGCTATACTGTAGTTGCAACTGTGCAGGGTACACAGTACACTAACTGGAAATACTTCAAGAGCCTGCCTGTGCTATTAATAGGATCAGAAGAAGCACACAAGCACCTGGCTTCAGGTAGCTATACTGTAGGTGCAACTGTGCAGGGTACACAGTACACTAACTGGATTATAAAAACACCTGCCTGCCTGACAGTATTTTAGGAAGAGAATAACAGGAACGGATCTAGCTAAACTGAATACAGTGTATAAATATATATATATATATATATATATATATATATATACAACACCTGGGCTGTATATATATATATATATATATATATATATACACAATACACTGTAAGTGCAGCTAACTGACTCGACCTGCCTACTCTATCTAACTTAAATCAAATGACACTGTCTCTCTGTCTATCTCTCTCTCTCTCCACCGCAACACACTACAAAAGGCCACCACGCAGGCGGCCTTATATAGTGTGGGGCGTGTACTAAACCCCCTGAGCCATAATTGGCCAAAGCCTCCCTGGCTTTGGCCAATTACCACTCTCTGTACACACGGCGCTGTGAATTTGGAGCGAATGGACCATAACGTTCGTAATTCGGCGAACGGCCGAACACACGATGTTCGAGTCGAACATGCGTTCGACTCGAACACGAAGCTCATCCCATGAGAATAGCTTGTGTCAATACCCTTTTGGAGTCACCTCTGGATATTTTACCTGGAAATTTCTACATGTTTTGCCAACATTTTTAGATTGTATTTTGTGTTCAGATTTACACATGGGAATTTCTCCATTGAACATCAATGTTCGCTGTCTGCATTTCTTTTCTGACTTATTATTTGTTAAATGTATTATTAATGCAATTATTAGTGAAAACTATTTTGATGTATAGAGCAGTACAGTGGGCATCAACTTTGCTAAGAATGCCACATTCCTTATTCATTTATTAATTTCTATATTTCATTTTTTACTGTGCATGCTATTGTACCCAGAACTGCAGATATAGTAATTATTAGCATCATTTAACACTTTTGATTGTTTTTTTTTTTGTTGGGATCTTCATATTGTAGCAGAAACATGGAAAGAGGGGTTTGCTTCTAAGGACTATCCTTTTAATGGTAGAAATACATTGAATTATTTTATAGATAATCATATTATCGATAGAGTTAGGCTTCGTTCACATGTGCTGCTTGGGGTGCAGTAAAACCAGGAGGTTAAGCTGCAGTTTTACAGTCCCCATGACTGGTCGCCTGAATGGAGACATGCAGCCATGTACAGCTGTAAACCGCATGCTGCTTTTGGTGGGTTTTTCTGCCATCGAATGTGACCAATTCAGGCCTATGGGACAGCCCTGCAACAGGGTGCTATGCATGTAATTGTGCCCGCTGTTGACTGAAAAGGGATAACATGAGTGCAGAACAAACTACACTCCTGTAATCCATAGAAGTACAGCCAAAATAGCTTTCGCTATACTTCTCCTTTAACTAATTACCTACTGGGCACTTTTACCCCCTTCCTGCCCAGGCCAGTTTTCAGCTTTCGCGCTGATGCACTTTGAATGACAGATGTGTGGTCATGTAACATTGTACCCATATGACATTTTTATCATTTTTTTCACAAAAATAGAGGGTTTTTTTGGTGGCATTTAATCACCACTGGGTTTCTTATTGTTTGCCAAACAAATGAAAAAAAAATCTTTTCTTAGTTTCTGTTATAAAATTTTGCAAACAGGTAATTTTTCCCTTTCACTGATGTGTGCTGATGAGGCAGTACTGTTGGTCACTGATGTGCACTGATAGGCACTGTTGGGCACTGATAGGCAACACTGATGAGGCAGCACTGTTGGGCACTGATGCTGCGGCACTGATAGGCAACACTGATGAGGCAGCACTGGTGGGCACTGATTGGTGGCACTGATAGGCAACACTGATGAGGCAGCACTGGTGGGCACTGATTGGTGGCACTGATTGGCAACACTGATAGGCAGCACTGATGATGAGGTGGCACTGATGAGGTGGCACTGATGAGGCAGCACTGTTGGGCACTGATGCTGCGGCACTGATAGGCAACACTGATGAGGCAGCACTGGTGGGCACTGATTTGTGGCACTGATTGGTAACACTGGTAGGCAGCACTGATGATGAGGTGGCACTGATGAGGCAGCACTGTTGGTCACTGATGTGCACTGATAGGCAACACTGATGAGGCAGCATTGTTGGGCACTGATGATGCAGCACTGTTGGGCACTGATGCTGCGGCACTGATAGGCAACACTGATGAGGCAGCACTGGTGGGCAGTGATTGGTGGCACTGATAGGCAACACTGATGAGGCAGCACTGGTGGGCACTGATTGGTGGCACTGATGGGCAACACTGATAGGCAGCACTGCTGATGAGGTGGCACTGATGAGACGGCACTGATGCTGCGGCATTGATAGGCAACACTGATGAGGCAGCACTGGTGGGCACTGATTTGTGGCACTGATTGGTAACACTGGTAGGCAGCACTGATGATGAGGCGGCACTGATGAGGCAGCACTGTTGGTCACTGATGTGCACTGTTGGGCACTGATAGGCAACACTGATGAGGCAGCACTGTTGGGCACTGATGCTGCGGAACTGATAGGCAACACTGATAGGTGGCACTGATTGGCAACAAAGATGGGCACTGTTGAGGCTGCACAGATCATCAGGACACTGATAATAAGTGCCCTGATTATAAATGCAGATGTCCCCTTTCACACCAGCCGGGTGCCGGTTCTCTCCTCTCCTCACGATGAAAAGAATTAGCAATAACCGGCAAGTGTGTGAGTTGACACAGCTGATCACGTGGTAAAGAGCCACTCTGATTGGCTCTTTACCCTGATCTGTGATCAGCTGTGTGCGGAGGACACAGCGATCACAAAGCTCGCTGCAGCGAGCGCACAGGGGGAGCTTTAACGGGAGGAATTCATATGACACCCTCCCAGAACTGACCAACTGTGCTGTAGCCATCATTTTGCTATAGAACAGTCAGCAAGTGCTTAATGCTCAAACTCTAGACGCTCTTCAGCTCCTTTCCTGAATGCTCCTTTGGCATGTTTGTTTTCTGCCTGCAAACGTTCCTCTTCTAATACACATGTAAACACCTATGTGTACATGAACAAATAGGCTAACATAGAGGTGTGTTTTCAAGCTGCAAAAAAAAAAAAAGTTCAGCGCTTCTAATAGCGTTGTTTTTTTAGCTCTGTGGGCATGAGGCCTTAGTGTGTGGCAGCTGTCCGTTACTGTGTGAATGGGACTTTTTTATTTTGTCCCATATGAGGACCCATAGCAATTTAACCCCTTTGCGCCGGCCCTTTAAGCAGTTTTTTGAGAATTTCATGCATTTTAATGCGTGTTGTAATATGAACAGGCCAATATTGCGCTATATAGGGCCACCATTCGAAAATTCACATTATTCGATTCTGTGAAAAGTCATTTGATCTGATCGTCATGTGTATGGCCTTTATATAAAAAGGAGTTTTCTGGTGACCAGATGGTCCCCAGTCATCTCTATGACTCCCGGAGTCATAGAGATGACGTCACGTCCAGGACGGCGGATATAAACAACGGCGGGGACTTGGCTGGAAAGGCCGAGACTGTTCTTTTTTTTTTGGATGTCGGCCTTTCCAGCCTGGAGGAGAATTCTGGGGTCTCATAGACCATGAAGACCTGTCACACACTATTCCTATTACAAGGGATGTTTACATTACTGGTAATAGGAATAAAAGTGATAAAAAAAATGTAAAGAGAAAGCGTAAAAAAAAAAAAAAAAAAAAAAAGTAAAATAAACATAAAAAAAAAAAGGAAAGGGCCCCCCGTCCCCGCGCACAGAAGCGAACGCATACCTAAGTCGCGCCCTCGTATGTAAGACAGATTTCAAATCACACATGTCAGGTATCGCCACGTGCATTAGAGAAAGATCAAGACCTCCTCTGTAACTCTAAACTGATAACCCATACATTTTTTTAAAGTGTTGCCTATGGAGATTTTTAAGTACCAAAGTTTGGCGCCATTCCACGTGTGTGTGCAATTTTAAAGCGTGTTAGGTATCTATTTACTTGGCGTAACATCATCTTCATAGTATACAAAAAAATTGGGCTAACTTTACTGTTTATTTATTTTTTTAATTCATTAATCACTTCAATACAGGGCACTTATACACCTTCCTGCCCAGACCAATTTTCAGCTTTCAATGACTTTGAATGACAATTGCGCGGTCATGCTACACTGTACCCAAACTAAATTTTTATCATTTTGTTCCCACAAATAGAGCTTTCTTTTGGTGGTCTTTGATCACCTCTGGGATTTTGATTTTCTGCTAAACAAATAAAAAAAAGACCGAAAATTTTGAAAAAAAAGTTTCGTTTTTTTTTGTTTCTGTTACAAAACTTTGTAAATAAGTTCTCTCCTTCACTGATGGGGCTGCACTGACGGGCACTGATAAGGCAGCACTGTTGGGCACTGATGAGGTGGCACTGATGGGCAGTAATATGCGGCACTGATATGCGACACTAATAGGCGGCACGGATGGGCACTGATAGGTGGCATGGATGTACACTAATGGATGGTACTGATGGGCATCACTGATTGGCAGGCATTATTGTTTGGCACTGATTAGCATCCATTGTGGGCACTGATTGGCATCCCTGGTGGCTATGGGTGGCATACCTGGTGGTGACTAGTGGTGGGCCAGTGTGGGCATCCTCGGGGGAGCTGCGCTGATAATCTACCAGCACAGACCCCCCCCCTGTCAGAGGAGCAGCCGATTGGCTCTCCTCTACTTACGTCTAAAAGATGCGAGTGAGGAAACGCCGATCAATGGCTCTTCCTGTTTACACTGTGATAAGCCGTGATTGGACACGGCTGATCAAGTGGTAAAGAGTCTCCGTCAGAGACTGACACACTGTAACAACGATCGCCTGGGGACACAGCAGCTTGATATCCTGGCAACGTCATATGACGTCCGGTCAGGATATTGCAACCACTTTGCCGACGTCATTTTGCTACATGGCAGGTGGCAAGTGGTTAAACTTTTTTTTTTTTCTAAAAAAAACGCGGTTGAAAAATTCCTGCGCAAATACCACATGACGTAAAAAGTTGCAATGATCGCCATTTTATTCCTGAGTCTCTGCTAAAAACAAAAAACATATATAATGTTTGGGGGTTCTGAGTAATTATCTAGCAAAAAAAAAAAAAAAAGATTTTTTTACAGAATAGGCCCGGTATGGAAGTGGTTAATGCCACCCTAACCGCGCCACAAAGACGGGCACTTTGTCGCGTGCCGTCCAAAAACACACCAAAATATGGAACAAGGAGCTACTTTGACGTGTTTTTTTTTGTATTGCTCCAAAAACATGCAAAAAAAAGCGTGAAAAACACAACGCTTGGGCGTTGTTAGATGTGAATTGGGCTTAGGAGCGCAAAATACATAAAGGAAGCATACAATAAATGTAAAGATAAAAGATGAAAACACAAATTGGTTGTTTGAGGCTTTTATTCCAATGATAAATGTGTTTGTCTTATACACCCCATTGCACCAAATCACATCGCTCACTTCCTCGCCTGACCTCTATAACGGTCGCAGCACCCCGCTCCTCCCGCACAAAGCACGCCAACCTGTAACAAAACAATGCAAAGGCCGAACGCCCAGACACAACACAATCGGAAGCCCAGCGGCCCCGCACTGCGCATGCGCCTCGGCCAGCGCCAAGCGTCGTAGCGCCTCGCGAGAGCTGGCGGGGGCGCGCGCAGGCGCAGTGGGCGGTCCCGGGACGCAGGACATGCGTAGCTGCCGCCGTACGCGGCCCGCGCATGCCCAGTGAGCGGCTGTGTGGTGGGCGCGCTTGCGCAGTGCGGCTCCTCAGCAGCTTCTATTGTGGAGCTTTCGGGCGTCGTGTGTTGTTGTGCGGGCCAGCGGTCCATGAGGGTGTTGTGCGGGCCCCCGGTGGACGGAGGCGAGGCGGTCGTGTGAAGGATGTGTGTGAAGACTTAGTGCGGCGCTCCGCTCACGGTTACCTCAGCAGCCGCCTCTCTCCGTTCGCTTCACCTTCACGGAGAGGTCCCCCCCCTCCCTTTCCTCCCCCCCCTCCCTCCTTCCTTTCCCCGCCGCCGGCCATGGAGCCGACCTTTCCCCCCAGCATGCTGATGTTCAGCCACCTCCCGCCCGTCACTACCTTCGCCCGCCTGGGCTCCGACCTACTACCCCCTCCTCCGCCTCCCCCCATCCTACCGAGCCCCGGGGACATGATCCTGAAGAAGGAGCCCGGCTCCCCGCCAAACCACGACTTCCTGCACGGCCTGGGCGCCATCAAACAGGAGAAGATCGGGGAGCACGACCCCTACCACTACTACGGGGACAGGCCGACCGAGATCCTGGAGGTGACGGTGGGGGGCCCTGGGCTCATGCAAGAGCTAGGCTTCAACAGAGAGGTGAGATCTCACCCCCCCCAAATCTATACCCACCACTGACAGACCCCCCCCTTCCAACCCTACACCTAATCTATACCCACCATAGACACATCCCCCTTTGTTTACACCCCCCCTCCATCCCTACACCAAATCCATACCCACCACTGACAGATCCCCCCCCCATCCCTACACCTAATCTATACCCACCACAGACACATCCCCCTTTGTTTACACCCCCCCCCCTCCATCCCTACACCACATCTATACCCACCATAGACACATCCCCCTTTGTTTACACCCCCCCCATCCCTACACCAAATCCATACCCACCACTGACAGATCCCCCCCTCCACCCCTACACCACATCTATACCCACCACAGACACATCCCCCTTTGTTTACACCCCCCCTCCATCCCTACACCACATCTATACCCACCACAGACACATCCCCCTTTGTTTACACCCCCCCTCCATCCCTACACCACATCTATACCCACCACAGACACATCCCCCTTTGTTTACACCCCCCCCTCCATCCCTACACCACATCTATACCCACCATAGACACATCCCCCTTTGTTTACACCCCCCCTCCATCCCTACACCACATCTATACCCACCATAGACACATCCCCCTTTGTTTACACCCCCCCTCCATCCCTACACCACATCTATACCCACCATAGACACATCCCCTTTGTTTACACCCCCCCTCCATCCCTACACCAAATCTATACCCACCACTGACAGACCCCCCCCCTCCATCCCTACACCACATCTATACCCACCACAGAGACATCCCCCTTTGTTTACACCCCCCCTCCATCCCTACACTACATCTATACCCACCACAGACAGATCCCCCTTTGTTTACACCCCCCCATCCCTACACCAAATCTATACCCACCACAGACACATCCCCCTTTGTTTACACCCCCTCCATCCCTACACCGAATCTATACCCACCATAGACAGATCCCCATTTGTTAACACTCCCCCTCTATCCCTACACCAAATATATACCCACCACAGACACATCCCCCTTTGTTTACACCCCCCATCCCTACACCAAATCTTAACCCACCATAGACAGATCCCCCTTTGTTTACACCCCCCCCCCTCCATCCCTACACCAAATCTATACCCAACACAGACACATCCCCCCTTTGTTTACACCCCCCCTCTATCCCTACACCAAATCCATACCCACCACAGACAGACAGATCCCCCTTTGTTTACACCCCCCCTCCATCCCTACACTAAATCTATACCCACCACAGACAGATCCCCCTTTGTTTACACCCCCCCCTCCATCCCTACACTAAATCTATACCCACCACAGACAGATCCCCTTTGTTTACACACCACCCCCCCCCTCCATCCCTACACTAAATCTATACCCACCACAGACACATCCCTCTTTGTTTACACCCCCCCTCCATCCCTACACCAAATCTATACCCACCACAGACACATCCCTCTTTGTTTACACCCCCCCTCCATCCCTACATCAAATCTATACCCACCACAGACAGATCCCCCTTTGTTTACACACCCCTCCATCCCTACACCACATCTATACCCACCACAGACACATCCCCCTTTGTTTACACACCCCCTCCATCCCTAAACCACATTTATACCCACCACAGACAGATCCCCCTTTGTTTACACACCCCCTCCATCCCTACACCACATCTATACCCACCACAGACACATCCCCCTTTGTTTACACACCCCCTCCATCCCTACACCACATTTATACCCACCACAGACAGATCCCCCTTTGTTTACACCCCCTCCATCCCTACACCACATCTATACCCACCACAGATCACCCTTTGTTTACACACAACCCCCCCCCCCCTTGCCAAGGTTCCCTTTGTGTCATCTGTGTCCCCTCTAAGGAGATTTCCCTTCACTTCCTGTCCAGGAGAGTCACCAGGACAGGTGTCCCCAGTGGGAGATTTCTCTTGATCTGGTGACAACTGTTCAATTCCGCAGACAATGGGCCACAGGGTGACTCTCTTCCTCGAGGGGAACGTCAACTGCTTTACAAAATGTCACCATCTGTGTTCACTATGAGGGAGACTTTTCATTTACTTCCTGTCCAGGGGATGCAACAGGAAGTCAGGGGAGTCGCCAGAACAGGTGTCCCCCAGTGGGAGATTTCTGTAGGCTTGGTGACTATTCCGCGGGACAATGGGTCACAGGGTTTACACTTCCTAGAGGGGATGCGGACCGCTTTACAAAATGTCACCATCTGTGTTCTCTATTAGGGAGGTTTTTCATTTACTTCCTGTCCAGGAGATGCAACAGGAAGCCAGGGGAGTCACCAGAGCAGGTGTCCCACATCAGAGATTTTGCTTGACCTCGTGTCATCTGTGTCCCCTCTATGGAGATTTCCTTTCACTTCCTGTCCAGGGGATGCTACAGGAAGTGGAGTCACCAGAACAGGTGTCCCCAGTGGAAGATTTCTCTTGATCTGGTGACAACTGTACATTTTTGCAGATAATAGGCCACAGTGTTCATTCTCTTCCTAGAGGGGACACGACTGCTTTACAAAATGTCACCATCTGCGTCCCTCCAGTAGGGAGATTTTCCATTTACTTCCTGTCCAGGGGATGCAACAGGATCTAAGGGGAGTGGCGAGTAGGTGTCCCCAGTGGGGGATTTCTCCTGATCTGGTGACATCTACATTTCCGCAGACAATGGGCCAAAAGGTGACTCTCTTCCTAGAGGGGACACGACTGCTTTACAAAATGTTACCATCTGTGTCCCCCATTAGGGAGATTTGCCACTTTCTGTCCAGGGGATGCAACAGGAAATAAGGGGAGACACAAGCAAGTGTCCCCAGTGGAAGATTTCTGTTGACCTGGTGACAACTGTACAATTCCACATAATGGATCACAGGGTTGATGCATCCTAGAGGGGATGTGGACTGCTTTACAAAATGTAACCATCTGCATCCCCCTTGGGGAGATTTCCCCTTCCTGTACAGGGGATGCTACAGGAAGTCAGGGGAGTCCCCAGAACAGGGGACCCCTCTAGGGAGATTGCTCTTCACCCGGAGAAAATGGGCCACGGGGTTGACACTCTTCCTAGAGCGGACACTGACTGCTTTACAAAATGTCACCATTTGTGTTCCCCATTGGGGAGATTTCCCCTCACTTCCTGTCCAAGGGATGAAACTAGAAGTGAGGGGAGTTGCCAGAACAAGTGTCTGCAGTGGGATATTTCCCTTGATCTGGTGACAACTGTACAATTCAGTAGACAATGGGCCACAGGGTGACTCTCTTCCTAGAGGAGATGTAGACTACTTTACATAATGTAACCATCTGCGTCCTTGTTGGGGAGATGTCATCTCTCTTCCTTTCCAGTGGGTGCAACAGGAAATCGGGGGAGTTACCAGAACAGGTGTCCTCGTCCTAGAGGGAACACGGACTGCTTTACAAAATGTGATCCTCTGTTCCCATTCTGGAAGATTTCACTTCCTGTCCAGGAGGTGCAACAGGACGTAAGTAGAGTCACCAGAACAGGTGTCCCCAGTTGAAGATTTCTCTTGATCTGGTGGCAACTGTACAATTAAGGAGACAATCGATTGCTTTACAAAATGTCACAATCTGTATCCCCATTGGTGAGATTTCCCCTCACTTCCTGTCAAGGGGATGCATCAGAAAGCAAGGAAAAGAACATGTGGAAAATGCCTTCCCAGCTCTTGTACTGGTGACCATTGTAAGTTTTTGTTTTCTTTATTTTTTAAATATTATATACAGGGGGACACTTTCTACAAGGGGCACAGTTCTTTACGAAACATGACCATTTGTGTCCCCCAATTGGGAGATTTCCCCTTGCTTCCTGTTCAGGAGACTACAACAAGAACTGAGGGGGGTCACCAGAACAGGTGTCCCCAGTAGATTTTTTTTTTGATCTATTGACAGCTGTACAATTTAGGAGGCAATGGACCACAGGGTGATTCTTCCTGGAGGACATGTAGACTGATTTGCTATCTGTGTCCCCATTGGGGAGATTATCCCTCACTTCCAGTCCAGGGGATGCACCAGGAAGTGAGCGGAAGATGGTTGTCAGGAGAACAGGTGTTAGATTTGTCTTTGGTTCTGGTGACTGCTGTAAGGTTCTGAGCATGATTTCATGTGTCATGCATAGGGTTTCCCACTGAATCTAGCCCTATGAGCGTTGTCACCCAGAAGAAGCTCCTGCACCTCATTGGGTGACCAGCTTTACGTGATTTTAAAGGCACATTTTTATGTGATAATTGCAGCAAAATCGCAGCGCATTTGTGGTGTCAACTAGAATGAATCGCACCCAAACGTGCACTGCATGTTTTGCAGCGATTTCCACCTGCAATTCAAAATTGCAAGGTCTAGATGGGGCCTACAGAAATTTCTCTTCATCTGGTGACAGCTGTACAATTCAGGTTTTTCCCGGGACACAAGATTCCTAGAGGGGACCTAAACTGCTTTATAATGTGATCAGGGTTCTAATGTTTTCCTAAAGTGAATAGAGAAGGAGCAGGGATGTGTTAGAAAAGCTGTCTCTCTTCGCTTCCCTGGGGGGGGCTGTGATTGGCTGTACACAGATCCATTCTCCGCACTTCAGGACTTCATTGATCACAAAGGTACCAGGATGTTGGTGTTCAAAGGTGGCACCATGGGTAAGGCAGAGAGATGAGCCCTGTTGTCTTATGTGTGGAGTGGTGTCTGTCTATATTGCACAGATCTGAGGCCAACTGTGAACTTGAACAGAACATGGGTTCATGGCATGGTGTGAAGACACTGTCACTGAATGTGGGTTCAGTTGCAGGTTGGTAGGAGAGTGCCAAAGCACAGAACATGGGTCCCATTGTATGGTGGGAGAATACTGTACCACGGGATATGGGTTCCATTGTATATTGGGAGAATACTGTACCACGGGATATGGGTTCCATTGTATATTGGGAGAATACTGTACCACGGGATATGGGTTCCATTGTATATTGGGAGAATGCTGTACCACGAGATATGGGTTCCATTGTATATTGGGAGAATGCTGTACCACGGGATATGGGTTCCATTGTATGTTGGGAGAATGCTGTACCACGGGTTATGGGTTCCATTGTATGGTAGGAGAATGCTGTACCAGGGGATATGGGTTCCATTGTATATTGGAGGAATGCTGGCTGTACCACGGGATACGGGTTCCATTGTATATTGGAGGAATGCTGGCTGTACCACGGGATACGGGTTCCATTGTATATTGGGAGAATGCTGGCTGTACCACGGGATACGGGTTCCATTGTATATTGGGAGAATGCTGGCTGTACCACGGGATACGGGTTCCATTGTATATTGGGAGAATGCTGGCTGTACCATGGGATACGGGTTCCATTGTATATTGGGAGAATGCTGGCTGTACCACGGGATACGGGTTCCATTGTATATTGGGAGAATGCTGGCTGTACCACGGGATACGGGTTCCATTGTATATTGGGAGAATGCTGGCTGTACCACGGGATACAGGTTCCATTGTATGGTGGGAGAATACTGTACCACGGGATATTGGTTCCATTGTATGGTAGGAGAATGCTGTACCATGGGATACGGGTTCCATTGTATATTGGGAGAATGCTGTACCACGGGATATGGGTTCCATTGTATATTGGGAGAATGCTGTACCACGGGATATGGGTTCCATTGTATATTGGGAGAATGCTGTACCATGGGATATGGGTTCCATTGTATATTGGGAGAATGCTGTACCACGGGATATGGGTTCCATTGTATGTTGGGAGAATGCTGTACCACGGGATATGGGTTCCATTGTATGTTGGGAGAATGCTGTACCACGGGTTATGGGTTCCATTGTATGGTAGGAGAATGCTGTACCAGGGGATATGGGTTCCATTGTATATTGGAGGAATGCTGGCTGTACCACGGGATACGGGTTCCATTGTATATTGGGGGAATGCTGGCTGTACCACGGGATACGGGTTCCATTGTATATTGGGAGAATGCTGGCTGTACCACGGGATACGGGTTCCATTGTATATTGGGAGAATGCTGGCTGTACCACGGGATACAGGTTCCATTGTATATTGGGAGAATGCTGGCTGTACCACGGGATACGGGTTCCATTGTATATTGGGAGAATGCTGGCTGTACCACGGGATACGGGTTCCATTGTATGTTGGGAGAATGCCATAGCAAAGGGAATGGGTTCCATTGTATATTGGGAGAATGCTGTACCACGGGATGTGGGTTCATTGCACAGTGGTGGAAGAGTGCCATAGCAAAGGGAATGGGTTCCATTGTACTTGGGAGAATGCTGAAGCACAAGATTTGAGTTCATTGCATGGTTGAAGAATGCCATAGCATAGGGTATGCGTTTATTGTATGGTGGTGGGCAAATGCCAAAGCACAGGACGTGGGTTTGTTGCATGGTGGATGAACACTGTAGCACAGAATGTGGGCTCAGTTGCATGGTAGTGGAGGAATGCCCATAGCACAGGACATGGGTTTTGTTCTAAGTTGTGAGAATGGGTTCGTTACATACAATGGAACCCATGTCCAGTGGTGAGAGAATGCTATAGCACAGGACGTGGTCTCCATTGTATGTCTGGGATGCTGTAGCACGGATTATTATTTATTATTATTATTATTATTTAGTGCCCACAGTTTGAGCAAAGCTTTATAACATGGGGCAGACAGTACAATTACAATACAATTCAATACAGGAGCGATCAGAGGGCCCTGCTCGTTAGAGCTTACAATCTAGAAGATGTGGGTTCAGTTGCATGTCAAAAACCGCAAACAAGTATTCCCAACTCACTTGCCAGTCTGCAACAAACTGAATTGTCCTCTCTAACAGTTTGTGGTAAAACACGCATTTGCAAATACATACGTATGATGCAGCGGCCACGTCACGGCACCCCAGTGTACTGCGGTCCTAAATCTAATTTGGAGAGTCTGCGGAGTTGGAGCAATTATATATTAATTGATAGAGGAAGCTCTCCCTGCCCTTAATCTATGTACACTATATTACCAAAAGTATTGGGACGCCTGCCTTTACACACAAATGAACTTTAATGGCGTCTACGTCTGTAACTTTCAATATTGAGTTGGCCCACCCTTTGCAGCTATAACAGCTTCAACTCTTGTGGAAAGGCTGTCCACAAGGATTAGGAGTGGGTCACCCCAAAGGTGTTCTATCTGGTTGAGGTCAGGACTCTGTGCAATCCAGTAAAGTTCCTCCACCCCAAACGTGCGTGTAAAGGCAGGCGTCCCAATACTTCTGGTAATATAGTGTATGTGCAAGAAAAACAGAAATGCAAAGCGCGCACACCTAGTGCATTACCAAAGATAATTTAATAATAAAAATGTTTTGTATAAAAGTGGGTACTCTCAAAATGCAACTGACAAAAGGCCATAAAAACAATGCATGGACATGCACAGAACACGGGGTACAGCAGATGCATTTTGGGGGCACACCCCCTTCCTCAGAGCCTAGTTCCTTTCAGATTACCCCATCTGAGGAAGACAGCATCCACCAAGTTTTGGATACCATTATATCCCTTTCACAGCACCATTTTATTTGATATCTGTTACTCCACACCTTGGAAGACCTATTAGCGCTGGAAGTCACTGTGCTTTGTAATATAGTGTATGTGCTCCAACTCAGGAGGCTCTCGGAATGATAGCGTTAGAACTGCAGTACACCGGGGTACTGTGACGTGGCCCCTGCAGCCTATGTATGTATTTGCAAATGTGTGCAAACTAAACCCCTTGGTTTTAAAGCAGGGTGGATAAAAATCAATGATTTTTAAAAAATAAAACCTGCATTGATGCATTCACACAACAAAGTTCAGAAATATTCCTTTATCCCATTGTTTTGCAAATCTATGTACACTTAAACTGTATGATTGAATCGGTTCTGGTATCGCTGTTTTACTAACCCGACAGCTTATTCTAAATAGGAAACCTTCATTTTGTTTGATAATAATACAGATTCTAACCACCAGCAAGAATGAGTCTTTACATTTAAGGAGCACCTGTCATTTCAGATGCATCATGGGCAGCGCCTGTTAGCGGGCATCCACTCACCTGCTGCCTCCATGTCCCTCACCTTGTTGTGTCACTGCCACATTACCAGCAGTCCTATTAAAATGAATGGGGCTGTCGGTGAGTCGGGAGGAGCCACTGCGGCACAGAGATGACAGTTGCTCTTTAAAGATGATGATTTAAATCAAATCCACCCTGTTTTAATGTGAACTGTTAGAAGGGGTCAATTTACTTTGTTGCAGGCTGACTGGTAATTGAGCTGGGAGTTTGTTTTTTGACGTGTCGCTCTTCCATTTTCTGCTTGCTGCAAAGGCCAGTTATAGGTTGGGGTGGTTGTCCTTTTGTTTGTATTATAGGTTCAGTTGCATGGTGGTGGGAGAATGCCATAGCACAGTACATCGGTTCTGTTGTAAGTTGAGAGAATGCTGTAATACAGGGCATGGGTTCATTGCATTGTGGGAGAATGCCATAACACAGGGCATGGGTTCATTGCATGGCGGGTGATAACCGTAGTACAGGAGGTGGCTTCAGTTGTATGGTAGGTAGACACCATAGTGCAGGCTGTAGGTTCATATGGTGGACACAGGTTCACTTCATTGTGGGCAAATGTCACAATATAGGATATGGGTTTATCACTCTGAGGGCAAATGTTGGTGTACACATGGGCTTGGAATCAGTAAAGAGATGTCTCCACAGTGTTTGTTGCCATTTTGTGTGATTCAGTATGGGTTTTCAGTGTCATTATAGTGCACTTCAGAACTGAGTTTGATTGCATGTTGTGTGAATGAGACCAAACCATAAGGAATAGAGATAATTCATAGTGTACGATTTTGGCAACTTGAGAATTTTGCAGTCCTACAGTTAAACCAAGGCAATAAGATTTGCCCTGTGTATAGTGTAACAGGTATACTATCTTTTGATTTGTGTTTTTGATGGCAGTTTAAGGCCCATTTCACACGGACCGTCTGATGTTTTTCAGGCGGACCTGATTGGTCCCTCCATTGTTCTCTATTAGGGTTGTCCCGATACCACTTTTTTAGGACCGAGTACAAGTACCGATACTTTTTTTCAAGTACTCGCCGATACCGATTACCGATACTTTTTTTTAATGTCACGTGACAGTTTTTTTTTTTTTTTTTTTTTTTTTGAGGGGGTGGGGGGTGGGGTGGGGGTGGGGGTATAGTGAACGGTGTCTGTGTGTGTGTTTTTGTTTTGGTTTTTTTCATTTACATTTATTATTTTTTACAATTTTTTTTTTTTATTCTTTATTGCACTATGTGTGTGTGTGTGTGTGTGTGTGTGTGTTTTTTTTTTTTTTTTTTTTTTTTTTTTTTTTTTTAATCAGCCCTGTTGGGGGGCTTTGGTGAGATATCAGGGGTCTTAACAGACCTCTGATATCTCCCCCTTGAGACAGAGAAAGAGACAGAGGATAGAGATTCCCCAGTCCCTTTCTCTGCAGCGTCAGCTGCACTGAAAATGAATGGAGAGAAGACAGCGGCTCCTCTCCATTCATAAACTGACACATTGTAATCACAGGAGATTACAATGTTTCAGTTATGTAAATGGACAGAGTCAGCTGACTCTCTCCATACACACAGCGGAGAGAGACAGCAGAACGGAGGGGACAGACGAAGAGAGAGGGGGACAACGGAAAGCCGGAACGGATGGGCACAGCGGAGGGGGACAGAGGAACGCATGGGGACAGCGGAGGGGGACAGAGCAAAGAAGGAGGACAGCGGGGGGGACAGAGGAACGGAGGAGGACAGCGGAGGGGGACACAGCAAAGAAGGAGGACAGCGGGGGGGACAGAGGAACGGATGGGGACAGCGGAGGGGAACAGAGCAAAGAAGGAGGACAGCGGGGGGGGGACAGAGGAACGGAGGGGGACACAGCAATGGAGCAGGACAGCGGAGGGGGACAGAGGAACGGAGGAGGACTAAGGAGGAGGAGGTGACAGTCAGCGGTGATCGCGTGTGGGGGAATTACAAGCACCGATCACCGCTGTATGTCACTAAGCAGCTGAAAGCCGCGGGGGGAGAAGCTTGTAACTCCCCCACACGTCCATCACCGCTGACAGTCAAGGTATCGGCGGAAGCATCGGGAGCATTTGCCCGAGTACAAGTACTTGGGCAAATGCTTGGTATCGGTGCCGATACCGATACTAGTATTGGTATCGGTGCCGATACCGATACTAGTATCGGTATCGGGACAACCCTATTCTCTATGTAGTGGTGGATGTTGGTGGACACGTGTCAGCTGACACCCGTCACCATGTGATCCTGTCTGCAAAAAACAGAGGGATGGTGGTCCTATTTTCCATCCATCTGATTGCCCTATAGGGGAGAGCGGGACTGTGGCTGTGTCTACTCTGCATAGTGAAGTGGACATGGACCTATCATCCACCTGCTCAGCGGAGAGATCCCCTGTTAAGCAAGCGAATACCACTTAGCGGAGGCGCCTGTGTGAAAGGGGCCTTAGAATGCTTTGTCACTATGGCTCAGCATGGGGGTCCATTGAGACCAAGGGGGAGATATACTGAAACTGGTGCAGCTGTGCGTGGTAACCAATCGTCTTAAAACTTCAGCTTGTTCAAGTAGGCTTTTATATTAAAACCTGGAAGCGGATTGGTTACTATTCACTGCCGCACCAAATTTTGTGTGCACCAGGTTTAGTAAATCTGTTTCATTCGGTGCTTACAAGCCATGACATTGGTGCCGCAAACAAAGTTGTCTAGGAATCAGTCAGTGTATAGAATTGATCTGCATTTATATAGGGTACTAACTCTGGGCCTTATGCTAAGTCCTTGGGAGCACTGACTTCCCATTCCATATGAGTGAATGGATGTTTGATTTTCAAAATTATCCCATTTAATTACTCTAAATTGGTGCATGATGTATGCTTCATTGTATCATATTGTGATTGTCACTACATTAAAATGGTTGGTGTTTTCACCATGTACCAAGTCATGGGCTATGCCTCCTTAGCATGTGTTTTGCCTGACTTCAAGCCTCTGGAAAGAATAGAAGTGACAAAGGGTTTAGTTGAATGTAGGGAGCATTCAATGCTTATAGGGGCTTGTAGTTGAAATGGGACAAAGGAATGAGGACTTGCCCTAATACCATGTGGCAATGGATTTTGGTATACTGACAATTGTATTCTGTAGAGCTTGTTCCATGTTTTGCATCTCAGGTATTGGCAAGTTCACGTGCACTTGATCGTGGTATGAAATGAAGGCAATAAGACCAAGAAGTCTGGTTGGCAGCACATCCAGTAAAATCACCTTTATTTCCGCAAGTTCAAAACAAAATTCCAACAACACAAAATAGAGGGGAACAGCATCACCAGCTAACGCGCTTCACGCTCACTTAGCGCTTTTCCATCACTCACTGATTGAAATAATTTTTATGGACTTGCTGACATAAAAGGTGATTTTACTGGCCGTGCGACCAAACGGACTCTTTTTGCTCATTGGAATCCGTGATGGACGGGGCCAGCTCCTGGATAGTGTGTTGGTGGAGGCAGAGATGGGAGACTGCCCTAGAGCAGTGTTCACACTCATTCATTCAATGGTGTTTATTTACATTTGCATTTACATTTAATTCATTCATAGGCATACACAGGTGTAAAAACGAAAACTGATAGCACTAGCACCCTGCAATCCTATTTTAAATGAGGTTAAATATTTTGTTGGTGTCCTGCAAGCCAAAGGTACATAACATAGGTGCTCAAAAGAGCCAGCAGCTGGACAGGTTAGAATCCATTCTTTACTGGAAATGATGTTGGGGTAAAAAACTTTGCCATAACTAGTAAGGCCTGCAGAGGCTGAAACGCGCCAATTGTTTTGTTCCTGTTGTGTTTTTGTTTTTTTTGTCCCAACATCATTTTTAATAAAGAAGATTGGATTCTAACCTTTTGAGCTGCCAGCTCTTTTGACTGTCATATACAGGTGTACTACTTGTAAGGTTCTGAAGTTGCACACTTGTCCCTTGATACTGTTCTGCTCACTGTAGCTCAGCATGTTGGCAAAGATTTATTTAAATTGGGGTGCACCAATATATTGGCCGCTGAAAATAATCGTCCGAAAATAGGCTTATCTGCATTTTGCTGAAAGAAAGAAAATAGGACCATTTTTGGCCAAGTGCATCCTGAATTTTTGGTTTCAGTCCAGAATTTTCATTTCGGTGCACCACTAGTTGTGTTCTGACAGAGGGAGCCATTCACTGAAATAGGTTGCGTTCGGTGAGCAGTATATTTTTAGCTGTAAATCAGAACATCTCAGCTGTTTTGTGTACAGCTCCCATCCCCCCATTGGCTTCGGTGTTAGATTCAGATGGAAGTAAGACTGCAACTCAACCGCCTTTTGTTAACACCCACCCAGCAGCCTGTGAAAGTGAGCCCTGATAATGTTGTGCGAAGAAGCTGATGGAAGTCAGAGGGATGAATGGGATATACTGTTGGCATCATACAGTGATTGTAAAGTCTCGTTATTTTTTTCCCTTTTAAAAATAACAAACATGTTATACTTGCCTTCTCTGTTGCAGTGGATTTGCACAGAGCAGCCCAGATCCTCTTTCTCTCGGGTCCCTCTTCTGTGCTTCTGGCCCCTCCCTCCTGTTGAGTGCCCCCACAGCAAGCAGCTTGCTATGGGGGCACCCGAGCCGAGTCACAGCTCCCCATGTCCATTCAGATACAGATCCTCTCCCCTGATTGTCTAGCTAAATTTGACAGCAGTGGGAGCCAGTGGTGCCTCTGCTGTGTGTCAGCCATTTGGAAGAGAAAATCTCGGATGGCTGGACAGAGAGGGACCTCAGGTAAGTAAGGCAGGCTGAGGGGAGGGGGGGATGGGGGGCTTCTGAAGGCTTTTTATTTTAATGCATAGAATGCATTAAGGTAAAAAAAAAAACCTTCTGTCTTTACAACTACTTTAATCTTTTGTGCAGCAGCTCTTCTTTTTAGAAACATGTTCAGGCCCTTATTCAATTTCTGGCCTTTTGTTTATTGTGTGTCCTTGACTTCATTAAATTATGCAAAATGTCCTTAGCAAGCACTATATGTGGCATACCCATAAAACTGCAAATCATGGCGTGCCCTGACAGATGTATCCATGGAAGGGCATGCTGGAACAAAGATCTATCTGGAGCAGCTGTCTTCTTGTTCAGGTTAGGGATCTAGGGTATAGACTAGGGAACGTTTTACTAAAAGTGCACGTGTCCTTTTAATTTGTTTGCTGTGTGTGTATTTTTATTATTATTACACACACACACACACACACACACACACACACACACACACACACACACACACACACACACACACACACACACACACACACAAATTACTACTCATTTTGCTGTAGCGTGAAGCAGCAGATATTAGGGGTCGATCGATTATCGGTGCGTCCGATTATCGACGGCCAATATTCACTTTTTTTTTGTATCGGTCACAAACTTACCGATATTGCTTCAAGGGGTTGTACTGGGGTTTTACCTGCAGTTGCAGGCATCACCTCGGTACCGTTCTTTAGAGCGGGCAGTTGGCTTTCTTGAAATAACTGATGTGGCTCAGCAGCCATTTGGCTGTTATTACAAGCAGCGGGAGGGGACATCGGCTTTTATCGGATCTAGTAACCTGGAAGCGATGTCATGACATAATTTCTGGATTACTGGCATCCTAAAAGCACTAGTTTTAAAAAATAGAAAGTATTCAAAAACCCCAATCTTGATGTTTTGAATACTTTCAAGTGTAGGTGTTTGGGGTCTTTATAGACACCAGATCCCTCCATAAAAAGTAAATGCCTATTACTGTCACAAGAGATGTTTACATTCCTCGTGACAGCAATAACAGAGAATAAAAAAAATACAGTGTAAAAATTAATAAAGTTTAAATCTACAGAATATGGGCACCTGATATCGGCCTGAAAGGCAGCCGAAATATCGGTATCGGTCGACCCCTAGCAGATATATTAGGCTTCATTCACATGGATGGTGAGGCTTGTACACTATGAATGGACCTTTTGTTTGTCACAGGAGCCACGTTCAGGCAACCTATATCAGTCTATGGGGAAGCAATGGCTGTATAGACAGCCACTCGTTCTAATTTGACAGGAGTAAAAGGGAGAGGCCTGAATGCAGGCAGTGTGTGTGTTCGGGGGGCTGCTCACCCACACCTGAACGCCTGTTAAATTGAGACCAGCACCTGTGCCCCTATAGACTTGCATTGGCTGCCTACATGCAGTACTTAGCGGCTCCAGCCACATAAACAGGCAATATACGGTGTATGGACTTTTGTGCCTGTCACTCGTGTGAAGGAGGCCATAAAATGTACTGAATGCCAAAGGATGTCTTCTCTTGTAAACAGTAACCTAGGTCATTAGGCTTGTCATAGACACTAGATAGTGGTTGGGTGTGTCTGCAGGATGCAAGCACAAAAGTAATTTTTCGTTCTATAAAAGGTATCAGGTGCCCTCAAGTCCCAACATACAACAGCTCAACGGGGTAGATCTCAACCAAGAAAAACTGTAGTGTGTACCTGTGTTTAGTTAAACTAAAATCAAAAACATAAAAATCAGCACAAGGAACACATTTTACAGTTTAGTATGATCTTCCTCCATACATAAAAGCTGCAGTACGGCTTCTATGAATAGCGAATCTGGCAAGAAAGAGCAGGCATATTTTTTTAAAAATGATGATGCCAGGACAGAAAGTAAAGGGGGAATCCTTCTGATGGAGCTCCATATAGCAGTAAAAGTTTTACATTTTAAGCAATATTATCAGGAAGTGTGTTAAGACTACAGAACACCCCCCCCCCCCCCCCCAAATCTTAGGTGTTCTGCAGTCTTAATACACTCCCTGTCCAAGGGTGACCTACATCCATTAAGTGAGTGGTGTTACTATCAGGTTAAGTGGAAGGAAGGATACATTCACATCTGCTCATGCAGCACTCAAATGCAAGTGATTGGCCCTGGACAGCAGTGTTCATTTTGTCACCGAAAATATTTTTGTCATCGTTTTCTTGAGCTGCATGTTTTCAGTGACAAATACTAAACAAAAGTAAAATTTAGTTTCAATTCAGGTGACTAAAATATTACTAAAACTGCGTTATAGTCAGACTTGGATGAAAACCATTCGAAGTTTGACGTCAGAATTTGGTCAAAATGCAAGAGTCTTGTTTTTTGTTTCCGAAACTTGGTTTTATTTTTTATTTAAAAAGGTGTTAGGCCCCTTTCACGCGAACCAGTAAGGTGTTTTTTTTTACTTTAGTTTTTTAAAACAAGACTAAAACCATTCAGATGACTAAAATGGCAGTTTTGGTCAAAAGACTATGACTAAAACCAAATCAAAATTTGACGTCCAATCGAATTGCTGGACACAGGCTATCTGCACCCAGGGCTCATGTGATCACTTCTTAGGCAGTGACACGAGAATGGCCGCGGTTAGCTGCAGGAGCAGGCAGCTTCCCAATGCTTGCCTCCCTCAGCTGATTGCTGGGGTTCTTGAATGTTATCGGTGTTGAGTGCATTTGTAGGCGAGTGCACCCTAAAAGAGAAAAAGCCTTTAAAAATCAAATCCAGTCCCCACCGCTAAGAACTGGGAAGCTGCAATATATTGTTTTCTTTCATTTGTATACACTTTTTAAACCTTTGCCCTGATAGGGAGTATGTACTTCTACAGCTATTTGTTTATTCAGCAGACTAAATCACTCTTTAAGAAAATAAAAAGGGCAAAGCTGTGTGGGTCAAAAGAGCACAGCAGGTAACTTGGCTAAACAATAGGTTTCCTGCCTAGGTTATATCTACTTATCGGAGGTGTTTTTATACTGTCTTGCACAGTGTTGACTAGACAGTTTTTAAATAACATGTTATTGCATGGTGTACCCAACCTGACTAGCCATATCCTACCTGTTGGCTGCTTGTGGCTGCACAAAGTACAATAATTGTGCTATTGCCATTTAAAAAAAAAAAGGAAGGACATATGAAGGTATGATGCAAGTGCTGCAGTCAGTAATTGAACAGAAGCAATTCATGTCTTGAGGAGGTAGTAGCAGCAGCAGCCAGCAATTGATAAACATTGGATGATTTTGGCAAGGCCTATAGTCACTAATTTTGTTTTTCTCTTGTAAATTGCAATACTCCATAAAGGAGTTCTTTAGCCACAGAATACACTTTCATTTTATAACCTCAGAATTGTAATGGCAATACAAAAAAATATATATTTGACAGTCCAGTAATATAAGCTTACTTGAAAAATCTCCTTCCATGTAGTAAGTGTTGCCTGTCTGCTGGCCATCTTTCTACAACTTACTGGATTCCATGCATGCTTTGCAGCTCTGCTGTTTACTTTAAATTTAAGGACCACATATCCCATGGTACTTTGCTATTTGGAAGTAGTGATTCCTGTACTGCCTCCTCTTCTCAGCACTTCTGTAGTTCATAAGGCAGGCTCTGCCAAATGTGTGACACAGCAGTGCCTACTCACCAGGATATAGTGAATAAATGTCATAGAATTCAAGGGAGTAAATGTGTGGGATCTTCAAAAAGTAAGCTTACAAACTTTGAAATCAATCAGATTAGTTTGCGTAGGCTAGAAATGAATTAGAACTTGGAGGATTGCTGTACTGAATTTAAAGTGGAATTCCAGGCTATACCTAAAGTGGTTGTGAGAGCAGAAGGTATTGTTTTTTTTTTTTTTTTTTTTTAACTTAAGCCCCGTACACACGATCGGAAAATCGTACGAAAAATGCCGCATTTGAATCGATTGTACGATAATCGGAACGTTAGTACAGAGCTTTCGAGAGCCGACCAGGACAGTTCATCCGATATTATTCTATCAGACGTGCACAGAATTTTTTTTCGTATGATGCCAGATTGTAGATTTTCGTTTAATCAGTACACCTATTGTTCGAAAATGCATTACAACACATGACATCACTTCTGAATTTTTATGGTGTCATACGGGAATCTTCGTGACTTTAGTAAAATCATCAGATTCGACATGAGATTAGCATGCAAAAAAAAAAACACGTCCGATCATTCGTCCGATCATTCGTCCGATCATTCGTCCGATCATTCGTCCGATCATTCGTCCGATCATTCGTCCGATCATTCGTCCGATCATTCGCCGATCATCGGATCGTGTGTACCGGGCATTAGGGTAGATGTAAACCCTCTCCTATACCCAGTGAAGTGAACAGCCTCAGATGATACCCAGAGATGAAATCTCCCTAGATAAGTTTTACATGTATATCTGCTGTCTTCAACTTGCTATATTCTTTAGAATTCTTACATCCTGTTAGAATTTTTACTTCCTCATTCAGCAGTGGGAGTGGATTCTTGGCAAACACAGCTGATTGGAGGAAAGGCACACACCCTCCCTCCACATAGGCAGAGACTTGCAGAGCTGTGCTGTGACAAGACAAGCTCTCTGCTAATCTATTTATAGCACCCACCCCAACACAAATTTCAGGCTGGTTTTATCTCGGTTGTTGAAGAACTTGTTAGAAGTTATGCTGATAACAGAAGAACGAAACAGACGCAGGAGTAAGGCCTCATGTACACTGCTGCTGGTAAACGAAGGTTTAGGAGCAGTTGGGCATTTTTTTTCAGCCGCCCCTGAACTGTCCTCTTATCTTATCAGTACATGTACACTGGGTCCTTTTTATAGTCATTTCTAGGCAGTTGAGTTTAAAAGCATTTTGTGGAAAGCAAAAAAATGGGTTCAGACAGATGTTCAGAGGCATTTGAAACACCAAATGCCTGTAACAGCTTATAAACACTGCTAAACGCGTTTTGTTTACAAACGTTTTCATTTTGAAAAAAAAATAAATTTTTTTGTTACACGCTTCTATACGTAAACACGGCCGTTTTTTTAGACGCTGGTTTCTAGCTGTCAAGGTAAATCGTTCAGGAGAGGTTGAACAACGTCCCATGTACATGAAGCCTTAGTGTTTTGGAGAGAGATAAGAAAACACTACAGATATGTGCCCAGAATCGGGTTTACATCCACTTTAATGCATTCTATGCATTAGGATAAAAAGCCATCTGTGTGCAGCAGCCCCCCAATACTTACCTGAACTCCCTCTCAATCCATCTATGTTAGACAAGAGACTCGGCTGCCTGGGACTCTCCCTCTTGAATGGCTGAGACTGCAACGAGGCGTCATTGGCTCCCTTTGCTGTTAGTGAGCTAATGAGGAGAGGGGGCGGGGCTGGGCTGCAGCTCCATGTCTGAATGGACACAGGGAGCTGAAGCTCAGTCAGGTGCTGCCATAGCAAACTGCTTACTGTGGGGGCACTCAATGGGGGGAGGGGCCAGGAGCACCGAAGAGGGACCCAAGAAGAGGAGGATTTTTATTTTTAACAGAAAAAAACTTGAGACTTTAGTATCACTTTAATCACTTTAAGACCAGACCTTTTTTTGGCACTTTGTATTTACATGTAATCAGTATTTTTTGCTAGCACCGGTTTACCTAGATGTAAATGGAAGTGATGTAAGGTCATTGCTTCCAGTTCCCTATATCATATAGACAAAGCGGTTTTGATCTCTATGGTCTCTATGGTCTGTTTGTCTCTATGGTCTGTTTGTCTCTATGGTCTGGTCAGTATGGTCCCAGTGGGATGCAACAGCCTGATAGACGCCGAAGGTGATGGAAGGGGTTAGCTGATAGGAATGCTTTTACAAGAGAGCCGACGTTTGGCTCTTAAAAACTGTACCGGGATGATGCCTGCAACTACCACGGGTGGAGGGAAAGAAAGTTGCTTTATTTTCCCATCAACACTGAATCCCTCCTGCAGTGCTATTGTATTCTGCCGGCAGGGGGCCTTCCCTGCTTTCAGAACACAATGATTAGTGTCGTCGGCTATAGCCGTTAGCACTAATTGTTTGGGAAAACCTAACAGGCTGGCTGTACACAAGTCAATCGATAGATCGACTTGTGTACAACAGGGTACCCATACCCCGCTGGTCCCCGCTGAACTTTGATCCATCTATGGCTGGCTTTACTCTATCCAAAATAGTTTTGCCTTTTTTGTTTTGCTCAAGGCTGCATTCACACGTTATCGTGCGCACAATCGCTGCGATTCCGTCCCATGATTTCTAATGGCTACAAAACACGGGATGTACTTGCGATGTCAATGCTTCTAATGGCACCCCAATCGTGCTGCGATTTAACTACAAAGTAAATTGCGCTGCGAGACTCTTACCGCTCAAAAGAAGCTCATGTTCCTTTTTGGAAGACAGCATTGCGATTTGCCGTGAGTGCGGAGCGGCAAAAAGTAGATGCGATGGAAGTAGTGGCATTGCAAACGCTTCCCTCGTTTTGCAGCCATTTGAAACCGCCGGGCGGAATTGCGGCGATTGCGCCTGCGATTAAGTGTGAATGCAGCCTTAAGGATTTGCAAAATGCCGGTGAGAGTTGACTGAATGTAGCATGTAGGACTTTTTGATGATGTATTGGTGAGAAAAACAGACCCAATTGAAAACAATAGATGATGATTAGCGATGTACCGAAAATTATCGCCTGAAAGTAAAATGGTGTCGATAATGGCTGCTGAAAACGCCCACATCTTACCACAATTTTTACCTTGCTTATGGTGTTTTTCATAGGTCATGTGACTCAAAAAGATGCATCAAAGGCAACATGAGTGCATTTTATGCGTTTTCAATGGGGAGGTTTTTTTTGGTGCAGTTTGCAAAATATGCACCAAAAATACAGCCGATTCAAAAGGTGCCAAAAAGGCGAATAGTTTGGTTTCGGAATCCTGAATTTTTGGTAGCACAATTTTCATTTCGGTGCACCGCTAATGATGATCCATCTTGTGTGAACAGACCTGGCAGAGGATAGATCTTATATTTTGAGATCAGGAGTTATTGACTGGGAATGTCCTAACAAGTCTTTATTTACCCCGACCGCCACATACAACATTCATCAGCAATAGGCGTCTGATGCCGTGTGTGATTACCATAATGTGCCTTTATACAAGCTTTCTATGGGGAAGAGGCAGCTTGATATTCCCGGCCCATTGCTATTATCCCAAGAAAGGCTTGTTTGTGTCGGGGGTTGTGTGCTGAGCCTATTCAAATGCGCATGTAGAAATGATCTTGTGGTGGTGAGTTTCTCACTAGAATAGGTAGATTTGCCTCTTAGGAATTGATGGTCATGTGAGGACGGTAGAGGTTACACAATCCAGCTATAGTCAGTGAAGGAGAATTCTCTAATGTTGGCCAACAGGATGGAAAATGGTTTCCTTGAACAGTGAATGTGGGTTTTGTTCAGGAAAGTCTGTTCACTCCAAAATCACGGTAAAAGGAAAAGACTGAAGTATTTTCTTTTGTCAAGTCTTCGAATGTATTTAGAACTTTCATGACATTTTCAAACTAAAATTTTACTAGTGTATGATCAGCTGTTGTCTGTAACTTTGTATGTATATTTTCTGTCTGCTGGCATTTGTCTGCATTTTTTTTTTATTTCAATTCCTGTTTCTGTGATCTAAGTAACATAACAATGGTCTATTGTGGAAAGTTTGTTCGCGTGGCAGGTGTCACAACCTTAGAATTACTGGAAGCCACAGACATTGGATGTCTTCAGCTAATGTAAATTGCCATTCACACATCTCCTGAGGCTTTAAGCAGCACAAACAATAGGCTCAATGGTTATCTCAGACCAGGCTTTTGTAATGTTCCAGAGCATTGTTCAATCAATAAATCTTTTCTTCAATCAGATCTAAAACAGTTGGCAGTCTCCCACTGTGCTATTTACAGCTTCTCAGGCTGTGATGTAGCCGTATGTTGGCTTCTTACTCAAGCCTTGAAAGAGACGAGTGAGAGTCACAAAAATATACGGATCTCTTATTTTCTGGGTTGGAAGTTGCCAAGGGTTATTACATTGATTGTTTTAGCCTATTTCAGACCTAGAATAGGGATCGCTGATTGCAGACATAAAATAGGGATCGCTGATTGCAGACATAAAATAGGGATCGCTGATTGCAGACCTAGAATAGGGATTGCTGATTGCAGACCTAGAATAGGGATCGCTGATTGCAGACCTAGAATAGGGATCGCTGATTGCAGACCTAGAATAGGGATCGCTGATTGCAGACCTAGAATAGGGATCGCTGATTGCAGACCTAGAATAGGGATCGCTGATTGCAGACCTAGAATAGGGATCGCTGATTGCAGACCAAGAATAGGGATCGCTGATTGCAGACCTAGAATAGGGATCGCTGATTGCAGACCTAGAATAGGGATCGCTGATTGCAGACCTAGAATAGGGATCGCTGATTGCAGACCTAGAATAGGGATCGCTGATTGCAGACCTAGAATAGGGATCGCTGATTGCAGACCTAGAATAGGGATCGCTGATTGCAGACCTAGAATAGGGATCGCTGATTGCAGACCAAGAATAGGGATCGCTGATTGCAGACCAAGAATAGGGATCGCTGATTGCAGACCAAGAATAGGGATCGCTGATTGCAGACCTAGAATAGGGATCGCTGATTGCAGACCTAGAATAGGGATCGCTGATTGCAGACCTAGAATAGGGATCGCTGATTGCAGACCTAGAATAGGGATCGCTGATTGCAGACCTAGAATAGGGATCGCTGATTGCAGACCTAGAATAGGGATCGCTGATTGCAGACCTAGAATAGGGATCGCTGATTGCAGACCTAGAATAGGGATCGCTGATTGCAGACCTAGAATAGGGATCGCTGATTGCAGACCTAGAATAGGGATCGCTGATTGCAGACCTAGAATAGGGATCGCTGATTGCAGACCTAGAATAGGGATCGCTGATTGCAGACCTAGAATAGGGATCGCTGATTGCAGACCTAGAATAGGGATCGCTGATTGCAGACCTAGAATAGGGATCGCTGATTGCAGACCTAGAATAGGGATCGCTGATTGCAGACCTAGAATAGGGATCGCTGATTGCAGACCTAGAATAGGGATCGCTGATTGCAGACCTAGAATAGGGATCGCTGATTGCAGACCTAGAATAGGGATCGCTGATTGCAGACCTAGAATAGGGATCGCTGATTGCAGACCTAGAATAGGGATCGCTGATTGCAGACCTAGAATAGGGATCGCTGATTGCAGACCTAGAATAGGGATCGCTGATTGCAGACCTAGAATAGGGATCGCTGATTGCAGACCTAGAATAGGGATCGCTGATTGCATGTCCTTTTGTAAAGGGTACTTGCATACAAAATGGATGCTGCATTTTGCTGGGTGGTCTGTTGTCTGGCTTTAAAGGGTGCAATAGTTTCAATTGAGCTCTTATATCTCCATCTGGTGTATAGCACAACAATGGGCGCAAGTCATACGTGATAAAGTCATATGTGATATGGCACCGTTCTATAAATGTTTCTGTTCTTGCTTTTTAAGTGAGTAGTATTGCACAGTAACTTCTAGCAACCAGTCACAGGGGTGTGGAATTTTTTTTTTTTTTAAAACGACTTGTCCAAGGGACTAAGGCTGGCCATACAATATTCAGTTTTCCTTTAGATTTGACCTCATATTATATGGTTTTGGTAAATCTTAACGCTTTTAATTTTGCTTGCAATCAGGCAGGCTCTTGTACTACATAGTGGAAAGGAAATTGAACAAGAACATTTGTATAATGTATGGCCAGTTTAAATCTGGGTCACAATCGTCACAATCTACTTGTCCTGTTTATATAAAAAAAAAAATCACAGCATTGAAAATATGAAAAGTTGATGCATTTTATTAGGCAGGGGTGCTTTTAGGAATGACCGGGTGCTTTTTTTTTTTTTTTTTTTTCTATAAAATTTCTTAGAAGCCCCAAACATATATTTTTTTAACACCGAGGCCCTAGATAATAAATTGGCTGGTGTTGCAATTTTTCATGTCGCACGGTGTTTGTGCAGTGGTTATTTATTTACAAATTTTTGGGAAAAAATACCCCTTTTTGAATTATAATGGGGGGGAATTGGGGGGGGGGACTTTATCTCTATCTATCCTAATTTTTTGGTAAAATAGAAAAGATGGTACGCAGAGTAAATAGATACAAAACATGTCATGCTTTAAAATTCCACATGCCCATGCAACGGCCAATTTTACTATTTATTTGCGACGCTTTAAAAGCCTTTACAGGTTACCACTTTAGATTTACACACTTGTCTGGTGCTAGATTTAATACCCATGATCTGACATTTATGGTCATAACTCACTTGTGTGGGACGATCACCGTTTGCATGCATGCGGATCCAAAACGTCTTTGCCTGGGGGGACGGGCACCTACAATTTTTTTTTATTTGATTTTTTTTTTTTTTTTATTGTTGTCACAAACAATAGGCAGTGACAGGTATTTAAAACCCCAGATCCCTCCTCTTCCCTTAGAAACATTTGGTCACGCCACATTTTTACCACTCCCCTTTCTTCTGCAGAGGCTGCTGCCAAGTGAATGGGGCCATGCTGCAACTACTGGCTTTCAAAGGTTAAATCAGGCAATACGACCGCTTCTCACTGTCTGTCATAGATCGTTTGAATGTTGGCCAGTTCAGCAGGGACCGGTTGAGATTCAAACCATCGACTTGCATTACAGTTCTTAGCACAGCAGCCAATTAACTTGTATGCTGCCTGTGCATTTTTGGTAAGTTGTGGTGCTTTAGGCAGCCTATTTAAATGAATGGGTTGCCCTAATGCAATGCGCATTAAAGTGGTTGTAGACCCACTTTGAAAAAAAAAAAAAAAAGCAAAAAACTAACACCTGCAAGACAAAGGCATAATGAGTTAATAAGCAGAGCATACTAGCTCATTATGTAATACTCACCTGAGATCGAAGCCCTCGCTGCAGTGCCTATACAGGGCACTGGCTGGCGACATCACTTCTGGGTATCGCAGCTCCGGCGCTGAGATTGGCCAGAGCCGCAATGACGTCACTCCCGCGCAAACGGCACACTCTCTGAAGCAACGGCACATACATGCCAGTGCTTCAGTTTGTGTCAGTGCGCCGATGACGGCACATGCAAATACAGGGGATATCTCCTAACCCGTGCAAAAATTGGTCAGTAAGTACAACCACTTTAAGGCATGACATAATGAACGTTAATGCAAGTGTGCTAAAGCAGTGCAACAGTCCTAGATCAAAAATGCTAGAAAACAGTTCAAACAAAGAGCGAATAGCTAGTCTGGGGAAGATGCTGTTATGCCCCATAACTGTGCGGAAACTGCACTTTCAAAATCAAGGGTCTTTTTGACCAATTCTGAATAGGCTTGCATCGTCTGCTTGTCAAAGACTGGTGTTTCGTGGAGGGTTTTTTTTTTTTTAAATCAAATGCATGATTTGGGCTTTTCTTTTACATTTCTTGTTTTTGTATGAAGTAGTTTTATATCCCTTGCCCCTTGCACATGGTGTTGTTCGCCTGCAGCGCACCAGCAACAGACACATGCAGCATCCAGCGCCACTACAGGCAGGCTGTTAGGGCACTTTCACACTGAGGGCGCGGGGGCATCGGCGGTAAAGCGCTGCTAGTTTTAGCGGCACATTACTGACGCATTTTGAACGAATAAAGGGTTAATAGTGCCCGCAAAATGCCACTTCGGCAGCGCTACCCATGGATTTCAATGGGCAGGGGTGCTTTAGGAGCGGTGTATGCATTGCTCCTAAAGCGCCTCTAAGATGCGGCTTGCAGGGCTTTTTTCTTAACGTCCTAACAAGTGCACCGCTCCATTGTGAAAGCCCTCGGGCTTTCACATTGGAGTGACAGGAGAGGCGCTTTTGTAGGTGCTATTTTTAGTGCCTGTAATGCGCCTGTGTGAAAGTAGCCTTAGTGTCTACTCTGGCTGGACGGGTCTGAGTGGCATTTAGGGCCCGGTACATTTGGGGGTGAGGTCCCAGACATAACTGGAGGGATGGCAGATGTTTGGCCCTGAATGCAAGGGGCATAACTTGTATGTAAACCTAACAACGATCATCTCTTCTAAAGAGCCTGCTGGAGATCAGCAGCACATAGATGCAACAAAGAAGAAAAACTTTGGTTTATATTTGCTGCTGCTTTTTTTTTACTGGTCTGGCCTACTATTTATGTTGGCTGGTCATTCTCAGAAGAATTTACTTGTTTTCTCTAGTTTTTGGCTACATCTTCTATCCGTCATTTTTGTTGAATAGCAAAGTTCTATTCTTGTGCTAGTTCTTTAAAAGCATTAATAGTATATTCAGTACACGCAGTAGATTACTGTTGATGGCCTGTGGCCATATTTCAGGTGTACAATCATTGAGTATGAATTTTTGTCCTTAACGAAGACCATTTTTCTGCTATTTTTATTCTTGTTAGACATCAAATGTTTAACCACTTAAAGCGGTTGTATACCCGCACATGTCAAAAAAAAAACAAAAACCCTGTAAAGACATAATGAGCTGATATGCACTGCATACTAGCTCATTATGTAATACTCCCCTTAGAACGAGGTCCCCGTATCGCAGCCCGGGCCACGCCGAGGGAGCTGACAATTTGCCCTCTGCGTTTTTTCTTCCGGGTTCGCGGCTCCAGCGATTTGAGTGGCCGGAGCTACGTTGACGTCACTCCCACACACAACGCGTGGCAGTCTTCTTCCCGGTCAGGTCCAGCGGCGTCTGCCAGACCTTTAGCCAGCCATTCACAGCGCATGCGCCGCTGACGTCAGCGACTGTATACAAAGTAAATATCTCCTAAACCATAGATGTTTAGGAGATATTCATTTCACATACAGGTAAGCCTTATAGGCTTACCTGTAGGTAAAAATAGGTAGGTAAAAATAAAAAAAATGGGTATACAACCGCTTTAAGGACTCAGCCTTTTTCTGTCATGCTTTAAAATTGCCCACGCATTGGCGTCAGACTACGTTAATTTTACTATCCATAGGCGATGCTTTGAAAGCCTTCACAGGTTACCACTTTATATATACAGATGTGGTCTAGTAGTGCCCATGATTTGACGTTAGCGGCAATACCTCACATGTGTGGGATGATCACTGTTTGCGTTCGTATGTATGTATGCATGTGTGTGTGTGTATGTATGTATATATATATATATATATATATATATATATATATATATATATATATATATATATATATATATATATATATATATATATATATAAATATAAATTTATTTTTTTTCTTTTACACTGTTGCTTAAAAAAAAAATAGATTTCGATTTAGTCTTAGGACTAAAATGGCATTTTCATTTTAGTCCCTTTTTAGTCTTCTGCAATTGTTTGTTAGTTTTAGTCATATTTAGTTGGCTAACTCTCCAGTACATTTTAGTTGACTAAAATCCAATGGGTGTAATTAAATTGTAATGCATTATTTAACATCTCTCTACAATTTCCAAACGTATTTTATACTGCTGGAGGTATGAACAATTGAACATGCACTACAGACCAGTGTAAATTTTGAAGTCAAATTTAAATTTTGTTTTACTATTTTGACTAAAATGGCATTTTAATCATCTCAATTGTTTTAGTTGTGTTTTAGTCGACTAAAATAGTATTAATTTAGTCGACTAAAATGTTTTAGTCGATGAAATTAACACTGGTGACAGGTACTCTTTATGGTGGGATCTGGGGACAGTAAGATCCCAAGTCCCTCCTTTGCACTTGAAAGCATTCAAAACACCAATATCTGCATTTTTGATTACTTTGGAATTTCAAAAAAAATGCTGCTGGTGACAGTCCGGTAAACTGGAAGTGATGTCATGTCATTACTTCCGGGTGACCATAGCGGAGGCCCGATCAAAGCCAAGTCTAGCCTTGCATGGGTCTCTGGCCAGCACCCCGGTACAACCACTTGAAGTCAAATGACGTACCAGGTATGTGATTTGGCGGCAAGTTGTAAAGCTGAGTTCAGCCGCTTTGTAAAAAGACGTTTATTTATTTTTATTGCATTAAAATGAGGTATTTTTGACCCCAGATCTTGCATTTAGGCTACTTTCACACTGAGGCGCTTCACAGACGCTATAGTGCTAAAAAAAGCACCCGTAAACCGCCTTTCCTGTCATTCACACTGGAGCGGTGTGATCACAGGACATTAAAAAAAAACAAAACGCCCCTGCCTATTGCAATCAATACTTTTAACCCTTTTTCGGCCGCCAGCGGGGGTTAAAAGCTCCCTGCTAGCAGCTGTAAAAGCGCCACTTAAAATAGCGGTGCTTTACCGCTGACGTCCCAGCGCCTCATTGTGAAAGTGCCCTTAAGAGGTCCTGTCATGCATTTTTTTTTTTTTTTTTCTATTACAAGGGATGTTTACATTCCTTGTAATAGGAATAAAAGTGACCCAACCATTTTTTTTTAATTATTTTTTTTAAAAGGACGGTGTAAAAAAAAAAAAAGTAAAAAAAAAAAAAAATTAGAGTGGCCTGTCCCGCCGAGCTCGCGCGCAGAATCGAACGCCTACGCAAGTCACGCCTGCATATGAAAACAGTGTTCAACCGACACGTGAGGTATCACCACGATCATTAGAGCGAGAACAATAATTCTAGCATTTGACCTCCTCCTCTCTAACTCAAAACTGGTAACCTGTAGAAAATTTTAAATGTCGCCTATGGGAGATTTTTAAGGGTCAAAGTTTGTCGCCATTCCACGAGCGGGTGCAATTTTTAAGCATGACATGTTTGGTATCAGTTTACTCGGCAAATTATTATTTTTCACAATTTAAAAAAAATTGGTAACTTTATTTTAATTTAAAAAAGTGTATTTTTTCCCCCCAAAATGTGCACTTGTAAGACCGCTGTGCAAATACGTGTAATGTTTTGGGGGCTCTAAGTAATTTTCTAGCAAAAAAATTGATTTTAACTTGTAAACACCAAGTCTGAAAAAATATTTTGGATGAGTGGAGGGGAATTAACACATCTGTCAGGTTTTTATTTCTGTATTTTTGTCTGTGCCCGTTTACCATTGTCAAAAGGGAAAATTAATATTGGGTTGTTGCCAGAACAGCAATCAAGTGGAAATCTTCCAATGGGGATACTAGGACACTAGCACCAAACACCAAGTGAAATTTTAAATGGGGTTGCACCGATATTTTTATGATAGACGAGCACCAATACTTTCCGTCAAGTACTCCGATACCGTGTACCCATACTTTGCAATGCGATTTGCATTAATACAAAATAGGCGATTTGAATAGGACTGACGTGCAATTTCTCTCCCAAATGCATGCAATTTCCCCCACTGCTCTTTTGTTGATTTAGAAAGGGTAAAGCGCCATCTAGTGGGCAGTTTATTAAACATTTGTATAACTCGCGTTACAGTGTTACTAAACCCACAATAGTAAAATCAGTCTCTATAGCAGGGGTCTTCAAACTACGGCCCTCCAGTTGTTCAGGAACTACTATTCCCATCATGCCTCGTCATGTCTGTGAATGTCAGTTTTACAATGCCTCATGGGACATGTAGTTCCGCAACAGCTGGAGGGCCGTACTTTGAAGATTCCTGCTCTATATGCTGTAACGCATGCAATCCTCTGCATTGTTTAAAAAGGCTGTCCCTCAATCCATCTTCTGATAGTACAGAGCATTGGGGGGCGCTCTGCACATTTTTAGTTTGTGTATTGTTTTGTGTTTTTTTTTTTTTTTGTTTTTTTTTTCCTCTTGGGAGGGTGCATGTGATCAGCACAGGGCCAATCAGCACTGTCCAGACAAGAGGGTTAGGAGTCATGCAGCCTCATAGGACAGTCAGAGGAAAATGAAAGCTCCTCCTACAAGCTTTAACCAGTGCTTAGCCAGAAAATACTTTGTATCCGCATTTCGTATCCACACCGTTATCAGTGCAACCCTAATTTTGAACATACAGGGGCTTATGTATAAGAAGGTGCTAACAGGAATCCTTAGTGCTGATGATCACAGCCAATCACAATCCTTGTTGGATTTTCACAGCTGGACTATAGAAATCGGTGAAGCTGATTGGTTGTTGGGATCAACAGTATTTTTCTTGACCACCATCTTCATGCGTAATTCCAACATAATTTGGCTCCTATGGTTTGTATATGTTATCAGTAAAGTTGTGTCAGACTTTGTGAGACATTGGGGGAGAATTATAAAAAAAAAACAAACACATTTTTTGCTCAGCTGGAGCGCAGGCATCCGCTTCCAATGTGCATTTTTTTTTTTAAGTGCTGTGGGGGAAAACATGAAAGAAGCTGATTGGCTCTAATGGGCAATGTCTTTGAGATAAAACATATCCTGGACACTTTATATTAACCCCCTCCCAGTTGTGCGTACTCATCTAACATCATTTAAACTTGTTGGGCATTTAAGAAAGTTGACAGGCAGTTTCCTTGTTTTACTGAAAATGCGTAATGGTATCTCATGAATGATAAAGAAAAGCCAACATAATATCAGTAATGCGCATGCATTGCATCGAAATGGCTCAGCCAGTACGAGTTTTTCCGTTTCTCCTTTTATGTTGTGTAAATGAGAAAAAAATTAGCCTTCACAAGTTGATTTTGTAAGAATGTTAAAGCTTATCGTCCACCTGTTTTCTCACAGCTGTTCTTAAGAACTGAAAGAAATGGCTTCGATCCAAAACAAACTTCATCAATGAAGAAGGCCAGGCGTCCAAGCTCAGAAGCTCAGGAAGCAAAATCCAAACGCAGGCGGAGCGACTCCTCAAAAGTAAGAGCATTCCTGTGCTTCTACCACTGTGGTCATTGCAAATCTCCTGATCTGAGACTTAAAACAGAACTCCAGGCAAATATAATTGCAGAATTATATAGAGCCAGAGATATGAGCACTTTTTTTCTTATATCTTTAGGCATCTACTATGTGCACAGTTCAAAAGCCATCTGATAATGTTACCCACCCATCCAGTGACTAATGGTTGAAGTTTTTCTTCCTAAAGCTGTCATAGACTGTTCGAATTGAATATCGGCTGTTTCAGCAGGGACCAGCTGAGACGGTTCAAACCCATGTATGGACAGGCTGATTGTACCCAAGTTGATCAATGCAATTATTGCCAGCGGATATAGTCGCTAGCAATAATCACAGTGTGTTTTCCCAGCTGGACTTCTCATCACAGTGCCTCCTATACAGTGCAGTCCCCTTTATATCACTTAACCTCTGCATCCCCTGCACAGGACCCCTGCCATTAGCAGGGCAGAGGATTTACTCAGTCCGTGTGTCCTCTCCCAGCTCCCCTGTCCACCAGACGATGTCATCCTATCAGCAGAGCAGGGGGCTGAAAGAGCTCAGGAGCCATTTAGATCTGCAGCTCATTCCGCCCCTTGCCCTGCTGATAAAATCACAGCGGCGGGTGGGGAAGCCAGGAGAGGACACACGGGCATGCTCGCTCAGCGAGGTGAGCGGCAAGTGCAATCTGTGATAGCCCTGTGCGAACTGCAGTCACAGCTCACCTCTTGCTGTGCAGCCCGGTCATCAATGGGCCACGGAACGACACCTGTCCATGGCCCAGGGTTTGGAGACCCCTTATATTGAGAATTGTACTAGCCAATCGTACAGATATGCTATCAATAGTCAGACTGCATTAAAAATAACTGGATTGAGGGATGTTCCTATTTACCTGGTATTCAGATTTAAAGCAGTATTAAACACAAACCTTTTATTATATTACAGCTTACCAGATTTTAGATGTGATGTCTGCCTAAGTTTTTTTTCTTTTTAGGCTTTCCTTCTGTATTCATCTGGTGATCCAGTAAGTTTGTTTTTCAAAAGAACACGCTCTCTTCCAGATGGATCAGTGTACAGGGATGAGACATACCATTCAACACTGGCAGGGGGGTGCCTGTAATGATTAACTTTTAAAACCTTTATCCCAAAAGAGAAAAAAAAAAAATAACGGTTAAAAATGTTTCAATGGGAACACAACTGTATAAGAGGAAATATTCACATTGGACAGATATTCTCAATTCCTGGCTACAAGGTTGGAAGCTTCCCGAAGATTAGTTAACCACCCCTCCCCAAAAAGTGTATATTATCTGAAAGCAGAAACCCTGGAGAATACAATGGTGGTAGTTGCAATTTTCTTTGTCGCATATCAATACACGTTTCTCCAATGTAAATTTTCTGTAAAAAATACACAAGTTAATTTTAGTGCACACAAATATAGTATATAACCCAATTTCTTAGTAAAACACAAAAGCTGAGCTTGCAATGAATATACAGATACACAATGTATCAAAAATTGTGCATGCCTGTGAACTGGCGACTAACTTTAATACCCCGAAATGTCCATAGCTGAGACTTTAAAAACCTTTGCAAGTTATCAATTTAGTGTTAACCGTGAATGCTGATCTTGGAGTAATTGTTCTCACTACAACAGTGGTGATGTAAGGTGTAGTGCAAGTGTCCTTTTCGTTTGTCGGCGCATTCGCCATATTCTTGGGGTGTGTGGTGTTTTTTTTTTTTTTTTTTTTTTTTTTTTTTTTATATATTACTCTTGCAGAATACTGTTTGATTCGTGACTCCATTGTGGAAGATTTGGTCCTGTAGAGCAGGACAGTAAAATTAATTTTGGAAATGGTTATCGGGATCTAATTTGTCTGCTTAGGTCTATATATATCATGCACCCTACTGCTTCATGATCTAAGTAATATCACTTTAAAGTAAAGTCCACTTTTTAACTTGTTCCTACAAGTAGGAATATAATAAGGCTTACCTGTAGGTACGGTGAAAATCTCCTAAACTTGCACTGTTTTTAGAAGATATTCACACAGGATACAGCTAGTGATGTCACAGGCACATGCGCTCTGAAGGAACGGCACACCTGTGACATACTTTCAAAGCTTTGGCCATTCATATAGAGCCGGAGCTCATGAATATTGAAGTGCTGGGGAGCTGTGACAGCTCTGCACTGGAGGGCTCTGTGTGTAGGTAAGTCTATCATAATGGACTAGTATGCGGTGCATATTCGTACACTCATGGCCAAAAATATTGGGACCCCTGCATTTGTCCGATAATGCACCACTTCCCCCAGAGAATTGTTGCAATTACAAATGTTTAGGCATTCTTGTTTATTTCTTTTGTCTGTATTGGTATGACACACAAACGTGGAGAAACAAAAAGCCATATCTGACACAATCAATGCAAAACTCCAAAAATCGACTGGACAAAATTATTGGCAACGTAATGTAATATTTGGTAGTACACCCCTTGGGAAAAAAAAATAACTGAAATCCACCGCTTCCTGTAACCATCCATGAGTTTCTTACACACATCTACTGGAATATTGGACGACTCTTCTTTTTGCCAACTGCCCCAGGTCTCTCAGATTGGAAGGGTTCCTTTTCCCAACTGCTGTTTTGAGATCTCTCCACGGGTGCTCTATGGAATTTAGCTCTAGACTCATTGCTGGCCAGTTCAGTACTCTCCAGTGCTTTTGTTTTAAACTATTTCTGGGTGCTTTTTGATGTGTGCTTTGGGTCATTGTCCTGCTTTAAGACCCATGAACTCTGACAGAGACCCAACTTTCTGGCACTGGGTCTACATTGCACCCCAGAATTCTTTGGTAGTCTTTAGATTTCATAATGCCATGCACACTGTCAAGACATCCAGAGCCTGAAACAGCAAAGCAATCCCAAAACATCAGTGAACCTCCACCATGTGTGACTGTAGGGGACTGTATTCCTTTCTTTAAAGGCCTCATTTCTTTTTCTGAAAACAGTAGAATGATGGGCTTTACATTCTCCCAAAAGGATTTTGGCTTCCTCCAGGTAATTTTGGCAAACTCTTTTGATTAACTTTTTTTTTATTTTTCGTCCACATCCAGGGAGATTCGCTACAGTGCCTTGGACTGTAAACTTCTTGGCAGTGTTGCACACAGTGGACCCAAGAACATTAAGATCTCTGGAGATGGACTTGTAACCTCGAGATTGTCCATGCTTTTCTCATTTTTTGTTCTCAAATTCTCAGAAAATTCTTTGCTACTCTTTCTCTTCGTGCTCGGTGTGGCACACAGACGCACAACAGAAAGGTTGAGCCAATTTTCAGGATTTTAACTGGTTGGCGGTGTGATTTTTATATTGTCAGCACCTGTAATTGGTACAGGTGAGTTTAATTTACAAATTACAGGAGCATCACAAACTTGGAATGCAATTTTTTTCTTACAATTTTAATAAGGTGCCAATAATTTTGTCCAGTCCATTTTTGGAGTTTTGCCTGGAATATGTCAGATTTGGCTTTTTTGTTTCTCCACTTTTTGTTTTGTCATACCAATACAAACAATAAAAATAAACATAATGCTTAAACATTTGTAATTGCAACGATTTTAAATTTTAGTATTTTTTGCTAGAAATTTACTTAGAACCCCCCCAAAATAAAAGAGAGCGAGAGAGAGAATTGTTGCAATATATTTTCTGTCGCTCTGTATTTGTGCAGTGTATTTGCCACGTAAATAGATACCCAACATGTCACGCTTTAAAATTGTGCACGCTCGTCGATTGGCGACAAACTACGGTACTCCACAGGTCCACAGGTGACACTTTAAACATTTTTTACAGGTTACCTGTTTAGAGTTAGAGGAGGTCTAGTGCTAGTATTGCGATTGCGGTGGTACCTCACGTGTGGTTTGAACACAGTCTACATATGTGGGCCGAACTTATGTATGCTTTTGCTGTTGTGCGCAAGCTTGGAGGGACAGGGTGCTTTCAATTTTTTAATTTTAATTTTTTTTTTTTTTAATCACTTTTTTTATTCCTATTACAAGGGATGTATACATCCCTCGTAATAGAAATAAGCATGAAAGGGCCTCTTTATTATGAGAACTTTTACACTTAAAAGCAAAAAAAAAAAAAGTAATTTTCCCTTTTTATGAGATGGGAAAAAAAATCATTCCTTTTTTAAGGTCGGTAAAGGTCTGGTATGATCGGGGAGGGCACCTCTCCCGCTGCCTCTAAAAGTGATCCCGTGGCGAATCTGCGGCTGGGATCACTTTTATGTGAAAGAGAATCATCCACAGCATAAAGAAACACTAGGGTTATGGCAGCTAGCTGCTGCCATAACAACGGTATATAACATTGAAGTAATGACATATATGTAAGTGTGTGTGCGTGTGTCTGCGCGCACGTACACACAGGGTGGTCTTGAAGTCGTTAAAGTGATAATTTTTTTTTTTTTTTTTTTTTTTTAAAGGCTTCCTTTTTTTTTTTTCTTTGTTATAAAAAAAAATTTCTACTTCCCTCCTCTGTGCAGTTGGTTTTGCACAGAACAGCCCATATCCTCCTCTTCTCAGGTCCCTCTGCTGCTCTTGGCTCCTCCCTCCTATCGAGTGCCCCCAAAGTCAGCTTACTATGGGGGCACTGAAGCCGAGACACAGCTGTGTGTGTGTGTTCATTCATGCACAGCCTGACCCGGCCCCACCCCTTGGGGTAGGTATTAGGGGGTGCTGGGGAGGCTGCTACACACAAGGTTTTATATCTTCATGCATAGAATGCATGAAGATAAAAAACCTTCTGCCTTTACAACTCCTTTTAAATCTTCCAGGGACACAATTTTGTTTTTCTTTTTTTTATTGTGGCAGTTTGCTTTATTTTTTTTTCTTACACCTATTACTACCTCATGAGTAAGTATAAAGTTCTTTACATTACAGCTAGCCCTCCAGGTCATTTAGAAAGATGGGACCAGATGCATCTGTTACTTTGTTCCATGGGGAATTGGTAGGTGTAAAGAAATGTAAAGTTCACCACGGTCTTCAGTCAGCTCTAAACACAGGATTAACCAATTTTTACAGTTTGCATTTGGCTGACAGCTGAAATTTGAGTATGAAAACTTTAAGGCCCTGTACAAACAATGAAAAGTACCGTACACATTTGATTATTTTGCTGTCCTGACCTAGAATATCTGCTTTTCCAGAAAAGATGCGAACCAGCAAAGAAGATATAAATACAGTAAAACCTTGGATTGTGACCATAATTCGTTCCAGAAACATGCTTTTAATTCAAAGCACTCGTATATCAAAGCAAATTTGATATATTTGATAGAAATAATGGAAACTCAGATTAGTTCCACCACCATTTCTTCATAAGTCCTTCAGTTTATAGTCCATATAAAAAGATTTTAGCAATGTGATAGGTTGTGTAAGCAAAAAAATGTCCATCCACAAATGACAGGCTCCACAAGGGGATTAGAAGCAGGAGCCCCAGAGTATAACAGAGAAGAGAGGCGCCTCTAAAAGAGGCACATCTAAGTATGCAGGCATCCAGGGTAAAGCTGTCCACATAGACCATCCTCCGCACCGTCTGCTCTTACCGCTGTCAGTCTGCGATCTTGACCGGGAAGACTACCCTGCAGTAGAGTGATTTGAAAGAGAGGCTTGAACCGCTCGTGGAGCGCAGAGTGGAAGGGATGACGTCAGAGGACAGCTTTACCCCGGATGCCTGCATACTTAGATGTGCCTGTTTTAATCATCAACCATGTGAGTTGCTAAATGTTGTACCTTCATTAAATGTAACCATTTTGCTACACTTAGAGGTGCCTCTCTTCTCTTATTTTCAGGTGTGACATGATAAACGAGCAATGTCTTGATATACAAGTAGCATCAAGTCAAAATTTATAAAAAAAAAATTAGCTTGTTTGTAAAACACTCTGACCAAGTTACTCTCTCAATCCAAGGTTTTACTGTACATTTGTTGACATTTTAATTTGTTTGAAAAGTGTCTGGTTCTAGAGAGCCTTTCTGCGTGAACTCCCAGTAGCCCAAAAAATGTGGAAGTGCAGCTTGTGTCAGCCACACAAACGCACACATTCTGAGCTGCACTACAGCTTTTTCAGCATGCATCAGGGGTAGGCAACCTTTTAAAGAGGTGGTGATCTACCTGAACAACACAAGGGAAGTCCAAGATTCCCGGGCACCGTGTTGCCCAATGTCACCACCTCACACCTGATTTAAACCTTTAATTGCCGTACTACCTTGTCACAAACGCGTGTATTGCACGGCAGTCATGTGTTTAAATCGGGTGGCGATTAGGCAACATATCGCCACTTCATCAACTGTCAACACACTCAGATCGCTTTTCAGCACGCACTCAGATCGCTTTCCAGAGTAGCAGCAGTGCCTGCTGCTCCTATGAATGAGCCTGTGGTTTCATTCAGCAGTGGCACCCTTAGGGCTCCTTCATACATAAAGTTGGTGGTGGTAATACAGCAGGATATAATGGAGGTGTATGGTTAAGCGCAGCTAACCCACAGGAAAGCTGCAGGTACACTGCACTTGTGGTGAAGGTAAACCGCAGCACATCAGTGTGAAAGCAGTCCTATACTATTATGCTCAGTGTAGTGCTGTACGCTGACATGAAGATTTCCTCTTTCCTGCTCCTAGCACCACTCTGGAGATCACTATCTGGAATAAGAGGCGGAGTGCAGTTGGTATAACTCCGCATGGGACAGGAGCCAGCACTACAGAGGAGACTTATGCAGCTCTTGCTCCCTTCTACAGCTCCAACTTTACAAGTAGTCTCTCTAAAATTGCACTCTGATGCTGTGGAATGGCGGGTCAGCAAGCCCAGACTGTGGTCTGCCAGTCACCTGTCCGCGATCTACTTCTAGATCACGATCTATGGGTTGCAGACCCCTGGCATAGATAATACACAACAATGATTTTCCTTAGGAAACAAATTGCTAACTACATTCAACACTGCAGAGGAGATGGCAGTTGTGAAATTCCATCTACCCTCATGTTAAGATTATCAGTTGTCTATTGTCAGAAGAATTGAACATTAGTCTTCCTTGTGGTCTCCCTGTGGCTGATCTTTTCCTTATTACTGAATGACCATGTCTGAGATGCCACTCTGCTGACTTTTTTTTTAATCTGATGACTGATGGAAAAATATTCAAGCAGCAGCATGCGAGGTGTAACAAAAACAAATCCGTTGAATAAATAGGTCACAAGCAAAGTAATCCTTGCTTGGCAGATCCTCAGGTTCCACTTTCTCTTTAGCAAGTAGAACCGTGAGTAGCGGCATCACCAAATCTCGCTTCATATCTGAGACTCGCAGTCGGAGTTGTATAGTGCCTTAGATCTCACACTGCAGGTATAAATATAAGGCTCGAGGCACAAGAAGTACACTGCTATTTTTCAGGAGAAATTCAAGACAAAATTTAGCTTTTTGAAGGTACTCGTTAAACAAATAGCATTGCTAGGATATTCCCTATAATATAGCAAATCTTTTCACTTTTGGTTCACTTTACCGCTTGCCGACCGCCTCACACTAATATACTGCGGCAGAAGGGCAACGTACAGGCAGAATCAAGGTACGTTTCCCTTTAAGAGGTGGCCTGCAGGCGCGCGCGCACACTCTGAGTCGGGTCGGGGGTCCCGCGGAATCTATGTCCAGGGGACACCCGCGATCGTCTCACGAACAGAAAGAACGGGGAGATGCTAATGTAAAAAAGCATCTCCCTGTTCTGCCTAGTGATCGGGAGCAGAGATCAGTAACGTGCCACACACAGCCCCCCCCACAGTTAGAAACACTCCCTAGGACACACTTAGTCCCTACACTGCCACCTAGTGGTTAACCCCTTCGCTGCCAGTGTCGTTTACACAGGAATCTGTGCATTTGTATAGCACTAATTGCTGTATAAATGACAGTGGTCCCAAAAATATCTGATGTGTCCGCCATAATGTCGCAGTCACGAAAATCGCTGATCGCCGCCATTACTAGTAAAAAAAAAAATATATATATATATATATATATATTAATAAAAATGCCATTAAACTGTCCCCTATTTTGTAAACGCTATTACTTTTACGCAAACCAATCAATAAACGCTTATTGCGAATTTTTTTTTTTTTAATGAAAAATATGTAGAATACATATCTGCCTAAGCTGAGGGGGAAAAAATGTGTTTTTTATATATATATATTTGGGGGATATTTATTATAGCAAAGTTTTTCAAAATTGTTGCTCTTTTTTTTTTTTTTTTTTGTTTATAGCGCAAAAAAGAATAACCGCAGGGGTGATCAAATACCACCAAAAGAAAGCTCTATTTGTGGGGAAAAAAAGGACGTCAATTTTGTTTGGGAGCCACGTCGCACAACCGCGCAATTGTCAGTTAAAGCGACGCAGTTCCGAATCGCAAAAAATGCTCTGGTCAGGAAGGGGGTAAAATCTTCCGGGGCTGAAGTGGTTAAGGCCCCTTTCACAGGGGCGGGATCCATTTTTCTCAATGGCGGATCTGTCCACTGAGTGGGTGGATGACAGGTCTGTGTTCATGCCGCTTATGCAGAGTGGACACGGACACAGCCCACTCCGCTGTGTGGGCAGTTGGCTGTAAATAGGCTGGCTGTCTATTTACACCTGGCTACCTTCCGATTTGATCCTGCCAGACAGAGAGGAGCGGATCCTCTTGCATTCATTCTTGCCGGATCGGATTAGCGGTAGGCAAGTATAGACGCACAAGTCCGCTTACATCTGCTGCTGCATAGAGGAGAATGGGAGGGTCTGATTGGGTCCGTCTGAAAAATTTACATGTGGACCCGATCAGGCCACTCGTGTGAAAGGGGCCTAAGGCATGTTATGGGGTGGATTAGGAATACAGATCCTTCTACTATGTTTTGGTAATTTCCCATTTAGTATCCTCCTAGGTGTCTGTCCGATTCTAGCTTTGTTGGTACCCGATCCAGTACAGCACTGTTCTTTGCTGCTATATGCTGTGTTGTGTATGAGCCTCACTCGTGTGTGTCTGTCTATCCTAACTGCACGTACAAGTCAGCCACCGTAAAGTTTTCAGCTGGATTCAGCAGGTTTCTGATTGCATTTCTTTTTTTCCTTCCAGTCATTAGGTTGTGATGGTGAAGCTGCTAATCTGTCTCCAAATCAGAAACCTCATATATGTGAACATTGCAGTGCTGCTTTTAGGAGTTCCTATCATCTACGCAGGCATGTGCTGATACACACAGGTATGTTAATTGTCCTTTTAAGCTGCTTCAGATGATGACAAAGATCTTGGACATCTGTGGTTTGTCTGTGGCTGCATGTCTAGCCTTGTTTCTTTTTTTGTATATCTCTTTATATGTATGTATTATATTATACATTATATTATATGTATGTTTAACTGGAACTCAAATATCAATTAAACAATGTATGTTCTAAAATGTATTGTGTTCAATACTGTTAGCACAATATTCTCATAATCCTACACCTCCTACAACCAGACTGTGTGCTCCCCACTATGCATGTGCAAGATCGGTTTAGTAACCTCTTGGGACATGTCACATGTCCCAGGAGGTTAAAGGCGGAGAGTGGGTGGCAGGGGGTGAACTTCTGCAATTATTGCCTAGGTGAGACTTAAAGAAGTGGGAGTTGGGTACCTTTCAGAAAAATTCAGCGAACCTTCATTTTTGATGGATGGTTCACTTTACATGAGTAACGATAAACACATTTAACTTGTTCCGAGCTGCCGTCAGCCCTTTTAATTCAGCAAGGCGTCTTGTACGTCGCTTCGTGCAGTAGCCTCAGGGGGCATGCGCCAGCTGATTGGACAGAGGGGGAGCCAATCAGCGGGCCACCCGCGATCGTTCCCCAAGAGAGGCAGAACAGCGATCTGCCTATGTAAACAAGGCAGATCGCCGTTCTGACAGGGGAGAACATAGAGATCTTGTGTCACACACACACACACACACACACCAAGTAGCCACTAGGGACACATTTAACACTTTGATCGCCCCTGATGTTAACCCCTTCCCTGCCGGTGTTTGGCTGCTGCAATGTTGCAGTCCTCCTAAAAATCACTGATCGCCGCCATCATTAAAAATATCCGATTGTTTGCAGACGCTATCGCTTTTGCGCAAACCAATCAATATACACTTATTGGGATTTTTTTTTTTACCAAAAATATGTAGCAGAATACATATTGGCCTAAATTGATTAAGAAATGGACCATTGCCATATCGCAATGGCCCATGAAGGGGGTATAACCTTTCCGGGCCTGAAGTAATTAAACATAAGTAGTTGGTAGAAAGTCTGTCATTTAGTTCTATAGTACAGGAATAGGGGAAGATATATTTACATAGACCAGCTTGTTTGGTGTTGATGCATAGCCCACCTTTCCAGCCATTATTCCCTGCCTCCAAACTCACAAGGCTTTAGGAACCTAGAGATCTGAGCAGCCAGGCCTGCGGAGGGAGGGAAGTTGCTTACATCACAAAATGATCGGATGACTAGGAAGTCTGGACTACCTTTTAATGCTGACTTGGTACTGCTATGTGCTGTATATAATATAGTGTAGCAGAGACCGGTTGTTTACTTGGGTCTAGAACACGTATGACATGGAAAAAATTTCCACGTCTACTGTCTGAAAGTCAGTCTCTTTAATGAGAAGAATTGAATTTTTTAAAGGTTGTACAATGGATGCAAACAAAATTATTCATTCCAAATACAACTTCCTTTTGCATTCTTTTTATAGGTGAAAGGCCATTTCAGTGCAGTCAATGCAATATGAGCTTCATTCAGAAGTATTTGCTACAACGACATGAAAAGATACACAGTGGTATGTATAAAAAAGGGTTTGTGAAGGCTACTTATGGAAGAATTGCAATATCACTTAAATGGAAACAAGCTTTGACACCCCAGACTACACATATCAAAAGAATTCCAGTGAGCTAGATTTTATACTCGTTGCTCCTGTCCTGGAGATGGTAAAGCACACATTTCCTGTCTTTTTCTTTAGATGAAAGGAATGTCTTTTTTTTTCTTCTATTTTGTGACTCATCTTTTTAGCATAAATAGGGAAACGTCTTTATTGAGACTTGCTTTTCAGCTGGCATGTAATGTCCATTACAGAAGTATATTTGGTAATTTATGCACATATAATTATACTAAGCTTCCCTTGTTCAATACTTGAGTTGCATTATAAAGAAAACGTGTGTGTGTGTGTGTGTGTGTGTATGTATATATGTATATATGTGTGTGTGTATGTATATATATATATATATATATATATATATATATATATATATATATATATATATATATATATATATATATATATATATATATTCATTCATTTTCCATTAGTGGTTTCTGAAAATCCTGGTATGTTCGTGTAACATTAAGCTTTGTTTGTTGAGCTTTAAAAGTCTGCATCCCAGAATTGTTAAAAGTATGGAGAAAGTGGACCTGCTTTATAATTTTTCACAATCTTGATGCAGATTCTCGCTGCTTTTAAATTTTTATTTGCTTTGATATCTACACTTTGAGTGCCTAAGCTGAACTGTGAGGACCTACAGCCAATTATAACAGGGAATTTTGCTTATTTAATTTTTCTTCCCTCTAGGTGAAAAACCTTTTAATTGTGATCAGTGCAACATGAAGTTTATCCAGAAGTATCACATGGAGAGACACAAGCGGACTCATAGTGGGGAAAAGCCATATAAGTGTGACACTTGTCTGCAGGTACAAATTTTTTGCATGCCATCAAGTAGATTAGTGGAAAATTCTGGTTGTATACCCTCTCCTATCTATAGCCTGCCCATTCTTTGCAGTGCTCTGCTCTTTTAAGGAGTTACGGAGGCACTAGGCATTGCAGGGTAGGTGCAGGGTGCACGCATACACCGTTGCCACAAAACAAAAAAATTCCTAGGGTGATATTGAAAGAAATTTAGCTGTGTGAACGGTCTGGCCTGACAGTTTTAAGTTCTTGCTTGCACAGTCCGTTTGCCACAGATTTATTAGGCTAAATGGAAGCCTTCCAAAAGGGCGAGCGACTCTGTGAATGTTTGCACTGATTTGCACTTGCCTAGGTGGATTCTGCATCTGTCCTCGCCTAACACTGAGAACCGCGCTTTCTAACACCGCAGACCGCTCGGTTCTCACAGCTTTCTGAGCAGAGAGCTGGTGACTATCAGTCACCACGCTCTTCCCCCTTCTCACTTACTGGAGCGATGGGCTGTGTAGAGGGCGGGAATGGCCGGCTCAGGCTCTGTGGCTCGCTTCTCACTTTAGCCCACTGTCTGCTGAACCACAGAAGAAGTACAACCAAATGAGCTTTGGCTGTACTTCTCCTTTAAAACCAACCCTGAAGCTAGAATAAAAATTTCAAAATAAGGTTTCTCTTTAGTGCCGATTCGACTCTGAAGCTGCCCTGCACAGCGCGACCTCAGCGCGCCTTGCAAACGACTTCTTTATTAGAAGTCATTGCATGCCACTCCGAAGTCACCCCAAAGTAGTGCAGGAAGCTTTTTCTAAGGCGGAACGACTTCAGTTCCATTGCATTGCATGAAGTGCGACTTGTCAGGTGGCTAAGTCGCCTGACAGGTTGCTCCTGTGTGAATCAGCACTTGAAAGACACAGTAACTACCTGTCCCTCAGACTGCACCACTGATCTTTGCTCTCATGAAGTAGCTATGCGGTCTGAAAAATCATTGGTATTCAAACTTACAAGAATGTCAGATGCCTTGTTCCCTATTGCACTTAGGGGTTTCTTCCACTTGCCTCTACCTCGCTACAAGAAAAATAGTGACGGGCCAAACCTCTAAGGGAAGCAGGGGACAAGACACCCAAGAGTATGTTGGATGCTGAAGACTTTTCTCTCCTTTAGAGAGCGTACGTTCCTGGCTTGGGTGGGAGGAGACAGGTAAGTATTTTCTTTACAGTGAGAGCTGTAACACCTAGTGTATGTGAAGCCATAACTGTTTTTTATTTTAGTTGAGAGTAGGGAGTAATTAAACGCTTGCTGTCTGTATATGGTTGGGGAAATTTTCCCTTCAGATCCTGTCCCAAAGACACTGCAAGTCCTTAGAGAAAATCTCCCAAAGTGAAGGAAAAAATCCTTTTAGACAGTTGTTCTGCAACGGGTGTCCCCATTTGAAGATTTCTCCCTACCCTTTGTTCTGGAGACAACTTTAAAATGTTGGATTTCCCACTTTTTTTCTTTTTCAGTGACAATGGTCACCAATACAAATTGTGTGAATCTTCCTAATGAGGGCTACAGACAGCAAAAAAAGGGTCTAACCAAAACTGGAAAAGGTTTTGTCTAGAGATACTTTTTAAAGAGATGCCAGGCTATTCATTTCATCAAAAATCTTTCTATAAGAATATATGTGCATTAAAGCCGAACTATACTCACCTCAGGTCCACTGATGTGGCATCCCGAGCTCCCCTCCCAGCCGCTGGCATCTTCGGACGGCCAGCTTCTGGGTCTCAATCGTGGGCCACTTTCATTGCTTGGGCGGGGATGACATCACTCCCACGCATCTTTGGGAGTTCAGTCAAATTGTTTTTGACTGAACATTGTAATGCATTGTTTGAATTAAGGTAAAAAACATTTTCAGTTTCCCTATGCCCCCCTTCCCCTGTGTGAAAAGTTGAGAGGGGAGAAGAGATCAGTGCTGTATCTTTTAATCCCTTTCCTTTTTACACAGCTTTCGAGCAGCAGCAAGTACATTCAGTTTTCCTTATGACTTCTGAGTGGCTTTGGTAGGTGTTTTAAACTGCTGTAGAAGATCTTGCTAAAGGCTTGTTCGTACACGCTATGAAAATCGGGCGAACATTTTCGTCCAGAGAAATTTCGACGAGGACATAACTGTCATGTTTAGTTGCCAGCCAAAGGAATGGTATTCTTCACCTATAGCGCCAGGAAAAAGTGCATATCTCTAAGTAATGCACATATCAGACCACATGAGAAATCTGGGGAGACACTGCAAGCTTTCGTGGTAACTTAGGTTATCATCAGGATTGCTGTAAATCCTGCTTTGAAATGGCAAAAGAAAATTCTTGAAAACAGAAACCTTTTGATCTCTCTAATATTGCAATGATTTCAGCAAACTGTATTGTAGATTTATTTTTTCTTTCTCTATTTAGGTAATAGTGATAGTGGGGAGGATTAAGTTTGTGGTGTAAAAAAAAAAACCCAGCCCCGTCACTTTTCTTTATCGTACATCATAGGACACAGAGCCTTAAGTATTTACTTAGTGGGTTATAGCTACCTTCAGGTGTTGACACTGGCACACCCAATACAGGAAGTTAACTCCCCTTTATAAAAAATGGAAAGTTCCAGCAGTAGATGCTGCGATTTTCAGTGTGAAGAAAAGTTTAACTTGTCCAGTGGACAATGCACAAATGCTAAAGGATCCAACAGATAAAAAGTTAGAATTCCTGTTAAAATCCTTTTTTTCTTTAGCAGGTACTGTTGCTCAGCCTGCCATTGCAGCTATAGGCATCTGTGAGTCCTTAAAAGACCAGTTCACAGAGGCCCTTAACGAGCTCCCTGCACAACAGGCCAGTGATTTGGCCGATTTACCAAAAGCATTATGTTTTGCCATAGATGCTATAAAGGATTCAATTCACCAGGCGTCTCGCCTTGCACTTGTGCTAGTACACATGCGTAGGACCCTTTGGCTAAAGGGTTGGTCTTCCGAAGCACCCTGCAAAAACCTACTGTCTAGTTTCCCATTTCATGGGGAGAGATGATTTGGACAAATGCATCCAGACAATTTCCAGTGGAAAAAGTACTCTTTTGCCAGTCAAAAGAAAATATAAACGTCCTTCATTTAAACTTTCTCTCCTGCGCCATGCGCCTCCTCCAGGCAGTGGCAATGGCTTCCACCGTCAGATTCCAGAGGAAAGTCGCAGGGTCAGGCCCAGGCTCAAAAGAAGACCTGGAGCCGCAAGACTACAAAGCAGAATACTGGGACCTCTTCATGAAGAGGCGTCTCCCCTCACCAAGGTGGGGGGAAGACTTCTGCATTTCGCAGAAGTCTGGCAGAGGGAAAATCAGGACAGATGGGCTCTCTCCACAGTGACTCTAGGATACAAACTAGAGTTTCGGGAGTTTCCACCATCTCACTTTCTGAGATCAAACGTTCCCAAGGATCCAGGGAAAAGACAATCCCTGTTTCAAGCATTAGACCGATTGACTCAAGGGGTAATCATACAAATCCCCACAGAAGAACAAGGTTTAGGTTTCTATTCAAACCTGTTTACGGTACCAAAACCGAATGGAGATGTCAGACCCATTCTGGATCTAAAAAAATCTAAATCGGTTCCTAAAAATTCGCTCAAAATATTTCCCGCTCACCAAAGGTTTCTGCGATTCGAAGTGGAACAACGGCACTTTCAGTTTGCGGCCTTACCGTTCAGGCTAGCCACAGCACCACGGGTATTCACAAAAATACTGGCCCCACCTCTAGCCAGGTTGAGGGCACAGGGCATAACAGTGTTGGCGTATCTAGACGATCTACTAATAGACCAGTCAGTGACTTGCTTAAGGCAAAGCGTACACATTACAACCAGTTACCTGGAGAAGTCTTCCTTAAAACCAGTAAGAAGGCTGGATTACTTAGGCCTGATCATAGATACAGATCAGAAAAGGGTGTATTTGCCTCCAGCAAAGATCAGCTCCATACAAGAGCTGGTACGGATGGTCAGGTCAAAAGCAAATCCTTCAATTCGCCTGTGCATGAGGTTGTTAGAAAAGATGGTAGCCTCATTCGAAGCAGTCCCCTATACCCAGTTCCATTCAAGACTGTTGAAAAACAGAATCCTCTCTGCTTGGAACAAGACGATCAAAGCTTTGGACTTGCCAATGCGGCTGTCCCCAAGAGTGTCTCAAAGCCTCAATTGGTGGTTACGAAGCCAGAATTTGCTGAAGGGGAAATCCTTCAGACCAATAATCTGGAAAGTAGTAACAACAGATGCCAGCCTCTTGCGCTGGAGAGCGGTACTAGAGGAGACGACTGTCCAGGGACAGTGGTCAAAACTCGAAAAAGCCCTGCCCATCAACATCCTAGAGATTCGGGCAGTGTATCTGGCTCTGAAAACCTGGACCTCCCAGGTTAAAGAATTGTCCAGTCTGGATTCAATCCAACAATGCCACGGCTGTGGCCTATATCAATCACCAAGGGGGCACCAAGAGTCTCTCAGCTCAGAGAGAGGTGAACCATATCCTAACTTGGGCAGAAAGGAATGTCCCATCCCTATCGGCAGTTTTCATTCCGGGAGTAAAATTGGCAGGCGGACTAAGTCGCCAGCAGTTATTCCCAGGGGAATGGTCTCTTCACCCTGAAGTGTTTCGGGCTATTTGCCAAAGATGGGGGACTCCGGACAGATCTTCTAGCGTCCAGATTCAACATGAAGTTAGTCGACTTTGTGTCCAGAACAAGGGATCCACTCGGATAACTCCGTGGGATCAATTTTTACTGATCTACGCTTTTTCCCCCAATTCAGTTGCTGCCTCGACTTCTTTGCAGGATCAAGCTGGAAAGAAAGCAGGTAATTCTGATAGCACCAGCATGGCCCAGAAGGTCATGGTACGCAGAGATCGTAAAGATGGCAGTGGAGGGTCCTTGGCCTCTCCCACTAAGGCCAGACCTGTTATCGGGCCAATATTCCATCCCACTTTACGAACGCTAAATTTAACGGCTTGGCTATTGAAACCCAAATTCTGAAGAAGCGTGGGCTTTCCATGTCTGTTATCTCAACTTTAATCAATGCAAGGAAACCAGTTTCCAGAGCTGTATATTATAGAGTTTGGAAAGTTTATGTTTGGTTGGTTGGCACCCTCGGAGATATATTCTAGGCAGAATGCTTGCCTTTCTACAGTTCAGCGTAGAGATGAAGTTGGCCTTAAGTACTATTAAGGGCCGAGTCTTGGCCTTATCGGTTTTATTTCAAAGACCACCTGCTACGCATTCTTTAGTCCGGGGTTTTTATGCAAGAGGTGATGCAGATTAATTTGCCAGTTAAATCACCTTTAACCCCTTGGGACTTGAATTTAGTTTTGTCAGTGTTACAAAAACCGCCATTTGAACCATTACAGCATGTTCTCTTAGTCCTTCTGACTAGAAAGCTGATATTTTTGGTTGCTATATCCTCAGCAAGGAGGGTTTCAGAATTGGCTGCTCTTTCTTGTAAAGAGCCATATTTGATTATTCATGAGGACAGAGTGGTGTTACGCCTTCGTCCTGGCTTTTTGCCAAAAGTGGTTTCAGGCTTTCATCTGAATGAAGATATTGTCCTGCCATCGTTTTTCCCAAAACCATGTTCCAGGGAAGAAAAGTCACTACATTGTCTTGAAGTGAGAGCAGTGAAAATCTATTTAAAGAAAACTGCTCCGATTCGTAAGACTGATGTCTTATTTATTCTGCCAGAGGGTCCTAAAAAAGGACAGGCAGCATCGGAATCCACTGTTGGTAAGTGGATTCGGCAAGTTATAATTCAAACTTATAATTTAAGGGGTAAGATTCCCCCTATTCTAGTTAAGGTGCACTGTACCAGAGCGGTTAGTGCTTCTTCGGCAGTGCATCGCCAGGCCTCCTTTGCTCAGATCTGCAAGGACGCCACTTGGTCTTCGGTCCATACATTTGCAAAATTTTACCAAGTGGATGTAAGAAGAAATGAGGATATCGCCTTCGGGCGCAGTGTGCTGCAGGCAGCAGTATAAGTCCTCAAGGTCTGGGGGTGCCCTACGGGTTGTGTCTCCCTCCCCTCAAGTAGCATTGCTATGGGACGTCCCACTAAGTAAATACTTAAAGCTCTGTGTCCTATGATGTACGATAAAGAAAATAGGATTTTTAAAACGGCTTAACTGTAAAATCCTTTTCTTGGAGTACATCATAGGACACAGAGCCTAAGCCCCTCCTTTTTTATGGGGTGTAAGTATATTGCTTTATATCGCTTGGCTAAAAAAACTGACGACTCCTGGAAGGAGGAGGGGTTATATGGGGAAGTCAACTTCCTGTATTGGGTATGCCAGTGTGAACACCTGAAGGTAGCTATAACCCACCCAGTAAATACTTAAGGCTCTGTGTCCTATGATGTACTCCAAGAAAAGGATTTTACAGGTAAGCTGTTTTAAAAAATCCTATTTTTTAGCCTCTTAAAGGTAGTCCACCTCCTGTTTAAAAATAAAAAAAATAAAATAAAAAAAAAAACAGCATTGCATAAATAAAAGTGTAATTTTTGCTTTAAGGCATGCAGAGCATTGTGGGTACAATGCACAGGCAGAGTCTTTCTGACGTGGTGGCAGATGTTACTTGTAGTCTTGCTATTCACAGATCAAGTGAACCAAAAAAAACTATACTGAAGTCAGATTTTATTTTTCTGATTTTATTGGCTTTTGAGTAAACATGTAAGGAATATTATGAATTAAATATTTGTATACCTGCATTTGTGCATGTTTACTTTTGTTAAAAGGTGTATTAATGTTTCCATCAGATATTTGCTCAGTGATTTTAAATTTTTTTTTTTTTTTTTCATCTCTCTAATTTACTTTTGCCATTTGTCTTTTGACAGTACTTTTCAAGAACAGATAGGTTGTTGAAGCACAAAAGGACATGTGGTGAATCTATAAACAAAGGACCCTTGGATCCTGGGTCATCAAATCCAAGTATGGATCATTTATCTGGTAACTTTGATTTATCTCAGGGAAGTTCAAATTTTTCTGGTCGAAAAAAAGCAAAGTCCCGAAATGGTTCCTCACACAAGGACCTTAAACCAGGCAGCAAGATGAGCGAGGCACACCTGGCTACTGGCATTGACATTCAGACTTATGCAGTCAACGTTCCAATTGTGTCTTCCGGTAATGGCTCATCCAACACTGGTTTGGATGATCTGGACACCAAGGTGCCAAAATTGGTGTTTAAGAAGGCGGGCCGGAAGCCAGCTGAAAAGAATGACCTCTCCATGGGTTCCCAATCAGCAAACATGGCCATGCATAAACTTTCAGATAAGGCAAATGGTCCTCTTGATATGGTGAGCACTACCAATGTAGACACCATGAATCTTCTTCACACGTCGGGTAACAAAGTTTCTCACAGTAGCAATTATGACGATGCAATGCAGTTCCTGAAGAAAAGAAGATATCTACAGTCCACTGGCAGCAACAATGCCTATGCTGTGAATGTAGGGCATATGGGGACCCAACAGTCTGTCATTCAGTCTGCAGTTTCCAGTGTTATGGAAGGGGACAGCCCACTAACTCTTATTGATTCCCATGCCTTGAATGTCGAAATAAAGAACTGCCATGACAAATCCGTCATTCCTGATGAGGTGCTTCAGAGTATCTTGGATCACTACACTCATAAATCAGTTGGGCACCCTGATGTGCCGTTCAGCATAGGTGAACAACACGAACTACAAACGGCAAGCGAGAATGATTTGGTCCAGGAGGAAAACGTCTGCTCAGATTCTCAGTCTACACCAATTGATAAGGCCAGTATGTTTCAGGAGTATTCAAAGTACCTTCAGCAAGCTTTGGAAAGAACAAGCCATACAACGTCATTCCCTTTGGGTCCAAGTTTACAGTTTGTTAGCCTCTCTTCATCTCTACCCAGCCCTTCTCTCTTTCCGGACAAACATATATACACTACATCTTCTCTTGATTGTGGCTTTAGCCAGTCTGTCACATCAGTATTGCCGTCCACTCTGCAAAAGTCAAACTTTGGCATGGTAGTGGGCCCCCAGGCTGGCTTTTCCTTATCGCTGGAGGCAGCACAGCAGATGTCGGCGCAGCAGATGGCGCAGCAGATGTCGGCACAGCAGTCACAACAGCAGATGTCGGCACAGCAGTCACAACAGCAGATGTCAGCACAGCAGTCACAACAGCAGATGTCGGCACAGCAGTCACAGCAGCAGATGACGTCGCAGCAGCAGATGACGTCACAGCAACAGATGGCGTCACAACAGCAGATGGCGCAGCAGCAGATGACGTCACAACAGCAGATGCCGGCGCAGCAGCAGCAGATAACGTCACAGCAGCAGATGTCGGCGCAGCAGCAACAGATGACGTCGCAACAGCAGATGTCGGCGCAGCAGCAGATGACTTCACAACAGCAGATGTCGGCGCAGCAACAGATGACATCACAACAGCAGATGTCGACACAGCAGCAGCTAACTCCATCACAAGAGTTAGCTGATCAAATTGAATCGCAAAAACAATTAGAGAACTCCAGCTACCAGATCTCATCTCAGGAATTGAATGGGCAGAAAGATCCGCAAAAGAGCCTGAATGCAACTTCAGGCTTTCACCTCCAACCTCAGGATTTAGCCCGTTCCTTAGAACAGCGGAAAGACATCAGGCCGCAGACATGCCAGATCGAGAACTTTGCACAAGCGTTTGGTTCGTTTAAATCTGGCAACAGGGTGCCAATTTCATATAACACTAGCACTGATGGAGTGGATCACAGGTTGAGGACTTCAACTCCAGAATTCTCAGGGTACACAACTTTGCTATCTGATGTAAGTGAAGCAGGTAGCACACGAGTAAAGACTTCAAATAGTCAAAGTTTCAGGTGAGGATTTAAGTTGGACCCCCCCCCCCAACTTTTTGAGGTCTTTTAAAACATGGTGTATTTTTTTTTGTTTGTTTGGATAACACTGCCATCAAAATGTTTCGACACAATCGTTAATAAGAATTATGTAATCTATGCCCTGTCAATGCAATTTTTTTTCTTTTTACTCTAAAGTGTTGTGATAGTTCAGATTGTACCTAATTTTTAAACTGAAATTAGTTAGTTGGGGGGGAGGGTACGGGAACAGGGTAGCCAAACATAATTTGGGAGATCACTGCTCAGCAGTCAGTTTGATTTCTTGATTACAAAATCCCGAAGGACAAAAAAAGAAAGATGCCCATTGTAACAATTTCTGAAAATACAGTTAACTGATTTAAAAAAAATAAATAAAAAAATTTTGGACTCAGGAATTAAATTTTGAGCTGAAGGCACATAAAAATATGAAGATTTACTTTTTAAACCATGACATTTTGTGTGTCACTCGTCCCAGCGACATATTGTCTTCAAAGTAGGTCACGTCTGTAGCCTGTATTCCGTCATATACTTAATATTCTTGGCAATAGCTTTAAATTAACAAAATTTACTATCAAGAGTTTTGACAAATTGATGTATGTACAGTGTTCTATTTTTATTTTATTTTTTTTCCTTTTGATATACCTCATTTTTACTGTTCATGCAGCATTCAGGAACATGTATTTTGCAATATCTTTCAAAAATAATAAAAAGAAAGTTGTGTTCAAATGATTTTATAGGGGTGTGTAGACAGCAGTGCCGTTGACTGGTATACGTGCCGTTTTTCTGTTGTAAAATTCTCTTGCCTATGTAAAGGACAAACGTATTATTGGCTCACTCGTATATTATACATGTATACCTTTCTGAGGATGGATTCTTCAAAGGGTAAACTATGTTAAACGAGCCCCAGTGGTTGGCAAATTCCCAAGAAATTAATGCTAAAATTTAATTTAAAAGAAAAAAAAAGTATCACTAGGTATTACTGTAGTATGCTATCCTAATTAGGCTCAGTCCCAATTTTATTATGGGGTCTTGTATTCAGACCTTCTCACCCCCGTATTTAGTGTTAAACTTCCTTCTAAGTCATCACTGCATATACTGTACAGTGATCAAGGGAAAAATTGTGGCTGTTGGGGGCTTGTGGCCGACAGGTTTTGGGTTTGTGTTGATTGCATCTATTTGGCATCAGTTTGAGGAGCTTTTGAGATAATTCACAACTGATTGACTGTTGCATTTTGACCTGTGGTTGGTCTACTTTTAAGTGTGTTTTAGCTTCCTATAGACTTGCATGGAAATACTAAATATGCCGGATGTAAACAAAAGCCCTTGGACACAGGTCCTTAGTAATTTTTCTGCACTAATTGCAAGGCAGTAAAAAGTGTATTTATTTTGATGCTGACCCATGAAACCTGACAGGTGTATTTTCAGAAATGGTTGACCGTTGGAAAAATGCATCTCTACAAGGAACAGAACTAGGTACACACTGAACGCATGGATGTCTAGGTCTACATGCATAACTCCTAAGGATTCGTTCAGATGGTGTTGGCAGGGCTGCTGTTAGAAGCCACAGGGCCCCATACAGCCAACCTGACAGGTTATGCTTCAGTTATGAATGAACACTGTGAATGATCGGTACCGATCACTCGTGTTCATTCAGGAAAGGAAGAGGATGGTAAATATATTTACTGGACCCCCCCCACTCTCCATCCTGAAAGAGGAACTACACTGCATCTGAGCGCCACAAACCAAAAGCGCTATTTAAATTCATTTTCAATATCCAAAGCAAACATCCCTATCCACCCATGTCTCCATGCTTTTATTTTGCTGAGAATTCACTTTGAAAAACATCCCCCTAACATTTCTGGCTGTGGCCATCTTGCGTGAGGACAGATGATGCATGTAGCATTTACTTCCTGGAATCCATCTGCCCATAGCGCTTTCATGCATACAGGAGGGTGTGCTTAGATGAGAAAACGTTTCCTTCTCTCCTAACCTCCAGAAGACTAAAGGGATTTATGACATTATTTGCCTAGGCATCGAATCCAGGAAGTATCTAAAAAAATGTAATAATTAAAAGTTTAAAATGAGTAGATATAATATACCTTTCTATTTATTTACTAATGCTACTATCATAAGTATTAAAAATGGTCAATGTTGATTTGAGAGTGTGAAGTTCCATTTGAAGGATCCTATTGTGTGCTTACAGCTGCCGACAAGGAGGGGAGCTGGAAGCATCGCAGGGGTGGGGCACACAGGGGGCCTGGACAGCAGGGGGAAACGTATTGTTTACAGGGAGGGCAATTAGTGGAACCAATCCCCTGTATGGCTCTCTGCAGCAGCTAAAAACTGGAGGGAGGGCATGGAGAAGTGGCCAGCTTTCAGCTGCTGCAGAGAGTGCCATACAAGGGGATCGGTTCTAGTAATTTCCCCTTTGCTGTGCCATTCGCCCTCCCTGCCCACATCAGATTCACCCTGCTGGCCTGTGCCCTGTATAGGAGGACCAGTGGTGTGTGCATGCAGCCTATGGAGGATGCAGCGGCTGTGTGAACACTGCATGTCAAAATTGACAGCTGTGCAGGAGCGTCTGTCACCTCTGAACGAAACTGAAAATATTACTGACACTCCTTGAAGCCTCATATTGAATATAACATAAGTCGAACAAAGCCTGGCTCCATGACGATCCACTGGCTTCAACTCTTGAGTCACAGACCAGGTGCAAGTATGCAGACTAGTAGCTGACATGCTCTGCCTTTATTGCATGCATGTACTGGAGTAGCTACTTAAAGTATTGAAGCCAGTGACTTCAGAACAGTTAGTGCTCATTTCTTCAGGTTTCCTTTTATAAGACCACTCCCTAGAAAGCAGGATGATTATATAAAGGACCACTGAAAATAATTTACTGTACAATGGTGTCAAAAATGCTCTAACACCTGACTCGGCAAATGTTTTAACAGGCCGAGCTGCAAGGTGCGGTGGTGAGATTTTTTGGGAGATTCGTTTTCAGACTACTGGCTCTAACTTGAACAGAAGTGTTTAATTGCCGAAATCTATTAACAAGAGGGTTTATTCGCTATTCAAGATTACGTTTTAGCTGGTCTTCATATAATTGTCTAATGCTCGAAACTGAATAGAGCTGCCTTTTAAGTCTTATTTGGATGAAATAATTCTTTGAGATGTGACGTTAAGGTGTGACCAATCCGTTTTCCCTGTCATGTAGCACTGAAATCCTGTTTTGTTGATGTATACGAGTGATGTGACGTAACTAAAATTTGCTGCCTGATGGGTCATATAAAAGCAAGTGGAGCTTGTATGAATGCAGCTGTTCCCCCTATGCAGCTTTGATGTCTTTTTAAATGCTTTATGTTCTGTGTATTGTCTGTAGTTCAGTGTTTTTTTTGTTTGTGTTTTTTTTTCGTTGTGTGGAGAGCAAAAACCTTATAGGGCTATTTTCCTGGCTGCTTTCAAACAGTCAAGAAAGCAACTTGGCACACACAAAGTTAGCTGTTGGCCTCAGGACCATAATTTTATATAAAGAGTTAAAGGAATGAATCTAAAACACGAGAAATTCTATACATGAGTTAGGTGTTACAGTGCCTAGCAGTGTCAGGGCTTTGTGCCGGTCATCACTGAACTTGTCCAGTTCAGGCTAGCTGACTCGCCAAGGATGTGCTCTGACCCTGGGTTCACACTGCCCATTGCTTCAAAGTCGCACGGCTTTGAAGCCGGGCCCCAGCGCGACTTTGGCATGACTTACAGGTGACTTCTTTAACAGAAGTCAATGAAAGTCGTACCAAACCTAGTGCTGGAACCTTTTTTGAAGTCTGAGCGACTCAAGTTGCACAGATTTATTTTTTTATGGTTCCATTGCACCGAATGGGGTCCAACTTCTGATGTGACAAGTGCTCCAAAGCCCGAGCGCCTGTTGCATCAATGTGAACCAGGCCTTACTGTGCAGTGATTTGAAAGATGGAGGAGCTTACCAGAGTGTGATTCTGAGAGGGCCGTACTTTTCCTTTGCACCATCCATTTTTGTTTTGTGGTATCGACTGTAACGCTGTAAACTTCTCCTTACCCTAAAATTGCCAAAAGCATCAAACAGCAGGCTGTGTTCGGCTACATGTCAAATGTCAAAATGCAGTCTGTCCCACAGTCTGATCCATTTATTTTTTATGCTATAGCGTTTTAAGTTTGTTTTTAAGTGTTTTTTTTTTTTAATTGCATCCCTTACTTTACTGGCTATAGCTTACGAATGGGTAGACCTCTTTCTATGTGGCCTTCTTTACTTATTTAAATAGCACCCTCATTTTTGTGTCCATGTCACAGCAAAAACCAAAAGAGGTGAGGACAGGCACTGGCCAATAATTCTTGGGCTCTTTCCAGGTCTCCAGTGGGATTTCATTCTGTTGCCTCCCACAGTGTGGCCAATCCAGATGAAAAAGTCGCACCTTTTTTGTTTATTCCCTGGCCGAAATGAAATGCATAAATTGAGAACCCTTTGACAAGGTTTTTACATAAATAGCGTTTTCACATGGTATTTTTTCCATTTAACCGAGCGGGCTGAACGAAAAAAAAAAAGTGACAGCTCAGGTCGTTGCTGCTGTAACAATCTGATGTTAGTACAACAATCTCCTCTGCTGCTCTATTGTTTTCTGACAGGGGAAACATCCTGTTAGCCCCCCCCCCCCCCATATCTTGGGCAATTCAGCAGGAACCGGCTGAGATTTGAACCATGTATGAGGAGGCTGAATGTTACCCAAGTTGATCAACTTTGGTACAGCCAACCTGCCGGATTTAGCCAGCTTAGATGACTTGCAATTTTTTTTTTGGTAAAAGAGCAGCACAGTGATCAAACGTTTTTCCGGAATAAATAGCTTGTTGATAATCAGACTGAATCGCATGCAGAAATATCTGACCCGCATCTGATTGTTCTTTTGAAATGTGCAAGTTCAGGGATAATGACAACAGAGATTGTTAAAGGGAATTGTGAAACATACTTGCCAGAGTGGTCTCTGATTTAGATCTCAACTAATCCCTGATTCATAGCATTTGTAGACATCTGTATGGATGGAACTAACACAATAAAACCTGATTAGAACGGTTATCGAAACTCTACTACATACTCCCTCCCAGTTAAATTAAATCTGGCTATACACGGATCAAAATTCAGCAGGGACTGCCCAAATTTACATCAACTTCTCTACAGCCACACGGTCAGGTTTTTCCCAATGGCTTAGTCCCGTCTGCTATAGTTGCCAACACTGATTGGGGAAGTCTCCCTACTGTCAGAATAGAATAACTCACCCATCCACACACTCAATGTGTGAACCAGGTCATTCTTTTTGTACAACTCGTTGGTTAAAAAAAATGTGTGGGCTGTTTTAATGTTCAAACTTGCTGTCCCAGAATTAGTCTATAGTTTGAGATGGAGAATAGTAGCCTACATCAGTGGCATCATAATTTTCTTTAAGGCTTAATTCACACGTGCCCATATGTTCATGAAATGCAGGTTCTTGCTGGCAGAGCTACAAGAAGATCTTGTGTAAAATACCCTCCTAAAGTAGGTACAGTTCTTCTAATGGCTTATCTGTGTGTGCATTACACACATTTATGCATGCACGTGTCTAAAATCTACACATCTGTGTCCTACTTTTTTAAATTTTTTTTGTGTATGCAGCTAAACACAGCCCACATTTTCACACTTTTGTTAGTCACAGCTGTGTATATGGAATACTTAATTGCTATAGTGCGCCATTTATACATGTAATCTGTAAATTGTATGCATCTAAACGTGACTTTTAGATGCCCATGTGAATGAGATCTAACAGTCCCTTCGTGTCCATTCACACTCGTACGACTTGTCATGCAGCTCTGGACCTTAAAGTCGGATGCCAAGTCTTACCTCATGTTTTCCTATGATAACCATTCATATATGTGCAACTTAAAGTTGCAGCGACTTCAAAGTAGTTCATGCACTACTTTTGTCCAACTTTCATGCAGCTTGAGGACCATAGACTTCAATGTTAACTCTCAAAATTTTCATGAAAGTCATGCCTTAATGTTTTACATGTAACAGTTGTCCATTATCTTTGGTAAAGGCCAAAGTCGCATCCAAGTTGCATCCATGCAAAGTCACACGGCTTTGGAGTCCCATGAGTGTAAATGGAGCCTTAAATGCATAAAATGTAAAGTTTGATAACTTTTAGCTCTCCCTTTATTCAGGCAACTTTCAAAAATAGATATAAATACTGTTGTCGCTTTCTTCCGTAGAGGTGTGAGTTTCAGCCTAGGTCACTAGATGGTGCTGTGTGTGTATAGAGAAACTATGATTCACAACACCAGCTGTGACTCACAAAGGCAGAAAGCTTATTCTGGTTGTCGGTTTGCTGGCGAGTTTGTTTGCAAACTTTGCTGGTGAGTGTTGTTTGCAAATTGAGGATTTTTGCAAATCTCAGTTGCTAAAAAAAAAAACAGTCTATGTGCACATATATACAGCATGACGGTGCAGACTTTTATGGATGAATTATCTATTTATTGTAGATGTCAGGATTACACATTTTATGTTTTAATTGATAAAGTACACTTTAATAGGCCTAAACAATAGAGAAAAGTGTAGTGCCCAATAACCAGTCAGGGGCAATCTTTTGGTGATCTGTAAATTGAATTGTGCTATTGGTTAGTGAACTTTTGTAATGTCCTGTAGATGAAGCCTGTATAACCACTGGCTGTCAGTAAAAAAAGTGAAATAAGATATCAGATCTTTCAAAACATGTCATTGGCTTAATAAATGAAAGCCCCAGTTGAACACCCACTCACTAATAGGTTCTTTGTATTGCTCATTACATGACCCGTTAACATCTCCCTGGCAAGTATGTCACTCCAAGAATGATATAGTAGTACTAATGGCTTGTAAAAAAAATAAAATACACCTTGGTGTTAACACAAGACCACAATCTGTGCTGCTCATAAATGTTCAGAAACACTTTTTTTTTTTCTGGCGCATTCTCTGGCTTGCAGTGCACAGCTTTCTCTGACTTCTGGTCAAGGAGTGAACACTCAAGACATCCTTTGTCACCTAGCCAAATTCATAAGGACTATGTTCATTGCATGCAGCATAGCCCAGCATTTCTAATATTGGACAGATGTGAGGACACTGCATGTATGGGCAGCCCAAGAAGACACCATAAAGAAGACTTTGTTCTGCCGCCTACTGGAAGGGAAGTGCTTAACAGTGGACTTCCTTTGGAGGTGGAACAGAGCTGTGTCTTCTGTGTGTTGTCCTCTCGGGTTCCCCATATGTGTTGATGTCCTCCTGTCCTGTTGCTAGGAGTGGCACATTCCTAGCAACAGGACTACTTGCCATAAGGACAGGAAAGAGGTGCAAGCTATAAGGGGACTGGGTCAAACTGCAAGAGAGGAAGTCTGGACATCAGCTGCTGTCATTTAAAACATTAAACAGGGTTGAAAGTCACTTTGAAAAAAAAAACTGTACTAAGGGAATTATATAAATTTCCTGTGCCAATTACTTTCTGAAAATGCCAGTTGGGTTGCCGGTGGCTTTAATACTTCTAAGGCTACTGATCTGTGGACGGCCCATACAGTATTTGTTGTGGGTCTGTCACTCAAAGCATTATGGCCATAGGGTCAGCGTATCTACCAGCTAACATTCCTACAGAAGTCAGCAATTGGAGGGCCTCTCTTTTAGACCAGAAGGTAAGGTAGACCTTAAGTTAAGGGAGATAAGGTGTTAAGGTAACATGCAGTGCGATAGCCCTTGAGTTTTACTGTGTGTTACCTTAACACACTGTTCTTTGTACATTGCCATTCCTTTTGAATAGCACCCGAATGCACAAGAACAATAGATGCCAAGAGACTAAAAATAGTACAGCTCTTATATTTTTTTGTTGCTGAATAGTGGGAGTGCATTCAAAATAAATGGTTTACCCTAAAGTAGAAGTTTGGCCTAAAACTCTATATTTACTGGCAGCCACATTCTAAGACTAATCTATCTAACCTTGTAAAGCAAAAATTGCTATACATACCTTTTCTGCAGCTGATCCAGTCCGATCCCACACTGAGCTGTCAGCAGCGGCTTCTGGGTGGAGGAGTGTGCAGGAGAGGCAGCTGACAACAGAAGCCCCATAGTAACTCTATTGGTGGCCTAGGCATTTCCCAGAGGTCTGCTGTCTCTTCTACTACTCAGCATCCACTGTTGGAGACCGGATCGGCTTCAGAAAAGGTATGTATAGCAACTTTTGCTTTACAGGGTTAAATAGATTAGTCTTAGAATGTGGCTGCCAGTAGATTTAGGTGCACTAATGCATCACAGTGGCTTTCAGAGGTCTGAAGTATCCTTAACCAAAAGCTCTATTCAGTACTAGTAGCATTTTGACTCAATTGCATTTTCAAGTAGCAGCCTTTGCTGTATAAAGAAAATTGTATTGTCCCTTTTCCTCTGAGTCACTTGTCAGAAAAGTTATGAAGCTGATGGCTGCTCCTCAACATATCAGTGGTCTGAGCAAGTAGAGCAGTTGATCTTCCATAATTTATTCTGTGGGATCTCCAGGGTATAGTGGGCGGGGGTACAGAGCAAGATGACATTGAATTACATGCTGGCTATTGTTTCAGAAAATACTTTATTTTTTTTTTTTATCAAACTAATTAGCCAGATACAATTGCATTAGTTTGGGTTTTATTTTTCCTATTACTGGTCACTCTTTAGGCATGTCCTAATTAGATCTCGGCCAGAAAGGAAATTGGTAATGTGTGTATATTGGTCGCTTTACCTGTTCAGCTCTTTATGCGCTATGATGCATCGTGAGAACACATGGACCTAGTTGGTGAGCATGTCAGGTACTGAAAAGCTGCTAATTCGGAAGCTCGGTCATAGCAAGGAAAGGTCAAAATGTTTTCTAAAATTTTGAAAGCTCCTCATTTTAAATTCTCCTGAAGCCTTGAGATTTTCTATGACATGTTAATGCCCTTTTAAGTCACAGTTCCCATGTGTGCAGCTTTAAAGAATAAATGCACTTTAAGACCAAATGCACCTCTCCCTTTCTTGACCTAACTGAACTCACACTTCACAGATGCATGTCTTGATCTGGTGGCCAAACCCCCGCTGGTGATTGTTTTACATTAAGTGCCCCAAGCCCCACTGACCTGGTGTCTGTCTTGAGGCCGGCGACACCCCTATAATGTGCCAGGATGTAAACAAACATCTAGAGGCTGCATCCAGCAAATAGAGGTAGCTGCTTATCTGTAAAGGGGTTGTGGCTTCGGATAGGTTGGGGCAAAAAATATTTTGTCTTAAAGTGCATTTATTGTTTTTAAAAGTAGGCTGGCAATAGGAATTCCTTTACTAGATACTGTTACATTTTTGCTTTCGGTAGTTATTATCCAGATTATTTGCCTGATCCCGTAGCTACTTCTGTATGTATTACATATTCTGTTGTACTCATCACCTGCCTGATAAACTGTAGACCTTACTTTGGACATCGAATCCAAATGGAAGAGTGAATCTCATCAGTTGTGCTAAACCAGTAACATACAAGGTATTTGTGATGTCCCTGGTTGCTATTGAGGCTATATATTGCATTCATACAATAATTGAGGCCCACAAGTTGGCTGCTCCACACTTTGACTTAAATGCATTGTCCATTTCCAAACGGGTACATGCTAAGAAATCAGTATTAAGGGGAATGTCTGTTTTGTGTTATGTGTGTGTGTATATATGGGTTGATTGTGCAATAAAACATTTCAGATTTTCTTATCTCCGCGCAACAGTATGCACATTTTTATAAATTGCTTTTTTCCTGTTTCTCTATGTAAAATTGCCACGGTGTAAGCCATTTTTTTTGTTTTGCATAGTAATGCAAGGGTTTGTCCTTTTTAATGTGGACCTATTTTGAAGAGAATTCATTCTGCAGGGGAGGTAAAAGATAGGAAGGGCCAGTGAATGGTTTTATCAGTTGATGTAGTGTTTCATTGGGCTTTATCAGTGGTGCCTGTTACAGTTGAAGTGGTAGGGGGTCATGGATTCAGAAAATGGGAAGAGCCAGATGCTAATGTACTGAGATGCTGACCTGATGGGAGATTTGAGCTTCATACAGACTAAAGAATTTTATTTAATTCATGTTAGATTAAAGTAGTGCCACTTTTTTAATTTTAATCTGAGATGCTGTTGATGAAACTAGCAGACTACACTGAGAACAAATTTAACAAGGGCAATGGGATGTCTTTTCCGCTTGAGGTTTCATCTCATCACAGGGGCATTTGTGGACAGCAATGTCTCATCATTAACATAACCCCATGACACTGGGTCTATTAACAGGCATATCTAATGACTGGAAGCTACATGGCATGTTTGAAAAAATTGTTTGGGTGGCATTTTCTACCTTTTTTTTTTTTTTTATCTCCTCCTTTTTTTGAGTTTTAGTGCTACTGCAGAATGGCAGGTCCACTTTAAAGACCAGCACCAGCCAAAACTGAAATATCACTGTTGGATTGGCTCTAGTGAGTTGAATCAGAAGCAGGCTTTTATTTCTCAGATTTATGGCAAAACCTACTTGATTCATCAATTTGTTAGGGCTGGTTTACAGTAAAACCTCATGATCAAGCCCCTTTGTGTGTGTGTTTTTTTTTTTTCCCCACTCTCCCTTTAGCTACACAGGCAGCTACTGGGGGGGTGTCATAGCAAGAATTATACCCGCTTTGCCTTTGGCTGGCACTACCGACTGCCGAATGTGAGTCAAATGTTTGAAGCAACACTGCAAGCGCTCACTGCTGTGCAGGTGCAGCTTTTAGGGGGCAAAACAGGCAGCGGGGAGGGGACATACCTCTTCACCACCTGTCCAAATGAGGAGGAGTGGCATTGCTTGCCACCATTGTAAACAACCCCTTACCTATTATGCATGGGGGGGGGGTTCAGTTTTAAATTTGTTCAATACATTGTAGGCATATCGAAAGAAATCAATGTACAAGGTCTAAAATTTGTTTTTCTTTAAAAGCAGCTGCAGCCAGAGTAGAAAAGTATGTTTATCCAGCATGCTGAAGACCAGGACCTTTTGTTCTCTGTGGAAAAAGGTGTTCTCTCTGCAGAGGTTTGGACACCACCGAGTAGTAGGTAGTGTGAACTTTGGAAATGACTGTTAATCAGCCAGGGGAGTGATCATATTTCTCATAGTCCTCTGCTTCCACACACAGAGCAAAGATTTTTCTCTAGAGCATGCTGGTTAGGGAACAGGCTTTTCTGCTCGGGCAGTGACTGCTTTCTAAAGAAAATATAATGCCAGGGTTTAACTTTTTTTTTTTTTTTTTTTTTTTTTTTTTTAACGCACCTGTAATTTTAGTGTAAGCTCACCTTCTCAGAGAAAATAAAAAGGTTAACCAACACTCTACACCCTTCTCAACCTCTCTGGTCCCTGCTGCACTTACCCCCATCAGTGATTAGCTGATTGTAGCTGATTGCAGTGGTCCAGAAATTTGAAAGCTGCTCTTCCTCATCTTTCCTTACAGCTTTCGGGATGGATCAGAGAAATTCTGATTTGGTCATAATGGCAGCACAAGACCAATTGGAATTGGTCTTAACTAATCCAGATGCCCTAAGGATGGGGAAGAAGAGCGGGACTTTTTATTCCCCAGGCTGTTGCACCAGCTACAGTGATGACTAATCACCCATGGAGCAGAGCAGTGGTGTCCAGGGGGGTGGTGGAGGGTATTGGGTGGAAGTTTCCCTTTTTTTGTGGAAAGGTGAACTTGGACTTTAAACTAAAAATTTAGGTATGCTTTTTAAAGGCTTGGACATAATGGGGACATCTCGCTATTGCACTTTCTGGGATAAAAAGCCAGCTTGTAATTCATTTTGCTTGGGGCCATGAATGACTGAAATGTTTGTTTTGAGCTGCGTTGGCCTTTAATATTTGCTGCTGCAACAATATCATTACATAAGTTGAAAACTATGTAAGGGACAAACTGTTAAGTTGGTAACCAAGCTACTTGGTGTCAAACTCAAGTCGGTAGCTAGTGTCGAGCTGGGTCTTCGAACTGTTTCACTGACAACTCAAATCTGCTGTGGAAGTGTTTTTGTTTTTTTAAGTTTTTAAACCATTGGGAATTAATTTGTATTCCTCTGAGAACATACTTTAAAAACTTGGAAGTATTATTTACTATTTACCATGATCATACATTTTCCTGTGTAATTTCAGAATGTCCCTTTGTATGTACTGTTAATGGTCTATTTATACACTACAGCAATGCAATGTGTGTTTTTAAAATGATCAAGTCACAAGTGTATACGATGTCTGCAATTTATCTCATCGCCCAGTTTTTTTTATATATATGGATATAAATAAATAAGAATATATATATAAATATATATATAGATGAAGTTTACTATTGTTTGAAAAGTTTCCAGAACTTTGTCCAGACACGCCAAATTCCAGAAGTATTTTGAATCTATGTAGCTTTCGGCAGAAAAACAGCATGGACAAGCAATATGTTACATTTTTTTTAACATTTTGGACAAAGAAATAGAGAATATGAATTTATCTTCTGCTGATGGGAATCCACGTTTACAGAATGTTTTTTTGGGGGCAATCCGTGAAAGTTTTTTAAAATAATTTTTTTGAGGGGGGAGGGATGGGATTTTGTGGATCCTAAATTAAAATAAAAATTGTTTACATTAAACCTGGCTCTTGTGGTTTATAATATTTCTGGCATTAAAACGGATCTTCACTGCATCTGAGCATCACAAAACAAAAACACTATTTGATTCATTTTTATTATTCAAAGCAAACTCCCCCATCCATCCATGTCTCCATGCTTTATTTTGGTAAGAAATCTTGGAAAAACACCACCTATTTTTGGCTGTGGCCATCTTGAGTAATGCTCAAGTATGCATACAGAAGCGTATGCTTATCTGAGAAAACCCCTCCTCTCCTCCCCTCATGAAGACTCCTGGGATGCATGTCATCATTTGCCTAGGCAGGAAACTAGGAAGTAACTGAAGAAATATTAAAGAAAAAGTTTAAAACCAGTAAATATGATCTACTTTCTTATCGATTTACTAATGCTGGCAGCATTAGGATTAAAAATGTTGAATTGGGGGGAGTGGAGTTCCACTTTAAATAGCCTTTTGTATAAATTTGGCTTAAAGTGGTTGTAAACCCACTAAATAAAAAAAAAACTTGCAAGACAAAGGCATAATGAGCTAGTATGCATAGCATACTAGCTCATTATGCATTACCTTAGATCGAAGCCCCTGCAGAGGTCCTTAAACTTTAAAAGTGGTTTACAACCACTTTTAAAATGAAAGAAAGGGCTAATACTATTTTTTTTTTTTTTTCAAATTCTTTATTTAATGAAAGGATACAAGACAAGCAAAGTGAAATGTAACATCTCGAAATCATACATACATATGAAAACATACAGTGGTATAAACGTAGCCCCTTGTCATGTTCAGCTCAACAGTAAGTGGATAACTGCTATCCTGACATTAGGACTGTATCTGATCATGACCTCAGTCGGAGTATGAATGCAACCCACTTTTAGGCTGCATTAAAACTGTCGGAAAGTTCCGCAAGTCTTGCTCCTAATTTTCTGGTTTAATAAAAAGGTAGGGCCGCATAGGTTGCGGGGCACTGATAGTTACCCCTTACAACCACCGCGGCCCCACTAAGAACAGAGAGAGGAAAGTGTAGAAAGCGAGAAAGAGGAAGGGGAGGGGGAAAACGTAAAGGGGGGGACGGGGGTGGAAGGGAATAAAATAAAAGAGAGAGGAACAAGGGGAGGGGAGGGCGCGGGACCACCGTAACACACCGAGGCAGCACGCGTGCTCCCCCGCGAGTTGGAAAGCAGGATGGCAAAGCCAATCGACCTTATTAGGGTAGTATATTTGTATAGCAAAGTAGAATTATATCAGTTCCCCAGAAGTGTCTGGCCTTCGTCTGAAAAGAAGAAAACGTTCCAAATGGACCATTTCTTGGTGAAGCGTTCATTCTGGTGACGGGCTGAAAGTATTAGGTCCTCCATTGTTTTGATTTCTTCTACTTTCCTAACCCATAAACTGATAGGAGGGGGTTGTGTGGATTTCCAGTACAAGGGGATGCAGGCTTTCGCTGCGTCAAGCAAATGGGGTATCAACGATCGTTTGTATGTTTTCTGAGATTTGTCAGTTGCATGTAACAGAAACAATGCTGGGTCTGCCTGAATTGGGTATTCGGTGAATTTCTGCAACGTCTGCTGAATGGTTTTCCAGAACCCCTCCAACAGAGGGCAGGACCAGAAGATGTGGAGAATCGTTCCACATTCTCTCTGACATCTCCAGCACTGGTTCGTGGCATCGGGAAATATTTTTTGTAGCTTTGCCGGGGTGTTGTACCACCTAGTAACTATTTTATAGTTAGTCTCTTGCGTTTTCGAGCAGATCGAAGATTTGAAAGTAAATTGGAGGATATTTTGTTTTTGTCGTGTGGACAGAGTGCAGTGTAGGTCTCTTTCCCATTTGTCCAGGCAACGAAGGCGATGACCATCTGATGGGGTAATTAGCATTTGATATGTGGCTGACAGCATATGGGCCGTGGCACCCTCTTCTGTGCAGTAAGTCTCTAAGGTGGTCAAGTTTTGGTCAGAGCTGCTTGGGGGAGGTAGTGTTTTAAGAAAGTGACTGAGCTGATGAGCTCTCCAGAAATCTAGGTGGAAGGGGCCGTTTAAATCTGTGAGTTCTAACCGCGTCGGCCATCTACCATTGATCCCAAAGTGGGATGCTTGGGAGCGACCCGCAGCTCTCAATGCCCGGAAGACAGGATCTGTATAACCGGGGACAAATTCTGGGTTACCCAATATCGGATGAAGAGGAGACCTCAATGACACCAGGTCTGCGCGCTTAAAAAGAGCAGCGCATATTTGAGTGGTAGTGCCTATTAGTGGGTGGTTTTTAACGTCTCTTGGTAGAGAATTATGACACCAGGGGGCTCTATTTAATGGTATCTCGCATTGAGTCTGTTCTAGAGAGGTCCATAATTTCGTGGATCGGTGTCGGTTCCAGTCAATCAGTCTTGTTAGGTGAGTTGCATGGTGATATTTACGAAGATCTGGGACTGCTAGACCCCCATATTGCTTAGGTAACATAATCTGTCGTCTGTTCAGTCTAGGTCTTTTATGGGCCCAAATGAAGTCAAAGAATACCGCTCTGACTTGATCAAAATAGCTAGAGGGAATCTGGATCGGGAGTGCTTGGAGGAGATAGAGGAATTTGGGTAAGATGCACATCTTAATAATGTTGCATCTCCCGAACCACGAATGAAGACCTGTTTGCCATTTGGTAAGGAGAGCTCTGACTTTGGTCAGCAGGGGGGGGAAATTCAGAGAGAAGAGTTGTGAGAATTTGGTTGGGATATATGTACCCAGATATTTCAAAGCAGAGGTAGTCCATCTAAATTTGAAATTGGATTGGAGGACTGTGAGATGTTGGGTGGGAATTCCTATGCTCATAGCTTCAGATTTACTGAAGTTAATCTTCAGGTTTGAAAGATCACCATATGTTTTAAATTCTTTGAGGAGGTTGGGAAGAGAGATTAGAGGGTTGGTGAGAGAGAATAACATATCATCCGCATATGCGGCAATCTTCTGTTGTGAGTCTCCCATACCCACCCCCGAGATGTCCAGATTGGCTCTTACGGTACGCAGAAAAGGTTCCAACGACAGGGCAAAGAGGAGTGGAGACAAAGGACATCCCTGGCGTGTTCCATTCTTAATTGTAAAGGGATCTGATAATATCCCATTGGCTCGGACACGTGCCGATGGAGCCCCATACAAGGATTTAATCCAGCCTATCATGTTACCACCCAGGCCTATGTGTCTCAGAGTAGCCAACATAAACTGCCAGTTCACCCCGTCGAAGGCCTTCTCCGCGTCCGTGCTTAGAAAAATACAGGGAATCTTCTCCTTGTTTGCCACATGTAAGAGATTAAGTACTTTAGTGGTGTTGTCCCTAGCTTCTCTGGTTGGGACAAAACCCACTTGGTCCAAGTGAATTAGGGAGGGGAGGTGAGATTGAATCCTAGTGGATATTATTTTGGTGAAGATTTTCAAATCTGTATTTAGTAGAGAGATTGGTCTGTAACTCCCGCACAGGGAAGAGTCTTTACCTTCCTTAGGGATCACTGTAATGTGTGCTGTCAGAGAATCTCGGGGGAATTTGTTATCGGGGCCTATGTAATTGAAGAATTTATGCATGAATTGCACAAGGGAGGGGAGTAAAGTTTTGAAGTATTGTGCAGTAAGTCCGTCCGGTCCTGGAGCTTTCCCTAATTTAGACGCCTTAACAGCTAATTGTATCTCTTCTGTGGAGATTGGTTCGTCAAGTAGCTCCCTAATGTCATCTGAAAGTCTGGGCATGCCCGAGTTAGTGAGGTATTCTTCAATTCGGGAGAGCTGGGGAGCTGGAGTCTGCAGGTTATAGAGGGATGCATAAAACTCCCTAAATTCACCGACTATGTTGCGGGGGAGTGAGGTCTTCTGGCCTGTAGAGGTTCTGATATGTGGTATGTAATTAGCTAAAACTTGTTCTCTTAGTGACCTGGCCAGGAGTTTGCCACATTTGTTACCCGACTCATATGAGATCCGGCGACAAATCTGAATCGCGGCTTTAGCTCTGAATTGCATAAGTTCCGTGATTTTGTTTCGAAGTGTCAGAATTTCGGCCTCTAGGGATGGACTTTGGGCATGTTTGTGTCAAGCTTCAGCAAGGTTCAATTGTGTCAGAAGCGAAGCCAGCTGCTCCGAGCGTTGTTTCTTTATACGTGAACCATGTTTGATGAGGACACCCCGGATTACGGCCTTATGGGCTTCCCAGACAATGCCGGGGTTACTTTCAGGGGTATCATTAGTTTGGAAATACAAGTCCAGCTCCCTAACTACGTCCCGAAGTACCTCCTTGTCTTGTAGGAGGCTTTCGTTTAATCTCCAAGTACTTGTTCTAGATGTAAAATGATCAGTCAGGGCATAGGTCAATAAAATAGGGGCATGGTCTGACCATGTAATAGAGCCAATGGAGGTCTCCCTAATGGCGTGTAGTTGGGAGTGGGGGATCAGGAAGTAATCTATTCTCGAGTATTGTTTGTGCGTTGTTGAGTAAAAGGTATAGTCCCTTTCAGTGGGATGAGTGAGTCTCCAAGCATCAATTAGCTGGGCTTTATGAAGGGTACGTGCAATACGTTTCCCCGCATTAGGAGCAAGTGAGGAGTGTCCTACTGATGTGTCCTCTGACGGGATCAATGGGATATTGAAATCACCTCCCATTATTGTCTGACCTCTGGCAAATTCTAGCAGGGTATTAGTCACTTTGGAGATAAACTGTTCCTGCCCACTGTTTGGGGCATAAACGTTGACAAGGGTCACCTCTACTCCTCCAATTGTTCCTCTAAGGAACAAATAGCGTCCCTCTGGGTCAGCTCTCATGTCTTCTAGAATCCAGGGAACTGAACGGGAGATGAGAATGGAAACCCCTCGTGATTTGCTATTCGGGTTGGTAGAGTGATATACCTTCGGAAAGTATTTGTTTTGTAGCAAAGGAAAATTATTTTCCTTAAAATGTGTTTCCTGAATGAACGCCAGATCAGACTTTAGGCGATGTAGATCTTGAAATAGCATACGTCTTTTTTCGGGGACGTTTAAGCCTCTCGCGTTAAGCGAGAGCACGCGTACCGCCTCCATGACCCGCACCCCGCTTGTTAAGGGAGGAGGGAGTGAGAGGGGGAGGTGGGAGGGAGGGGAGGGAGGAGGAGGAAGGGAGGGTGGAGGATGGAAAGTTAATAGATAGAAAGAGTGGGGTGAGTGGATTTATAGCAGAGGAAAGAAGGGAAGAGAGAGCAGTAGACAGAAATATGTGTACAGGTACCCCGAGAGGGTTGTTGTAATACTAAGATAGAAAGCTAAGACGCTCACCAGAGAGATTCTGGTTATCGAGCACAGACCTAGGTGGGGTTGTAGAAAGCAATGACCAGTGAGATACTCACTGACCACTCCCCCAACCCGCATTGTAGTATATCATATGAAGAAAGAAAATTATGTGTTGACGGTGAATACAGAGATATGTACTAGCCAAATCGAGGAGGAATATTTAGGTTATGTTTAAGCTATGACAGTGTAATATAGACCTAACATCTGCTCGTGCTAAGAGGGAGTCGTTATCCTGAGTTCCTACACATCTTAATTAAAAAGCAGTTAGAACACAAAAGAAAAACAATAGAAAAATAATAACAGCAACCAAGCCAAACTATGGATTCCGTCCATCCCCCAAGTACGGTAGGCGTGATCTGGCAGCGTCCATCTGCCACCAGTTGCTCACAGTTGGATCTGTTACAGCGTGGCAAGGGTGACAGCCCCCCCAATATTTGTGGGGATACTAGGGTGACAAAGGTGGAGGCCGCCAGGCCACTTGTTAAGTGAAGAAGTATGTAGCACCCGGGTCACTCCCAGCCCACCACTTATGATGTTTAATTCAGCCTTTCCGGATGCACACCCCCCACTGCGTTTCGCACCCACGGAGCAGAGGCGTCCCCCCCCCCCCCCCAGGGCGAGTGCCCTGGCAAAAAAAAAAAAAAAAAAAAAAAAAAAAAGGGGGGGGGGGGGGAGAGACACCCCGCCCCAACAAACCTCCACCACACACTATCACATTTCTCTTCCGCGAGGACCGGGGACACATTTAAGGACACTCATTTGTCATTACTATATAATATCTATGGTTCCCACCCGGTACCGTAATACAGAACAGTCTTGACAAATCTGGTAGGAAGGCACCGGGGGGTCCGCCCGGTGGAGCCCGTGAGGTCACTTCTGCAAGAGGGGCTCAAGTTTATAGTCTCCCAAGGAACTGGAGTGCCCGTTAGAGAGCACAAAAGCAAGCCCCCCAAACTCCAGGCTCCTCAACCTTTTTCAAAGGCAGTTATTGTGGCACTCCAGAGTGACAGGGTGACCTCTGAAATTCAATGTTCCACAAATGATGTAAAGGGCAGGTCCTTATGTCTGAATACTGTTTCAGAGTGTATAGGGTTCTCCTGAGGTACCTGTGAGAGTGATATGTCCACCATATCTGAATTAGCCTACCTCAGGGTTTCAGTACGAGTTCGGCGTATCTCCAGGTCCCCGGCCTCGCGGTCACTGTTCACTTGTAGAGTACCGTTGCTCGTTGCCGGGCTGGGCATGTACACTGCGGCAAGGCATAAACAGGAGGTAGGGAATGTCTGTTTCTGAGCGAGACTGTTGATCTCCCTAATGTGGCAGTATGGGGGGAGAGTGCCTCCAGGCCGCATGAGGTGGGGGGCGTCAGAGTCCAACATTTAAAACTAGTAAACTCAGATGTGTATGGAAAACAGTAAGGGATAGCTCACCAAGGCAGGACTCATGATTCCCTGGAGCCGTCAGCAGAAGGGGAGCGCATCCTTCTTCTGTTTCGTTGTCGGCGAGGGGGTTGAGGGTGTTGTGGAGCAGAGGATCCTGGACGGTTAGAGGTACGTGGTAGGATGGTCAGCCAGTTCTGGACATGTATGGGCTCTACTCCCAGGAAGACAAAGAGGGCTGGTAAGTCCGCGGGTGTACGCAGTGTGAAAGCGGCATTCATTTTGCGAAAACTGACCGCTAGAGGGTATCCCCACCGATATGTACAGTCCTGTCTCCTGGACAAGTCCAGAAGGGGTCTTAACATGGCCCTTCTTTGCAGAGTGGCTCTGGATAGATCCGGGAGAACCTTAATTGTGGCGCCATCGAATTCCACAGTCCCCTGCTCCCAGGCTCTGCGCAGAATGAGTTCCTTTTGATTGTAATGATGTATCCTACACAGTACATCCCTTGGTCTGGCAGGGTCAGTCGATTTAGGTCCCAAGGTTCTGTGTACCCGATCCATTTCCACGGACGGTGGAGTAGAAGGACCCAGGATGAGCTGAAAAATGGCTGTCACAGTGGCTGCCAGGTCCTCCGAGCCGGTTGCCTCCGGGATACCTCGCAGCCGGAGGTTGTTACGTCGGCTACGGTCTTCAAGGTCTTCTAAGTGCAATTGTAGATCGATCGCCGTGGCGTCCTGGGATTCCCGAGATCGCTCCAGCTCCTCTATTCTGTGCGTTAGGGATGAAATCGTGGCCTCTCCGGAGTCTACTCTGTCAGTGAGGGCATGCAGATCTGATCTCACCTCCTGGATGTCTCTGCTGTGCGCTTCTTCAATACGGAGGATGAGGCCTTCAATGTCTGCCTTGGTCGGTAGGGACTGCAGGATGGCTCGGATATCGTCCGGCATGTCTCTTGGTGTAGGGGAGATGCCAGCCATGGTAGCGGGGTCGGCAGTAAAGGTTTCTGAGATTGTGTCAGTATTATTCTGCGGTATGGTAGAGCTCAGTACGTTCGGTGTACTATCTACTGCTAGGCCGCGGACACGTGGGGCTGCTATAATGGCGCCCGGCGACACTCCCTGTGAGCCTCGGAAGTAACGCTGAATGCCACTGCTCGGGACAGAGGAACGGTTACCTCCAGCTGACGATCTTGTCCGGTAACGTCTGGGAGTTATCATGCCTCTCTGGCACGTACAGATCACCGTCAATTCAGCGGGATATAGCGGGGCGGTCAGGAGCTCTCTTCAGATGCGTCCTCACTCGGCCATCGCTAAGCCACGCCCCGCTAATACTATTTTTAACGATGTTCCCTCCCACTCCTACCTACCCTGTATTAAAAAAAAAAAAAATCTGTGAACTTACCTATTTTTTTATTCTGGTCTGGTAAAGTGAATCCTGCAGCTCTGACTCCCCTATGCCAGCTGCTGCACAGAGGAAGCAGCAGCCATGGCAGCCTGTAGATGACATCACGGCTCTGGGCATTCACAGCCATTGAGTTCCCCCTTACACAGAGGTGCTGGAGCTGCAGTATAACCAGACCGGAGCAGATTAAAAATAGTTAAGTACACAGATTTTTTTTTTTTTTCTATACAGGATAGTTAAAATTGGCCTTTACTACCCCTTTACCACCTCCTGCCCACGCTATAGCTGAAAGACAGCTACAGCGTGGGCCTTAAAGGGTTGTAAAATCTTGAGGTTTTTCAACTTAATGCATTCTATTCATTAAGGTGAAAAACCTGCTGTGACGGGGATGAGCACACCAGCTCCAGTCGGTATCTCTGGTCCTGATTAGATAGCAGCGTAGCCATTGGCTCCTGCTGCTGTTAATCAAATCCAATGACCCGGGGGGGGGGGGGGGAGTGGCTCTCCCAACGGGGCACTTGAGAAGAGGAAGAGCCAGGAGTGCTGCTTAAGGACCCCAGAAGAGGGGGATCGGGGTCACGCTGTGTAAAATCAACTGCACAGTCAATCAACAAAAAAAAACTTTTAATTGCTGGGAGGGCGTCCATGTACGTCCTTCCGAGATCATCCCAACCCCTTACCATGCGATCAGCCAATGACAGCTGATCATGTAAAGTAAACACAAGATCGGTAAACTGCCGATCAACGGCTTCTGTCAGAGGGACTTCGGTCCCAAACAGGAAGAGCCGTTGCGTCATCTGTGTCCATCTGCCAGTGCCACCTACTAGTGCATATCACTACTGCCCATCAGTGCCACTTTATCAGTGCTCATCAGCGTACATCATTGAAGGAGAAAAATAAATCTGTTTTCAAATTTTTTTTTTTTTTTTTTTATAGCAAAAAATAAAAATCTTAGCAGTGATTAAATACCACCAAAAGAAATCTCTATTTGTATGGAAAAAAAGGATAAAAATGTCAAATTTTAAATTGGGTACAGTGTTGCATATCTTTAAATTTGTCATTCAAAGAGTGACTGTGCTGAAAATTGGCCTGGGCAGGAAGGGGTTTAAATGCCCAGTAAAAAAGAACCAGTGCCCCCTGCAAAGCCAGTGAGACACGGAAGTGAGGGTTGAAAAAAAACTGCAGCTTTGCATGGTGCTGGTTTGAATGAGGGCTCAGGTAAGTAGAAGGGGAAGGATGCTGAAGCCTAAACATTTTTTTTTTTTTACCTTTTAATGCAAGCAATGCATTATTAATTGCCTACTTTTAAGGCACTTGTTAGTTGCTTTGGGGGGGGGGGGGGTGGATAAGCACTTTTTAATGAATATTTGACTGCATTAATTGATTATTTCACTGCCAGAGTTTGGCTTTAAACTTTTGCCTAGTACAAAGCAGTGTTATATGCCCATCTTCCCACACAGTGAGTGAAAATGTAGCACTAGTGGAACCAATACAGAAAACTAAACAAACAATAGTGTTTAGAATGTGAAAAACATATGAATACACATATGAAAATAAAATTATAAATATGTGTAAGTCCCAATGAGTGATACAACTCAAATGAGTCAGTCCCAAATGGTGATAAGGGACCACAAGCGAAAAATGGTTCATATGGGGGCCAAGAGCACATCAGACTTAGAATTTTTTCATACAGGGAGTCGGGAACACCAAGTAAATGTTGGCAGTAGATGTCACAAAAAGAAAATGAATGGGTACTCTTACCAGAACCAGTGGACCTGGATGTCAGTGACACCAGGTCAAATGAGCATGGAAAGCGGGGGACTTGATGTAGACAGGCACAATTCAGAGTGTCCCGGAGTAGTCAGCAGAGCAACTGGAATGGACAGCGATGTCATCAGGGGTCAGTACTTCTCCAACATGATTACCACAGGAGGGCCAGCCCTTGGACCAATGGTGTCCAGATGGATGAATCGAGCAGGTTCATGGTACCAATATATAAAAGAAAAAGGCTCCAGATGGTGCCGATCAAAAGCAAATTGGGTGTTTTATTTCCATAAAAACCAGCATACATTAAAATTGTGATCACAAGTAAAAAAGGCAATGTGGAGAACAAGACAGCACAGCCTTATGCGTTTCGTCCAACTAGGACTTCTACTGGGGCATCAAAAAACTTTTTTTTTCGATGCCCCAGTAGAAGTCCTACAAGTAGAAGCCCCCGCTTTCCATTATCGTTTGACCTGGTGTCGCTGACATCCAGGTCCACTGGTTCTGGTAAGAGTACCCATTTATTTTCTTTTTGTGACATCTGTCAACATTTACTTGGTGTTCCTGACTCCCTTTATGAAGAAATTCTCAGTCTGATATGCTCTTTGCCCCCATATGAATAATTTTTCGCTTGTGGTCCCTTATCACCATTTGGGACTGACTCATTTGAGTTGTATCACTCATTAGGACTTACACATTCTATTTATCATTTTATTTTCATATGTGTATTCATATGTTTTTCACATTCTAAACACTATTGTTTGTTTAGTTTTCTGTATTGGTTCCACTAGCGCTACTTTTTTCTCACTTGCTGTTTATGAATTTTTGTCACATTCGTATGTAGCTGCTTCTCTTCATAGATACTCTTCAAGATAGCGCAATAATTTTTTCTTTTTGTATATCTTCCCACACAGCCTGAACCCAAATTACATCTCTGTATAAAGGTAAAGAAAACGGTCAAGTATCTACTAAAGAACTTTCACAGAAACATTATGTCAAATTATTACATTTTAAGTAGATCTTCAGATGCCTCCTATATTACGTCATGCTGGCAAAGTAATTAACAGTGGGGGGGTATTTAGTCCCCTGCCGATTGTGTACGTTTGCCCACTGACAAAGAAATGATCACTGTATAGTTTTAATTGTAGGTTTATTTTAACAGTGAGAGACAAAATAACAAATATCCAGAAAAAAACGCATTTCAAAAAAGTTATAAATTGATTTTAATGAGTGAAATAAGTATTTTATCCCCTATCCATCAGCAAGATTTATGGCTCCCAGGTGTCTTCTACACAGGTAACGAGCTGAGATGGGACAAGATTGTAGACCTACACAAGGCTTGAATGGAGTACAAGACCATCGCCAAGCAGCTTAGTGAGAAGGTGACAATAGTTTGTGCGATTATTTGCAAATGGAAGAAACTCAAAATAACTGTCAATCCCCCTTGGTCTAGGGCTCCATGCAAGATCTCCCCCTGTGGAGTTTCAATGATCATGAGAACCGGGGGGGGGGGGGGTGTCAGCCCAGAACTAGAATGGAGAATCTTGTCGATGTGACCATAGTCACCAAGAAAACAATTGGTAACGCACTACACCATGAAGGACTGAAATTCCCGCAAGGTCCCCCTGCTCAAGAAAGCACATGTACAGGCCTGACTAAAGTTTGCTAATGAACATCTGAATGATTCACAGGAGAACTGGGTGAAATTGTTGTCAGGTGAGACCAAAATTTAGCTCTTTGGCATCAACTCGCCGTGTTTGGAGAAGGAGGAATGCTGCCTATAAGCCCAAGAACACCATCCCTACCTTCAGACATGGAGGTGGAAACATGCTTTGCGGTTGTTTTTCTGCTTAGGGGACAGGACAACTTCACCGCATCAAAGGGATGATGGACAGGGCCATGTACCGTCAAATCTTGGGTGAGAACCTCCTTCCCTCAGCCAGGGCATTGAAAACGGGCCGTGGATGGGTATTCCAGCATAACGATGATCCGAAACACACGGCTAAGGACACACAGGAGTGGCTCAAGAAGAAGCACATTAAGGTCCTGGAGTGGCCTAGCCCCTCTCCAGATCTTAACTCCATAGAAAATATGTGGAGGGAGCTGAAGGTTCTAGTTACCAAACATCAGCCTTGAAACCTTAATGACGTGGAGAGGATCTGTGAAGGGGAGTGGAACAAAATCCCTCCTGAGATGTGTGCAAACCTGGTGGCCAACTACAAGAAACCCCTGACCTCTGCGATTGCCAACAAGGGTTTTGCCACCAAGTACTGAGTCATGTTTTGTGAAGGGGTCAAATACTTATCTCGCTCATTAAAATTCAAATCAATTTAGAACTTTTTTGAAATGCGTTTTTCTAGATATTTTTGTTATTCTATCTCTCGCTGTAAAAATCAGTAAAACCTATAGAGTGATCATTTTTGTCGGTGGGCAAATGTACAAAATCAGCAGGGGATCAAATACTTTTTTTTTTCCATCCTTACTGTAAATTACTTTGCCAGCATAATATTTCTGTGAAAGTTCAGTAGTAAATACTTGGTTGTTTGCTTTACCCCTTATACAGAGATGTAATTTGGCTTCATGCTGTGTGGGAAAGTGGGCATATAACACGGGTCTGTACTAGGCAAAAGTTTAAAGCCGAACTCGGGCAGATGTGAAATAAGTGCAAAAAAAAAAAAAAAACCTATTGTTTGTGTAGCTGCGCTGGCCCTTTAAATGCACAAATCAAATTGTGTTCTAATGTTCTAATGATGTGCCATCAAAAAAAACAACTATTATACAAATGTGGAAAATCCCATAACGCAAACATATGTTGAAATATGAACCAAACAAAGTCCAGATAAGTTGATCCACCGTGCTGAACAAATGTTGACTTCCAAAACAATCGTGTTGTGATTGACCACCACCATCCAATCTATGTGCTTGCCAAAAAGCAGTTATAAACAAGCCTGTGTATTGCCTTTCTTTAATCCTCCAAATAGGTAAGTAGATATGTCTCCACCAAATCCCAGATTGTTTTCTTATGATCTTCCAGTTAATATAGTTCTCAAAAGACAAAAACTGCCATCATTGCGCAAAAATTCCATACTTTAAAAGTTAACCACTTCCTGCCCGGCCTATAGCAAAATGACGGCTGGGCGATGGTTCCGTTATCCTGACTGGATGTCATGATGTCTTTTAGGATAACAACCCGACTCACGCCCGTGGGGGCGCGGCGATTTGTGTTACGGTGTGTCAGTCTGACACACCGCAACGCCGATCTCAGTAAACAGCTTCTGACAGATGCTCTTTACCACGTGATCAGCTGTGTCCAATCACATGTAAATGCTAAAGTAGTGCAGCGCAAAAGATAAAATCACACAAAAATAACAAATTAATAACAATAGAAGTCCTTGAATCAAGCCATAGGACTGCAAGTCTCAAAAGCTTCAGAAAAGAGATCCACCGGTGCAATAATAAACAAATGGTGACAGAGCCTCCACCAGTATGTCTACACTCACCTCAATGCATCGACTCCTGAGTTAACAGGCAGTCAATGCAGACAGATCCCACACACAAAGGTAGGCAGCTGGTTAAAATCAATGGAACCGAATCCTCCAAAGTTTTCACATCAGCACGGATTTCCAAATGTGTATATAAAAAAGAAGAAAGGGATCTATAGTAAGTGCTCACTGTGCAGTATTAACCACATAAATTTTATTAAAAGCCAAAAGTCAGGCTAGTCACATTTAACACATGTAAAACAGGCTCTTTGTATAACAAACAGGATGCAGGTATCCTCTGAATGGCAGCGAGTGATGTCAAACGAGAGTGGCTCCTCCCCCGTAAGCGTTACGTTCGTCCAATCACAGCTGATCACGGTGTAAACAAAAAGAACTGTGTATCGGCTTTTCCTCTGTCGCGTCTGACAGACGTAACTAGAGGAGTGCCGCTGCTCTCCCGACAGGGGGGGTCGGCACTGATTAATTATCAGTGCAGTCCCCCTGAGGATGCCCACATAGGACCACCAGGTATGCCAATCTGTGCCCACAAATGATGCCAATCTGTAATGCCCATTTGTTAGTGCCACCCATAAGTACCTTTTAGTGCCGCCTATCATTGCCCATCAGTGAAGGAGAAAACTTACTTATTTACTCATTTTTATAACAGAAAAGTGATCAAATACCACCAAAAGAAAGCTCTATTTGTGGGAACAAAATTATAAAAATGTTTGGGTACAGTGTAGCATGACTGCGCAATTGTCATTTAAAAAGCGACAGTGCTGAAAGCTGAACATTGGCTTGGGCAGAAGGGGTGGAAAGTGCCTGGTATTGAAGTGGTTAAAAAGGTCATATGAAAGATTTGCACTCACGTGTATGTGTGCCTTAGAGCGGCACTAGGTCTCTCCAGCCTTCCGGTGTTTGCCTATAACGGCTGTATACTACTAGGAGCCGGTGTGCGGTTCAAGCCCTGTTTGTCACCATTTGTTCAACACGGTGGATCAACGTATCTGGACTTTATTGTTTAGTTCATATTTCAACATCTGTTTGTGTTATGGGATTTTCCACATTTGTATAATAGGTTTTTTTTTATGGCAAACCATTAGCACACTGTTTGATTTATGCATTTAAAGGGCCAGCACCACTACACAAACAATAGTTTTTTTTGTTTTTTTTTTACATTTTTCTTCACTGATCTAGTGGTGAATATTAGCTGCAGCACAGTATATAATAATTGAAATTAGTTTTCCGCCGGTGGCACACAGTGCCTTGCAAAAGTATTCACCCCCTTGGCATTTTTCTTGTTTTGTTGCCTCGCAACCTGGAATTAACATGGATTGTTTGGAGATTTGCATCATTTAATTTACAGAACATGCCCTAAAGATGTGTTTGTTTTTCTTTTTATTGTGAAGCAAACAACAAATAGGACAAAATAACAGAAAAAGTCAATGTCCATAACTATTCACCCCCCTAAAGTCAATACTTTGTAGCGCCACCTTTTGCGGCTATCACAGCTCCAAGTCGCTTTGGATAAGTCTCTATGAGCTTGCCACACTGGGATTTTTGCCCATTCCTCCTTGCAAAACTGCTCCAGCTCCTTCAAGTTGGATGGTTTGCGCTTGTGAACAGCAATCTTTGAGTCTGACCACAGATTTTCTATTGGATTGAGGTCTGGGCTTTGACTAGGCCATTTCAACACATTTACATGTTTCCCCTTAAACCACAAGTGTTGCTTTAGCAGTGTGTTTGGGGTCAATGCCCTGCTGGAAGGTGAACCTCCGTCCTAGCCTCAAATCACAGACAGAGTGGTACAGGTTTTGCTCAAGAATATCCCTGTATTTAGCACCATCCATCTTTCCCTCAACTCTGACCAGTTTCCCAGTCCTGACTGCTGAAAAACATCCCCACAGCATGATGCTGCCACCATCATGTTTCACTGTGAGGATGGTGTTCTTTGGGTGATGTGATGTGTTGTGTTGGGTTTGCGCCAGACATAGCGTTTTCTTTGATGGCCAAAAAGTTCAATTTCTTTATCGTATATCACGGGACACAGAGCCACAGTAATTACTGTCTGGGTTATATGGCACCTTTAGGTGATGGACACTGGCACACCCTAAAAAGGAAGTTCAGTTCCCCATATAACCCCTCCCTTTACCGGGAGTACCTCAGTTTTTTCGCCAGTGTCTTAGGTGTTGGTCACGAGTAAAGAAGTGCTGTGCTGAGCTCTGCTGGAATATTCCTTACTGGGGCAAGCCATGCAACCGGATCCAAAGTGTCTTTTCCAGGCCAAATTGAATGATACCCAGGCCTCTTGTCCGAAGAAACAAGGTTTTACCTGTAACGCTTCTCTTTTTAGAGAGCTGGACCCAAGTATTTGTTTTTTTTCAGCCATATTCCTGGCGGGTTGCTTTTTACAGGCCCAGGGCTGTGGATCCCCCGATAAAAAGGTGGCCCCAGTCCCTGAAGGTTTTCTAACGGAGCCCACCATGAAAGGTTTTGAGAAGATTGGGTCTGTTACCACAGAACCCTGCAGCTGGATAAGGTAAGGGAGATTCCTGAGGAATTTTTCTATTTCTTGTGGGTTTTCTCCTTTAAAGTAAATGTTGCTATGCCTATAGTCATCACCGGGGACTGGCAAGAGCACGTACCTGTTCCATGCTTGTCAGTCTTGCCTCTGTGTCTCAAGCTGCACACTTCCTCCAGCCCAGGCTCCAGGTAAAGTCATGGGGAAGGGGGGTTTTCTTCTCCTAGTTATGTTCCCTTCCATAGCTTCCTCCAGGCAGGGGGAGACGGCGGTGTGCCGCACCGCTCACGCCCCCATTACAGCGGTCCTCCTTCAGCAGCTCTCCTCCCCCAGCCCTCCTCCATGCCGTCCGGGCAGGATCGAAGCCTGCTCGCGCAGGAAATCACTCTATTTTAAAATAGAGGGGGGGGCGCGGTGGGTGTTCGGAGGAAGGGGGGGGGCTTAGCAGCGTTGGCACGAATTGCGCGTCCACAACGCGGGTTGCATAGCTATAAAATGCACCTTATTCAGGTGCATACAGCTAGGAGGGACACAGAGCGGACGGGGGGCATGTGAGCTGGTGACACAGGCATTCCCAGGCACATTTACTTTAAGGCATCAGGCTGAGCTTAATAGCAACGGCAGTTGCTGGACAATTGCTCAACAGTGGGGGCATTTTTTTTTTTTTTTTGGTGGTACCTCTGCGTTTGTGCTCAGCACTATGACCAGAGGAGTTGCTTCAAATGCCACAAAGACCAAGGACACGAAGGGGTCACCCTCAGGTCCTAAGGACCCTCCCTCTGAAACACCATCCCGATCTAAGGAGGCTGGTCAGAGTGAGCCATCAGGGGTGCAATTGCTTCCGATACTTCAGCCCCTGTCTATATAACTGAGCAGGTTTTCTCCTCAGCTATGAGTGGCTTAGAGGAAAGATTAGTGGCTTTAATCACGTCTTTGCAGAGTGGAAGAAAACGCATTAGGTCCCCTTCTACCACCCAGGATCTCCAAATGGAGGAACTGTGGGAGGAAGAAGATGAATCCCCCTCAGGGAACCATGAACAGGCTGATGATTCCTCTTCCGAGGAGTCAAGTGGGGAAGGATCTTCTTCAGCTTCACATGCTGAAATGGTCTGCTCCACATTTAAGCTACCCTTAACGGAGTTGGTTGAAGAGCCCACTTCCTGTTTGGGTTCACTAAAGCCTCCTCAAGCCTTGCGTGCCTTTCCTGTCCATTCATTACTAGAAAAGCTTATGTATTCTGAGTGGGATCACCCAGATAAGCACTTTTTCCCTCCTAAAACGTTTTCAACACTTTATCCTATGGAGGAAAAATATACTAAGATGTCGAGTATACCAGCAATTGACGCCGCTATATCCTCTGTGAATAAAAATTTGACTTGTCCAGTTGACTATGCACAAATTCTTAGGGATCAAAGTGATAAAAAATTGGAATTCCTGTTAAAAAAAATTTTTTTCCCTGGCAGGTTCAGCGGCAGTTGGGGTATGTCAGTCCTTGAGAGACCAGTTGAAACAGGTACTCAAGGTGTTCCCTGAACAGCAGGCCCAGGAATTAGCTGAGCTGCCAGCGGCTTTGTGCTTTGCAGTTGACGCAATTAGAGATTGTTTGTTTTCTTCAAACCTCTCACCTCACGCTTGGGTTGGTGCATAGGCGTAGAATCTTATGGTTCAAAGGTTGGTTAGCCGAAGCACCAAAGCTCCTGGCTGGTTTTCCTTTCCGTGGTGAAAAGCTGTTTGGGGAGGATTTGGACAAATATATCCAAAGAATATCAAGTTTTGCCAGTTAAGAAAAAGAGTAAATGTCCCTTATTTAAATGGGCTCTTTCTCCGGTACCAGGGACATAGGCCTCCAGGCAGTCGTGACGGCCGTCATCACCAGGTTCAAGAGGTAAACCTCAGGGTCAATCCCAGGGACAAAAGAGGTCCTGCGGAAGAAACCTGCAAGACAGAACGCTAAAGCCTCTTTATGAAGGGGCGCCCCCGCTCGCTCGAGTGGGGGGGAAAACTTCTGCAGTTCTCAAAGGTCTGGCAGGAAGAATTTCGGGACAAATGGGTGGTCTCCACAATAGCTCTAGGTTACAAACTAGAGTTCCAAGAATTCCCGTCTCCTCAGGTCAAATGTCCCCAAAGATCCAGAGAAAAAGAAGTCTCTCTTTCTAACGTTAGACCGACTTTTGACGCAAAAAGTGATCATGGTGGTCCCCGTGGAGGACCAGGGGTCAGGGTTTTATTTAAACCTTTTCACGGTACCAAAACCAAATGGGGATGTCAGACCCATTCTAGATCTCAAAGATCTAAACCAGTTCCTGAAGATTTGCTCTTTTCGCATGGAATCAATTCAATCAGTAGTCTCCATCCTACAAGGGGGAGAGCTTTTGGCATCAATCGACATCAAGGATGCATACCTGCATGTAAATTTTTCCCCCACTCACCAGAAGTATCTGCATTTAGAAGTAGAAAAACTTAATTTTCAGTTTGTAGCCTTGCCTTTCGGTCTAGCTACTGCACCTCAGGTGTTTTACAAAACTTCTGGACCTTCCTCTGGCCAAATTAAGGACTCAACAATACAACATATCAACAATATAACAATAATAGCATACCTGGACGACCTGTTCTTAATAGACCGGTCGGTAGTCCGCTTGAATCAAAGTGTAGTCACCACAATCAACTACCTGGAATACCTAGGTTGGGTTATCAACCTAGAGAAATCTTCTTTAAAGCCAGTAAGAAGATTAGAGTACTTTAGTCTGGTCATAGATACAGCCCAAAAGAAGGTGTTTTTACCCCAGGCAAAGATCAGCGCCATAAAGGAGCTGGTCCAAGGGGTCAGGGCAAAGAAAGGTCCTTCCATTCGCCCTTTGTATGGGGTTATTGGGGAAGGTCCCTATGCTCAGTTTCATTTGAAACTGCTGCAAAACAGTATCCTATCGGCTTGGAACAAAAAGATTCAGGCACTAGATTTTCCAAAGCGTTTGTCGCCAAAAGTGCGCCAGAGCATCAGTAGGTGGGGGATGTCCGAGAATCTGCAGAAGGGGAAATCCTTCTTACCGGTTACCTGAAAGGTTACATAGTAGGTGAGGTTGAAAAAAGACACAAGTCCATCAAGTCCAACCTATACGTGTGATTATGCTTCAGTATTACATTATATATCCCTGTATGTTGTGGTCATTCAGGTGCTTATCTAATAGTTTCTTGAAGCTATCGATGCTCCCCGCTGAGACCACCGCCTGTGGAAGGGAATTCCACATCCTTGCCGCTCTTACAGTAAAGAAGGTGTTAACAGATGCCAGCCTTTCAGGTTGGGGAACAGTCCTGGAAGAAGCGTCTGTCCAAGGGAAATGGTCCAGAACCGAAAGGACCTTGCCCATCAACATTCTAGAGATTCAGGCAGCACGTCTAGCCCTAAAGGCCTGGACATTCAGGTTGCAGAATTCTCCTGTCAGGATTCAATCCGACAATGCCACAGCAGTGGCTTATATCAATCACCAAGGGGGCATCAGAAGTGAGGCAGCCCAGGCAGAGGTAAACCATATCTTAACCTAGGTAGAAGAACATGTGCCATGCATTTCGGCAATCTTCATTCCAGGGGTAGAGAACTGGCAGGCAGACTACCTAAGTCGCCAGCAGTTGTTCCCGGGGGAATGGTCCCTTCACCCCAACATCTTCCTGGCTATATGCCAAAGATGGGGGATCCCGGATGTTGATCTGTTTGCGTCCAGGACAAAGTCGACAACTTTGTGTCAAGAACAAGGGATCCACTCGCATGCAGAACAGATGCGTTGGTGACTCCTTGGGATCAGTTCTCACTGATTTATGTGTTCCCTCCTATTCTGCTGCAACCTCAACTTCTTCGCTGGATCAAGCAGGAAAGGAAGTCTGTAGTTATTGTGGCCCAGAAGATCTTGGTATGCAGAAATAGTAAAGATGGCGGTAGGAATCCCATGGACCCTACCACCACTTCCAGACCTGCTATCGCAGGGACCAGTGTTCCATCCTACTTACAAACGCTAAATTTAACGGTTTGGCTTTTGAAACCCACATTCTAAAGAATAGTGGACTTTCAGGCTCAGTGATACCTACCTTGATTCATGCAAGGAAGCCAGCATCCAGAGTCATTTATTATAGAGTCTGGAAGGCATAATACGTTTCTTGTTGTGTATCCAGGGGTTGGCATCCTAGGAACTATGTCATAGGTAGAATTCTTGCCTTTCTGCAAATGGGGCTAGAGATTAGGCTGGCCTTGGGTACTATCAAGGGCCAGGTCTCGGCCTTATCAGTGTTGTTTTAACGTCCACTGGCTTCGCATTCTTTGATCATAAGCTTTATACAGGGGGTAACGAGGCCTAATCCTCCAGTTAAAGCACCCCTGAACCCTTGGGACTTGAATTTAGTTCTGTCAGCATTACAGAAACAGCCTTTTGAGCCGATACGACATGTTCCTTTGGTCCTTTTGACAAAGAAGCTAGTTTTTCTGGTAGCCATTTCTTCTTCAAGAAGGGTATCAGAGCTGGCGGCTCTTTCTTGTAAATAGCCATATTTAACCGCTTGCCGACCGGCTCACACCAATATACGTTGGCAGAAGTGCACGTACAGGCATATTAACGTACCTGTACGTTGCCCGCCACGAGCTCCGTGAGTGTGATCGCGGGTCCCTCGGACTCTATGTCCGTGGGGATACCCGCGATCGACTCACGGAGAGGTAGAATGGGGAAATGATGTAAACAAGCATTTCCCCGTTCTGCCTAGTGACACTGATTGGGAGCGGTGATCAGTGTTGTGTCACACATAGCCCATCCCCCCACATTTAGAATCACTACCTAGAACACACTTAACCCCTACAGCGTCCCCTAGTGGTTAACCCCTTCACTGCCAGTCACATTTACACAGTAATCAATGCATCTTTAATCGCACTGATCGCTGTATAAATGTGAATGGTCCCAAAATGGCACCAAAAGTGTCCGATCTGTCCGCCATAATGTTGCAGTCACCATAAAAATCGTTGATTCCCACCATTACTAGTAAAAAAAAAAAATATTAATAGAAATGCCAAAAAACTATTCCCTATTTTGTAGATGCTATAACTTTTGGGCAAACCAATCAATAAACGCTTATTGCGTTTTTTAAAATTTTTTTAACCAAAAATATGTAGAAGAATACGTATTGGCCTAAACTGAGGAAAAAAAATGTTTTTATATATTTTTTGGGGATATTTATTAGAGCAAAAAGTAAAAAAAAATGCGTTTTTTTTTTTTTTAAATTGTCACTATTTTTTGTTTATAGCGCAAAAAATAGGTGATCAAATACCACCAAAAGAAAGCTCTATTTGTGGGGAAAAAAGGACGTCAATTTTGTTTGGAGGCCTTGTTGCACGACTGTGCAAATGTCAGTTAAAGCGACGCAGTGCCGAATCGCAAAAAGTGCACTGGTCTTTTGCCAGCCAAATGGTCCAGGCTGAAGTGGTTTATCGTTCACAGGGATAGAGTGGTATTGCGTCCTCATCCTAGCTTTCTGCCAAAGGTGGTTTCAGTTTTTTACCTAAACTAGGATATTGTTTTACCTTCATTTTTTCCAGAACCATGTTCTTAGGAAGAAAAGTCACTACACTCTTTGGATGTAGTGAGAGCGGTCAAGATCTATTTGAAGGCCACTGCTCAGATTCGGAAAACAGATGTTTTATTCGTGTTGCCGGAAGGTCCTAGGAAAGGACAGGCAGCATCAAAATCCCCTATTGCCAAATGGATTTGGCAGGTAATTATTCAAGCTTTTGGCTTGAAGAGGAAGGTTCCACCTTTTCAGATCAAAGCACACTCCACCAGGGCTGTTAGTGCTTCCTGGGCAATGCATCACCAAGCCTCCATGGCTCAAATCTGCAAGGCTGGTCTTTAGTCCATACATTCACCAGATTCTATCAGATGGATGTAAGAAGCCATGAGGATGTCACCTTTGGGCGCAGTGTGCTGCAGGCTGCAGTATAGGTCCTCAGGTCTGATTGCACCCTACTTTTGTTGTGTCCCCCTCCCCTCAGGTGACATTGCTCTGGGACATCCCAGACAGTAATTACTGTGGCTCTGTGTTCCGTGATGTAGGATAAAGAAAATAGGATTTTTATAACAGATTACCTGTAAAATCCTTTTCTTGGAGTACATCACGGGACACAGAGGTTCCTCCCCTCTTTCTGGTTACACGTGTGTTGCTTTGCTACAAAACTGAGGTACTCCCGGTAAGGGGAGGGGTTATATGGGGAATTTAACTGCCTGTTTAGGGTGTGCCAGTGTTCATCACTTAAAGGTGCCATATAACCCAGACAGTAATTACTGTGGCTCTGTGTCCCGTGATGTACTCCAAGAAAAGGATTTTACAGGTAAGCTGTTATAAAAATCCTATTTTTAGCTTCATTAGACCAGAGCACCTTCCTCCATACATTTTGGGAGTCTCCCACATGCCTTTTCGCAAACTCAAAACATGGCATTTTGTGTTTTGCTGAAAGTAATGGCTTTCTTCTGGCCACTCTGCCATAAAGCCCAACTCTATGCAGCGTACGGCTTATTGTCGTCCTATGTACAGATACTCCAGTCTCTGCTGTGGAACTCTGCAGCTCCTCCTGGGTTCTGTGCTGCCTCTATGATTAATGCCCTCCTTGCCTGGTCCGTGAGTTTTGGTGTGTGGCTGTCTCTTGGCAGGTTTGCTGTTGTGCCATGTTCTTTCCTTTTGGTTATGATAGATTTGATGATACTCCTAGGGATCATCAAAGATTTGGATATTGTTTTTATAACCTAACCCTGACTTGTACTTCTCAACAACACTGTCCCTTACTTGTTTGGAGAGTTCCTTGGTCTTCATGGCAGTGTTTGGTTAGTGGTGCCTCTTGCTTCGGTGTTGCAGCCTCTGGGGCCTTTCAAAAAGGTGTGCATATGTAATGACAGATCATGTGACACTCAGATTGCACACCGGTGGACATCATTTCACTAATTACCGTATTTATCGGCATATAACACGCACAGGCCTATAACACGCACATTCATTTTAAGAGGGAAGTTTCAGGAAAAAACTTAAATTTTAAATAAGGAAATCGAAGCAAAATAAGGGTCAGTGCCCATCTGCAGCCCCACCATTGCCATCAATGCAGCCTGATTAATGCCCACCTGCAGCCTCACAAGTGCCATCAATGCAGCCTTCTTAGTCAACATCAATACAGCCTCACCATTACCATCAATGCAGCAGCCTCACCATTGCCATCAATGCAGCAGTCTCACCATTGCCATCTATTGACTTCCTATTACAGAGGCCGCCAAGTAAACAGGAGATTCTCACTGTATGTAATCTGATGGCACTCGTCCCCCCGTTGCCTCCGAGGCAGCTGAAATTGAAGTATTGGCGTATAACACGCACACGCTATTTGCACCCGATTTTCATGGAAAAAAAGTGAGGGTTATACGCCAATAAATACAGTATGTGACTTCTGAAGGTAATTGGTTGCACCAGAGCTTTTTATGGGCTTCATAACAAAGGAGGTGAATACATACGCACATGCCACATGCCAATTACCAGTTTTTTATTTCTAAAAAATAGTTTTATGTATATATTTTCTAATTTTATTTCACCAACTTAGACTATTGTGTTCAGATCCATCACATATAATGCAGATTAAATAAACATTGAACTAAAGGCTGTAATGTAACAAAAATAGGTAAAAAGACAAGGGGAGGGGGGGGTGAATATGTTTGCAAGGCACTGTAAATAGATGTGAAATAAGAGCCAATTAATGCAGCCAAATATTCATTAAAAAAGCACTGTTTTTTATTTATTTTTTTTCCCCAACAACTAGCAAGTGCCTTAAAGTGGTTCTAAAGCCTAAACATTTTTTAAATTATTGCATTGCTTGCATTAAGGTAAAAAAAATGTTTAGTCATCAGCATCCCCCCTCCAGCACCATGCACAGCTGCAGTTCTTTTTCACCCCTCACTTCCGTGTGTCGCTGGCCTTGTTTTTCTGGATTTTTTTTTGTTCTGTCTCTCACTGTTAACCTAAAGCTATCATTAAAATTCTAGACTGATCATTTCTTTGTCAGTGGGCAAACGTACAAAATCAGAAGAGGATCAAATGCTTTTTTCCCCCCTCACTGTAGATGGGTATGGGAACATAACTGTGTAACGTGGATAATCCTCGCTATCCCCAGGGGGTACTCATGAAAATAAATATACCAAAAATATGTGATAAATGCTAATAAAAATATGTGATGGTGCTGCAATCTAAGAAAAACTGGAATATTCAGCTAATATTAAAGTTAGATGCGCAACCAAAAAAGGGGTACCAATGAGTGCAAAAACACACAAATATATGTGCAACACCTGTGCTGTATGTGCACCTATAAACCAACTCAAACAAATGTGAACAAAAAACGACAAAATAAATGTCCATCAGCATACATAAATTCAACCTGTGCTGTAAAAAAGGGGGAAAAAAACCCTGTGCTAAAAAAAGGACACAGGAAAAAAATCCATAGAGTGTTCAATACAGTTCATGAGAAGTAGATCAAACAAATCCTTTTCATAGCAAGACAGCCAAGGAATAATAAAATGCCAGATGGCCGCTTACCAGAACCGTAGGACCTCTGTTACGGAGGTCTAATGGGCACAGATAGGAGGGATCACTCAGGCAGGGGGAGGCAATTTCAAACATCCACCCGGATCCTCTCCTCCACTGATAAGTCCAGACTCCAATGTGCTCCATGGGACCCACGTTTGCGAGCAGGAATAGGGGCTTTCAAGGGGTAAATCATGGAAACAAGGAAGGCTTCATAGTGCAGTGAGTTTAAAAATCACAGTTCCTTTATTAAAACAGAACTGCATCACTAACATCTATGACATGCAAACAGAAGGCAGGCACTTCAAAACGAAAGACATAACCGCGGCTCCCGCCAGCTCGCTGGTGCGCGGTGATGTCCAGTCCTCTAGCTCCGCCCGATGCTGCGTTTCTCCGTACTAGGCATCAATGGGGAAAGGAGGCTAGCTAGCTTTTTTTTGCTTGCGCATCTCACTTTATATATGGGAACATAACTGCATGTCTACTAGCAACATCAAAAGACAGACCTTTGCTAAATATGTAGCAATCTTTGCTCCCTCTAAAGAAGGGTGTCCAACCTTTTCATCTCCCTGGGCCACATTGGAAAAAGGAGGATTAGTCTTGGGCCACAAATGGAATACATGTTGAGCTGATGAGCAGAAAAAGTCAGGCAGGTCACAAGTTAACTGCCCACTGATATAGATAATGTACCTGTCTAAGTAATTAAACTTCATTTTATTTGTAATATTTTTTTATTGTAAAAGAGGGCAACATTAAAACTAGTGTGATATTTGACACCTTGGGGTTGATTTACTAAAACCAGAGTGCAAAATCTGGTGCAACTCTGCAAAGAAACCAATCCGCTTCCAGGTTTTTTTTTTTTTTTTTTCTGTTAAAGCTTAATTGAACAGCGGATTGGCTACCATGCACAGCTTCTCCTTATTTTACACTCTCCAGTTTCAATAAATCAACCTCTGTTTTTACTAAACTAACACATCGATATCTGGTTCGATGGATGTACTGTAATAGCATTTCTTAAGGTGCTCATCAGATATTTTGGTTCTAATTTTGCCCATTATGCGCTTCATCCTTGAAAATAGTTCCTTTCAAATATAGGTGCTGCCAAATATAGGTACTGACATGAATAAGGTGCAATTGTAAAGAGTGGGATATTCCTCCTTAGGAAGATAAGTTACAAAGTCCAGTAAAGAAACGCTGTGACTTTTTTTTTCTTCGCCCACATGTATTCACTAAGTGTAAACGCATTTTTACAAATCCCAAAAAATTGCAATTTTTAAATAAGTTTAGGATTTTGCGTTGGGGCACAGGTTGGACACCCCTGCTGTAGAAGTGAACGGAGGTTCACCTCTATATGCTGATTGCTGTCAAAAGTGTTGTTTTTAGGCAGATGGGTTCCTATGACTCTGTAGTCTATTTAACCACTTAAAGTGCCGCTGTAGACCTCATTTCAGAGCGGTGCTCACGTGACTGCCCGCTGCTCTCCTCGATCCGACAACTACAGCGGGAGGGGCTGAGAATCCCCCGCTGACGTCACCCGGTAAGAGAGTGACAGGTGGTCATGCGCGTGGCGCTCTGAAAAGGTATACAGCGGCACATATTGTAATCTAATACTTGGGATTATAGCAAAAAAACAGTCATTTTTGCGGCAGGAGGGGATGGGCAGGCACTGACACAGCTAACAGGCAGGGAGGAAGGGGGAGAGACAGCAGATGATGGAAGCACATAATCTGAGAACTGTATCAGGCTCAGCAGTCATGATAAACGTGGTCAGTTTACGGGGGGGGGGGGCAGGATCAGCCAAGTATTTTAGGTGATAGAAGGGGCCAAATTACACAGCACAAGCACTGTGCTGTATAACCTGCTTTAAAGGCACAGGATCCTTTTTTTTTTTAGGGTTACAACCACTTTAATTACGAAAAGCCCTTCATGATCAGGCCTTTTTTCAGCGCTCTGATAGTTTGATGGACAGTTAGTCATGCAGCATTTATATTAGGGATGCACCAATGCCCTTTTTTTTAACACCGAATACGGGTACCAATACTTTTCTTTTGGGTACTTGCCGATACCTATCGTCTAGGAAGAGTAGGTAGAGGGGTGGTTTCGAGGGGGGGGGGGGGGGGAGTGCAGTATGCAGCTTCCTGGTAAACTCAGGGACACAGCCATACTGCATGTAGATGGCACTGTTCTCTGTTCTTCAGGACAGGAGGGTTACAGCTGGTGGGAGGGGAATCCCACGGACCGATGAAATGTGATTGGTTGTTATGGGCACAGCGGCTCCTCTCTTTAACAACCAATAATTTCCGGCATTCTTTTCTTTACATTTCAACTGTTAGCGAGGAAATCCTGCTGACAGCTGAAAGAACCAAGCCAGAAGGTATCTGTGCATTTGCACGAGTACCGATACCCATGCAAATGCGGTGCAACCCTAATTTATATAACTGTTTTTGAGACAGAGCTTTCTTCTGGAAGCATTTAACTACTTGTGTTTTTTTTTAATGCTATATAAAGATAGAAAAATCAAAAATGTATTTAGAAAATAAATCTCTCAATTTCTGTCATAAATCAACATAAAAATGTCAGGACACTAAAACTATTTTTTAAAAGTAAAGACCACAACGTAATCTGTTTTCTTTATATGGGTACAGATGTGTATTGACCTCTTTATGAAGTGAGGTCCTAATCTCTGGTGAATTTTTGAATTTTAACCCTAATGCCGCGTACACAGGATCGGAATTTCTGTCAGAAAAAACTTGGATGGTTTTTCCAACGGAATTCTGCTCAAGCTTGCCTTGCATACACACGGTCACACAAAAGTTCTCTGAACTTTTGACCGTCAAGAACGCGGTGACGTACAACACTATGACGAGCCGAGAAAACCAAGTTCAAAGCTTCCGAGCATGCGTCGAATTGTTTCCGAGCATGCGTGATTTTTTGCGCGTCTGAATTGCATACAGACAAGCTTATTTTCGGATAGGAACTTTTCCAGACCGAAAAATAGAGAACATGCTTCTAATCTTTTGCTGGCTGGAATTCCGCCAGCAAAAGACCGATGGAGCATACACAGGGTTGCATTTTGCGACAAAAAGCTCTTATCGGAGTTTTGCTGGCAGCATTCCGATCATGTGTACGCGGCATAAGGCTTGGTTCCCACTGGAACCGGCTGCCGATCACACAGTAATGCCCCGTACACACGGTCGGATTTTCCAGAAAATGTGTGATAGGACCTTGTTGTCGGAAATTCCGACCGTGTGTAGGCTCCATCACACATTTTCCATCGGATTTTCCGACACACAAAGTTTGAGAGCAGGATATAAAATTTTCCGACAACAAAATCCGTTGTCGGAAATTCCGATCGTGTGTACACAAATCCGACGGACAAAGTGCCACGCATGCTCAGAATAAATAAAGAGATGAAAGCTATTGGCCACTGCCCCATTTATAGTCCCGACGTACGTGTTTTACGTCACCGCGTTTAGAACGATCAGATTTTCCGACAACTTTGAGTGACCATGTGTATGCAAGACAAGTTTGAGCCAACATCCGTTGGAAAAAATCCTAGGATTTTGTTGTCGGAATGTCCGAACAAAGTCCGACCGTGTGTACGGGGCATAACACTGTGCGTCCCCTTTCTCCAGTTCAGGGACGAATCGGGGTCAAATCTTTGCCTAAATTTGGCCCTGAAATGGAGCCAAAGATGCACAGCCTTTCTGTGCAGTGTGCTCCGCAGCCGCCATAGAGAGCCGGTCACATCCTCCTGCTATGCGAATTGGATGCAGAGAAATTTGCATCCAATTCGCATAGCTGTGAACCCAGCCTGAGTGTTTGGGGGCTTTACAGTTGGATTTATTGAGATCCTCATTATTGATATAGACACTTTGGTATGGGAGGCACAATTTGTAATTAGGACAATATCATTTCTAGATGAACTAAAACTAAATCAGCACAAACTAATAACACAATCTACAAAAAAAAATAAATGTGTGTGTATATATATATATAAAATATATTAGAGCTTTACAGTTCTATGTTCATGCCGACAGCTGTCAAAAAAGAGAAACATTGTAACATTTTGTTATTTCAGATCAAAGGACTGAACTTCTGTCTGTAGATGAGGGCAGTTTAACCGCTTCCCGCCCAATGTCCTATATCGTCGTCGACTTTGAGCGGTGATATCTGAATGATGCCTGTAGTTACAGGCATCATTCAGATATCTTCTTTTAGAGCCAGCGATTCCCTTCACCATAAGAATAATCATAGCAGCTGTTCAGAGGTTTGATCGTTCTTATAGGCAGCGGGAGGGGACCTCCGGAGCTTCTCCTGGCTCACCCCTGCGATCGGCGAACCAGAGAATGAACCGTTTGGCGCCGGCTGTTGACCATAGAGATTTCTGATGGGCCAGATGATCCCTGGAGTCTCCGTGATCGTTCGGAGGCTGGGCACGATGTTCTGACGTCATGCCCGGCCACTGAGTTTGAAAAAAATGCCGCCGCCTCGGCTGGGAAGCCAGGATCCTCCTTTTTTCTTTTTTTTTTCAGGCTTCCCTGCCTAGAGGTGAGATCTGGGGACTTATTGACCCCTAGACCTCACTGTAAAGAGGACCTGTCACGCACTATTCCTATTACATGGGATGTTTACATTCCTTGTAATAGGAATAAAAGTGATCAAAAAAAAATGTAAAAAGAAAGCATCAAACTAGAAAAATAAAAGTAAAATTAACAAACAAAATGTTTTTATAAAGCGCCCCTGTCCCCGCATGCTCGCTTGCAGAAGCGAACACATACATAAATCGTGCCCACATGTAAATGACGTTTAAACCACACGTGAGGTATTGCTGTGAACGTTGGCGCAAGAGAAATGCCTGTAAGCGTCGCCTATGGGAATTTTTAAGTACCGAAGTTTGGCACCATTCCACGAGCGTGTGCAATTTTGAAGCCTGACCTGTTAGATGATGTTACGCCGAGTAAATAGATACCTTTCACATTATGCAAAAAAATTGGGCTAACTTTACTGGGTTTTTTTTAAAACTTTTAAATGCATGAAACTGTTTTTGTTTAACTGGTTCCCGACTGGCTCATGTGTGTGTATATATACTGCGGCAGAATGGCACCACTGGGCGAAACTCTGTATGGGTGCGTCTTTCCCTTTAAGAGACGGGGGACCTGATGCGCGTGGCTGGCTGGCACAATCGCATTCACGAGAGCCAGCACACACAAATCCCTGTTCTGTCAGGGAAGAGGAGACATATAGTTTGTTCCTACTAAGGAACAACGATAAGTCTCCTCCCCCAGTCAGTGCTATCCCCATACAGTTAGAATACATCTAGGGAACACACATTTAACCCCTTGATCGCCCCCTAGTGTTAACACCTTCCCTACCAGTGACATTTATTGGTGCATATTTATAGCACTGATCTCTGTATAAATGTCAATGGTCCCAAAAATGTGTCAAAAGTGTCCGATCTGTCTGTCGCAATGTCGCTGTACCACTAAAAATCGCAGATCACTGCCATTACCAGTAAAAAAATAAAATAAAAAATGCCATAAATCTTCCCCATATTTTATAGACGCTGTAACTTTTGCTCAAACCAATCAATATACGCTTATTGCGATTTATTTTATTTTTTTTACCCAAAAATATGTAGAAGAATATATATTGGCCTAAAATGATGAAGATTTTTTTTTTTTTTTTTTTTTAAGAATTTGGGGATATTTATTATAGCAAAAGTAAAAAATATTGTGGGTTTTTTTTTTCAAAATTGTCGCTCTTTTTTTTGCTTATAGCGCATAAACTTAAAATCGCAGATGTGATCAAATACCACCAAAGAAAGAAAGCTCTATTTGTGGGAAAAAAAGGATGCAAATTTCTTTTGGGTACAGCATTGCATGACCGTGCAATTGTCAGTTAAAGCGATGCAGTGCTAAATTGTAAAAAGTGCTCTGGTCAGGAAGGAGGTAAAATCTTCTGCGGCTCAAGTAGTTAAAAAAAAAAAAAAAAAATTGGAAAAACCGCTGCGCAAATACCATGCGAGATGAAGAGTTGCAACGACGGACATTTTTTTCTCTAGGGTCTCTGCTAAAAACACATATAATGTTTGGGGGTTCTGTTTAATTTTCTAGCCAAAAAATATGATTTTTTACATGTAGGAGAGAAATGTCAGAATTTGCGCAGCAGTCTTTCAAATGCAATATTTTTGGAAAAAATACACTTTAATGAATTAAATTTAAAAAAAAACAGTAAAGTTAGCCCAATTTTGTTGTGTAATATGAAAGATGATGTTATGCCCTGAGCATCGTGATCTTTATTCTAAGCAAAAAAATTGTGATTCTCATTTTAGCCAGAATCGTGCAGCACTAACATATATCAATCTAAGTGAATATAAATAAATAGCATTGCTGCTTATCACAAAAGTGTTCTCACTCCAACCTAAAATAGACCATATACTGTATACATACACATTTTATATATATATATATATATATATATATATATATATATATATATATATATATATATATATATATATATATTATGCAGCTCAACAAACTAATCATTAGTGAATACATGTAAATATAAATGCGACGATTATGTATCTAAAAACATTGAGATCCCTTACTTTTTATAAATACTCTTAAATATCATTACCCACCACTAACCATCAAAATTTAAAATCCTCCTATAAATCTGACATAAGTGTCCTGTTAACTTTGATATACTCTACAAAAAAACTCCACAAATAGTATGTGGTACAACCAACTCTTAAAACCCCATATAATAACAATAGCATGTCAAAGGGGGAGGTCTTTCCACATTAGGGTACAAAGTAACTAAATATTGCCTAAAACTTACCGATCACTTATAAACTGTTAAGTTCAAACTCTATATTGAGGCCTTCAGGAGCAAGGACCCTTGCCTCAAAATTCGAAAAGGATTCCCTTCTACTGAACTGCCTAATATAGTTGCCCCCCTCCAATGCCTTTCCACTTTAACAATGCCCCAAAATCTGAATGTACTCAAATCATTATTGTGGACCAATTTAAAGTGCTTGGATACACTGTGGTCAAAAACATTGGAACATACTTCTCAATAATAGAATATTAGGGCCATATTTACCTATGAATCCTGGATTTATTTATAAAAGGGCACCTATATTGAAAGATCAATAAGTCCCGGGAGTAATAGATCCCCCTAAGACAAAGAATAACACATTGTTCAGTTTTCTATCTGGGTTCCACGCATGTGGGAGATGCACAACATGCAGCCATGCCAGGAGTATACGAGAAGGAACGAGAAAGGAGTTTGTTTCCAATAGCACAGGGAAACAATATACAATAAAAGGCCTCAATACTTGCTCCACTGTTAGAGTGATATATGTACTTGAATGTGGATGTGACTTGCAGTACAGCGGGCCTACCTTTTAAAGCATACCGGTGAGGGTAGGAGAACACACATTAAAAACCTTAAGAAAGGGGTTACTACACACAGTATATCCAAGCACTTTAAATTGACCCACAATAAAGATTTCAGTACATTCAGGCATTGAGAAAGTGAAAAGGCATTGAAGGGGGCAGCTCAGTAGAAGGGAATCATTTTTTTTTTTTTTTTTAATTTACATTTTTTTTTATTGAAGGCTTTTGCATAGTACAAACATAGTAAACTGCATATCCAGTTGCAAGTTGAATGCCTATATAGCAACAACAAAAACCAGGAGATATTGATCAGTCCATGAGTAGTAAATCAAAGGGGTGATACAGAATCGTAAAGAGTTACAGAAGTTTCTAAACAGAAGAGTGTAAAACGTTCGGATGAGGGAAACCTGTAAAGGAGTGCAGAGTGGGCAGGAGTTGAAGTCTGAGTGAGATTAACACGTAGATCCTAAATGTTTGCAGTTAGGAAGGTGGGATACATCTGGGGTTTTGGAGCCAATGGTGCCAAAGTTTGTGATATTGACGAGTGGATAGGTGGGCTTTGGCAAAGAGCCACTCCATCTTGCAATGTTCATTGAGGTTGTTGATCACGCCTTGTAGGACAGGAGAAGTTGTAGATTTCCGTTGACGTGCGATGGTCTAGCTGCTGTGAGAACATGTGTAATAATGGCATGTGTATCTGGAGGCCAATTGTCCAGCCCAATGCCTAGGAGGGCTACTGCGGAGTAAGAGTGACTTTGTTGTTGGTTAGGTTAGCAATGAGTGTTTACTTGTGACCAGTAGGGATGAGCTTCGAGTTTGAGTCGAACTCATGTTCGACTCGAACATCGGCTGTTCGCCAGTTCGCCGAACAGCGAACAATTTGGGGTGTTCGCGGCAAATTCGAATTAAAAGTCTATGGGAGAAATCAAAAGTGCTAATTTTAAAGGCTTATATTCATGGTATTGTCATAAAAAGTGTTTGGGGACCTGGGTCCTGCCCCAGGGGGCATGGATCAATGCAAAAATAAGTTTTAAAAACTGACGTTTTTTCGGGAGCAGTGATTTTAATAATGCTTAAAGTGAAACAATAAAAGTGTAATATTCCTTTTAAATTTCGTACCTGGGGGGTGTCTATAGTATGCCTGTAAAGGGGCGCATGTTTACCGTGTTTAGAACAGTCTGACAGCAAAATGACATTTCAAAGGAAAAAAGTAATTTAAAACTACTCGCGGCTATTAATGAATTGCCGGTCCGACAATACACATAAAAGTTCATTGATAAAAACGGCATGGGAATTCCCCACAGGGGAACCCCGAACCAAAATTTAAAAAAAAATGACGTGGGGGGTCCCCCTAAATTCCATACCAGGCCCTTTAGGTCTGGTATGGATATTAAGGGGAACCCCAGCCAAAATTTTTTAAAAAAAATGGCGTGGGGTCCCCCTAAAAATCCATACCAGACCCTTATCCAAGCACGCAACCTGGCAGGCCGCAGGAAAAGAGGGGGGGACGAGAGAGCGCCCCCCCGAACCGTACCAGGCCACATGCCCTCAACATTGGGAGGGTGCTTTGAGGTAGCCCCCCAAAACACCTTGTCCCCATGTTGATAAGGACAAGGGCCTCATCCCCACAACCCTTGCCCGGTGGTTGTGGGGGTCTGCGGGCGGGGGGCTTATCGGAATCTGGAATCCCCCTTTAACAAGGGGACCCCCAGATCCCGGCCCTCCCTTCTGTGTGAAATGGTAAGGGGGTACAAAAGTACCCCTACCATTTCACTAAAAAAGTGTCAAAAATGTTAAAAATGACAAGAGACAGTTTTTGACAATTCCTTTATTTAAATGCTTCTTCTTTCTTCTTTCTTCTATCTTCCTTCAGTTTCTTCCTCCATCTTCTTCTTCTGGTTCTGGTTCTTCCTCCGGGGTTCTAGTCCGGTATCTTCCTCTGCGGCGTCGGCGTCTTCTTCCCTTCTTCTCCTCGGGCCGCTCCGCATCCATGATGGCATGGAGGGAGGCTCCCGCTGTGTGACACTTCTCTCTTCATCTTTTTCTCTTCATCTTTTTCTCTTCTTCTCTTCATCTTCTTCTCTTTATCTTCTTGTCTTCATCTTCTTTTCTGGCCGCTCCGCATCCATGATGGCATGGAGGGAGGCTCCCGCTGTGTGACGCTTCTCCTCTTCTGATGGTTCTTAAATAACGGGGGCGGAGCCACCCGGTGACCCCGCCCCCTCTGATGCACAGGGACTTGACGGGGACTTCCCTGTGGCATTCCCTGTCATGTCAGAGGGGGCGGGGTCACCCGTTACCTAACCCCGCCCCCTTCTGACATCACGGGTAATGCCACAGGGAAGTCCCCGTGCGTCAGAGGGGGGCGGGGTCACCGGGTGGCTCCGCCCTCCGTTATTCAAGAACCGTCAGAAGAGGAGAAGCGTCACACAGCGGGAGCCTCCCTCCATGCCATCATGGATGCGGAGCGGCCCGAAAAGAAGATGAAGACAAGAAGATGAGAAGAAGATGAAGAGAGAAGCGTCACACAGCGGGAGCCTCCCTCCATGCCATCATGGATGCGAAGCGGCCCAAGCAGAAGAAGGGAACAAGACTCCGACGCAGGAAGATGCCAGACGAGAACACCAGAGGAAAAGCCAGAAGAAGAAGAAGATGGAGGAAGAAACCGAAGGAAGATAGAAGAATTATTTAAATAAAGGAATTGTCAAAAACTATCTCTTGACCTGAAGGGCCTGGTATGGAATTTAGGGGCCCCCCCCACGTCATTTAAAAAAAAAAATTTGGTTGGGGTTCCCCTGTGGGGAATTCCCATGCTGTTTTTATCAATGAACTTTTTATGTGTATTGTCGGACCGGCAATTCATTAATAGCCGCGAGTAGTTTTAAATGACTTTTTTTCCTTTGAAATGTCATTTTGCTGTCAGACTGTTCTAAACATGCACCCCTTAACGGGCATACTATAGACACCCCCCAGGTATGAAATTTAAAGGGATATTACACTTTTATTGTTTCACTTTAAGCATTATTAAAATCACTGCTCCTGAAAAAACAGACGTTTTTTAAACTCTTTTTTTTGCATTGATCCATGTCCCCTGGGGCAGGACCCAGGTTCCCAAACACTTTTTATGACAATAACTTGCATATAAGCCTTTAAAATTAGCACTTTTGATTATTCATGTTCGTGTCCCATAGACTTTAACGGGGTTCGCCTGTTCGAACAAATTTTTTGCCTGTTCGCAAGTTCCTGTGCGAACGGATTAGGGGTGTGTTCGGCTCATCCCTAGTGACCAGAAGGAGTGGATGTTTGGGCAGTCCCACCAGATATGTTTGGGGGTGGCAATTGCACTACACGACCACCAGCATTTAGGCGACAAGGAGTTGTGCATCTTAGCTAGTATGTTGGGGGTGTAGTACCATCCTAGCTATATTTTCATTGCAGATTCCCAATGCGAGATGATTTGAAGAACTGCCGTGGTTTACTGAGTGCTGAGTGCCATTGCTTGGTGAAAGCATGAAATTGCAGAGCACGTTCCCAGTTTTCCATGGGTGAGGTTTTTTTGTCTAGTTTTGGTTTGGTCAGCCATCTGTATGTTAGAGACATGCCTTTTAGTTTAGAGTCGTAGTAATGTAGCAAATCCCGAGAGATGGAGAGGGAAGACCAGGAAAGTGAGGATAAGGCGTGACAGATCTGTAGATAGATGTAGAGTTCGTTGTGTGGAATGTGATAGGAGTCAATGTGATATTGGAAGAATGAGAACCCTTGTGGGGTATATAAGTCTCCAATGGGGTGTTTCCCTTTATTAGTCCAGTGAGCTATAGGCAAATCCTTAGTGATAAGGTGCAAGGATTGTAAAGGTAGGTAGGACAAGGTTTGAGTTGAGAGGCCGTTGGAGATTTGCGGGATGGAGCACCAGCCTTTCAAGGTAGCGTTTAGGGTATCAAGATAATAGTGCTTAGAGCGAGGGTTGAGCCACAAGGTGCAGAGGAGTAGCTTCAAGTCTTGCTGTGCAACTGTTTGCTCGATCTGCTTCCAAAGTGGGGTTGTTGTGGTATTCCACCAGATTTTTTGCTTGGTTTAATAGAGTAGGTCTGTAATATGATTTTACGTCCGGCGCTCCCATTCTGTAATGGGAGGAGGGCCAGTAAAGGAGAGTTTGTTTTATGTCTGGTTTCTTGCGTTCCCAGAAGAAGTTGTTGAAGGTGTGCTGAATTTTGCATATGTAGGCAGGGAGGAACTGGAAGGGTCCTGAAAAGGTACAGGACATGAGGGAGGAGGAACATTTTAGTGAGAGCGATACGACCAGCCCACAATGTTTTGACTGGCCGTAAGTCTTCAGTGATGATTTGCAGTTTCCTCATAAGGCTGTGGAGGTTGGTACGGCATACAGTAGCAGAAGGTACAACCAATTGAATACCTAAATAGCTGAGAGAGTCAGTCGGTGCTCAGGGGAATGTAGCAGCGTGGAAGATCTGGCGTTTGAGGACTGAGGAGAGGGGGATACCTAGCATGGATGACTTGGAGTGATTTCGTTTATATAGAGAAGCTTTACTGAAGATGTCCAGTGTACGTTGTAGGTAGGGAAGAGAATCAAATGGGTTGGTGAGAGATATGATGATGTCATCCGCATATAGACCCAGTTTATGAGTGATATTTCCTACGGTCAAACCCATGATGGAGGGGTGGGACCTTATGGCTGCAGCTAGGGGTTCAATTACCACAGCAAAAATTAGGGGTGATGGGGCACCCCTGTTGGGTTCCGTTGGTGGGATGACAAATAGCCTGAGGTCCACGAGGTCCACACTTTGGCGCTGGGGTTAGAATATAGTCCCATGATGGCTTTTAGGATATTGCCAGAGAGGCCGAATTTCTGAAGAACTCCCTCCAGATAGCATCAGTGGACTCTGTCAAACGCCTTTTCTGCATCTAAAAAAGACCAACAGAGAAGGTGTTCTGTGATGTTCAGCCCATTGGATAAGGTTCAGGAAGCAACGGGTGCCGTCGGATGTTTGCCTGTGAGGAACGAATCCCACTTGGTCGTTGTGTATGAGATTTGGAAGGAAAGTTGCTAGGCATGAAGCCAATAGTTTAGCATAGAGCTTGATGTCTATGTAAAGTAGGGATATTGGCCCGTAGTGGGCTGGGTTGTCAGGGGTTTTGTTTGGTTTAGGAATAGTGACGATTAAGGCCTCTAAGGATTCCTTGGGTATGTCACCACTGGAAAGAAAATTATTGCAGAAAGGTGTGGGACAAGGAGTTGTCGGAACTCTCTGTAATATTTGTTGCAGAATCCATCAGGGCCAGGGGCTTTATGTAAAGGTAGGGTACCTATGTGTTTAAGAATTTCCTTGGGTCGTGAAGGGTTGTGAAAGAGTATCGATCTGATCGGGTGATAACGTCGGAAGGTGGACTGTGGACAGGAAAGAGTGGATTGTGTGGTCGGTGGGTTGGTTATTTGGTTCAGGTTATACAAGGTGGCAAAGAACTCATGGAAGCTGGTGGCAATGTCGAGAGGATTGGTCAGTCTGTTGCCTTTTGAAGTCTGTCATGTAAGAGAACTTATTTTGGGTAAGTTTGGGTTGGTATTTAGTAGCTTGCCAGATTTATTGCCTTTTGAGTACCAGTTAAGCTTAAGGCGCGCAGCGTTAAAGTCAAAATTTTTACTTACATGAGAGCTAAGTTCTAGTTGGGGTTATCCAAGTTCATCTGAGGTCAGTGGTGAAGGTTCAAGTGTGTGGATATCGTCTAAGAGGCGCGTGGTTTCCGTCACATCTTTTCACCTGGGCACCGAGTTTCAGGAAAAGACCTCGAACCACTGATTTATGGGCGTTCCATAATGTGGAAGGGTTAGAGACAGAACCAACATTGGTTAGAAAATATTGTTCAATTCCAGATTTGATCTGTGGTCCATAGCTTGGGTGATTAAGGAGGGAGGTATTCATCCTCCCATGTGGTGTTAGATTTGGGAAAGGTGGATAAGGATAAAGCAATGGTTACGGGTGCATGGTCAGTCCACGTGATCAGCCCAATAGTGGAGGAAGTGGAGTTTTGAAGTAGGGCAGGGGTCGCTAGGAACAGATCAATTCTGGAATAGGATGAATGGCTTTGTGAGAAATAGGTGTAGTCTTTCTCCGTCCCATGCATACATCCCCATTTGTCATATAAGTTTTCTTTAAGGAGCAAGGAGAGGGCCGTGGATCGTTTCCTAGAAGAGTCTAGGGAGGGATCTTATTTCATTGAAATCTCCACAGATGAGAATTTGGTCTTGGATAGGCCTGCAATTTGCAGAGGACCAATTTTATAAAGGGATGATTGGCGGCTGTTAGGAGCATAAAGATTAACTATTACGAGTGGATGGTTATTGAATGAGGCAGAGTATTATGAATCTCCCGGAAGAGTCTTGTATGACATGATCTATTTGGAATGAGCCCGAGGAGCGGACAGCAATTATCACTCCTTTGGATTTACGATCTTCGTTGACAAAAAAGCAGTGAGGGAATATTTTGTGTGAGCATTTAGCATCTCCATAAAGCTGGTCAGCGGAGGGAAGCATAAAGTGCTCTAGAATTTACTGGTAGAGGGCTACGCTGACTATGGAGTTGATAATACACAGTGGACTAACGCCAGCAGATAATATGGAAAATTGTGGAAAATTTTGCATTTCGTTTGGCAATCAAGGTCCCATTGTCTGGAGGAAGAGTGGAGAGGCACAGAATCCAAGTTGCATGAGGTCCAATGTGAAGTTTCCACAGTAAGTGATGATTTGGGAAGCCATGTCATCTGCTAGTGTTGGTCCACTGTGTTTTATCAAGTCAAAAGTCAGCGCAGCCCTCTACCAGGGAATTCTAGAGCACGTCATGCTTCCCTTTGCTGACAAGCTTTATGGAGATGCCGATTTCACTTTCCAGCAGGACTTTGTACCTACCCACACTACCAAAAGTACCAATACCTGGTTTATTTATCATGGTATCACTGTGCTTGATTGGCCAACAAACTCTCCTGACCTAAACCCCATAGAGAATCTGTGAGGTATTGCCAAGAGGAAGATGAGATACACCAGACCCTGCAATGCAGACAAGCTGAAGGCTGCTTTCAAAGCAACCTGGGCTTCCACCTCAGCAGTGCCACAGGCAGCGCCTCCATGCCATACTGCATTGATGCAGTAATTCATGCAAAAGGAACCCCAACCAAGTATTGGTATAGTGCATACTACACTGTACATGGACATACTTTTCGGTAGGCCAAAATTTCTGTATTTTTTAATTTTTTTTCTTTGCCAAATGTTCAGTTCAAACAATTTATATGTAACATGGATTTCACTTGGTAATTGTGTGCCGAATGTTGTATTCCTTAATGCTCATGTTGAGCGCAATAGCTGCTATACCAACTTGTCTTTTATACCTTGTCAATAAAAAGAGTTAAAAAAATCCTTTTTTTAAAATTTTTTTTTTTATTGGTCTTGTGTAATATTCTAATTTTCGGAGATACTGAAGATTGGGTTTTCCTTAGCTGTAAGCCATAATTATAAAAAAAAAAGAAATGCTTGAAATATATTACTCTGTGTGTAATGCATCAGTATAAAATATGAGTTTCACTTTTTGAATTGAATTACTGAAATAAATTACCTTTTTGATAATATTCTAATTTTTTTTAGATGCACCTGTATACCCTGTCCCACTCCACCATCATATATTTATTACCCAGAAAAATAACACTGCTGCCTTGATTTCTATGTTCCAAACACTTTGTTAGGAGATGTTCCAAGGGGTGTGCCTTACATCAGTAGAAGCTGATCTCCCAGCAGCTACCACTGCAAAAATGTTACAAGCCTGGTAATGTCACAGGAAGTAGTAAAAGCTGTTTTCTGCTCATGCAGTATACGAACATAGGCAGATGGTTTAGTTATATACTGGTACCTTCAGGTGATTGGACACTGGCAAAGCAGAGTTGTGAGGACCCCTACCATTCACAGCAATCTTCAGTTTTTTTGCTTGTGTCTTTAGGTGATGGATGTCTCTTGTCTACTGAGGAAGTTAAATGGCACTTACTGAAATGTTTTCCCTTTCTAAATTGTCTGAGTTCCCAGATTTGCATTGGCAACACAAGCTAATGGCACAGCTTCTGGATTGGTACCTTAGGCACACCACTGGGGCCATGTGGGGCTGGCCTGTAAAGTCCCTTTCGGCACTGGATCCTGCATTTGGTGCTCCTCTTTGGCACGTAGTGGAACATACGGAGTTAACCAGGGTGCTATTCAGGTCCAGGACATTGGCAATCTGCACTGGTGTGACCCAGTCCCTAAATACCGCAAGTCATATGCCTTTCCGAAGTAGGTGTACCTTGTCCCCCCTTACTCTGGTGAGTTGGACCCAAGCCTTTAAAGGCCTTATTGGTGTCCCCTGTGCTGCTGTTTCCCTCCCCTACAGGGGCATTGCTTGGAGAAGCTTGGAGAGTAGCCTTACCTGCAAACAGTATCCTTTGTTGAAAGTGATGGGATTTGGCACTGCAAAAGTTGTATGCGTCACAGCCCTAGTAATGGCCGCAACTGTTTAAGCATCTGCACCTCTCTCTCAACAGGCACTTCTGTGGGTGGCCTCCCTCACTTCTCTGGGTCATTGGGCAGGCACTGTGCCATCTTTACTGAGCCTCCATGCATTTTCTGGGCTCCCTGCTCCCTACCGGACTGGTAACATAGGCTTGGGCTAAATGGCTGGGCACCTACAGCCTGAGATGATACACTGAACAGCTGTAAACCCTTTCCACCACAGCAAGTTAGGAGTAAACCTTTGGTTACCCCTCACAGCGACTCACATGTGAAGGGGGATGTGACAAAAGAGTGTCATACACCCTCTCAGCTAGTGGGTCACTTGGGAGGTTCTTCACACTCTCCAGGGACCCTGTATTGGATAGCCAGGGTATCTTTCCTTCTGTCCGGGATCCCTCCCTACCTCTTATGCCTCCCCCAGGTCTCTCAGGTGTCCCCCATTTCTCCTTCCTGAGCAGGAAGAAGTTTTCCGCCACCATAGCAACAATCATAGGAAAGATTACTGTCCTCTAAAGGAGGACTGCGGCCTTCCGGAGGAGGAAGTGGAGCATATGAATGAAGAGAAAGAGGCTATATCCTCTTTGTAAACTGAGGTTTCAGCAAAGGGGGCAGCTGCTGCTGCCATCCCCCCTAAGGAGATAGTGTAAACACTGCAAAACTCTGGGTGGATCCTCAACTTTCAGAAGTCTACAATGGATCTCACTCACAATCTGGAATATGTGGAAATTGGTCCTGGACATGAGCCAGACTCGGGTCTTTATTTTCCCCTTGCACTCAAGTGTGGACTCTTTTATCCAGAAAGTGCCCCCCAGTTCTCTTTTGTATTCTAGTCCTGTACCTGATGGTAGCCTCACTGAGGCCATGCCTTTTGTCCAGTTTCACTCCAAGCTGCTGCAGCTCAGTTTCCTGTCTGCAAGGGAGGAACAGAGGAAACTCCATCTTGGTCGATACTTTGTGGAACATGTTCTGGCCTTTATCCAGTTGGGTCTGGATCAATGTTTGGCCTTAGACACCATCAAGGCACAAATCTTGTCCCTGACTATCCTCTTTTAGTGACTCCTGACCTCTCACTCCCTGGGGATGGCCTTTTGTACAAGGGGTCACTCTGGTGACAACTGTGGGATTTTAATCTGGTCCTGTCAGCTCTCCAGGGGCCTTCCCTTAAGTATATTAGAGAGATCTCTTGGCTAACCTTACACACAAGTTGGTTTTCCTTGTCACAATCACCTCCACCAGGTTCTTGGGTGCCTCGTGTGCTACAATTATCTGTTTCACAGATTTGCAAGTCCTCCACCTGGTGTTCTGTTCACTCATCTTATAAGATTTACCAAATGGGTGCTCAGGCCTCTGCAATGCCTGCTTTGGGCCCAGATTCCTCCTGACTGATTTCTAACATTAGGTCTCTTGACCTTTGATTTTGTGTTGGGCCTGTTGGTTTTTGCTGTGTTGTCCACCCCTCATGTTGTATTGCTTTTGGATCTCCCGGTTATTTAAGACTGCCTGTGTCCTGCACTGTACGAGAAAGAAAACTAGATTTTTGTCATGCCAGTAAAATCTGTTTCTTGGAGTAATGTACAGTATATAATGAGTAATATGGGGTCCTTGAGCCCTACTTTTGTCAGTCTTTATTCACTTAACGCTATCATCTTGTAACCCAGTCATCTAAAGCCTCGTACACATGATAAGAATATAAGACGAATGATCGTCTTTTTTTTTTTTTTGCATGCTAGTCTCGTATCGAAAAATGAAGCGGTTACCCAACTTATGAAAATTCTCGTACGACGGAATACAGCTTCGGAAGTGATGCAATGTATTGTATTTGTATTGTATTTTCAGGTGAAAACTGTACTGAATAAACTAAAATCGTACGATCTGGTATTGTACGAGAATTTTTTTTTGTCCCTTCAGATAATTTCGAATGAACTTTTGTGGTCGGCTTCTGAAAGCTGTGTATTAACAAGCAGATTATTGTACGATCGCTTCAAAAGCAGTATTTTTCGTACAATTTTCTGATTTATGTGTTCTAGGTTTAAGACTCTCTCTATGTCCTGTACTCCAAGAAATGGATTTTATAGGCAAGACAAAAATCTTGTTTTCTTGCTGTCTGGAGAAGGTCAAACAGTCGTTATCTGGAGTGTGGGTGGGGTAAATGTAAACATACCGGCCATGAGCTATTTTAAATAAGGCCGTACTAATCCTAAAAGCTAATAAATGGATTCATGCATCTGGTGTGAATTCAACAGCGTGGTCTTGAAATGCATAATTTATTTTAATTCTGTACAATGTGGAGTTGTAAAAAGGTTTACATCTAATAAAGAACGTGAACATTGAAGATGCAACATTAAAGTAAAACCAAGAAATAGAAACGGAAGTTACATAAAATATATATTTATACGAACAAGAAAACAACATACAAAGAAAAGCACTTAAAGCAAAGCAAATGAAAACCGTGTTCTACCTTATTCATTAGGAAAAACGGAAGTGCTGTAGTTACTAATTCTGTGAGTATTTACAAGTCGATGTCTCTACGTCAACTCAGCTCTTTTTAAAAGTGCACCCTTGCTTATGAAAGCTGGACGAAAGAAAATGATTACAAGGGCTTTTCATTCTGCAGCCCTGATAGATCTGGATCCTGAAAGCTTTACAACTCCTGAGTATTTTTCTTCCTTTTTTTCACCTTTTCCAGATGCCTTAGACTTAGTACACATGAGCCGAATGTCGAGCGGCATCAGCTCCAATAGAAACTGGCTGACATTTGGCCTGTGGGCATGACAGAAAAAGGTTTGCCGATCGGCTCCTGATGGTGGAGAGCACTGACTAAAGTGTTCTGGGGAGGGGGGGGGGATGTCACCAACCCCCTCCCTCTGTCAGAATACAACAGCACAGCAGGGGAGATCGCTGCACTAACATCAGGTAGTTAGTACAGTGGCTCCTCCTGAGCCATCTGTTTTTTTTTTTTGTTTTTTTTAATTCAGCCCTGCTGGGCTGAAAAAAAAAAAAAAAAACTAGTAGTGTTTACCAGGCTGGTCTTGGAACAACCAGGGGTCCTTTGTGAGTGTGGGTTGCTGTCCTAGGGGCTCAGTCTTCTGGCCAAGTGACAACCCTGAAGTTTTTATAAATTAACCTGGAGTTTGGCTTTAAGTCAAACAGGTTTTGGTGGGGTAAACAACTTTAGATATCTTTTAAGATAAGTGGTACAGCCAGACAGCTGTGTGGTGCTGCTTCTTGGAGCAGCTGACCAACTACATTTTGTGGTAGTGGGGAAAATATGCAATAATGCAATGTAAAGGGTCAGAAGCCCCAGGTACTATGTTTAATCTAACCATGACCATCATCAAAGTTGTTTGCATATTCTTTTGTGGAATTCTTGGGGTGGTACACGAGAGAAGACTAGTATAGTAAGTGCTAACAGCTTATCCTGTCAGCTGTCTACTCATCCTGGTTGTTTTGTATCCCCATACAGCTCACCTTAATCTCCATTTTAATACCTAAATTTAAAAGATCTCAATTTGAAACTTTTGATTAGATCGAAGAAGGGTTGAAACCTCTGTATGTCCAATTTGGTCCGATGCACTTCACTTTTGAGACACTTGGACAGGAATTGGTGGCACAACATTAGGTAGGGTCACAGCAATTCTATCATATCAGTAGACAGAGGAAGTGTCAGAACTCTCTCATGGTTTTTGTTCTTATGAGCAACTCTGTTAAGGTTTTCTAATTTTCTGCTGTGTCATTGGGAGAAAGAAAATGAAGTGTAATCTTCCCAATATAATATTAGAATTCTCAGAGGTTGTACACCATTCACGCTCTATGCAAAACCTTTGTTTTACTTTTTGGTTATATAAGCATAATCAATATTCTCTGACGACTGGATTTGAGAAATATAACTCCATCATGCAGAAATGTGACCCAAAGCCTAGGGTACAACAAAAAAACTTGTACTATGTGGTATTAACGTAGACACTGACCAGAAAAATTTGCTACAAGTCCCATAGGTAAACAAAATTACAATGAGTAAAAAAAATGTAAATACTCAAATACAGGTATCTGTGTGTGCTTGGTTCCATCTGATGTCAGCATGAGTATAATCGTAAGTGTTATATTGTTGACTGCTCTTGCAGAAAGTTTTCCGTTCCGGGGATGATTCTTTCTGGTTCTGTGGCCATAGCGGCTTCTCGAAGAACTTGCATGTGCTCCTCTGCAGCTGACAATGATTGGTCTATCCAGTCCAGCCCAACTGACAAGTGGCATGCATTTTTGGTCACCAATACAAGATGGCTGACAGACAAGAGAAGAGCAGTGGTTCTGCAAAAAGAAAATGAAATATCACATACTACAGTGGTCATCAACCCTGTCCTCGAGGCCCAATAACAGGCCAGGTTTGCAAGATAACTGAAATACATCACAGGTGATATCATTTGCTGCTCAGTGATTGCAGTATTCTAGTCTGCATCTCCCCAAGGTAATACATAAAACCTGGCCTGTTAGTGGGCCCTGAGGACAGGGTTGATGACCACTGACATACTACACATTTGTGGTTTTTGGTCATAGCAGTGGTTACCCCATTCATGTCAAGTACCACCAAAAGTTACATATCTCAGGAAGATGATCTTTGCTACCTTTTGTGGATATCCACATTGACACAAACTGTAGATGGAAATTACAGGTCTGGGAAATAATGCACTAGAGGTTTAATCCTTGAGAGGACAGTCAACTGGCCAGGTTGGAAATTGATTAGTTATTGACAGTTGCTTTATCACATGGAAAAGAGGGGTCATAATATTCTATGAGCATGCAGGCTCCCAAAGGCCTTTCTGACTTTTATCAACTTCCCAGACTTTGGATAGTGAGACAGCCAGTGAAAAAGGCTAGACACCAATCGCAGTACCTTTTTAGCCACTAAGGCTCAATCACTGAATGGTGGAACTTTGCAGGGGAGAACTTCAGGTCAAAAGCTGAACCCTCCGTAGCAATGTCCTTTGCTCTTAAATGGGGGCTTTTAGTCTTTGGTTTTTAAAGGGTGACATATTCCCTTAATTATTTTTTTGATGAATACATAATTGGAGTTTAGGGTTTTTCTTGATCTGCAGTACAGAACCCAGGCTTATTCTTCATTATCTAGGTTATATGGTTATATATTGCTACCTTCAGGTGATTTGACACTGGCAAACAGAGCTGTTAGGACCCGCATATAATCCCTCCCACTGACAGTTAAACCCTGTGTCCTTAGATGATAGATGTTTTTTTCTCTCTCTGAGGTTTTACTTTTTTGACTTACACAGCCCTTCTAGCTACTTACACAGCTCCTGATAGGTACCCTAGGCACGAAACTGTGACTGTACCCAGACCCCTCCAAAATAATGGCATGGGATCCTATATTGGGTGCTCCTCCTTGTTATGTTGTGCAGCTGCAGGTGCTATTCAGATCCAGGGCAGTGGCGATCCAGACTGGTATGATCCAGTCAATCAAGAAGCCCTTGGCAATGTTCTCATCCAAACTGCGGGGGGGGGTTTATGGGACGCATTCGCCTTTAAATATTGTGGCAATGGTTCCCACAGGATGGTAAGGAACCCGTTTTCATAAGAATCTGCCCTTTCCTGTCCCTTTGCCAATTGGCAAATGGCTATTTATACTTTTTCTAATGTTTGTGCTAGTTTACAAAAGAAATAATGAACAGAGCAATGGTGAAACAGTTTTGTTCTTTACAGAGAGCGATACCTTAGGGGAGGATTAAGGCGCACTGATTTTGGAATGCCTATTTGGTGTAGCAGCCTTACTTGGGGCTGCAACTCTCTCTCCCTATTATGCATTTTATCTTGCTTATGGCAGCCTGTGGCCATGATTATATTACTGTTTTTTACTCTGGCTTCAGTGAGCAGCTTACTGACAGTTGTTACTGCCCCCTTCCACGCTGACCTCTGGCTCTTATATGTTGTCCCAAGGGGACACAAGCTAGAGTTTCTCTTTTTCCCTCCTCCCTGATTCATGTCTTCTAATCTGCCTTCTTCTCCTCAAAAGTTGGAGGATGTCCATGCTACTCTTCAGCATCTGCTCACCTCATGGGACATTGTTCCTATGTCTGCAGGTGAAAAGTTTTAGGGGTTTTACTTTTCAACCTATTCAGTCCCGAGAACCAAGGGTAGCATTCATCCTATCCTGGATGTAAACTGACATAAAGTCCTTCTTTGGAATTAGACATTTTGAATGGAATTAGCCAGGTCAGTCATTGTATCCCTGCAGCAGGGGGATCTACTTGCATCAATGGACATCAAGGACACCTAGTTACATATTCTGTTTCCCCCGCACTAGTGATTTTTACATTTTGCAGTCATTTTCAGTTTGTGGCTCTGCCATGTGGCCTATCCACTGCTCCTCCAGTCTTCACGGATCTATTGGCCCCTGTTCTGGTTCTTCCTTGTTTTCAGGATGTCCATATTGTGGGCTACTAGGACAACTAGCTAGTGAACGACTTCTCCCTGTCCAGGCTTCAAATGGACTGGTAATACCGTAAGTAGGCTTGGAGTTTTTTCCTGGGCATTCCCCAGGTTTTGTTGTTATCTGTTTGTGGCCTTCTAATGCGACTTACTGCGATAGCCAGCTATAAGTGAAGGTGGTGGCAATGTTTTTGTAATCACATTGGGGTGTGTATTGGTCCAGCAACGCACCAGCACCTTTGCAGCCATTGTGCTATTTGCTGGATGTCTGGTGTGCCCTGTACCTTTAAGAAGGGGTGGGCTCCCTTCAGTCCACCTGCCCTCACTTAACCATCAGAATGCACGTGCCTCCACTGTGGGGACACCCAAATTTTTAGTGTTAGGACCACAGATTACAGGGTGCCGTGACGTGGCTCTGTGGCTTACGCATGCGTTTGTAAATGCGCGCGGACTGAACCCCTGTTTTTAACGCGTACTGTTAGACAGGTTAATTGGTTGTCTGCGAGCTGGTGGTAAGTAGGCTTGGAGTTTTTTCCTGGGCATTCCCCAGGTTTTGTTGTTATCTTCAAATGGACTGTGCAGACTCTGCAGAAGTTTTAGTGGATCCTCAACCCTCGGAAGTCTGCGCTGGATCCAAATTACCATCTCCATACCTGGGTCTTTGTTCCTTCAGAAAAGATCAGGTACTTCTGTTTTCAAGTATGGATAGTTCTATCTAGTCAACATCCCTCGGTGCGCTTTTGTACTGTACTGGGTCTTCTGGTAGCCTCATTCGAGGCAGTGTCCTAAGCCCCATTCCACTCCAGGCCGCTGCAACTCTGCATCCTGTCTGTGTGGGCCAAGCAGACTCAGGACAGTCCAATAAGTCTGTCTTCCTCAGCCCACTTCAGCACTGGATGTCTCAACTTTGAGTACTTCTGACATAGGTTTAGTCAGATAACACTGTGGCTGTGGCCTATATCGACTTTCAAGAAGGCAGAAGCAGTTGCACTTCCTAAAAGGAAACTGACTTAATTCTGTCCTGGGAAGAGCATTACGTTCTGGCCCTGATCACAGTGCACATTTCAGGTATAGAGAATTTGCAGGTCAGCTTCCTCAGCCATCATCGACTTGACCAAGTAGTGCCTTCAGCCAGAGGTATTTTCAATACGTTTGTAGCAGGTGGGGGACACCAGATGTGGACCTGTTGGTATCTTGGTGCAACAACAGACTGGGGAAGTTTACTGCTAGGTCCAGAGATCCTCAAGCTTTTGCAGTAGACGCTCTGGTAACTCAGAGGACATTCCGGTGATTTTTGTGGCACTCTGCATCTGCTCTACCAAAGGTCTCCGGCATGGGGTCCCTTAAATTACCAGTCTACTTGGCTTGGCTTACCTGGGGAAGGTATTTACGTTTCCAGAATGCTTTGCACAGCAATATCCCATTGAGGAAATTTTTTTCTGTGAAAATGGGTGGTTCCTGTCGTAGTTCCTTCCTTTTCTTATCTTTAACCAGTCCCCCATGGCTCCTGCGAAAGACCCTGTAGATAAGAAGTTACAAGCCCTCTTTTCCTTAGTGGGCCCTGCCATGAAGCCTATGGTTGCATCTTCTATTGTCTTGATTGTCTGACTATCTCAGACATCAGTGTCTGAATTCAGAGATATGGGCTCAAGCAAGCCCTTTGCCTGTGATGGAAGACACTGAATGTGGATCAACTGGCATTCAGATTCAACAAAAAACAGGACAGGTTTGTTATCAGGTCTGTGTGCCCTCTTGCAATTGCAGTGAAAGCTCTGATGATGCCACGGGATCGGTTCAATCTAATCTACGTGCCCAGATTCTCCCTTGTGTGATCTGCAGTGTAAAAATGGAGAGTCTTCAGTGATTTTCATTGCACCAAATTGGCCTAGGAGGACATGGTACTCTGACACACTTGGGACTTGACATTCTCCCCCTGGGATTGTTTGGATCTTCTGTCCCAGGGACCAGTGCTCCATTCTGCTTCTTGGTCACTGGCTTTACTGGCATGGCTGCTAAAGCCAAGATCCTGGGAGAAATAGGCCTATCAGGCCTAGTCCGCCCTACTCTTTTGCAGGCTATGAAATCGACTTCTTGCAAAGTGTACCATTGCATCTAGAAGGCTTTCTTCTCAGTCACTGGCATTGACAGTCTTTTTTTTTTTTTTCAAAAAGATGTCATTGACAGTCTGGCTTGTTTGATCCGTGTCAAGGAATGTTACCCTAGCAAATGCACAATGGAAATTATTTGTCCTTCCTCCAGTCTTGTTTGGATCAGTAACTGGCTTTGAGTACCAACAAGGGCAAATCTCGGCTTTGTTCATTTAGTTTCACAGACATTTGGCCTCTCACACCCTAGTTAATGTTTTCATACAAGGTGTCATACAGTTTCCCTCCTGTGCCTCCATGGGACTGGTAATCTAGTTCTCTCGACCCTGCAAGGGCCACCCTTTCCTCGTTGCTATCACCTCTGCACGGAGCATTTCTGAGTAATCAATCTTATGTCATAAGTTCCTAGTTTTGTACAAAGACAGGATTGTCTTGAGGCCTAAAGCCTCCTGTCTCCCTAATGTGATCTTCTTTCCACCTCAACCAGGACATTGTCCTTCCTGCTTTATGTCCTTCAAACACCCTAAAGAAATTTCTCTCCACTGACTCTGTTCTTGTGATCTCTCTCAATCATTGCTTGCTAATAAAACTGAGGCTAACTGGAAGTGGGATTATATAAGGGGATGTTCCTGCAGACTTCTCGTTTTGTCCAGTGTCCAATCAACTGGAGATCTGCATATATGACCCATGTTAATGACTAAGGATTCTGTGTCCCAAACTGTACTGCAAGAAACAGATTTTATGGACAAGTATAAAGTCCTGTTTTGTTTGTTTATTCTTTGCTCATCATTCTAGCTAAACTATTACCATATATGAATAGCTTGTTAGGGAATGCATATTGGCCTGCTGTCATACGTACCTTGCATCAAGCAATTTTGGGTCTAGAGGAGGGTACATAGACCGGACCACATCATCAACTCTAAATAAAAAATAAAAATGGGCAAAAGTTATTTCAACTGGCAAACACTGTGGAACATCATCCTTTCAAACATTGTTTCTTATATTAAAGTCATGAATCAGTCTTTTCTTCCTTTTATATTGTAGGAAAATGACTTCAACCCCCCAAAACAATATATATTTTCTGAATGCAGAGATCCTGTAGAACCAAAAAAAGGTTGTTGCGTTGTTTTATCTTATGCCGCGTACACACGAGCGGACTTTATGGCAGACTTGGTCCGGTGGACCGGAGTCCGTCGGATAATTCGATCATGTGTGGGCTCCAGCGGACTTTTTTTCCCCAAAAGTTCGACGGACCTAGAAATGAAACATGTTTCAAATCTTTCCGACGGACATTAGTAGAACCCAGAGTGCTTGAAAAGATTGTCCACAAGATGGTGCTGGTATGAAGCCTAATACATCAATTCAGGCAAGTACACTATATTACCAAAAGTATTGAGACACCTGACTTTACACGCACATAAACTTTAATGGCATCCCAGTCTTCGTCGTAGGGTTCAATGTTGAGTTGGCCCACCCTCTGCAGCAATAACAGCCTTATCTCTTCTTGGAAGGCTGTCCACAAGGTTTAGGAGTGTGTCTATGGGAATGTTTGACCATTCTTCCAGAAACACATTTGTGAGGACAGGCACTGATGTGGACGAGAAGGCCTGGCTCGCAGTTCATCCCAAAGGTGTTCTATCGGGTTGAGGTCAGGACTCTGTGCAGGCCAGTCAAGTTCCTCCACCCCAAACTCACTCAGCCATGTCTTTATGGATTTTGCTTTGTGCACTGGTGTGCAGTCATGTTGGAACAGGAAGGGGCCATCCCCAAACTGTTCCCATAAAGTTGGGAGCATGAAATTGTCCAAAATGTTTTGGTATGCTGACGCCTTAAGAGTTCTCTTCACTGGAACCAAGGGGCCAAGCCCAACCCCTGAAAAACAGCCCCACACCATAATCCCCCCTCCCCCTAAATGATTTGGACCAGTGCGTAAAGGTTGTCATAGCAACATCCCCACTGTGCTTTGGTGCAGCCTAAGCCCCATTGGTGTTTGGTCATCAGCAGATTCTTCCCAGTAGTCCTGGTGGCCCTGTTAGATCACATCCGGTGCGGTCCTGTCCAGCTTTAAAATTTTGTGTTCAGCCTGTTATAACCACTTTTAAGTTAGGAGACAACTTCCATAATGTGCATTTTATATATATATATATATATATATATATATATATTTTTAGATGCACAGAAACTCACCGTGGGCTGATCCTCTTGGCAACAATAATGATTTCGCTAAGACTGGATGGAGATTTCATTTTAGCTCCAGATCCCATTGTCATAGCCACCAGTCTTTCTGTCAGGGTGTGGCAAATCTACAAACAAATAGTACAAAAGGCTTGTAAATGTGGTGATATATGATCATGAGGGGAGGGGGGAAAGAAGTAAAAATTGTAGTGAGCAGGGTTCTGATAGGACCACTGTACTGCATCCACATCCAGTAGTGCAAATGGCCAAATCTGTTGCATAGATTAGATTACACATATTGTTCTGCCCATGTATGTACTGCTGTATATTCAGAAACGGAAAGGCTTTGATTAATAAGCCATTAGTTCATATCCCATCAATAAAAAATTCTTATGCTTAACTACGAAAGACAGCTACAGTGCGGCTCTCTGGTTCCGGAAGGGCGTCCATGGACATCCTCCTATAACCACGCCCCCTGGGGCACGCAACAGTGTCCTGATGATCAATGCAGCCTTTCAGTGCACAACAGTGAAGGAGAAAACTTACTTATTTGCAGAATTTTATAACAGAAACTAAGAAAAACTTAAAAAAAAAAATTGGTAAATACCACCAAAAGAAAGCTCTATCTGTCTCAAAACATGATAAAAAGTTTATTTGTGTATAGTGTTGCATGATCACGCAATTGGCATTCAAAGTGCAGCGTGAAAGCTGAAAATTGGCCTGGGCAGGAAGAGGGTGAAAGTGCCCGGTATTGAAGTGGTTTTAAAGGCTCAAAGTATTTTTTACCTCCGTGTATATGCAACAGCCCCCCCCCCAATACTTACCTGAGCCCCATCTCAATCCAGCAATGTGCACAAGAGCAGCAGCTCTCCCGGGGCTCTTCTGCCTTATTGGCTGAGACAGCAGCGGGACCCATTGGCTTCTGCTACTGTCAATTACAGCCAGTGAGAGAGTGGAGGCGGGGCCGAACCATGCTCTATGTGCGAATGGATACACAGAGCAGCGGCTCGGGAACAAGCCTGCTTGGGTGTCCCCATAGCAAGCTGCTTGGAGGGAGGGGCCAGGAGTGCCAGCAGGGGACCCGACAAAAAGGACAATCGGGGTTGCTTTGTGCAAAACCATTTTACAAAGCAGGTAAGTATGACATGTTTGTCTGCACTGAAATCTCAACCAGGGTTATTAGCCCTGTCTGTTGGACTACAAAATTATGCATTTCCTCAGCCCTCTCTGTCCTACCCCATATACATTTATTGATTTCTTTCCAAAGAAAAACATTCTGCAGCTTTGACTTCCAAGAATCTGCCAACACTATGTGTTGTGCCAACACTCTTCCTCTTGAGAGATGTAATTCTGGAGGTGTGCTTAATGTATGTCAATTTATGGCTGTTCTGAGACCTACCTGTTTCTTGAGCGTGCCAAAGTAACAAAAATATTAGTTTTTAATACAACTAACCACTTCAATACAGGGCACTTTCACCCCCTTCCTGCCCAGGCCAATTTTCAGCTTTCAGGGCTCTTGCACTTTGAATGAAAATTGCAGTGACAGCGCATGAGGAAAGGAATGCCGATAACCAGCAATTATGTTTACATGTGATCAGCTGTGATTGGACACAGCTGATCACATGGTAAAGAGTCACTTTGATTGGGCCTTTAGCCCGATCTGTGAACAGCTGTGTCTGAAGGACACAGCGATCACAGGGTTCGTTTGTTCTGGGAGGATGTTCATGGACACCCTCCCAGAACTGGATGCTGTAGCTGTCTTTTGGCTATACCGGAAAGTGGTTAAAAAACGGGCTTTCACAGAGAGGAGCAAATCACTTTTTGTAGCTTTAGAACATCTCATGCTACAGAATGGAAGAGGTCATAGCGTTAAATGGGCCAAAATTAACCAGGTTAGATGGCTAGGCTGCAGATACGGCATTATATATCATAAAAACAGTGTCCAGAATGTTGATTTGCCCAAATCTGTGGCAGTACAGAATGGGAATGCAGGCTTTAGAGCCGACCTCAAGTGATAGTATCTGTGGCAGACCTTTAATACTTTAAAACTAAGAGGGACACTGAGGCCTAAAACTGCAGGAGAAGCTTTTTAAACAGATTAGACTGTGTCTGGCTAACTACATGAGAGGTCCAGCACCAGGGGTTAGTAGTGTATGTGCTGTAGACTCAGATGAGGGCCATGCATGTCTACCTTGGCCTTGGTCCTTTCTAGAACATTCAACATATATTAAAGGCTGATCTCCAGGCAAAAAAGTAAATACACACAATTGAAATACACCTTTGGCAACTGCTTTAACAGCCTAAATAATTTTTTTAAATAAATTCATAGCTGCATTAATTGGTATGTATTATCTGCTTTGAGTTCAGCTTTAATAGGCTCTTGATATACATACCTTTAGAATTGAAATGCAGTGTGACACAAGACCGCTACAAAATGAGAAGAAAAAAGGTTGTTTTAATTCAAGTCACTATTGTTAAAAACATAGTTTTCATGGTCTTAATTTAAAAAAATGATAAATACATGCACATTTTTTAAGAAAAAAAAAATATTTTATGATTCCACCAGCAATAATTCAATAACTATAGAGGGATATCAACAATGAGGACAGGACTGGATGGCATGGCAGGCTGGAATGTGTTACTAATCATTATCAATATCAAATGGAGCTGGTTATGTGCTGCTCTGGAGACCTCCAAAACCTAGACCATGGCCTAAGGTAACTAGACAAAAACCTGACCCTAAGGCCCCATTCACACCTGACCTCGGCGTTTTCAGGCAGAAAATCGTGCAATTTTACCGCGATTTTGCGGCGTGTTTTGCGGCGTTTTCTTACCGCGATTTGCCGCAATTTTGTGCAGGGCAAAAGGTCACCAATGTAAAAAGCAGAAAAATGCCCAAATCTGCCCAATTCACGCGACAAAAAAGTTTCCAGAACTTGTTTGAGCTTCAGGCGTAGGGCTTCAGGCGTTTTGGAGTGGAGATGTGAACCATCTCCATAGACAATAATTGATTTTTTCCCCTCCAGCGTTTTGTAGCTTTAGGCTGCAAGCTACAAAACGCTCAGGTGTGAATGGAGCCTAACAATGGGCAGTAGCATCTCAAAGCTGTACAAGAAGCCACTGGGTAATTCTATGCACGAGCACACACCTATGACTAAGGGCAGGGGCGTTGCTAGGTCTACGAAAGATCTGGGGCTAAAGCCCATAGCAGCGTAGTAAAGAAAGTAAAGAAAGTCATACGCTTGGGCAAGCATACACATGTATATACAGTGATATACGTGTGTGTATATATATCCCCAGAGAGCCCCCCACATACATCAGGGTCCCCAGAGAGCCCCCCTTATATCAGGTTCCCCAGAGAGCCTCCTCCTTACATCAGAGTCCCCAGAGAGCCTCCTCCTTACGTCAGAGTCCTCAGAGGGCCCCCCACTTACATCAGGGTTCCCAGAGAGCCCCCCTTACATTAGGGTCCCCAGAGAGCCTCTCCCTTGCATCAGGGTCCCCAGAGAGCCCCCCACTTACATAAGGGTCCCCAGAGAGCCTCCTCTCCCCTTGGGGACCCCTGCAGAGACTCAGGGCTATTGGCCCCAGATTCGGGGCTATAGCCCCAAAAGCCACCCCCTAGCAACGCCCCTGACTAAGGGCATTACAAGGGTAGATTTTTGTCTCATTCCTAGAGCTCAGCTTTAAAGTATTTCAGTGCTTCTGTTGCTAATTGCTCCACAGTGCCTGCAACTACAGAGGTTAGTGAGGGTTGTTGTTTTTTTTTTTATTTGTGTTTTAAGCTCATTTACTGCTTGTTACAAATAAGTAAATGCGGGGCTTTTTTTTTTTAGAGGGAACTCGAGGGGAATGCAGTTCCAGCACTGAATGTATGGAATGGCAAAGGGTGCTGAAGGGTCTATTAATCCTGGCTGCTGGGGATCTACAGTTGCTGGGGGGTCAGTCATTGCTGGGAGGGATCTACTGTTGAGGGTGGGGTCTATAGGTCTGTTGGGAGTCTATTATTGCTGGATGAAACAAAGAAAGCCGCTCTGATAAGTTAGACTTGAGTTAAAGGGGTTGTAAAGGTAAAAGTTTTCTCACCTTAATGCATTATATGCATTAAGGTGAAAAAACATCTGACAATACCGGCCCCCCCAGCCCCCCTGTTTTACTTACCCGACCCCTCGAAAGTCCTGTGCTCGCCCCCGACATCCTCTTCGCCGCTCAGCCTGGCCGTTTACTGGTTACAGTGGATGGATTGGCTCGCGCTGCTGTCAATCACATCCAATGATGCAGCGCGCCGGGGGGTGGGGCCAAGTGATACAGTGAGCGACTGGCCACCGGCTGTATCACGGGAGCGTGCCTGCAAGCACTCAACACCATGTGAGGGAGCTCGCATGAAAGTGTTGAGTCCTTGCAGGGGGGAGCCGAGACAGCCGCCGAGGGACCCCAGAAGACCAGGTTCGGGGCCACTCTGTGCAAAACGAGCTGCACAGTGGAGGTAAGTATAACATGTATGTTATAAAAAAAATTATCTTTAGTGATCCTTTAATCCCCACAGATACTAGTCTGGTGCTAGCCCAGCGAGCATGCTGTATGTCATAAAGCCAAATCTTCCAGGCGGTTGCACATCCAAAAATGCTCTTTATTGAAGGTCAGGTGGTTAACAGATGGAGCAGGGGACAAGGAGGTAGACGCGTTTCGTGCCAATATTAGCTCTTCATCATTACTTTTTGGAACTAGTCACCACAATCACCTATACACTGCTCTAATGAGCCATCCAATTTTTATCCAATCTATTATTGCTGGGGTGGATTTATTGTTGCTGGGGGGGTCTATTGTTGCTGGGGTGGATCTATTGTTGCTGCGGGGTCTTTTGTTGCTAGCCACTGGAGATCTATTTTACTGCTTTTCTTCTTATTTACAAATTACATCCAAATTCCTTAGCACCACAAAATGAGGTTTGTTTTTTTATTCTCTAAAAGGGCGGTACTGAGAGGTGGGTTGGAGGTGGAACCAAGGAACCGTGCTCGGAGGTGGGTAGGGGGTGGAGACAAGGGGGTGACTTGGGAGGGGGAGTTCCTGTACCTATTCTCTGAGGAAAAAAAAAAGCCTTGTTTAAATGCCTAAATGTACATTCTGTGTGCAGAGTCTTTTTAAGAAGAAAAAAATGCCATCGTAAAGCAATGTCTTATAGAGGACAAAGTAGATCCAGACCTACAATCAAGCCAGTTTGTTCCTATAGAGAGAGGTGCTTGAAAAAAAACAGCATATAGTAAAATGATTAGCAGCTATTTTTGAAATGTTTGTCTTTAACCGCTTCAGCCCCGGAAGATTTTACTCCCTTCCTGACCAGAGCACTTTTTGTGATTCGGCACTGCGTCGCTTTAACTGACAATTGCGTGGTCGTGCGATGTTGTACCAAAACAAAGTAAACCTCCTTTTTTTTCCCACAAATAGAGCTTTGTTTTGGGGGTATTTGATCACCTCTGCAGTTTTTATTTTTTGCACTATAAACAAAAAAAGAGTGACAATTTTGAAAAAAACGCAATATTTTTTACTTTTTGCTATAATAACTATCCCCAAAAAATATATAATTTTTTTTTTTCCTCAGTTTAGGCCGATATGTATTTTACTACATATTTTTGGTAAAAAAACAATCGCATTAAGCGTGTATTGATTTGTTTGTGCAAAATTTATAGCATCTACAAAATAGGGGATAGTTTTATGGCATTTTTTATTTTAATTTTTTTTATTAGTAATGGCAGCGATCTGTGATTTTTTTTTTTTTTTTTTTTTTTATTGGGACTGCGACATTATGGCAGACGTATCAGACATTTTTGACACTATTTTGAGACCATTGTCATTTATACAGCGATCAGTGCAATTATAATGCATTGATTACTGTGTAAATGACACTGGCAGTGAAGGGGTTGACCACTAGAGGCGGTGAAGGGGTTAAGTGTGTCCTATGGAGTGATTCTAACTGTTAGGGGCATAGGCTTCAACACACAGGACAGTGATCACTGCTGTCGATGACAGAGAGCAGTGATCTCTTTCCTGTCAATAGGCAGAACGGGGAAATTCTTTGTGTACAAAAGCATCTCCCCGTTCTTCCTCTCCATGACACGATCGCGGGCACCTGGCGGACATTGAGTCCGCGGGACCCGCAGTTACGAAGACTGTGGCGGGCACGCCCGCAACACTGCTTTTTAAAGGGGACTTATCTGTACGCATTATTGCCTACCAGTGCCATTCTGCCGTCATAAATCTGTGTGCGCTGGTCGGCAAGCGGTTAAAATACTGGTTAATAGTGTAAACTCACGGCAACAACTTATCCCTGATTTATCTGACGAGGACTGTGAGGAAGCATGCTCATCCCATTTATCTGTATCCCCGGCTGTCAATAATAAATTCATCCACCTTTATATGTTACATCCATCATAGCGGACCCCAGTTCGATTGCATGCAATGCATCGTCTGCCTGCCTCTGTCTACGAGCGATCTTCGCACATGTTACGTGGCTTTGTCCAGTCATAGCAAGGTATTAGCAGCAGGTGACGGAGGTTTTGACTGCAGTTTTAACAGTTCCTGTTCCATGTACCCTACTGGTGTGTTTTCTAGGGGTCCTGAATGGGGCACTGTGGCTGAGACATACTAAGACCATGCTAATGGAAACACTAATTTTGGCTCGTAAAGCTGTAGCACTTAAGTGGATTCAGTCCCCCCTCCTTCCATACGTAAGTGGCTTTGGTTTGTAAATCAGGTATAAAAAAGGAAAAAGGTTTCCCCAAATGGGGTTTTTAGGCAGCAAAATTAAAATATTAAACCAATTTATGTAAAAAAGATTATATTTTATTGTACAAAGGTTGCTTCAACACACCGGTTAAAAAATTAGCTCCAATGCAGAGTGTTTAACAAGTCTAGTGACACCCAACACATATAATGCAGACATGTTTTCATAACAACATTGTATGTATATTAACAGTATCAGAAAAATGGACCTGAAGCATTTCGAAATCAGGTATTACCTTATGAAAAACGTATTTTCTTTATCGTACATCATAGGACACAGAGCCTCAAGTATTTACTTAGTGGGTTATAGCTACCTTCAGGTGTTGACACTGGCACACCCAATACAGGAAGTTGACTCCCCTATATAACCCCTCCTCCTTCCAGGAGTACCTCAGTTTTTTCGCCAGTGTCTAAAGGTGTTGGCACGAGTGAAGATGTGCTCTGCGGAGCTCCAGGAGAGATCCGTGCTGGATTTAAAAAACCTCCACTGAGGCTCCAGGATGGTACCTGGGCCTCGCATAGAAGAACGAGATTTTGCCTGTAATGCACCTTTTTAGGGCTGGACTGTAGGAACCAGGGCTTTTTTTGGTCTTGCTACATTACCTAAAGTTGTCCTGAGGGGTGCTATACAAGGTCCAAAGAAGTGGAACCCCTACTAAAGGGCCCCAGTCTTTGAAGGTTCAACAACGCTGCCCGTCGTGATGGGTGAAGTTTGGATCTGTCCGTTTAGAGCAGTATCCTGCAGTGAGGAAAAGGTAAGAGGAAAGCATAGGAACTGCAAAGTTCACCTATGACTTTTCTTTCAATTATATTGTAATGCCTTTTAAAAAAACTCCTCTAGAGGGAGTGAGAGTGTATATACCCTGATTAAATCTGTGCTAAACAACAGCGTGTGTCAGCAGCTGGAGAGGGTTCTCCTGCTGTATTACCCCCCCCCCGCACGCCCACCCGGCCGTCTCCCCTCTTCCCCTCAAGAGGTGTGGGGGGTTCTTGCTAAACAGCACAAAAAGACATTTACTTGCCATAAGCTGTAAAGTGAAGGAGATACGCCGCAGTACGGCTGCAGCCTCCTTTCCTCCTCTGGTTTGTGTCTCAGGACACTCCGCGCACATGCACGAGGCTGACGTCATAGGAAGGAGGGCGGGGAAGGGGTGTGGCTTAAGCGGTCGGCGCTGTGTGCGGACTTAGCATCCTTACAAACACACGGCGTACAGACAATCAGGCTTACACCTGAAAAAAGCCTAAAAGCTGATACTCTGGAAACAGATAGTGTCTATCAGAGCAACTGAAGCAAGGCTGCCACAGGAGCACTGGTGCACGTGAGGGGTTTACACAGGCATTGCAGTACAGGAAAAGACTTTATTGTTTGGCATTAGATTAGTCTATGCTGCCATTGTTTTTCCTACTATTGTTCAAGTGAATAGTTCTAATGCCGCGTACACACAGTCGGACTTTTCGGCTACAAAAGTCCGACAGCCCGTCCGACAGACTTTCGACAGACTTTCGACGGACTTTTAGGCCTGATCATAGATACAGCCCAGAAAAGGGTGTTCTTGCCTTCAGCAAAGATCAGCTCCATACGAGAGCTGGTACAGATGGTCAGGTCAAAAGCAAATCCTTCCGTTCGCCTTTGCATGAGGTTGTTAGGAAAGATGGTAGCTTCATTCGAAGCAGTTCCCTATGCCCAGTTACATTCAAGACTGTTGCAAAACAGTATCCTCTCTGCTTGGAACAAGACGATCCAAGCTTTGGACTTACCAATGCGACTGTCCCCAAGAGTGTCCCAAAGCCTCAGTTGGTGGTTACGAAGCCAGAATCTGCTGAAAGGGAAATCCTTCAGACCAATTATCTGGAAAGTAGTAACGACAGATTCCAGCCTCTCAGGCTGGGGAGCGTTACTAGAAGGGATAGTGGTCAAAACTCGAAAGAGCCCTGCCCATCAACATCCTAGAGATTCGTGCAGTGTGTCTGGCTCTGAAAACCTGGACCTCCAGGTTAAAGAGTTGTCTCGTCAGGATCCAATCCGACAACGCCACAGCTGTGGCATATATCAATCACCAAGGGGGCACCAAGAGTCTCTCAGCTCAGAGAGAGGTGAACCATATTCTAACTTGGGCAGAAAGGAATGTCCCATGCCTATCGGCAGTTTTCATTCTGGGGGTAGAAAATTGGCAGGCGGACTAAGTCACCAACAGTTATTCCCAGGGGGATGGTCTCTTCACCCCGATGTTTTTCGGGCTGTTTGCCAAAGATGGGGGGCTCCGGACATAGATCTTCTAGCGTCCAGATTCAACATGAAGTTAGTCAACTTTGTGTTCAGAACAAGGGATTCACTCGCATATGGAACAGATGCGCTGGTAACCCTGTGGGATCAGTTTTCACTGATCTATGCTTTTCCCCCAATTCAGTTGCTGCCTCTACTTCTTTGCAGGATCAAGCTGGAAAGAAACCCGGTAATTCTGGTAGTACCAGCATGGCCCAGAAGGTCATTGTACGTAAAGATGGCAGTGGAGTGTCTTTGGCCTCTCCCACTAACGCCAGACCAGCTCTCCCAGGGCCAATATTCCACCCTACTTTACGAACGCTAAATATAATGGCTTGGCTATTGAAACCCACATTCTGAAGAAACGTGGGCTTTCCAGGTCAGTTATCTCAATGCAAGGAAACCAGTTTCCAGAGCTATATATTATAGAGTTTGGAAAACTTATGTTTCCTGGTGTGAATCCAAGGGTTGGCACCCTTGGAGATATATTATAGGGCAGAATCCTTGCCTTTCTACAATTGGGCATAGAGGTGAAGTTGGCCCTAAGTACTATTAAGGGCCAAGTCTCAGCCTTATCGGTTTTATTACAAAGACCGCTTGCTACGCATTCTTTAGTCCGGGGTTTTATGCAAGGGGTGATGTGGATTAATCTGCCAGTTAAATCACCTTTAACCCCTTGGGACTTGAATTTAGTTTTGTCAGTGTTACAAAAACAGCCATTTGAACCATTACAGCATATTCCCTTATTCCTTCTGACTAGGAAGCTGATATTTTTGGTTGCTATATCCTCAGCAAGGAGGGTTTCAGAATTGGCTGCTCTTTCTTGTAAAGAACCGTATTTGATTATTCATGAGGACAGAGTGGTGTTATGCCCTTGTCTAGGGTTTTTGCCAAAAGTGGTTTCAGGCTTTCATCTGAATGAAGATATTGTCCTGCCACCGTTTTTCCCAAAACCATGTTCCAGGGAAGAAAAGTCATTACATTGTCTTGATGTAGTGAGGGCAGTGAAAATCTATTTAAAGAAAACTGCTCAGATTTGTAAGACTGATGTCTTATTTATTCTGCCAGAGGGTCCTAAGAAAGGACAGGCAGCGTCGAAATCCACTGTTGCTAAGTGGATTTGGCAAGTTATAATTCAAAGTTATGATTTAAGGGGTAAGATTCCCCCTTTTCAAGTTAAGGCGCACTCTACTAGAGCGCTTAGTGCTTCTTGGGCAGTGCGTCACCAGGCCTCCTTTGCTCAGATCTGCAAGGCCACAACTTGGTCTTCGGTCCATATATTCACAAAATTTTATCAAGTGGATGTAAGAAGGAATGAGGATATCGCCTTCGGGCGCAGTGTGCTGCAGGCAGCAGTATAAGTCCTCAAGGTCTGGGGGTGCCCTACAGGTTGTGTCTCCCTCCCAAGTAGCATTGCTATGGGACGTCCCACTAAGTAAGTACTTGAGGCTCTGTGTCCTATGATGTACGATAAAGAAAATAGGATTTTTATAACAGCTTACCTGTAAAATCCTTTTCTTGGAGTACATCATCGGACACAGAGCTCCCGCCCTTCTGTTTTATGGGGTGTAAGTATATTGCTTGGCTACAAAAACTGAGGTACTCCTGGAAGGAGGAGGGGTTATATAGGGGAGTCAACTTCCTGTATTGGGTGTGCCAGTGTCAACACCTGAAGGTAGCTATAACCCACTAAGTAAATAATTAAGGCTCTGTGTCCTATGATGTACTCCAAGAAAAGGATTTTACAGGTAAGCTGTTATAAAAATCCTATTTTTGAACACAGAGGTTGCCCAGCTAAGTATAACAAGGTGTGGGATGCTTGGTGTTCTTCTGCTCTTACTGCAACCAATACTTGAGAATGACGCTTAGGGTTTTAAGTACCAGTTATCTATAATTCTGTGATTCTATGCTATTAAACATATGTATCTGGGTTGGTTTGAAGGGGTTTGCTGCATAACTGTAATTATGAAAAACCTTTGTGCGTTGTACCTCATTGTTCTCTATGCTCATGTTCAGCGCTTCGATTAATGCCAATGTCTTATACCTTTTTCAATAAAGAGTTTAAAAAGACTGTAAACTTACGAGGCATCTTCAATCCAGTCTTCGTCTTCCAGAATTGCTTCAATCTGGGGGTTTGTGATGACAACATCATCCAGTTCTAGTTCGGATGGCTCTGACTGGGTTTCCATGGCTCCAATTAAATCCACGGTTGGCCTTTTAAATAGTAGAGCATTGTAAATATTTGCTTGCATGTACTAGTCACCCTATTTGTACCCTAATATCTTTTGTGAAAGAACAAGGTTTTTGACCATAAACTATAATACGATAAGGTATATCTTAAAGCAATGGGAGCGACATTAAATGAATTAAATGAAAAGTAGAACTAGAAACTGAGTAAGATAGGGTTTTGTGATCCACTCATCAGTTTCATATTTTTTTGCATTAAAACTACTCTAGTGCCCAGTTTAAACTGAGTTCAAGAGTCATCTACCGAATTCTCATCCGTACTTTGTATAGGCTCTGACACCAATTTATGCCAATCAATTCCTGCGACTTACCATTATTTTTTGGATGTGTTCAACAAGCAATGAGCTAAGACTCTACCAACACATAGAACTTATAAACTGCTCAATAGAACTGCTTCCTGGGGCTGAAATTATGTTTGACTGAATCTTCTCCCTGAAAAGGATTCATCCACGCTCTCTGTTCTCCAGCTGGGGCAGAAATCTTTTTTGGTGGGGAAAAAAGGACCATTCTCTTCAACCATGTGTATATTAGCAGGAGCTTAACAAGATTACTGTTTAAAACATTTCCCTCTACTTTTGATGCATGAAAGAATGAGGTCTGCTATTTTTATTGTGTGGATGAATCTGTTTGGTATTGCTGAATGAAAAGGAACTAATAATCTATGGCCAGCTATTGACTGAGTAATTGCATAGAGCCACCAACTGCTCCCTATAGTGGCCATTCTGTAATTGTATTTAACACAATTAAAAAAGTATGGATCTTGTTAAATATGGAAGCAATAACTGAAAAAATGTGATCACTTAAAATACTAAGTTGTCTTTAAAGTCTACGACCATCTAAAAGGTAAACCTCAACTTCTAGACAGCTGTTGTAGGGTTGCAAATGATCTAACTGCATAGTAAAAATGTTTCTTCTGCAAGCATGCATATCCATAGCTCACAACTGCATCTTATTTTGAGCGACTGTCCCTGATTTGGAACAATGTCCCTCTTTCCTCCGCATTTGTCCCTCATTTTTGTGTGATCTATATAGTTTTATATAAAGTGCACTATTTAGCTATCAAAAAGTGTTTCCCAGAGCTAAACCTTTTATCCAATTTCCAAATTACTGCATTTGTAAATGTCATTCCAAATTGCTGCATTTGTAAATGTCAAAAGCTGTTATAAAGAAAAAGTAGTGGTAAAAAAAAAGTACTTGTGGGTTTAACTAATCCTTCTTCTTTTTTGTTTTGTAGAATTGTCCTTTAAGTGGGCGTGGCAGGGGTGTGTGTTCTATGCCTACATACTTTTGCTAATAGGTGTTCCTCGTTCCCATCTCACAAAGTTGGAAGGTATGCACATCTACAGTATGCTGTGTGTTCTGATTATACCCCTGATGCCCCATCTTGTTCTGAAGAAGTGAAAGTCCAAACCAGATGGTTTACTTTCTCGTTCAAGACTGGTCTGCTTTAAGTTTCAGCAGAGGTTCATAATAGTTCATAGACATGCCTATTGGTCTCTTTCTGACATGTAAACCAACTAGGGGATCATTAAACACCTTCAGAATAAGGATCCTCACACTAGAAACATTGCACTAAAGAAAGAAATGCTAAAATGTCATGGTCCATCAAGGGGGAATCCCTTTAAATTTGTGGCATTATAACCGTTCACGTCTATTAGTCCCCTGACAACCTGTTCTTACTTGTTGTTGTAGTGTGTCAGAAGATTCTTGGTCCGACAATATCGTTGTCGACATACCACAACCAGAGCCACAAAGGAAGCCAGAAATATAGTGGCTAGGACACCAATGGCCACAATGACCACAGTCTCCATTTCTTCACTTGGTCACCAGGCTTGTCACATGGAGTGAGGTTAAATCATCTGAAACATGAACACAAATAGAATAGATTATTGGTAGGATTCTTTGCTTAGGAAGCATCCTAGCTTTTTTTGTAAAAATTTTCATTAGCGGCCAGTTACAGAAAAAACAGTGAATCAGAGACCATTGTTGGAGTTCCAGGAGTGGAGGGAGGGGGGTCATTCTGTTCACACACCCTCCATTTGTTGTTAGCAAACTTTTGAGACTGATTTACTACAGGATGTGAGAATGTTAACACAAAAATGTGTAATGCCGTGTACACACGGGCGGACTTTTCGAACGGACTGGTCCGACGGGACGAATCCATCGGACAATCCGACCGTGTGTGGGCTTCATCGGACCTGCAGCAGACTTTTTTGGTCGAAAATCAGACGGACTTTAGATTTGGAACATGTTTCAAATCTTTCCGATGGACTCGAGTCTGGTCAAAAAATCCGCTCGCCTGTATGCTAGTCCAACGGAAGAAAACCAACGCTAGGGCAGCTATTGGCTACTGGCTATCAACTTCCTTATTTTAGTCTGTTGGACTTTGGTGTAATCATGTGGAAGCAAGTCCGTTCGTTCGAAAGTCCGTCAGAAGTCCGTCAAAAGTCCGTCGGAAAGACCGTCGGACCTTTGATGCCGAAAAGTCCGCCCGTGTGTACACAGTATTAGGATTCACTTCAACTAGCCAATCATGATTGGATAATTGAAGAGAATATTCACACAATTTATCTCATTTAGATCTTCCAAAGGGCCCACCTGAGCAATCCATTCAGAGATGCTCATACACTACATGGTTGTTGTAATGTGTACAGCCAACTTCGGATCATAGCTGCACACCTCTGTCCATCCAACGAGTTTATTGAGTATACAAAAACTTCCACCAGGTCCACGACACAGACCAAGGAGGTGATGCGTTTCACACATACATTGTGCTTCTTCAAAACCCAAGGGAAGACTGAACCACCTCACCTCTAAATAGAGGACACTCCCACCCAACACAGGTGTTGGGTAGTGTAATCAGCTTCCCAAACCTCTTGACAAGCAGAATCAGAATTAAAGCTAAAAACATTCCGGACATGAGTATAGATATAAAATACCACAGTAAATAGAAAAAGAACTAACACCATAAAAATATCTCATTAGGTGATGACAAAAGAATTACAAAGAGACACATGTGATACCTAATATCTATAAAATATCTATGAGAAGCTGGTCAAGAACTACATCAAAAGTAGAAATGAGCATAGATAATTTAAGTTAAAAAGCAGAAATAAGGAAAATAATTGAATATAATATAACCATTCCATCCATATATTACTCAGCCTAGCCAATCACAAACCCCTGTCAGACAGATAGATACGTGTGTGCGAATGGCCAAGAAACCCTTAAAGGCCCTCGTTTGTTAAAGATTTGCTTAGGAAAATGCAATATAGTTGCACTGTCACTTAATTTTAATTGTAATAATGACTTACATCCCACTCAAAATTTAAGCCAGAGTGAATACGAGTCTGGAGCATAAAGATCCAGAATACCTCCCTGTGGCATAAGGTGCGGAAGATATCCTCACCTCTCTTGGTAGTGCGGATCTTCTCAATGACCTGGACTTTCATGGCAGAGGTGTCCCCACCATGATTCCCCCTAAAATGTCTGGCTACATTGGTATTTTTATTTTTCTGTACACGATAGATGTGTTCGTAGAAGCGGTCCTTCAACTGTTTCGTGGTCCTGCCCACTTACTGTATGTGGCACAGGTCGCACGTAATAAACCACATACCTGGTGTTACAGTTATAAAATGCTGAAATGTCAAAACCTTTCTGAGTGGCAGTGGCCCCAAATGTGTTGCCCCCCTGAATGTGGCTACAACATGGGCAATCATGGGCTCCACATTTATAATTCCCTTTTAAAATGCAGCCAAGTCAATGACTGGACTTGTTTGTTGGGATTGAAGAAGCTTGGAGATAACGACTGACCTAACGGGGGTGCTCTTTTAGACACTATGTTGACACCATGTCTTAGAATGTCTGCACAGGTTTTGTCTGTATTAAGGATAGGTAAATATTTGTTAATGATTTCTTTAACCTGGATGAATTCTGCACTAAAGGTAGTAGAAAGAATGAGTTTGTCATGACAAAAATCTTATTCTTCTTCTGACATAACAAATCGTCTCTTCTCTTACTCCTTGCTATTTCTAAGGGGGAAAAAAAGAACACGAGGAGGGCAAGAGATACCCCTCACGGTTACAAACACAGAGGAAGTGAGGGATACATCCAATGTCCTCAATCTCTCTGATAAAGTGCTCACTCCACATGAAACCTCCCTCTTATCGAAAGGACTGAACTTTTGTCCTAATAGACACTTCAATCTCTTTGACGCAATCTTAAATGTAAACAAGTGTCAGAAACCTCACTATTAACACTATTATGCAGCAAATAATGATACTGACACGGACTTGTTTGCACCAAAAGATACAGATATGAACACAACAGAGTTGGCATTTAGAGAGTTGTGTGCTATTAGAGATTTAGAAGATTTAGCCCAAAAGAGTGTCTCACTCACTAGTGGAGGGGAGTAATTGTTCAGCCAAATCAGCATCCCTTAAAACTAGATCTGAATGTTATCCTGTCAGTTCCCGCACGCCTGACATGAGTCAATTTCAGAAGTTGGTGGAGCGGGATCTGACTGTATTGGCTTATCAAGTCACTGAGGGTTTGTAGCCCTGGCAGGACAACTTCTTGAACAGCGAGTGCTTGGCCTTAATGTTTAGAAGATAAGTCCATAATTATTTGAAATGCCAATAAGGGAGGGATAATAGTTGTCATGAATGTTGAATCCTATTTGGATGAAGCTGCCCAACAGTTGTCGGACAGCCACACATACATGAGACTTAAGGGAGACCCCACGAGAAAATTTAAATCAATACTAACAGAATTAATCAATAGGGGTTTCAGGTTGGGTATCTTTCAAAAGAAAGAAATGGAGTCACCTATTCCGGAATATCCTACCATTCCTACATTCTACCATTTACCGAAAACTCATAAGGGCTTGGAACCCCTAATGCCGCGTACACACGAGCGGACTTTACGGCGGACTTTGCCCGGCAGACTGGATTTCGTCGGACAATTCGATGTGTGTGGGCTCCAGCGGACTTTGTTTTCTCAAAAGTTGGACGGACTTAGATTTGAAACTTGTTTAAAATTTATCCGTTGAAATCGAGTCCGGTCGAAAAGTCAGCCGTCTGTATGCTAGTTCGACGGACAAAAAGCCACGCTAGGGCAGCTATTGGCTACTGGCTATGAACTTCCTTGTTTTAGTCCGGTCGTACGTCATCACGTACAAATTCGACGGACTTTGGTGGATTGTGTGTAGGCAAGTCCGTTCATTCACAAAGTCCGTCGGAAAGTACGTCGAAAAGTCCGCCGGGCAAAGTCCGCCGTAAAGTCCGCTCGTGTGTACGCGGCATAAGAGTTAGACCTATAATTTCTGGGATTGGCTCCCTTAACGAGAGATTGGGACAATGGCTGGATAGGTATTTACAGTTGGTAGTACAACTTCCTAGGTATTTGAAAGACACCAACCATTTACTTCAACTCTTGGGGGACTTCACCTGGGAGACAGATTTCTTGTGGATCACATGTGATGTCACGAGTCTGTAGTCCTCGATTCCCCATCATCTGGCTGTAGAGTGTCCTCTTTCTTGGAGTTTTGCATGGATCTGATACCTGAACATCGCATGTATATTTTAGATATACTAGAGTATTTACTATCTCATAATTATTTTGTATTCGATGATGTGTTTTACCTTCAGAGATGAGGGGCTGCGATGAAAGCCAAGTTTTCTCCCTCTCTCACTAACCTTTATATGGGTTGGTGGGAGCGGACCGCATCTTTGTAGGGGAAAACCCGTTCAGACTGTACATTAAACGCTACCTGAGGTACATTGATGACCTTTTATTGGTGGTTGATAAGGGGATACATCGTTTCAGTTCCCTTTTGAAGGACCTTAATGCCAACAATAAAAATCTGTCCTTCACATGCATGGTAGATAACAGAAAGATCTGTTACCTGGATATGTGTCTCAAAGGTAAAGCACCACATACCAAGACTGCCCTCTATAGGAAACCCCTGTTGGGTAACACACTACTCTTGGCCCAATCTGGGCATTATAAGCATACCAAAAAGGTTGCCCCCGTAGGACAGAAGATAGAGGCTGTTCTGCTCTACAAACGCTTCCTAGTCAGGGGATACCCTCGGTGGATGCTAGAGAGGGCATTATATAGGACCTCCTTGGTCTGTGTCGTGGTCCTGGTGGCAGTTTTTGTATACCCAATATTCTTGTTGGATGGACGTAGGTGTGCAGCCATTTCTTCCTTCCTCATCATACGCTTACGGACGCGAGCCGAGGCTAGCACCCAGTTTTTTCAATCTGTGGATTATTACACTCACCTGGAGCAGCTATCCATTTGTTCCAGCTTCGGATCATAGAAAAATGTTCATCCACATCCCACAAAACAAAGCAGACACCTTAGCAACCTATCAGAAAACACGATTGCATTCTAAGATAGGGGGCAAAGGGAGCTTTAAACATCAGGATGGTCTTGATAGTAGCATTGGCACTTGCCATTCTGTGTGACTAGAATTTCAATCCTGCCTTGAACAAAATCACAGTAGCTACTTATTGGGCAGGTAAGTCAGTGACAAGCCCATACTTTAAGCCCAACTCCAAGCAAAAAAAGTTTTCCCTTGCAGTGAGACTGTGCCTGCACAGCAATGGTTAAGTGCTTGTTTTGTCCAGGGGAATGGAGAAAGCCATAAATACATGATCCTCTGCTCCACCAGGAAATGGCACTCCCCTTCAATCCAGCAGTGGACTGTTCCAGCAGTCTATAGAGCCTGCTCTGGGCTTGATGACGTCAGGGGGGAGCCATAAAATCAGAGAGTTGAGCAAAAGTGAGTCAAAATGGATTTTTGAACTCAATACTGGGCGGCACAGTGGTGTAGTGGATAGCACTTTCGCCTAGCAGTAAGAAGGCTTGCTGGTTTAAATCCCAACCATGACACTACCTGCCTGGAGTTTACATGTTCTCCCTGTGCCTGCGTGAGTTTCCTCCGGGTACTCCGGTTTCCTCCCACACTCCAAAGACATGCTGGTAGGTTAATTGGATCCTATCTAAATTGTCCCTAGTATGTATGAAAGTGTGTTAGGGACCTTAGATTGTAAGCTCCTTGAGGGTAGGGACTGATGTGAATGTACAATGTATATGTAAAGCGCTGCGTAAATTGACGGCGCTATATAAGTAACGGAAATAAAAAAATAAAATACTTTTTTTCCACATGGAATGAATGTGGAATTTGACCTAAACTGCTTTTATATCAGACTACTAAATATTTATACCTAGTTTCCACCCTATAGGTGATGTTTGAAATGGAGTCTATGGATTTTTGATCCCCCCCTTCCTTGTTTTAGACTGTATTTTTAGATAATTTTTAGATAATTTTAGTTTCCTTTATATGTCTCATATCTTTTATGATGTATTCTCAGCAGGGAGATATATATATATATATATATACTCTAAAATTAGCTTATAATTGTATAGTTCATCTATGTACAAAATATATGCCCGTATATTTAGAATCAAGTCTCATGGTTCAATTAGTGTTTTAGCATTTAGTTTTTTAATATGGATTAAAGCTGTTTGTTTTTATGGAAAAGCGATAGTTATCGCTACTTTATGGAAATAAGGCATGATGATCCGATGGGTTGTCCGTCACCATGGTAACATGCAAACAAGCTTGTGCTTAATCCCCAGCGCTTGTCACTAGACTCCTTATCCCTTGAAAAAGTCACGTGATCGATGACGCAACGCTTTGGGAGGAGTTTGTGATGTGTCAATCCGATGTCTGTTACACGGTTGTAACGGTGAGGAGGAGAGCAGTGTCTCCCTGATTAGCCTTACATAATACAAGCTATATACAAGATGATGTCAAATGTGAGTGGGATATCGCTATATGTTTTTATCTATGGCCCTCATGTAATTACATTGTTGCGTGATGAAAGGCTGTTTTTCTTTTCCTGAGTAGGCATCGCACCTGGTGGTGGAAGTGGTGACACGGATTAAATAATCGACTATTACACTTTATATTAATATATATATATATATATATATATATATATATATATATATATATATATATATATATATTGACTATCATTTTGGTTTTATCATTAATTTTTATATATTCTATGTTTGAAATTGTCACTATTTATTTTTTGATTGAATTATGCACATGTCACTTTATGCACATCATACACAGAGCAAGCGCTCCATTGTCTAAGAATTTTATACCTTCATGCTTGAGATCATTTGAATGGTGCAGATGCTTTGTGTTTCGCCTTATTAGTCTTTATACACATGGCAGCGCTTCAGTATTTTCACATATAAAGTTAATATGGGGACTGGAGGACCTCTGTTATGAGGAACGACTACAAACATCACAATTATTTTCCCTGGAAAGGAGACACTAGAGGGGAGATATGATAGCGATATACAAATATCACAATGGTAATTCTGGCATAGGGAATAAACTATTCAGTCTCAGGGAGTGTAAGAAGACACGGGGCCACTCAATGAAACTGGAGGAGAAGTGGTTTAACCTTAAACTGTGTAGGGGGTTTTTCATTGTTAGGGCGGTAAGGATGTGGAACTCACTTCTACAATCAGTGGCGGGAAGTATTGATAGTTTAAAAAACTTGGTGATGCTCTAAGAACATCTTAGTGAGCACAATATACAGGGATATGGGACTGATTTTTTTTTTTTTTTACATGAACACTCAGGTTGAACTGGACAGACTGATGTCTTTATTCAACCATACCAGCTATGTACAGTATGTAAAAAATGAAGGGAAATGGGTACATCCCCTAATATCTGGGCATCTAATTAGGGGATATTATGTCCTCATGAGAACCAACATGAGAATGAATACCAACATTTTAGGAAGAAAATGGGAAGTGCATCATTTTCTACTCGCAAACTCACTGCGTGTTAAGCTGCTGATAGGAACAAAAAGTTGATCCTGGACGCAGTATTTTTCTTCTTTTCCTAAACGCACCTAAAATATATGCAACTAAATGTTGCTAACCGTTTAATCACTATGTATGACCCAGGTTCTAAATGGGGCGCAACCTCTGGATCCCAAAATGATTAAACTTCTGACAAGAGACCAAAGTGACCTTTTGACCTACTCCAAGATAATCAAGACAATTCAAGAAGAAGAGGCCCTGATTGCAGCCAAAATCCAGCAACCCAACACTCCCAGTGGTCATGGGCAAGGCAGCAGGCAATCACACAGATGGCCCAGTCACAATCTACTTTACAGCAAGCCTTCGCTGAAGCTCAGAAGACAGTTGGGAAGGTGGTGGAAACTCCAGCGGGGCTGCAAAAGTCCCTTACTGATGTGCAACAGGTGGTGGTTGCTTTTGTCTTAGAAAGGAAGGCAATGCAAGGTAATGCAATGTCACCCTCTGGAAAGAGATGTCACTTCAGAGTGGTGCAAGCCCCAAGAAAAAGAACTCAGCCTGCAGATGTGGAAAATGCTATCTGTTTGTTAAGCAGGTGCGCAACAGCCTCCTAGGACCCTGCTGTATGAATTACTGCAAACCAATACACAAATATTTGTTCAATGTTCAAGTAACCCATAAAGCATGTTTTGGTCTTAGTGGTGAATTGTGTATTGTATTCCCAAAATCAGGATCTGCAACATTGGTCGTAATTTCCTAAACACTGCTTTCCCGGCAAATGCTAAGCAACTTGCAGCCACAGCCCAAAGATCATGAGTAATGTAGGACCACATCAAAAACAGTTGATAAAGAAGCATCAACTCAACTGATCAACCTTTGTTATTGCTCATCTAAACTGGAACCTGCTGCTATGTTTTAAAAAAATCTATCCCAGGATATCCTATCCTATTTAGTTGTATGTATTGCCCTGCAAGTTACTTCAGTAAGGTTTAATCCAAGTTGTTACATCTAAGGACTTGGTAAGAACTTTTAAATTACATAACATATACATATGATAGAAAATGTAAATATATTTAAGGCATGACGGCACAAAAAGACCAAGTGGTCTACTGAGTCTTCCCTTTTCAATTTATTTTGACCTTTTTGTATTTGAGTATGGACCTGTGTTTATCCTAAACATGTTTAACCACTTGCCTACCAGGCACTTTTAGACCCGTTTCTGCCCAGGCTAATTAAACACCACCAAAAGCCGGGAAAGCTGACCTGAAGGCTTCACTGCCGGTTTCCCTTACTTGCAATGCCAGCACCTGCACCCGAAGCCGATAGATGGAATGGCTTGGGGTGCCGACATCGCGGGCTCCCTGGACAGGTAAGTGTCCTTATATTAAAAATAATAGTGTAGCGCTATATGTATATATATATATATAAAATCTTATATGTGTAGAACAGTAAATGAATACCTAATCATCCCTTATAGGGCAAAAAGTGCATGTTGAAGTGATACTGTGGAGTTCAAACACCACTTAAAATACAGTGAATATAAATAACCAATAGTAGATAAAATAATAAATTGGGTCTGAGAAACCATACACAAATGGTAAATCAACCACTCAACCACTCAAGTCCAAAAAATCCAACAATGATAAATAACTTGTGAAAAAGGAAAACCACCACCAAAAAGTCTATGGGGGTTGTGCGTTGAAAATGATGAAGAAAAAGCTCCCAAATTTCCTCGTAGATGGAATTGGTCACATCTGGCAGGTGAGTAGATAAATAAAGAACCACAGATGAACAGAGGGTCTAAGTAGGTGGCAGGACCATCACCGGAACATCAAAAAGACTTACCAGAGTTAAGTGACTTGGAAAGACCTACGTCTTACAAGTCTAAGAAGCTTATTGACCAACTGGTCTGGACAAGATGACTCATCAGATATCCTCAGCTTGCAATAGGAGGAAGGGTGTCACCACCGCTTTCAGTGTCCCCGAACGATCCAACAGGCCAAATGGATATTTCAAATACCATGCGAGGAATAAAACTCACATAGCGTGATAACGTTTAAAAAACTCTAATTTATTAAAATAATTAAAAGATAAACTCACATATTAGGAGATCAAAAGACAGCTCGAAAAAGGTCAAATAGTGGTAATCGTGAGGGATCCACCCGACATGTTTCAGCTACAAAGCCGTCATCTGGAGTGTCCTTATATTAAAAGTATTTGTAGCTGCTGACTTTTATTTGTTTTTTTTCCCCAGGCTTTAACAACCAGCTATACACCATTATTTATGGAGCAAAAAAAATGCAAAAGGCATGTAAAAACGCATCAAAAATGCAACACTTGGTCCATTAAAGTCTATTACATGGAAAACGCAATCTGCTGCGGGAAAAAAGTCCCTGACCCTTTCCAAAAATGCACCAGCTGAAAAATGTATAGATGTGAAAGTGTACCATAGGAAACCATGTTAAATGGACTGTGGTGCTTTTCTGCAACCTGCAGAATGCATTAAAAAGCACATAGGTGTGAACCTAGGGAAAATCAATTTAATGGTTTCAGTTCAAGGATTTAAACATTCCACATGCATAATATTATAACAATCAACAACATGCACCCACTTTAAAAGTTATGTTGTTTAATGGATTCAGCAACCTACACCCACTTCATTTACTTTGTGTGTTTGGCGTCTATAAAAACACCTTATAAACACAAAAGATATGTATAACATAGCATTGGCTGGCATAAAGTGTTTCTAAATTATATGTTCTCCATTTCTAATTACAAACAGAAGCATATTAATTCATAAAAAAAATTACAAAGTTACAACGCAAAACTTTTTCATAAAGGGATTCTTTTGCAATTAACCCCAAGAGTCGGTTAAAATACAAATATCCGATACAGTTTTCATAATAAATGTATACAACCACCACATTTTTTACAAGATTATGACGGCTGCTGGCAAACAAAAACATGACATAGTACACATAAAACAGCACATAAAAATCCTGAAAAGTTTTATAACCGCTGCATCAAAACTGTCCATTAACATTTTATTTTTTTGCCCAAGGTACCCTGTTTACGGCAATATCTGTTTAATTAACATGTTCTTACCGAGATTTAGACACGGAGGTTCGCTGTCTAAATTACTTCCGTGTAGGCCTCACACTGATACATAAGAGGGTAAACATTCCTTGCCTACGTTTGTCTTCCTTTGAAATCATTAACAGAAATGGATCAAGAGGCGTGAACAATATTTTATGACGTGACTTTATCAGTCATACGCTCCACCTGTCCAGCATGCTACAGCCTACTTGTAAGGTTCACTGTTCTAGGAGATGTTGACTTCTAAGAACCAGGACACTACAAGGCTCCATAAAGGAGTCATTGTGGTCCAAAAACTAGATTCATGCTTATGCACAGACATGACATTTCAATGCATCAACCCAAGAACATGTAAAAGCACAAAACAATCAAAAAATGAAATGTGGAACTCATGAAAAGGGCAGCCAAACCCTTCCCCCCCCATTTTAAATATACTTTTATATACTTTTTGGTTTTTATATTCAAGTACAGAAATGTTTGTTTTATGTAGATGTCATGTTAAGATAGGGGCCTCCAGACTGCTGGTTGAGATACACATGGACCATTATTTGGATGTACCAAGACCTGGTCCAGATGATAAGGAAAAATGTATACATTCACACATTTTATAAGGGATGATAAAGTATAGTGCACATTGGGGGCAAACAATACAAGTGTGAATATATTAAAGTGGTTGTATACCCTGTACAACCACTTTTACCTACAGGTAAGCCTATATTAAGGCTTACCTGTAGGTGCTTGAAATATCTCCTAAACCTCCACGGTTTAGGAGATATTTACTAAAAAGCCGAGCGCTGATGACTACGATGCATGCGCCCTTTAGAAACGTAACATCATGCCGTTTGTAATAGGGGTCATGCTGGGACTGGTGGCTCCTGCGTGCAAGCGTGGGAGTGAAATCACGCAACTCTGGCCAGTCACAGAGCCGGAGTTCGCGGCCCCGGAAGGAAGAGGGGCGAAGATGGGTGCTCCCTGCTAGTGGGGACAACAGAGACATCGCGGGCTTCGGTGTCAGGTAAGTGACACATAATGGGCTACTATGCGATGCATGGTAGCCCATTATGCTTTACCTTTGCAGGGAAACAAAGAGGAAGTAAAACCCACCAGGGTTTACTTCCTCTTTAAGGCCCAGTTCCAACTTGTGCGATGCCAGACATTGCTTGTGATTCACACTGCAGATCACATGCGATGTCTGTGCAATGCGATTTCAGCCATACAAACTGTATGGCTAAAATCGCATCGCATTCACACCAAAATGGTGCAGGACCCTTCTTTTTTGGTCCACATTGGAATCGGATCACATGGGTGTTCACACCTATGTGATTCGATTCCTGCACCATTTCACAGTATGCACTGCGATCTGTAAACCGAACTGGGGGTGTCGTTAAGTTTACATTGACACCCCCAGGGGTTCACAGATCTCAGTGTGAACCAGTGTGTGATTCAGGTGCGGTGCAGGAACCGGCACTGGATTCGCAGGGTTCCCGCATTGCACCAGTGCGAACCAAGCCTTACGTGTATAATGTATTTAAACCAGTGTGGAAATGTATATGGCCACCTGAAAAATACTTTGTTTAACCACTTGCCGACCACCCGCCGTCATTATACTGCTGCAGGTCGGCATGATCCCTTGAACCATTGTAGCTATACGTCAGTCCCTTTAAGTGGGATAGCAGGCACGCGCCCGCTGCATCGCGGGGGTGCCAATGCTCATGAGCAATCACAGGCACGAGAGGCAGAAGAGGGAAGTGTGTGTGTAAACACACAAATCCCTGTTCTGTAAGGAGAGACAGATCGTGAGTTCCTAATAGCTAGGAATCACAATCTGTCATTACCTCTAAGTCAGTCCCCTTCCCATACAGTTAGAAACACACACAGGGAACACAATTTGATCGCCCCCTAGTGTTAACACCTTCCCTGCCAGTGACATTTTTACAGTAATCAGTGTATTTTTATAGCACTGATTGCTGTATAAATGCCAATGGTCCCAAAAAATGTGTCAAAAGTGTCCGGTGTGTCCGCCATAATGTCGCAGTCCCGATAAAAATCGCAGATCGCCGCCATTACTAGTAAAAAAAATAATAAAAATGCTATAAATCTATCCCCTATTTTTCAGACGTTATAACTTTTGCGCAAACCAATCAATACACGCCTATTGCGATTTTTATTACCAAAAATATGTAGAAGAATACATATTGGCCTAAACTGAGAAAATAATAGGGATATGTATTATACCAAAAAGTAGAAAATATTGTGTTTTTTTCAAAATTGTTGCTCTTTTTTTGTTTATAGCGCAAAAAGTAAAAACCGCAGAGATGATCAAATACCACCAAAAGAAAGCTCTATTTGCAGGAAAAAAAGGATGTCAATTTTGTTTGGGTGCAGCGCCGCACGACCGAGCCATTGTCAGTTAAAGCGACACAGTGCCAAATCGCAAAAAATGGCCGGTCATTCAGCAGCCAAATCTTCCGGGGCTGAAGTAGTTAAATTGTTAAGTTTATTTTAACTTAAGCACATATTTTGAGATGCAGAGTTTAGCACTTTTTTTAATGAGGCAGTTATACACACACACACACACACACACACACACACACACACACACACACACACACACACACACACACTATGTTGTCAAAAGTATTGGGATGGCTTCCTTTACACTCACATGAGCTTTGATGGCATCCCAGTCTGTAGGGTTCAATGTTTATGTTGTATTACAGGAAGTCAAATTAAGTATATGGGAAAATCCAAGATGTCGTACATGAGGTCACAAGATTGGATCCAAACCACTGCTGTCATCCATTCAAAATATATATAGAATCTTCCTCTCTATATGGCAAAACTGAAGTTTTGAATATGCTATCTATATAAATATTGAATGGATGACATCAGCGGTTTGGATTAATTCCTGTGACCTCAAGTAGGACATGACATCTTGGATTTTCCCATATGTCTAATTTGACTCCCAGTAATAGGGGTCAATTAAGTCTATTGAATGCATTGTGTGTCTGCATGCAGGTTGAAAGGAACCTTTCTTATACTCACTGAGGACATTATTCACGTTTGGGATCTATATATGGACTTCACAATTTTTATGTATTTTTTATAATTCAAATGAATATTTATTTGTTTATTTACTATTGTGATTTATATGTATTTTATGATATAAGAGCGCGTTTTTTTTTTTGTTTCTTTTTACGTTTTAGGTGCTTTTTACACTTTACAACACGCAGCTCTTAATTGTAGTTTATTCGTTTTTTGGTCATTGATTTGCATGGGTTTGTAACCTATTGGCTCCTATATTTTGTTTCAATATTGAGTTGGCCCACCCTTTGCAGCTATAACAGCTTCATCTCTACTGGGAAGGCTGTCCACAAGGTTTAGGAGTGTGTCTATGGGAATGTTTGACCATTCTTCCAGAAGAACATTTGTGAGGTCAGGCACTGATGTAGGACGAGAAGGCCTGGCTCTCGCAGTCTACGCTCTAATTCATTCTAAAGGTGTTCTACCGGGTTGAGGTCAGGAATCTGTGCAGGCCAGTCAAGGTCCTTCATGGTCCTCCATGTCTTTATGGACCTTGCTTTGTGCACTGGTGCGCAGTCATTTTGGAACAGGAGGGGGCCATCCCCAAACTGTTCCCATAAAGTTGGGAGCATGAAATTGTCCAAAATGTCTTGGAACGCTGAAGCCTTAAAAGTTCCCTTCACTGGAACTAAGGTGCCAAGCCCAACCCCTGAAAAATGACCCCAAAACTATAATGCCCACTCCACCAAATGATTTGCACCAGTCCACAAAGCAAGGTCCATAAAGACATGGATGAGCGCGTTTGGGGTGGAGGAACTTGACTGGAACTTGACTCGACAGTGCAACCGGCTGGTAAAAAGTAGACTGCCTCTATGGCCTTGGAGGACCGGAGCAACGTTGTCACTTCCGGTCCAGGGTGGAAGAAACTATTTTTTTTTTTAAAGCAAAAGATCAAAAAAAAAATTATTTGATCTTTCGCTTTGAAAGGAGAGATTTGAGGTCTTTTTGACCCCAGATGTCTCCATAAAGAGGACCTGTCATCCTTATTTCTATTACAAAAGATGTTTACATTCCTTGTAATAGGAATAAAAGTGATAAAAAATATAGAGGGATAGTGTAAAAATAAATAAGAAAAAAAAAGTAAGGCGCCCCAATTTCTCTGTGTTTGCGTGCAGAAGCGAACACATATGTAAGTCACACGCGCATATGTAAACAGTATTCGCACCACACATGTAAGGTATGGCCACGAACGATTGCAATAAGAGAGCAATAAATCCAGTGCTAGACCTCCTCTGTAACTCTAAACTGGTAACCTGTAATCAATTTTAAAGTATCGCCTATGGAGATTTTTAAGTACCAAAGTTAATCGCCATTCCACGAGCGTGCGAAATTTAAAGCGTGACATGTTCGGTATCTATTTACTCAGCGTAACATCTTTCACATTTTACAAAAAAAAAAAGGGGTATACATACATATTGTGTTTTTTTTTTTTTCTTTAATTCATTAAAGTGAATTTTTTCCCAAAAAGTTGCATTTGCAAAACCGCTGCGCAAATACCGTGTGACATAAAAAATTGCAACAATCGCCATTTTATTCCCTAGAGTCCCTGCTAAAATAAAATGTATACTATTTGGGGGTCATAAGTAATTTTCTAGCACAAAGTACTAATTTAAACAAAAAGTGCCACATAAAAGCTTGGTCTTCAAGTGGTTAAATCCCCAAACAAATACATATTTTCTGAAATCAGAGGCCCTGCAGAATAAAATGGCAGCAGTTGCAATTTTTTATGTCTCACAATTATTGTTCAGTGGTTTATGCACAAATACATAATTTTTAGGAAAACATACAAAATTTATTTTGGTAGACACAAACACAATATAATGCCCATTTTTGTGCACGCCTGTGAAATAGTAAGACTACCCAAAATTGTCCATAGGTGACAGTTTAAAAGCCCTTTACAGGTAATCAATTTAGAGTTAGCTATAAATGATGGCCCTAGAATTATTGTTCTCACGCTGTCTTCTGTGAACTCTAGCTTGTTTCACACTTGGGAATGAACGGATTTATTCATGAAGTCTGCTTTCCATACCTATAGATAGATTAAACGTAATATTTATTTGATGTCTGATGCTATATGGGACCCTGACCTTTCACTTACCCCCTACTGATGTGTGACACACTTCATCTGGTCTACTGTTTCTGGCCAACGTTGTTGTAGCATTTCTATGTTTGCACCTTCTGCTCCTAAAGAAGCAGAACTACTCTAAACATGTCAAACTGTATGTGAAAGGGTGGTGGAGCCCTCTATTATGTATACTGCTCTGATTGTCAGTTTGCGTTCGTTTTATTGCTATTTATGGGCTGAACCACCATCCCATTCGACATAGGGTGCAAAATGCTACTGGGTTTTTAATTTGTATGGTTTTAAGATCTTACTGTGCATTAACATTTTGTATTTTTTTTAAATATACATTAACGTCTGGACACTCTGCCTGAGTCTGGAGGGAGACATCCAAGTCCCAAGGACACTGATTACAGACCTGCAAGAATCCTAGTGACTGCTGTTAACCCCTGCTGCACGGAGCTTAAAGTGGTTGTAAACCCATTACAACCACTTTAACCTACAGGTAAGCCTAGATTAAGGCTTACCTGTAGGTGCAAGATATATCTCCCAAACCTAGAAGGTTTAGGAGATATTTGCAGAAATAGCGGCACCAATGTCTATGGCGCATGTGCTGTAGACATCGGGCACAGGCGCACTGAGCGTGCCGTTTCTAACGGCGATCATGCCGTTAGTGGCGGCACCAGCGCGCATGCGAGGGAGTGATGTCATCGCGGCTCCGGCCAGTCACAGCGCCGGAGCCGCGATACCCGGAAGTCACTCCGGGATAGATGGCGGCGTCGGAGGAGGTGAACAACGACCGATGCGGGGGCTTCGATCTCAGGTAAGTCATTCATAATGAGCTAGTATGCTATGCATACTAGCTCATTATGTCTTTGTCTTGCAGGGTGTATTTTTTTTTTTTGCCGAGGCTTTCCTTCCTCTTTAAAGTGTTACTAAACCCACTAAAGTAAAATGCAGTAACGCATGCTTGTTGTACTCACTGTGGAATCTAAGGGGTTAACACTCTGCATTGTGTAAAAAGGCTGTTTGATCCTGTCTTCCCTGATCCTCCCTTTCTTCCACTGTCCCAAATCCATCTTCTGATAGTACAGAGCCTTGGGGACACTCTGCACATTCCTGGTTCCCTACTGCACATGCGCGCTGCGCTATCCCACTGGTCCCTGCTGTCTCCCAGAAGACAGTGGGGGGGGGGGTCGGAGAAGGCGCCGGAAGTGGCGTAGATACCCGCGGGTGGCTCAGGTATCTATGCCCGGAAGTGGGAGCAAAATACCTGTATTAGACAGGTATCTGCTCCCCCCTGAAAGGTGCCAAATGTAACACCGGAGGGGGGAAGGAACCGGAAAAGCGGAAGTTCCATTTTTGGGTGGAACTCCGCTTTAATGAATAACTGATGGATTATGGGTAGGAGGCAAAGTCACTCATACTCTGGTTGTAAGGTGAAATGGGCTCTGGTTTTAGGATGTGAGATTTATGATGATGGTGGCTATGATGAATATGCAATGTCTTAAACAGTTATTGGATTGTATGTAACTGGTGTATATGGACTACTGTTGATCTTTGGACTGTATGTACTCAATTTAAAATAAAAACTGTTTTGTTTGGATAAAAAAAGGCTTGCCTGGCCTGAAACCTTGCCAATGGTGTCCCAGTGCTGTCCATTTTATGTCCTACTGCTAAAGGACTGTGTTAAGAAGTAGCTGCAAAGGGAAGAGTGTCCTCACATTCCTGTTCAGTTTTCTAGACTAGAGTATCCCACAGCTTCCCTAAATCCCATCCAAGTTAATTTGCAATAAACTTTGAAAAAGACAACCCGTAGACTGTTTTCTAAGCCAGAGGAGTGAATGTTGCTGTTTGTCTGGCTGCCGCTGCACTCGTGGGAGTAGGGCCTGGAACACAAATCAGCGGCCCTTGCAGGGGTTAGCACTACACAGGCATTTCACAGCTGGAACAATTCTAGAACAGATTTTTGAAGGTTGAGAATTCAGCTGAAGTTCGAAAAGATCTAGATTGTCCATTGGAGGTTCCTCCTTAAGATAACACCTGAACTCTCTTTCAAAGATAGGTCATCCAGTTATCCTAGGATGCAAATCCTCTTGGATCGTAATAGAACCAGAACTGGAGCCAAGACCTTTGTAAAAACTTGGAGTCGTGACTAAAATGATTGTCCTCAACTGCAGATTTTATTCTGAACTTCGTTACTTTTAGAAAATGATGTAACAATTTAAAGCTGAGTTCCACACGTTTTTTTTTGTTTAATAAAAGTCTGCAGCTACAAAAAGTGTAGCTGCTCACTATTAATAAACAGACACTTACCTGTCCCACGGTCCATCGATGCCTCGCTCCTCCCCCCCTCCTGTCCGCCGGTGCTGTCATAGCAACTGTGGGCACCAGGGTTGCCACATCATCCCTTTAATCCAGAACACACATTAATTACACAGGTTCTGTGGCTGATTAAGGTGGTAATTAAACACACTTATCTGCATTAAATCAGCCTCAGATCCTGTGTAATTAATATGTGTCCTGGATTAAAGGGATGATGTGGCAACCCTAGTGGGCACCCGGCCATGACAGCTTCCGGCTACACGGCCAGGCGTGCATGCGTGAGTCGCACTGTGCTCTGCTAGTGGCCAGGCAATCTTCTGGGACCTGTGATGTGTCCCAGAAGATTGCAGAGAGGGAGGGGCCATCTAGGGGGAGGGGAGGAGTTGCCTAGGTGGCCAAGAGGAGAAAGGAGAAAGTGGGATAGGAAGTTCCACCCTAAACTAGGTACACACTCCCCCTCAAAAAAAATGACATGCCAAATTTGGCATGACAGGGGGCGAGGAGTACTTAAAGCGGAAGTTCCACTTTTGGGTGGAACTCCGCTTTATGGTCGAGAATTGTTCTGACCTCCCCAATCAGTTTGAGAACTGTAAACAGGTTAGAGTAGGACCCTTGGTATCTCTCATCCATGGGGACCTGTGTCACAACCCCCTGAGCCTGAAGTTTGGATACAGCTTTCTCCGTAAGTATGCTCTGTGCAGGGAAGATGAATGCATATTTGAAAGCCAAATTTGGGGGGGGGGGGATGCTGAAATTCCAGTTTGTAACCAAAGAGAATAACCACCTGTACCCTGGAGTCTGAGATCTTCTAGCAAAGGCCAGAGTCCTCCACTGATCAGTCTGGGCACCTCCTTATTGTGAAGGGGACTTGGGACCTGACATAGAGGGGCTAGAGGAAAAATGCCCTACATCTTTGTTGTCACTGGAAGGAAAAATTCTCCTGTGTCCATGGTATCACTGGAAGGAAAAAAAATGCCTGTATCCTTCGTGTAACTGGAAGAAAAATGTCCCTGTGTCTGTGTTGTCATTGGAAGGAATTAAATGCTCCAATAGCTGTGGTGATCCTGGAATGGAAAATGTCCCTGCATCTGTGGTATCACTGGAAGGAAAAATTGATCCTGTATCGGTGGTGTCAATGGAAGAAAAAAATGTGCCTGCATCGGTGGTGTCACTGGAAGGAAAAAAGTTCCTGAATCAGTTGGTATAAATCTGCTGAGGGACTAATTTGCAACACAGGGACATTTTTATGACACCGCAGAAATATTTTTTCCTTTCAGTGGAATCACTGATGCATGACATTTTTTTCCATTCCGTGATGTGACCAACACAGGAACATTTCTTTCCTTCCAGTGAGTGACACCACTGGTGCAGGAACATTTTTTCCTTCCAGTGACACCACAGACATTTATACTTCCAGTGACCCCACTAAAGCTGGGAAATGTCTTCCTTCTAGTGACACTGCCAAAAGGACAGTCAGAAGTTTCTATGTAAATACAACAACTGTAGTAGATGCTGCTGTCAAATAACAGATCATCTGACATTGTTCAGATGCAAAAGAGAGTGATACAAAGTAGTAGTGTGACTTTCTAACTACTCTGCTTCATTCATCTGCAAAGCGCCCAAGTGATAATGGGCTTCTTCTCCTTCTCCCCTTAACCATTATTTTTTATTATTTTTCTAAGCTTTAAAAAGATTGTAAAGTCTACATTTTTCTTAAATTAAAGTAACAAACATGTTACACTTACCTGCTCTGTGCAGTGGTTTTGTACAGATCAGCTCTGATCCTCTGGGATCCCCCGCCGGTGCTTCAGGATCCTCCTCTCATAGGTGTGTACACAGGGTGTGCCTGGGCACACCCTATTCACCCTGTGCAGTGCCGATTCCTCCTGCTTCCTGGCGTCCCCTGTCTCCCCCCCTGCAGTGCTGCCAGCTTCCCTCCTCTCCTGCCGGCTGCTGCGGGGGATGTTTTAGGATAAATGAATGAATGAACACAGTGAGTGATCATTGATTCGCTCCTGTGTTCATTCTTACCTGAAGCATAGTAAACTATGTTTACTATACTTCAGTTTATGAATGAACAGGAAGCGGCTCAGCAATAAGCACCTCCCATTCGTTCACTGTCCAATGCAGCTAAGGCTGCAAAGAAAGGGACTATGGAAGCTCTTTCCTCAGTCCCTTTCTCTCTGACCCTTTATATTTCACCAAAGCCCCCAATGAGGCTCCTAAAGAATTTAAGAAAAAATATTGTAAAAAACAATTTAAAAAAATAAAAGTGTAAAAACGAATTTAAAAAATAATAACAATAAAAACTACTGACAACGTCCAATGCCCTACTGGCAGCAATCTCCGCACTACTGACATCGTTACCAGCTCTGCTGATATACACATACGTGTGTATGTGCTCTGGGGTGTACATCCTAATGCAATAGGCTGCGCACACCAATGCCTCCTCTTCTCTGTGTGCCCCTATAGCAAGCACACCTGCGGGCTCACTCCCAAGCCGCACTGCCTATGTCTATAGACACACACACAGAGCGGCTCCGCTCCCGGGCCCTCTTAACAGCATTTGTTGGACAGCAGCAGGAGCCATTGGCTCCTGCTGCTGTTTTTAATAAAACAGGCTGCCGCCATGGGTACAGTTTTCCCCATAAAAAAGTGAAGGTCACATTGACATTTACCGGAGCGAATGTATGACTTTTATTGTTATGTTTTTAAGACTGATTCTATAATTTGTTATACTTTTGTGTTATCAGGATTGTATTTTGTTGTTCATTTTTGTGAAGTAAACTAATTATTGCACACAAGCGCAATTTTGTTAGCAAGTTGCTGTTTTTTTTTTTTAATCTTATGACCTCTAATAGGTTTTTGACAAAATATATAAAATGGTTTATCATGTATTTTCCGGAACATATTGTACCGTAGTTTGCCTACAGAATTATATATTTATGCTGTTAACTTTCTGAAACTTAAAATAGCTTTATATAAAGCTGATGTAGTCTGCAATTTCCAGCACATGAAAGTTAAAATCCTTAATAGGATTAAAATTCCTGCTGTTTTAGATTAGCTGGGTTACTTAGAAGAAAGAAAAAGTTTAAAGAGGTATTTATATATACATATATTTGTATGCATGTGTCCAAATTGAAGTATGTATTTTTTGACAAACACACATACTGTAACAAATATACTGTGGCTAAAATTAATGTATTGCATGAGTATGGAAGCAACATATGAGACAGAGTAGGAAGGACTAGATAAAAACCACTTGCCCACCAGGCTTTTTCTGGCACTTTTTTTTTTTTACGTTTTTATGTTTAAATCTGTATTTTTTGCTGGAAAATTACTTGGAACCACCAAACACTTTTTTTTTAAAGCAGAGGCCCTAGGAAATAAAATGGCGATTGTTGCAATTTTTTATATCACACAGTATTTGCGCAGCGGTTTTTCAAACACAATTTTTTGGGAAAAATACATTTTAAGGAATTAAAAAAAGACAAAAACACAATATTCACCCCCAATTGTTTTGTAAAATGTGAAAGATGACATTACACCGAATAAATAGATACCTAACATGTCATTCTTTAAAAGTGCACACGCTCGTTGAATGGCAATAAACGGTACTGAAAAATCTCCATAGGCCACATTTTAAACACCTTTACAGGTTTCTTGTTTAGAGTTACAGAGGAGGTTCAGCACTAGAATGATTGCTCTCGCTCTAACGTTCACGACGATACCTCATGTGTGGTGCGAACACCGTTTACATATGCGTGCGTGACTTGCGTATGTGTTCGCTTCTTCCCGGATAGGGGAGCTTTACATTTTTTTTTCCTATTTATTTTACTTTTTATTTTTACACTGTTTCTTTAATTTTTTTGATAACTTTTATTTCTATTACAAGGAATGTAAACATCCCTTGTAATAGAAATAAGGATGACAGGTCCCCTTTATGGACAAATCTGGGGTCAAAAAGACCCCAAATCTCTTTACATTTAAGAGCAAAAGATTAAAAAAAATAATTTTGATCTTTTGCTTTACAAAAAAAAAAAGATTTAATTCCAGCCTGGACCGGAAGTGATGTCATGACATTGCTTCAGTCCTCCAAGGCCACAGAGGAGATCAAAAAGTATCTACTCTCTGATCACCTATGGGAGCAGCCGGCTGCACCGTCGGATCGTTTCTTGGGTGAACTGGCAGAAACGGTAAGCCTGAGAAACACCGACGAGCAGCGGGGAGGGGGGGGGTGTGGTTGAGCATTCTCATTCTCATGAGCCGCTGGAAAGGCTTTTATGAGAAAGCCAGCCGCCGGCTGCAAAAAACGATACTGGGGTTATGGCTGATATCTTCAGCCATGATCCCAGTAAGCCACTTATATACACTTATAAACGTATATATACAGTGGGGGCGGAAAGTATTCAGACCCCCTTACATTTTTCACTCTTTGTTATATTGCAGCCATTTGCTAAAATCATTTAAGTTCATTTTTTTCCTCATAAATGTACACACAGCACCCCATATTGACAGAAAAACACAGAACTGTTGACATTTTTGCCGATTTATTAAAAAATAAAAACTGAAATGTCACATGGTCCTAAGTATTCAGACCCTTTGCTGTGACACTCATATATTTAACTCAGGTGCTGTCCATTTCTTCTGATCATCCTTGAGATGGTTCTACACCTTCATTTGAGTCCAGCTGTGTTTGATTATACTGATTGGACTTGATTAGGAAAGCCACACACCTGTCTATATAAGACCTTACAGCTCACAGTGCATGTCAGAGCAAATGAGAACCATGAGGTCAAACGAACTGCCTGAAGAGCTCAGAGACAGAATTGTGGCAAGGCACAGATCTGGCCAAGGTTACAAAAAAATTTCTGCTGCACTTAAGGTTCCTAAGAGCACAGTGACCTCCATAATCCTTAAATAAAAGACGTTTGGGACGACCAGAATTCTTCCTAGACCTGGCCGTCCAGCCAAACTGAGCTACCGGGAGAGAAGAGCCTTGGTGAGAGAGGTAAAGAAGAACCCAAAGGTCACTGTGGCTGAGCTCCAGAGATGCAGTCAGGAGATGGGAGAAAGTTGTAGAAAGTCAACCATCACTGCAGCCCTCCACCAGTCAGGGCTTTATGGCAGAGTGGCCCGACGGAAGCCTCTCCTCAGTGCAAGACACATGAAAGCCCGCATGGAGTTTGCTAAAAAAACACCTGAAGGACTCCAAGATGGTGAGAAATAAGATTCTCTGGTCTGATGAGACCAAGATAGAACTTTTTGGCCTTAATTCTAAGCGGTATGTGTGAGGAAAACCAGGCACTGCTCATCACCTGTCCAATACAATCCCAACAGTGAAGCATGGTGGTGGCAGCATTATGCTGTGGGGGTGTTTTTCAGCTGCAGGGACAGGACGACTGGTTGCAATCGAGGGAAAGATGAATGCGGCGAAGTACAGGGATATCCTGGACGAAAACCTTCTCCAGAGTGCTCAGGACCTCAGACAGGGCCGAAGGTTTACCTTCCAACAAGACAATGACCCTAAGCACACAGCTAAAATAATGAAGGAGTGGCTTCACAACAACTCTGTGACTGTTCTTGAATGGCCCAGCCAGAGCCCTGACTTAAACCCAATTGAGCATCTCTGGAGAGACCTAAAAATGTCTGTCCACCAACGTTTACCATCCAACCTGACAGAACTGGAGAGGATCTGCAAGGAGGAATGGCAGAGGATCCCCAAATCCAGGTGTGAAAAACTTGTTGCATCTTTCCCAAAAAGACTCATGGCTGTATTAGATCAAAAGGGTGCTTCTACTAAATACTGAGCAAAGGGTCTGAATACTTAGGACCATGTGATATTTCAGTTTTTCATTTTTAATAAATTTACAAAAATGTCAATAATTCTGTGTTTTTCTGTCAATATGGGGTGCTGTGTGTACATTAATGAGGAAAAAAATGAACTTAAATGATTTTAGCAAATAGCTGCAATATAACAGAGTGAAAAATTTAAGGGGGTCTGAATACTTTCCGTCCCTGCTGTAGGTACTGTGGTCGACAAGTGATTAAAGTGATACACAAGTCTCTGGGGGCTTTTTTCCTTAAAAATAACAAACATGTTATACTTACTTGCCCTGTCCAGTGGATTTGCACAGAGCAGCTCAGATCCTCCTCTTCTCTGGTCCCTCTGCGGCGCTCCTGGTCCCTCCCTCCTGCTGATTGCCCCCACAGCAAGCACCTTGCTATGGGGGCACCTGAGCTGAGCTGCAGCTCTGTGCGTCCATTTAGACACAGAACCGCCCGCCCCCTTTCTCTCCTCATTGACTAACTGACTTTGATTGACAGCAGCGGGAGCCAATGTCGCCACGCTGCTGTCTCCGCCAATGAGGAGGGTAGTCTGGGGCAGCCGAGACACTGCTGCAACATCGCTGGATCTAGATGGACCTCAGGTAAGTATTAGGATTGGGGGGGGGGGGGGTGAGGGGGGCTGCTGTACACAGAAGGCTTTTTAACCTAATGCAAAGAATGCATTAAGATAAAAGACCTTCTGCCTTTACAGTGACTGTATGAACCTTAAAGAGGAACTGCAGTCAGCTCACATATTTGTTAATAAAAACATCTTTGCCATTCTTTGCATGTTATTTTATATATAAAATATTTTATATATACTGCGGTTCTATACTTGCCAAATATGCTGCAGAAATCTCCCTCCACTGAGTCTGGCTGCAGCCATTTTAACTGTGGGCAGCTGAAGCTGCTGCCTGTTAACTTCCTGGATTTACACAGACACACAGAGGCATACAGACACACAGAGGCACACAGACACACACAGACACACATACCTATACTGTATATACAGACTCACACATATACAGACAGATACACTCACACCACTGCTTGCCTGCACATTTCTCTTGATGACTACACCTGGATCTCTGCAGATCTCTGCAGTCTCCTGTTATCTCCACCCTCATCCAGGCCCCTCCAGCTCTGCAGCTCTCCTTGGCTCTCCTAAGACTCATCCCTCCTCAACTCTCTTGCCCCCCCCCCCCCGGCAAACTTATGAGAGTGAGAGCTGTGCATGATGTCATAAGCCTAGGCTAATTACCAGACAAGAAAGAGGAAATTACTGGCAGAAAAGAATATAATGTATTTACTGGCAGAAAAAAAAAATGTTTTACTAGGCAAAGTTAAAGCAACAAGGGCAGATTTAATAGACTTACCCTGGGTTCATACTATTGCGATGCGGAGACCAGCGCGATTCCAGTGCAGTAGTGGGGCACATAGAAATAAAAACCTGATGGATGCTTTTGCGGCTTCCTCTTTCTATCCTAACTAAATAAAACATTTTGGCTGGAGTTCAGCTTTAACCACTTGACCTCCAGAAGGTTTTAGCCCCTTCGTGACCAGGGCATTTTTTTACTATTTGGCACTGTGCTACTTTAATCCCCTTCTCGCTGGCCGCCTCCCGGCCCTTTAAGGGTTCTAAACGCTAAGGGTTGTAATTGCAACATTTTGAAATGTATAATTTATAGTGACACTATGTTAGAATAATGTATTGCCTGTATTATCTACCAACTAGAGAGCTTGGAAAATTAAGTGGATCCTGAAGAAACCCATTTTTGGGTGAAATGCATGAATCCTACTACTTTTTGTCCTTTTCTGATGCTCTGTTATTCGTATGACATGACTGGTAGCGCGTACTACATGATTTTAGACTTTAACACAACAACATTAAAAACTCACCATCATGGGCAAGACCATAGAGCTGTCAAAGGACGTCAGGGCCTGCACAAGGCTGAAATGGGCTACAAGACCATCAGCAAAAAGCTTGGTGAGAAGGAGACAACTGTTGGCGTCATTATTTGCAAATGTAAGAAATCTCAAGGCAGTTGGGACCACAGTCACCAAACAAATCATTGGTAACACAATACACTGCCATGGATGGAAATCCTGCAGCGCCTGCAAGGTCTCTCTCCTCTAGAAGGCACATGTACAGACCCATCTGAAGTTTGCCAGTGAACATCTAAATAATTTAGAGAATGATTGGGAGAAAGTGCTGTGGTCAGATGAGACTAAAATTGAGCTCTTTGGCATTAGCTTGACTCGCCGTGTTTGGAGGAAGAAAAATGCTGACTATGACCCTAAGAACACCATCCCTACAGTTAAGCACGGAGTTGCAAACATTATGCTTTGGGGCTGTTTCTCTGCTAAAGGTACACGCCGACTTTGCCGCATTGATGGACCAATGGACGTGCCATGTATTGAAAGATCTTGGATGGAAACTTTCTTCCCTCAGCCAGAACAATGAAGATGGGTTGTGGATGGATCTTCTAGCATGTCAATGACCCAAAACATACTGCCAAGACAAAAAAGGAGCCACTCAAGAAGAAGCACATTAAGGTCATGAAGTTGCCTAGCCAGTCTCCAGACCTTAATCCTATAGAAAATGTATGGAGGGAGCTGAAACTTCAAGTTGCCAAGCGACAAGCCAAGAAACCTGGTAACCAACTACAAGAAATGTCTTATCTCTGTGCCTGCCAATAAGGGTTTCTCCACCAAGTACTAAGTCATGTTTTGCTTGGGGATCAAATATTCTATTCACTGAACTGTAAATCAATTTATAACATTTGTATCAAATGTTTTTTCTAGATTTTTGGTTGATATTCTGTTTCTATCTTTTAAAATACACCTATGATAACATTTATAGACCCTTCATTTCTTTGTAAGTAGTCAAACTTACAAAATCTGCAGGGGATTAAATAATTCTTTTCCCCACTGTACAATGCAGAAGAAGGTAAGTCAGTAATGGGGAAAAGACCAGCTGTAGGAAGCCAACATATTAGATCAATGTCTATGACCTAATGTAGCCAAGTGCCCACATTAGGTCAATGTTGTTACAAGCATTCCTGTCACTTTGTATAAGTGCAGCTGCAGGGTGCGGAATCTTCCACCTCCAGGTCCTAACTTCTGGGTTTGGACCAAACCAAGCTCATCCCTGGCAATAACAAGCTGCAAGTATGAATACAGGTAAAACTTTTTTTAGTTTTGGATAGAGTGCAGAGGGATTAGAACATCTGTCAATTTTTAATGCTGTCTGTGCCCCCATTAGGAACATTCACCCTTTTATTTGTCCTGCTTACTATTATCACTGAGAGTGAAAATGATGAGAAAAAACACTGCGCTAACTAGTGACAAAAGAAAAAAGCAGCTACATACAATGTGACAAGCAAACCATGAAAACTATATAAAAAATGTAGCGCATATAAATAAAGGTATGTGTTGCTCCCAGAGACCATAACCTATCACAAGGTGTGGTAAATGAAGCAAATACAAAAATATCAATCAGTGAGTCAAAAGAATAATTGGTAAGTAAAGACCAGAGTCTCTATATATATATATATATAGAAAGTCTCTAAGAAGTAGTGGCTGTTCAGAATGTTGGAAGGAGACTTGGAAGAGACTTGACAAATCACTCCATTAATACCTCTTCAGCTCACAATGGCTTCAAAGACGTAAACTCCTACTGGATCCAGTGGACTCCCCTGTCTTAGACATGGAGTCATGAAGGCATGGTGCCACCCAGGGCATGCGGAACAATATCCAGACCGCCAAAGTTGGCAGGTAAGTGGTTCACCAATGTTGACCTGGTCCTCGGATGGATGTTCCCGGTAGGTGCAGGTTGGATGATGCCAGTTGGGTTGCACAACGTGTGATGAGATCAGGCATTCATTTCTTTTATGCAAAGAGAAAAATAGAGCCTCTCCATGGTGCAGATAAAAAAGGTATCTTTTATTGCTAAAAAAACCGGTGCATGTATAAAAAGTGATCACAAAAGTCAAGGGCAACATAAGAGATGGTGTGGAAGCCCCACGCATTTCGACCCATAGGTCTTCTACTGGGGCATGAACAACCAGCTCAGAGTTGCCTATATTTATAAATAATACATAAAATTAGAACCAATCACAGAAGGGGAGAATAACTTGATGTGATAGGGCGGCTAGATTTCAGGTGATCAAGAGAGAGGCAGCTGTAAGTGGCTCAACCAATCACATCTATAGATGAGAAGGAAACAGACTCAGCAGCCAATCAGTGAGTTGGCAAGAGGCATCTAGTGTTAAACCTCCTTATTATGATATTTACAATATCATAATAAAGACCCGACAGGGACCCTTTTTCAAGTTATTGATAAATTTGTTCCTCATTGGAGGGGAGAGTCTCGTCTTCAGGGCGTTTCGCGCCTCGAAACGTATTGGATATATGAGTTGAGGTCTTTTTTCCCGTTTGATTTGAACGTAGAATGGGACCTCAACTCTTTTATTAATCAATCATAGACATTCTCCCTTTCTACCCAGCATTGTTATTCACTACATATAAGGGATACACATTCTTGTATGTTATATATCTTTTTAAATACCTTTTCACGTTTGGGAATCATATTTTTATTCTATTTCCATTCCCGATATCAGTATTTCTTGCAGGACTCTCTTTTTTTAGCATATGTACTTTTATATCAATGTTTTCACATTATGACATTTATATGACATCCCTTTTGTTCCCTCTTCCGGTCTTCATTTGTCTGAGGGACATTTAGTTATTGTGTCACGTTGGCGGCACGTGTTTCCGGGTTGGGACGCTATGCATCCCTTCCAGGTCAGATGTGCTGTCAGATCTTTCCGCACGTGATCACGCTCGGTCTCTGTCTTCTGTTAAGAGATGCGGCTGAGACATTCGAGATGTCGCTAGACTTTCGCACTCGTGATCACGTGCGACGTTTACCCCAATCACATGCCTTCGATTCCTGCGCCGGGTGCGTCACTGTACGCAATGTAGGACTCCAAGGCGGAACATGCAGACCGACAGCCCTAGATGGAGATAGTGTTAGCTGGTCCCATTGGCTGTTAAGTCCGTTTGCCTTTCAGTTTATCACTTAGGATTGACGTTTGGCGCCCTTTCGGGACGGACGTCACATCCTTTTGTTTGACATGTGGCATTTGGAGGTTTAACACTAGATGCCTCTTGCCAACTTACTGATTGGCTGCTGAGTCTGTTTCCTTCTCACCTATAGATGTGATTGGTTGAGCCACTTACAGCTGCCTCTCTCTTGATCAGCTAAAATCTAGCCGCCCTAGTCGCCCTATCACATCAAGTTATTCTCCCCTTCTGTGATTGGTTCTAATTTTATGTATTATTTATAAATATAGGCAACTGGTGGTTCATGCTCCAGTAGAAGACCTATGGGTCAAAATGCGTCGGACTTCCACACCATCTCTTATGTTGCCCTTGACTTTTGTGATCACTTTTTATACGTGTACCGTTTTTTTAGCAATAAAAGATACCTTTTTTATCTGCACCATGGAGAGGCTCTATTTTTCTCTTTGCATAAAAGAAATGAATGCCTGATCTCCATCACATGTTGTGCATCCCAACTGGCATCATCCAACCTGCACCTATCGGGAACATCCATCCGAGGACCAGGTCAACATCGGTGAACCACTTACCTGCCAACTTTGACGGTCCGGATATCGTTCCACATGCCCTGGGTGGCACCATGCCTTCATGACTCCATGTCTAAGACAGGGGAGACCACTGGATCCGGTAAGAGTTTACGCCTACCATTTTCCGTTTTGTAGCCACTTTGACTCACTGATTGATATTTTTTTATTTGCTCCATTTATCACACCTTGTGATAGGTTATGGTCTCTGGGAGCAACACATACCTTTATTTATATGCGCTACATTTTTTATATAGTTATCACTGAGAGTGAAATGAAAGAAAATCCCAAATTTCAAGTGGTCACCAAAACAGAAACAGAGGAGAAATCTTCTAATGGTGATGCTAGTTCTGCTGACAACTAGGGATGGGTGAATGGTTCGACCCGAGCATAAGTTCGGGACGAACTTTGGTTGTTCAGATGTTCTGCGAACACTGAACAATATGCGGTGTTTGGGGCAAATTCGAAAGCCGCCGGAACACCGTTAAAGTCTATGGGACACTAACATGAAAAATCAAAAGTGCTCATTTTAAAGGCTTATATGCAAGTTATTGTCATAAAAAGTGTTTGAGGACCTGGGTCCTGCCCCAGGGGACATGTATCAATGCAAATTTTTTTTTAAAAACGGCCGTTTTTTCAGGAGCAGTGATTTTTTTAATTCTTAAAGTGAAACAATAAAAATGAAATATTCCTTTAAATTTCATACCTGGGGGTTGTCTATAGTATGCCTGTAAAGTGGTGCATTTTTCCCGTGTTTAGAACAGTACCACAGCAAAATTACATTTCTAAAGGAAAAAATTGTCATTCAAAACTGATCGCGGCTGTAATGAATTGTCGGGTCTCGGCAATATAGATAAAACTAATTGAAAAAAAACAGCATGGGTCCCCCCCCCAAGTCCATTACCAGGCCCTTTGGGTCTAGTATGAATATTAAGGGGAACCCCAAACCTAAATTTAAAAAAAAAAATGGCATGGGGGTCCCCCTAAAATCCATACCAGGCCCTTCGGGTCTGATATAATAATTAAGGGGAACCCTGCGCCAAATTTAAAAAAAAATGGCGTAGGGCCCCCCCCCCCAAAATCCATACCAGACCTGAATGGTATGGATTTTAAGGGGAACCCTTCGCCAAATTTTTTTAAAAAATTGGCGTAGTGGCCCCCCTCAAAATCCATATGAGACCCTTATCCGAGCACACAACCTGGCAGGCCACAGGAAAAGAGGGGGGACGAGAGACTGCTACCTCCTCCTGAACCGTACCAGGCCACATGCCCTCAACATGGGGAGGGTGCTTTGGGGTAGCCCCCCAAAGCACCTTGTCCCCATGTTGATGGGGGCAAGGGCCTTATCCCCCACAACCCTTGCCCAGTGGTTGCGGGGGTCTGCCGGTGGGGGGCTTATCGGAATCTGAAAGCCCCCTTTAACAAGGGGACACCCAGATCCTGGCCCCCCCTGTGTGAAATGATAACGGGGTACGAATTTACCCCTATCATTTCACAAAAAAAGTCAAAATGTTAAAAACGACAAGACACAGCTTGGGGACAAGTCCTTTATTAAAAAATAAAAATGTCCCACCAAGGCCATTCATCTTCTTATATCGCTCCACCGACGGATAGAGGAGGATCGGTGGCAAATTTTTTTTTCTTTTTTGGTCCGTCGTGGCACGAAGAAGAAGATGAATGTACATTGTGGGACATTTTTATTTTTTTAATTTTTATCTTCAATTAAATCAGAGAATTTTTTCCCAACCCATGCAGACACGAAGAAAGCCTTATTGCCATATAAATATTCAGCTAAGATTTATTTTATTATAAAATATTATATATTAGTTTTATATTATAAGTTATTATATTATTTTTTATATTTTATTATATTGTTTTTATATTATATTATATAACATTGTTTTTAGATGTTATTATATTATGTTTATGTTATATTTTATTATAATATTTTTATATTATATTATATTACATTATTTTTAGATTATTATTTTTTTGTTGTTATATTATACAATATAAAATCAATTAAAAAAATAATAAAATGGTGCAAAAAACTGCCTGTGTTGTTTAACCTTATAATGAACAAAGAAAGCCTAGCTAACAATCGAAGTGTTCTAAGTGTACTAAGATTTATTTTATTATAATATATTATTTATTTTATTGTATAATTTTTATATTATATTACATTATTTGTATATTTTATTATATTATTTTTAGATGATATTTTATAATAATATGTTTATATTATATTTTATTATATTATTTTTAGATTTTATTATATTGTTTTTAGATTAGATTATATTACATTATTTTTAGATTTTATTATATTATCTTTATGTTTTATTTTATTATATTACATTTTTTTTAGATTTTATTATATTAGTTTTAGATGATATTTTATAATAATATGTTTATATTATATTTTATTATATTATTTTTAGATTTGATTATATTATTTTTAAATTAGATTATATTACATTATTTTTAGATACATTTTGTTGTTGTTGTTGTTGTTATATTATACAATATAAAATCAATTTAAAAAATAATAAAATGATGTAAAAACTGACTGTGTTGTTTAACCGTATAAAAAACAAAGAAAGCCTAGCTAACAATCCTAATGTTCAACTAAGATTTATTTGATTATAATACATTATATATTTATTTTATATTATTTTTCATTATATAATTTTTTATTATATTTCATTATATCATTTTTATATTATATTATATTACATTTAATTGTTTATTATTTTTATATTATATTTTATAAAATTATTTTCATATTTAAATTATATGTTTTTTTATATTATTTTTTTTTTGCTGTTGTTGCTATATTATACAATATAAAATCAATTAAAAAAATAATAAAATAAAAAAAATAATAAAATGGTGTAACCTTATGTTTAACCTTATAAAAAACAAAGAAAGCCTAGCTAGCAATACTAATGTTCTAAGATTTATTTTATTTTAATACATTATTTTTATATTATATTTAGTTATATTATTTATATATTTTCATTATTTTTATATTTTATTATATTATTTTTATATTATATTTTATTATAGTATTTTTATATTATATTACATTATTTTTATATTTTATTATATTATATTAATATTATATTTTAGTAGATTATTTTTTATATTATATTACATTATTTTTATATATTTTTTTGTAGTTATATTATACAATATAAAATCAATTAAAAAAATAAAAATAAAATGGCATAAAAACTGCCTGTGTAGTTTAACCTTATAAAGAACAAAGAAAACCTAACTAACAATACTAAAAAAAAAATAAATAAAAAAAAGTATAACATTTAAAGAGCCTCAATGGATGAAAAAAGCTTTAAAATAATAATGTAATGTTCCCCTCTACTATTTAATAGAGATATACACAACTCACGAATATATTTGTGTATTTTCATATTTATATTCATATTTATATTATATTCCATTATTTTTATATATATTGTTTGCTGTTGTTGCTATATTATACAATATAAAATCAATAAAATTAAAAAAAAAATTAAAAAAAATAATAAAATGGCCTAACCTTATGTTTAACCTTATAAAGAGCAAAGAAAGCCTAACTAACAATACTAATGTTAAACGAAGATTTATTTTATTATAATATATTATATATTATTTTTATATTATACTTAATTATATTATTTATATATTATATTTTATTATATTTTATTATTTTTATATTTTATTATATTATTTTTATATTGTATTTTATATTACATTATTTTTAAATTATATTTTTTTGTTATATTATACAATATAAAATCAATTAAAAAAATAAAATAAAATGGCATAAAAAAAATGCCTGTGTTATAGAGGGTAACGCTATTGACCAAGATTTTAATATACATTTTTGAATAGTTTGATAATAGAAGAAACTGAACAATGAATAAAGTTTTGGGAAAAATACCACAATGATGTGAAACCGAGATGGAGACAGTAAATGAACGTAAAGTTGAATAAGTCTCTCGACAGAGTTTGCTAAAGTGGTAAAAAAAAAAATAATAAAAAATTTCCTGTGTTGTTTAACCTTAGAAAGAACAAAGAAAACCTAGCTAACAATACAAAATAAAAAAAAAAAAAAAAGAAAGTATAACATTAAAAGAGTCTCAATGGATGAAAACAGAAAAATTTACGCTTTAAAATAATTAATAATAATAATATGAATAATATAATAATAATAATGTAATGTTCCCCTCTACTATTTAATAGAGATACACAACTCGTGAACATAGTCATTGAACTGTTATGTACAAAAATATTAAAATTACCTTTATTCCTATGCAAACAATGGTCAAAGCCCCACATTTAAAAACCAATAAAATACAAATCATATTGCACGATTAATAATAATTAATATAGTGGACCAGGTTTTTCAGAAGTGAGCCTCTTTACTTTTATGTCCACTCTTTTCTTTTACGTTCACTCCACATGTCCCATTTTTAAGCTTTAAAATAACATCCAAGTCAAGCGGGAAAACATTTTAACACAACGAAAAGTCTGCTAAACCTCTTGTGAAGTTCAAGAAGAAAAAAAAAAAATCGGATCAATCACCCCCTTCCCCCAATCCGGACTTTAAACACAACCACGTTTATCCTCAATAAGGACTATTTCATAGTAAATTTGTACCTTTTATGAACATTCTCGGTTCATAAAAAGGTTTGCAGGGCTACCGAGAGTCGTTGAGAGCGGCAGTAAAATGAAATAAAACGGTGAAGCTCACCTTTTTGTGGTTGGTTTCCTCCATTCCCACATTCCAGTTCTTATCTGGGACACAAGGAGAAAGAACACATTCCAGTCTGACAGATTACGGAGATCCTGGCCCGTTGCATGATGGGATTAGAATGCTCAAAGGGAGAAAAAGTACAGTTTAAGTACATAAGGAACTGTCCACGGAAAGTGTAGAAAAGGTTGAACATTTTTCCATCACATGCAGATTGCTATTTTTGCGCCAAAGTTGAAAAAATGGTAGATTGTAAAGAGCGCGTCAGCTCTCATACCTGTGTACACTTTTATTTTGCTAGTAATTTACTTAGATCCCCAAACATTTTAGATTTTTTTTAAAGCAAAGGCCTTAGAGAATAAATTGGCGGATTTTGCAATTTTTTTTAATCTCACGGTATTTGCGCAGTGGTTTTTCTAACGCAATTTTTGGGGGAAAATACACTTTTAAAAATTTTTATACAAAAAAAAACTGACATAACCCAATTTTTTTTTGCTAAAATATAAAAGATGATGTCACACCGAGTAAATAGATACCAAACATGTCACGCTTTAAAATTGCACACGCCTACGCAGCGGCAACAAACAATGTCAATTTTACTTTCCATAGGTAATGCTGTAAAAGCCTTTACAGTCTGCTCATGATCTGACGTTTGCGTCGATACCTCACATGTGTAGGACGATCTCTGTTTGCGCGCGTGCGGGACTGACGAACGTGCTCACCTTTGTGTTCTAGGATGGGGGCTCTTTCTTTTTTTTTTTTTTTTTTATTATTAATTTATTTTATTTATTTATTTGTTTTTTTACTTTTACACTGTTGCTTTAATTTTCTTTTTTTTTATATCACTTTTATTGCTGTCAGAAGGAATGTAAGCATCCTTGTGACAGTAATAGGCAAGTGACAGGTACTCTTTATGGCTGGATCTGGGGTCTATAAGACCCCAAATCCCTCCTTTGCACTTGAAAGCATTCAAAACGCCAAGATCAACGTTTTTGAATACTTTGAGTTTGGCGCAGTGGCGCAGTTGACAGTCAGGTAAACTGAAAGTGATGGCATGTCAACACTTCTGGATTACCATAGCGGTGACCCAATCAAAGCCGATTCCGGCATTGTATGGCTCCCCGGTCAGCCGGTGGATGTGCCAGCTGGTAGCTCAGATCTCCCAGTGAGACGGGAGAGCCCAAGAGAGCTGGGGGGGGGGGCATCAACTTCTGCTGCTTGAAATAGCATTTAATTGGCTAGTTAGCCACTCTGATCATGGCCGCCTTAACAGCATTATGGGCCCCTGGGCAAAGTAATGCACTGGGGCCCCTACAAGCATACCTCCCAAACTTACTGAGATGGGAATGAGGGAAACCTATCAGCAAAAGTATGCAGGCATAGGACTCCTTTTACCATGCCCCCTTAAAGGAGAATTGTACAAAAAAATAGGATTGGTTAAACCCACAAGTGCTTATTTTACCACAACTATTCCTTTATATTGGCTTTTGGAATTTACAAATGCAGCGATTTAGAATTCAGGTGAAAGGTTTAGTGCTGGAAAACACATTTTGATAGATAAAAAGTGCATTTTATATACAACTATATAGATCAGACCAAAATGAGGGACAAATAAGGAGGAATGAGGGACAGAGGGACATTGCTCCATATCAGGGACAGTCCCGCAAAATCAGGGACTGTTGGGAGGTATGCAACAAGCTTGTCCCAATTTTCGCACCTACTCTCAAGAATTAAAGTATAAATTATTATACGCGATTATACACAAAATAGTTAATAGATTTTTTCGATTTCTTATTTGATTCGTTTTTTAGAATTGCAACTTCCCTGCAACCGCGTGCAATGCACGTGATTGTGGTGGGGCGATGTAGCATTTTGGGAGTTAAAACAAGTGGTGAGGAGCTGGCATCGCTTCCTCACTGCCTGACAAATGTCTCTAAAAAGAAATCCATGTGTGGATTGTTTTTCAGGGGGGTGGCAGCCTTTTTTCAGGCTGTATTCAAACGTAATGCAAAGCTACCGGAATGATTCACCACACCGGCAGCTCTGCAAAGCCGACTGTGGTGGTGGTGGTGGGGGGGGGACAGTGTGGTGCGCAATTCAGCGTATCATATGGCTCCCTTGTTTTAGTATAAACTTTATTTGAAGTGTAAAAAACATACACTTCAATCACGATAATGTACAGCAGTGGGACGCGCTGCATAGCTGTGCGATTCGGTGCGTACGCTGCGATAAAATGCATTTTATGTAATTTACAAAAGCCATTTTTACTGTTAAGCTGTTGAATCATCCAATAAAAAAAAATAATTTACAACATACACTGAGCAGCTTTTTACTGACCATCATTTCAGAGCCGGCATCAGCGCCCACGCCCCGCAGTTAACCACTTGCCGACCAACCGCCGTCATACTGCGGCAGGTCGGCACGTTCCCGCGAGCCGTCGTAGCTATACGTCGCCTCCTTTAAGCGGGATAGCTGGCGCGCGCTGCACTGCGGGGGTGCCGATGCTCGTGGCCAACGGTCGCAATGACCGATGGCCACGAGCGATCGCAGGCACGAGAGGCAGAACAAGGATGTGTGTGTGTAAACACACACACATCCCTGTTCTGTTCTGTGAGAAGAGACAGATCGTGTGTTCCAAATAGCTAGGAATCACGATCTGTCATCCCCTCTAGTCAGTCCCCTCCCCCTACAGTTAGAACACACAGTCAGGGAACACAGTTAACCCCTTGATCGCCCCCCAGGTGTTAACCCCTTCTTTGCCAGTGACATTTATACAGTAATCAGTGCATTTTTATAGCCCCGATCGCTGTATAATTGTCAATCATTCGAAAAAGGTGTTAAAAGTGTCCGATGTGTCCACCATATTGTCGCAGTCATGATAAATATCGCAGATCGCCGCCATTACTAGTAAAAAAAATAATGATAAAAACGCCATAAATCTATCCCCTATTTTGTAGACACTATAACTTTTGCGCAAACCAATCAATATACGCTTACTGCGATTTTTATTACCAAAAATTATGTAGAAGAATATATCCCAAAGTGAGAAAAAAACATTTTTTAAAAAAAATTGGGGATACTTATTACAGCAAAAAGTACAAAATATTGTGTTTTTTTCAAAATTGACGCTATTTTTTTTGTTTATAGCACAACAAATAAAAACCGCAGAGGCGATCAAATATCACCAAAAGAAAGCTCTATTTGTGGGAAAAAAAGGACGTCAATTTTGTTTGGGTACAATGTCGCACGACTGCGCAATTGTCAGTTAAAGCGACGCAGTGCCATATCGCAAAAAATGCTCTGGTCATTGAGCAGCCAAATCTTCCGGGACTGAAATGGTTAAAGAGGAGGTCCAGCCCCCCCCCCACGAAAAATTAAAAGTCAGCAGCTTCCCATAGACACACTCCTAAACCTTGTGGACAGCCTTCCCAGAAGAGTTGAAGCTGTTCCCTAGACCAGCAGTCTCCAAACTTTGACCCATAGTCCAATTCCAGTCCAACGATGAGATTGTTTTTCAGCCCACAGGTATGGTCAGTGGCACATATCCTCAGACTCAGTGCAATGAAGATTCAGATCAGGTCTTCTCTTCTGATGGAGATCCTGATGTAAGGGAGGTTGTAAGGGCTGAAGGTTTTTTACCTTATTGCCTTCTATGCATTAAGATAAAAAACCTTCTGCATGCAGCTCCCTTCCCCCAGACCCCCCCCCCTTATACTTACCTGAGCCGGATCTTGATCCAGAGATGTGCACGATAGTAGAGGCTCTCTCCCTCCTCATTGGCTCAGAGACAACAGTGGAAACCAATGGTTCCTGCTGCTGTCAATCACAGCTAGTGACGTGGAGGTGGGGCCAAGCCCCGCTCTGTGTGTCTCTGGACGCACAGAGCCAGCTCGGGAGGGAGCCCGCATGTGTGCCCCCATAGAAAGGGGAGGGGGACTGCAGGAGAGGGGGATGGAAAGAGGGGGCGGGAAGTAAAAATGATATTTATTCACCGGCCACTTTATTAGGTACACCTTGCTAGTACTGGGTTAGACTCGCTTTTGCCTTCAGAACTGCTGGAAACATTCCTTAGAGATTTTGGTCCATATTGACATGATAGCATCACGCAGTTGCTGCAGATTTGTCAGCTGCACATCCATGATGCAAATCTCCCGTTCCACCTCATCCCAAAGGTGCTCTATTAGATTGAGATCTGGTGACTGTGGAGGCCATTGGAGTACAGTGACCTCATTGTCATGTTCGAGATACCAGTGGTGAGATGATTGGAGCTTTGTGACATGGTGCATTATCCTGCTGGAAGGAGCCATCAGAAGATGGGTACACTGTAGTCATAAAGGGATGGACATGGTCAGCAACAATACTCAGGTAGACCGTGGCGTTTAAGCGATGCTCAATTAGTACTAAGGGGCCCAAAGCGTGCCAATAATATATTCCCCACACAATTACACAAGGCAGGATGGATCCAGGCTTTCATCTTAGTTAGGCCAAATTCTGATCCTACCATCTGAATGTCGCAGCTGAAATCGAGACTTATCAAACCAGGCAATGTTTTTCCAATCTTCTATTGTCCAATTTTGGTGAGCCTGTGCGAATTGTAGCCTTAGTTTCCTGTCTTTAGCTGACAGGAGTGGCACCAGGTCTTCTGCTGCTGTAGCCCATCTGCTTCAAGGTTTTATGTGTTGTGCATTCAGAGATGATATTCTGCATACCTTGGTTGTAACGAGTGGTTATTTAAATTACTGTTGCCTTTTTATCTTCTCTGAAAAACACAAGGAGAGAAGCGCCTCTAAGTGTAGAGGTTTTAAAACTTTAATAAGGCATACAGTTTATGAACTCACATTTAAGTGATGGTAACAAGCATATCGGCCCCAGCAAGGGTGAGGCCTGGTGACGCTCCTATTTCCTGCTCCCTCAATCTTCAACGATCTGACGCTGTCTGTGTGAGTATCCCCCGTTGCGGATGGAAGGCCGGCTGCTGTGGAAGAACTTGGAACTCAGAACGAGGCATGGAACGCAAGGCAGGGATGGCAGCAATGGATGACGTCACTACTAATGGACGCATTTCGTGAGCATGCGCGCTGCGATATTCCGGCAAGCCGCGCTCCTTTCTCAACGGACTTTAATGAGGGAACCAGTCATGATCATTTTAAAGGGAGTGAACAAGGGAGGGGGAAGGGGAGTATAACTCAAGGGAATTGACAGTACTAATTAGCATGTACAGAAAAGCAGTCAAGGAACAAAAAAATCAATCAATTAAAAAGCGTTTTTAAAATGTAGATATCCAAATTGTTATATATATATATATATATATATATATATATATATATATATATATATATATATATATAATTTTTTTTTTTATTTATAATAGAAAAGGGGCCCACATGGACCAACATAATAATACAAGGTGATACATAACACATCACACCATCATCCAACAAATTTATAATACAACCACATGACTTTTTTACATCGTTTTTAGAATATGTTTACATCATGTTAGATACCATTGAAGTTTTTATACACTTATAATTCTCGCTCGCTATGCGGCGGTACTGTGGTTACATCTAGGATTCGTGTATTGTATTATCAAGTGACCCTCCATTTTAGAGAAGGGCAACTGTACCTCCTAAAAGTGTGGTGTGTGGGAGTAGTGTGGTCCCATGAGCACCATCCCTGCTTTTTCCTCCCCCCCCCCCCCCAAGTAGCGTATGAGTATCCCACGGCAGGGGAAAGAAGAAAGGGTGGGAAAGGGAATGAGAGGAGGGGTTGAAGGGAAGTAGGGGGGGGAGGAGGGTCCCCGCGATCATGGAGTATGTGGAGGAGACAGATTAGGGTACATCTATAATTTAATTTGTGATGTGGGTGTTTAACCACTTATTATAGGTTCACGTAAGGCCTGACCTTCAGCTGAGTATATGAAAATGTTCCACAGCTGCCACGTTTTGGAAAACTTCTCTTGTCTGTTTTGTGCTGTGTGAATGAGGTCTTTCATCTATTTGATTTCCTCTACTTTTTTGATCCATAAATCTATGGTTGATGGGGTTGGGGATTTCCAATGTAATGGGATACAGGCTTTAGCTGCATCTAGGAGGTGTCGGATTACAGAGTTTTTGTATGTCTTTGTGGGTATGTCTGATGCGTGCAGGAGGAAGAAAGCTGGATCGTCAGTGATGTTGTGGTCCGTGAAATTCTGCACTGTCTTCCGGATTGTTTGCCAGAAGTTCGTCAATCGAGGGCACGTCCAAAAAATATGTAATAACGTCCCTTTTTCTGAGTGGCAACATCAATAAAGGTCTGATGTCGTCGGGAAGAATTTGTGTAACAATACTGGGGTTCTGTACCATCTTGATAAAATTTTGTAATTTGTCTCCTGGGTTTTTGGAACATATAGAGGATTTATGCGTGAATCTGAGGATTTGTTGTCTCCTGGATGTGTTAAATCTACAGTCTAGTTCTCTCTGCCACTTAAGTAGGCCCGGTAGCATGAAATCTGTTGGGGGTGTATTTAAGAGTTTGTAGGTTTGGGAGAGTGTATGTCGTAGTATCCCGGAGGCCGAGCATAGCTCTTCTAGAGTGGTTAGCGGTTGGTTATTGCCCGTGGGAGGTTGGATAGAGGTAAGGAAATGGCTCAGCTGTAGCGATCTCAGGAAGTCCAGGCGGAACGGGCCCGTGGGATCAGAGAGTTCTGTAGTCGTTTTCCAACGCCCACCAGAACTAAAGTGGGAGGCTTGGTGTAGACCCGCCTCACCCAGGCCCCCAAAGATCGCATCCTGTATACCCGGCGTGAACAGCGGGTTTCCCAATATAGGGTATAGAGGGGAGTTTGATGAGGATATATTTCCCCGAGAAAAAAGCCGGGCACAAATTTGTGTGGTATTTCCTATCAATCGATGGCGCTTAATCTCCACCGGTAGGGCCAAGTGGCACCACGGAGCTCTCCGTAAGGGGACTATACTTTGGTTTTGTTCTAGTTGGGTCCAAAGCTTGGTGTCTTGATGACGACACCAATCTATCAACCGCCCTAGATGTACTGCCTGATAGTAGGCGCGTACATCTGGAAGTGCCAGACCACCTGATTGTTTGGGGAGGAGAAGTAATTTGTTTGTAAGTCGTGGTCTTCGTTTGGCCCATAAAAATTCCGTGAATAATGACTGCACTTTCTTAAAATAAGCTGCAGGTATGTTTACAGGTAAGGCTTGCATAAGGTAGAGGAATTTTGGGAGTATGGACATTTTTAATATGTTGCAACGCCCCAACCAGGAATGTAGACCAGTGGTCCAATTGTTTAGTAATGTTTTGACAGACTTCAGTAGTGGTGGAAAATTTAATTCATAAAGTCTTGAGAATGTTTGGGGGATTCGTGACCCCTAGATAGTTCAGGGACGTATTGGTCCATTTCAGGTTAAAGCTGTATTGGAGGTTTACAAGCTGTGACTGTGGTATTCCTATAGTCATCGCTTCTGATTTAGACAGGTTGATCCTCAGATTAGAGAGTGCACCGTATACTTCAAATTCCCGTAGCAGGATTGGTAAGAATATTGTGGGTTTTGTGATTGAGAACATAAGGTCATCCGCGTACGCGGACACCTTATATTGAGTTTGGTTTATCACTATTCCGGAGATGTTGGGATTTAGTCTGACGTGGCACAGAAAGGGTTCAAGGGATAATGCAAAGAGGAGGTGTGAGAGAGGGCACCCCTGCCTCATTCCATTGGTGATTGGGAATAGGTCTGATAGCACTCCGTTGGCCCGAATCCTGGCTGTCGGAGTTGTGTAGGCTGCCATTATCCATCTCATCATATTGCTGCCTATCCCCACGTGCCGAAGCGTTTCAAACATAAAGGGCCAGTTCACGCGATCAAACGCTTTTTCGGCATCGGTGCTTACGAAGACACTTGGTGTTTTTGTGAGATTGGCCGTGTAAAGCAGGTTCAGGACTTTGGTGGTGTTGTCCCGTGCTTCCCTGGTTGGGACAAATCCCACCTGGTCTAAATGTATTAAGTGTGGAAGGTGCAGTTGTAGTCTGGAGGCTATTATTTTGGTAAATAACTTGAGATCGGTATTGAGTAGGGAGATTGGACGATGACTCCCGCATTGGGTCGGGTCTTTTCCTTCTTTAGGAATGACCGATATTTGGGCTTGCAACGTGGAGCTATGGAACTTGCCTCCCTCACTAAGGCTGTTAAATAGCTTAATCAAGTGGTTTCCTAGGGATGGGAGTAAGGCTTTATAGTACTGAATTGTAAGGCCGTCTGGACCTGGGGCCCTACCTGGTTTGGTGGTACCTATTGCCAATTGTACTTCAGGTAGTGAAACTGGTTCTTCTAGAAGGTCTTGTGTTTCAGCCGACAGGGTGGGTATTAGGCAAGTAGTTAAGTACTCTGCTATATGTTCTGGTGTTGGGTGTGTCGTAGACAGGTTGTACAGTTTCTCGTAATAAGATCTGAACTCATTGGTAATTTGTTGGGGTAGGGACACTTTTTGTCCAGCCGGGGAGTGTACGTATGGTACATATGATGCTAACTTTTGAGCTCTTAGGGACTGTGCTAGTAGTCTACCACATTTATTTCCTGATTCGTACATCTTTTTTGGGATATTTGGAGTGCCGCCTTAGCTTTAAAGTGGAACAGTTCTGTAATCTGCGCTCGTACGGTATCAAGGTCGACTCTCAGTTGTCTGGTTTGGGTCTGTTTGTGTGCGGCCTCTAGCGTCTGTAGTTTGTCAAGTAGTGAGGTCATTTGTTCAGTTCTTAGCTTTTTAAGTCTTGCTCCGTGTTTTATAAGAACGCCACGGATCACTGCCTTGTGGGCCTCCCACACCAGTCCTGCATCACCATCTGTAGTATCGTTAGTTTGGAAATAATGTGTTATTTCCTTTACCACATCAGTCAGTACCTCCGGGTCTTGTAGAAGACTCTCATTAAGTCTCCATGGCTTCCTATGTCCCCTGTGATAGTCAGTCAAAGCATACCGCATTGTGACTGGGGCATGGTCTGACCATGTTATGGATCCTATCGTGGTGCCCCTGACTGCCTGAAGTTGGCTGTGTGGCATTAGGAAGTAGTCTATACGGGAGTACGTGTGATATGGACGGGAATAGAATGTATAATCCCGTTCACCAGGGTGGAAGAGGCGCCAAACATCTATTAGTTGTGCAGTGTGAAGGGCTGGGTGTATTACTTTGCGTGCTCCTCGAGGGATGGAAGAAGTCCCCGTCGAGGTGTCTTCTGTGGGGAGCAGGGGGATATTGAGATCGCCACCTATAATAAGTTGGCCTTCTGAGAATTTTTGTAGTAATTTCAGGTGTCTTTTGATAAAGGTATCCTGTTGACTGTTTGGGGCGTAGAGGTTGGCCAAAGTCACTTTTACGTCACCTATCATGCCTTTAAGAAATACGGTAAGTATCTTCCCATCGGGTCTGTTTTCATCGATCAGGGACCACGGGATTTTTGCTGAAATCTGAATAGACACTCCCCTTGACTTGGCCTCTGAGTACGTGAAGTGGTATACCATCGGATAGTATCTATTTTTTAGAATAGGGAAAGCATTCTCCCGGAAGTGCGTCTCCTGCAGCAGAACACTGTCTGCTTTCAAGCGTTTCATGTCATTTTGTAGCATCCGTCGCTTTTCAGGGACGTTAAGTCCTTTTGCGTTTAAAGTAACGATGTGAAGTTCGTCCATGATCATGGGGGGGTTGGGGAAGAAGGGGGTAGGGGGAAAGGAAAGGAGTTAGAAGGGGGGAGAGATAGGGAGGGTGTGAGAGAGAGAGGGTAAGGTGAGGGGGAGAGTGAGGGTGTGTAGCCCTCTAAAGAGGTTTTATAAAATCTAAAGTTGTTAGCAAAATATTGCTTTTACGCTCTTCAGGAAGGCCTGAATGACGAGCGTGTGCCTAGGTGGGAGTGTGTTCAGCAAGGGTCATGGGAGGCTCCCGGGGCTACCCCAACCCCCCCGACCCATCGTGTGAGTGTGGGAGTGGGCAAATATCATGCAATTGGTGCTACAGGATTTATACTTTAAATAGTGTTGGGATTGGTGGGAATTAAAAGGTCTATTATAACAGTAATTACTATCTATATCAAACATTACAGCTAACACATTAAATATGCAGGTTGATCATACAACAAAAACAATAACAATAAGAACATCCCCCAAGTAGGTTACCGTTCCCAGTTTCACTCCTCCAGAGCTAAGTCAGCACTACTACCAAATCACACCCCCCCTAGGTATCAATCGTGTGCTAGAAGAAGAGTCCCCTCCCAACAGTTTACTGTCTGGCATATCCCCATAGAACCCTCACAATCGCATCCTAACAGGTAGCATACCAGTGTGGTCGCCCACTGGAAGCAGGTGTAGATTTCAGTTGTATTATAATCTTACCATCCCTTCGAGAAGAGTGCTGACTATGCCTGTGGTAGCGGACAGATTTAAAATGTTCGGGTTGAAAGAATCCCTGAGTTGCGATGGTGTGCATTTGCCTGATGGGTGAGGGGTTGGGTGTCTTCCTGTCACCGTCCCCGTCTTTACGGAAGGTGCATCTTATGGCAACTAAAAAAACAAAAAAAACCCCAAAAAACTTGAAAACAAGGCCCAGTCTGCACCCTGGGATTCCCGGGTAATGCCTCGGTTGGAAGCGTCTCAGTCTAGGGGACGGCACGGATATCTTGTCATGAAGAACACGTGGGAGATATGAGCGAGACAATGGGGCGTTCCGCCCAGGTCAGGGCAGGAAGACATCTTCCCTCCGCCAGGTCTCCTTGTTGGGGTGACAGATTTGCAGTCTGGGAATGGAGGGTGTCAGGTGGGAATCAATCTGTGGGGTTTAACATTGAAAGTGACATGTAACCAGTTCCTGCAAGATAGTCTTTGATGACCAGAAAAGAAGTATACTCATGACTCACGTGACCTGTTTGTTGAGGCACGGGGACGACCCCGGAGTCTTTGAGAGCGGGCAGGCTGGTTAGGTCTGCTCATGGTTGGGCCCGAACGGCCGGTTGGTCTCGGGATTTTAATCAACCAGTTTGGCACCTGGACTGGGTCAACTCCCAAAAAGATGAAAAAGGCTGGTAGGTCTGCTGGTGTGCGCAGCGTGAATGAAGCTTGACCTAAGCGGAACATTACCGCCAGAGGATATCCCCATCTGTAAGTGCAGCCCTGATGTCTAGCAGCCTCCAGCGCCAGTTTCAGCATAGCGCAACGTTGCAGTGTGACTCTGGAGATATCTGGGAGTATCTGGATATGTGCTCCGTCAAATTCGATTTCTCCACGTTCCCAGGCGCTTCATTGGATAATCTCCTTTTGGGCGTATCGGTGTAGGTGGCACAGCACATCACGGGGCCTTGTGGGATCCGTGGGTTTCGGGCCCAGGGTACGGTGCACCCTATCAATTTCCAAAGTGGGTGGTGGGGTCTCCAGCAATCTGTGAACTGTGGCTGTGACTGTCTCTGCAAGGTCTTCAGGCCCCGTAGCTTCTGGAATCCCCCGCAGCCGTAGGTTGTTTCGGCGGCTACGGTCCTCCATTTTTTCTAAGTGAAGCTACATCTCTTGGGCCTCCATGGTGTGGGATTCGTGCGCCCGCTCTAGAGCCAACACCGAGTTTCCAAAGCGGAGGTTAAAGTTTCTCCGGCGCTCACCCGGTCAGTGATCGTGTGCAGCTCTGTCTTTACCTCCTGTATGTCCTTGTTGTGTGCTTCCTCCAAACGCTGGATAAGGGCTTCTATGTCCGCCCTCGTAGGGAGGGCCTGAAGCATGGTGCGAGGTCATCATCCAGGCGGTTTTGACTGTGTGCAGGGCCGCCCGGCTCCGATACCGATCGGAAAGCGGCCGGGGTCCCCGTGAGGAGGGCTGGATCTGGGGAGAGTGTAGGGACGGATGCCTGAGACATGACAGAACCTCTCCCTGCTCGTGCTGCACGTGGTGCGGACACAATGGCGCCCTGTGAAAGCTCCTGTCTGCCACTGAAATACCGCTGGATACCAAGCTGGGGTGTCAGGAGGAGTCGAGCTCCATGTGTGATCGATCTGGTCCTGTAGCGTTTAGGGGTGCTTATACCGTGCCCACATGTAATAAAACTGGTCTTTTGGCCGGGATAAGTCGGGCCAGGCCGGGAGCTCCTCCAGTACACGTCCTTATACGGCCATTGCTAAGCCACGCCCCATATATATATATATATATATATATATATATATATATATATATATATATATATATATATATATATATATATATATATATATATATTTATGTTATATTACAGACATATATTTCTAAATTACATATCCTTTTGGACTATTTTTGACGTAACATTATTTTATGTATTTTTTAATAATTTTAGCACCTCTCAGCGCGATATACTATTTTTCTGCAGTACCTTGGAACTCGGATTCTGTTCCCATGTGATAGCGGCCTTTAGTGTTTTGGACTTTATTATTCTCATATAATATTATTATTTTTTCACATGGACTAACAGAGACTGTATATTTCACAACAGATATTGTTGCCATTGGGAGTTTTGTGGGTTTTTGACATTGCGCTTTTATTTGTATTTTTTTTTTTCTTTTTTATCATCTCGAACCAGTTTGCCCATTCTCTGTTTTGCTTCTGCTTTAAGCTAGCCATGCATGGATCGAAAGTTCTGCTTTAAGCTAGCCATGCATGGATCGAAAGTTCTGCTTTAAGCTAGCCATGCATGGATCGAAAGTTCTGCTTTAAGTTAGCCATGCATGGATCGAAAGTTCTGCTTTAAGCTAGCCATGCTTGGATTGAAATTTGGCAGAGTCAGCAGGAACTGGCCACATTTTTAACGAGTGATTGACTCCTGCTGAACAGGGCTGTTTATATTATCACCCCAGGCTTCAGGCTGCAGCAGGGATCAGTTTGTAGGCAGGTGCAATCTATTTTCTCCACTGCAGGTGGCGCCTATCTGCAGCAGCAATGCAGGTGGAGGAGGAAGTCTAGAGGGACCTAGATCCTTTATGATCTCCTCGGTCACGGAGAGGCAGCATCCGATTGGATGCTGGCATCCCCATCTGTCAGACAGTGCTTGGCATCAGGGAGAGGTTCCAGATGAGTAGGGAAAGTGCAGGGTCACCCCATCCATCCTGGAAGCCTCCCCACTTGGGAACGGACCAGCCAGGCCGCATTCCGCCCATCGTGACAGATGCTGTTGGCACACCTGAAACCCACTGCTAATACACAAACACTGCTATTACACAAAACTGACGCGTTTTGGCTTTAAGCCTTCAGAAGGCCTAAGGCCGAAAGGCGTCAGCATTTTTGGATGATGTTATTGCTGTAATGCTTAAATAAATATTTTCTATGGAGAAGCTGTTGAGTTGCTGGCCTGTACTTTCTATGGATAATTTATGTAATGGCAAAGGGTGCAGGGGGTCTAATGAGGCTGGCTGCTGGGGGATCTATTGTTGCTGGGTGGGGGGAATCAATTGGGAGATATCTATTGTTGCTGGTGGGGGGAGGTGTGTCTGGTATTGCTGGCTGCTGGGGAACTATTTTACTGCTTTTTCTTAACAAGTTCTATGCAAATTACTTAGCACACAAAATAATACTTAGTTCTAATTTGTCTAAAAGGGGCAGTACTGGGAGGTGGGTAGGGGTGACCCTAAGGGATGGTGCTCAGAGGTGGATAGGGGGTGGAGACAAGAGGTGATTTAGAGTTCCTGCACCTTTTCTCTGAGAAAAAAAAGCCCTGACCACCACCTTCTCTCCACCGTAGCATTGAAGAGTGGTTGCAAAAATAATGTGAATATAGGGTGCAGAACCTCTAAAAAATCCTGAAAAAAAGTTCGGAATATAACAGTAAATCATTTTATAAGATGTAGGCCACTCTTTTCACACTTGTGCATATATGTTGTGACAAGGTCACCGATGCCCAGAGTTGAGATGCTAAGCTGCACCCCCTTTCCTTTCCCTGGTATTTTACAAATGAGTCTGTCACTTTTCAAGACAAGAAAATATGTAAAACATTTTACAATAAAATAGAATAATAATACTAGTAAATGTAATACCAGCATTAGTGTCACTGAACTCAATAATAATCCCCACTTTTGGTGTCAGTGACCAAAATAATAACCCCCAGCATTAGTGTCACTGAACTCAATAATAATCCCCACCTTTGGTGTCAGTGTACACTCTTAATGACACTGAACTAAGGAACAGGGGCAAGTTGAAAGAAGGGAGGTGCTCAGATCGCAAAAGTTCCCTGAAATTTGCTGTCACTGTGTGAAGCTTGCATTAGGAAAAAGGATATGAATATTGATCCATCAAATTTGTCAAGCCTTTACAAAGATAACAGGTTTAACTGTGGGGCAATTGTTCTTCCCTCAGATTTTTTGGCACAGACATCCCCCATTGCACCTTTTGGAGGGTTTTGGGGATTATTTGTAACCGTGATCACTAATAAAGGTGAAATTGTATTAAAAAGGTCTTACAAAAGCTCTAGAAGAAGCCACGTTTGTGGTGAAACATGTAGAGGCAACCATTCTTTTGTATTGTGACCACAAGGCTGACTTTGCCCTAATGTTTTAAGTAGCTTTATAGTATCTATGTAATAAATTCATTTTCTATTTTTGGTTAATTTAATATTGATTGAAACTTTTTTTGCACCTTAAAGGATCATTAAAGATATATATATTTAAAAAAAAAAATAACAAACATGTTATACTTACCTCCACTGTGCAGCTCGTTTTGCACAGAGTGGCCCTGAACCTGGTCTTCTGGGGTCCCTCGGTGGCTGTCTCGGCTCCCCCCCGCAAGGACTCAACACCTTCATGCGAGCTCCATCGCATGGTGTTGAGTGCTTGTGGGCATGCTCCCGTAATACAGCCGGTGGCCATAGCCGCTCACTGTATCACTTGGCCCCGCCCCCGGCGCGCCGCATCATTGGATGTGATTGACAGCAGCGCGAGCCAATGGCTGCGCTGCTTTCAATCCACTGTAACCAATCAACGGCCAGGCAGAGCGACGAAGAGGATGTCGGGGGCGAGCGCGGGACTTTAGAGGGGTCAGGTAAGTATAAAATGCATTAAGGGGAAAAAACTTTGAGCTTTTCAACCCCTTTAAAACTCCATTTATTGCTCTTTGGGTATTTCTTGTTGTATTTAAAGGAGGTGGTGCATATATCAAAATCTCCAAGCTCCAATACCAACACATTGTTGGGAAGTGATGTCAGGTCAGCTCTTTCGGCTTACCATATCCCAGAGTCAAACCAAGCTGATCCCATCTTTGACACTGCGTTCAGCTGGGTGAAGCGCTGGCTGGTCGATCGGGACTCTCGGTAGGTTGGGAGATACCCAGAAAAAACGCAGAAGGTGGTGGGAGGGAGGAATGTCCCCTCCTGCTGCTTGTAAAAGTAATCTAGTAGCTAGTTAGCAGCCAGGATTGGTTTTACAAGAGAGCCAACCGTATTGGGATGATGCCTGCAGCTGCAGGCATCATCTTGGTATAATCACTTGTGTCAGCACAGGTTTGCCCTATAAATATGAACATCACCAGAGATCCTCTCATTCTCAAGATGGAGATCATCATTCTGCTTATCCTGGTATCTCTGGCTGCTTACAGCTTGGCTAATAGTATGTGTAGTTGGAAATGGGACCTTCAAAGCATTGACATGGCAAAAAATGAAAGGTATAAGTATGCGTCGAAATTATTCCCTATTTTTCTTCTGATTTGTATTTTTTTTTTATAGTTTATATTTCTGGATGTTTTGAAGCAGTGTTTCCAAAAATTTTATAATCCTAATGTATTCTCTTTACCCTAAAATATCACTCCTTGCTGCAGCTTAAAGTGTATCTGAACCCAAGAACGAAAATGTCATATATTGCAGCTTACCAGTCCTTAGACGTGGTGGCTGCATTTGTTTTCTATTTTCCATTTTTTTTCTTTATGTTTACTTGGTGTTACTGCCAGTAACATACTTCCTGTCTTAGGGTGACAGCACTTTCCCATTGTACTGGATATGTAGAGGAGCAGCATTGCCTCCTTGGCGATAATCCCACACGTGCGCATTATTCCTCGATGCCAGGCTTCTTAATGAGGAAGGGATGTCGCGGGATTTCGGCGATGATGCCGACTTAAGGAAATTATGCAGCCCCGGCATATACACAGCATTTTTTTGGCACGAAAGCGCCAGTGACATCAATGAAAGGAAAATTAAGGATTACACTGAAAGCAAGCAGGTAGGAAACCATGAACACACAGCACACAGTACTATAGGTTGCATTGATTAATTTTATAGAAACTTGCTTGAATGGGTTTACAACCGCTTTAAAGGAACATTGGCATTAATTATCAATGTCCTGATTATCAGTGCAGTCTCAGCAGTGTCCACAAGTGCTGCCAATCAGTGCCCACCAGTACTGTTAATCACTGCCCACCAGTGCTGCCTACCAGTGCCACCTACCAGTGCTGCCTATCAGTGCCACCTATCAGTGCCCTTCAGTGCCACCTTTAAGTGCTCATTAGTGCTGCCTATCAGTGCCCATTAGTGCCGTCTCATCAGTGCCCATCAGTGCAGCCTCATCCGCGCACATCAGTGAAGGAGAAAAAAGACCTTTTTGCAAAATTTTATAACAAATGAAATATGTTTTTTTTTTGTTTTCAAAATGTTTCGTCTTTTTTTGTTTGTTTAGCAAAAAAAAAAAAAAATGCAGCAGTGATTAAATACCACCAAAAGAAAGCTCTATTTGTGTGAATAAAATGCTAAAAATGTCATAAATTTCATACAAACCACGCAATTGCTATTTAACCACTTCAGCCCCGGAAGGATTTACCCCCTTCCTGACCAGAGCACTTTTTACAATTTGGCACTGCGTCGCTTTAACTGCTAATTGCGCGGTCATGCAATGCTGTACCCAAACTAAATTTGCGTCCTTTTCTTCCCACAAATAGAGCTTTCTTTTGATGGTATTTCATCACCTCTGCCGTTTTTATTTTTTGCGCTATAAACGGAAAAAGACCGAAAATTTTGAAAAAAAAAATAATATTTTCTACTTTTTGTTATAAAAAAAATCCAATAAACTCAATTTTAGTCATACATTTAGGCGAAAATGTATTCGGCTACATGTCTTTGGTAAAAAAATGTCAATAAGTGTATATTTATTGGTTTGCGCAAAAGTTATAGCGCCTACAAACTAGGGTACATTTTCTGGAATTTACACAGCCTTTAATTTATGACTGCCTATGTCATTTCTTGAGGTGCTAAAATGGCAGGGCAGTACAAAACCCCCCCAAATGACCCCATTTTGGAAAGTAGACACCCCAAGGAAATTGCTGAGAGGCATGTTGAGCCCATTGAATATTCATTTTTTTGTCCCAAGTGATTGAATAATGACAAAAAAAAAAAAAAAAAAAATTTACAAAAAGTTGTCACTAAATGATATATTGCTCACACAGGCCATGGGCATATGTGGAATTGCACCCCAAAATACATTCAGCTGCTTTTCCTGAGTACGGGGATACCACATGTGTGGGACTTTTTGGGAGCCTAGCTGCGCACGGGGCCCCGAAAACAAATCACCGCCTTCAGGATTTCTAAGGGCGTAAATTTTTGATTTCACTCCTCACTACCTATCACAGTTTTGAAGGCCATAAAATGCCCAGATGGCACAAACCCCCCCCCAAATGACCCCATTTTGGAAAGTAGACACCCCAAGCTATTTGCTGAGAGGCATGTTGAGTCCATGGAATATTTTATTTTTTGACACAGGTTGCGGGAAAGTGACAATTTTTTTTTTTGCACAAAGTTGTCACTAAATGATATATTCCTCACACAGGCCATGGGCATATGTGGAATTGCACCCCAAAATACATTTAGCTGCTTCTCCTGAGTACGGGGATACCACATGTGTGGGACTTTTTGGGAGCCTAGCCGCATACGGGGCCCCGAAAACCAAGCACCGCCTTCAGGATTTCTAAGGGCGTAAAGTTGTGATTTCACTCCTCACTGCCTATCACAGTTTTGAAGGCCATAAAAAGCCCAGATGGCACAACCCCCCCCCCCCCCAAAAGACCCCATTTTGGAAAGTAGACATCCCAAGCTATTTGCTGAGAGGCATGGTGAGTATTTTGCAGCTCTCATTTGTTTTTGAAAATGAAGAAAGACAAGAAAAAACAAATTTTTTTTTTTTCAATTTTCAAAACTTTGTGACAAAAAGTGAGGTCTGCAAAATACTCACTATACCTCTCAGCAAATAGCTTGGGTGTCTACTTTCCAAAATAAGGTCATTTGGGGGGGGATTTTGTGTCACCTGGGCATTCCATGGCCTCTGAAACTATGATAGGCAGTGAAGAATGAAATCAAAAATTTACGCCCTTAGAAAGCCTGAAGGCGGTGCTTAGTTTTCGGGGTCCCATACGCGGCTAGGCTCCCAAAATGTCTCACACGTGGTATCCCCATACCCAGGAGAAGCAACAGAATGTATTTTGGGGTGTAATGTCACATATTGCCATGGCATGTTTGAGCAATATATCATTTAGTGACAACTTTGTGCAAAAAAAAAAAAAAATTGTCTCTTTCCCGCAACTTGTGTCACAATATAAAATATTCCATGGACTCGACATGCCTGTCAGCAAATAGCTTGGGGTGTCTACTTTCCAAAATGGGGTCATTTGGGGGGGGGTTGAACTGTCCTGGCATTTTATGCACAACATTTAGAAGCTTATGTCACACATCACCCACTCTTCTAACCACTTGAAGACAAAGCCCTTTCTGACACTTTTTGTTTATATGAAAAAATTATTTTTTTTTTTGCAAGAAAATTACTGTGAACCACCAAACATTATATATATTTTTTAAAGCAAATGCCCTACAGAATAAAATGGTGGGTGTTTCATTTTTTTTTCACACAGTATTTGCGCAGCGATTTTTCAAAGGTATTTTTTGGGGAAAAAACACACTTTTTTAAATTTTAATGCACTAAAAAACACTATATTGACCAAATGTTTGATGAAATAAAAAAGATGATCTTAGGCCGAGTACATGGATACCAAACATGACATGCTTTAAAATTGCGCACATACGTGCAGTGGTGACAAACTAAATACATTTTTAAAAGCCTTTACAGGTTACCACTTTAGATTTACAGAGGAGGTCTACTGCTAAAATTACTGCCCTCGATCTGACCTTCGCGGTGATACCTCACATGCATCGTGCAATTGCTATTTATATTTGACGCCAGACCGACGCTTGCGGTGCAGGGTGCTTTTTTTTTTTTCTTTATTTTTTTTTTTGCTTTTTTATCTTATTTTTAAACTGTTCCTTTCATTTTTTTTTTTTTCATTTTTATTGTTATCTCAGGGAATGCAAATATCCCCTATGATAGCAATAGGTAGTGACAGGTACTCTTTTTAAAAAAAATTGGGGTCTATTAGACCCTAGATCTCTCCTCTGCCCTCAAAGCATCTGACCACACCAAGATCGGTGTGATAAAATGCTTTCCCAATTTCCCAATGGCGCTGTTTACATCCGGCAAAATCTAAGTCATGAAATGCTCGTAGCTTCCGGTTTCTTAGGCCATAGAGATGTTTGGAGCCACTCTGGTCTCTGATCAGCTCTATGGTCAGCTGACTGAATCACCGGCTGTATTCTCAGGTTCCCTGTTGGGACTGGAGAGCCAGAGAAAAACATGGAAGACGGTGGGGGGGGCATTCCTTCCCACTGCTTGTAAAACAGTCTAGAGGCCAATTAGCTGCTAAGATTGCTTTTACATGAAAGCCGACCTCTGGCTGAAAAGAATGATACCAAGATGATACCTAAACCTGCAGGCATCATTCTGGTATAACCACTCAAAGTCCAGCAACATACCAGTACGTTGCTGGTCCTTGTTGGGCATATATTGTAATCTTTTTTTTTCATGCAGCCTGTGGGCTGAACGAAAAAAAGAGATTGATCGGTGGGTATGCCCACCATTAGAATACCTCCCTTCATCCACCCACTTCTAATGATGGGCATACATGCACCGTTTATATATGCCGAAGCATGGGGGCATCCTCCCTGCTTCCCCCATGCTTCGGCATATATCACCTCCGCTGGAGTCATGGCTTTATATATCGTGGGAGCAAGCGCTATTGCTGTCAAGATAAATAAATCCGCGCTGCAGCTGAATGGCGTACCTGAAGACAAAAAAATGGTTAACAATAAAGCACAGTAAACAGTAAAGTATAAAAAATTGCATGCCTGAAAAGCAAACATGATAAAACATAATAACAATAAAATATTGCAGAATAGAATACAGTAAAAAAGAGCAGAACAATAGAGAGAGAGAACAATACAACGAAAACTATTTTTTTTTTTTTTTTTATATTTTTGTGTGGTTTTTTTTTTTTTTTACACTTTTTTTGTAACTGTAACCGGTTCCAGGTTCGGGTCTCTCAAAATGCGATGGCATCTTGGGAGACCCTGTGAAAGTGTGCCTAGTCTGTGCAATGCTGTAGGCTACGCTAATACTCAACTAGTGTATGGTAGCGTTCAAAACATTCACCAATGCAAAGACCAGGATTGTCAGGACAGGAGGGACAATAATAGCGGGTGTCACGCCTATATCCGCGCTTGCTGCAGACACAACATCTTTTTTGGGGGGTTCGTTGGGTAGGGGTACTCGGGAGGACATAAAAATGCCTCTCATGCAGCCGACTGCAGTTGGTTGGGGATGTGAATGGGGGAAGTACGGGCGCTGCAGAAGCGGTGGGTTCCCAATTAGGATTGGCGAATGCAGCAGGAACCAATGTGGTGCCCATATTTAAAAAGGGAACAAAACCTCTACCAAGTAACTATAGACCTGTTAGTTTAACTTCTATAGTTGGGAAGATACTGGAGAGTTTAATAAAAGACCACATAGGCGAGTTCTTGCTGGAAAAAAAATATTTTAAGCAACAGACAGCATGGGTTCATGAAAGACAGTGTGATTTTGAAGTTGTCAAACAAATCTGATTTCTTTTTATGAGGAGGTAAGTAAAACCTTGGAAAGAGGGGTGGCTGTGGACGTGGTATACTTCGATTTTGCAAAAGCGTTCAATACAGTTCCCCGCACACAGCTGATGTGTTTTGTAAAGTCTACAGGCTTGGAAATATCAATTTGTTAATGGATAGAAAACTGGCTAAAAGACAAAATTCAGAGAGTAGTGATTAATGATTCTTACTCTGAATGGTCTAAGGTTATCAGTACAGTACCCCAAGGTTCAGTGTTGGGACCCTTACATTTTAATAACTTTATGAATGATATAGGGTCTGGGATTAAAAGTACCATTTCATTCTTTGCAGATGACACCAAGCTATGCAGTGGAATAACATCCTTACAGGATGCCTCCAATTTACAAGCAAACCTCAATACACTGTTTAATTGAGCAACTGTGTGGCAAATGAGGTTTAATGTAGATAAAGGTTATGCTCTTGGGGGCTAAGAATATGCATACATCATACATACTAGGGGAAGTACAACTGGGGGAGTCCATAGTGGAGAAAGATCTGGGGGTTTTGGTAGATCATAAGCTTAATAATAGCATGCAATGCCAAGCTGCGGTTTCCAAAGCGAGCAAAGTCCTTTCTTGTATTAAAAGAGGTATGGACTCCAGAGAGAGAGAGAGATATAATTTTGCCCCTGTACAAATCAATAGTAAGACCCTATCTGGAATATGCAATTAGGTTTTGGGCACCAGTTCTCAAAAAGGATATCGGGGAACTGGAGAAAGTGCAGAGAAGGGCAACCAAACTGATAAGAGGCATGGAGGAGCTCAGCTATGAGGATAGATTAGAGGAACAGAATTTTTCTCTCTTGAGGAGATTAAGGGGGGGGTGGGGATTATGATCAACATGTACAAATACAGTATATAACAAAAGTGAGTACACCTGTCACATTTTTGTGATTATTTTATTATATCTTTTCACGTGACAACACTGAAGAAATAAGACTTTGCTACAATGTAAAGTAGTGAGTGTACAGCTTGTATAACAGTGTAAATTTGCTGTCCCCTCAAAATAGGGAGGGGGGACGAGAGAGCGCCCTCCTCCTCCTGAACCGTACCAGGCCACATGCCCTCAACATGAGGAGGGTGCTTTAGGGTCCCCCCCAAAGGACCTTGTCCCCATGTTGATGAGGACAAGGGCCTCATCCCCACAACCCTTGCCCGGTGGTTATGGGGGTCTTCGGGCAGGGGGCTTATCAGAATCTGGAAGCCCCCTTTAAAAGACTGTGTATAGCTGTGTGTGGTTTATTTTTTTCTTTTATAGGGAACCCCCATACAGATAATTATGTATACACGTATAATAGACCCCCCCATACAGCTTATTATATACACACATATATAGGGGGTAGGGATGAGCCAAACACCCCCCTGTTCGGTTCGCACCAGAACTTGCGAACAGGCAAAAAATTAGTTCGAACACGCGAACACCATTAAAGTCTATGGGACACGAACATGAATAATCAAAAGTGCTAATTTTAAAGGCTTATATGCAAGTTATTGTCATAAAAGGTGTTTGGGGACCTGGGATCAATTAAAAAAAAAGTTTCAAAAACAGACGTTTTTTCGGGAGCATTGATTTTAATAATGCTTAAAGTGAAACAATAAAAGTGTAATATCCCTTTAAATTTCGTACCTGGGGGTGTCTATAGTATGCCTGTAAAGGTCGTGCATGTTTCCCGTGTTTAGAACAGTCTGACAGAAAAATGACATTTCAAAGGAAAAAAAAGTCATTTAAAACTACTTGCGGCTATTAATGAATTGCCGGTCCGACAATACACATAAAAGTTCATTGATAAAAACGGCATGGGAATTCCCCACAGGGGAACCCTGCACCAAAATAAAAATAAAAAATGACGTGGGGGGGGTCCCCCTAAATTCCATACCAGGCCCTTCAGGTCTGGTATGGATATTAAGGGGAACCCCGGCCAAAATGTAAAAAAAAAAAAAATGGCGTGGGGTCCCCCCCAAAATCTACACCAGACCCTTCATGTCTGGTATGGATTTTAAGGATAACCCCCCCGCCAAAATTTTATAAAAAATGGCGTGGGGTCCCCCTAAAAATCCATACCAGACCCTTATCCGAGCACGCAACCTGGCTGGCCGCAGGAAAAGAGGGGGGGTGAGAGAGCGCCCCCCCTCCTGAACCATACCAGGCCACATGCCTTCAACACTGGGAGGGTGCTTTGGGGTAGCTCCCCAAAACACCTTGTCCCCATGTTGATGAGGACAAGGGCCTCATCCCCACAACCCTTGGCTGGTGGTTGTGGGGGTCTGCGGGCGGGGGACTTATCGGAATCTGGAAGCCCCCTTTAACAAGGGGACCCCCAGATCCTGGCCCTCCCCCCTGTGTGAAATGGTAAGGGGGTACAAAAGTAGTCCTACCATTTCACTAAAAAAGTGTCAAAAATGTTAAAAATGACGTTTTTGACAATTCCTTTATTTAAATGCTTCTTCTTTCCTCTATCTTCTATCTTCCTTCGGTTTCTTTCTCCATCTTCTTCTTCTTCTGGTTCTTCTGGTTCTTCCTCCGGTGTTCTCGTCCGGCATCTTCCTCCGCGGCATCGGCGTCTTCTTCCCTTCTTCTCCTCGGGACACTCCGCATCCCCCGCTGTGTGACGCTTCTCTCTTCATCTTCTTCTCTTCATCTTCTCGTCTTCATCTTCTCGTCTTCATCTTCTCGACTTCATCTTCTCGACTTCATCTTCTTTTCAGGCCGCTCCGCATCCATGATGGCATGGAGGGAGGCTCCCGCTGTGTGACACTTCTCCTCTTCTGACGGTTCTTAAATAACGGGGGCGGTGACCCCGGCCCCCTCTGACTCAGGGTGACTTGACGGGACTTCCCTGTGGCGTCATGGGGAATGCCACAGGGAAGTCCCGTCAAGTCCCCGTGCGTCAGAGGGGGCGGGTTCATCGGGTGGCCCCGCCCTTCCCGTTATTTAAGAACCATCAGAAGAGGAGATGCGTCACACAGCGGGAGCCTCCCTCCATGCCATCATGGATGCGGAGCGGCCTGGAGAAGAAGGGAAGAAGAAGCCGACGCCGCAGAGGAAGATGCCAGATGAGAACACCGGAGGAAGAACCAGAAGAACCAGAAGAACCAGAAGAAGAAGAAGAAGATGGAGGAAGAAACCGAAGGAAGATAGAAGAAAGAAGAAGCATTTAAATAAAGGAATTGTCAAAAACTGTCTCTTGTCATTTTTAACATTTTTGACACTTTTTTAGTGAAATGGTAGGGGTAAGTACCCCCTTACCATTTCACACAGGGGGGAGGGCCGGGATCTGGGGGTCCCCTTGTTAAAGGGGGCTTCCAGATTCCGATAAGCCCCCTCCCGCAAACCCCCACAACCACCGGCCAAGGGTTGTGGGGATGAGGCCCTTGTCCCCATCAACATGGGGTCAACATGGGGACAAAGGTGTTTTGGGGGGCTACCCCAAAGCACCCTCCAAATGTTGAGGGCATGTGGCCTGGTACGGTTCAGGAGGGGGGGCGCTCTCTCACCCCCCTCTTTTCCTGCGGCCTTCCAGGTTGCGTGCTCGGATAAGGGTCTGGTATGAATTTTTGAGGGGGACCCCACGCCGTTTTTTAAAATTTTTTAGCCGGGGTTCCCCTTAATATCCATACTAGACCTGAAGGACCTTGTATGGAATTTAGGGGGACCCCCCCACGTCTTTTTTTAAAATTTTGGTTCGGGGTTCCCCTGTGGGGAATTCCCATGTTGTTTTTATCAATGAACATTTATGTGTATTGTCGGACCGGCAATTCATTAATAGCCGCGAGTAGTTTTAAATGACTTTTTTTCCTTTGAAATGTCATTTTGCTGTCAGACTGTTCAAAACACGGGAAACATGCACCCCTTTGCAGGCATACTATAGACACCCCCCAGGTACGAAATTTAAAGGGATATTACACTTTTATTGTTTCACTTTAAGCATTATTAAAATCACTGCTCCCGAAAAAACGGCCGTTTTTAAAACTTTTTTTTGCATTGATCCATGTCCCCTGGGGCAGGGCCTAGGTCCCCAAACACTTTTTATGACAATAACTTGCGTATAAGCCTTTAAAATTAGCACTTTTGTTTTCTCCCATAGACTTTTAAAGGGTGTTCCGCGGCATTCGAATTTGCCGCAAACACCTTAATTGTTTGCTGTTCGGCGAACTTGCGAACAGCCGATGTTCGACTCGAACTCGAAGCTCATCCCTAATAGGGGGCCATCCTCATGTGTATATATATATATATATATATATATATGTGTGTGTATATACAGTATCTCACAAAAGTGAGTACACCCCTCACATTTTTTTAAATATTTTATTATATCTTTTCATGTGACAACACTGAAGAAATGACACTTTGCTACAATGTAAAGTAGTGAGTGTACAGCTTGTATAACAGTGTAAATTTGCTGTCCCCTCAAAATAACTCAACACACAGCCATTAATGTCTAATTCCCCTGGCAACAAAAGTGAGTACACCCCTAAGTGAAAATGTCCAAATTGAGCCCAAAGTGTCAATATTTTGTGTGGCCACTATTATTTTCCAGCACTGCCTTAACCCTCTTGGGTATGGAGTTCACCAGAGCTTCACAGGTTGCCACTGGAGTCCTCTTTCACTCCTTCATGAGGACATCATGGAGATGGTGGATGTTAGAGACCTTCTGCTCCTCCACCTTCCGTTTGAGGATGCCCCACAGATGCTCAATAGGGTTTAGGTCTGGAGACTTGCTTGGCCAGTCCATCACCATTACCCTCAACTTCTTTAGCAAGGCAGTGGTCATCTTGGAGGTGTGTTTGGTGTCGTTATCATGTTGGAATTCTGCCCTGTGGCCCAGTCTCCGAAGCATGCTCCGCTTCAGTATGTCACAGTACATGTTGGCATTCATGGTTCTCTCAATGAACTGTAGCTCCCCAGTGCCAGCAGCACTCATGCAGCCCCAGACCATCACACTCCCACCACCATGCTTGACTGTAGGCAAGACACACTTGTCTTTGTACTCCTCACCTCGTTGCTGCCACACACGCTTGACACCATCTGAACCATCTGAACCAAATAAGTTTATCTTGGTCTCATCAGACCACTGGACATGGCTCCAGTAATCAATGTCCTTAGTCTGCTGGTCTTCAGCAAACTGTTTGCAGGCTTTCTTGTGCATCATCTTTAGAAGAGGCTTCCTTCTGGGATGACAGCCATGCAGACCATTTTGATGCAGTGTGCGGCGTATGGTCTGAGCACTGACAGGCTGACCCCCCACCCCTTCAACCTCTGCAGCAATGCTGGCAGCACTCATACGTCTATTTCCCGAAGACAACCTCTGGATATGATGCTGAGCATGTGCACTCAACTTCTTTGGTTGACCATGGGGAGGCCTGTTCTGAGTGGAACTTGTCCTGTTAAACTGCTGTATGGTCTTGGCTACCATGCTGCAGCTCAGTTTCAGGGTCTTGGCAATCTTCTTATAGCTTAGGCAATCTTTATGTAGAGCAACAATTCTTTTTTTTAGATCTTCAGAGAGTTCTTTGCCATGAGGTGCCATGTTGAACTTCCAGTGACGAGTATGAGAGAGTAATGCCCAGTACACACGATTGGACATTGATCGGACATTCCGACAACAAAATCCATCGTTTTTTTCCGACGGATGTTGGCTCGAACTTGTCTTGCATATACACGATCGCACAAAGTTGTCGGAATTTTCGAACGTCAAGAACGCGGTGACATACACCATGTACGACGAGACTATAAAAGGGCAGTTCAATACCAAGTGCGGCACCCTTTGGGCTCCTCTTGCTAATCTCTTGTTAGCAAAAGTTTGGTGAGAGACGATTTGCGTTTTTTCAGACTCGTGGTTTTCAGTTCGTTTTTCTGCTGTTCAGTTTGTGCTTGTGGGTTTGTATCTGGTCTTCAGTGCGTGCAGTGAGTTCCCATTGATTTATTATTGTGTTCTCGTCATCGTAGAGTTCGTGCTGTGCGGGGGCTTGGTGTTGGGGTTCTTACTTTGACACAAGCCCAGTCCATGAACAGGGCAAGGAGGAGTTCATGGACCAAAAATAGGTTGCTCCAGCGTGACCAATTCTGTCACATGCCTTTGCTCCGTGAGATCCGTAAGAATAATCCTGACGATTTCAGGAACTTTCTCCTGATGACGGACCCTGTATTTCACCGTTTGTTGGCTTTACTGACCCCTTATATCAGCAGGCAGGATACCTATGAGTTGTAAGAGTATAAAAAAGGAGACCCAAATTGGGTAAAAGCTGCGCTTAGATTAATAAAAAGAAAAAAGCTGCCAGCACCTTGAAAAAATCCTGTATCTGACTTCCAAAAGTATAATAAACAATAAAGTGCAGCGCTAATATGATATGTGAAAAGATACAATTGAGTTCCACCAAGTGACATATAAAACAATTAGTGACAAAACATATTGCAAATACAAGTAAAAAGCAAAACTGAAATCACAAGTGTATGTGAGAAAAATCCAAAAGTTCTTGATAAGTCCACAAATAAATAAATAAAGAACACCCATCCAAGAGAGGTTGTGACGAAAGGTGCCTAGATATGATCCACCAAAACGTGTATGAGTAGAGTCTGCTTACCAGACGGCGATGACTGCTATTATGGCAGTCTCGCCCAGCATAGGGATTATGGTCTCCCAAAACCCAAGGTACAATGCGGGATCGGTGGTTCTAATACTCCATCTGGTCCTGGAGGCAGGACCTGGAGGGATAAGGGTCTCCCAAAACCCAAGGTACAATGCGGGATCGGTGGTTCTAATACTCCATCTGGTCCTGCAGGTGACCCATGCTACTTTGGGCCTGACTCCTCCTGTTTTACCTTCAGTCTGGAACTTAGCCGCAAGGGAAGCCCTCTCTCCATTGGCCTCCAGGACCAGATGGAGTATTAGAACCACCGATCCCGCATTGTACCTTGGGTTTTGGGAGACCATAATCCCTATGCTGGGCGAGACTGCCATAATAGCAGTCATCGCCGTCTGGTAAGCAGACTCTACTCATACACGTTTTGGTGGATCATATCTAGGCACCTTTCGTCACAACCTCTCTTGGATGGGTGTTCTTTATTTATTTATTTGTGGACTTATCAAGAACTTTTGGATTTTTCTCACATACACTTGTGATTTCAGTTTTGCTTTTTACTTGTATTTGCAATATGTTTTGTCACTAATTGTTTTATATGTCACTTGGTGGAACTCAATTGTATCTTTTCACATATCATATTAGCGCTGCACTTTATTGTTTATTAGGCAGGATACCTGCATGTGGCAAGCCATCACTCCGGAGTAGAGGCTAGTTGCCACGTTGCGGTACTTGGCGACGGAGAGAAGCCTGCAGGACCTCAAGTTCTCGACAGGCATCTCCCCCCAGGCTCTGGGGATCATTATCCCAGAGACCTGTTCTGCCATCATTCAGGTCCTGCAGAAGGACTATATTAAGGTAAGATTTATCCTTAAAAATCTCATTTTATGTATTTAATGTTTGCTAATGTATTGTATTTCTTTCCTTATTACCTAATTACCATGATTGTAATATGCTGTGAATGTCCCCTTTGTCCTCATGCATGCAGGAATTTAAAAAAAAAAAATTTTGTCCAAATGCATTTGTCCAATGCATATTTGCCTTCACTTACCTCCCCAGCATGCTCTCCTGCTGGGGAGGTAAGTCTAGTCACTTAACAATGTATTTTGTCAGCTCCATAGTAGTGCTTTACCCTAAACACCCCCTAAAATGTGTTAAAATGTTATTTGTGCTTTAAATTCAGGCAGAGTGCCAGAGGCTTTTTTTGGGTCTCAAAATCATTTGGAACCCTCCCTCCCCCCCCCCCCCCCCCAACTGCTAAGTTTGCTGATACCAATCCTCTATCTGCTGACTTTGCCAAACCCATACACACTTTTGCCACCTCTTTTGTGGTTAGATTTATGGATGAATTCCCCAAAGCATGTAGTGCAAGGGCCTGCCTGAATACTTTCAAATGGTAATGTTAACATTTTTTGTATTCTATTATCTTGATAGGTAATAGCAGAATGTAAAAATGTGCTAAAATGTGTACAGTGTGTATGTATATCTTTGTATTATGACGCTTCTTACCTGTCCAGTGGACTGCCAATAGTGTAAGTATGGAGGGGCTGGCCAAAGTAATACACATTATTTATGCATTCATCTATCAATGAAGTGTAGAGAGTTACCTGTCCAAAACATCTCCCCCCCCTAAAATCTTTACAATGGGCCATCAGAGGGGGTGAGGAATCTGATAGGTGGACCTTATACCTTTGTCTTTAAATACTCCCTAAAACAAATGTTATACTGATGTTGGCCAAATCTGCTTTCAATGTTTATGTGCAAAATGACTATTTTTTTAATTCTTGTTTGACTCCACAGTTTCCTTCCAACCCACAGGAATGGCAGACTGTGGCCTCCCACTTTGCCCAGCGGTGGGACTTTCCCAACTGCGTAGGGGCAATTGATGGGAAACACATCCACACCGTCCCACCCCCAACTCGGCGTCATACTATTATAATTACAAGGGGTTCAATAGTATTGTGATGTTGGTGGTGGTGTCGGCTACTTACGAGTTCCTGTATGTGGACATGGGAAAGAATGGCTGGATGTCAGATGGTCATCGCCCAGACGGAGTTCTACAGGCATCTCCATAATGGCATCTTGGGCTTGCCACCTCCAGAAGACAATGCGGAGGGACTCATTCGTTTTCGTTACGGATGAAGCGTTTGCGCTGGGGGACCATCTTATGCGGCCATTCCCTATGAGGACCCTCACCCCGGACCAGAGGGTATTTAATTACCAACTGGCCAGAGCCAGAAGAGTGGTGGATAGGGATGAGCCGAACACCCCCCGGTTCGCACCAGAACCTGCGAACGGAACGAAAATTCGCACGAACGTTAGAACCCCATTGACGTCTATGGGACTCGAACGTTCTAAATCAAAAGTGCTCATTTTAAAGGCTAATTTGCATGGTATTGTCCTAAAAAGAGTTTGGGGACCCGGGTCCTACCCCAGGGGACATGTATCAATGCAAAAAAAACTTTTAAAAACTGCAGTTTTTTCGGGAGCAGTGATTTTAATGATGCTTAAAGTAAAAAAAAAAAAAGTGAAATATTCCTTTAAATATCGTACCTGGGGGGTGTCTATAGTATGCCTCTAAAGTGGCGCGTGTTTCCCGTGTTTAGAACAGTCCCTGCACCAAATGTCATTTTTAAAGGAAAAAATCTCATTTAAAACTGCTTGCGGGTTTAATGTAATGCCGGGTCCTGGCAATATGGATGACAATCAGTGAGACAAACGGCATGGGTACCCCCAGTCCATTACCAGGCCCTTTGGGTCTTGTATGGATATTAAGGGGAACCCCGCACCCAAATAAAATAAGGAAAGGTGTGGGGCCACCAGGCCCTATATACTCTGAACAGCAGTATACAGGCGGTGCAAACAAGACAGGGACTGTAGGTTTGTTGTTAAGTAGAATCTGTTTGTCATTTTGAACGGGTACATTTTTAACGTGTTTAGCTCCAGCCAAAAAATCTTTTTTAAGCTTTTTGGAAAACATAGGGAAGGGTTAGTACCCCTGTGACATTTGTTTTGCTGTCTTTCCTCCTCTTCAGAAGATTTCACCTCACTTTTTGTCCCAATGACAAATGTTTTTTGAAAATTTGGTTTTTTTTGTGGAACAAGGATTGTAAAGCATCAGTGGAAAGGAGAAATGTTTTTCCCATATTAACTCTTACAGGAGAGAATTTCCCTTCCTAGGGGTAGATTTCATCTCACTTCCTGTTGTCTCCTTCCGTTTGCAAGTAGGAGTCGTTTGTAAGTTAGATGTTTGAAAGTAGGGGCCTGCCCTATATACTCAGCAGAAATTTGGGCCTTAGGTGTTGTTGTGGCCACAACACTGTAAGCCCTCACAGGGCCCTGCTGTGAAATATTAGATCAAGAATTGTAATTACCTGCCCCTGTTGAACAGGGGCAGAAAAACTGGGCCTTTGGTGGTGGTGGTGCTGGTGCCACAACACTGTAAGTCCTCACTCGCTCTTGGTGGGTGCAGAAATGGGCCCTGCTGTGAAATATTAGATCAAGAATTGTAATTACATGCCCCTGTTGAACAAGGGCAGAAAAATTGGGCCTTTGGTGGTGGTGGTGCTGGTGCCACAACACTGTAAGTCCTCACTCGCTCTTGGTGGGTGCAGAAATGGGCCCTGCTGTGAAATATTAGATCAAGAATTGTAATTACATGCCCCTGTTGAACAGGGGCTGAAAAATTGGGCCTTAGGCACTGGTGCTGGTACCACAACACTGCAACCCCTCACAGACACTCTAGTTGGAACGCAGGAACGAGCCCTGCTGCAAAGTATTGCATCAAAAATTGTAATTACACGCCCCTGTTAAACAAGGGCTGAAAAATTGGACCTTAGGCACTGGTGCTGGTACCACAACACTGCAACCCCTCACAGATACTCTAGTTGGAATGCTGAAATGAGCCTTGCTGCAAAGTATTGCATCAAAAATTGTAATTACACGCCCCTGTTAAACAGGGGCTGAAAAATTGTGCCTTAGGCACTGGTGGTGGCACCCAGAACCAAAAATGTTCTTACAAGCTATCAGCGTGATCATTGAGGAGGAAAAGGATAATTACTCAGGGATAGTCACTCAGCATCAGCATAGGCAGTCTTTGAAGGGATCTGAGATTTCAATAAAAATTATTCGGTTACATCAGCATCAGGTGCTTGGTAGCTGGTGGTGATCCAAGACTGATTCATTTTTATGAAGGTCAGTCGATCGACCGAGTCGGTGGACAGACGCACCCTGTGATTGGTTACCACGCCTCCAGCAGCACTGAATGTGCGTTCCGAAAGAACGCTGGATGCAGGACAGGCCAGTAGCTCAATTGCATACTGTGCAAGCTCTGGCCAGTGATCCATCTTCAAGACCCAGTAACCCAGAGGATTTTCGGTGGGAAAGGTGTCCAAGTCTGATCTTGCCCCTAGGTATTCCTGCACCATGTAAAACAGACGCTGGCGATGTTTGCTGGAACCGATCATACTTTGGGGCTGCGGACCAAAAAATTGTCTGAACGCATCGGTCAGACGGCCACCTTCTCCACTGCTCCTTCTTTGACTGACCGAAGCCTCAGCAACACGTTGTCCAGAAACAGGAGTTTGTAACCTCCCAGTCTCTGGGAACGCGTTGCACAGACCTTTCTGCAAGGCCTCCCGAAGATGTTTCATCCTCTGCTCCCTCTGCGATGGCAAGAAAAGGTCCGCAACCTTACCCTTGTAACGTGGATCAAGGAGGGTTGCCAGCCAGTATTGGTCCTTCTCCTTGATACAATGAATACGAGGATCCTTACGCAGGCTTTGCAAGATCACTGAGGCCATGCAGCGTAGGTTTGCTGAGGCATTCGGTCCGGAGTCCTCTGGGTCACTAAGGACGACATGGTCCGCAGCCACCTCCTCCCAGCCACGTACAAGTCCATGTGTTTCTTGGGACTGATCCCTTAAAGACAGGCTCCACCTCCATACTGACACAATCTTCCTCCTCCTCCTCGTCCTCTTCCTGTGTGATCGGCGGGCACGCAGGAACACTGTCTGGATAAAGGGGGCCTTGAGAGCTAAGGAAGTCCTCCTCTTCCTGCCTCTGTTCTGCCTCAAGTGCCCTGTCCATTATTCCACGCAGCGTGTGCTCCAAAAGGTGGACAAGGGGGACAGTGTCACTGATGCATGCACTGTCACTACTCACCATCCTCGTGGCCTCCTCAAATGGTGACAGGACAGTGCATGCATCCCTGATCATGGCCCACTGGCCTGGGGAAAAAAAAACAAGCTCCCCTGACCCTGTCCTGGTGCCATAGTCGCACAGGTACTCATTGATGGCCCTCTGCTGCGTGTGCAGCCGCTGCAGCATGGCCAACGTTGAGTTCCACCTGGTGGGCATGTCACAGATTAGGCGGTTCTTGGGCAGGTTAAACTCCTTTTGGAGGTCCGTCAGCCGAGCACTGGCATTATATGACCGGCGGAAATGCACACAGACTTTCCTGGCCTGCCTCAGGACATCCTGTAAGCCCGGGTACCTGCCCAAGAACCGCTACACCACCAAGTTAAGGACGTGAGTCAAACAGGGCACATGGGTCATTTGTCCCTGTCGGAGGGCAGAGAGGAGGTTGGTGCCATTGTCGCAAACCACCATTCCTGCCTTAAGTTGGCGTGGCGTCAACCAACTCTGAACCTGCCCCTGCAGAGCTGACAGAACCTCTGCCCCAGTGTGGCTCCTGTTCCCCAAGCACACCAGCTCAGGCACCGCATGGCATCTTTTGGCCTGCGTACTTGCATAGTCCCTTGAACGGCTACGGAGCACCGCTGGTTCCGAGGACAAAGCACAGGAAGAGGCCATGGAGGAAGAAGAAGAGGAGGGGTGGAGGAGAGAGGTGTGTCACAATCATTAGCATTTTGGAGGCGTGGTGGCGGAACAACCTCCAACACTACTGCACCTTGTCCTGCATCCTTCCCAGCTGCCAGCAGAGTCACCCAATGCGCCGTGAAACTTAGGTAACGTCCCTGTCCATGCCTGCTGGACCATGAGTCAGTGGTAATATGCACCTTACCGCTGACCGCCCTGTCCAGCGAGGCATGGACATTGCCTTCCACATACCGGAAGACAGCCGGAATCGCCTTCCTTGAGAAAAAGTGGCGTTTGGGTACCTGCCACTGAGGAACTGCACATTCCACAAACTCACGGAAGGGGGCAGAATCTACCAACTGAAAAGGCAGCAGTTGAAGTGCTAGCAATTTAGCCAAGCTAGCATTCAACCGCTGGGCATGTGGATGGCTGGGAGCAAACTTCTTTCGGCAGTGCAGCAGCTGGGGCAGGGAATTTTCCTGGTACAATCTGACGTCGGTGTACCAAAAGCAGATTGCCCACAAGTACTTGGCTGTGACACACCTAATTCTACACCTTCATTCCTCTCAGTGCAAGTCTCAGAGAGGACTGAAGGTATAGTGGGGTTGGAGATCTCAGCTGATGAGGAGCAAGGAGAGGTCCTCTTTGTTCTTTGGTGTGGGTCTTTTAGATACGCTTGCCAACGAACTGCATGGCAGGTCAACATATGTCTGGTCAAGCATGTGGTACCCAAGCGGGAGATGTTTTGGCCACGCGAGATACGCTTGAGACATATGTTGCAAATAGCAGCAGTGTGATCTGATGCACTCGTCTCAAAAAAGGCCCACACCAAAGAACTTTTTGAATAACGCGCAGAGACTGCAGCGCCCTGCACATGTGGAGCTTTGGGGTGTGATGCAGTCATTGTGCTGCCCTTAGGCTGGCCCCTGGAGGGCATCCTGCCTCGTTGGTGATGTGCCACCTCCTCCTCCTCCTCCTCTCTCCTATCAGGCACCCACGTTGAGTCAGTGACCTCATCATCCCCTCCCTCCTCATCACTGGAGCAAACCTGGCAGTATGCTGCAGCAGGGGGAGCATGCCAGATTGCTGTCCTTCTTGGGCACCCACTCTGTCCGTGCTCATGTTACTGCCTTCATCGAGCTCAGTATCATCATCAGAGCCTTCCAAACGCTGGGCATCCTCCTGGAGCATGTATCCAACACTGGTCAAACAGTTCGAGGGACTCCTCAGGAGGACATGGTGGGGCTAGGGAAGGAGTCACTGATGACATTGAGCCGAGGGAAGAGGCTGCTGCTTTGCCAGACAAAGTACCCTGGGCATGGGTGAGAGAGGATGAGGAGGATGAGGAAGGCTTGGTCATCCACTCGACCAAGTCTTCCGCATGTTATGGCTCAACGCGGCCAGCTGCCGAAAAAAAGGCCAAGCGTGTCCCACGGCCACGTGCTGATGAGGATGCACCGTCTCCACGACCAGCACTAGACACAGAGCCTGCTTGCCCTCTCTTATTGGCTTGTGACTGTCTGCCTCTCCTTCTTGGCCTTCCAGACATACTAATGGCCTGTAGCTGCACTAAGCTGGGATATATATATATATATATATATGTACTGATACTGCAGCTAGCAAAATCAACTGCCTGCCTGTAGTATGAGAACACCACCAACCTTCTACAGGTAGCTTTAGCTGAACACTGTGCAGAGCTCGCAAAAAACTAACTTGTAGCTTTTTTAGCTGCCTGCGGTAGTGATAGGATCAGGAAAACACCACCAACCTTCTACAGGTAGCTTTAGGTGAACACTGTGCAGAGCTCGCAAAAAAATAACTTGTAGGTTTAGCTGAACACTGTGAGGTGGACGCACCCCACTAACCTGTAGTTTTAGCTGAACACTGTGAGCAGGATGCACTGCACTAACTTGTAGCTTTAGATGAACACTGTGCAGAGGTCTCACTACACCAACTTGTAGGTTTAGCTGAACACTGTGAGCAGGACGCACAGCACTAACTTGTAGTTTTAGCTGAACACTGTGAGCAGGACGCACCACACTAACTTGTAGGTTTAGCTGAACACTGTGAGGTGGACGCACCACACTAACTTGTAGTTTTAGCTGAACACTGTGAGCAGGACGCACCCCACTAACTTGTAGGTTTAGCTGAACACTATGAGCAGGACGCACTGCACTAACTGTAAATAGTCTAGCTGCCTGACTGTGGTACTAATAGGATCAAAAGAACACCAGCAATTTTCTTCAGGTAGCTGTAAATACTGTAACAAGACAAGCCTGCCTGTCAGTAAGAAGATAACAGGAATGGATCTAGCTGAACACTGTGAGCAGGACGCACTGCACTAACTTGTAGCTTTAGATGAACACTGTGCAGAGGTCTCACTACACTAACTTTTAGGTTTAGCTAAACACTGTGAGCAGGACGCACCCCACTAACTTGTAGGTTTAGCTGAACACTGCGAGTTTGATGCACCACACTAACTTGTAGGTTTAGCTGAACACTGTGAGCAGGACGCACCCCACTAACTTGTAGGTTTAGCTGAACACTGTGAGGTGGAAGCACCACACTAACTTGTAGATTTAGCTGAACACTGTGAGCAGGACGCAACCCACTAACTTGTACGTTTAGCTGAACACTGTGAGCAGGAAGCACCCCACTAACTTCTAGGTTTAGCTGAACACTGAGCAGTACGCACCCCACTAACTTGTAGTTTTAGCTGAACACTGTGAGCAGGACGCACTGCTCTAACTGTAAATAGTATAGCTGCCCGACTGTGGTACTAATAGGATCAAAAGAACACCAGCAATTTTCTTCAGGTAGCTGTATATACTGTAACAAGACAAGCCTGCCTGTCAGTAAGAAGATAACAGGAACGGATCTAGCTGAACACTGAGCAGTACGCACCCCACTAACTTGTAGTTTTAGCTGAACACTTTGAGCAGGACGCACTGCACTAACTGTAAATAGTCTAGCTGCCTGACTGTGGTACTAATAGGATCAAAAGAACACCAATAATTTTTTTCAGGTAGCTGTATATACTGTAACAAGACAAGCCTGCCTGTCAGTAGGAAGATAACAGGAACGGATCTAGCTGAACACTGTGAGCAGGACGCACCGCACTAACTTGAAGGTTTAGCTGAACACTGTGAGCAGGGCGCACCCCACTAACTTGTAGTTTTAGCTGAACACTGTGAGCAGGACGCACTGCTCTAACTGTAAATAGTATAGCTGCCCGACTGTGGTACTAATAGGATCAAAAGAACACCAGCAATTTTCTTCAGGTAGCTGTATATACTGTAACAAGACAAGCCTGCCTGTCAGTAAGAAGATAACAGGAACGGATCTAGCTGAACACTGTGAGCAGGACGCACTGCACTAACTGTAAATAGTCTAGCTGCCTGACTGTGGTACTAATATGATCAAAAGAACACCAGTAATTTTCTTCAGGTAGCTGTAAATACTGTAACAAGACAAGCCTGCCTGTCAGTAGGAAGATAACAGGAACGGATCTAGCTAAACTGAATACAGTATATATATATATATGCAACACCTGGGATGCATATATATACACAATACACTGTAAGTGCAGCTAACTGACTGACTGTTCTGCCTAATCTATCTAACTCAAATCAAATGACACTGTCTCTCTGTCTATCTCTTTCAAAGCCGGAACACACACTACACAGGGCCGCCGTGCAGGCGGCCTTATATAGTGTGGGGCGTGTACTAAATCCCCTGAGCCATAATTGGCCAAAGCCTCCTTGGCTTTGGCCAATTACGGCTCTCTGTTCAGACGGCGCTGTGATTGGCCAAGCATGCGGGTCATAGTGCATGCTTGGCCAATCATCAGCCAGCAATGCACTGCGATGCCGCAGTGAATTATGCGCCGTGACGCACCACGCGAATTTGGCGCAAACGGCCCATATCGTTCGCAATTCGGCGAACGGGCGAACAGACGATGTTCGAGTCGAACACGAAACTCATCCCTAGTGGTGGAGAACACGTTTGGAATAATGGCCTATTTCTTACACTGATACACATGGCGGAACATAAACTAAATCATATCATCCTGTCTTGCTGTGTTCGCCACAACTTTTTAGGGAGAAATTCTTTAAACTATGCTGCCTCAGTTGGGCCTGAGGCTTGAATTCATATTAATGAACCAACCCTGACGGCGCTTGAAACTGGCTGTCCTGGCTTTCCCCCCCAGAGTGCCCGCGAGGTCCGTATAAGATACATGGAATACTTTGCGGGTAGGGGGGGCCATCGATATGCCAGACAATATCTGAGACATTTTTTAAATAAAAATATATTTGAAACTTAACAAATATTTGCTTTGATTTATTGCTTGGCTTTTTTTTAGCTATCTCCTTGGTTATCTTTTATTAATGTTCTAATTTTTTGGCCTTTTTCTTCAACAGTGCAAACAAAATTTCGTTGACACATGAGGTGACAATCTCTTCTTCGGCTAACTATTATTATTATGTTGTGGGTCTGCTACACACACACTTTGTTTTTTTTGTTAATGTATGTAATGCATTACTGACAAAAATATTAATAATTTTCAACACCATGACCAAAATTTGGGGAGTCCTGAAAATGGCGTGATTGTGTAAAATTAGAAAGCACTGTTGGGTGTTATTTACTAAAGGAAAATACACTTTGCACTACAAGCGCACCTGAGACTGCACTGAAACTGCACTTGTAGTGCAAAGTGGATTTGCATTTAGTAAATAACCCCCATTGTCACTGAAAACAACAACTTTACTCCAAAAACTGCTTTTGAGCATTGAAAGAAGAAGCCACACATTGTTGATTATTAATCTTTTTAATCAAAGCACAATCACATGTGTGTTTCTAAAAGGGTTTTTGAACAAACCAACATGTTTGTTGTATAACATTTTATAGGTCACATTAAGTAGAAATTGCCTTTTAAGGTAAAACAGTCATGTTTAAAACCATAAAAAATACACAACTCTGGAACTTACAAAGTTCAACTTTTATAGAAAGTGAAGGCAACATCAGACATGAGTATTTATAAACTGTGTTTGATACTGCGTTCAGCAGATGGGGTGATGTCACCCCTGGAAAAGCCAAATTTTAAAGATGCACACAAATTGCCTAATGTCAACATGTTAACAGGAAAAAAACTGGGCTTATTCTAAAAATGTTATACATTGAAAATTAAGTGAAAATAGAATATAAAATCCCAAATAACTCAAAATCATAAAGTGTAGTCCAAAAACCAGCAGCTTAATGTGTGATAGCACAAATAGAGATATGGAAAGGGAAAGGGAAGCTGCGCTAATAAATGGAAAGTTCATACAATTGCTTGTGGATAAATCGGTAAACAGTTCAATCTATTGAATCAAACACCAAGGTGAACCAAAACAAATCAAATGTGCCGCCACCTTAAGAAAAACCTGCTTACCAGCTGGCAAGCAAAAATCGGGAAGATGGTAACATTCATTGATAACGTCATTTATGACGAAACGCGTCTGGAGGAGGATACGTGCCGACGTCACCACGCTTTCATGTTAGGAGGGCGGGATATCGTTTACAGCCGACCGGCTCTGCTATTTTTATGCGATGTTTTAAACCTTTTTATGTAAGTGCAATATCTAATTATTTAAACTATTAGTAGTGACAATATTACGCTATGGATGGTTTTCTTTCCTCGGTTTATGGCTAGGTCTCGGGGCTCTGAGCAAGGTCGTGTGGTGTCAGGAGCGTTCTGAGCATCTATCTAACCATCCAGCCTTTAGCCCATCAGCTGATCTTCTGCACAAGCAAAGGCCCTGGCTGGGTTTAAGCCATCTGCCCGACTTTGCTTGCCAGCTGATAATCAGGTTTTTCCTAAGGTGGCAGCACGTTTGATTTGTTTTGGTTCACCTTGGTGTTTGATTCAATAGATTGAACTGTTTACCGATTTATCCACGAGCAATTGTATGGACTTTCCATTTATTAGCGCAGCTTCCTTTTCCCTTTCCTTAATGTCAACATGTGCTAGCTGCCATCATGGGGGATCAAGGGACGTGTTTTGGGGGTGCAGCCCCTTCCTCTCAGCTACTTTATAATCGAGGAAGGGGTTGCACCCACAAGACACGTACATTGATCACCCGTGATGGCAGATAGCACATGTTGACACACTGTGTGCATCTTCAAAATTTGGCTTTTCTATAATATGTAAAAAATTAGTCATAAAAACAAAAATAAACCTGCAATAAGTTAGGGATTTCTGGGTGTTTTATATTCTCCCTAAAACATCAATGATGTTCTTCACTTTGTTTTGAACATCATTGATGTTTTTCTTTAGGGTTTCTAAATCCCTATTACACCCCATTATCTCCCCGATGAGGATCTGGGCACTTTCACTTGTGGAATGACATTCCTCTTCCACAACATCACGATCACCTAAAACAAAAACAAAAAAACACACTATGTATTATAAATATGCAGGCATACATCTCTTACCTGAAGCTGTGGTCGCAGACACTCACCTATTGTGGTGACAAGTTCTATAACGTCTCCCTCCTCCTCCTCTGGTTGGGTTTGGGGGATTTCCCCTTCTTCCTGAGGTGGGGGGTCCCTGCTGTCCTCTGATGAGTGGTGTCCTCCAAGTCTTTCTTCTCCTATGTGAAAAAAATAGGTATACTTAGCACAGATATTTGAGGCCAGAAATAGGAATATGAAACATTGCTTGGAAGTGGGGTACAATTGTCTCTTTTGGCAGAGTTCCAAGATAAAGAAATATTTTTGTCCTTTGTCAAGATTGAATACTTACCTGTTTTGTACAAGCTTCACAGATGGAGACACCCCTATAGTATCCACTGGAGCACCTGTGTGGGGCCCCTAATAAAAAGGGTGTTCTTGTGTCCCACACTAGTGCTCCAGATGTGTAAACAGCTGCTTAGTGTCCTCTCCACAGAATCTAGTTTGCATTTCATTCTAGTTACAAACCCATCTAGACAACAAACTTATTTTAAGAGAAGTAGGCCAGAAAAAATGTATTGAACTGTATCTGGCCAAAACATGGTATTTTAGTGGCCGAACGAACAATGTTTCCTACGAACGAATAATGTGTCCATGAACATGAAAGTTGCCATTTTAAACTGTACAACAGTAAAGAAAAGCACATGGAGCAGCACAAACATAATTAAAAGAAAGAATAGGAACACAGAACAACTACTTACTTTTTTGCAGCACTCTCCTGATCCTTTTATACTGATCGTACTCCCTGATTTTGAGGTCCGACCACCGCTTCCTCAGTTGATCCTTGGACGTACCCCAAAATTCTAGTGCAGACTCTTCACAACTTTCGCCATGATCTTGGCCTTTCTCACATTTGGGTTGGGGTGAGGTCCATACTTCCTGTCATAGTTGGCCCTTTTCAATATGTTCACTATCTCCACCATCTCAACAAAGGCCATATTTGATGCCTTAAATCTTCTCCGGGATCGTGACGTTTCTGGCTCCGGGCTTTCCTCCTCCTTGTTGCTGGAATTATCATGCACCTGTTGTGTCTCCGCCATGTGCTCTCCCCCACTGCGCTAAAAGAGAAGGGGCGGGGAATAAACTAGAAAGAACGTCAGGGGTGGGCGGAATTTAACGCATGCGCAGTGTATATAAAGCATAACAGGCGTGCGTCGTATGTACGATCTGTGAGCGGAGGAAGGAGTATCGGAAGCGCCGATTGTGAGAACGAAGGTACAATTTTAACTTGGGCCTATACTGCTTATAGATTGAGGCCTATATTGGGACAAGATTAGGAGACTTTAGCCTGACATTAGGGTTTGTCTTGTGTATTGCAGATAAAATGGATGGCTTCAATGACCACAACTTCCTCCCCCTGTTCATAGAAAAATAGAGGGAGCTGCCCTGTCTGTGGCAGGTCAAACACCCGCAATATAATCATAAACAAAAGAGGCAGGCAGCGCTGGAGAAACTGCTGAAGTTGGTGAAGCCGGTGGTCCCCATGGCAACCATCCCCTATTTAAAAGCCAAAATTGGTGGCCTGAGGAGCATTATCTTAGGGAGCGCAAGAAGGTCCAGGATTCCCAGAGATCAGGAGCTGCAGCAGATGACATTTATGTCCCCAGGCTCTGGTACTATGAGAGACTGCAATTTCTGTCAGACCAGACTAAAGTCAGGGAATCCCTCTCAACCCTACCTTCCACTCTTCCTTCCACCCTATCTTCCACCCCAGCTGAGGCTTTGGATGTCCAACCTGGGACTTCCAGCCAGGAAGAAGTGGAGGAGCCCAGCTTGAGCCAGGTATAGCATTGTTCTACAGATTTCTTGTCAATAAATAAATGATGTTTACTAGATGTTATTATTGATCACTAATTGCTGATTTAATAAAGTGTTTTACATATCAATAGTGGGGGCAAAAATAATTAGGACAAGAATAAAAAGTTCTGGGCTCAGAATATTATTCTTTTATATTTGTTAACATTCAATTTGCAATAGTCATGAGATGAAAATTGTGTGTGATTGATGAAGAAAAAACTAAAACTATGTCCCTTTTTCATACACAGAAAGACCTCAGCCAGGAGGAGGCTCTGGAATGTGGCAGCCAGGAGGAGGCTGTGGAATGTGGCACACAGGAGAAGGCTGTGGAATGTGGCAGCCAGGAGGAGGCAGGGGTATGTGGCAGCCGGGAGGAGGCCGAGCCCAATAGGAGCCTCACAGAATCCCAGGTTCCTCCCTTCCGCCTTCCAAACAAAAGACCTAGGAAAGGTGGGTAACGTGGAGGAGTCAGCACTCAGGCTGATTCAGGAGGCTTCTGCATCCCTCAGAGCCACCCCCACTCGTGAAGAGGCCTTTGCCTCCATGGCAGATCACCAAACTGCAGGACATGTAGGAGGGCCAACGCCTCATGTGTGAGGAAATCCTTTATAAAACATTAACTAAGGGGGTGAGGGGCCAAATCACACCCAATACCCACCTGTGTGAGTTGCATCATCCTCCTCCTCCTGCCACACCTCCACCACCACAGACACAGCCTGGAATGAAGAGTGGAAGCAAAACAAGAAAGTGATGGCCTGGGTTCAGTCTGGTCTGACAAAAGATGCAGGCCCTTGTATGACCACAGCCTGGGGGCATGTATGTCATCTGCTGCTGTTCATGATCTCTTGGACTTCTGGACCAGATTGTACTCTCTTATATATGAACTCCTCAGGCCACCAATTTTGCATTAAATAGTTGATGTGTGCCCTGTGGGCCAAAGGCTTCGCCAATTTCTGCAGTTTCTCCAGCGTTGCCTCCCTCTTTATTTGGTTAGTACCCCTTAATAAAGGTTTTTTTTTTTTTTAATAATACTTGCCTATGTGTGTTTTCCTTCTAAAAGGACAGTTTGTTTGTGAGTAGGCATGTACATTTCAAAAATACAATGTGAAATTAACAAGAGACACCAACACCAAACAACCTCCTTGAGATTAAATAATACAAGATAATAATGGCGTTGTGGTAACTTGACACACAAAACACACCTAAAATTTCTGGAGTTAAAAAAAATAATTAAAAAAATAACAGGAGATCAGGATTTAAAATACTAAAAAAAAATAATACAAAATCTAAAAAAAATAAAAAAAAATAAAAATTTGGGGAGATGTGACAAATAAAAATATTATATTCATGAAATCACGATAAATAATAAAGAAAGAAGTTTGTGAGAAGTCTGTGTGAATATGAGCAGTAAAACAACTTCATTATTCTAGCATTATAAAGAAGAAGAGAGTCCGCTGCATTAAACAATTTAAAACATTGCAGCGTGACGAAAGTGCTATATCCATTACGAACACTAATTTTTACCAGACCGAGCAGTTCCGTCTTGGAATTTATTCTGAGCATGCGTGGCACTTTGTCCATTGGAATTGGCCACACATGGTTGGAATTTACACAAACAGGTTTTGTTGTCAGAAAATTTTATAGCCTGCTCTCAAACTTTGTATGTCAGAAATTCCGCTGAAAAAAGTCCGATGGACCCCACACACGGTCGGAATTTCCGACAACAAGCTCCGATCGCACATTTTCCGTTGGAAAATCCGACCGTGTGTACAGGGCATAAGAGCGATAACACCAAATTTAACACACCTGCTCCCCATTCACACCTGAGGCCTTGTAACAACATTTTCCCCAGTTTTTCCCTCACTTTTGTTGCCAGCGGTTTAGACATTAATGGCTGTGTGTTGAGTTATTTTGAGGGGACAGCAAATTTAAAATTTAAAGAGAAGATATAATAAAATATTTACAAAATGTGAGGGGCTGTACTCACGTTTGTGAGATACTGTATATATGCACATACACACACACACACGGCACCCCTCATACAGACCATTATGTATGAACATATATGCTCTCTCTGGCTCAGTATAATGGGTGCCCTTAACCGCTTTAGTGCTGCTCCCTCTTGCTCTGCACACCTTCTCTAACCTCCTCTCTGCTCCCAGCTGTGACATCAGTAGGAAGACAGGCTGTCCGAGGGCCCAGAGGACGAGGATGGGCAGGAGGTAGGTGCATCACACACACACCTACCCACAGACAGGGGGCACAGGAGGGACTCTGGGAGGCGCCAGGGATGCTGCGCTCGCTGATGCTCAGGTCATGGTGGCAGTGGATGTCTTCTCCTTCCCGGGCTCCCGGTTTTAGACAGCCTTGTGCTAGTGCTGCTCACTATGTGAACACGCTGATTTGCCAATTTAGCTCCGCTGCCCTGCACCTCGCCGCTGGAACTCAACTTGGCAGCTGCTTTGGGCCCCATGAGCACCAGGCACAGAGGAGTAGGTTGAATCCTCCTCCACTTTGAATGCTGGGCAAGGCCAGGGAGTCGCGGCTGTGACGTCACTGATTGCTAGACGCCAAGCGGCTCTAGCAACTAGTGACCAGTCTCAGGTGGGGGTGGAGCCAGTGCTACGGTGGCTGTCTGCCCCTGTTGCCTGCATTCTCGGACTGCTCTGTGTCTGTTTCATTGCGGGACATAGCAAGGGGCGGCTTTTTTGCCGTAACCCTAGCGGGTGGATGTGGCTTCTTTGCCACCCCCCACAAAGTACCACCCCAGGCCTGGGCCTTGTTGGCCTAGGCCAGAATACAGCACTGGGTAAACCCCTTTTCCAGCTCCCCAGGCCCCTCCTATGTGTAAGTCACTCTGTGTCTATTAGGGGCGCAGTGCCACCAAAAGGCCCAGTCTGATCTGCACTAACCAGACTCATAGTACAACCACATCGGACTCTGCATTTCCTTTTCCTCCTGTTATCCTGGTTCTTATATGTGTGGGTTTGTGTTGAAAGTTGGAGAAGCTCCTTCACTTGGGACAGTAATAGTTATCAACAATATCTGGTGAAATATATGAAGATAAATTGATTCCACCTATCAGGCTGCTGGAATATTGTAGGAGCATCTCATAGTATTCTGCAACCCCAGTGTCATATGCGAGGATATGAATAAGGCCAGATAGCTTAACTCACCTTCCTATCAAATCACAACAAAGTCCTTTAACTATCTTAACTTTATTTGTGAAATAACAGCAGAGAGTTTGTAGATGAGTTTGTAGATGTTGCAGGGTGTTAAGAGAGAGCTTCTCTATGTGGAGTGCTTATCCAGGGAAGGGGGTAAAAAACAGAATGCTTATTGCAGGGTTTGCCAGCTTATACTTACAGAGGCTCCTTCACTTGGGACAGTAATAGTTATCAACAATATCTGGTGAAACATGAAGATAAATTGATTCCGCCTATCGGGCTGCTCGAATATTGTAGGAGTATCTCATAGACGACTGCAGATAGTGTGAAGTGGGGGTTTGTTATGTGTTTATTGTTAAGTGGCTGTATCCCATTGTTCAATCGTTTCTGTCTGCCTTGGGAGCAACCTATTGTGTGATGTATATGTTTATGTGGATTGGCTTATGGGTTAATGAAATCACGGTCAACTATTAGCATCCCTTCCTAAAGGCTGTCTGGGTGCCCAGTTACTGATTATTTGTTAAAAAGGTTGAGTATACCTGTGTGTCTTGTTGCTCAATATAGTTTACCCCACCCTGTGTCATTATGCAAATAAGCGGGATTGTCCCAGAGTTTATATCTTTTTGTACCTGTGCTAAAGAAAACTTTGCTGAGAATTTACAAAAAATATATATCGTATTTATCGGCGTATAACATGCACTTTTTCCCCCTTAAAATAGGGGGAAAATCGGGTGTGCGTGTTATACGCCGATACAGGCTGCCAAGGGGAAGGAGGGGACGAGCGATGCCGAAATAGAGCCGGATCTCCTGTGTACTCGGCTCTGCTCGCAGTCACGCTCAGTCCCGCCCCCTGGATGGCTCCTAGCATGGACGTCCTGGCGTTGGACTGGCTTTATGTCCATCATAGGATCCGGGCCAAGGAGCGGGACTGGGCATGACACTGAGCCGAGTACACAGGAGATCTGGCTCTATTTCGGCAGCGCTCGTCCCCACCTATCCCTTGATAGCAGCGTATATAACAGCAAGGCTGCAGATAGACATTGAGCAATGTTGCAGATAGACACTGAGCAGACTGCAGGTGGGCACTGATTAGGCTGCAGATGGGCACTGATTAGGCTGCAGGTGGGCACAGATCAGGCTGCACTGAAGCTGCAGATGAGCACTAATCAGGCTGCATTAATGCTCACTGACCATTATTTTGCTTCAAAGTGGTTTATTTTTAAAAAAAGTTTTTTTTCCCTGAAACTTCCCTTTTAAATTGGGGTGCATGTTATACGCCGATAAATACGGTATATATATATATATATATATATATATATATATATATATATATATATATATATATATATATATATATATATATATATATGTATATATATATATTTATATATATATATATTTATATACATACACACATTCATATTTATCGGCGTATAACACGCGCCGGCGTATAACACGCACCCCAAGTTTAGGAGGGAATTTTAAGGAAAAAAACCTTACATTTAAATGCCCATCAATGCAGCCTTATCAGTGTCCATCTGCAGCATTGTCAGTGTCATTGAAGCCTTGTCAGTGCAGCCTTGCCCCAGTGCACCTTGCAGCCATGTCAGTGCAGCCTTGTTAGTGCAGCCTTCCCCAGTGTCCATTGCAGCCTTGCCCCAAGGCAGCCTTGCAGCCTTCCCTAGTGCCCATTGCAGTCTTGGTTTAAATATGGCACAGCGGAGATTGCAGGGACTCGGCAGAGCAGAGCGAGAGCCAATGAGATCGCAGGGACTGGGTGGAGCCGAGATACACATAGCCAAGTGTACTCGGCTCTTTTCGGCTCCGCTCACAGTCACGCCCAGTCCCGCCCTATGATGGACATAACACGGGTCCAATGGCGGGACTGGGCGTGACTGTGAGCGGAGCCGAGAAAAGCTGAGTACACTCGGCTATGTGTATCTGGGCGCGATCGCTCCGCTCACAATCAGCGGAGAATCGGCGTATAACACGCACTCATGATTTTCCCCTGATTTTAAGAAGACAAAAGTGCGTGTTATACGCCGATAAATACAGTATATAAATATATATATATATATATATATATATATATATATATATATATATATATATATATACACACACACACACACACACATACATACATACATACATACATACATACATACATACATATATGTATATATATATATATTCTCTTACATTTTACCTTCACAGGCTTTGCATTTGGTTTCGGCCCATTGCATAGCAGTCCGGGTCTCTCAGGCTCCCCCACCAGTGAGTAATATCTTAATAATCCTAATTGCTGGGCCATATATCAATTTAGATGGATAAAGACCATTTTTTATTAATGCTTATATATTGTAATAAGGGTAGTATTGAATGTTCAGTATATTACCAAAGTAGGCAGTTACAGACAGCTTCAAAACATAGTAAGACTGTAAATTTCCTTACCTCTAAAAAAAATATATATTTTTTTGGCTTAGGCTTTGATCTTACCAACCTGTGCATATAGGTTTTGCTGCTCAACGTTAGCTGATAGTGGTCTGCTAACATTTTTTAGCTATGGAAAAGAAGCTGGAAGAGGTTTTTAATTTCCTCTCTGTGGGGGCATACCCATCGGGGTTTTCTAAAAATGAGCAAGGAAACCTTCGGAAGTACGCTTCCAAATTCACACTTAATGGTGAGTATTAGAAATGCAATCTGTTGCAGTGGATTGGTAAGATAGCTCTTTAATGAATGCAGCTTTTACTGTCCACTTTCACTATAGATGGAAAGCTCTTCTATGGCAACCAAAGAGTCATCCAAAGCAAAGAAGAGGGAAAGAAAATCTTCTTTGTATTTCATCATTCTCCAATTGGGGGTCACACAGGCATCATAAAGTCACACTCTGCAGTGTGCTCAAGATACTACTGGAATCGCATGACACTTGATATTGCCAACTGTGTAAGCGATCTACTTATTTTTGTGTATTTACATACTTGTGAAAGCTGCACACATGTTAACAATTCTTTTCTCAAAGGTCCTGGCATGTGATAAGCGTCAGAAGATGGGAAAACAGTTGAGTTATGCAGCCATTGCAGTTTATTAGGGTACAGTATATGGTACTGTGGAGCTAACTCAACCAAAAATAGGAACAAAATACGGTGTTCTAGGGGAAAAAGATCTATCATTAACAGTAATTATTTTGAAAGTGCAATGATCAGGCTTCAAACAAACACCTCAAGGACAGTGCTAACTATAATAAAGTGCAATATTCAGAAAAAATGTCATCAATATGTGCAAAGGATAATAGCAATCACATCATAATAATATCTTTCAAAGTGCAAAAAAATCTTCAAAAATAAAAGTGCAAAGATGCTCCAAAGTGGTAATAGTGAAATAGTAGTGTCCAATTAAAAGACATCCATAAAGACAGTTCATAGAAAATAGTGAATGTGCAAATAGCAGGAAAATCAACTTCATCTAAGACCGGGTTCACACCTATGTGAATTAGATGTGAATTTCCCCGCATCCAATTCGCATAGCAGGACAATGTGACTGGCTCCCTATGGAGGTAGTTCACATATCTCCATTGTGGCTGTGGAGCGCACTGCACAGAAACGCTTTTCAGGGCCAAATTCAGACATGATTTGTCCCTGAAATGGGGGACAGGGACGCACAGCACTCCTGTGCGATCCGAAGCGGGTTACAGTGTGAACCCGGCCTAAATGTTTCCACCATCCGCTTTGTGCCACTCATTTGCCCCAGCCTCTCACCTCATAGGAAGGCCCTAAAGGTCAAATCAAGCCCTTGCATGGATAGAGAGATATATCCTCAGCGATCGATAGATTCCCGAAGATATCCACACCAATGCTGATAAGAGGGTACATTTCCAGGTTCATCAGTGCAGTTTTACATGCAATAAAGAAGGGGGGCTCCATAGTGTAGTAATTCAATAAAATGTATTCATAAAACCAGTAGTAACTCACAGTTTAAGAACATTCGGTATAGCATTCAAACAAAGGAACTTCCGGTCCCGGCCACGACTGGAAGTGACAACACCTGGCTCCCTGCTGACGCGTTGCGTCACTGAACACGTGACTTCATCAAAGGGTAATGGAGTCGAGTGTGCGATGCTGGTTGAAATAGTGCGCTCAGCTGTCATGGTAACAGCAATGATATACAAAAGTCCCAATCCTCTCTGAGTTTTCAGTATAAGTGTACCGTAATGCATATATAAGATACGTCTTCCTACATAATTCATATAACACATTTAAATATCAGCACTAAGAGGCGTTCTAGTAAATAGATATAAACTACTACTGAATACTAAATAATGATAAATCCTTTGCGCTACTGGGAGTAGTTAATATAAGATACCTGGTATCTAAATAACAAAAAGTGATATATATCAAAAAATGCTGCAAAATCTAATAGTGTTCACAAAAACACAAAACAAGTACAAGAACAAAAAGGTGATCTCGCGCAAAAATAAATATCACTAAAAACCGTAAAGGTGATTATCAAATGAATAAATAAAAAACTGGTAATACAAAAATGGGATGATGTCTAGTGAAATGATAAAGTGTCATAATACAAATATAAATGGATTTCAAAATAGATGCAAACTGATAAATGAATAAAATTGCAGGTAAAATACCAATTGATGAAGTAGTGCATATAATCACATGAAAAGTGTAATATCAATCTCTTCAAAAATATAAAAATTGTGTAAAAGGCAGTGAAAGTCTCTTCCAAAAAATCAATAAATAATAAATGATAATAAATAGTCCAAATATGTAAAATAAATGAATAATACACAGGGTATGTATATGAAGTCCTCCAAGTACATAGAAAAAATGGATAATGTATCCAGATGAGTGACTTGATGGTGTGGATTAAAATTGGTGAAAGATAATGTTCATGTTAAGTTCCATGAATTCTCTCATCAGATGTGGTCTCACAAAACTCTAAAGAAAAAAGAGAAAGGTCTGGTGTCCCCAGTAACACACTTCCATCCCTATAACATATAGTAAAACAAAGGATTCGCCCTGGGACTTTAAATGAAGTGGGTACCATTTCCGTCAGTAAACATAACAGTAGTAAATACAGTATGTGGTTTATTCAAGTAAAATTGTTTACATTCATAGATAACACCAACAATTGCCAAAAAAAGGGATATATAAATAAGAAATATTGGTACATGGATGTAATAGAAGTCATAGTACACGGGCATCATACTAATGAACTAAAAAGGGGAATTGGCGCTGTTCAGCTATATGTGCATTAAACGTTGTTCCTAAATAAATACATATATAAAAAAATTACATATATGAAAATAAATTAAATTACATATATGAAAATAAATTAAATTACATATATGAAAATAAATTAATAAGTGCAACCGATATGCTCGTTAGGAGCAAAAAAATACATATATATATGCAGAAGCTCCACCAACCAATGCTGTGCAAAAAAATGCTATGTGCTAAAAAGTATATGTATATGTGTACTCAAAACACCTAAATATTCCAAGTGTAATGAGAAATCTTTGGTAAAAACTTGTTAGACAATAGAACCATTGGAATAAAGTCCTCAGCTTAAATGCGTGAAAAATCTAATTCATAAGCCACGTGAAAAAAATTAAAAATATAAAAAACAGTGCTGAAAAAAGTCTACTGATATGATGAAAAACAATGTCCCAAAAATCCTTTGATGTAGCCCTCTGATGAAAAAAACGTAATCTCAGTGCAACAAGTGTTCTCCGTCTTCCACTACACCCCCACTCGTGCCCTCACTCACCGGACTGCCCAACCCCTGCAGGGGTGAAAGGCATGCAGACACAGTCCAGCGGTGATGAATCCAGGAAGCGGTCCTCAGCCCAATTGTGGTAATCCTCCTCTAGTGTTGCGATGTCACCAACAAAAAAACATCCATATGCAGTGAAAGAGAAAAAAATCTCATAGCGTGAATCCGAAAAAGGGTTTGTTTATTATGTGGAACAATGAAACTTTAAAAAACAGGAGCTAACAGCGCTCCAATAGCTGGCTCAAAGCCTGGTGGGCGGCGTGGTAAGGCGTGCGTTCCACCGCCCGCCTGCCTGAAACCGGAAGAGCAAAAGACAAGAGGTTGACGTATGCGCATCTCCAGGCCACGCCTTACGCGTTTCGTCATCAAGACGTCATCTGAGGCGCGGCCATCTTGGTACTCCATACGTCTATATAAGTCAATGGAGGTGCCGTGTTCGCCAATCACATTGTACTATCCCACCCTCCTGACAATTAAGTGAACATTAATGACGTCCACGGATCTAGCCCGAGCACCATCTAGTGGATCAAATGGGGAATAGGATACTAGGCACCTCCATTAATCATAAAATACAAAACAATGAACTAATATCTTAAAAATTGCATTATCTGCAGCCTGTCAACAGAAGGACAGAACCGAGGGGGAAACCAAAGGGATAAATACATATAAAACACTTAATGAAGATGCATAAAAATGGGCTAAATTATAAATTTAAAAATATAAAAATATGTTACATGAAAATAATCAAAATGGGAATAACGTAAAAATTATAAAATCTGAGTCTGAATGAACTATGAGAGATCCATAAGCCATAAATGTACATAGTATAAACTGTGTTGATAATATATGTGTAAAAGGCAAAAAATGTGTTAGGGGGACGGTAATAAATTATATAGGTGCCCAATGTCTAATGTCTCAAGCAGAACAAGCAGACATCTGGAATAAAATAACCAGTGGGTAGTAGGGGGTTAAAGCCCTCAAGCCAAACCACTCAGAGTTAAATATGACAAAAAATATATATAAAAATCTATAAAATCTATAATAAAAGATATATAGGGAACTAAAAAAACCATCAGCAAAGACGAAGAAAAAAAGGAAAAAAAGAAAAAAATTGGAAAAAGTATATATGATGGTCTATACTAGGATAGAGGCCTGTGAATACTGGATATACTGAATCAGGCCTGTGACCTAAAGGTAGAAAACACTAAGACCACAGGAAGGACGCAGTGGGGAATGTTCACATAGGATAAAAAAAAAAAGGGGGGGGGTATGGGGAACAATGGGAATTAGAAATTAGATAAAAAACAATTTAAATCTATTTCCACATTTAATCCCCTCGGAACCAGACAGTCTAGACGGTGTATCCATCTGGTTTCGTTCTGTGATATCAGAATTTTCTTACTGCCCCCCCTCCAGTGGCTCTTGATGGTATCAATTCCATAAAAAACCAACCCAGAAGGATCCATGTGGTGAAATTCATTGAAATGTCTGGAGAGGTTATGTTTAGGGAACCCTTTTCTGATGTCACACTACCCGACTAGTTTTGTGAGATCCAGCTCGCTCTTCATTGGTGGATGTGTGTAACATTGTACCTAAGATAAAAAAGTATATAGTTGGCAAAATGGCACAGTATTGGTTATAAAGGCACAGGGTAGGAGGGGTTATGGGTCCCCATACTCACCACTGAGCATGACCATGGCTACAGGTGTGCAGCTCCAAGATAGCGGCAGCAGGTGCCTCACCAGGGAGCTGAGGGGGCAAAGTCAGATGGGACCCCACCAGGGGCCAAACAGCGAACAGACATGGCATAGGTGTAGTGATGTAACCCTAGAGACCTCGTTAGTTCATAAAGAGTGTAGGCTGTAAACATAAGTATATTTGTCATGCATCTAAAGTAGAATCAATAAGTATTAGCATAAAGATATATATGCATGAAATGAGAGGCCTGGACCCAAAGATGGTAGGGAACATGGAGATGGTAAGAAACATAGGATAACAGAGGGATACTAACAGGTGAAAAGATAGAAAAGAAAAAGAAGTGAAAGAGGTGGACTGTGATTGTGTAATAGTAGGGTAGTGATGTATCCCTAGAAACCTCGTTAGTCCAAAAAGAGTATAGGCTATAAACATGATTATGTTTGTCAGGCATCTAAAGTAGTAAAGTAAAATCAATGAGTATTGGCATACAGATATGTATATATAAGTAAAAGGCCTGGGCCAAGGATGCTAGGGACATGGAGATGGTGGAAAACATAGGATAGCAGAGGGATACTAACAAGTGACAAGATGAAAACAACGGAGAGGAAAGAGGGGTGGATTGTGATGGTGTAATGAGATGTGTGATATCAAAAATCAAAAATAAATAAAAATAAGTGCTCAAAAAATAAATAAATAATAAATAGAAATGAATAAATAAAATAAATTAAGCTATGTATGCAAGTATGCCTAAATATAACAAGTATCAAAAGGTGAAAATGGTAAATACCTGAGTGTGGTGAATATCTTGACTATAAGAGTAATGAGACACAGCAGGCAACCTCCACAGCTGTGTGTGTCCTCAATGAAGAGTGAAATTGAAATGCAAGCCATGCCTGACCTCCAATTTAACCCCGGAAGAGCCCAGGAGGCTCCGCCCCCAACACCATGTGTGGATGGCTGACATGTGAGCACAGGAGGCGCCCACTGTCATAGGGTGGCACGCAAATGCGGACACATCCCCCAGCCATCAGATGATGTAGTGCGTCCAGCTGCACTGACGTCCGCAAAATCGCAGACGCCACGCCTCCGGAGCCTGAACATGGTGCCGATGTGTAGTTGTCCCCATCCGCCCGAAAGCAGATTGGGACAGCAGGAGACAAGGAAAAGCCTCCCTTTGTACACATCGCAGACCCCAATGCGAGACAAAATATGCCAACGCCAACCAAAGAATCGCACAACAAGGAGCCAGGTATAAAACAATACTGAGATAAAAAATGTGTTGGAGGATGAGTAGCTAGTATAGCATCAAAGTGTAGAAGTTGTTTATACATGTATATACTGGCGGGGGTGACAACAGACCAGGTTTGGGCTAGTGGGTGTCTTCCACCCGGGTTCAATATAAAGAAAAAAGAGAAAGGTCTGGTGTCCCCAGTAACACACTTCCATCCCTATAACATATAGTAAAACAAAGGATTCGCCCTGGGGCTTTAAATGAAGTGGGTACCGTTTCCATCAGTAAACATAACAGTAGTAAATACAGTATATGGTTTATTCAAGTAAAATTATTTACATGCATAGATAACACCAACAATTGCCAAAAAAAAAAAAAAAGGGATATATAAACAAGAAATATTGGTACATGGATGTAATAGCAGTCATAGTACACGGGCATCATACTACCCGACTAGTTTCGCGAGATCCAGCTCGTTCTTCAGGGGTGGATGTGTGTAACATTGTACCTAAGATAAAGGTATCTCATACATAGCTTTATTTATTTTATTTATTTATTATTTATTTTATTTATTCATTTTTATTTATTATTTATTTATTTTTTGAGCACTTATTTAGTTACTGCGATCCGTTGCACCCCTAATATATATATATATATATATATATATATATATATATATATATATATCAGGATATGTATTCCTCCATATATAAATGTATATATTTCATCCATTGCCGAGTAAGCAAAAGTAGACAAAAATAGTACAATTGTTTGTATGGGAACATATGTGAACTGACCTGATCCAATAATGGAGCAGACATAGAGATATATATATATATTTTTTTTTTATAAAATGCAGCTTTAAAAGACAATAGTTCAAACTCTGAGAGAGAAGTCCATGTACAAATGTAGAAATGAAAAAACAGCAAAAGGGAAGGAAAAAATCCTCGAGTGTGATTACTGTGCTTAGAAAGGGTTCTCAGCTGTGCATATTCATGATAATACCTCCACCACAGACAATATAAGCCGCTCACCTCACTGAATGGACCTTCTGAACCAACAGACAGGTCAAACAAGCCTTCCCCTAACGAGGGTTAAGAGATTAGTGCCTCTGCAGGGATTCCATAGCTACCAGACTCCACCACTCCAAATCGCCAGCCAGATTTCACAATCAGTGGGGGATCGATAAAACTCCTTGTACCATGTAAGATCAATAAAACATGGATAGTGCTCTCTGTATATTTCAGTGCATTTTATTATATATAAAAGTTTACTCACAAGTAAAGCACTTTTAGCCCAGTGCTAGGTATATATGCATTTCAATAATACATCTCAGTGAGACCGTGAGTGGAAGGTGGCTGCAGCTGGTGAGATCGGATCCTCCCGCAAGTGTATCGTCCCAGTGGGCGGGACTTCCTCAGCGATATACAGAGGCTCACACATCAGCCCTTTTTAAACACCACCTCATTAGTGAACATATGCAGTCCTCCTCCTCCCATTGTTAGTAACCATAGGTACACAGATGCTAAGTCTCACTCACTTTAATTAGTACTGGTCTGCGCAAACCTTGGTTCTTAAAGAAGGGGCATCCAAGGAAAAGGCTACCAGAAGGCAGACGTACATTAGGGTTGCCACCTCATCCCTTTAAACCCGAAAACATATTAATTACACAGGTTCTGTGGCTGATTAAGATGGTAATTAAACTCACTTGGTGCCTTATCTGCATTTAATTAGCCTCAGAACCTGTGTAATTCAAAGGTGTTCGGGTTTAAAGGGATGAGGTGGCAACTCTAACGTACATCCTCCTATGTTAAAAATAACATTACGGAGGAGTATATTTAACTGAAGACTATATATATAAACAGCACCTAATTAGTATAAGAGATCCCTTGTCTCAACTAAAAGTGCCAAATATATTGTGATAAAAAGTGAGTACTAATATACTCACCACTAACACAACCATAATAAAAATCATTATTGCATAAGACAAAACTTCAGAGCAACCACCCTCCACTCTACATAGATCATATACTAAAAACAATCCATATGTATACACATTTTATATACAAAAAGAATCGCCCTGGGACTTTATATGAAGTGAGCACAGTTAGCCACGGAGTAACAAAAGTAGATACAGTTAAATAATTTATTAAAAAATTGATTAATTTACATACATGGATCATAAGAGTGTTAACTCAGCCAATAATTTGTACATGAGAAAATGTAAAATGGTACATATGTCATACAGTGTAGTATATATGCATATACAAGCATCAAAGAGACCCGACGCGTTTCACAAGACCAATTGCTCGCTCTTCAGGGGTCGATGCGGATAGTATGTATCTAAAATAGACAAAAAAAGTAAATAAATATGTATCACAGTGGTGAATGTCAAGGCAATGGTAGAAGGGGATAAATTGCAACCCCATACTTACCAGTGGACAAAGCCAAAGTACCCATAGCTGAGTTTCCAAGGAACGGCAGCAGCAGAAATGCGATGCGGGAGCTGAGGGGGAGAAGACGAACACTGACACGACCAGAGAGAAGCTGGACGGAAGACATGGCACAGATAAAAGTTTGTGGCCCTGGATGTCTCGATATGTGAATTGATGGCCATCAGCTAAAACACAAATGTATATCTCTTAGTAAGTAGCCAAGAGAGTAAACAAAAAATATGTAGTATATATAGTATATATAGGCGCCATATGTCCACACCCATCGGGTGGCGTCTGCCGATGTGGCGTTACCTGGTAGGGGGCAGTGTGTCATTATGGATAGACGGGACACCACTGCGCATGTGTGCTCCTGTTGACGGCTGACACTCCTGCGTTGGCGTGTCTCGTCATCCTCGTATGGCGTTGGGGACGAAGCTTACCGGACCCCTCCGGGGATAAAGGCTGGGCAGTATGACATGGCTGTGATTATTTTCTTCACCCACCCACTCTTGATACATCACAGAGGTTTCTGCTGCTGTCTGGCAGTCTACAATGTAAGGGTAAATACATTTGCTTTACCATCTCACTCATTTGATGCTTTACCTCATTCACTTCACTCATTTACACCCATCTACCTGTGCATCGCTTCTAACACATTTTGTTTTTTTCATTTCAGGGATTGCCCTCCCACATATATCTTAGGTCACCTAAGTCACCCATGGTCTCTATGTCTGCTCCATTATTGGATCAGGTCAGTTCACATATGTTCCCATACAAACAATTGTACTATTTTTGTCTACTTTTGCTTACTCCGCAATGGTTGACATATATACGTTTATATATGGAGGAATACATATCCTGATATATATATATATATATATATATATATATATATACCTATAATATACTATATATTTTTGTTTACTCTCTTGGCTTCTTACTAAGAGATATACATTTGTGTTTTAGCTGATATCCATCAATTCACATATCGAGACATCCAGGGCCACACACTTTTATCTGTGCCATGTCTGCCGCCCAGCTTCTCCCTGGTCGTGTCAGTGTTCGTCTTCTCCCCCTCAGCTCCCGCATCGCATTTCTGCTGCTGCCGTTCCTTGGAAACTCAGCTATGGGTACTTTGGCTTTGTCCACTGGTAAGTATGGGGTTGCACTTTGGCCCCTTCTACCAATGCCTTGACATTTACCACTGTGATACATATTTATTTACTTTTTTGTCTATTTTAGATACAAACTATCCGCATTGACCCCTGAAGAGCGAGCAATTGGTCTCGTGAAAAGTGTCGGTCTCTTTGATGCTTGTATATGCATATATACTACACTGTATGACTTATGTACCATTTTATCATGTACAAATTATTGGCTGAGTTAACACTCTTATGATCCATGTATGTAAATTAATCATTTTTTTAATAAATTATTTTACTGTATCTGCTTTTGTTACACAGTGGCTAACTGTGCTCACTTCATATAAAGTCCCAGGGAGATTCTTTTTGTATATATATTGTAATTGGGATGGAGGTGTCTCACTGGTGACACCAGACCTTTCTTATTGTCCATATGTATACACATTAATACAAAGAAAACATTTAATAATTAAAATAATAAAACATTAGCGGTCTGAGATTAAACAATTCAGGTCAAACTCGACATTTAAACCTGTAGGCACAGCTACCTTTGTTTCATACACCCAGTATGATTCGCGCCAACTAAGTTGTCGGGTGAAACCCAACCCCCCCTCCAATGTTTTTTAACTCTCTCTACCCCCCAAAATTTTAGATGCCTAGGTTCATGGTTGTGAAACAATCTAAAATGTTTGGAAACATTATGGGTTATGAGTCCCTTTTTAATATTGTTAACATGTTCACCAATTCTTACGTGTAATGGTCTGGAGGTCCTCCCTACGTATTGCAAGCCATACCCGCATTCCAACATGTATACAACCCCAGTGGTAGAACATGTATTCAATTCTTTAATTTTGTGAGTTTTATTGGTGGCAGTTGCTACACATTCTTTCCTTTTCTTAATGTTGCCTCTAGCTTGCCTACAGGCAGGGCATCGACCGCACACATAAAAGCTGGTCAGAAAACAGAAAAGCCTATTCTCAACTTGAATTGGAAGATCTGTTACTCCCAGTGCCCAGGGATGGACTGGCCATCGAGACTACCGGGAGATTCCCGGTGGGCCGATGGCTCAGTCTGGGCCAGTCTCACTTTCAGCCGCATCTGCGGTGCCCGGCGATCTACCCGTCAACCGCCAACAGCTGGCGCCTGACGGGTAGATCGAGATTAGCCAGCATGCAGAGTAGCGCAGGGAGCTTCTGTAGTAATAAGTTCTCTCTCGTGTCATCACGCTGTTCCCCGGCGGCCCTGCCCCCTCCTCTCTTCTTGTCTATCCTAATTGGCTTGTAGGATCATCTGGTATAGACAAGAAGAGAGGAGGGGGCGGGGCCACCGGAGAACAGCGTGATGACACAAGAGAGAACTTATTACTACAGAAGCTCCCTGCGCTACTCTGCATGCTGGCTAGTAAGACCCCACAATGTGCCCTGATGATGTGCTATGTGCCCCATCATGTGCCCCACTATGTGCCCCATCATGTGCCCCGCTATGTGCCCCATCATGTGCCCCGCTATGTGCCCCATCATGTGCCCCGCTATATGCCCCATTATGTGCCCTGCTATGTGCCCCATCATGTGCCCCGCTATGTGCCCCATCATGTGCCCCATCATGTGCCCCGATGTGCTATGTTCCCCATTATGTGCCCCGATGTGCTATGTTCCCCATCATGTGCCCCGATGTGCTATGTGCCCCATCATGTGCCCCATCATGTGCCCTGATGTGCTATGTTCCCCATCATGTGCCCCATCATGTGCCCCGATGTGCTATGTTCCCCATCATGTGCCCCGATGTGCTATGTTCCCCATCATGTGCCCCGATGTGCTATGTTCCCCATCATGTGCCCCGATGTGCTATGTGCCCCATCATGTGCCCAGAGCCCTGATGTGCCCCATGCCCTGATGTGCCCCGATGTGCCACGTGCCCTAATGTGCCATGTAGCCTGATGTGCCCTAATGTGCTATGTGCCCTGATGTGCCCCGTGCCCTGATGTGCCATGTGCCAAGTGCCCTAATGTGCCATGTAGCCTGATGTGCCCTAATGTGCCCCATAATGTGCTCTGATGTGCCCCATCATGTGCCCTGATGTGCCATAATGTGCCCTGATGTGCCATGTGCCCCGTGCCCTAATGTGCCATGTGGCCTGATGTGCCATGTGCCCCATAATGTGCCCCATCATGTGGCCTGATGTGCCATGTGCCCCGTGCCCTGATGTGCTATGTGCCCTGATGAACCATGTGGCCTGATGTGCCCCATGCCCTGATGTGCGATGTGCACCATAATGTGCCATGTGCCCCATCATGTGCCCTGATGTGCCATAATGTACCCTGATGTGCCCTGTGCCCTGATGTGGCCTGATGTGCCCCGTGCCCTGATGTGCCATGTGCCCTGATGTGCCATAATGTGCCCTGATGTGCCATGTGGCCTGATGTGCCCCGTGCCCTGATGTGCCATGTGCCCTGATGTGCCATGATGTGCCATGTGCCCTGATGTGCCCCGTGCCCTGATGTGCCCCGTGCCCTAATGTGCTATGTGCCCCGATGTGCCCCGTGCCCTGATGTGCTATGTGCCCTGATGCTCCCTGATGTGCTATGTGCCCGGATGTGCTGTGCCCCGATGTCCTATGCCCTGATGTGCCTTGTGCCCCGATGTGCTTTGCCCTGATGTCCTGTGCCCTGATGTCCTGTGCCCCGGTGTGCTGTGCCTCAATGTCGTGTTCTCTGATGTGCTATACCCTAATGTACTGTGCCCTGATGTGTTGTGCCCTATTAGTTGATGTGCTGGGCTCTGTACCCTGATGTGCTGTGCACTGTACCCTGATATGTTGTGCCCTGTACGCTGATGTACTGGGCACTGTACCCTGATATGTTGTGCCCTGTACGCTGATGTACTGGGCACTGTAGCCTGATATGTTGTGCCCTGTACGCTGACGTGCTGGGCACTGTACCCTGATATGTTGTGCCCTGTACGCTGATGTACTGGGCACTGTACCCTGATATGTTGTGCCCTGTACGCTGATGTACTGGGCACTGTACCCTGATATGTTGTGCCCTCTACGCTGATGTACTGGGCACTGTACCCTGATATGTTGTGCCCTGTACGCTGATGTACTGGGCTCTGTACCCTGATGTGCTGTGCCCTGTACCCTGATGTGCTGTACCCTGATGTGCTGTACCCTGATGTGCTGTGCCCTGATGTGCCTTGTGCCCTGATGTGCTGGGCTCTGTACCCTGATGTGGCCTGATGTGCTGTGCCCTGATGTGCCTTGTGCCCTGATGTGTTGTGCCCTGATGTGCCTTGTGCCCTGATGTGCTGGGCTCTGTACCCTGATGTGGCCTGATGTACCGTGCCCTGATGTGTTGTGCCCTGGGCCGGTCTGGATGAAGTCCAGGGCCACATTTTTGTCCCAGTCCAGCCCTGCCAGTGCCAATTTATCTCTAAGCGATGGTGCCTTTCTATAGATAAATTGTGGCCTTTCAGGGAGTGCTGGACCCAAAACCCTATCCTGCTTCAGTATCGGCCAATGTTTCTGAATGTTTTTTTTTACATTTTTTATGCTGGACATTAAAGTCTAAAATCATCCTCATATTAATGGAAGCATTTACGCTCTTGTTTGGAATGTTGGAAACCAATGCATCCCTATCCATTTTTCTCACTATTTCCATCTCCCTGTCTAAAACAGATCTGTCATAACCCATCTGCTGAAATTGGGTCGACAAGACCTGTGACTGATTGATAAAATCCTCCCCTAAAGTGCAATTACGCCACAATTGTTGTACCAAAAGTAATTCCTTGATAAACAAAAACTCAAACAACTCAAAATGAATTTCTGATGTTTCCTAGGGAGATCTGATGACAAAAAGGCCCCTTGTACTGAAGATAAAGCATCCTCATGGCCAATAATAGTATACAAGGAACTCACGTCAGTTGTAATTAAAAAACTTGATGAGGAAGCCTTTAAGGTCTCTAGTATCTGAATGATGTGTTTCATATCCTTTAAGAATGCTTCCGTTTTAACTACCATGGTTTGGAGAAAAGTATCAATGTATTGACCCAGTCTCGATGAGACCGAGTCAATGCCATTGACAATAGGTCTCCCTGGTGATTTGACACTGTCCATGTGTATCTGTCAGAGAAATGGCCGTGGAAGTACTGGCAATCTTACCAGTAGAAGAAATGGGCGCCATAGGCACATCATGTGACAGATGGATCCCCCTGCTGGCTTATAAAAGGCTGCCACTGTCTGACCCAAATTGCTGGATTGTTTTCAGCTTCCTGTACTCCTGAACCTCTGTGTTACTTTTTGGATCTCCTGTTCTTGACCTGGCTTGTTCCAGATCTGTTGACCTCCTCTCCTGGCTCATCCCCTGGCTTGCTCCTTGACCTTCCTTCTGCTGATTATCCGTGCATGACCCCGGGCTATATGGACTTTGCCCCTGCCTGATTACCTGTGCATGACCCTGGCTTGCTATAGGGACTTGCTCCTGCTTGATTACCAGTTTAAGATCTCAGCTTACTTCACAGACTTGCTCTTGCTTCTGGCCATTCTTTGTTTGACCCTCAGCCTGGTGTACACTGACCATCCTGTGTTTGACCCTCAGCCGGGTGTCCACTGCTGTCCTCTGAAGCACGGTCTATTCCAAGTGTAGCAATAACTCTCGGTGGAGCTGCTGGTTTAAGCGGGCTTGTTACCTTCACTCTCCTTCCCTCTGTTTTACCGGCACCGGGTTCCATTGAGTTTACCTCTGGACGATACACGCACCAACACTTGAATACGTCTGGATAGACAGCTCAGGACCATTCCTCGGCTGCTGTGGTAGGCCCCAGATAAGCTTCTGCACCGCAGAGGCGTGGGCCTCCAGGACAGAGGACCACGAGATTGCTCTCTAACGCATACCTGTAGGCCAGGAGAGCCAGCAGGTGGCTGTAAAACGAACCCCACAATATGGCTTCTGTCCCATAAATACCCTCGCCCAGAATGCAACTCGGAGGACAGAAGAGCATCCATACGCTTCGACACGTTGCCTTTCCAACACTGACCAGTAATAACAGCGACACCCACTGGTCAGTCTGGAAACACACACAACGTCAGCCAAGCTGGAACAGAGGCAAACCTAACCTATTTAACGAACAAGTTACTAAATTTACCTAACATGGTAGATCGCAAATCTACCAGCGCTACACAAGCACAGCGGAAAGTTCCTGATCGCATGTGCACCACCACGCCCTGGCAGTCCTCACAAGGTGATGCTCTTCTGGACCCATCCAGATCCTGCTGGCAACCCATGCTACTTTGGGCTGTATACCTTCTGTGGCCCATTCAGAAGTATACAGCATCTAGCCGCAAGGGGAGCCCCTCATATGCATATTGGCTTCGGATCAGGTATGTGACAGTACAATCCAGCCATGTCAGAAGCCGACCGAGGCGGCTCTCCACTGGAGGCTCTGTGCCAACAAGTTACTGCCCTTACCCGGGCAGTTCAAAGACTCCAGGAGGGTTACTTCCAATTGAAAGGGCATCTGCTGCATCTGACAGTTTCTCCTGCTATGGCTGATCCCAGTCCACCATCCACCAGCGCTGCTTCAGCTTCCTCTGCACAAATACGCACCACTGCAGCTCCTACAGTGGTAATCCCTCCTCCTGAGCCTCGAGTACCTACGCCCGAAAGATTCCTTGGTGATCGGAAGAAATTCAGGGCCTTTTAAAATGCCTGCATGCTTTACCTAGCCCTTCAGCCAAGAACCTTCTCTATAGAGACTGTGAAAGTTGAGTTTATCATCTCCCTATTATCTGAAGAACCCCAGACCTAAGCTCATAATCTGTTTGAGCAAAAGAGTACTGTACTCAATTCTGTGGACTCCTTCTTTGAAGCAATGGTCCAACTTTATGAGGACCCGCAGCGTACAGCCACTGCTGAGTCCGCCCTGCACACCCTGACCCAAGGATAACGCACAGCAGAAGATTACACTGTTGATTTTCGTAGATGGTCTGCTGACACTGATTGGAATGAAGGAGCCCTCAAGTACCAGTACCATCTAGGGCTATCCGAAACCCTGAAAGATGAACTGGCCTGGGTTGAGACCCCAGCTACCTTGGAGGATCAGATTCAACTGGCTATTAAACTGGATAGACACCTGCAGGAATGGCGATCAGAACGATTCCAAAACCCAAGACCTACTTGGATGATGCCCAGGATTCCGCAAGTCTCTGCTTCCCTACCAGCACCTTCTGCCACCCCAACTGCAGAAGGGGAGCCTATGCAACTGGGTTTAGTTCGTTCCTCCCTTACCTCTGAAGAGAAGCAACGCCGCCGGCAGGCCAACCTCCGCCTTTATTGTGGAGAAATTGGACATTTCCTCCACAACTGCCCCATAAGACCCAGTAAGTCTTCTCAACAAAGGCCTATGAACTTTCAGGTATCTGGATCTTCCCCTCTCATCTTGTTCTTCCTGTCTCCTTTCAGGTGGCGGAGGGGGAAATCAGGCTCTTGTCGATCGTTGACTCAGGGGCCTGCAGCTGTTTCCCGGATTCCTCTCTGGCTAAAAGACTATGCATACCACTTCATGATAAAAAAACAGAAACTTGAAGTCCATTTGGCTGATGGGTCTTTGCCTAGTTCTGGACTTGTCACTTAAGAAACTAGACCCATTATGACAATTACAGCTTCCGGCCACCAGGAATTCATTTGTTTTGATGTACTACATTCCCCGTTGTTCCCTGTCATCCTAGGACTTCCTTGGCTGCAAGTCCACAACCTCCAGATCCATTGGGGTAAAAAAGAAATCTCCTTCTCCTCAGTCTATTATCTACACCATTGCTTTGTCCCTGGTTTTAGCAGCTACAGTGGCTTGCGAAAGTATTCGGCCCCCTTGAACTTTTCAACCTTTTGCCACATTTCAGGCTTCAAACATAAAGATATAAAATTTTAATTTTTTGTGAAGAATCACCAACAAGTGGGACACAATTGTGAAGTGGAACGAAATCTTTTGGATTTTTGAAACTTTTTTAACTAATAAAAAAATGAAAAGTGGGGCGTGCAAAATTATTCGGCCCCCTTGCGTTAATACTTTGTAGAGCGACCTTTTGCTGCGATTACAGCTGCAAGTCGCTTGGGTTATGTCTCTATCAGTTTTGCACATCGAGAGACTGAAATTCTTGCCCATTCTTCCTTGCAAAACAGCTCAAGCTCAGTGAGGTTGGATGGAGAGCGTTTGTGAACAGCAGTTTTCAGCTCTTTCCACAGATTCTCGATTGGATTCAGGTCTGGACTTTGACTTGGCCATTCTAACACCTGGATACATTTATTTGTGAACCATTCCTTTGTAGATTTTGCTGTATGTTTGGGATCATTGTCTTGTTGGAAGACATCCAAATCTCCGTCCCAGTTTCAGGTCTTTTGCAGACTCCAACAGGTTTTCATTCAGAATGGTCCTGTATTTGGCTGCATCCATCTTCCCCTCAATTTTAACCATCTTCCCTGTCCCTGCTGAAGAAAAGCAGGCCCAAACCATGATGCTGCCACCACCATGTTTGACAGTGGGGATGGTGTGTTGAGTGTGATGAGCTGTGTTGCTTTTACGCCAAACATATCGTTTTGCATTGTGGCCAAAAAGTTGGATTTTGGTTTCATCAGACCACAGCATCTTCTTCCACATGTTTGGTGTGTCTCCCAGGTGGCTTGTGGCAAACTTTAGACGAGACTTTTTATGGATATCTTTGAGAAATGGCTTTCTTCTTGCCACTCTTCCATAAAGGTCAGATTTGTGCAGTGTACGACTGATTGTTGTCCTATGGACAGACTCTCCCACCTCAGCTGTAGTTCTCTGCAGTTCATCCAGAGTGATCATGGGCCTCTTGGCTGCATCTCTGATCAGCCTTCTCCTTGTCTGAGCTGAAAGTTTAGAGGGACAGCCAGGTCCCTTGGTAGATTTGCAGTGGTCTGATACTCCTTCCATTTAAATATGATCGCTTGCACAGTGCTCCTTGGGATGTTTAAAGCTTGGGAAATCTTTTTGTATCCAAATCCGGCTTTAAACTTCTCCACAACAGTATTACGGACCTGCCTGGTGTGTTCCTTGGTCTTCATGATGCTCTCTGCGCTTTCAACAGAACCCTGAGACTATCACAGAGCAGGTGCATTTATACAGAGACTTGATTACACACAGGTGGATTCTATTTATCACCATCAGTCATTTAGGACAACATTGGATCATTCAGAGATCCTCGCTGAACTTCTGGAGTGAGTTTGCTGCACTGAAAGTAAAGGGGCCGAATAATTTTGCACGCACCACTTTTCAGTTTTTTAATTGCTAAAAAAGTTTAAAATATCCAATAGATTTCGTTCCACTTCACAATTGTGTCCCACTTGTTGGTGATTCTTCACAAATAATTAAAATTTTATATCTTTATGTTTGAAGCCTGAAATGTGGCAAAAGGTTGAAAAGTTCAAGGGGGCCGAATACTTTCGCAAGCCACTGTAACTGTGTTGCCATCCAAACCACATCCAGCTTACATCAAAACGTCCCAGCAGCTTATCAAGAATTCTTGGATGTTTTTGACAAGAAAAAGCCTGATGTTCTTCCACCTCATTGGCCCTACGATTGTCCCATAGAATTACTCCCCGGGGCAGAAATTCTGTTTGGACAAATCTGAAGTTGAATTGGAGGCCCTCCGAATATACATCGATGGAAATCTGGAAAAAGGGTTCATCCGTCCCTCTTCCTCTCCCACTGGGGCTGGCAGCTTTTTCGTTGAAAAGAAGGATGTTTCACTGAGACCTTGCGTGGACTATAGGGACCTTAACAAGGTCACCATAAAGAACCGGTATCCACTCCCCCTCATTCCTGAACTGTTCCAAAGGTTTCGAACCATGCAGGTCTTCACCAAATTAGATCTGTGGGGAGCCTATAATCTTGTTCGAATACGTGAGGGAGATGAGTGGAAGACAGCATCTAGAACCTGATTCAGACACTTTCAATTTCTCGTTATGCCTTTCGGCCTGTGCAATGCCCCAGCTACATTTTAATACCTGGTAAACGATATCTTCCGAGAATTCCTGGACAACTTTGTTATTGTTTACCTTGATGACATTCTCATTTTTTCTGCCACCCTAGAGCTCCATCGTACCCATGTAAAAAGGGTATTGTCTACTCTGAGGGAGCATGGACTATATGTTAAAGCTAAAAAATGCGATTTTGAAAAATCATCTATTCAGTTTTTGGGATTTGTCATCTCCCCTGATGGGATGCTATTTGTCCCCAGAAAATAAAGGCAATCGTAGAGTGGCCAGCTCCTTCGGACAAGAAAAGCATCCAGCGATTCATTGGCTTTGCTATTTTTTATCGGAGATTTGTGAAGGGCTTTTCTGCAATTATCTCACCCATTACCCAGTTGACTCGCCAACAGGTGCGATTCCAATGGTCCCAAGAGGCTCAAATAGCTTTTGACAAACTTAAGAAGCTGTTCATCTCTGCACCAGTCCTACAGCACCCAGACCCGGCCTTGCCTTACGTTCTAGAAGTTGATGCCTCAGAGATAGCCACAGGTGCGATTTTATCCCAGCATCAGGGACCTAAAGCCCTGTTGCATCCTGTAGCTTTTGCCTCTCAAAAGATGAGTCCACCAGAGAGGAATTATGATGTGTCCGCACACCCAATTTTGATTTTTACGGACCACAAGAACTTGGAGTATCTCAGAACAGCTAAAAGGCTAAGACCCCGACAAGCCAGTTGGGCACTGTTATTCTCCAGATTTAATTTCTATATTTCTTACTGACCAGGCTCCAAGAATGGGAAAGCGGACCCACTTTCCTGGATGTTCCCTGATACCCCTGAAATAACAGAACTGGCATGATCCTGTCTGCAAAAAATTTTTTACTACTCTTGCCTGACTCTTGACTGACCCACATAGAGCCCAATTCAACCCACAGAGGACCCACAGGAAGGGGGATCAATTCCATCCGCAGAGACCCTAACTCAACCCACAGAAGACAACAGGAAGGGGGATCAATTTACTCAAGAGAGGGCCTAATTCAACCCACAGAGGGCCTAATTCAACCCACAGAGAGCCTAATTCAACCCACAGGGAACCTAATTCAACCCACAGAGGACTCACAGGAGTGGGGATCACTTCCACCCACAGAGGGCCTAATTCAACCCACAGAGAGCCTAATTCAAACCACAAAGAGACCAATTCAACCCCCAGAGGGGCCTAATTCAACCTACAGAGGACCCATAGGAAGAGGGCCCATTTCCACCCACAGAGAGCCTAACTCAAACCACAGAAGACCCACAGGAATGGGGATAAATTCAACCCACAGAGGGCCTAATTCAACCCACAGAGGGCCTAATTCAACCCACAGAGGGCCTAATTCAAACCACAGAGGGCCTAATTCAAACCACAAACAGGCCAATTCAACCCACAGAGAGCTTAATTCAACCCCCAAAGAGGCCTAATTTAAACCACAGAGGACCCATAGGAAGAGGGTCCATTTCCACCCACAGAGAGCCTTACTAAACCCACAGAAGACACACAGGAATGGGGATCAATTCAACCCACAGAGGGCCTAATTCAACCTACAGAGGGCCTAGTTCAACCCACAGAGAGCCTAATTCAAACCACAAAGAGACCAATTCAACCCCCAGAGGGGCCTAATTCAACCACAGAGGGGCCTAATTCAACCCACAGAGGACCCATAGGAAGGGGGCCCATTTCCGCCCACAGAGAGCCTAACTCAAATCACAGAAGACCCACAGGAATGGGGATGAATTCAACCCACAGAGGGCCTAATTCAACCCACAGAGGGCCTAATTCAACCTACAGAGAACCTAATTCGACCCACAGAGAACCTAATTCAACCCACAGAGGACCCAAAAAGAGACGCGTTCAACCCACAGAGGACCCACAGGAAAGGGGATCAATTCCACCCATAGAGGGCCTAATTTAACCCACAGAGGACCCATAGGAAGAGGGCCCATTTCCACCCACAGAGAGCCTAACTAAACCCACAGAAGACCCACAGGAAGGGGGATCATTTCAACCCACAGAGGGCCTAATTCAACCCACAGAGGGCCTAATTCAACTCACAGAGGACCCACAGAGAGACTAATTCAACCCACAGAGGACCCACAGGAAAGGGGGTCATTTCCACCCATAGAGGGCCTAATTCAACCCACAGAGAACCCAATTCAACCCACAGAGGACCCACAGGAAGGGGGATCAATTCCATCCGCAGAGAGCCTAACTCAACGCACAGAAGATCAACAGGAAAGGGGATCAATTCAACCCACAGAGGGCCTAATTCAACCCTCAGAGAACCTAATTCAACCCATAGAGAGCCTAATTCAACCCACAGAGAACCTAATTCAACCCACAGAGAACCTAATTCAACCCACCGAGGACTCACAGGAAGGGGGATCAATTCCATCCGAAGAGAGCCTAATTCAACCCACAGAGGACCTAATTCAACCCTCAGAGTGCCTAATTCAACTCTCAGATAGCCTAATTCAACCCACAGAGAGCCTAATTCAACCCACAGAGGACCCACAGAGAGACTAATTCAACCCACAGAGGACCCGCAGGAAAGGGGGTCATTTCCACCCATAGAGGGCCTAATTCAACCCACAGAGAGCCCAATTCAACCCACAGAGGACCCACAGGAAGGGGGATCAATTCCATCCGCAGAGAGCCTAACACAACGCACAGAAGATCAACAGGAAGGGGGATCAATTCAACCCACAGAGGGCCTAATTCAACCCTCAGAGAGCCTAATTCAACCCATAGAGAGCCTAATTCAACCCACAGAGAACCTAATTCAACCCACAGAGGACTCACAGGAAGGGGGATCAATTCCATCCGCAGAGAGCCTAACTCAACGCACAGAAGATCAACAGGAAGGGGGATCAATTCAACCCACAGAGGGCCTAATTCAACCCACAGAGGACCTAATTCAACCCTCAGAGAGCCTAATTCAACCCTCAGATAGCCTAATTCAACCCACAGAGAGCCTAATTCAACCCACAGAGAACCTAATTCAACCCACAGAGGACTCACAGGAGTGGGGATCACTTCCACCCACAGAGGGCCTAATTCAACCCACGGAGGGCCTAATTCAACCCACAGAGGATCTAATTCAACCCACAGAGAGCCTAATTCAAACCACAAAGAGAATGATTCAACCCCCAGAGGGGCCTAATTCAACCCACAGAGGACCCATAGGAAGGGAGCCCATTTCCACCCACAGAGAGCCTAACTCAACCCACAGAAGACCAACAGGAATGGGGATCAATTCAACCTACAGAGGGCCTAATTCAACCCACAGAGAGCCTAATTCGACCCACAGAGAACCTAATTCAACCCACAGATGGCCCACAGAGAGACTAATTCAACCCACAGAGGACCCACAGGAAAGGGGATCAATACAACCTACAGAGGGCCTAATTCAACCCACAGAGAGCCTAATTTGACCCACAGAGAACCTAATTCAACCCACAGATGGCCTACAGAGGGCCTAATTCAACCCACAGAGGGCCTAATTCAACCTACAGAGGGCCTAGTTCAACCCACAGAGAGACAAATTCAAACCACAAAGAGACCAATTCAACCCCCAGAGGGGCCTAATTCAACCACAGAGGGGCCTAATTCAACCCACAGAGGACCCATAGGAAGGGGGCCCATTTCCGCCCACAGAGAGCCTAACTCAAACCACAGAAGACCCACAGGAATGGGGATAAATTCAACCCACAGAGGGCCTAATTCAACCCACAGAGGGCCTAATTCAACCTACAGAGAACCTAATTCGACCCACAGAGAACCTAATTGAACCCACAGAGGACCCAAAAAGAGACGCGTTCAACCCACAGAGGACCCACAGGAAAGGGGATCAATTCCACCCATAGAGGGCCTAATTCAACCCACAGAGGACCCACAGGAAGGGGGATCAATTCCATCCGCAGAGAGCCAACTCAACCCACAGAAGACCAACAGGAAGGGGGGTCAATTCAACCCACAGAGGGCCTAATTCATCCCACAGAGGGCCTAATTCAACCCACAGAGAACCTAATTCAACCCACAGAGGACTCATAGGAGTGGGGATCACTTCAACCCACAGAGGGCCTAATTCAACCCACAGAGAGCCTAATTCAAACCACAAAGAGACCAATTCAACCCACAGAGAGCCTAATTCAACCCCCAGAGGGGCCTAATTTAACCCACAGAGGACCCATAGGAAGAGGGCCCATTTCCACCCACAGAGAGCCCAACTAAACCCACAGAAGACCCACAGGAAGGGGGATCATTTCAACCCACAGAGGGCCTAATTCAACCCACAGAGGGCCTAATTCAGCCCACAGAGGGCCTAATTCAGCCCACAGAGGGCCTAATTCAACCCACAGAGGACCCACAGGAAAGGAGGTCATTTCCACCCATAGAGGGCCTAATTCAACCCACAGAGAGCCCAATTCAACCCACAGAGGACCCACAGGAAGGGGGATCAATTCCATCCGCAGAGAGCCTAACTCAACGCACAGAAGATCAACAGGAAAGGGGATCAATTCAACCCACAGAGGGCCTAATTCAACCCTCAGAGAGCCTAATTCAACCCATAGAGAGCCTAATTCAACCCACAGAGAACCTAATTCAACCCACAAAGAACCTAATTCAACCCACAGAGGACTCACAGGAAGGGGGATCAATTCCATCCGCAGAGAGCCTAACTCAACGCACAGAAGATCAACAGGAAGGGGGATCAATTCAACCCACAGAGGGCCTAATTAAACCCACAGAGGACCTAATTCAACCCTCAGAGAGCCTAATTCAACCCTCAGAGAGCCTAATTCAACCCTCAGATAGCCTAATTCAACCCACAGAGAGCCTAATTCAACCCACAGAGGGCCTAATTCAACCCACAGAGGACCCACAGAGAGACTAATTCAACCCACAGAGGACCCGCAGGAAAGGGGGTCATTTCCACCCATAGAGGGCCTAATTCAACCCACAGAGAGCCCAATTCAACCCACAGAGGACCCACAGGAAGGGGGATCAATTCCATCCGCAGAGAGCCTAACACAACGCACAGAAGATCAACAGGAAGGGGGATCAATTCAACCCACAGAGGGCCTAATTCAACCCACAGAGGGCCTAATTCAACCCTCAGAGAGCCTAATTCAACCCATAGGGAGCCTAATTCAACCCACAGAGAACCTAATTCAACCCATAGAGAACCTAATTCAACCCACAGAGGACTCACAGGAAGGGGGATCAATTCCATCCGCAGAGAGGCTAACTCAATGCACAGAAGATCAACAGGAAGGGGGATCAATTCAACCCACAGAGGGCCTAATTCAGGAGATGTCAATTCCAAGCCCAGAGTGCCCAATTTAACCCACAGAGAGCCCAATTAAACCCACAGGAAGCCCAATTCAACCCACAGAAGACTCACAGGAAGAGGGATCAATTCCACGTACAGAGGGCCTAATTCAACCCACAGAGAGCCCAATTCAACCCACAGAGGACACACAGAAAGCCCAATTCAACCCACAGAGGACCCACAGGAAGGGGGATCAATTCCAACCGCAGAGAGCCTAACTCAACGCACAGAAGATCAACAGGAAGGGGGATCAATTCAACCCACAGAGGGCCTAATTAAACCCACAGAGGACCTAATTCAACCCTCAGAGAGCCTAATTCAACCCTCAGAGAGCCTAATTCAACCCTCAGATAGCCTAATTCAACCCACAGAGAGCCTAATTCAACCCACAGAGGGCCTAATTCAACCCACAGAGGACCCACAGAGAGACTAATTCAACCCACAGAGGACCCGCAGGAAAGGGGGTCATTTCCACCCATAGAGGGCCTAATTCAACCCACAGAGAGCCCAATTCAACCCACAGAGGACCCACAGGAAGGGGGATCAATTCCATCCGCAGAGAGCCTAACACAACGCACAGAAGATCAACAGGAAGGGGGATCAATTCAACCCACAGAGGGCCTAATTCAACCCACAGAGGGCCTAATTCAACCCTCAGAGAGCCTAATTCAACCCATAGGGAGCCTAATTCAACCCACAGAGAACCTAATTCAACCCATAGAGAACCTAATTCAACCCACAGAGGACTCACAGGAAGGGGGATCAATTCCATCCGCAGAGAGGCTAACTCAATGCACAGAAGATCAACAGGAAGGGGGATCAATTCAACCCACAGAGGGCCTAATTCAGGAGATGTCAATTCCAAGCCCAGAGTGCCCAATTTAACCCACAGAGAGCCCAATTAAACCCACAGGAAGCCCAATTCAACCCACAGAAGACTCACAGGAAGAGGGATCAATTCCACGTACAGAGGGCCTAATTCAACCCACAGAGAGCCCAATTCAACCCACAGAGGACACACAGAAAGCCCAATTCAACCCACAGAGGACCCACAGGAAGGGGGATCAATTCCATCCGCAGAGAGCCTAACTCAACGCACAGAAGATCAACAGGAAGGGGGATCAATTCAACCCACAGAGGGCCTAATTAAACCCACAGAGGACCTAATTCAACCCTCAGAGAGCCTAATTCAACCCTCAGAGAGCCTAATTCAACCCTCAGATAGCCTAATTCAACCCACAGAGAGCCTAATTCAACCCACAGAGGGCCTAATTCAACCCACAGAGGACCCACAGAGAGACTAATTCAACCCACAGAGGACCCGCAGGAAAGGGGGTCATTTCCACCCATAGAGGGCCTAATTCAACCCACAGAGAGCCCAATTCAACCCACAGAGGACCCACAGGAAGGGGGATCAATTCCATCCGCAGAGAGCCTAACACAACGCACAGAAGATCAACAGGAAGGGGGATCAATTCAACCCACAGAGGGCCTAATTCAACCCACAGAGGGCCTAATTCAACCCTCAGAGAGCCTAATTCAACCCATAGGGAGCCTAATTCAACCCACAGAGAACCTAATTCAACCCATAGAGAACCTAATTCAACCCACAGAGGACTCACAGGAAGGGGGATCAATTCCATCCGCAGAGAGGCTAACTCAACGCACAGAAGATCAACAGGAAGGGGGATCAATTCAACCCACAGAGGGCCTAATTCAACCCACAGAGGACCTAATTCAACCCTCAGAGAGCCTAATTCAACCCTCAGATAGCCTAATTCAACCCACAGAGAGCCTAATTCAACCCACAGAGAACCTAATTCAACCCACAGAGGATTCACAGGAGTGGGGATCACTTCCACCCACAGAGGACCTAGTTCAACCCACAGAGGGCCTAATTCAACCCACAGAGGGTCTAATTCAACCCACAGAGAGCCTAATTCAAACCACAAAGAGACCGATTCAACCCCCAGAGGGGCCTAATTCAACCCACAGAGGACCCATAGGAAGGGAGCCCATTTCCACCCACAGAGAGCCTAACTCAACCCACAGAAGACCAACAGGAATGGGGATCAATTCAACCTACAGAGGGCCTAATTCAACCCACAGAGAGCCTAATTCGACCCACAGAGAACCTAATTCAACCCACAGATGGCCCACAGAGAGACTAATTCAACCCACAGAGGACCCACAGGAAAGGGGATCAATACCACACATAGAGGGCCTAATTCAACCCACAGAGAGCCCAATTCAACCCACAGAGGACCCACGGGAAGGGGGATCAATTCCATCTTCAGAGAGCCTAACTCAACCCACAGAAGACCAACAGGAAGGGGGATCAATTCAACCCACAGAGGGCCTAATTCAACCCACAGAGGACCCACAGGAAGGGGGATCAATTCCATCCGCAGAGAGCCTAACTCAACCCACAGAAGACCAACAGGAAGGGAGATCAATTCAACACACAGAGGGCCTAATTCAACCCACAGAGGGCCCACAGACAACCTAATTCAACCCACAGAGGGCCCACAGAGAACCTAATTCAACCCACAGAGAGCCTAATTCAAACTACAAAGCAACCAATTCAACCCACAGAGAGCCTAATTCAACCCCCAGAGGGGGCCATATTTAACCCACAGAGGACCCATAGGAAGAGGACCCGTTTCCACCCACAGAGAGCCTAACTAAACCCACAGAAAACCCACAGGAAGGGGGATCAATTCAACTCACAGAGGGTCTAATTCAAACCACAGAGGGCATAATTCGACCCACAGAGAACCTAATTTAACCCACAGAGGACCCACAGAGATACCAATTCAACCCACAGAGGACCCACAGGAAAGGGGGTCAATTCCACCCATAGAGGGCCTAAGTCAACCCACAAAGAGCCCAATTCAACCCACAAAGAGCCTAATTCAATCCACAGTGGGGCCTAATTTAACCCACAGAGGGCCTAATTCAACCCACAGAGGACCCACAGGAAGGGGGATCAATTCCACCCACAGAGAGCTTAATTCAACCCACAGAGAGCCAAATTCAACAAACAGAGGACCAACAGAAAGCCCAATTCAACCCACTGAGGACTCACAGGAAGGGGGATCATTTACATCCACAGAGGGCCTAGTTCAACTAACAGAGAGTCTAATTCAAACCACAAAGAGACCAATCCAACCCTCAGAGGGGTCAAATTCAACCCAAAGAGGACATATAGGAAGGGGACCCATTTCCACCTACAGAGAGCCTAATTCAACCCACAGAGACCCTAATTCAACCCACAGAGGACCCACAGAGAGCCCAATTCAACCCACAGAGGACCCACAGGAAGAGATGTCAATTCCAAGCCCAGAGTGCCCAATTTAACCCACAGAGAGCCCAATTAAACCCACAGGAAGCCCAATTCAACCCACAGAAGACTCACAGGAAGAGGGATCAATTCCACGTACAGAGGGCCTAATTCAACCCACAGAGAGCCCAATTCAACCCACAGAGGACACACAGAAAGCCCAATTCAACCCACAGAGGACCCACAGGAAGGGGGAACAATTCCATCCACAGAGGGCCTAGTTCAACTCACAGAGAGCCTAATTCAACACCCAGAGGGGTCAAATTCAACCCAAAGAGGACCCATAAGAAGGGGGAACAATTCAACCCACAGAGGGCTTAATTCAACCCACTGGGTGTCTAATCCAACCCATAGAGAACCTAATTCAACCTACAGAGAGACCAATTCAACCCACAGAGGACCTACAGGAAAGGGGTCAATTCCACCCATAGAGGGTCTAATTCAACCCACAGAGAGCCCAATTCAACCCACAAAGAGCCTAATTCAACCCACAGAGGACCTAATTCAACCCACAGAGGACCTAATTCAACCCACAGAGGACCCACAGGAAGGGGGATCAATTCCACCCACAGAGAGCTTAATTCAACCCACAGAGAGCATAATTCAACCCACAGAGAGCCAAATTCAACCCACAGAGGACCAACAGGGAGCCCAATTCAACCCAGAGAGGACCCACAGGAAGGGAGATCAATTTCATCCACAGAGGGCCTATTTCAACCAACAGAGAGTCTAATTCAACCCCCAGAGGAGTCAACTTCAACCTAAAGAGGACCCATAGGAAAGGGGCCCATTTCCACCTACAGAGAGCCTAATTCAACCCACAGAGACCCCAATTCAACCCACAGAGAACCCACAGGAAGAGGGATCAGTTCCAACTACAGAGAGCCTAATTAAACCCACAGAGAGCCCAATTCAACCCACAGAGGACCCACAGGAAGGGGGAACAATTCCATCCACAGAGGGCCTAGTTCAACCTACAAACAGCCTAATTCACACCATAAAGAGACCAATTGAACCCACAGAGAGCATAATTCAACCCACAGAGAGCCTAATTCAACCCCCAGAGGAGCCTATTTCAACCCACAGAGGACCCATAGGAATGGGACCCATTTCCACCCACAGAAAGCCTAACTCAACCCACAGAAGACCCATAGGAAGGGGGATCAATTCAACCCAAAGAGGGCCTAATTCAACCCATAGAGAACCCAATTCAACCCACAGAGGACCCACAGAGAGACTAATTGAACCCACAGAGGACCCACAGGAAGGGGGTCAATTTCACCCATAATTTAACCCACAGAGAGCCCAACTCAACCCACAAAGGGCCTAATTCAACCCAAAGAGGGCCTTTTTCAACCCACAGAGGACCCACTTGAAGGGGGATCAATTCCACCCACGAAGAGCCTAATTCAACCCAGAGAGAGCCTAATTCAACTGACAGAGAGCCCAATTCAACCCACAGAGGACCCACAGGACGGGGAAACAATTCCATCCATAGACAGCCTTATTCAACCCACAGATAGCCTAATTCAAACCAAAAATAGACCAATTCAACCAACAGAGAGTCTAATTCAACCCCCAGAGGAGTCAAATTCAACCCAAAGAGGACCCATAGGAAAGGGGCCCATTTCCACCTACAGAGAGCCTAATTCAACCCACAGAGACCCCAGTTCAACCCACGGAGAACCCACAGGAAGAGGGATCAATTCCAACTACAGAGGGCCTAATTCAACCTACAGAGAGCCCAATTCAACCCACAGAGGACCCACAGGAAGGGGGAACAATTCCATCCACAGAGGGCCTAGTTCAACCTACAAGCAGCCTAATTCACACCATAAAGAGACCAATTGAACCCACAGAGAGCATAATTCAACCCTCAGAGAGCCTAATTCAACCCCTAGAGGAGCCTAATTCAACCCACAGAGGACCCATAGGAATGGGACCCATTTCCACTCACAGAAAGCCTAACTCAACCCACAGAAGACCCTTAGGAAGGGGGATCAATTCAACCCACAGAGGGCCTAATTCAACCCATAGAGAACCTAATTCAACCCACAGAGGACCCACAGAGAGACTAATTCAACCCACAGAGGACCCACAGGAAGGGGGGTCAATTCCACCCATAATTTAATCCACAGAGAGCCCAACTCAACCCACAAAGGGCCTAATTCAACCCAAAGAGGGCCCTTTTCAACCCACAGAGGACCCACTTGAAGGGGGATCAATTCCACCCACAAAGAGCCTAATTCAACCCAGAGAGAGCATAAAACCCACAGAGAGCCCAATTCAACCCACAGAGGACCCACAGGACAGGGAAACAATTCCATCCATAGAAGGCCTTATTCAACCCACAGATAGCCTAATTCAAACCACAAATAGACCAATTAAACCCACAGAGAGCCTAATTCAACCCAAAGAGAGGTCAAATTCAACCCACAGAGAGCCTAACTCAACCCACAGAAGACCCACAGGAAGGGGGGTCAATTCAACCCACAGAGGGACTAATTCAACCCACAGAGAACCTAATTCAACCCACAGAAAACCTAGTTCAACCCACAGAGGACCCACAGAGAGATTAATTAAACCCATAGAGGACCCACAGGAAGGGGGGTAATTCCACCCATAGAGGGCCTAATTCAACCCACAGAGAACCTAACTCAACCCATAGAAGTCCCGCAGGAAGGGGGATCAATTTAACCCTCAGAGGGCCTAATTCAACCCACAGAGGGCCTAATTCAACCCACAGAGAGCCTAATTCAACCCACACAGGACCCACAGGGAGACTAATTTAACCCACAGAAGACCTACAGGAAAGGAGATCAATTCCACCCATAAATGGTCTAATTCAACCCACAGAGAGCCCAATTCAACCCACCAAGAGCCTTTTTCAACTCACAGTGGGGCATAATTCAACCCACAGAGGGCCTAATTCAACCCACAAAGGGCCTAATGCAACCCACAGAGAGCCCAATTCAACCCACAGAGAGCCCATTTCAACCCACAGATGACCCACAAAAAGGGGGATCAACTCCATCCACAGAGAGTCTAATTCAACCCACAGAGAGCCCATTTCAACCAACAGAGGACCTATAGAAAGCCCAATTTAACCCTCAGAGGACCCACAGGAAGGGGAATAAATTCAATTCAATCCACAGAGGGCCTAGTTCAACCCACAGAGGGCCTAATTCAATCCACAGAGAGCCTAGCTCAACCCACAGAAGACCCATAGGAAGGGGGATCAATACAAACCACAGAGTGCCTAATTCAACCCACAGAGAGCCTAATTCAACCCACAGAGGACCCACAGAGAGACTAATTTAACCCACAGAGGACCCACAGGAAAGGGGATCAATTCAACCCACAGAGGGCCTAATTCAACCCACAGAGAGCCCAGTTCAACCCACAGAGGGCCTAATTCAACCCGCAGAGGACCCATGGGAAGGGGGATCAATTCCACCCACAGAGAGCCTAATTCAACCCACAGAGAGCCCATTTCAACCCACAGAGGACCCACAGGAAGGGGGATCAATTCAATTCAATCCACAGAGGGCCTAGTTCAACCCACTGAGAGCCTAATTCAACTCCCAGAGGGGTAAAATTCAACCCACAGAGGACCCATAGAAGGGGGGCGATTTCCACCTACAGAGAGCATAATTCAACCCACCGAGGACTCATGGGAAGGGGGATCCATTCCGCCCACGGAGAGCCTAATTCAACCCATAGAGAGCCTAATTCAACCCAGAGAGAGCCTAGTTCAACCCAGAGAGAGCCTAGTTCAACCCACAGAGAGCCTAATTCAGCCCACAGAGAGCCTAATTCAGCCCACAGTGGGGTCTAAATCAACACACAGAGGACCCACAGTAAGGGGATCGATTCAACCCACAGAGAGCCTAATTCAACTCACAGAGAGCCTAATTCAACCCACAGAGGACCCACACAGAGCACGCACCCATAGTGCAGTTGCTACTACTTTTCTGGTGGTGTACACAGTACACAATACATACAGTGTACCCATAGTTGCTATTAGACTTCTGGTGGTGTACACAATACCGTGCACCCATAGTGTAGTTGCTACTACTTTTCTGGTGGTGTACACAGTACACAATACAGTGTAGTGGGGTGTTGCAAAACAAAATCCCCATCATGTCCGGAAGGCCACCAAGGAGAGGCAGATGCTTACAGGCCACTAAAAGAGGGCAAGTAGGCTCTGTGTCTACAGTCCACAGTGCTGGGCACGCTTGTCCTTTTTTTCTGCTGCTGGGACAGGGGCAGAAAAAATTGGGCCTTTGGTGGTGGTGGTGCCACAACATAGATACTCTTGTATGGCGCAGGAACGGGCCTTGCTGTGAAATATTAGATCAGAAATTGTAATTACATGCCCCTGTTAAACAGGGACAGAAAAATTGGGCCTTAGGCAGTGGTGGTGGTGCCCTAAACCAAAAATATTGTTGGAAGCTAGCATCATCAAGATTGAGGAGGACTAGGATAGTCACTTAGCATAGGCAGTCTTCAAGGGATCCCACATCCATAGAAAAATCAATCAGTTACATCAGCATCATGTGCTTGATAGCTGCTGCTGATCCAAGACTGATTCATTTTTATGAATGTGAGCCTATCAAGGGAGTCTGTGGACAGGTGCACTCTATGATCCGTTACAAACCCTCCAGCAGCACTGAATGTGTATTCAGAAAGAACGCTGGATGCTGGACAGGCCAGTAGATCAATTGCATATTGAGCAACTTCTGGCCAGTGGTCCATCCTCAAGACCCAGTAACCCAGTGGATGCTCTGTTGGAAAGGTCTCCAAGTCTGCTTTTGCCCCTAGATATTCCTGCACCATGTAATGCAGACGCTGGTGATGGCAGCTTGAACCGATCAGACCTTGGCGCTGAGGACTGAAAAATTGTCTAAATGCATCAGTCAGCCGGCCACCTTCTCCACTGCTCTTCCTCTGACTGAACGAAGCTGTCATGGTTATGCAGTAATCTTTGTCTGTCAGTTTACTTCTCCGTGTGTTCACCTTTATAGGCCAGCCACTCTCACCTGTCTACTTATATAATCTCTCCTCAAAGAATGGCTCCACCCCAGCCCCTATCAGGGAACTCTATATTAACCTGTGCACTGCAATTTTCCCGGAAAAATTCCCGGGAAAATCCTGCTCAGAATAGCCACAAGGATTTTCATTAAAGGGGGCTGACTTATGCAAAGTATAGGGATTGGAGATGTAGCCAGTCCTTAACCAGGAATAGGGAAGCTCACCAATCAGAGCCACGCTATGCCAACCAATGAGGGATCAGCATGTAATGATATACACAGACTAGATGGGAGGGAAACACACACTTTTATGGGAGAGCAACCTGGAAGAATGGAACCTTGGTGCAAAGGATAATTATGGGAAAGGTCTGCATTTTACTTGTAACTAAATATGTTTGCAGATTAATGTTTTCAGGAATATACTCTGTATTCCTTCATGTAATTCTCTTAGTTTAACCTAATATTTTCTTCCTTGGTGTAGACTATAGATAGATGGTTGTGTTTTAGGTAGACTTTCAATTACTCACCACTAAATGTTGTTATTGTGTTAAAGCTTTCACTCATGGTCAAAGAACTCTCATTTAGCCCAAATCATATCTGAGAGATATTAAATCTCAAATATAGTATACGGAAAAAAGACTGCATGGGAGGACGTCATATGTCTGGTCAAGCAGGTGGTGCCCAAGCAGCTGCTGTTGTGGCCACGCTTGATCTGCTTCAGACATAGGTTGCAAACAGCAACTGTGCAATCTGCTGCACATGTGTCCAAAAAGGCCCACACCAGGGAACTTTTCAAAATCAGCGGGGAGTCAGCAGCGCCCTGCACCTGTGGAGCTCTGCGGTGTGATGCAGTAGGGTGGCTGCCCTTAAGCTGCCCCCTAGATGACATCCTGCCTCGTTGGAGTTGTGCCTCCTCCTCCTCTATTATATCAGGCACCCAAGTAGAGTCAGTGACCTCATAATCCCCTCTCTCCTCAACGCTGGAGCAAACCTAGCACTATGCTGCAGCTGGGGGAACACGACTGCCAGTTTCTTGTCCTTCTTGGGCACCCCCTCTCTATAGGTTCAAGTTACTCCCTTCCTCAACCTGGGAACCAACATCGGAGCCTTTAAATCGCTGCGCATTCTCCAGCAGCATGTACCTGACACTGTGGTTGAATAGTTTGGGGGACTCCTCAGTGCAGATGGTGGTGCTACGGAAGGAGTGACTGTGGACAAGAAGTCGGTGGAATAGGCTGCTTTGGCAGCTGCATAGGTAGGAAAACTACTCTGAGTCTGGGTGACAGAGGATGAGGAGGAGGACGGCTTTGTTATCCACTCCACCAACTCTTCTGCATGTTCTGGCTCAATAACATGGCCAGCAGCAGGAAAAAAGGACAAGTGTGCCCCACAGCCACCGGCAGAGGATGCACCATGCCCAATTTTTCTGCCCCTGTTAAACAGGGGCATGTAATTACAATTCTTAAAATAATGTTTCACAGTAGGGCCCGTTCCAGCGCCCACCAAGAGTAACTGTGAGGGCTTACAGTGTTCTGGTACCACCAACACCTAAGGCCCAATTTTCCGCAGAGTGTATAGGGCCGGCCGTATAATATATACAGGCGGTCCCCTATTTTCAAACATCCGACTTACAAACGATTCCTACTTACAAACCGAGGGAGACAACAGGAAGTGAGAGGAAATCTACCATTAGGAAGGTAATATGGGAAAAAGGTGTCTCCAATGATGCTTTATCACCAATCCTTGTTTCCCTAATAACCCAAAATTTTCAAAATCCAATTGTTATTGGGACAGAAAATGAGGTGAAATCTTCTGGACAGGGGCACAGACAGCAAAACAAATGTTACATGGGTGATAACCATGCCCTATATTATCCAAAAAGATTAAAAATAAATTTTTGGGCTGGAGCTACACTTAAAAAATGTACCTATTCCAAATTACAAACTACAAATTACAAATAACAACAAACCTACAGTCCCTATCTTGTTTGTAACCTGGGGACCGCCTGTATACTGCTGTTCAGGGTATATAGGGCCTGGGGGCCCCACACCTTTTTTTTAATTTGGGTGCGGGGTTCCCCTTAATATCCATACCAGACCCAAAAGGCCCGGTAATGGGCTTGGGGGGGGGGAAGCCACATTACATTACAGCCGCAAGCAGTTTTAAATGACTTTTTTCCTTTAGAAATGTCATTTTGTGCAGGGACTGTTCTAAGCACGGGAAAAATGCGCCACTTTATAGGCATACTATAGACACCCCAGGCACGATATTTAAAGGAATATTACACTTTTATTGTTTCACTTTAAGCATTATTAAAATCATTGCTCCCGAAAATACGGCCGTTTTTAAAACTTTTTTTGCATTGATACATGTCCCCTGGGGCAGGACCCTTTTTATGACAATACCTTGCATATTAGCCTTTGAAATTAGCACTTTAGATTTTTCACGTTCGAGTCCCATAGACTTTAACAGGGTTTGCGTGTTCACACAAATTTTTGGTCTGTTCCCATGTTCTGCCACAAACTGAACCGTGGGGAGGTGTCTCATCCCTAGTAATGACACAGCTTGGGGTACTAAGCATCAGGAGTAAGGATGAGCTTGATGTTCGAGTCGAATGTAAGTTCGACTCAAACATCTGATGTTCGCCCGGTCACCGAACAGCGAACATTATGGGCCGTTCGCAGGAAATTTGAGCGCCGCGGAATGCCCTATAATGCATTGGCCAAAGCATGCACCTGACCTGCATGCTTTGGCCAATCACAGCACGCTCAGCTGCGAGAGCCATAATTGGACTAGTGTATATATATATATATATATATATATATATATATATAGTCCAGTATTCTTATTTGTTAGCGCATGATTATTCTTGAAGTTAATATAAATATATATGTATATATATATAAATATATATATATATATATATATATATATATATATATATATACACAGTATCGAACAAAAGTGAGTACACCCCTCACATTTTTTGTAAATATTTTACTTTATCTTTTCATGTGACAACACTGAAGAAATTATACTTTGCTACAATATAAGTAGTAAGCGTACAGCTTGTATAACTGTAAATTTGCTGTCCCCTCAAAATAATTCAACACACAGCCTTTAATGTTTAAACCGCTGGCAACAAAAGTGAGTATACCGCTAAGTGAAAATGTCCAAATTAGGCCCAAAGTGTCAATATTGTGTGTGGCCACCATTATTTTCCAGCACTGCCTTAAAGGGGTTGTAAAGGTTCCCGTTTTTTCAGGTGAAAAAACATCCGATGCTTACTGGCTCCCCAGCCCCCCCATTTACTTACCTGAGCCCTCAAAAGTCCCGTGCTGGATTTCGGTCTTCTCAGCTCTTCATTGGATAGATTGATAGCAGCGCAGCCATTGGCTCACACTGCTGTCAATCAAATCCAATGACACAGGCGCCGGGGAGCAGGGCTGAGTCCTGCACTCGGTGGCTATGGACGCTGAATGCAGGACTCGGGAGCGCGCCCGCAGGGTAGCCCCTCTCGGGAGAGTGCTTCTCCCACGGGGTTATCTGAGACAGGGAGGAGCTAGGAGAGCCGCCGGGGGACCCCAGAAAATGCCATTCGGGGCCACTCTGTGCAAAACAAACTGCACAGTGGAGGTAAGTATGACATGTTTGTTATTTAAAAAAAAATAAAAATCGAACCTTTAGTGTCACTTTAACCCTCTTGGGCATGGAGTTCACCACAGCTTCACAGGTTGCCACTGGAGTCCTCTTCCATGCTTCCATGACGACATCACAGAGCTGGTAGATTTTAGAGACCTTGCGCTCCTCCACTTTCCGTTTGAAGATGCCTCACAGATGCTCAATAGGGTTTAGGTCTGGAGACATGCTTGGCCAGTCCATCACCATTATCCTCAGCTTCTTTAGCAAGGCAGTGGTCGTCTTGGAGGTGTGTTTGGGGTCGTTATCATGTTGGAATACTGCCCTGCGGCCCAGTATCCAAAGGGAGAGGATCATGCTTTGCTTCATTATGTCACAGTACATGTTGGCATTCATGGTTCCCTCAATGAACTGTAGCTCCCCAGTGCCGGCTTCACTCATGTAGCCCCAGACCATGACAGTCCCACCACCATGCTTGACTGTAGGTAAGACACACTTGTCTTTGTACTCCTCACCTGGTTGCCACCACACACACTTGACACCATCTGAACCAAATAAGTTTATCTTGGTCTCATCAACCCACAGGACATGGTTCCAGTAATCCATGTCCTTAGTCTGCTTGTCTTCAGCAAACTGTTTGCAGGCTTTCTTGTGCATCATCTTTAGAAGAGGCTTCCTTCTAGGATGACAGCCATGCAGACCAATTTGATGCAGTGAGTGGCGTATGGTCTGAGCACTGACAGGCTGACCCCCCCAATTCTTCAACCTCTGCAGCAATGCTGGCAGCACTCATATGTCTATTTCCCAAAGACAACCTCTGGATATGACGCTGAGCATGTGCACTCAACTTCTTTGGTCAACCATGGTGAGGCCTGTTCTGAGTGTAACCTGTCCTGTTAAACCGCTGTATGGTCTTGGCCACTGTGCTGCAGCTCAGTTTCAGGGTCTTGGCAATCTTCTTATAGCCTAGGCCATCTTTATGTAGAGCAACAATTCTTTTTTTTAGATCTTTAGAGAGTTCTTTGCCAAGAGGTGCCATGTTGAACATCCAGTGACCAGTATAAGAGAGTGAGAGCGATAACACCAAATTACTCTCCATTCACACCTGAGACCTTGTAACACTAACGAGTCAAATGGCTAATTGGGCCCAATTTGGACATTTTCACTTAGAGGTGTACTCACTTTTGCCAGTGGATTAGACATTAATGGCTGTGTGAGTTATTTTGAGGGGACAGCAAAATTACACTGTTATACAAGCTGTACACTCACTACTTTACGTTGTAGCAAAGTGTCATTTCTTCAGTGTTGTCACATGAAAAGATATAATAAAATATTTACAAAAAAAAATATATATATATACTCTGCATTTAGTGTAGACTAGATATTCAGTGTAGACTGTATGCTGTCAGTGCAGGCAGTGTAGTATATATACAGTCAGGTCCATAAATATTGGGACATCAACACAATTCTAATCTTTTTGGCTCTATACATCACCACAATGGATTTGAAATGAAACGAACAAGATGTGCTTTAACTTTCAGCTTTAATTTGAGGGAATTTACATCCAAATCAGGTGAACGGTGTAGGAATTACAACAGTTTGTATATGTGCCTCCCACTTTTTAAGGGACCAAAAGTAATGGGACAATTGGCTACTCAGATGTTCCATGGCCAGGTGTGTGTTATTCCCTCATTATCCCATTTATGGGGAGCAGATAAAAGGTCCAGAGTTCATTTCAAGTGTGCTATTTGCATTTGGAATCTGTTGCTGTCAACTCTCAATATGAGTTCCAAAAAGCTGTCACTATCAGTGAAGGAAGCCATCATTAGGCTGAAAAAACAAAACAAACCCATCAGAGAGACAGCAAAAACATTAGGTGTGGCCAAATTAACTGTTTGGAACATTCTTAAAAAGAAAGAAAGCACCAGAGGGGAAGTGATGAATGTTGTGTTCCTGTGAAGCAGGGAAAAATCCATCTCTTCCCTTAGACTCCTTTCACACTGGGGCGCTTTTCAGGCATTTTTGTGCTAAAAATAGCGCCTGTAAAGCACCTGGTGGACATTCCTGCAGTCAGCATGCCAATTTCACTCTCTTTCAAAACTTGCGACATCTGTGGCATTGTGCTGTGTGATAAAACTGCACATTAGAGTGGCCTTTTATTGTGGCCAGCCTAAGGCACACTTGTGCAATAATCATGCTGTCTAATCAGCATCTGTATATGCCACACCTGTGAGGTGGATGGATTATCTCGGCAAAGGAGAAGTGCTCACAAACATAGATTTAGACAGATTTGTGAACAATATTTGAGAGAAATAGGCCTTTTGTGTACATAGAAAAAGTTGTAGATCATTGCGTTCAGCTCATGATAAATAAGGGCAAACATAAAAGTGTTGCCTTTATAATTTTACTGTGTATAACCCAATTTTTTGGGAAAAATATAAAAGATGGTGTTATGTCAAGTGAATAGATACCTAACATGTCATACCTTAAAATTGTGCACACTCGTGGAATAGCAAAAAACTACAATGCTTAAAAATCTCCATAGGCGGAGCTTTACATTTTTTTACAGGTTACCGTTTAGAGTTACAGAGGAGATCTAACACTAGAATTATTACATTGTTTACATATGCATGCACAACCTATGTATGGGTTTGCTTCTGCGTGCAAGGGGGACGGGGGCACTTTAAAACCTTTTTTTTAAATGATTTATTTTATTTAATTTTTACATTTCTTTTCACTGTCCTTTTAATATCTCTCATGACAGAAATAAGACATGGCAGGTCCTCTTTATGTAGAAATCTGGGACTATAAGTCCCCTGATTTCTCCTCTACCCTGGAAAGCCTGAGAAAAAAAAACATGGATCTCACCTACAGCTGCAGCCATAACCCCGGTATATCTCCCAGAGGAAGTCACGAGGAGTGACGAAACTAGTAGGAGGGGCTTGAGAGGCGGACGTGTGAGGAACCAGGAAGCAACAAAGGAAAAAAGAGCCAGTGTAAAGGACGGGGGGAGCGCTGATAACCGGATCTACAGAGCTGGCTATGAGGTGAAACCTTTGTCCTAGCACTTGTGGATACACATATCAAGGCTTATTCTAACCACTTGCCTACCAGGCACTTAAACCCCCCCCGTGACCAGACCAATTTTCAGCTTTCAGTGCTCTCACACTTTGAATGATATTTAGTCATGCAACACTGTACCCAAATTAATTTTTTGTCCTTTTTTTCATACAAATATAGCTTTCTTTTGGTGGTATTTGATCACCTCTGGGTTTTTTCTTTTTTGCGCTATAAATGAAAAAAGACCAAAAATTTTGAAAAAAAAAACGCATTTTCTTAGTTTCTGTGATAAAATTTTGCAAATTATTAATTTTTCTTCGTAAATTTTGGACAAAGTTTATACTGCTACATATCTTTGGTAAAAATAACCCAAATTAGTGGATATTATTTGGTCTTTGTGAAAGTTATAGAGTCTACAAGCTGTGGTGCAAATCATAAAAAATTGATCACACCTGATGTACTGGCGGCCTATCTCATTTCTTGAGACCCGAACAAGCCAGGGGTTTTTGATGTCATTTTTTTCCCACAATTCTTTGCAAAAGGAAGATTTTTTTTCCCACAAAATTGTCATTGTAATAGGTTATTTCTCTCACATGGCATGTGTATACCACAAATAACACCCCAAAATACATTCTGCTACTCCTCCTGAGTATTATGATACCACATGTGTGGGACTTTTTCACAGCCTAGCCACTTAGAGAGGTCCAACATGCAGGAAACGCCAACATGTGTTCAAGGAGCATAAATGACACATCTAACATATTGACTACCTACTGTATTACACTTTTGAAGGCCCTGGAGCACCAGGACAATGACACTGATGTGGCACTGATGACAGATGGCACTGATACATGGCATTGATGGCACGTGACACTGATGTGGCACTGATGACAGATGGCACGAATACGTGGCACTGATGACACGTGACACTGATGACAGATGGCACTGATACGTGGCACTGATGACACATGACACTGATAACAGATGGCATGTAACACTGACAGGTGGCACTGATGACAGGTGGCACTGATGACAGATGGCACTAATATGTGGCACTGATGACACGTGACACTGATGACAGATGGCACTAATATGTGGCACTGATGACAGATGGCACTAATAGGTGGCACTGATGACACATGACACTGATGTGGCACTGATGACAGATGGCACTTATACATGGCACTGGGAACAGATGGCACTGACAGGTGGCACTGGGGACAGATGGCACTGACTGGTGGCACTGACAGGTACTGTTGACACTGTATTTTCTATTTTTTTTTTACACTGACGCTGCAGCCGTTCGCTCTCCCTCCTCACACGCTGTCTCTGTGTAAGAAGGGGGAGAGCCAGCGATGAGAGATGATCTCATATGTTTACATATGAGATCATCTCTCATTGGACACTCAGATCAAGTGCTAAATGGCCGCTGTGATTGGCCATTTAGCACGATCTGTGATTGGATGTGTCCAAGGGACACGGCCAACACAGAATTTCCCCCGATGCACACCCGCGGAAGTAAACAGGAGGACATCCAGGGACGCCCTCCCAGCAATTGGAGTCCACACTGTAGCCGTCTTTCGGCTATAGCGTGGATGCCTAGTGGTTAAGCACTTGCCGACCGCTGCACGCTGATATACATTGGCACAATGGCAGCGGTGGGCAAATGGGCGTACCTGTACGTCCCCTTTAATTGGTGGGGCTTGCAGGCTCGCGTGCCCGCCGCGTACAGCATGACTACAGGACCCACGGACTTGATGTCCGCCGGTGTCCCAGTGATCGTGTCACGGAGCTGCAGAATGAGGAGAAGCCTATGTAAACAATGCATTTCCCCCTTCTGCCTAGTGACATGACAGAGATCACTGCTCCCTGTCATCAGTGGATGATCGCTGTCATGTGAGTGGAAGCCCATCCCCCCACAGTTAGAATCACTTCCTAGGACACACTTAACCCCTTGATCGCCCCCTAGTGTTTAACCCCTTCCCTGCCAGTGTCATTTACACAGTAATCAGTGCATTTTTATAGCACTGATTGCTGTATAAATGACAATAGTCCCAAAATAGTGTCAAAAGTGTGTAGAAGAATACATATTGGCCTAAACTGAGGGAAAAAATGTTTTTATATATTTTTTGGGGATATTTATTATAGCAAAAAGTAAAAAATATTCCTTTTTTTTCAAAATTGTCTGTCTTTTTTGTTTATAGCGCAAAAAATTAAAACTGCAGAGATGATCATATGCCACCAAAAGAAAGCTCTATTTGTGGGAAAAAAGGACGCCAATTTTGATTGGGTGCAACATCGACTGTGCAATTGTCAGTTAAAGCGACGCAGCGCCGGAAAGCAAAAAGTGCTCTGGTAAGGAAGGGGATAACATTTTCTGGGGCTAAAACGGTTAATCTGAAGAAATGTGAGTGTAATCTGTCTTATGTTTTATATAAATAAATCTTATAAAATGGTAAAGCACTATTGTAAGCTAAAGGTGTAGCTATTAGGGGGCGTGTCCAAGATGGCGACCGGAGCGGACGTGCAGTAAGCTAGCTCCGCTGCCTTCCCGGCCCAAACAACCTGCTTCCCTGCAGATTATCACCGCTGACTGGCCAAACCGAGTTCCGATCCACAGCGGAGGCCGGTGGGAACCTGGGGAGGACGCTGGGCTACGATCCACGGACCCCACGAAAGGCGCCTGAGACCCGCTGCAGCTGAGCCTGCTACTAGGCCCGAAATCCCGCTCCCGGCCTGCAGTCCTCCATCCCAGTCCTCCACCCCAGTGAACTGCGGTCATAGATTGCCTAGGAGGAGGTGGTGACCCACGACGAAGGAAGGTAGGACGTGGGGGGAGACACTGCTCCACGGCCCGCGGCCCCCGCAGAGGTCGCCTTGATCCCACTGCTGCTCTACCTGACTCCCCTGTCTCTGGGCCTCAGACCCTGCTATACTGCAACCCGCTCCCTGTGTGCGGCCCCCACAGGCTGAGGTGGGGGTGGAGGGAGGTATGCCCAGGGGGAAAGGTGCTATATCAACCCGCAAGCCCCAGCACAGTGTCCCAGGTACCCCCACACGGACCCCACGTCCCGCCAAAGGCTCTAAGATGGCGGCACAGCATGAGGACACAGAGCAGGCTCCTCTGGAAGGCGAACAGGAGCAATCTAACTTTGAGGCACTTATGCAGGCTATCACCAACTGCCAATCTACCCTCACAGGGAAAATTGAACAAATGCAGCTAGATATTAGCCTCATACGAAGAGACATGGACACATTTAGAAACCGCCTCTCTGAAGCTGAACGCCGGGTGGGAGATGCGGAGGATGTATTACAAGATCATACGGTCTCACTTCGCACGCTACAGACAAAAATTAAGGCCCTTGAAACTCGAGCAGAAGATGCCGAAAATCGAAATAGGAGGAACAACCTCCGTATAGTGGGTCTCCCAGAAGGTACTGAGGGTGCAGAGCCCACATCATTCACCGAGAAACTCCTGCGTGAATTATTACCACAGGCGGTTTTTTCAGATGTATTTGTGGTGGAGAGGGCACATAGAATGCCTGCTACCCGGGGGCCCCCGGGAGCTCCTCCACGCACGTTTATTCTGAAATTGCTGAACTTTAGAGATCGGGACCTTGTTCTCCGTGAATCTAGAAAGATCGAGCAACTGCGCTATGAAGGGGCTAAACTAATGATCTTCCCAGATTTCTCCATTGAAACACAAAAGCAGAGACGTTCATTTGACCAAGTAAAAATGAACCTACGCAACAAGAAGATAAAATACAGTATGCTGTTCCCGGCGAGGCTGAGGGTCCAGGATGGGGAGAGGGTGCGCTTCTTTACCTCCCCTGAGGAGGCATCGCAGTGGCTGGAAACCATTCAGAGACACTGATAAGCTGCTTTAACTACAAGATTGCACAGATCAAAAATAAAGCAGAAGGGGGGAGAGACAGAACATTTCTATTGTTCGTCCTTAACAAAGAGGTTCCCCCCCCCTGATGTTACCAACGAGGAGGCTTGCGACTGAGAAGGGTAACAGTTCAAGATAAGTGCCCCCGGAGGACACTGTTTGTTTCTCCGGGTGAAGTTAACTCTCTTATTCTGCAGGGAACATTTATCCTTCACAAGCTGGGGGAGGTTCGGTCCCCTTTTTGTTCACAACCTCAACTGGCAGTTGCCATGAACGTTTTTGGGAATGAAGCACACCGAGGTTTGGGGGGTGGTGCGGGGTGGGGGGTGGGGGGACGGATGGGGAGCATAAGTTCTTGCTCCAAGTTGAGACTTTTAAATTTTTTTTCTTTTCTTTTCCTTTTTTGCTGCTACATATACATAATCTGTTGTGTTACTATGCACTGTATTGAAGAACAAGGCTATTTACATATGTGTCCACTAGATGGCATAAGAGATCTAATGTCTGGCTCTATGTGTACAAGCTGTATGTTACTTTTGATCTCATTTTTCCTCCTTAAACTTACAATGACCCTGAAAAGGGTTGATTATCTACCTGGTATTATATTTTTTACAGTAACTCAATGCCACCACTGACAGTTCTGTCGTGGAATGTTAGAGGGCTAAATTCCAAAATCAAACGATCTCTGGTTTTTAACTTCCTGAAAAAATATAACCCGCATATATGTCTGCTACAGGAGACACACCTGGTGTGGGGCAGGACGCTGGCACTGCGGAAACCATGGGTCGGTGCGTACTACCACTCGACTTATTCCTCATACTCCCGAGGTGTCAGTGTCCTAATTCACAAGTCGGTGGGATTTACATTGTTGGATCTCCATCTAGACCCAGATGGCAGATATATAGCTATACATGCAATGTGTGATAGAGTGGAGTTACTCATAGTAGGGATATATATCCCCCCCCCTGCCACGGTGGAGATCCTTAAAAAAATTACTCCGATATTGGCTCAATACCCTTCAGCTGGGATAATTATAGCAGGAGACTTTAACATGACCCCGGACCCAGACCTGAATAGGATGGGTGTGGGGCCATCCGGGGTGACCCCCCTGGCATTGTGGGCTGACAATTACGGATTTACAGATGTCTGGAGGATGAGGCATCCGGATGTGAGGCAATACACATGCCACTCTGCGGCGCATGCCTCCTTCTCTAGGATAGATCTAATATACTCCTCTGGATCTCTCCTCCCCAGGATGCTTGAGGTGGATATCCTGCCTCGGGGTATCTCAGACCACGCTCCCCTCCTATTAAAATTGCAGACAGACTCCCCTGCTGCCAATGTCCTTTGGCGACTATCGGGGCTCTGGATTGCGGATGAGAGAGTGGTCCCCCTGGTGGAGGGCGAGCTAGAAATTTACTGGACGATCAATGAGGGTACAGTCCCTCCCCCTACGCTCTGGGATGCCTTCAAGGCCTACACTAGGGGGCAATATCAAACGGCAATTGGGAGGGTCAGGAAAGATACCCGACTGGCGCTAGAAGAAGCTGAAAAAAAAGTACTCCTTTTAGAAAAAGAATATGTGCACACGAGAAACGTATTAACATATGATACTATGCAATCCTTACATAGAGAGATCTCTCTTCTGCGGATTGAGACCACAAAAAAACAGCTGTTGGCTCAGTCGCAGAGGATCTTTGAACAGGGAGAGAAAACGGGTAGGATGCTGGCCTGGTTGTCCAAAGAACGTTCACCTTCCATACATATAGCCCATATCAAGGACGACGAGGGTGTGATCCACTCGGACTCCGGGGATATTAATAGGCAATTTACACAATACTATCAACGATTATATACCTCTAGGGTCTCCTTTGATGAGAAAGATCTCTGTACATTCTTAGATCGGATAGATTTTCCCCAACTGACTACAGAAGCTAGAAACAAATTAGAGGAACCAATTACTCTTAAAGAGGTCCAGCTAGCAGTGACATCTCTCCAGTCGGCCAAAACTCCGGGCCCTGACGGCCTACCCACAGAATTTTACAAGGCAAATAAAGACCTTCTTAACCCTATCTTTCATAAATTGCTCCTTACAATGCTAAAAGAGGGCTCCCTCCCTCCCTCAATGTCGGAGGCGGTAATTGTAGTCATAGCTAAACCCAACAAAGACCCCACATTGTGCTCATCCTACCGTCCCATATCACTTTTAAATGTGGATGCCAAAATAACTACCAAGATACTAGCGAATAGACTTAACTCAGTTATTTTATCAATCGTACATGGCGACCAGACAGGCTTTATGCCAGGTAAGGGCACTGACATAAACCTGCGCAGGTTATACACTAATATCTCACACGCGGAGAGGTCTCAGTCCCGAGGTGTAGTGGCCTCCTTAGATGCCGAGAAGGCCTTTGATTCAGTTGAATGGAGGTTTCTATGGAATGTGCTGCAGCGATTCAATTTTGGCCCCCGATTCATTTCATGGATAAAACTGCTCTACTCACACCCCACAGCTAGAGTCCGTACAAATGGGCTGCTCTCTCCCCCTTTTTCTCTAGAGAGAGGGACCAGGCAGGGGTGCCCATTGTCCCCGGGCCTGTTTGCCCTAGCCATTGAGCCCTTAGCTATTTTGCTTAGAACGTCCCCGGAGCTTGGGGGTATAAAGGTGGGTCCGTTGACTGAAAGGCTTTCCCTATATGCTGATGACGCGCTGCTGTACCTTCCAGATGCGTCGACATCGCTGTCATCAGCCCTTGAAATCATTAACCAATATGGATCCTTTTCGGGCATTCGGATCAACTGGTCAAAATCCATCATATTTTCATTGTCTCCGACACTGCCGGATGTTGACCCTTCTAGTCCTCTCATGTTGGTCTCTAAGTTCAGATACTTGGGGATTGAGGTTCAGAGAGACCCAAACATGTATCTAATAGACAACGTATATCCAATTCTCCACCAGCTCACCGCCCGATGTCAGGCCTGGAGGTCCCTCCCGCTATCACCAGTAGGTAGGATTAATTTGTTAAAGATGACTTTCCTCCCCAAATTCCTATATGTATTTCGCAATACCCCGGTCCTTATCCCCAAATCTTTTTTTGATAAGCTAGAACAGGTTGTTAGCTCATTTGTATGGGGGGGATCTGCCCCTAGAGTGGCGCGAACCACCCTTCAGCTCCCCTTAACGATGGGAGGCCTCGCGCTCCCCTGTTTTCGGAAATACTACTGGGCGGCGGTCATAGTTACTGTCAGGTGGTGGTTCTCCCAGCCAAAATCTAACCCCTCACTTAATCTCGAGGCAGCAATAATGGGTTCATACTCGGCTCTGAGCAACTTGGTCTTCAGAGGGGTCAAGACACATAAAGATATGCCAACACCGATGCGTACAACAGTAACAGTATGGGAACAGATGTCTAAAAAGATTGCAGGCCCTGCTACTATCTCCCCCCACACGCCGTTATGGGGCAACCCTAAACTAAAGCATCTCCAAACAGTCCCAGAACCAGCTTTATGGGCGGGATATGGAATAAAAACAATACAGCAGGTATGGACTGGGGATGGAGTTACCCCATACGACACTCTTAAAACTGATTTTCAACTTCCCTCCAAAATGTTTTTTCGATATTTACAATTGAGACATGCAGTGAGGGCCCAATACCCAGGCGGTATTACTTTACAGTCACATGGAGTAGAAAGGCTTCTTATTTCTAAACACTTGGACCGAACTTTGTCATCCATATACAACCAAATTCTCACTGACGAGCAGACTGGAGAGATGGGCCTGTATGATAAATGGAAGGGGGACGTTCCAGACTTGGCACCAGATGACTGGGAAGAGGGTCTACAGCAATACATTCCTCTTATGATATCGGCAAGGGATAGATTCATACAGCTGAAGTTTATTCATAGAGTATATTACACGCCACAGAGGTTAGCTAGAATATACCCGACGCAAACAGATAGATGTCCAAAATGTATGGGGGAGCTGGGTACGTTTATTCACGTAGTATGGGAATGCCCGCTTATACAAAAATTCTGGACTGAGGTGGTGGAAGTGATTAACGCAGTAGGTAATCTAAACATTCAGAGAAATCCGATTATTCTACTCCTTGGGGTATGTGATAATGTTACACCTAGTGTGCACAAAAGATTATTTATATTCTACGCCTCATTTTATGCCAGGAAGGCTATCCTCCTTAGATGGAAGCAGCCTGACCCTCCTACGGTAACTCAATGGAGGGGTATGGTAGACTCTGTTCTGCCACTCTACAAAGCCACCTATATCAACCGTAAATGCCCTAAAAAATTCTCCAAGATCTGGGGAGCCTGGACTAAGCAGTAACAGGGTTTGGTAACGACCAGCTCAATTAAAATATCTGTCTATTTCTTGTTGCCCTCCCCTCTTTCCCCCTCCCCTCCCCCCCCCCCCTTCCTCCCCTGGCCCTCCCCTTCCCCCCCCCCCTCCCTCCCCCTTTGCCTGATCCTTGATCACAGACACACTAATATCTAATCTATAGAAATATAGCTGGAAATATGTAGCAACGTTATATTCTTTATGTTCTTTGTAAATATTTTTGTATGATGAATACTCTCCGGCTGGAGACAAATAAAAACTTTTCTGTTAAAAAAAAAGGTGTAGCTATTAGGCCTATAAGGTGAGAGTACAACTGGTGACAGTGACACGAGGATATATACCGTATTTATCGGCGTATAACACGCACTTTTTTCCCCTTAAAATAAGGGGAAAATCGTGGGTGCGTGTTATACGCCGATCCCCGCTATTTTGTGATCTGTCGGAGCGATCGCCGCGATCGCCGCCGACATTCACATAGTTTGTATTTTTAAACATGGCGCCGCGGAGTTCGGAGGGACTCGGCGGCGCTCGTTCAGCTGAACGAGCGCCGCCGAGGACACAGTGACTGGGCGGAGCCGAGATACACATAGCCGAGGGTTCTCGGCTTTTCTCGGCGCCGTTCACAGTCACGCCCAGTCCCGCCATTGGACCTGTGTTATATCCATCATAGGGACTGGGCGTGACTGTGAACGGCGCCGAGAAAAGCCGAGAACCCTCGGCTATGTGTATCTCGGCTCCGCCCAGTCACTGTGTCCTCGGCGGCGCTCGTTCAGCTGAACGAGCGCCACCGAGTCTCTCCGAACTCCGCGGCGCCATGTTTAAAAATACAAACTAAACGTTTGTATGACGGCGGCGACAAAGCTGCACGGACCACTGGGGCAAGGCTGCACTGGGGCAAAGCTGCACTGGGGACAAGGCTGCACTGGGGACAAGGCTGCACTGGGGGCAAAGCTGCACTGGGGCAAAGCTGCACTGGGGACAAGGCTGCACTGGGGACAAGGCTGCACTGGGGACAAGGCTGCACTGGGGACAAGGCTGCACTGGGGACAAGGCTGCACTGGGGCAAAGCTGCACTGGGGACAAGGCTGCACTGGGGACAAGGCTTCACTGGGGACAAGGCTGCACTGGGGACAAGGCTGCACTGGGGACAAGGCTGCACTGGGGACAAGGCTGCACTGGGGACAAGGCTGCACTGGGGCAAAGCTGCACTGACAAGGCTGCACTGGACACTGGGGAAAGGCTGCACATGAACACTGATGAGGCTGCATTGATGGGCATTTAAATGTAAGTTTCTTTTCCTTTCTTTTCCTTAAACTTCCCTCCTAAAAGTTTTTTTCCTTAAAATTCCCTCCTAAACTTGGGGTGAGTGTTATACGCCGGCGCGTGTTATACGCCGATAAATACGGTATATATATGCACAGAGGTGGATTAGAGTGAAGATATTGACCTTCATTCATCTAGTGATATCACAGATCACTAAATGAACTGTTTTTTTGCACGATCGTTCTCTTTTGTTGTTTTTTGCATGATCGTTCTCTTTTGCATGATTGATTGGAATTTATAAGGACACTGTGTGCAATAAGGAGTGCATTGCACTTTATTGCTAGTATTAAGGCATATAATTATTTATTTTGTATAGTATCAGGAAATTTACAGCATATTGCACTTTTTTATATACCATATATACTCGAGCATGAGTCGAGATTTTCAGCCCTTTTTTTTGGGCTGAAAGTGCCCCCCTCGACTTATACTCGAGTCACCACCGTCTGCCTACATGATCAGCGTGTCATGCAGACAGACGGCGGCCAACGTGTGATATTACCATTCGGCGGCCATTCACTGTTCAAAAGCCCCGCCTCCTCCTCGTCTGTGATAGGCAGAAAACTCAATTTCCCAGCAGTCAGTGTACAGCCTATCATGGACATTCTCTCATCCTCGTCCGTGGTATGAGGATAAGAGAATGTCCGTGATAGGCTGACCGCTGACTGCTGGGAAATGGAGTGTTCTGCCTATCACGGACGAGGCGGAGGCACGGCTATTGAACAGTAGAATGGCCGAATGGTAATATCACACGCTGATCAGTGCAGAGCGGCACACGGAGGATGGAGATCGCCACACGGAGGCATGCACAGGACACAGGTAGGATGCAGACATACACAGGGACACATGCACAGGTAGGTGACACATGCACAGGGCACATGCACACATACACAGGGACACATGCACAGGACACAGGTAGGTGACACATGCACAGGACACAGGGACACATGCACAGGACACAGGTAGGTGACACATGCACAAGACACATGCACAGGACACAGGGACACATGCACAGGACACAGGTAGGTGACACATGCACAGGACACATGCACACATACACAGGGACACATGCACAGGTAGGTGACACATGCACAGGACACATGCACACATACACAGGGACACATGCACAAGACACAGGTAGGTGACACATGCACAGGACACATGCACAGGACACAGGTAGGTGACACATGCACAAGACACATGCACAGGACACAGGGACACATGCACAGGACACAGGTAGGTGACACATGCACAGGACACAGGTAGGTGACACATGCACAAGACACATGCACAGGACACAGGGACACATGCACAGGACACAGGTAGGTGACACATGCACAGGACACAGGTAGGTGACACATGCACAGGACACATGCACACATACACAGGGACACATGCACAGGACACAGGTAGGTGACACATGCACAGGACACATGCACAGGACACAGGTAGGTGACACATGCACAAGACACATGCACAGGACACAGGGACACATGCACAGGACACAGGTAGGTGACACATGCACAGGACACAGGTAGGTGACACATGCACAGGACACAGGTAGGTGACACATGCACAAGACACATGCACAGGACACAGGGACACATGCACAGGACACAGGTAGGTGACACATGCACAGGACACAGGTAGGTGACACCTGCACAGGACACATGCACACATACACAGGGACACAGGCACAGGACACAGGGAGGCATGCAGCTGCAGATGAGCATTGTTGACCCTCTTTTTCCACTTACAGTAGCTGCTGCATTTCTCACCCTCGGCTTATACTCGAGTCAATACGTTTTTCCCAGTTTTTTGTGGTAAATTAGGGACCTTGACTTATACTCAGTTCGACCTATACTCGAGTATATACAGTATATATAATTTTTGTATATGCACGTTGGATATCATTTTGTATATGCACATTTGATTTTTGATTTTTGGTATAGCGCTGCACTTATTTTGTATCATTTTGTATCTTCACATATTTTGGATGTGTGGGAAATGCCGGCAGCTTTTTTAGTACTATATAGCAGCTCACAAGGTTTTATCTAAACTGCCACCAAATTGCCTGTACATTTAAAAAGTAACAAGCTGCATCTGGTATTTTTTAGTGGCAGGCAACAGTGAGAAGCTTCAGCTGGTGGCAGGATACTGACAATCTGTATCTAGTGGCAAGTGACAATCTGCATCTGATGGCAGGTGACATGGCAAGTGTCAAGCTGCATCTGGTGGCAGGTGACGTGGCAAGGGACAAGCTGTATCTGGTGGCAGGTGACGTGGCAAGGGACAAGCTGCATCTGGTGGCAGGTTGCGTGGCAAGTGACAAGCTGCATCTGGTGGCAGGTGACGTGGCAAGTGACAAGCTGCATCTGGTGGCAGGTGACATGGCTAGTGACAAGCTGCATCTGGTAGCAGTTGATGTGGCAAGTGACAAGCTGCATCTGGTGGCAGGTGACGTGGCAAGTGACAATCTGCATCTGGTGGCAGGTGATGTGGCAAGTGACAATCTGCATCTGGTGGCAGGTGACGTGTTAAGTGACAAGCTGCATCTGGTGGCAGTCGATGTGGCAAGTGACACACTCAGGGCTCCCACTGATTCTGCATTATGGTGAGTTGAACTATTTCATTTTATATTACAATGTAATAATAAAAATAATGAGCTTCAATCATCTTGACACCATAAGAACCATGGTGCCGGGATTATTGAAGCGCCAACACCAGCCATTGCCCCTAAAAATTGCCCGTGAAAAAAAACGTATGCCCCCCATGGGCCTTGGCATAATTTTCTGCCATGCAGCAGGTCCCCGGGTCAAAAAGGTTGGGGACCGCTGCCCTACAGGATGCTGGAAAAGGAGAGAGCAAAGTCCATCCACAAATGGCAGCCTTTAAACATGACCTGAAGCAGATTCCAATAGCGCTATAAGACAGAATGGAGAGCAGCACCTCTAAGTGTCGGAGTGTAAACAATTTATTAGAAGGTATGACAAGTGGGAAATCACGTGGAGTCAGTATAGGAAAGGCACATCAAAGGTATGAAGATCCCATATAAGTCATCAGCAGTGACAGTTCTACATAAACGTCGGCTGCAGCAATGGCTCTCCTCTTACTCGTATCCAGGAAGTCGGAAGGATCCCGGAACGAAGCTTGAGGCACTCGTGGAGCACAGCGTGGGACGTAGGGCATTATGATGTCACTGGACCTGTGTAACGCGTTTCCGAGCATGTGCACTGCAGATATAGCGGCAGCCGCTCTCCCTTTTCAAGCTTGGAGGACTGTCACTGCTGACAGCTGAAAAAAGTCCTGCAAGCAGCATTTTTGGAGTATGTTTGGAGCGCTTAAAAAAGTGCCTAAAAAACGCCCCTCTCCATTAAAATGAATGAGAAGCGCTTCAAAAGCGACTAAAAAGCACACGAAAAGTGCTTTCAAAAGTGCCACAAAATGTTTGTTTTGAGTCACGTGATCTTGAAAAAAGCGCAATGCTAATGCCTCAAAAGCACTTGAAAATCGCCTCAAATGCGCCGCAAAAGCAACCGACGTTTTATGGCCAGTTTTCAAGCACCTCAGTGTAAAAGGGGTCTAAATCTTCACTAACACACCATAAATGCTGTAGGTGCTGTTAAGGTGTGGTTATTGGGCATTACCATTGAAATCAATGGAAGCCGTTGACAAGCGTTGATGCCTCATGAAAGCCACATGCTGCTTAATTTTTAACACAACGCTACCCCTCCTGTGTGAACAGCACCATGTGGTGCCATTGCAATATTCATGGCAGGCATTGACAGGTCTTTATGAGGCTTTAAAAATTCTGAATAAATGCCGCATAAACACATGGTATTGATGCACATGTGAATGAGCCCCTAGACTGCTCTTTGTGTCAGTGTGCCTGGATTGTGCTCTGTGCGTTCTGGCAGCTTCTGCACTAGTCAGGGAGAACCCTGGTCATCATCATCATCTGTGCTGGGAGTGTACAATGACTGTGCCTTTCACCATCACCAACCAGCGGCTCTCTCAGAGGTACCGCTACAGATGTGTGAAGAAACAAACTTGATTTTGTGTTCTCTTATAACTCAATAAGAGATGTTTATTCATAGAACAAAGTTTGTAATCCTAAAATAAAAGAACACTGACTCCGAACCACTATAGTTTGCTTTAAGAAACACACACGTATGTACTTCATGTGTTATGTTTATTTCATGTAATTATTTCATAATAATATGAAATATTTTTCAGGGATTACATATAAAACTATTTATTATCTATGATATAAAATGTACTCGTATCCAAAATGTCATACAAAATTCTTAAAGTATTGTTCATCTTAGCCCTATGTTTCCTTTGTTGTTTTCCCATGAAATTCTTTTTTGAGACACATTCTTTTCCACATTCTCCCCTTGGAATAAAAGAAAAAAAAAAAAGACAATAGTTAGTATGATGTAGAAACAGATATTTAGTTGGATGACTTAGGGCATATATTACTGGTCTGGTGCTGGATGCCCTGTAGACCAAGATCAAGTCAGCAGGCAGGCACAGATAGGTACAGTGATCTTCTGCCCACCAGTGCCTGCACGGTTCTGGAATTGTTACTCAGCAGAGAAGAACAGAGCCAGAGGTGTGGGACATTGAATATCTATTCCCTCAAGAAAGTAGCCACTGACAATGATTTGTTTGACTCCCTCTGACCACCAATGTAAGAGGGTGTTTCTGCAATGACAGCAATGAAAAGAGATGTATTCATCACTGATCACCAATGTCAAAAGACACTTTACCACTCTCCACTAATTTATGGTATCAATTCTCCACTGACCACCAATGTCAAAGGACACTTTACTACTCATCACAACATTTATGGGTGCACGTATTTACCAACCACCAAAGTAAAGAAGCATTTTATTAGGTAACACAAATTTATAGGTGTCACTACACCACTAACCACCAATGAAAAGAAAGACCTTTTCCACCGAGACCAAATTAAAGTTACACTTCACCACTGAAACCACTATAATGGAGCTTGCTGTCTGCTTGCTGTCTCTGTGTGTGTGTCTTTGGTATGTGGCCTTTTCTAACTGTTGTCCTGTATGTAATAACCATGAAGTTGTTTTTTGTTGCTCTGGACTATCCTACCAAAGTTTTATGTGTTGATCTTATCTTGGCTTCTGGCCTCTTGCTATTCTGACTTTAGAAGCAAAAGGTCCACTTTGATTGTTAGGCATTCTTATATTCACTCATGATTAATTAACAAACTTCCACCCACCCTCATAACAGTAAATATTTGAGCATCCTTAAGGGCTGAGCACATTGCTGGGGGAGCACATTGCAGGAGCTTTTATCCTTAAGGCTTCTATCTCTAAGTGATTCTTTCTACAAGTGATATGCACTTCAATCTCTGCACTTCAGCGATTGCACGAAGCAAACAAATAAAGCAATCTGCACTGGAAAGCACCTAACAGACTGCAGGTGACCCTGTCTCTCTACTAAGCTCTCCTTCCACTCTGTAACATGCGCTCTCTACCACTGCTTCTGACACTCGTGTCCTCTCTCCTCAAACTCTCTTACCTTCACCCCCCCTCTCCACCTGCCTGCTTATACATATCACCCTGCCTTCTGTCCTCTCCCTACTACTGCTCCTATCAACTCTTGCTTATTCTACATCCATATACTGATGAAACCTCCAGTACTCTGAGACATGTCCCTTCACATAAATCACATTCCCACATTACCTCCCTCGCCCTCCTGCTTCTCCTAACCTCTGGTGACATATCCCCAAACCCTGGGCCACCATCATCTGTCTTTGCCCAATGCTCCCATCCCCCTACACCCTCTGGCAGGAGCCGCAACCCACAGAACTTGGTCTCTAACCCTCTTTCCAAAACCAACCCCCCCCCCCTTTCCTGTGCCCTTTGGAATGCACGCTCTGTCTGTAATAAAATCACCGCCCTTCACAACATTTTTATCACAAATTCCTTTAACCTACTTGCCATTACTGAAACCTGGCTTTATGAATCAGATACTACTTCTTCTGCTTCCCTCTCCCATGGGGGCCTTCTCTGGACTCACGCCCCCAGACCAAGTGGACGGAAGGGAGGTGGAGTGGGAATCCTTCTAGCCCCATGCAGCACCTATCAGGTACTTCACCCACCTCCCTCTCTGACACTCTCCTCTTTTGCGGCACATTGCATTAGTCTATTCTCTCCCATTTCTCTAACTACCGGCCCCCTGGACCAGTATCAGCCTTCCTTGATGACTTCTCTGCCTGGCTACCCTACTTTCTCTCTTCTGAAATCAACACAATTATTCTCGGGAACTTCAACATCCCTGTTAACACTAACACTACTATTACTTCTAAACTTCTCAGTCTAACCTCATCAATTGACCCGAAGCGATGGATACAGGCTCCTACTCACTCCAACGGCAACACCCTTGACCTTGTCTTCTCCTATCTGTGCACTTCGTGCAAACTTTCCAACAATCCTCTCCCACTCTCTGATCACCACCTTATTAGTTTTGCTCTCTCCCTGTCTTCCACCTCCTTTCCCTCCAACCGCCTAACAGTTACACGTAGAAACCTTCGCCACCTCAACCATTCTCTTCTCTACTCTGCTACTGATCACCTCTATGACAAAATCCCACCTCTGTCCTGCCCCAACCTAGCCACTTTCATCTACAACAGCTCACCTTCTTCCTCCCTAGACCAGCTTGCCCCCCTCACTACACGCAGAATTAGGTCCCCGACTGCTACAACCTTGGCAAGCAGATGACACCAGAAGTCTCAGAAAACGTAGCCGTGCTCTTGAGCGCGCGTGGCATAAGACTAAGATCCAGGAAGACTTCACACAATATAAATCTGCCCTCCTAAAATACTATTCCTGCCTTCACACTGCCAAACAGACCTACTTTATCACACTCAATCATTTCAAAACTAAGATTGATACAATTCATGAGGAGATCACCAACACGCAAAAACCTCCCCATGCAACACCCCATGTGCACAGACACAGTCATTACCTCCCTCATTCAACCCTGCTACTATTACTAAGGTTGCTAAACTTTTATCTAACACTCATCTAACCACCTGCCCCCTGGATCCTGCTCCCTCGCAAATGCTACGCTCACCCTCTGACTTGATTCTACACTCTCTAACTCACATTTTCAATCTCTCCCTCTCTTGTGGCATCTTCCCAAACTCTCTAAAACATCCGCTAGTCACCCCCATACTTAAAAAGCACTCACAGGGCCCCACCAGTCTCAACAATCTACGTCCCATCTCCTTACTCGCCTTCTCTTCCAAAGTTCTTGAAAGACTGGTCTACAACCGACTAAGCGACCATCTGACCATGAATAAACTTCTTGATCCCCTTCAGTCCAGATTTTGCCCTCAACACTCCACGTAAACTGCTCTCCTTAAACTCTCAAATGACCTATTAACAGCTAAAACCAGTGGACACTATTCTGTACTACTTCTCCTGGATCTCTCTGCTACTTTTGACACACCCCTTCTCCTCAATAAACTCCACTCCTTTGGTCCCAGTGACTGTACTCTTCGCTGGTTCTCATCCTACCTATCCCACCACTCCTTCAGTGTCACTTACAACTCTACTTCCTCCTCTCCTCTTCCTTTCTCCGTTGGGGTCCCCCAAGGTTCTGTTCTTGCACCTCTCCTTTTCTCAATCTACACCACCTCCCTGGGTCAGTTGATTGCCTCCCACAGCTTTAAATATGATCTCTATGCTGATGACACCCAAATCTATCTCTCCACCCACCAGCTCTCTCCATCTGTCTCCTCACGCATTACCAACTTACTAGCAGACATATCAGCCTGGATGTCACATCACTTCCCACTCAACCTATCCAAAACCGAGCTCATGATATTTCCTCCCTCAGGTGCCACTTCCCCTGATTTCTTTGTCAATATCAAAGGCTCAACTATCAACCCATCTCCCCAAGCCAAGGTCCTAGGTGTAATCCTGGACTCTGAACTAACCTTTCAACCCCACATTTTATCATTATCCAAAATTTGCTGCCTCAATCTCCGCAACATCTCTAAGATACGCCCCTTCCTAACCAATGTCACCACAAAGCTTCTAATCCTCTCCCTGGTCATCTCCCGCCTCGACTACTCCCTCCTCATTGGCTTACCTCTAAATAGGCTACCCCCACTTCAGTTCATCATGATCGCTGCTGCCAGGCTCATCCACCTCACAAACCTCTCAGCGTCTGCTATACCCCTCTGCCAATCCCTCCATTGGCTGCCACTCAGTCACCGAATTAAATTCAAGATACTAACTATAACTTAGAAAAGCCATCCACAACCTGGCCCCCACAACCTGGCCCCCACAACCTGGCCCCCAGCTACATCTCTAACCTAATCTCAAAATAACAACCTAATCATTCTCTTTGCTCCTCCCAAGACCTCCTGCTCTCAAACTCCCTTGTCTCCTCATCCCATGCTCGCCTTCAGGACTTCTCCAGAGCCTCTCCCATCCTCTGGAATGCTCTACCCCAATCCGTCCGATTTTCTCCTACTTTATCCACTTTCAGATGATCCCTGAAAACTCATCTCTTCAGGGAAGCCTATCTGGCCCCCACCTAACAACTGTACATTTATCTTCTCAATCAGCACATCACCCACAGTTATTACCTCTTGTATCTCTTGACCTTCCTTCTTAGATTGTAAGCTCTAAGGAGCAGGGCCCTCTGATTCCTACTGTATTAAAGTGTATTGTATTTGTACTGTTTACCCTCAAGTTGTAAAGCGCTACGTAAACTATTGGCGCTATATAAATCCTGTATAATAATATTAATAATAATAATAATAATAATGGGAAAATACATTACTGATCATGAATGTAAAGAGCCACTGCATCACTGACCACCAATTCCAGAGGTAACTATTCCACTAACCATCAATATAAATTGTTCTCCACCACTTTGCCCCTTTCATTTCAGTTTTCAGTTGTGTAGTGCCCTGTTATTGGTGGTCAGTTTTGTGGTCGCCCCTCGCGCTTGTGCTTTCCCTTTTACATTGTTGAACTTTGTAGTGCCCCATTACAATAGTGGTCAAAGTACAGTAATTCTCCTTACATTACTGATCATTGTAGTGTCCTATTACAATAATGGCCAATGGAATTCCCCTAACATTGCTGGTCAGTAGTTAAGTGTCCCCTTAGCAGTGGCGGCTGGTGCTCAGAATTTTTGGGGGGGTGCAAACAAACTGAAAATAATATGAAAAATACTGAAAAAACCCCATCAATTGCAGCTTCACTGTGCCCATCAATTGCAACCACTGTGCCCATCAATTGCAGCCACTGTGCCATCAAACACAGCCACTGTGCTCATCAAATGCTGCCATTGTGCCCATCAAATGCCGCTACTGTGCCCACCAAATGCCGCCATTGTGCCCCATCAAATGCAGCCACTGTGACCCCCTCCCCCCGTCTGACCAGCACATACCCCATCTTGTTGGCGGTTCAGGCAGTAGCGAGCTGTGTCCTCCGTGTGACTCTTCTTGCTTCCCGATAGGCGTCCAATAGCAGCGCCTGTCCTTTCAGCCAATCAGGTGATGGGTATCCGACCTGCGCTACCTGATTGGTGGAGAGGCCTTTCAGTGTTAGAAAAGCAAATATTAATTTGCTTTTCTAACACACCTGGGTGGGCTCTGAGCGCAATGCCCTGTGCTCCGAGTCCATCCTATTTTGAAGCCTATTAGAGCCTATGGCCACCCCAGCCGCTGTAATTCAGGCGCCCGGCATCCTAAAAGGGGCCAGACGCCTGAATAGGGGGTGGCAGCGGTGGCCATGGACAGATTCATGCAATGCATGAATCTATCCATTCTATATAGGGGGGTGGCGTGACAGAGGGGGTGGCACCAAGTGCGTCCTTAATAGACGGGCTGCCCCTGCCCGTTAGATTGATGCTCAGTGATATAGTGCCCCTGGCATTGGCGTATGTATGAGTGCCACAATTGTTGATGTGATGCTCTCATTGAGTCTTCAACATTAGGATAAATAATGTGGAGTGCAAGCTAATTGAAAATTTTCAACAATATGGTATAAAAAAATCCAACATACTTTGGGGGGCCTTGGAAATAAGTGATAAAAATTATAAATAAATCACATACTTTAGAAGCTATGACTCTGTAAAAAATTGCACCACAAGCATTCGACCAGTGTGATGACTCGAATGCCTGTTTCCCCCATCACACAGCAGTTCCTGCGGGTGGCGGGGGTAGCGGGTATTCACACAGCCAAACATGTTGAATACTTACGGTGGTTGTGGAACAGCATTACAATGGTGTTTCAATACACAGACCACCAGAAAGATAAATATTGCTATTTGCTGGGAGCACACACAGCAGTTATAACTTAATTCACAAATAGGTTGTAACCTTCCAATACTCAATCCAGAATTGAACTGGAATTGTACTTTTATCCATTTAAATACTGAATAGTTTGGGTGGGAGGAGTATTGTAATTTTGCAGCATGGTGGCTTAGTGGTTAGCACTTCTGTCTTGCAGCATTGGGGTCTCTGATTAAAATCCTGTCCAGGATGCTTTCTGCATGGAGTTTGTATGTTCTCCCGGTGCTTGGGTGGGTTTCTTCCATACTCCAAAGGCATGGTATGTTAACGGTTTCTTGACTAAATTTGCTCTAGTTTAAACCCTCTCTTGAAGCTTTCTGACCTTCGATGTGTGGAGATGCCAGCACGGCTCTGAACTATACTTACTTTTCTCCAGCCCAGCTATCCTACTCCCGCATAGACTTCTTTCTGGTCGATAGATGGACTCTTCAGAATGTTACACAGTTGGATATCAGATTTATCACATGGTCAGACCATGCCCCTATCTCCATCACCCTGGGCGACCAAAAACCAGGACCTCCAAGAATCTGGCATTTGTTTCTTCTCTACTGACAGAAACTGCAGTTCAACAAGAAATAGAACTATAACACCAAACCTTCTTTGAACTGAACGCGATCGGAATTTAAACGATCAGATTTTGTTGTCGGAAAATTTTATATCCTGCTCTCAAACTTTGTGTGTTGGAAATTCTGACTGAAAAAGTCCGATGGAGTCCACACACGATCAGAATTTCCAACATCACAATCCGATCGCACTTTTTCCATTGGAAAATCCGACTGTGTGTACAGGGCATCTGGCTATTAGAGCCATAGGCTCTAATAGGTGTCAAAAACGGTGACCTGCGAGCACCATTCTTGGCGCTTGCAGTTCACCCAGGTGTGTTAGAAAAGCGAATGAACATTCGCATTCCTAACTCTGAACCGCCTCCATCAGGTGCTCGGGTCTGTTCCCATCACCTGATTGGCTAAAATGACAGGCGCTGTGATTGGACGCCTATCAGGAGAGATCGGGAGGAGAGGACAGGAGAAGACATGGAGGACATGGAGGAGCATGGACATGGACATGGAGGAGCATGTCCATGGCAGACACCACTCACCACCATCACCCGCTGCCCCACTGAGACAGGGTAAGTGCCGGGCAGATGGCGAGCAGGCGGGGAGGTTTACAGTGGCAGCATTCGATGGGCACAGTGGCAGCATTCGATGGGTACAGTGGGAGTATTTAATGGCACAGTGGGAGCATTCGATGGTACAGTGGGAGCATTTGATGGGCACAGTGGCAGCATTTGATGGCACAGTGGGAGCATTTGATGGGCACAGTGTGGAATTTGATGGGCACAGTGGGGAATTTGATGGGCACAGTGGCAGCATTTGATGGGCACAGTGGTGGCAATTGATGGGCACAGCGGTGGCAATTGATGGGCACAGTGGCAGCAATTGATGGGCACAGTGGCTGCATTTGATAGCACAGTGGCTGCATTTGATGGCACAGTGGCTGCGTTTGATGGGCACAGTGGCGGCAATTGATGGACACAATGGCAGCAATTGATGGACACAGTGGCTGCGTCTGATGGCACAGTGGGAGCATGTTATGGGCACAGTGGGAGCCTTTCATGGGCACAGTGGCAGCATTTGATGGGTACAGTGGCAGCGTTTGATGGGCACAGTGGCTGCGTTTGATGGGCACAGTGGTGGCAATTGAAGGGCACAGTGGTTGCGTTTGATGATACAGTGAGGCTGCAATTGATGATTTTTTTTCGGACTTTTTCAGTTTGTTTGCGCCCCCCCAAAATTTTGAGCACCAGTCGCCACTGCCTTGCCCTGTATAGAAACTGTTGCTACACTTACTCGAAGTTTAAGCTGCATCACAGCCAAATTATTTATTTCTTCTCAATAAGAAGAAAAAAGTGCATTGCACACAAAGCTGCCCATTAGACCCCACACCTCCTTCTATAACATGTTTCACCCCGGAAGAGGAGAGGATATACTTACCAAGCATATAGCTTCTCAGCTTCTAAAATTTGGAGAGCACATTTGATATCGTCACTGAGGTCATCGTCATCAAATTCTGAAAAACAAGACAAAAACACACACATTATATATATATATATATATATATATATATATATATATATATATATATATACACACACACACACACAGTATCTCACAAAAGTGAGTACACCCCTTATATTTTTATAAATATTTTATTATATCTTTTCATGTAACAACACTGAAGAAATGACACTTTGCTACAATGTAAAGTAGTGAGTGTACATCTTGTATAACAGTGTAAATTTGCTGTCCCTTCAAAATAACTCAACACACAGCCTTTAATGTCTAAACCGCTGGCAACAAAAGTGAGTACACCCCTAAGTGAAAATGTCCAAATTGGGGACAATTAGCGATTTCCTCTTCCTGGTATCATGTGACTGGTTAGTGTTACAAGGTCTTAGGTGCGAATGGGGAGCAGGTGTGTTAAATTTGGTGTTATCGCTCTCACGCTCATACTGGTCACTGGAAGTTCAACATGGCACCTCATGGCAAACAACTCTCTGAGGGTCTGAAAAAAAGAATTGTTGCTCTACATAAAGATGGCCTAGGCTATAAGAAGTTTGCCAAAACCCTGAAACTGAGCTGTAGCACAGTGGCCAAGACCATACAGAGGTTTAACAGGACAGGTTCCACTCAGAACAGGTCTCGCCATGGTTGACCAAAGAAGTTGAGTGCACATGCTATGCGTTATATCCAGAGGTTGTCCTTGGAAATTAGACATATGAGTGCTGCAGAGGTTGAAGGGGTGGGGGGACAGCCTGTCAGTGCTCAGACCATGCACCACACATTGCATCAAATTAGTCTAAAGGGCTGTCATCCCATAAGGAAGCCTCTTCTAAAGATGATGCACAAGAAAGCCCGCAAACAATTTGCTGAAGACAAGCAGACTAAGGACATGGATTACTGGACCCATGTCCTTTGGTCTGATGACACCAAGATAAACAGATGGTTCAGATGGTGTCAAGTGTGTGTGGCGGCAACCAGGTGAGGAGTACAAAGACAAGTGTGTCTTACCTACAGTCAAGCATGGTGGTGGGAGTGTCATGGTCTGAGGCTGCATGAGTGCTGCCTGCACTGGGGAGCTACAGTTCATTGAGGGAACCATGAATGCCAACATGTACTGTGACATACTAAAGCCAAACTTGATCCCCTCCCTTCAGAGACTGGGCCACAGGGCTGTATTCCAACATGATAACGACCCCAAACACACCTCCAAGATGACCACTGCCTTGCTAAAGAAGCTAAGGGTAAAGGTGATGGACTGGCCAAGCATGTCTCCAGACCTAAACCTTATTGAGCATCTCAAACAGAAGGTGGAGGAGCGCAAGGTCTCTAACATCCACCAGCTCCGTGATTTCGTCATGCAGGATTGGAAGAGGACTCCAGTGGCAACCTGTGAAGCTCTAGTGAACTACATGTCCAAGAGGGTTAAGGCAGTGCTGGAAAATAATGGTTTTCATTTTCCCTTATGGGTGTACTCATTTTTGTTGCCAGCGGTTTAGATATTAACCACTTCAGTTCCGGAAGGATTTACCCCCTTAATGACCAGGCCATTTTTTGCGATATGGCGCCTCATCCCTTTACCTGACAATTGCGCGGTCGTGCAATGTTGTATTCAAACAAAACTGATGTCCTTTTTACCCACAAATGGCTTTCTTTTGGTGGTATTTGATCACCTCTGCGGCTTTTATTTTTTGCGAGCGATCTAGACAAAAAAAGACTGACAATTTTGAAAAAATCATTTTTTTTAACTTTCTGCTATAATACATATCCAAAAAATTTTTTTAAAAAAGCTAATTTATTAATCAGTTTAGGCTGAAATATATTCTTCTACATATTTTTGGTAAAAAATATCACAATAGGCGTATATTGATTTGTTTGCGCAAAAGTTATCGCGTCTACAAACTGCATGATAGATTAAGTGACCTTTCTTTTTTTAATTTTTTTTACTGGTAATGGCGTCGATCTGCGATTTTTTGCTGGACTGTGACATTGATGCGGACAAATCTGACCCCAAATGACACTTTTTTGGGGACCAGTGACATTATTACATTTAAAAACACAACACAGAAAAGGTAGCGCTACACAACACACTGATATTCCCAGGGTGCTATCTTAAAGTACATACATATAAACATTAGTATAGTCCATAAATGGTTACAGAGAGCTGCTGTGTTAATTGCATAAAGAGTGATAGGAGAGTCCATAGTTCTTTCCAATTTCCGTGAGACAAAAATGCTGTCACCAACAGCTCCCCACGTGCAGGGAAGAAGGGGGGGCGTACAGATTCCCCCTACAGATAAAACTCTTACCAGAAATCACTGTAAAACAGCGCAAAAACACGGAATATTGTTTGGACAGGCTATCTCGGGATACTTCCTCTCCAAGTCTCGTTGATACCAGAAGACGAATCAAACACTCAAACGATCATTCAGGAAAACGAGGAGGAAACACCATAGCATAATCCCATTGATAAAATTTATTTTAAATTAAACAAAACACAACTCCCCTTTAGGACTTGCATTACAAACTTGCATAAAATAAGCAGGCATGAATAACATTAAGTCAGCAAAGACACCCGAGGATCGTTTAAGGCGTCTCCTACCCCACTGAGCTGAAATCACCAGTGGTACTCACAGCTGTATCTCTGATCGACGTGCTGACGTCGCTACTGTTCGTCGTATAGCTCCGCGCAGACGCTTTTCATCATCCACTACATCATCTGAGGGTGTTGCCACACAACACAATGTGCCATTTTATACTCTAGCTGACCGGGAACATTTAACCCTTACTGCTGTACATTTTCATCCCCTCACTGGTGTATTGCTACACGAGCAAGGATAATCAATCCGTGAACACAGCCGCACAGGTGCTACCAATTCCATCGGCACACATTCCTGCAACCAAGGCACGGGCAGCTCCACAAATGCGCTGATGCACACGGACTGATCATCAGCGCGCCCCTTCCAAAAGCATCGCTATAACAATATTAGCTTATAATATTATCTTAAGGAATTGCTATGCTAAAGTATACACTGCATTCACATTACATATATCATGAAATTCTGCACCATTATTATTACTTGATAAAAGCACATAACAAACCCATATGAAAAAAACACATTAAAAAACAGGAAAGAAAAGAACAATCAAAGAGAGATGATAGCCATAAAATATGAAGTTACTAATACGAACTAACATGCGACTTGACTTCACATAAACTCCCCCTTTAATAACTCAATTTAATACTCAGCAACTTACACATATTTAAATGATATTGGATATTCTCCCCTGAAATAACCCATTCTATAAGATTACAGAGGGAGCAGATTCCCATCTAAAAGTTTAATATAATTGGGCTAAAATTAATTAATCTAAACAGACCATCAGTCAATTCATTAAACCCTATTAAGAGTTAAAGTGTAAAATTATTTTTTTTAATTATTTTTTTTTAAATGTGGAATCTACGACACTTGCAATATTCTAATAGTCACTAAGCAGTTCACGTCCAATTCTACGTTCAAGCCATTGGGCGAGTTTCGCTCTTGGATATTACTCGTATTGTTCACCCCCCAAAATTTTAAACCGGATGGGTCTTGGTTGTGATGGTTTTTAAAGTGTAAGGACACGCATGGTATTTAAATCCAATTTCTATGTTATATATATATGTTCCGAGATGCGTTTTTTCAGACTCCTTTTAGTGCCGCAAGTAATGAACTCAGAGATATTGAAGATTTTATTGTTACCTGTGGTAGTAAATTCTGTTAGACCCCGGATAGGGTGATTAACCTTAGAGCAGGTTTGACATCTCCTGCATGCAAAAAAAATGGCGCAGTCCCAAAACACGACAGGTCTGACCGGTGGATATAACACTTTTCTAACCACCCTATCCCCAAAATTGGGGGCCTTTCTATATATAAAGGAAGGGTTTCGCGAACAAGCTTGATTGAGAACTCTAGCCATGCCTAAAATATGCCAATGGCATTTAAAGATGTTCTCAATCTCTATTGTACATGAAAATTGGAGATGAATCCCCTGTCATGAAGATCCTGCCAGTAATCGGCATTCCAGGCTCACTAGAGCATGGCCGCGGGCGCTACCGCACATGCGCGGCACGCACACGGGCACTACCGCGCATGCTTGCGCACTCCCGTTGGCGCCAGGGGGCTATTTAAACCTGCCTGTCACACTCAGTCCCCGCTGTCTGCTCTACAGCGTTCTGTGTGCCAAAACCTGATCTGATCTGAAACCTTCTGTTATCTGACACCGGCTTCCTGTTTGACTGTCCAGCTATCCGCCTGCATCTGACCCTTTGGCTTGCTTTGACCATTCTCCTGTCTGATCCCTGGTACCTCTGCTGTCCGCCTGATACCGACCATCGGCCTGTTTGACCATCCCTCTGCCTGATACCAAGTTACCAATCTGTTACCTGCTGTTTGTTCCTGGTTCCAGTTCAGCACTCCAGTATCCAGCCTACTACCTGCTGTTGTTCCTGGTTCCGGTCCAGCATTCCAGTATCCAGTCTGCTACCTGCTATTTGTTCCTGGTTCCAGTTCAGCACTCCAGTATCCAGCCTACTACCTGCTGTTGTTCCTGGTTCCGCTCCAACGCTCCAGTTTCCTGCCTACTTACCTGCTGTGGTTCCTGGCTCAGTCTGCATTCCAGTCTCAAGTCTTCTGTTCAGTTCCTGGTTCCGGAGGTTCCCACCACTCCTGGACTTCTGGGTGACTGTTGATCCTGCCAGGCACCCATACCACTCCTTACTCCTGTGTCCACTGTCTCCATTCCAGAGGGCCGAGAGTGGGAGCCTTAGGGGAGGTCTCTCTCTGCACTTCGAGCTCAAAACCTACCAGGTACGTGACAGTAGCAGATAGCCATGTCCGAGCCTGAGCAGGGAACCTCTCCCATGGAAGAACTATGTGCACACCTGGCGGGATTGACTGAAGCAGTCAAGAATCTGCAGCAAGGATACACCCGGCTGGAAGAACGGGTATTAACTTTGTCTAACCCTACTGGGGTCCAGGGAGTCCCTCCTGCTTCCGCTTCTTCAGCTGGGCCTTCCCCAACGGTAGTGATGCTCCCTCCAGAACCCAGAGTTCTGACTCCTGAACGATTCTCCGGAGATCGACATAAATTCAGGGCTTTTCCCTGGAGGCCACCAAGGTGGGCTTTGAGATTTCCTTACTTACGGGCGACCCCCAGACCTGGGCCCATCGCCTCTTGGAACAAAAGGATGTATCCTTGACCAATCTCACCACCTTCTTCGACGCATTGGCCCAGTTGTATAAGGACCCCCAGCTTTCTGTGACTGCAGAAACTGCACTGCACACCCTTCAACAGGGACGCAGGGCAGCAGAGGATTATGTGGCTGAATTCAGAAGGTGGAGCGCAGACACAAACTGGAATGATGCGGCCCTCCGCTATCAATTCCAAATTTGACTTTCTGATTCTTTGAAGGATGAGTTAGCCATGGTTGGTATACCACAGACTCTGAATGCCTTGATCAATCTAGCCATTCAGATCGATCAACGCTTAAGGGAACGTAGGGCAGAAAGAGCTATGGGACCTTCTCGCTCAACTTGGATGCTTCCAAAGGTTCCCAATCATACTTCACCGACACCATCTACCTCTACGTTTAACCCACCTGAGCCTATGCAGTTGGGGGTCCTTCGGCCTTCCCTCACCCAGGAGGAGCGTCAACATTGTTGGTTGAATAATTTGTGTCTTTACTGCGGGGAGCCTGGACACTTCGTCAGGAACTGCCCTCTTAAGCTCCGTAAGTGCCTCTCCCTGTCTACTGACTATGTTGTGCCTCTGGCCAAGAGCACTTCTCACCTTGCTCTCTCTATCTTATTACAGCTCCCAGGAAAGACTCTGCAAATAACCGCCATTATTGACTCCGGAGCTTGCAGCTGTTTCATGGATTCCTCTTTTGCTGCAAAACACCAGATTCCCCTGTTGTCTAAGGCCCATGGACTCTCCATTTATCTGGCTGATGGGACGGCCATCAAATCCGGACCTGTCACTCAAGAGACTGTTCCTATACCTGTTTCTATACTTAACTCACATCAAGAATTGCTACGCTTGGGTGTCATTGCTTCACCCTTGTTTCCCATAATCCTCGGCATGCCTTGGTTGCAAGCACACAATCCTGACATCAACTGGGCCACAGGAGAGGTTACCTTTTCTTCTTCCTATTGTCAGCAGTTCTGCAGATTTCAAGATGCTCATAAGGCCACTACCTTGCTCTGCCTAGACACAGATTCCAGCCTACATCAGTCCATTCCCGAAGCTTACCATGATTTCCTAGATGTATTTTGTAAACAGGGGGCAGAGGCCTTGCCTCCCCACCAGGCCTATGACTGTCCTATCGAGTTGCTTCCTGAAGCAGAGATTCCATTCGGAAGGATTTTCCCTCTGACAGAAGTAGAACAAGGGGCTTTAAAGGAGTATATCGATGAAAACTTAAAGAAAGGTTTCATTCGCCCGTCCACGTCTCCAGCAGGCGCGGGCATCTTCTTTGTGCAGAAGAAGGATAATACCCTTAGACCATGCGTAGACTACCGTGAACTAAATAAAATTACAGTAAAAAAAATCGCTATCCTCTTCCTCTGGTACCGGAATTGTTCCAAAGATTTGGAACTGCCACTGTATTCACTAAGCTTGACCTCCACGGAGCCTACAATTTGGTCCGTATAAGGGGCAGAGACGAGTGGAAGACTGCTTTCCGTACCCGCTATGGGCATTTCGAATATTTGGTGATGCCCTTCAGATTGTGTAATGCCCCTGCTACGTTCCAATACTTCATCAATGATGTTTTACGAGACTTTCTAGACCTGTTTGTCATCGTCTACCTAGACGATATACTAATCTTCTCTTCTTCCCTTGAATCTCACTGCAGGCACGTCAGAAGTGTGTTGGCTCGGCTTTGACAGCATGGCTTATATGCAAAGGCAGAGAAGTGTGAATTTGAACAGGAAAGTATTCCGTTTTTGGGGTTAATCATCTCTAGTAAGGACATTAAGATGGATCCTCAAAAGATCGCTGCAATATTAAATTGGCCAGTTCCAACAGACAAAAAGGGAATCCAACGATTCGTTGGATTTTCCAATTTTTACCGAAAATTTATTAAGGGGTTTTCAGCCATTATTACGCCCATTACTCAGTTAACTAAACAAGGAACACGTTTTCACTGGTCTGCTGAAGCCCAAGAAGCTTTTGAGACACTCAAGGCCCTCTTTATTTTTGCTTCTGTACTAAAACATCCAGATTCCTCTCTGCCGTTTGTACTTGAAGTAGACACATCTGAAATTGCGGTAGGAGCAGTGTTGTCCCAAAGACAGGGAACCAAGGCTCTGCTGTACCCGGTGGCCTTCTTCTCTTGTAAATTGTCCACGGCAGAGAGAAATTATGATGTAGGAGACAGAGAGTTGTTGGCAATTAAATCAGCATTAGAGGAGTGGCGCTATCTTCTGGAAGGAGCTGCTCATCCAGTCTTAATTTTTACACATCATAAGAACCTGGAGTATTTGAGATCTGCAAAGAGGCTGAAGCCACGACAGGCCATGTGGGCTCTCTTTTTCTCCAGGTTCTCTTTTCATGTCACTTACGGCCCCGGCTCCAAGAATACTAAACCCGATGCCCTATCCAGGATGTTCCACAAACCCCAAGAAGTTTCCCCTCCGGACACCATCCTGTCCCCGGGGAATTTTCTCCAGCTTCAGGGAAACCTTTTCCAGATTAAGCAGGCTTCCGCGGGACTGGGATCTTCCATTGGGCCAGAACTTCAGGTTAAGGATGGGCTACTTTGGCACAAGAGTAAGATTTATATACCCGAAGATCTACGAATACCTATATTTGTCATGATTAGGGATGAGCTTCGTGTTCGAGTCGAACCCATGTTCGACTCGAACATCGGCTGTTCGATCGTTCGCTGAATTGCGAACGATATGGGCCGTTCGCGCCAAATTCGTGTGGCGCGTCACGGCCCATAATTCACTGCAGCATTGCAGTGCATTGCTTGCTGATGATTGGCCAAGCATGCACTATGACCCGCATGCTTGGCCAATCACAGCGCCGCCTTAACAGAGAGCCATAATTGGCCAAAGCCAAGGAGGCTTTGGCCAATTATAGCTCAGGGGATTTAGTACACGCCCCACACTATATAAGGCCGCCTGCACGGCGGCCCTGTGCAGTGTGTTCCGGTGTGCTTAGAGAGAGAGAGACAGTGTCATTTCATTTGAGTTAGCTCGATTAGGCAGGACAGTCAGTCAGTTAGCTGCACTTAAAGTGTATTGTGTATATATATGCATCCCAGGTGTTGCATATATATATATATATATATATATACACTGTATTCAGTTTAGCTAGATCCGTTCCTGTTATCTTCTAGACTATTTACATTTAGTGCAGTGCGTCCTGCTCACAGTGTTCAGCTAGATCCGTTCCTGTTATATTCCTACTGACAGGCAGGCTTGTCTTGTTACAGTATTTTGAAGAAAATTACTGGTGTTCTTTTGATCCTATTAGTACCACAGTCAGGCAGCTAGACTATTTACATTTAGTGCAGTGCGTCCTGCTCACAGTGTTCAGCTAAACCTACAAGTTAGTGGGGTGCGTCCACCTCACAGTGTTCAGCTAAACCTACAAGCTAGTGGGGTGCGTCCTGCTCACAGTGTTCAGCTAGATCCGTTTCTGTTATCTTCTTACTGACAGGCAGGCTTGTCTTGTTACAGTAAATACAGCTACCTGAAGAAAATTGCTGGTGTTCTTTTGATCCTATTAGTATCACAGTCAGGCAGCTAGACTATTTACAGTTAGTGCAGTGCGTCCTGCTCACAGTGTTCTGCTAAACCTACAAGTTAGTGGGGTGCGTCCACCTCACAGTGTTCAGCTAAAGCTACCTGTAGAAGGTTGGTGGTGTTCTCATACTACAGGCAGGCAGTTGATTTTGCTAGCTGCAGTATCAGTACATATATATATATATATATATATATATATATATCCCAGCTTAGTGCAGCTACAGGCCATTAGTATGTCTGGAAGGCCAAGAAGGAGAGGCAGACAGTCACAAGTCAATAAGAGAGGGCAAGCAGGCTCTGTGTCTAGTGCTGGTCGTGGAGACGGTGCATCCTCATCAGCACGTGGCCATGGGACACGCTTGGCCTTTTTTTCGGCAGCTGGCCATGTTGAGCCGCAACATGCGGAAGACTTGGTCGAGTGGATGACCAAGCCGTCCTCATCCTCCTCATCCTCTCTCACCCATGCCCAGGGTACTTTGTCTGGCAAAGCAGCGGCCTCTTCCCTCGGCTCAATGTCATCGGTGACTCCTTCCCTAGCCCCACCATGTCCTCCTGAGGAGTCCCTCGAACTGTTTGACCACAGTGTTGAGTACATGCTCCAGGAGGATGCCCAGCGTTTGGAAGGCTCTGATGATGATACTGAGCTCGATGAAGGCAGTAACACGAGCACGGACAGAGGGGGTGCCCAAGAAGGACAGCAATCTGGCAGTCATGCTCCCCCCTGCTGCAGCATACTGCCAGGTTTGCTCCAGTGATGAGGAGGGAGGGGATGATGAGGTCACTGACTCAACGTGGGTGCCTGATAGGAGAGAGGAGGAGGAGGAGGAGGAGGAGGCGGCACATCACCAACGAGGCAGGATGCCCTCCAGGGGCCAGCCTAAGGGCAGCACATTGACTGCATCACACCCCAATGCTCCACATGTGCAGGGCGCTGCAGTCTCTGCGCGTTATTCAAAAAGTTCTTTGGTGTGGGCCTTTTTTGAGACGAGTGCATCAGATCGCACCGCTGCTATTTGCAACATATGTCTCAAGCGTATCTCGCGTGGCCAAAACATCTCCCGCTTGGGTACCACATGCTTGACCAGACATATGTTGACCTGCCATGCAGTTCGTTGGCAAGCGTATCTAAAAGACCCACACCAAAGAACAAAGAGGACCTCTGCTTGCTCCTCATCAGCTGAGATTTCCAACCCCACTAGACCTTCAGTCCTCTCTGAGACCTGCACTGAGAGGAATGAAGGTGTAGAATTAGGTGTGTCACAGCCACGTACTTGTGGGCAATCTGATTTTGGTACACCGACGTCAGATTGTACCAGGCAAATTTCCCTGCCCCAGCTGCTGCACCGCCGAAAGAAGTTTGCTCCCAGCCATCCACATGCCCAACGGTTGAATGCTAGCTTGGCAAAATTGCTAGCACTTCAACTGCTGCCTTTTCAGTTGGTAGACTCTGCTCCCTTCCGTGAGTTTGTGGAATGTGCGGTTCCTCAGTGGCAGGTACCCAAACGCCACTTTTTCTCACGGAAGGTGATTCCGGCTCTCTACCAGCATGTGGAAGGCAATGTCCATGCCTCGCTGGACAGGGCGGTCAGCGGTAAGGTGCATATTACCGCTGACTCATGGTCCAGCAGGCATGGACAGGGACGTTACCTAAGTTTCACGGCGCATTGGGTGACTCTGCTGGCAGCTGGGAAGGATGCAGGGCAAGGTGCAGTAGTGTTGGAGGTTGTTCCACCACCACGCCTCCAAAATGCTAATGATTGTGACACACCTCTCTCCTCCACCCCTCCTCTTCTTCTTCCTCCATGGCCTCTTCCTCGGAACCAGCGGTGCTCCGTAGTCATTCAAGGGGCTACGCAAGTACGCAGGCCAAAAGATGCCATGCGGTGCTTGAGCTGGTGTGCTTGGGGGACAGGAGCCACACTGGGGCAGAGGTTCTGTCAGCTCTGCAGGGGCAGGTTCGGAGGTGGTTGACGCCACGCCAACTTAAGGCAGGAATGGTGGTTTGCGACAATGGCACCAACCTCCTATCTGCCCTCCGACAGGGACAAATGACCCATGTGCCCTGTTTGGCTCACGTCCTTAACTTGGTGGTGCAGCGGTTCTTGGGCAGGTACCCGGGCTTACAGGATGTCCTGAGGCAGGCCAGGAAAGTCTGTGTGCATTTGTGTGCATTTCCGCCGGTCATATAATGCCAGTGCTCGGCTGACGGACCTCCAAAAGGAGTTTAACCTGCCCAAGAACCGCCTAATCTGTGACATGCCCACCAGGTGGAACTCAACGTTGGCCATGCTGCAGCGGCTGCACACGCAGCAGAGGGCCATCAATGAGTACCTGTGCGACTATGGCACCAGGACAGGGTCAGGGGAGCTTGGTTTTTTTTCCCCACGCCAGTGGGCCATGATCAGGGATGCATGCACTGTCCTGTCACCATTTGAGGAGGCCACGAGGATGGTGAGCAGTGACAGTGCATGCATCAGTGACACTGTCCCCCTTGTCCACCTGTTGGAGCACACGCTGCGTGGAATAATGGACAGGGCGCTTGAGGCAGAACAGAGGCAGGAAGAGGAGGACTTCCTTAGCTCTCAAGGCCCCCTTTATCCAGACAGTGTTCCTGCATGCCCGCCGATCACACAGGAAGAGGACGAGGAGGAAGAGGAGGAGGAGGAGAAGGAGGAGGAGGAGGAGGAAGATTGTGTCAGTATGGAGGTGGAGCCTAGCACTCAGCATCAGCAGCAGTCTTTAAGGGATCAGTCCCAAGAAACACATGGACTTGTACGTGGCTGGGAGGAGGTGGCTGCGGACCATGTCGTCCTTAGTGACCCAAAACCTGATCTGAAACCTTCGGTTATCTGACACCGGCTTCCTGTTTGACTATCCAGCTATCCGCCTGCATCTGACCCTTTGGCTTGCTTTGACCATTCTCCTGTCTGATCCCTGGTACATCTGTTGTCCGCCTAATACTGACCACTGGCCTGTTTGACCATCCCTCTGCCTGATACCAAGTTACCAGTCTGTTACCTGCTGTTTGTTCCTGGTTCCAGTTCAGCACTCCAGTATCCAGCCTACTACCTGCTGTTGTTCCTGGTTCCGGTCCAGCGTTCCAGTATCCAGACTGCTACCTGCTGTTTGTTCCTGGTTCCAGTTCAGTACTCCAGTATCCAGTCTGCTACCTACTGTTGTTCCTGGTTCCAGTTCAGCACTCCAGTATCCAGTCTGCTACCTGCTGTTTGTTCCTGGTTCCAGTTCAGCACTCCAGTATCCAGTCTGCTACCTGCTGTTTGTTCCTGGTTCCAGTTCAACACTGCAGTATCCAGCCTACTACCTGCTGTTGTTCCTGGTTCCGGTCCAGCGTTCCAGTATCCAGCCTGCTACCTGCTGTTGTTCCTGGTTCCAGTCTAACGCTCCAGTTTCCTGCCTATTTACCTGCTGTGGTTCCTGGCTAAGTCTGCATTCCAGTCTCAAGTCTTCTCTTCAGTTCCTGGTTCCGGAGGTTCCCACTACTCCTGGACTTCTGGGAGACTGTTGATCCTGCCAGGCACCCATACCACTCCTTACTCCTGTGTCCTCTGTCTCCATTCCAGAGGGCCGAGAGTGGGAGCCGTAGGGGAGATCTCTCTCTGCACTTCGGGGCTCAAAACCTACCAGGTACGTGACATCCCCAATCCCGTCTAGAGTCACTAGAGCAATCTTTGTCTCTCAGACAGGCTTCACGAGGAATGCCCCCAACCTCATGTACAATTATGTTTAAATCATGTTCCCTATATCCTTTCTGTAAAAAACTATCCTTAATTATTTTATACTGTATTTGGAAATCATTATCGGTGGTACAGTTCCTTCTCACCCGCATCATCTGACCCTTTGGGATATTCCTTAGCCAATGGGGGTGGTGTCCACTACTTAACGGAAGGTAACTGTTCCTATCAGTGGGTTTAAAATACACAGTGTATCCCCTTGTCTCAAAATATTGACATCCAGATAATGGATCTGTTCCCTATTACTTTCATAGTCCAATTTAATATTGTTACTATTGGAATTGAGTTCTGACATAAATTCCTGTAATGAACTCTCATTTCCCTCCCAAATGAAGAATAGGTCGTCAATATACCTTTTGTAGAAGAGCAAACTACCGTGTTTCCCCGATAGTAAGACACCCCCGATTGTAAGACGTATCGGGAGTTTCAGAGGGGTCAGCTAATATAAGCCGTACCCCGAAAGTAAGACATATGTCTTACTTTCGGGGAAACACGGGGGGATTTGCCTCCAGTGACGTGCGGTACCCCTCCTTCTCTGTCCCCCTCCGTTCTCCCCCTCCGTTCCGCTTTCCTCCTCTGTGCCTCCCCGCTGTCCCCTCCGTTCCCCCCTCCTTCTCTGTCCCCTCCGTTCTCCCCCTCCGTTCCGCTTTCCTCCTCTGTGCCTCCCCGCTGTCCCCTCCGTTCCCCCCTCCTTCTCTGTCCCCTCCGTTCTCCCCCTCCGTTCCGCTTTCCTCCTCTGTGCCTCCCTGCTGTCCCCTCCGTTCCCCCCTCCTTCTCTGTCCCCCTCCGTTCTCCCCCTCCGTTCCTCCGTCCTCCCCCTCCTTCCTTTGTGAATAGACAGAGTCAGCTGACTCTGTCCATTCACATAACTGAAACATTGTAATCTCCTGTGATTACAATGTGTCAGTTTATGAATGGAGAGAAGCCGCTGTCTTCTCTCCTTTCATTCTCAGTGCAGCTGACGCTGCAGAGAAAGGGACTGGGGAATCTCTATCCTCTGTCTCTTTCTCTGTCTCAAGGGGGAGATATCAGAGGTCTGTTAAGACCCCTGATATCTCACCAAAGCCCCCCAACAGGGCTGATTAAAAAAAAAACAAAAAAAAACACATATTGCAATAAAGAATAAAAAAAAATATGTTATGCAATGTTGTAACAAGACATTCTTGGCACTTCCTTTTATTAACCTGTTTTGTGGTGAATACAATACTGTTCAGGTTGTTAATAAATGTTAATTTTATGGTTAAAACAAAAAATTCGACAATTTTTTCCCAATATAAGACATACCCCGAAAGTAAGACATAGTGGGGCTTTTAGGGATAAAAAGAAAGTAAGACACTGTCTTACTTTCGGGGAAACACGGTATGTCTTTTTTTGGCAAACACGGATTTGTCCTCCCACTCCCCCATAAATAAGTTTGCTAGACTTTGGGCAAATTTTGCCCCCATTGCAACTCCTCTTTTCTGTGAATAAAAATTATGATTATACCAAAAGTAATTGTACGGCAGGCAAAAGTCTAATGCCTTTCTCAAAAACACCTTTTGTTCAAATGGAACATTGTCGCTTTGGCCTAAAGCCCAATTCAGTGCCAGCAGAGCATCATCATGTTGAATGATAGTGTACAAAGATGACACATCAGCTGTCACTAGAAAAATGTCCTATTTTCCTGACAAGTTGATTTCGCTGATTAACTGTAAAAGGTTTTTAGTGTCCTTTAAATAAGCTTTCGGCCGTAAGACACTAGCCTGTAGAAAGGTATCAAGATACTGTCCCATTCTAGCTGTGATAGACCCTATGCTATTCACAATCTGGCATGCTGGTGGATTCTCAAGGTCTTTATGCACCTTTGGTAAGGTATAAATCATTGGCATTCGGCAGAAACTGGGTACTAGATATTTATTTTCTTTTTTATTCAGAACTTTTTTTATCAAAGCCCAAATTGATCAGTCGTTGGAGATCCCTCTGATAAGAGGGGGTGGGGTCTGAACTCAACTTGACATATGTGCTTTCATCAGATAACATATTGCCTAGCTGAGTATTGTAAAAACTTTTGTCCAAGATGACAATACCTCCACCTTTGTCAGCCGACCGCACTGTAATGTTTTTTCTGTCCTCAAGCTGTTCTATACCTTCCTGAATATAGCGGGGGTTTATAATTTTCTTGGGTATCACTTGTTCAAAATCTTTCAAAATACGTTTTTTTATTTTGGTGATTTCAGCTCAGTAGGGTAGGAGACGCCGTAAATGATCCTCTGGTGTCTTTGCTGACTTAATGTTATTCATGCCTGCTTATTTTTGCAAGTTTGTAAGTGCAAGTCCTAAAGGGGGGGGGGGGTGTTTTGTTTAATTTAAAATACATTTTATCAATGGGATTACGCTATGGTGTTTCCTCCTTGTTTTCTGAATGATTGCTTGAGTGTGAGATTCGTCTTCTGGTATCAACGAGACTTGGAGAGGAAGTATCCCGAGATAACCTGTCCAAACAATATTCCGTTGTTTATGCGCTGGTTTCCAGTGATTTCTGGTAAGAGTTTTATCTGTAGGGGGAATCTGCATACCCCCCTTCTTCCCTGCACGTGGGGAGGTGTTGGTGACAGCTTTTTTGTCTCACGGAATTGGAAAGAACTATGGACTCTCCTATCACTCTTTATGCAATCAACACAGCAACTCTCTGTAATGTTTACATGTATGCACTTTAAGATAGCACACTGGGAATATCATAGTGTGTTGTGTATAGCGCTACCTTTTCTGTGTTGTGTTTTTTATATGCTTTGCCTACCTTTGGCAGGTTATATAGTAGCAGCTGTGGCCTTAATTGGCCCTATCTTTACCCAGTAAGGGATATTTACTGATTTATTTCACTGTCACATAAGCGCTTGTTTCTGCAGGAACGCGCCATTCTCGTTCTATGACATTATTACATTGATCAGTGCTATAAAAATGCACTGATCAATGTAAAAATGACACTGGCAGGGAAGGGATTAACACTAGGGGGCGATCAAGGAATTAGGGTGTGTTCTAACTGTCGGGGAGATGGGCTTACTGGAACATGACATAGATCGCTGTTCCCAATCACTGGGAACAGTAAATTCCTGTCATATCACTAGGCAGAACAGGGAATTGCCTTGTTTACATAGGCAGTTCCCCATTCTGCCTCTCCTCACCCGGATCGTGGGCCGCCGGCAGACATCGAGTCCGTGGGTCTGTGGGCACGCTCCCACGGCACGCGTTTTCCTCCTTGCATAGACGGAGGTACAGTCAGTGAGCGTGAGCTGGTAGGTAAGTGGTTAATGGCTGTCTGTTGAGTTATTTTGACGGGACAGCAAATTTATTCAAGCTGTACACTCACTACTTTACAGTGATTGTACAGAAAAGTGTTCTTTATTCAGTGTTGTTACATGGCTTAACCCTCTTGGGCATGGAGTTCACCAGAGCTTCACAGGTTGCCACTGAAGTCCTCTTCCACTCTGACATCACAGATCTGGTGGATGTTAGAGACCTTGCACTCCTTCGCTTTCCATTTGAGGATGCCCCACAGATGCTCAATAGGGTTTAGGTCTGGAGACATGCTTGGCCAGTCCATCACCTTTACCCTCAGCGTCTTTAGCAAGACAGTGGTCATCCTGAAGGTGTGTTTGGGGTCGTTATCATGTTGGAATACTGCCATGCGGCCCAGTCTCTGAAGGGAGGGAAAAAAACAAGGAAACGGAGGCGCCTCTGGGTGTAGACTTTAAAACAACTTTAATAAAAAGGCAACAACATAGTTTGCAGTCACATTTAAGAAGAACTATTAGGGCATGGAAGAGTCCCAAAGGCAACCAAGGGGGTCCGTGAGGTCAGTCTCTCCTGGCCATGGATATGCGTCCTCTAACTGGTCTCAGATGCGCTGGATGTGAAGCGGCCTACAGCGATGAAGGAACACCAGAATGAAGCTTGGGAATCAAACAGGTGAGGAAAGATGACATCACACACTATGCAACGTGTTTCCTGAGCCGGCTAGCCATGAGTGATTACGGCTGGGCACAGAGGCTACATATGTTGGACACAGGCTGCATAAGATGGGCACAGAAGCTGCATATGATGGGCACAGGCTGCATTTGATGGTCACAGAGGTTGAACATGTTGGGCACAGGCTGCATATGATGGCCAGAAGCTGCATATGATGGGCACAGGCTCCATATGAGGGGCACAGGCTGCATATGATGGGCACAAAAGCTGCATAAGATGGGCACAGAAGCTGCATATGATGGGCAGAAACTGCATATGACGGGCACAGGCTGCATAGGACGGGCACAGGGGCTGCATATGTTGGGCACAGGCTGCATAAGAAATGGTGAGAAATAAGATTCTCTGGTCTGATAAGACCAAGATAGAACTTTTTGGCCTGAATTCTAAGCGGTATGTGTGGAGAAAACCAGGCACTGCTTGTCACCTGTCCAATAAAGTCCCAACAGTGAAGCATGGTGGTGGCAGCATCATGCTGTGGGGGTGTTTTTCAGCTGCAGGGACAGGATGACTGGTTGCATTCGAGGGAAAGATGAATGCGGCCAAGTACAGGGATATCCTGGACGAAAACCTTCTCCAGAGTGCTCAGGACCTAAGACCGGGCCGAAGGTTTACCTTCCAACAAGACAATGACCCTAAGCACACAGCTAAAATAATGAAGGAGTGGCTTCACAACAACTCCGTGACTGTTCTTGAATGGCCCAGCCAGAGCCCTGACTTAAACCCAATTGAGCATCTCTGGAGAGACCTAAAAATGTCTGTCCGCCAACGTTTACCATCCAACCTGACAGAACTGGAGAGGATCTGCAAGGAGGATTGGCAGAGGATCCACAAATCCAGGTGTGAAAAACTTGCATCTTTCCCAACAAGACTCATGGCTGTATTAGATCAAAAGGGTGCTTCTACTATATACTGAGCAAAGGGTCTGAATACTTAGGACCATGTGATATTTCAGTTTTTCTTTTTTAATAAATCAACAAAAATGTCAACAATTCTGTGTTTTTCTGTCAATATGGGGTGCTGTGTGTACATTAATGAGGAAAAAAATGAACTTAAATGATTTTAGCAAATGGCTGCAATATAACAAAGAGTAGAAAATTTAAGGGGGTCTGAATACTTTCCGTCCCCATTGTAAATGCACTTACAGAAACGAAGATATCATAAGCATTTTTGTCATGTATAGGGTCCTCCTTGAGGGGTGCCAAGAATCTGGTTTTCCCCAGCGATCAGCTGAGTTTTCTCATGCACAGTACGCTGTTTCCAGAAGTGAAGGAGATCCCGGCTGCCTGGCGTGGACCGCGTGGGGGAAATGACAGACACCGACAGGCCAGTAGAAGGAGTCGTATGCTCCGAGCGTGTAGCCTTGTTTCTCTCCTGTCCTCCTCACATTGAGGTCCGCCCACCGGATGACGTAATTTCCCCCGTGCGGTCCACACCAGGCATCTGGGATCCCTTTCACTTCCTGCTCTGGAAACAGCATCCTATGCATGAGAAAACACTGCTGATTGCTGGGGAAAACCGGATTGTTGGCACCCCTCAAGGAGGACCCTATACATGACAGATATGCCTGTGATATCTTCGTTTCTGTAAGTGCATTTATGTTTGCGCTATTAAAATAACTTTTTAATACTGCACTTAGGTGCACCTCCCTCCTTCTCTCTTTTACATTGCTCACAGAGTATCTTGGATACGCTCTGGGGATAGCCTACACCTGAACCCTCCTTAAAACCTATGTGGACAAATTCCAACAAAAAAGGCATGAAAGGATGGAGCCAAATACAGGGCAATCTTAGAAGAAAACCTGTTAGAGACTGCAAAAAACTTGAGACTTGGGCAGAGGTTCACCTTCCAGCAGGACAATAACCCTAAACATACAGCCAGAGCTACAATGGAATGGTTTAGATCAAAGCATTTTCATGTGTTAGAATGGCCCAGTCAAAGTCCAGACCTAAATCCAATTGGAAATCTGTGGCAAGACTTGAAAATTGCTGTTCACAGACACTCTCCATCCAATCTGACAGAACTTGTACTATTTCGCAAAGAAGAATGGGCAAAAATGTCACTCTCTAGATGTGCAAAGCTGGTAGAGACATCCCCAAAAAGACTTGCAGCTGTAATTGCAGCGAAAGGTGGTTCTACAAAGTATTGACTCAGGGGGGCTGAATACAACTGCACGACACACTTTTCACATACTTATTTGTAAAAGGTTTTGAAAACCATTTATCATTTTCTTTCCACTTCACAATTTTGTGCTACTTTATGTTGGTCTATCACATAAAATCCCAATAAAATACATTTACGTTTTTGGTTGTAACATGACAAAATGTGGAAAATTTCAAGGGGTATGAATACTTTTTCAAGGCACTGTTAACTCTATAGATATAATGAATGAAATTAGGGGACTGCTGTAACCCACCACCTATCTGGGTGTAAGATGTGATAAAAATAAAAAGAACACATAAGACACATACAGTAAATATAATGGATATAATTCCAATTCATGTGAATGATGCTAAACTACTGTGCTAAATCAATAGTGTAATATAAACATATAAACTTCAAATATAGTGCATAAATTGTAAAAAAAAAAGAAAATTGAAAAGTGCAAATAAAGGGCAAATATAGTGCCAAATGTCCAATCCTCCATACTCTTCCTATCCTTTACTATCCTTGTGTGGAAATCCTGAGCAGACCACACCACCATAGAAAGAATGTGCCACCAAAGCCTCTTCACCACAAAGCGTTAATGAGATCCTTACCAGATTGCTGGATCTCACATAGAGATCAAGAAACCCCTTGCTGCTCAGCAGCCAAATAAAACCACAATCCAGGAAATTACACTCCCTTTGTTCCTAAATCAGTTCATTCAACCGAGGATTAAGGTGAAAAGGAGGCCAACATAGTGTAGTATTTTCTGCAAGCCATTTATTAATAAATAATAAACTCTCACTTACAAAATACATAAATTCAAACAGCATGTAGCTCTTTATACAGGCATCTTCAGAGCTTTCAACTGGTGTGCAGAATGACATCACGTGTGAGGCCCCGCCCAACGCGTTTCTCCGTAACAAGCATTGTCTGAAGAACTGAGGATTGGACACTTGGCACTATATTTGCACTCTATTTGGACTTTATTGATTTCTTTTTTTTAGAGAATTCCTCCAACTCACTGTTATGTCTCTGGGATAGGAAGAGGAAGTAAACATTTCTGTAATGGTACACAGACAGCAAAAAACAAAAAACTGTCAGAAGTTTTCTCTCCTCCCTGTTCTATTCAAAATAAAAAGAAAAAAAATTGCCCTTTTGGGCTATGGATATTATACTCTAATATAGAAGTAAACATAAATATTGTAATCGAAGGGTAGGAGACGGGATGACTTCTATTGGAGCTGCAGCTTCTGTGTTTATACTACTGTGTGCAGCTCGGTGCCCATAAGTCTGTCATCTGGTCTGGGTAAATTTTTTAGTTAATTAGCTCATGTTAATTTTGTTAATTAGGTTACAGTTGTATTGTTAGAGGAGGTTCCAACGGCATATAAAGTCTTGTAACTTTGATTCATATAAACAGTTCTGATGTACTCCAAGACTGGTGTTGTCTAGTTCTTGGGGGTTCCTATAGCCAGATCCATTGGACTCGTGTTCCAGAACTTAGGAAGCGGTATACTGACGGAAGCACTCAAGCGGAGTGTGGGACGTTCCGTGACATTGGTGGCAAGCAGCGGGAAAGCTTCCTGCAATCTGGGACATCCAAACCTCCAACTGGATCCAAGATCAGCATAGCAGACGTCAGTCACCCCAGCGGAGATATGGATCTGGCATTAGAGTTCTCGGGGCTGCTGCGGATCATCCTTTCAACATACACCAGAACGGTGTCTGAGGATGAATACCTGGAGCTCAGGCAGCTGATTCGGGTGAAGCTCTGGATTGGAGCCCTTCAGCTCGCTGGTATAAAACAGGGCAAGTGCTTTCCAACCCAAGAGCAACGGGCCAGTGACCAACGGGCATTGCGGATGGCATTCCTGGGAGAGCGGCCCCAGGAGCAATGGGTGACTGAGTTGGACAGGCTGGTCCAGCAGGAGATAGAGCTGGACAATAGTTATCGGGCTCTGCAATGGCACGCAGAGGAGGGATATTTAGGGGAGACAACAGAATGCTCTCCGGGGGGATATGACTTTGGAGGCCCTGGATTGCTGTGGGAGAGCCTTACAGATCATTTTATGTTTGGTGATGAAGGGGAACCTGACCTTGAGGACCTGCGAGAATATAGAGAGGCTATGCTCGGTCTTGCAGGGGTCTCCGAGCTCAAACCTGATCTGGACCATTTGCTAAGGAAGGAACAGCATCTGGAAAGGGCATACAGGAAACTTCTAGAACAAGTTCAGCAGCATGCCAGAGAATCGGCAGTGGAAAATCCGGAGATTGCCATCCCCAAACCTGAAGTGCTGACAATAGGGCAGAGCTCTGCTAATCTCTGTCCAGAAATGATAGCATCTTCTGAGTTCCATGGACAGGAGATGGTGAACCTCTATCCCCAGACATCAGTTGCAGAGACATGGGATTTGATAGACTTTTCTGCTGAGGAAGAACAACCTGATGAGCCTTCAACAGAAGAGCTGCTATTAGGGCCAAAGTTCACTGTGTTCTGCCGAGCACCAACAGTGGCTTCGGCCTTCTTGAGAGAAGAGGTAGTCGGCCTTTCTCCCACCACACTGACAGGGACATGTGATTTTCTGCCAGCAGCATCTATGGAGTTAAAACAAACTTCCCCAGCTGAAGATCTGGTAACTGAACAGAGGGTCCAAGACCTCTGTCCCACACTTTTACCAATTCCAGAGACTGGGGATTTAATAGATGTTTCTGTAGAGGAGGAACCACCTGGCAAACCCCCAGCAGAAGTGCTGGCAACCGGACAGAGGGTCCAAGACCTCTGCCCCACATCTGCAGCAATTGTGGAGGCCCAAGGTGAGGAGGTGGCAGTCTATCGCGAGCTGCAGATCAAAATGCAAGGAGAGAATGCAGTCATCACCTCACAACTGCAGCTTGATCTGGTGTTGGTGGATGGGGCTTCAGTCCCCACCTGTATACCCCAGGGATGCTGGGCAGTCATCCCAGATCCCCAACAGCAGGATGGAGTGAGCCCAGTCCCCCTGTCTTCTCTCCAACGGCAGAAAGGACTCCAGGGAGAAGGGCCAGTCCGGGCCTCTCCCCAGCGGCGGATATGTTCTCTGAGAGAGGCAGAGGATGGCTGGGTGAGTAATACTCTGTTTGGAACAATTTGTTTGGGGTACTGTGTGGGTACAGGCAGTAGAGGACTGGAACTATGGACTAACTTCGGAGTCAACCCGTCTGGGGTCTCCTCCTGTGTTAGTCTCCTGCCGAAAGGGGAGAAATGTGACAGACCTAGCCGGGACAGAGGCTGTTGGAGAGGACTGAATGCAAGCCTGTTGCCTTTTGATTATGGGCCCTGGATTTTCAATGGAACAATACTCTTCATGAAGTGAATTAGAAATCCAGTCTGAACTGTACTAATCAGACTCAGTCGTGTATATATGTATATATTGTATGTTGTTTGATTCTGTTGGGGATTCCTTACTGTAGATTTGTGTCCCTGAAGAGAGGGGGGATTACTCCAGCAGCCCCCTGCTGATAAGACTGATTCATACTGTTGGGACACATCCTGTGAGGAGATGCTGGTGTCATCAATTCCAACTACCTGTGTTTATGTTAATTGAAGGAGCTGATCACATTGTCCTCTATACAATGTAGGAGACTCCTATTGGAGCTGCAGCTATTGTGTATATACTACTGTGTGAAGCTCGGTGCCCACAAGTCTGTCATCTGGTCTGGGTAAATTTTTTAGTTAATTAGCTCATGTTAATTAGGTTACAGTTGTATTGTTAGAGGAGGTTCCAACGGCATATAAAGTCTTGTAACTTTGATTCATATAAACAGTTCTGATGTACTCCAAGACTGGTGTTGTCTAGTTCTTGGGGGTTCCTATAGCCAGATCCATTGGACTCGTGTTCCAGAACTTAGGAAGCGGTATACTGACGGAAGCACTCAAGCGGAGTGTGGGACGTTCCGTGACAAAGGGCAAAAATATATGAATGTACAAATGATGACTTTGTTCAAGATTTTCAAAATGACATTTTATTTACTTACTTGCGCAGTTTATTTTACATAGATCTTTGCCACGACCTTCAGAATCAATACACCAATCCGAGCCAATTCGAAAGATTCCATGTGAAGAACAATGTTTCATAATGCAATTCTCATTTACGGCGAACTGATAAAGCAAGCACACAACTGTAAGGAAGAAAAAATAAATACATGTCTGGTTATAAGGTAATAAGCTAATGGTTAAGTACAATTGTACATATATATAGTAAATCTCAAATTGTGTAAAAATAATTTTGCACAACAGCGATCACTTCCATGTTTAAAATATATGTGTTGTGCTAAAATAAATCACGATGTGTGTTTAAAAGTATGTGCATAAATTATAGCATAAATACAGTATATACTCATTCCAATATTAAATCCCAATATGTGGTCAAAAAATATAGTGTGTCAATTATGATATAAATTTCATAATTCCAACATTCAAGCAACACAAGTGCAAATATGAAAACAGTGAAAAAAGTGTAAGTGAAACATTCCAAACCTCAAATGCTGTAACCAGAGAATGTGTGCTCTTGCATTAAATCTCCACCTTTCCCTTTTAGGCGTTCTTTCACCTTAGATATATGACCCTGCATTTGCACTTGTGTTGTTTGAATATTGGAATTCTTATTATATTTATGTTATCATTCATGCACTATACTTTTGAGCACATATCATTATTTATTTTAGTGCAGCACACATATTTTTATAAATCTCAACTTGAGGAGAGAGGGAGGTGCCATCCTAGGACAAAAAGTATGTTAGGATCACAGTGCTGTCACATTTTGAATGACAATTTTTCAGTCATGCAGCACTGTACCCAAATGAATTTTATATCTTTTTTTGAGACAGATAGAGATTTATTTTAATCGTATTTATTCACCACTGTTGTTTCTTATTTTTTGCTATATAAAAGGAAAATAGACTGAATATTTTGGAAAAAAACTTTTAGTTGTTCTTAGTTTCCGTTATAAAACCTTGCAAATAAATAATCGTTTTTAAAAGAAAAATTTTGGGCAAAAATATATTCTTCCACATTTCCTAGGTAAAAAAAAATGGATATATTAATTAATCTGCATGAAAGTTATAGAGTCTACAATCTATGGTACATCTGAAAATTAAACATTATAGCGCTCTTGTATAATGCTGGGAAAGCGCGCTTGTATATTTCCAAGTAACACAGATACAGATGCTGGTATCACGTTGAGCTTAGCAAAATCCTCCTATTTAGGCGCTGCTGTCTTTATTTATAGTGTAAAACATGAATAACAAAGGGAGGTGGTAGCTTCACAATCAGCCAATCAGACAGTTGTATTCCTTCAAAAGAACCAATCAAACACATGTACAGTGGCGGCTGGTGATGAAAATTTTTAGGGGGCACAAACAAACTGAAAAATTCTGAAAAAAAACCCATCAATTTTAGCCTCACTGTGCCTATCAAACTCAGCCACTGTGCCATCAAATGCAGCCACTGTGCCCATCAAACGCAGCCACTGTGCCCATCAAACGACTGTGCCCATCAAACGATGCCTCTGTGCCCATCAAACTCTACCACTTTGTCCATCAAACGCTGCCTCTGTGCAATCAAACGCTCCCACTGTGCCCATCAAATGCTGCCATTGTGCCCATCAAATGCTGCCACTGTGCCACCCACCCGCCGTCTGCCCAGTGCTTACCCTTTCTTGGTGGGGCAGCGGATGACAGCGGCAGGCTGCGAGCATTCCATGCTCCTCCATGTCCTCGATATCTTCTCCCATCCTCTCCTCCCGTCCTCTTCTATGATTCACAGCGTCTCTCATTTCAGCCAATCAGGTGACGGGTAACAGACCCGAGCACCTGATTGGTGGAGAGGCAATTCAGTGTTAGGAAAGTGAATATTCATTCACTTTTCTAACACAGCTGGGTGAACTGCGAGCGAGAAGCATGGCACTCGCTGTTTACCTTTTTTGATGCCTATTAGAGCCTATGGTTCTAATCAGGTGCTTAAAAAACCTCTGCCGCTGTAATTCGGGCACCCCGAATAGGGGGTGGCAGTGGCGGCCATGGAAAGATTCATGCAATGCATGAATCTATCTATTGGTTATAGAGGGGTGGCTGGAGAAAGGGGGGGGGGCGCCCGTGCAGCCTTATGGATGCACCGCCACTGCACATATTCAAATAGAATTGCAGTAGTGACATGTGCAAACGGTCATGTGCAGGTCGTGTGCAGATCCATGTGAGCAGTTTCCTGTTGAGACACAGTGTGCCTCACCTTGTGAACACTACAAACATGGCTCCGATCACGGCCGTGTGACGCGAGCCATACTCGTATACTCGTATAATTTTGTATGGTTATTCTATTGTTCCCATGTACCCAGATCTGTTTGCTAGGAGCATTAATGTAGTCACCATGAGGTGGCCAGTCTCTTGGTGAGGCATAAACGAACATCCCTTAAAGGGAAGAACATATCTGCCGTGTCCATGGGAAGGTTTCCGTAACCAATGGTCCTCCAATGACGTCTGTATGTGCAAATACGCTCGCATGAGCGTATTGCAGCAAAATTGACACTGGGGGACCTCTGACCACATCCATTACTAAAAATTTCCACAACAATGGCCAGTTTTTTTTAAGTTGTAGTTTTTTTTTTCGTCACAATGTTTTGAAAAATTAAGAGATTAAATAAAATTAGCTTTTTTTCACAAAGTTGTCATTTTAACAAGTTATTTCTCACACACAAAATAGTCATACTTACAATTACACCTGTCGAGTAGGGGGATACCACAGACATGAAACTATCACAGCCTAGATGCATAGAGGGGACCAAAATCCAAGGAGCATCTTTGGGCTTTCAAGGAGCATAAATTATCCCTTTCACGCCTAAGCCTTGTTGCTTAAAAGTTAAAATCCATATTTTTGTTTAGAAAATGACTTAGCACCCCTAAACATATATATATATTGTAGCAGAGCGTCCCAGAGAGAGCCAGGAAAAGTCCTGTTCGGGGTTTATACATCTCCCAGGCTCCTCTCATACACGTTCAGGGATCTCTGATCCATGGTCCAGTTCAGGTCTTGGTCCTCTCCCCCAGGCTAATTTAAGCTCACCTGAGCATACAGCCTTTGCTCTTGGCCTGGGATACTTAGACAACTTCTGTGTAGGAGAGCAAAAAGGTACGTGGAAGCTGACAAGCTGTAGGCTTGCTCAGCCTGGTAGTAAGGATCTGTAAATATTGTTTAGTTAGTTATTGTTTTGGCTATTTTTGTTCCTATTTGTTTTTTTTGAACACTGTATAGCACCTGTATATAGACTTGTATATATCAAAAAACAATTTGACTGGATTTGGTATTTGTGCCTGAAAGACTGCTCATCCCAGGGAGCTTTGTACCTGCTACCTGCCCCCCAGGTTACTATATATATATACATACATACATACATACATACATACATACATACATACATACAGTGGGGACAGAGTATTCAGACCCCCTTACATTTTTCACTCTTTGTTATATTGCAGCTATTTGCTAAAGCCATTTAAGTTAATTTTTCCACATTAATGTACACACATCACCCCATATTGACAGAAAACCACAGTCTGGCCAAACTGAGCTATCGGGGGAGACGAGCCTTGGTGAGAGAGGTAAAGAAGAACTCAAAGATCACATAGTTACATAGTAGGTGAGGTTGAAAAAAGACACAAGTCCATCAAGTCCAACCTATGTGTGTGATTATGTGTCAGTATTTCATTACATATCCCTGTATGTTGTGGTCATTCAGGTGATTATCTAATAGATTCTTGAAGCTATCAATGCTCCCCGCTGAGACCACCACCTGTGGAAGGGAATTCCACATCCTTGCCGCTCTTACAGTAAAGAACCCTCTACGTAGTTTAAGGTTAACTCTCTTTTCTTCTAATTGTAATGAGTGGCCACGAGTCTTATTAAACTCTCTTCTGCGAAAAACTTTTATCCCTATTGTGGGGTCACCAGTACAGTATTTGTAAATTGAAATCATATCCCCTCTCAAGCGTCTCTTCTCCAAAAAGAATAAGTTCTGAGCTCGCAACCTTTCCTCATAACTAAGATCCTCCAGACCCTTTATTAGCTTTGTTGCCCTTCTTTGTACTCACTGTGGCTGAGCTCCAGAAATGCAGTCAGGAGATGAGAGAAAGTTGTAGAAAGTCAACCATCACTGCAGCCCTCCACCAGTTGGGGCTTTATGGCAGAGTGGCCCAACAGAAGCCTCATGAAAGCCCGCATGGAGTTTGCTAAAAAACACCCGAAGGACACCAAGATGATGAGAAATAAGATTCTCTGGTCTGATGAGACCAAGACAGAACTTTTTGGCCTTTCTAAGCGGTATGTGTGGAGAAAACCAGGCAGTGCTTATCACCTGTCCAATACAGTCCCAACAGTGAAGCATGGTGGTGGCAGCATCATGCTGTGGGGGTGTTTTTCAGCTGCAGGGACAGGATGACTGGTTGCATTCGAGGGAAAGATGAATGCGGCCAAGTACAGGGATATCCTGGACGAAAACCTTCTCCAGAGTGCTCAGGACCTAAGACCGGGCCGAAGGTTTACCTTCCAACAAGACAATGACCCTAAGCACACAGCTAAAATAATGAAGGAGTGGCTTCACAACAACTCCGTGACTGTTCTTGAATGGCCCAGCCAGAGCCCTGACTTAAACCCAATTGAGCATCTCTGGAGAGACCTAAAAATGTCTGTCCGCCAACGTTTACCATCCAACCTGACAGAACTAGAGAGGATCTGCAAGGAGGAATGGCAGAGGATCCCCAAATCCAGGTGTGAAAAATTTAAGGGGGTCTGAATACTTTCCGTCCCCACTGTAGATATATATATATATATATATATATATATATATATATATATATATATATATAATCTACAGTATCTCACAAAACAGTACCTCACATTTTTGTGAATATTTTATTATATCTTTTCATGTGACAACACTGAAAAAAATTACACTTTGCTACAATGTAAAGTAGTGAGTGTACAGCTTGTATAACAGTGTACATTTACTGTCCCCTCAAAATAACTCAACATACAGCCATTAATGTCTAAACCACTGGCAACAAAATTGAGTACACCCCTAAGTGAAAATGTCCAAATAGGGCCCAAAGTGTCAATATTTTGTGTGGCCACCATTATTTTCCAGCACTGCCTTACCCCTCTTGGGCATGGAGTTCACCAGAGCTTCACAGGTTGCCACTGGAGTCCTCTTCAACTCTTCCATGAACATATCACGGGGCTGGTGGATGTTAGAGAGTTTGCACTCCTCCACCTGCCGTTTGAGAATTGCCCTACAGATGCTCAATAGGGTTTAGGTCTGGAGGCATGCTTGGCTGGTCCATTACCTTTACCCTCAGCTTCTTTAGCAAGGCAGTGGTCATCTTGGAGGTGTGTTTAGGGTCGTTATCATGTTGGAATACTGCCCTGCGGCCCAGTCTCCGAAGGGAGGGGATCATGCTCTGCTTCAGTATGTCACAGTACATGTTGGTATTCATGGTTCCCTCAATGAACTGTAGCTCCCCAGTGCCAGCAGCACTCATTCAGCCCAAGATCATGACACTCCCACCACCATGCTTGACTGTAGGCAAGACACACTTGTCTTTGTACTCCTCACTAGGTTGCCACCACACACACTTGACACCATCTGAACCAAATAAGTTTATCTTGGTCTCATCAGACCACAGGATATGGTTTCAGTAATCCATGTCCTTAGTCTGCTTGTCTTCAGCAAACTGTTTTCTTGTGCATCAGCTTTATAAGAGGCTTCCTTCTGGGACGATAGCCATGCAGACCATTTTGATGCAGTGTGTGGCGTATGGTCTGAGCACTGACAGGCTGACCCCCCACCCCCACCCCTTCAACCTTTGCAGCAATGCTGGCAGCACTCATATGTTTATTTCCCAAAGACAACCTCTGGATATGACGCTGAGCACGTGCACTCAACTTCTTTGGTCAACCACAGTGAGGCCTGTTCTGAGTGGAACCTGTCCTGTTGAACCTCTGTATGGTCTTGGTCACCATGCTGCAGCTCAGTTTCAGGGTCTAGGCAATCTTCTTATAGCATAGGCCATCTTTATGTAGAGCAACAATTCTTTTTTTCAGATCCTCCAGAGGTTTGCTATGAGGTCCTATGTTGAACTTCCAGTGACCAGTATGAGAGAGTGAGACCGATAACACCAAATTTAACACACCTGCTTCCCATTCGCACCTGAGACCTTGTAACACTAATGAGTCACATGACACCGTGGAGGGAAAATGGCTAATTGTGCCCAATTTGGACATTTTCACTTAGGGGATGTACTCACTTTTGTTGCCAGTGGTTTAGACATTAATGGCTGTGTGTTGAGTTATTTTGAGGGGGCCACAAATTTATACTGTTATATAAGCTGTACACTCACTACTTTACATTGTAGCAAAGTGTCATTTCTTCAATGTTGTCACATGGAAAGATATAATAAAATATTTACAAAAAATGTAAGGGGTCACTTATGTGAGATACTGTATATTTTTAGCAGAGAGCTTAGAAAATAAAATAGTGATTGCTGCAATATTTTATGGCACACGGTATTTGCGCAGCGGTCTTTTAAATGCATTTTTTTGGGGAAAAAAGGCACTTTAAAAAAAAAAACTAGACAGTAAAGGTAGTCCATCTTGTTTGTATAATGTAAAAGATGATGTTACGCCGAGTAAATAGATACCTAACATGTCATGCTTTGAAATTGCGCACACTAGTAGAATAGCGACAAACTACGATACTTTAAAATCTCCATAGGCAACGCTTTAACCACGTACGGACTGCCGCAAGCCAAAGAGGGATATCTTTGCTATGGCAGCAGCTAGCTGCCATAACCCCGGTATCCTCTTCTTCAGCAGGCGGTCCGCTTTCCGATAATAGTTTTCTCTGCGGCGGATTCGCAGCGAGATCATTTTTATCAGAGGTGGGAGAGGGCCTCCCCCCCCCCCCTCCCGCCGCACTCTGGAGCCCTCCGCCACTCACCGGATCCATCGGCAGTGGCAGAGGCATTCGGATCTTCTCCCTTGCTGGGTATGGAGTCGAGTGAGGGGAAGATGGCCCACCCATCTCCATACCATTGCAGGGCGGAAGCGACGTCAGAGGCCCTAGACCTCCTCTCTAACTCAAAACATGCAACCTGTAGAATTTTTTAAACGTCTCCCATGGAGATTTTTAAGGGTAAAAGTTTGTCGCCATTCCACGAGTGGGCACAATTTTGACGCGTGACATGTTGGGTATCAATTTACTTGGCATAACATTAATTTTTAAAGTGAAAGGTGTACTAAAGCACTGATATGAACTAGTAAATAATAATAAATAAGTGACAAATACTAGAAGATGGCCAAATAATATAGCTGCAATTATTGTGTATGTGAACTGATATCACACAAAAAAATGTTGTTTATAATCAGAATGTAAAGAAAGATGTCTAAAGAAAGATGAGATGATTATCTCCCTTTTTTTGTTTTTTTCTTTATATATATATTGAACCGGGATGGAGGAGGGGATTTGAAAGCCCCCTTTAACCTCATTTAAAGTCCCAACTTCTTTTTCTGTATCTTTCTTTTAAATTTAATTGCCATTTATAAGATTGTTCTAATTTGTAATCATTTATATCTCTTAGGTATTTTCTTTGTTTTCCTTTGTTTGATTTCCACATCCTTCTGTTCTAATACTCTATTTAACTGATTTGTTAGTGTGGCAAACGAGGGTGAATCCTTGTATGCTTCTAATATAAATTTGCAATCCTCAATTTGTTTGTTTATGATTGTAGTTTTTCTTTGTTTCCTTTTTAATTAAAAACTGCGGTAATTCCAGGCCTTTTTCATTAAAAAATGTATACCATTCATTTACTCCATCCTCATCTACAATGCCATCATTGATGGGGACATCCCACCTTAAACGTCTAGGGACAATATTTTCTTTTATATATTGTTTGTGGGTGATATGTCCCACCATAAGCTCACCCTTTTTCTCCATTTGATGACCAAATTTTCTAAAATTGCTGTCCAAATCACCTGTGTCAGTAGTTTGACTAGTGGAAAAAACTTCTTTTAAATCCACCATGCGATTCTCCATAAATTTAAAAATATCCATAACTGCCGCTCAAGTGAAAAAATCAGTGAAACAATAAAGTGAAAGGTGTACTAAGGGCGCTGATATGAACTAGTAAGTAATAATAAATAAGTGACAAATACTAGAAGATGGCCAAATAATATAGCTGCAATTATTGTGTATGTGAACTGATATCACACAAAAAAATGTTGTTTATAATCAGAATTAGGGATGAGCCGAACACCCCCCTGTTCGGTTCGCACCAGAACATGCGAACAGGAAAAAAGTTTGTTCGAACACCGTTAAAGTCTATGGGACACGAACATGAATAATCAAAAGTGCTAATTTTAAAGGCTTATATGCAAGTTATTGTCATAAAAAGTGTTTGGGGACCTGGGTCCTGCCCCAGAGGACATGGATCAATGCAAAAAAAAGTTTTAAAAACGGCCGTTTTTTCAGGAGCAGTGATTTTAATAATGCTTAAAGTCAAACAATAAAAGTGTAATATCCCTTTAAATTTCATAGCTGGGGGTGTCTATAGTATGCCTGTAAAGGGGCGCATGTTTCCCGTGTTTAGAACAGTCTGACAGCAAAATGACATTTCAAAGGAGAAAAGCCATTTAAAACTACTCGCGGCTATTGCATTGCCGGTCCGACAATACACCTAGAAGTTCATTGATAAAAACGGCATGGGAATTCCCCACAGGGGAACCCCGAACCAAAATTAAAAAAAAAAATGACGTGGGGGTCCCCCTAAATTCCATACCAGGCCCTTCAGGTCTGGTATGGATATTAAGGGGAACCCCAGCCAAAATGTAAAAAAAAAATGACGTGGGGGTCCCCCTAAATTCCATAAATGACGTGGGCGTCCCCCTAAATTCCCCCTAAATTTTGGCGCTCTTTTCCCGCTCTTCTCTTCCTCTTCTTCTCTTCTTCATCTTCTTCTCCGGGCCGCTTCGCATCCATACTGGCATGGAGGGAGGCTCTCGCTTTTTGACGGCGTCTCCTCTTCTGACGGTTCTTAAATAACGGGGGCGGGGCCACCCGGTGACCCCGCCCCCTCTGACGCATGGGACGTGACGGGACTTCCCTGTGGCATTCCCCGTGACGTCACAGGGAAGTCACGTCAAGTCACCGTGCGTCCGTTATTTAAGAACCGTCAGACGAGGAGACGCCGTCACACAGCGGGAGCCTCCCTCAATGCCAGCATGGATGCAGAGCTTCCCGAAGAAGAAGATGAAGATGAAGAGAAGAGCGGGAGCCTCCCCCCATGCCATGGGTGCGGAGCGGCCTGAGGAGAAGAAGATAGAAGACGCCGCGGAGGAGAACACCGGAGGAAGAACCAGAAGAGCCAGAAGAACCAGAAGAAGAAGAAGATGAAGGAAGAAAGAAGAAGCATTTAAATAAAGGAATTGTCAAAAACTGTCTCTTGTCATTTTTAACAGTTTTTTTTTAGTGAAATGGTAGGGGTACTACCCCCTTACCATTTCACACGGGGGGGCAGGATCTGGGGGGTCCCCTTGTTAAAGGGGGCTTCCAGATTCCGATAAGCCCCCTGCCCGCAGACCCCCACAACCACCGGCCAGGGTTGTGGGGATGAGGCCCTTGCCCTCATCAACATGGGGACAAGGTGTTTTGGGGGGCTACCCCAAAGCACCCTCCCAATGTTGAGGGCATGTGGCCTGGTACGGTTCAGGAGGGGGGGCACTCTCTTGTCCCCCCTCTTTTCCTGCGGCCTGCCAGGTTGCGTGCTCGGATAAGGGTCTGGTATGGATCTTTGGGGGGACCCCACGCCTTTTATTTTATTTATTTTTTTGCCGCGGGGTTCCCCTTAAAATCCATACCAGACCCTTCAGGTCTGGTATGGAATTTAGGGGGACCCCCACGTCTTTTTTTTTTTTTTTTTTTTAATTTTGGTTCGGGGTTCCCCTGTGAGGAATTCCCATGCCGTTTTTATCAATGAACTACTATGTGTATTGTCCGACCAGCAATGCAATAGCCGCGAGTAGTTTTAAATGGCTTTTTTCCTTTGAAATGTCATTTTGCTGTCAGACTGTTCTAAACATGGGAAACATGTGCCCCTTTACAGGCATACTATAGACACCCCCAGCTACGAAATTTAAAGGGATATTACACTTTTATTGTTTGACTTTAATCATTATTAAAATCACTGCTCCTGAAAAAACTGACGTTTTTTAAAACTTTTTTTTGCATTGATCCATGTCCCCTGGGGCAGGACCCAGGTCCCCAAACACTTTTTATGACAATAACTTGCATATAAGCCTTTAAAATTAGCACTTTTGATTTCTCCCATAGACTTTTAAAGGGTGTTCCGCTGCATTTTTTTTTTGCCGCAAACTCCCCAAATTGTTTAATTGTTCAGCGAACTTGCGAACAGCCAATGTTCGAGTTGAACATGTGTTCGACTCTAACTCGAAGCTCATCTCTAATCAGAATGTATAATGCACTAAGATTAACCTCCAAATGTAACACAGTGTAACCTCCTAATGGTTAATCAGTGAATCATGTGCAAAATAATCAAATGGAGCCTATTATAAATAACATAACATCCTTCACCATAACAAAATCCTATAACTAAATATCAATGCGATGATAAATTATTAAACACAATAAAAAAGAAAGAAAGATGAGATATATTAATGTGATGAACCACAGTGCACAAATATCTCAATAGGACAGCATACCACTGTAAAGAAATGTAACGTCTTTGGTGATCAATTTAGACAGGTTCCAATGAGTAACCCCAGTGATAGATGGCTTGCTCATATATTCAGCTGCTCATTAACATGAGCTGGCTTCTGGCTTCCAAAGAACTTCCACAGTATGAAACAACAAAGAAAGAGACCATTGCACAGATAGTATATTAAATATTCCCTATAACCTAAGGGTAAACTTCACTCACACTTTCCAGCAGAATGAATCGCATATGGTAAGGTCAGTTGCATACAGCTAACAGCTGGGATCTCCTCACACGCCAACAATGCACACACAGCACTGCTTGTCACTGGCTCCTCCCGACCGGTTTCATCAGTAGACACATGACTTTTTCAAGGGTGACCATGTGACGACCTTGCTTAGCATTTATAGTGTGCATGCCGGTTGCTATAGTGACCAGGGAGTGTAATGCATCATCATGCCACTATATGCGTTTTGCCCTACATTCAAATAACATAAAATCCATACACAGTAACAATTTAATACATATAGATACATAATCTTTACAATAAAACATATATTTAAAAACATAATTGCAACTCTAACCTAAGACCCATTTAAAATACATGAAGTAAGCAGATATAACCTAGGAACTCTCTCCAGTGGTGAACCAATGGAATTACATCTCTACATAATCATCCTCTAATGAACTAAGGATAAATGGATGTGTATGAGGTAGAAAGATGCTAAAAAAATCGCTAAAATCATTTTTTAACAAAAAATATTTAAAAAATATAATAAAATTATTAAAAATATTTTAAAATATTAGAACTGGAGCGTGGCTTGGATGGCTTCCGGATCGGACGTGTCTCCCTAGAGCTCCTGACCAGGTCCGCCTGCACACAGCTAAAAGCAGCAAAAAAGCACCGATATAATGGGCAAACCTCGAAAGGCTAAGGATACAGAATCTAAGGGACACGCCACAAGATCCTCCTCGGCTCCCTCACCTCTCATCATGGAGTACTTTGGCCTCGGAGCTCCGGCGGGACAACTCAAGACCAAGATGGCGCCGGCGCCGACTCCTCCAACATATGCAGCGGCCCTCTCCTCCTCTCCTCCGCGGCTCTCCCTGGGACAGCGAACCGACAGGTATGCCTCCTGAAGGGGACCTGCTACCCGGTCACCCACTGATCCCACCAACTAACACCCAGGCCGGTTCCGCAGTCTCCCCTATGGGAAACACAATAGGCAGCCTGTCCCAGCCGTTTCCCCCCTGCCTAGTGGAGCCTACACACTCAATGTGCACCAGCCAGGCCTCTCCCTTGTGGGAAACCTCAGCCCAGGAGTGGGACCCACGCTCCCTACCACAAAGACCCCAGGTCCCCAGGGACAAGACACCCTCCTCATCCCTACAGCGCAGGGAGTCCAGCAAGGCCTCAGTGCCTTCCTCATCACCACAGTCTGATGAGCTACAGGGGGCTTATTCACATGCCGCCTACTTGCATGCTACTGATCCAGCAGTGCAGCCTAACTCCAAGGCCCCTCCACATGCACCTAAGAGGGGATACCCCCCATTGATTAACCCCTCCATTACAATGAGGGATTCACACTCCCATGCCATAATGGACTCTGACCCTGAACCTAAGGCGTGTACTTCATGGAGAGACTATGTTCGATGCATGCATACGAAACAGGACTTTCGCATGCTTATTCAAGAGGGACCTGATACATGCAGATCTGAAATCAACATGCTCCGTACTGATCTACATAACCTTTCTGCCAAAGTCACTTCCATAGAGGAAGAAGCGTATGATACAAAGATGGAAATCTCCCATACACATGATCGCTTGTCTACGCAAGCCTCGGCCCTCAGTTTTTTTACGCCACCTTGAAGACCTCGATAACAGAGGCAGACGCAACAACATCAGAGTCCGAGGCCTCCCAGAGGCGACTCAGGATGAGGACCTACAAGTGACACTGCAAGCTATTTTCAATAATGTACTGGGTCGCCCTGAAAACCAAAGAGTTAAATTGGATTGGGCCCACCGCACACTCTGCCCCCGTGGACCGGGTCCTAGACCACGAGATGTAATCTGCAGGGTCCACAACTATGCCCTGAAGGAGGACATAATGAGAAAAGCGCGCAACATGCACACCATCGACTTCGATAGCGCCCCTATACAGCTATTTCCGGACTTGTCCTGGATGACCCTTCAGCAAAGACGCTCCTTGCAACCACTCCTCACAACATTGAAGGAACATGACTTTCGATACCATTGGGGCTTCCCTTTCAGCCTCACAGCAAAGAAGGATGGGAGGCCCACCACCCTACGGTACCCGGAGGACCTCCACTCATTCTGCAGGGATCTGGACATCCCGGTTCCGCCCACTCCTGGGTGGGACCCCCTTCCAACCCCTCCACCTCGCCCAGAGCCCTGGGTCCAAGTGAACGGGAGAAAGCGCCAGAGGCCGCATTCCAATGGCCCTCCAATATCTGCCCATAAGAGATAACTTTCCGTTGCTTTGAGACACCTGACCACACTGAGACTTCAGTATAGGAATCACTATCCCTGCCTATCATGCTAAGAGTTTATGGAATTACCCTGTTTTTCCTCCTACTTAATAGAGGCCTAGACTCTAACTGCCAATATTTAGGATTATGGTATTATGGTTTTGCACTTATGCACGTTCAGTCTGTATATTATTGATGACACGCTAATGTCATGATTTGGTTCTTCCAAACCACTGAAGGGGTTTCCCCCCCCTTGTCTACCCATTTTCCCTCCCTCCTCCCCTCCCTTTCCCTTCCCTACTCCCTCCCCCTCCACCTCCACCTCCCTATCCTTTTCCCCCCCTTACCTTCCTTCCTTCTCCCTTTTTACCATCCCCTACCCCCCCACTCCATACCTTTATTAGGGTATACCATTATGCCTAATTAGTTATTTTCACCCCTCCTGGGTTCCTAAATGGGTAACCAGGGCGGTTCCTAGGCTCATATGCTGATCAGTGGTCCCTATACTATTCCGGTTTGTCCATTACTGAGCGAAAAACTGCACCAGTTTGCCTTACTTGATGTCACAGCTTAGACCAAATGGTATTCTAGTTACTAGTTGTTAAATATAAGTTTTCTTTATCTAGCTGCTTTACTACGGTGTGCTGCATAATTACTTAACTGCAGGCGGTCCTAGGTGAGGGTGATGCCCGTCCTGGATCTGTCCTATCCTCCCCGGGAGATCTTCGAGTGGCTCCCCATTCAACCCCCTTGGAGGATATTGTTTTTACCTCCTATGTAGGGGGGGCCCCTCGAAGGTTTCCAACCACCCACCTTTTATAGGTGGGTTTAACTGTGATTGGTTATTACTTGATTTTGTACTAATTTTTGTTTTCTTTTTCATCCACATCTCTCTCTACTCCTCTGCTACTGGTATTTCTTTTCTCTATTTCCTTCTTACCTACCATATTGTGGGCGCCCCCCACCTCTGGAGCCCAAGCTCCGTCTGTAGAACCATGCTCCCTAACCGATACGTAACTCTCCTGAAGAATCAGCTGTTCATCATCCTCCACATCCAAAACCACTTCAGTCGTCTTGGTAAGCTAATGTTCCTTTTTTTTTTTTTTTTTTTTACCCACCCACTATGATTGACATACTGTCACTAAATGTGAAAGGCCTTAATTCCAACACTAAACGAAGCTTAGCTTCACGGGAATTCAAAAGATCTAAAGCTGACATCATTTTCACCCAGGAAACACACCTTACTAAAACCGACAATATGGCATTTGCTACCAAGAATTACTCCCAGATATACCTAGCCTCTAACCCTCGGAAGCGAGCTGGAGTGGCAATTCTTTTTAAAAAAGACTCCCCGTTTCAGTTACAATCAATAATCTTGGACCCCTTAGGGCACTATATCATCTTGAGAGGTACATGGAAAGATGCCAATCTCACCCTCTGCAACATTTACGACCCGAACACTAACCAAACCTCTTTCCTATCTAAAGTGTATAAACGACTATTTGCATCTCCCCACCAGTACTTGGTTATCGGAGGGGATTTCAACCTGACCTTTTCCTCCTGCCTAGACAGACACTCCCTTGGACAGAGACAGGTCCCCAAGGCCCTTGATAGAAGATCAACTCTCTTCCGTCAGCTAACTAGGAAGTATGCTCTATTTGACTCTTGGCCGACTGTCTACCCGTCAGCCAAACAATTTACTTTCTACTCTCACCCTCATAAATCTCATTCACGCCTAGATTACTTTTTTGTGAATGCCCCGACCCTGAGAGCTTGCTAGCAATTTCATGGTCTGATCATGCCCCGATCACACTGTCTCTTGCATTGTCCCCGGGAACATGTCACTGGCGCTTGAATGACTTCCTGCTTAAACATGTCCACTCCAGGGATGAACTGGAAAAAACCTTGAAATTATATTTTGCAGAAAACAACTCCCCTGAGGTTTCCACTTCTACTCTCTGGGAGGGTCATAAAGCGGTCCTAAGAGTACAATGTATCTCACTCTCCACGGCACTCAAAAGAAATGCTAATACTGCTCGCAGAGCTTTACTAGATAAGCTTAAACAGTTGGAAACACGCCTGCTTTCCTCTCCGTTCTTATACACTCTTAGAGAGCTTATAAATGTCCGGGCTGGATTAAGAGACATAGACTTAGGTACAATCGAAAAGGCGTTACTACGATTAAGGCAAACCTACTATGATAAGGCTAACAAACCACACACGCTATTAGCCAGACAGTTACGAGATTAATTTGCGACTGCTTCAACTTCCCATCTTAAAGATGGAAGTGGCATTCCCCAATCCCATCCCACTAAGATTGCTCAGATCTTTCATGACTACTACTCGACCTTGTATAACAACTCGACTGTCCCACATAATCCCCCCCCCCACAAGAATTGTCCCAAAGGATCCACTCTTATCTAAAAGATTGTGAACTACCGCGACTTTCTCCCTCTGCTCTGATCACCCTAAACTCTCCTATTGCAGAGGAGGAAGTCACGGACACAATTAAATCCCTCCCAAATAACAAAGCCCCAGGCCCTGATGGACTCCCATACCAGTACTACAAAACCTTACTACTGTGTTTACTCCCCTATATGACAACCTTGTTTAATTCATTTCTGTCTGAGACACCTATCCCGCGAGATATGCAAAATTCTATCCTCACGCTGATCCCCAAGCCTGAAAAGGACCACAGCTTACCATCAAACTACAGACCCATTGCGCTACTTAACACAGACCTAAAGATTTTCACAAAATTACTGGCTAATAGGTTAAACAATTTTTTGCCGTCACTGATTCACAAAGATCAGGTAGGCTTCATACCCATGCGGCAAGCAGGGGACAATACCCGTAGGGTTATTGACCTCGTGGAGGTAGCAAACAGGACCAAATTAGAAGCACTTTTGCTCAGTCTTGACGCTGAAAAAGCTTTTGATAGGCTAGGCTGGCCCTTTCTGTTTGCGACTGTATGCTGAGCCGGAATCACAGGTCCTTTTTTACGAGCCATTTATCATCTATACTCATCCCCATCGGCCATGGTACGCACACAACACGCTACATCTGCCACCTTCCCAATATCTAATGGAACGCGGCAAGGCTGTCCGCTCTCACCACTGCTTTACGCTCTTTGTATCGAACCCTTAGCGGCTCATATTAGGGAGAACCCAAATATTCATGGCATCCCAGTTCGTATTAGAGACTTTAAGATTTCCCTATACGCTGACGACGTTCTCCTCACCCCGACGCAACCTCATACTTCCACTACAACTACAGAGCTAGATCGATATAGTGCCTTATCTGGGTATAAAATTAACAATTCTAAAACAGAGGCTCTTCCCCTCAATATGCCTCCTCAAACATTAGCGGCTCTCTCGCAATCATTTAATTACTCCTGGAAAACATCCTCCTTAAAGTACCTCGGGGTCCATCTCACAACCACATATGACTCCCTCTATAAAGCTATCTTCCCCCACTTATATACCGCTATCAGAGCCTCGTTGACTAAATGGAAATCCCTGAAACTCTCCTTCTTTGGGCGTCTAGCAACCCCGAAGATGACGATTTTCCCCCAGCTCCTATACCTATTTGAGACACTTCCAATACCCATGCCAACCCCACACCTTAAGAGACTACAGGGCGACCTGATCAATTTCTTTTGGAACTATAAGACACCGGATTGCTAAATCAGTTCTCTACGCCTCCCGTAATCGGGGTGGCCTAGCATTTCCTAACATAGCCAAATACTATTTGGTAGCCCAATTACGCCCTGTAGCCTCTTGGTGTACCCTCCATGCTTTTAATCGTTGGACACAAATTGAGAAGCTATGGATGGCCCCTATACATCTGAACTCCATGTTATGGGGCTCTGATGTACCTACGGAAAGCCTATGGCTACTGGGACCAATGTCCCTCCTACGCCAGTTGTGGCTGCGTGCAAAATCGATATACCCGCTTACCACCCTTTCCTCACCGGTTACATCCTTCCTATTCACGCCTAACATTCCGGACAGCCTGACTTCACAGATGTCACACTTCTGGTTGGAAAAGAACCTATTTCGTTACGACCAGTTGATTGATCCAAGGACTCGAACGCTGAGATCATTTCAAGATCTGCAAAAAGAATTTGACATTCCCAAACAGGCTTTCTTTAGCTATCTACAAATACGACATTATCCACAATCTCTAGTCCCTAATCTTCAATTCTCCCCATGAACCGACTTTGAAAAGCTGTGCTTAGAGAGCTCGTCTCCTAAAGGTATAATTTCACAAACCTATCAGCTCTTAACGCATGATTTCTCGCCAACGGGTCCTCTGCATGCATATATAGGAAAGTGGGAGCGAGCCTTGGGTGCAGATCTCCCTCTACATGTATGGCAGCTTATATGGTCTCAGGCCCCTAAGAGCTCTGTATGCACGTTATATAAAGAGAACCAATATACGATTTTGTTCCATTGGTACCAGACTCCAGACTTGCTCCACTCCATGTATCCACTGGCCGATTCTCGTTGTTGGCGATCCTGTAAAGATAGATTTATTGGACCTGCCCCCTGATTGTCCCATACTGGGAAATGGTACATTCCCTGCTCCGGTCCATCCTCGATGCTGAAGTGCCTTTTGATCCGAAGATTTTTGTATTGGGTCTCCCACCAATCTCTCTCCCTAAAATGTCCAAGAAACTTTTGTCACATATATTAACTGCCGCACAATGTTTGGTGGCACTAAAATGGAAGCAGAGAGAACCACCTTCGATATCGGAATTGCACTCCAGGATCAGAGATGTCAAGAGAATGGAGTACCTAACAGCCTCCTTAAATGATAATCTTGAGAAGCATAATCGAATGTGGGAGCTATGGGTTCTCTTCGAAAATCTCATAAATTAATCTTCCCTGTGGCAGGTCCTGGGCTATTGGTCCCCTCCACTTCTGGGGGGGTGGTGGGCTTCGGAGGCGGGGCGCGGTTTCTTTACCTTCATTTTTCTCCACTACTTCCTATCCATCTCTACTTACCTAATCTTAAACCTCCTCCTTCCCTTTTTTCTATTCTCTTCTCTCTCCCATCTTTTTTATTTCCCTTAACCTATTTAATTTTGTTTTGGCATACAAGGTGTACATGCAGTAATATTTGATTAAGGTAATGTTATACCAGTGTAACCTGTTGTCGGCTACTAGATTGACTGGCACATATTGTCCTGCTTCTTCCATCGAATGATGTATGACTGGACTTTACTCCAAAAGTACCTACTATGCTTTTAAATGTATTACCTTGTATTTCATGTTGTCATTTTTGTTCTCTCTTGGAAAATTCAATAAAAATTGTAAATTTTTCAAAAAAAAGAATATTAGAACTTGTTTTGGAGGAGTAGATGTCAAGAGATAAATTAAACATCCGAAATAAAACAATTTATATCAATCTATATTTAAGCCCAAAGGGGCAAGAGTCCCCATTTCAAAAATCCATTTTGTTTCGTTTTTACTTAATTCTCTCACTTTATTACTACCCCGTCAGTGCAATTTATATTTTTCAATAGCCCAAAAATTTGGACAACGCAGGGTTTTTATCATGATATAGATCAAAATTACGTGACACACTGTATTTTGGAAAACCTTTTTTAATATTCTGTATGTGCTCCCGAATGCATTTCCACATAGGGCATTTCGTTCTTCCCACATACTGTAGCAGGCACGGACATTGTAATACATACACCACCCCCTCAGTTCTACATGACACAAAATCTTTGATTCCATTATCTTTGTTTTTACTGGTAGATGTGAAATTGATGCATTTTTGACCATTTTGCTTTGTTCTGGTCTCAGCCTAGCCGGCAGACACGCCAGCTTGGTGCTCGGGTCTCCCGGTGGGATGGGAGGCCCGGGAAGAGCAGCGGAAGGCAGCGGGGGGGGGGGGGGAGATGTTCTAGTGGCTTTTATCACTAAAGAGCCGACCGCCCGCTCTAAAAAAGTGCAGGCATCACTCTGGTATAACCCCTTCAAGCCAAGGCCGCATATGTGCGTACGGTCGGCGTGAAGGGGTTATGCATCTAATTTCCTGACTACTCATCATATTTCTTGAGTTCCTAAAGTGCCAGGACAGGAAAAACACCCACAAAATGACCACATTTTGGAAAGCAAGCAACCCAATGTATTTTCTGAAAGACATAGCGAGTCCTTTGAAAATGTAATTTTTTGGGGCAGAATAGAATAGAAAAAAAATAATAGAAAAGAATAGAACAGAATAAACAAATTGAATGGAAAAATAAAATAATAAAAAAAACAATAGACTAGAATAGAAAGAATATAACCATTTCCCAAAATACTAATAGAATCAATTCAAATTTGAATAGCATAATAAAGAATAGATTAGAATAGGAAGATGGTTATATTCATTCTATTCTATTAGGTTGTTTTTTTCCTATACTATTGTGTTATTTTCCATTCAATTATACTCTATTCTTTTCAGTTAACTTCAAATTGATTGTATTTGAATTTTGTAAAATGGTTATATTATTTCTATTCTATTCTATTCTAATTCTATTCAAATTTCAAAAGATGGTTATCATCTATTTAATTCTATTCTTTTTTTTTTTTTTTGTCTATTCTATTCCTTTCTATTCTATTCCATTCTATTCCCTTCTTTTATTTTCTATCCTATTTTTTGTTCTGTTTTACTCTATTACAGGGGTAGGCAACTTTCACACTCTCAATCACGACATTTTTTTTTTTCATAAATTAAATGCTGTAACTTGAGTAGTAGTAAGAAATTAACATCCTACACTCTCACGCCCCAATTCATGCACCTTCACACCTCAGCTCACTGTCCCCCCTGCATATCTGCCCCACCACTGTACTACCCGGCACATCTGCACCACCTCTGTACCCCCCTGCTCATCTGTCCCACCACTGTAACCCCCTGTACACCTGCACCACCCTGCTCTTCTGTCCCATCATTGTAATCCCCTGGTCAGCTGCCCCACCAATGTTCCCCCTTTCCCATCTTCCCCACCAATATTCCCCCTTTGTCATCTGCCCCAGCACTGTACCTCCCTGCACATCTGCTCCACCGCCATACCCCTATGCTCTTCTCACGTCGCGTCTCACTGCAGATCCATCTTCTCATCTGTCCTAACACTGAACGTATCTGCCCCTCCACTGTGGCCTCCTTTCTCATCTGCCCTACCACTGAAACTCCTGAACACCTGTCCCACCTCTGTTCCCCTTGCTCTTCTGCACCACCACTGTTACCCACTGCTCATGTGTTCCACTGATGTAACTCCTTTCTCCTCTGCACATTTGCCCCACCTCTGTACCCCCTGATCCCCTGCCCCACTGCTGTAACCCCCTGCTCATCTGTCCCACCAATGTACCTCCTTTCTTCTCTGCACTGCCATTGTACCCCCCTGTACATCTGCCCCACCTCTGTACCCTTACTCTTCTTCCCAACCACTGTAACCCCCTGCTCATGTGTTCCACCGATGCACCTCCTTTCACATCTGCCCCACCGCTGTACCCCTCTGCTCTTATGTCCCACCACTGAACCCCATCTCATCTGCCCCAACACTGAACCCCCTTCTCATCTTTCCCACCACTGTAACTCCCCTGCTCATCTGTCTCACCACTGTAACCCCCTGCTCATCTGCCCCATCACTGTACCCCCTTCTTTTCTGTCCCACTGCTGAACCCCCTTCTCATCTGCCCCAACACTGAAACTCCCTGCTTTTCTGTCCCACCACTGAACCCCCTTCTCATCTGCCCCAACACTGAACCCCCCTGCTTATCTGTCCCACCACTGTAACCCCCCTGCTCTTCTGTCCCACTGCTGAACCCCCTTCTCATCTCTTCCACCACTGTACCTCCCTGCACATCTGCCCCAACGCTGTACCCTTGTGCTCTTCTGTCCCACCTCTTAACCCCTCCTGCTCATTTTCCCCATCACTGTACCCTCCTGCCCATCTGCTCCACTGCTGTACCCTCTTCTCATACATGATATGCGTGATATGCAGAGTGGTGAAAGGAAGCAGAGATGGGACACATCTACCTGTCCTGGCACACTTATCCTGCTGATCCACCTCTCGCATCCAGCCCACGTGCTTGTATGTGATGTATATGATTTATGACATTGGTAGTGGCAACCAAGCGAGTCATCATCCTCCAGATGGTGGGCAGGGCTAGCAGGACTATAATTGGCTTTAGCAGTGGCCAATGACAGTCCTACTCCTCCTGAAAAAATAACTACACCCATGCTCTTCCCCATCACAAAAGCAGATAATCGCAGCTACAGCAAAGTTAGAGAACCAAACAATGTTTTCCATCTTTTACAATGCACAGTGCCTCCCCCTCAGTGCAAGTGCGGTGTGGGGAATTCTGAAATTGGAATGCATTAGAGTCTCACTGACACTTCCCTGCGCTGCTCTGCTGATGGGGAGGGAGTCGAGTGCTGGCAAAAGAGGCTTTGTGTGCTGCTTGCGTCACCCATGCCGAGGGTTGCCTACCCCTGCTCTATTATATTCTATTCTTTTATTTTCTGTTATATTCTTTTCTATTACATTCCTGTATTTTCTATTCTATTTTATTCTCTTTGGAAATTGAAAAAATATTCAAATTTGAAAACTATTCGAAATTAATTCGAAAACGTTTAGAATCAATCTGAATTCGAATTAGAAAATTTGAATCAATTTGAATACGAACAAACAAAACAAATTTCGAAAACTGATTAAACTGATTAAAAGGATTAAACAAATTTATGTAAATAACAAATCTAAACAAAACAAAACAAATGTTTTCATTCTGCACGTCTAGCTACTCCTCTGGACCCCTCATTGGGATAGTTTGTCCCTGCTAGACCACTCTTCACATTCAGAAGGACAACGTCTATCGGGGACAAAAACGGCAACAGCGAATTCAAAAATGAATCAGCACAACTTCACTGCAAATATAGAGGCACCTTTATGTGTGGGACATGCAACTACTACAGATTTATGTGGACCCAAGAAATCCCACTCTCCCAAATGGAAAAATCTTTTATCCAAAACACTTCGGCAATTGTAAAACAATTCGAGTAGTATATCTGTTGCAATGTAGTTGCACTTGTTTCTACATCGGGAAAACCAAATTGGAATTCTGGAGGAGGGCGTACAGGCATATTCGTAGTATGCAGGTGTGGAACCCTGACTTACCTCTGGGACGCCATGTCCAAATAGTACATGACGGAAAATTTCCAAATGTAAAATTTCTCATATTGGATCGGATATACCCTAGCTCCAGGGGAGGGGGGGATTGGAACAAGACCCTCCTCCAAATGGAGCTACGGTGGATCCACCAACTCAAAGCCACACAGGCCCCTGGATTAAATAAAGCTATATGCTTCAAACCATTCCTCAAGGGTTTTTCCTCGGGCGGAATGGAAAAATAAATTTGCTTTATAATAGAAGTGAACAATGTCGATTCCAGACCTTGAACCCATTTAGTGCTTAGCTTTTTTTTTTAATATCATATGGTGTCTCCTATTTGTTTCCCTTGTCAGTACATATATGTGTGCATGCATTTTATATGCACACACATATATCAAATTTTCCATCCCTTATCCCCTTCTCTCCCTTCCGTTTTACTTAATTCCTCTCTATCATGTAGTTTATTTTTTTGATTAGCACTTAAGTTATATTATTATTGAGTCCTGCTCTTTTCCTATACCATTCGCCTGTAAATACAAGCCTTGTTCTGTATATATGATTTAGCAATATAATATCACTGTCTGGTAAGAATACCTTTAATGTCACCATCAACCATGCATATATGTATTTTTTTCATGTTCTTCAAATGTTATGAGTGGAGGAAAAAGTCTGGATCTGCAAATGTTATACTCTGTTTTTTGTGACATTTAATTTGACTGTTTCTTTCTCTCCTTCTCCCCAGCTCTGTGGCTTGGATATCGGGATTGCCCGGCACAGCAAGCTGCCCGGATTCTCTGTCAGAGGTGGCGTCAGGAAGTCACGGACGGCTCTCTATCCTCGTCCGCCCTCCACATTGCCACTCCAACAGACATTTGTAGTCCGCCAGTGAGGCCGTTTGTGTTGGTGGACTGGGTGCACGTAACGCCGCTCCGAACAGCCTGCACGATATGGGACGGAGCCGCGCGCATCCACTCCAGAGGGCCCACAGGGATCACCATACATCTATCCCCGTCAGCTGTTTGCAATTACTTGCGCCAGCTAATTGGGGAGAGGGCTGTATTTAAACAGTATCGGCGGACCCCACACACAGCAGTAACTTGCTGAGTATGAGGACGTGCAGCCAAACAACTTTATACTATACTTAAGGTAAGACTAAGCCTTTACATATTACCAACATAAACCTTTATTGGTAGGATCTATATAACATTCCTATTTTCCTTACATCATTCTATTCCCTCCTAAGCTTAAATCTAATACAATAAGTATATATAATTACCTATAATGAAGTCAATACAAGACATGTTTATGCTTTACAACTATTATAGACCTTTTTATTAATCTTTAATCTATATTCATCCGTACTCCCCTATACATATCCATTTATATATGTATATATATTAAACATAGTAATACTACAAGTCATCCTGCAAATGTAATCATATTTGATATTTATATACAATATTTTCTACGATTTTATATACAAATATATTATATTCATCTAATGATACTATATTTTATTATATAATTGAATATTATATATTATTATTTATTAATTATTATATTAATTAATAATTATAAAATATTATTAATTAAATAGAGTAGTACATACACACCACCTCCCTTTATAATTAATTACCACACATCCTGGCTGAACATTGGACTTTCTTTCTGATATCAGTCATTAACAAATTACCATTATATATCCTGCAGTCTTTGTCACCCCCTTCCATACGCTGCGGCTCATTCTGCTGTGAATATATACACCCATCTTATCCAGGTATATTTGCTTATTATATTAAGGAGATTATACAATTGCTTACATATATGGAAAAGGAATACTTATACTATTATACCCCAGTTTACAATTGGGGTTACTATCTAAATTGTCCTTCAATTCAGGATCTTCCCACTTGGGCCCCAGAACATCCCGCTGTCCAAACCCCGGCTGGGAGAGAAGTGTTCTTACCCCTCCTCCTTGGGGATGACCTACAAGGTCCCAGTCCACTTTAATGATTGGCTATGATATCTAGATGCTATACATTGGCGACTATACAGATCCAGCTCTGACTGCTTGTTAATATGTTGATAATATACAGTCCTATTTAAACATTCCATTCCTCCGTATTTGTAATTGTATCAATATTAGTGGCAATGTTTGAATAAATATATTTTTGTATGATAAACACCCTATATACCTCTTTAATTTTACTACTCTTTTATGTGCCTTTTAAAAGTCCACCTTAGGGGAAACCTTTCTTTTTGTTCTCAAATGCCGGATGTGGCACTAACTGGCATAATATTACCGTTCTTCCCCTTTTTTAGCTACTCCCACATGTCTGTCACATAGGGGCCCAAAATACAAGGAACACCTTCAGGCAAGCTAGGGACTTAAATTACGCATTTCATTTTCTGACTACCTTTCATAATTTTGGAGGCCCTGAAGCGCCGCGACAGTAAAAAACGCCCACAAAATGACTACATTTTGGAAAGTACACGCTAAGGTATTAAAAGGCGTGCAGGGTCTTTTGAAGATTTCGTTTTTGTGTCACAAGCTTTTGAAAAATGCAAAATGAAAATGAAAATGTATTTTTTACACAGAGTTGCCAGTTTAATATAATGTTTCTCACACAAACCATGGGCATACTTAGAATTACAGCCCAAAGCACAGTCTGCTGCTCCTCCCGAGTATGGGGATACCATATGTGTGAGACTTTTTCAATGTTTGGACTGATTATGTACCAGACATTGTATCTTGTGTATCACACAAATCAACTAATTGTATCAAAAACAGTGTACTGTGTCATGTGGGAACCTAATGCACATTTTTTGGTCACGTAAAAATATCACTTGTTTTTTACATAAAATCTTTTAAACTATTTCTGATGTTATTGGCATTCTGGTGTTTCCTACTCCATCTCTACTCCATCAATTTGGGGATTGACGATTTCCCACCTATCACACCATTGTTTCCCACATCCTGTTTGCAGCCAAAATTACCATCACAATACACTGTAATAAATAATTTATATAATAAAGACTCATTACTCCTATGAAAGAGTGATAACTTTGAGATCTAAAGCCTCTATTTAATTTGATTAAATATATGGAAACCATGACTGTGAGATGAAAAGGTCAATGACTACATGAATTTAGCCTTTCTTTACTATTGTGATCAGTTTCATTGGCCCTGTGCTGGGTAAATGTAATCCAATGTAACTATGCAATAAAATACATACCTTGAGTTAAGCTTTAAACTAAATATAGTAAGTCTTTTTTGCTATGGGCTCTATTCTATTTTCACTTTAGATTCCAAACCTTGCTATATCCATCCTATAGACAACTAGTGCTAGGAGCACACCTGTGGAAACACTGCTTAAAAATCAAGAAATACAGACTATAAAAAATGTTAAAAGAAAAATAGGGAATCATTCTGACTTATACTTACGGTCAAACCTATCATGTGGTGACATGTCATATTGATTTAACTGTTTCAAACCAGTCCAATAATCATCAGTCATGCTTTCAGCAGCCAGAGATACCAGAGGCCCCAGGATAAGTAGAATGACGACCTTCATCTTGAGAATAATAAGAGGGTCACTGGTGCTCTTCATATTTATAGGGCAAAGCTGTGCTGACACAATGCACTGTGTATGAGCCAAGAAGAACAATGGGTATGAAGGCCCTAAGGCAACACATGGACTGGATACATTTTGGGTTTCTTAGTAAATATTTGGAAACATTTATTCTACAACTAGGCAAGGACAAAGTGTATTTGAAAAGTTAAACAAAATAATCAACATTTCTCTCTACTTTATAATGTAGCCAATTTTAACCAATTCAGCCCGGGAAGGATTTGCCCCCTTAATGACCAGGCCATTTTCTGCGATACGGCACTGTGTCGCTTTAACTGACAATTGCGCGGCCATTCGGCGCTGTACCAAACAAAATTTGTTCTTTTTTCCCACAAATAGAGCTTTCTTTTGGTGGTATTTGATCACCTCTGCAGTTTTTATTTTTTGCGCTATAAACAAAAAAAGACGGACAATTTTGAAAAAAAAAAAATATTTTTTACTTTTTGCTATAATAAATATCCCAAAAAAAAAAAAAAAAAAAAAAAAGCATATATTGATTGGTTTGCCCAAAAGTTATAGCCTTTACAAAATAGGGGATAGGTTTATGGTATTTTTATTAATTTTTTTACTAGTAATGGCGGTGATCAGCGATTTTTAACAGGACTGCGACATTGCGGCGGACAGATCGGACACTTTTTTTTTGGGACCAGTGACATTTATACAGTATTTAGAGCTAAAAATAGCCACTGATTACTGTATAAATGTCACTGGTAGAGGAGGGGTTAACACTAGGGGGAGGTCGAGGGGGTAACTGTGTTCCCTCAGCGTGTTCTAACTGTAGGCTACCTAGGACATGACAGAGATCGCTGTTCCCGATCACTGGGAACAGAGGATCTCTGACATGGCAGAACGAGGAATTGCCTTGTTTACATAGGCAGTTTCCCATCCTGCCTCCCCTCACCACAATCGCGGGTCGCCGGCAGACATCGAGTCCGTGGGACCACATTCATGCTCCTGCGGCGCATGGCAGGCGCACACACGCTAGCCTTCCTTCACAAACCGACATACACCTACGGCGGTTTGTGCAGGAGAGCCGACCTGCCGCAGTATAATGATGGCGGCTGGTCAGCAAGAGGTTAATTAATGTATCCTGCACAGTTGGGGTCAATTCAGGGACTTTAAAAAGAAAAATCTCCCTCGTTTAGGACTCCCAGCATCATAGCGAATGATGTGCAGATAACCTGAAATTGTTCTAAAGCCCCATATGCACTCTGACACATTCAATAATAGTGTCATTGGTAAAAAAAACCCTGTATTTGTAGTAAAGATACACTTTAGACCAGGAGTTGACAACCCGTTGATTGCAATCTACCTGTTAACCACAGGCAGGTGACAGGTAGCTTGCACAGATGAGCTCAGGTGGTCTCAGACACTAATCCAAAGCTGCCTGAACTATCCCACTGGGAAGTTCTCAAAGCCGACAACCAGTCACAGGTGGCAGAGGTGTTCCTGGCTATGATTAGCTGTCCTCTTTTAGAGATTCCTTGGGGGATAGTCCAGCCTATAGTCCAACCTGCTTTGGACTAGTGTCTAATGCAGATTACCCACTGTGCCCTGTCACAAACTGCACACTAGGAGTAATCAACTGATCCCCCCCATCCCTACAGCATGAATCCCCTGAGGCTCCCCTGTAGCCTCCAGCTTTGGGTGTCATAGGGGAGCCACGGAGTATTTATCTTTGAAAGTAGATTCCCCTGTATGCTTCTTCCCCTACCGATCTCCCCCTGCTGCTGGCCAGCTTCCCCTCTTCCCTCACTTGCCGGGTTCAGTAGCTGCTGGGGCAGGTGATCGGTATCAGCATGGAGAGCAGGGGTGCTGGTAAACATTAATGTTTACCAGTCCCTTCCTGAATGAACACACTGTGTATTCATTCATCACTGAAGCACAGTAAACTTTGTGAAGCACCCTCTAGTGTGCTAGAAGTGTATAGAAATTGTAGTAAATTTCAGGTTTGGCTGCCAACCAAGCCTGTTTGTTTTGATTTGGGAGTGACTCAGGCAGAGCTGGGTGACTCACGGGCAGCATCACTGAGACCTCCCACTTCTTTCCAGAACGTGCTAGAATGCTCTGGAAAGAAAGGAGGAGAGGAGAGGAGGAGCTGCTGCCTGGAGTGTTTTTAGGAGCCCTGACCAAATCCAAACCTGGATTGGCAGGGGACAGGCCTCCTTAAATACTTAGGGTCAGCTCAGCTGGGGAGGAATTGTTCAGTGTGGAAGCTGGAGATGGAGTGCTAGGCTGTTGTGGCCCATTCTGGGGGGGTGACCTTGGGCCTGGGGCTCGGGTGTGGACAAGACCCTCTCAAGACACATGGAGATCTCCTGGACAGGTGACATGGAAGGAAGGAGAGGACAGCAGGAGAGCACTACCAGGCAAGTCTCCAGGGAGGAACAACAGGTCACAACCAGGAGGGCTGGTGGGTGACACACAGTCGGGAGGACTGGGGAGGCATGCCTGAGAGGACTGGGAGATTGCAGTCTAGGATGGGTGCAGAGCCATTGGAGTGGATTGTGGTGGCATGGGCAGTGGAGAGAGCCAGCTGCAGCCAGGAGAGCTGACAGGGCCTGAAGAGGTGGTGCTGGGATCAGTAGCCACGTGGACAGCTAGCATTGGGACTACCTATATTTTTGCTACATCAAAGGGGCCCACAGTCTCTGCCTGCAAAGGACATTCGCTTTGGGCCTGACTGAGTCAGTGTCAGGCCTGCAAATCAGTGCTAGCTGGTCCTGGGAGTGGTAGTCTGCAAGTATGTTTTTTGCTGGAGGAAGATTGGAGGTGTATATACTGGAGATGTATATAGTTCTTAAGTCCCTAAATCCGTTCTACAAACAACTGGGCATCTCATAATTACCCTATCCCCATCCAAGTTTATTCCTCTTAAAAAAATGCTAAAAAAAGTGCAAGGACCGGTTTCTGTCTGAGGAGTGGCTGAAAAATGTGTGCCTGACTGGGCAGGGTGACAAATGGACTACAATTACCTACAGGGGTATCACTATATTTGCTTACTATGTTTCAGTTTGTGAATGAATACTGTAGGATCCTCTGTACAGGGACTTCTATTCATTTATCTGCAGTGCAGCTGAGGCTGCAAACAACTGGAAAAAGCACTCTATGTCCTCAGTATCTTTCTCTGTCTGAAAAAAAGAGACATCAGGGGACTATTAAGCCTAGGGTTGCACTGATACCACTTTTTTAAGTAAAAGTACCAATACTTTTTTTCAAGTACTCGACGATACTGATTACTGATACTTTTTTTTTAATGTCATGTGACAGTGGCACTAATATGCAGCACTGATGACCCGTGGACTGTTTTTTTTTTATTTATTTTTTTTACAATTCTATTTTGTTAAATTTGTTTTTTTTTATTATTTTTTACAATTTCTTGTTTTTTTTACAATGCTGCTTTTTTTTTTTTGGGGGGGGGGGGTGGATGGTGTCAGTGTGTTGTATTTTTATTTTTATTTTTTTTACAATTTAAACTTTTAAATATTTATTAATTAAAATTCTTTATTTTGTATTTATTTATTTTTATCAGCCCTGTTGGGGGGAACAGACCCCTGACATCTCCCTTTTGAGAAAGGGACTTAGGACAAAGGTTCCCCAGTCCCTTTCTCTGCAGCCTCAGCTGCACTGAAGATGAATGAACAGGAGACAGAGGCTCCTCTCTATTCATAAACAGAAGCATCATAAACAAAGTTTACAATGCTCAGTTATGACTCTGTTCATTTGGAAAAGTAAGGGATCAGTAAATGACATACTCTTCATCCTGACAGATCGAGGACAGAGGGGGTGGAAGAGCACAGAGTGGGTGGAGGAGCACAGAGGGGGACAGGAGGAGCACAGGAGGAGGACGGAGGGGAACAGGAGGAGCAGAGAGGGGGACAGGAGGAGCACGGAGGGGAACAGGAGCACAGAGGGGGGCCGGAGGAGCATGGAGGGGGACAGGAGCACAGAGGGGGACAGGAGGAGCACAGAGGGGAACAGGAGAACTGAGGGGGACCGGAGGAGCACGGAGGGGGACAGAGAATGGAGGGGGATCAGAGGAGCACCCAGGGGGACATGGGAACTTAGGGGGAGCGGAGGAGCACAGAGGGGGACAGGAGGATGTAGGGGGACTGGAGGAGCACGGAGGGGGAGAGGAGAACTGAGGGGGACTGGAGGAGCACAGAGGAGGACACGGAGGGGCATTGGAGGAGGACACAGGGGACAGTCAGGGATGATTGGTGTGGCAGTGGGGAAGTTAAAAGCACCAATCTCCCTGTATAGATTTCAATAAAAGCCGTGGGGAGGGAGAGGAGGAGAAGCGGATGTCAGGCTTTATTGCACTCTATACAAGGAGATTGGTGCTTGTAACTTCCCCACTGCCGTACTGATCATCCCTGACTGCCCAGGTATCGGATCAAGCATTGGAGCATTTGCCCGAGTGCAAGTACTTGGGCAAATGCTCAGTATTGGCATTGATACCGATACTAGTATCGGTTTTGGTGCAACCCTAGTTTAGGCCCCCAATGTTTCAGGAAAGACCTCCTGCCCCCCCCCCAAAAAAAATTTAAAATAACTTTGTAAAAAAAAAGAAAAGAAAAAAGAAACATAATAAGGCCTCACATGGAACATACTACAGAGCACACCCATTCATGTCAATTAGGATGTAGAGGCTGCTCTTGATTTGAAAACCATGTGGGTGTGGATGCACGTTCCGTGAACTCATACTGTCTGCAATTGGGGCTGTGCACCCACATGGATGTCAGATTGGGAGCAGCAACTGTATCCCAATTGACATGAATGGGACTGCCTGCATGGGGCTGCATGGAAAACATGTGTATCCCTGTGTTTGCAAAGACAGCCCTCACAAGGGCATACACTTTAGTGCACCCCATGTGATTAAGACCTTTGTAGGAATTTAACAGGAATTTTGTAAATTATGTTGTGTTTGTGTGTTAATGTGTGATTTTAGTGTATTTTAGTGAAAGTGATTTGATAAACATTTGCGCAACTATCACAGGGGCCTAAAAAATACTATTACTATACTATAGTACAATACTATAACTATTGCAGGGATTGTACTAGGGATGTTTTCTTGTTAATTTTTTTTGTTAAAAATGGGCACCGCGCTCCGATGATCTTTGATCTCTTCCATGATGTTCAGGTAGATCTACACTAGGGATGGGCTTTATGTTCAGGTTGAACATGAGTTTGACTCGAACATCGGCTGTTCGCCCGTTCGCCGAACAGCGAAAAATTTGGGGTGTTCGCAGCAAATTCAAAAGCCACGGAACACCCTTTAAAAGTCTATGCGAGAAATCAAAAGTGCTCATTTTAAAGGCTAATATGCATGGTATTGTCATAAAAAGTGTTTGGGGACCTGGGTCCTGCCCCAGGGAACATGTATCAATGCAAAAAAAAGTTATAAAAACGTCAGTTTTTTTGGGAGCAGTGATTTTAATAATGCTTAAAATGAAACAATAAAAGTGTAATATTCCTTTAAATTTCGTACCTGGGGAGTGTCTATAGTATGCCTGTAAAGGGGCACATGTTTCCGGTGTTTAAAACAGTCTGACAGCAAAATGGCATTTCTAAAGGGAAAAAAAGTCATTTAAAAGTGCTAGAGCTAGTGCCGGCTATAACGAATTGTCGGGAAAAAAAAGTCATTTAAAAGTGCTAGAGCTAATGCCGGCTATAATGAATTGTTGGTCCGGCAATACGCATAAAAGTTCATTGATAAAAACGGCATGGAATTTCCCCGCAGGGGAACCTCGAACCAAAATAAAAAAAAGCGTGAAAAAAAATGCGAGTGACCCCGCCCCCTCTGACAACACGGGGAAAGCCTCAGGGAAGTCCCCGTGCGTCAGAGGAGGGCAGGGTCACTGGGTGGCCCCGCCCTCCGTTATATAAGAAGTGTCAGAAGAACCAAAGCGTCACACGGCGGAAGACTCCCACTGAGGTGGATCGTGCGGACGGAGCGGAGAAGAAGCCGGAGGAAGATGCAGAGGAAGAAGATGGAGAAGAAGAAGATGGAGGAAGAAGAAGAACACCAAAGGAAGATCAGAATAAAGAAGATGGAAGAAGACGCGGAAAGAAGAAGAAGTTAATAAAAGACTTGTCAAAAACCGTCTCTTGTGTTATTTAACCTTTTTGACACTTTTTTGTGAAATAGTAGGGGTACATTTGTACCCCATTACCAATTCACACAGGGGGAGGCTGGGGTCTGGGGGTCCCCTTGTTAAAGGGGGCTTCCAGATTCCGATAAGCCCCCCGCCCACAGACCCCCACAACCACTGGGCAAGGGTTGTCGGGATGAGGCCCTTCTCCCCATCAACATGGGGACAAGGTGCTTTGGGGGCTACCCCAAAGCACCCTCACAATGTTGAGGGCATGTGGCCTGGTATGGTTCAGGAGGGGGGGCGCTCTCTTGTCCCCCCCTCTTTTCCTGCGGCCTTGGCTCGGGGTTCCACTTAATATCCATACCAGGCCTGAAGGGTCCCCCACGCATTTTTTTTTTAATTTTGGTTTGGGGTTCCCCTGTGGGGAAATTCCATGCCGTTTTTATCAATGAACTTTTATGTGTATTGCCTTACCGACAATTCATTATAGCCGGCACTAGCCCTAGCACTTTTAAATGACTTTTTTTCCTGACAATTCATTATAGCAGACACTAGCTCTAGCACGTTTAAATGACTTTTTTTTCCCGACAATTCATTATAGCCAGCACTAGCTCTAGCACTTTTAAATTACTTTTTTTTCCCTTTTAGAAATTTAATTTTGCTGTCAGACTGTTCTAAACACGGGAAACATGCGTCCCTTTACAGGCATACCATACACACTCCCAGGTATGAAATTTAAAGGAATATTACACTTTTATTGTTTCACTTTAAGCATTTTTAAAATCACTGCTTCCAAAAAAACGGCCGTTTTTAAAACTTCTTTTTGCATTGTCCCCTGGGGCAGGACCCGGGTCCCCAAACACTTTTTAAGACAATACCATACATATAAGCCGTTAAAATTAGCACTTTTGATTTTTCATGTTCGTGTCTAGGGATGAGCCGAACACCCCCTGGTTTGGTTCGCACCAGAACCAGCGAACGGACCGAAAGTTTGCGCGAACTTTGGGACCCCATTAAAGTCTACGGGACTCGAACGTTCAAAATCAAAAGTGCTAATTTTAAAGGCTAATATGCAAATTATTATCCTAAAAAGGGTTTGGGGACCCGGGTCCTGTCCCGGGGACATGTATCAATGCAAAAAAAGTTTTAAAAACGGCAGTTTTTTTCGGGGACAGCAGTGATTTTAATGATGCTTAAAGTGAAAAAAAAGTGAAATATTCCTTTAAATATCGTACCTGGGGGTTGTCTATAGTATGCATGTAAAGGGGTGTGTGGTTCCCATGCTTAGTCCCTGCACAAAATGACATTTGTAAAGTCATTTAAAACTGCTTGCAGCTTTACTGTAATGTCGGGTCCCGGCAATATGGATGAAAATCAGTGAGACAAACGGCATGGGTACCCCCCCAGTCCATTACCAGGCCCTTTGGGTCTTGTATGGATAATAAGGGGAACCCTGCACCCAAATTAAAAAAAGGAAAGGCGTGGGGCCCCCAGGCCCTATATACTCTGAACAGCAGTATACAGGCGGTGCAAACAAGACAGGGACTGTAGGTTTGTTGTTCAGTAGAATCTGTTTGTAATTTTGAACTGGTACATTTTTAAAGTGTAGCTCCAGACAAAAAATCTATTTTTAAGCTTTTTGGAAAACATAGGGAAGGGTTAGCACCCCTGTAACATTTGTTTTGCTGTCTGTGCACCTCTTCAGGAGATTTCATCTCACTTTCTGTCCCAATGACAAATGTTTTTTGAAAATTTTGAGTTTTTAGTGAAACAAGGATTGGTGATAAAGCATCAGTGGAGTTTTTCCCGAATTTAACTCTTACAGGAGAGAATTTCCCTTCCTAGGGGTAGATTTCATCTTCCTGTTATCTCCTTCCGTTTGCAAGTAGTAGTCGTTTGTAAGTTGGATGTTTGAAAGTAGGGGCCTGCCCTATATACTCTGCAGAAATTGGTGTTGGTGTTGCCACAACACTGTAAGCCCTCACAGTTACTCTTGGTGGGCACAGGAACGGGCCCTGCTGTGAAATATTAGATCAAGAATTGTAATTACATGCACCTGTTGAACAGGGCCAGAAAAATTGGGCCTTTGGTGGTGGTGGTGGTGGTGCTGGTGCCACAACACTGTAAGTCCTCACAGTTATTCTTGGTGGGCGCTGCAACGGGCTCTGCTGTGAAATATTATACCAAGAATTGTAATTACATGCACCTGTTGAACAGGGGCAGAAAAATTGGGCCTGTGGTGGTGGTGGTGGTGTTGCCACAACACTGTAAGCCCTCACAGTTACTCTTGTTGGGCGCAGGAATGGGCCCTGCTGTGAAATATTAGATCAGGAATTGTAAATACATGTCCCTGTTGAACAGGGGCAGAAAAATTGGGCCTTAGGCACAGCTGCCACAACACTGCAACCCCTCACATATACTATAGTTGGAGCGCAGGTACAAGCCCTGCTGGAAAGTATTGCATCAAAAATTGTAATTATACGCCCCTGTTAAACAGGGGCTGAAAAATTGGGCCTTGGGCACCGGTGCTGGTGCCACAACACTGCAACCCCTCACAGATACTATAATTGGAGCACAGGAATGAGCCCTGCTGCAAAGTATTGTATCAAAAATTGTAATTACACGTCCCTGTTAAACAGGGGCAGAAAAATTGGGCCTTAGCCACTGGTGACGATGCCCAGATCCAAAAATGTTCTTACAAGCTATCAGCATGAAAATTGTGAAGGAAGAGGATTGTCACTCAGCATCAACATAGACAGTCTTGAAGGGATCTCAAATTAAAAAAAAAAATATTCGGTTACTTTAGCATCAGGTGCTTGGTAGCTGGATCAAGACTGAAGGTCAGCCAATCGACCGATTTGGTGGACAGGCGCACCCTGTGATCGGTTACAAAGCCTCCAGCAGCACTGAATGTGTGTTCCGATAGAATGCTGGATGCAGGACAGGCCAGCAGCTCAATTGCATACTGTGTAAGCTCTGACCAGTGATCCATCCTCAAGACCCAGTAACCCAGAGGATTTTCGGTGGGAAATGTGTCCAAGTCTGATCTTGCCCCTAGGTATTCCTGCACCATGTGAATCAGACACGGGCGATGGTTGCTGGAACCGATCATACCTTGGGGCTGCAGACTAAAAAATTGTCTCAATGCATCAGTCAGACGGACACCTTCTCCACCGCTCCTTCTGTGACTGACCGAAGCCTCAGCAACACGTTGTCCAGGAGGACCAGGAAATTGTAACCTCCCAGGCTCTGGAAACGCGTTGCACAAACCTTTCTGCAAGGCCTCCTGAAGATGTTTCATCCTCTGATCCCTCTGCGATGGCAAGATAACCTTACCCTTGTAACGTGGATCAAGGAGGGTTGCTAGTCAGTAATCATCCCTCCCTTGATAACACGAATACCAGGATCCTTCCGCAGGCTTTGCAGGATCAGGGAGGCCATGAAGAGTAGGGTTGCTGGGGCATTCAGTCCAGAGTCCTCTGGGTCACTAAGGAAGACATGATCCGCAACCACCTCCTCCCAGCCATGTACAAGTCCATGATCCCTTGAAGACTGCTGCTGATGCTGAGTGCCAGGCTCCACCTCCACGCTGACACAATTCTCCTCCTCGTCCTCTTCTTGTGTGATCGGCGGGCACGCAAGAACACTGTCTGGATAAGTCCTCCTCTTCCTCCCTCTGTTCTGCCTCAAGTGCCCTGTCCGGTATTCCACGCAGCGTGTGCTCCAACAGGTGGACAAGAGGGACAGTGTCACTGATGCATGCACTGTCACTGCTCACCATCCTCGTGGCCTCCTCAAATGATGACAGGACAGTGCATGCATCCCTGATCATAGCCCACTGGTGTGGGGAAAAAACAAGCTCGCCTGACCCTGTCCTTGTGCCATAGTCGCATAGTTACTCATTGATGGCCCTCTGCTGTGTGTGAAGCCGCTGCAGCATGGCCAACGTTAAGTTCCACCTGGTGGGCATGTCACAGATTAGGCGGTTCATGGGCAGGTTACATTTCTTTTGGAGGTCAGCCAGCCAGCCAGTCATTATATGACCTGCGGAAATGCACACAGACTTTCCTGGCCTGCCTCAGGACATCCTGTAAGCCCGGGTACCTGCCCAAGAACAGTTGAACCATCAAGTTAAGGACATGAGCCAAACAGAGCACATGGGTCAGTTGTCCCTGTCGGAGGGCGAAGAGGAGGTTGGTACCATTGTTGCAAATATCTGGCTTAAACTGGCGTGGTGTCAACCATTTCTGAACCTGCCCCTGCAGAGCTGACAGAATCTCTGCCCCAGTGTGGCTTCTGTTCCCCAAGCACGCCAGCTCAAGCATTGCATGGCATCTTTTTGCCTGTGTGCTTGTATAGCCCCTTGAATGCCTACGGAGCACCGCTGGTTCCGAGGACAAATCAGCACAGGAAGAGGCCATGGAGGAAGAAGAAGAGGAGGTGGTGGAAGAGAGAAGTGTGCCAGAATCACCATTAGTAGAATTTTGGAGGCGTGGTGGCAGAACAACCTCCAACACTACTGCACCCTGTCCTGCATCCTTCCCAGCTGCCAGAAGAGTCACCCAGTGCGTGGAGAAAGATAGGTAATGTCCCTGTCCATGCCTGCTGGACCATGAGTCAGCGGTAATATGCACCTTACCACTGACCGCCCTGTCCAGCGAGGCCAAGACATTGCCTTCCACATGCTGGTAGAGAGCCGAAATTGCCTTCCGTGAGACAAAGTGATGTTTGGGAACCTACCACTGAGGAACCGCACATTCCACAAACTCACGCAAGGGGGCAGAGTCTACCAACTGAAAAGGCAGCAGTTGAAGTGCTATCAACTTAGCCAAGCTAGCATTCAACCGCTGTGCATGTGGATGGCTGGGAGCAAACTTCTTTCAGCGGTGCAGCAGCTGGGGCAGGGAAATTTGCCTGGTACAATCTGAGGTCGGTGTACCAATAGCAGTTTGCCCGCAATTACTTGGCTGTGACACACCTAATTCTACACCTTCATTCCTGGAGATCCCAGCTGATGAGGAGCAAGGAGAGGTCCACTTTGTTCTTTGGTGTGGGTCTTTTAGGTACGCTTGCCAACGAACTGCATGGCAGGTCGACATATGTCTGGTCAAGCATGTGGTGCCCAAGCGGGTGATATTTTGGCCACGCAAGATACGCTTGAGACATACGATCTGATGCACTCGTCTCAAAAAAGGCCCACACCTTTTGGAATAACGCACAGAGACAGCAGTGCCCTGCACATGCGGAGCTCTGCGGTGTGATGCAGTCGGTGTGCTGCCCTTAAGCTGACCCCTGGAGGGCATCCTGCCTCACACTACACGCACTACACTAACTGTAAATACTGCAGCTGCCTGCCTGTGGTACTAATAGGATCAGAACAACAGCAATTGTCTTCAGGTAGCTTTAGGTGCACACTGTGCAGAGGACGCACTACACTAACTGTAAATACTGCAGCTGCCTGCCTGTGGTATTAATAGGATCAGAACAACAGCAATTGTCTTTAGGTAGCTTTAGGTGCACACTGTGCAGAGGACACCGTACACTAACTGTAAATACTGCAGCTGCCTGCCTGTGGTATTAATAGGATCAGAACAACAGCAATTGTCCTCAAGTAGCTTTAGGTACACACTGTGCAGAGAACGATACTACACTAACTGTAAATACTGCAGCTGCCTGCTTGTGGTATTAATAGGATCAGAACAACAGCAATTGTCTTCAGGTAGCTTTAGGTGCACACTGTGCAGAGGACACAGTACACAAACTGTAAATACTGCAGCTGCCTGCCTGTGGTATTAATAGGATCAGAACAACAGCAATTGTCTTCAGGTAGCTTTAGGTGCACACTGTGCAGAGGACGCACTACACTAACTGTAAATACTGCAGCTGCCTGCCTGTGGTATTAATAGGATCAGAACAACAGCAATTGTCTTTAGGTAGCTTTAGGTGCACACTGTGCAGAGGACACAGTACACTAACTGTAAATACTGCAGCTGCCTGCCTGTGGTATTAATAGGATCAGAACAACAGCAATTGTCCTCAGGTAGCTTTAGGTACACACTGTGCAGAGAACAATACTACACTAACTGTAAATACTGCAGCTGCCTGCCTGTGGTATTAATAGGATCAGAACAACAACAATTGTCTTCAGGTAGCTTTAGGTGCACACTGTGCAGAGGACGCACTACACTAACTGTAAATACTGCAGCTGCCTGCATGTGGTATTAATAGGATCAGAACAACAGCAATTGTCTTCAGGTAGCTTTAGGTGCACACTGTGCAGAGGACGCACTACACTAACTGTAAATACTGCAGCTGCCTGCCTGTGGTACTAATAGGATCAGAACAACAGCAATTGTCTTCAGGTAGCTTTAGGTGCACACTGTGCAGAGGATGCACTACACTAACTGTAAATACTGTAGCTGCCTGCCTGTAGTATTAATAGGATCAGAACAACAGCAATTGTCTTCAGGTAGCTTTAGGTGCACACTGTGCAGAGGACACAGTACACTAACTGTAAATACTGCAGCTGCCTGCCTGTGGTATTAATAGGATCAGAGCAACAGCAATTGTCTTCAAGTAGCTTTAGGTGCACACTGTGCAGAGGACGCACTACACTAACTGTAAATACTGCAGCTGCCTGCCTGTGGTATTAATAGGATCAGAACAGCAATTGTCTTCAGGTAGCTTTAGGTGCACACTGTGCAGAGGACGCACCACACTAACTGTAAATACTGCAGCTGCCTGTGGTATTAATAGGATCAGAACAACAGCAATTGTATTAGGTACACACTGTGCAGAGGACACAGTACACTAACTGTAAATACTGCAGCTGCCTGCCTGTGGTATTAATAGGATCAGATCAACAGCAATTGTCTTTAGGTAGCTTTAGGTGCACACTGTGCAGAGGACGCACTACACTTACTGTAAATACTGCAGCTGCCTGCCTGTGGTATTAATAGGATCAGAACGACAGCAATTGTCTTGAGGTAGCTTTAGGTGCACACTGTGCAGAGGATGCACTGCACTAACTGTAAATACTGCAGCTGTCTGTCTGTGGTACTAATAGGATCAGAAGAACACCAGCAATTTTCTTCTGGTAGCTTTAGGTGCACTGTCAGATAAGGGTACTCACCGAGGCCAAGATTCTGAGAGCGGTAACCTCTTGCGACTAAGCGCACTCCACTCCTGGAGATGGTACAGGGGGTGAAGCGCACAAAGAGGCACGAGTCACCAGCAAGCTGAGCAGGTCTTGCATGAAGGTCACCAGACAGCTGTGCAGGACTGGAAGACGCTGAAAGCTCAAGAAGGAGTATGAACAGCTGATCCAACAACAGGCTAGGGTCAAACACCGTTGACTAGTAAGAGTCTCTAGATAGGCAAAAACAGTCTAGTGCAAAGGTCTGTTAGAAGGTCTGTCAGCAGGCTGATGATTTAGTACTGAAGATTGATAGCAAAGTCCGTAAACAGGCCGAGGGCCAAACATAGGTAACTGGAAGCAAAGTCTGTGAGCAAGCCAGGGGTCGAGCACTGAAGACAATAGCAAAGTCCAGGAGCAGGCTGAGGGTCAATCACTGGAGACAGGAAGCAATATTTGTAGACAGGCCGAGGGTCAAACACAGGAAGCAAGTGGAGAAGTTCGAGAGGCAAGCCGAGGGTCAGATGCAGGAAGAGATCAGAGCAGGTCAAGGTCAATCCGGATCACAACAGGTAATCAAGACTCAGGATACAAGCAGGAAACACATGGGGAGCTGAAAGACAAACCAGCAATCTGGTCATGGCACAGAGTGGCTTTTATAAGCCAGTGGGAGGCTCATGTTGTGCACGCTATTGCGTACGCGCGTTCGTGTTCTGCTGAATCGCGCATGCGCATTAGCCGTTTCGCTGAATTGCACACAAACGTTAGTCGTTTAGCTGAAATGCGCATGCGCATTAGCCGTTTCACTGTATTGTGCCCAGGGATGCGCTGGAATGCCGCTCTACCGCGCATGTGCAAAGGAAGGCAGCGATATTGGCGAGACTGGTACTTGCCTCTTTCCTAACATGCACACTGTGCAGAGGACACAGTACGCTAACTGTAAATACTGTAGCTGCCTGCCTGTGGTATTAATAGGATCAGAACAACAGCAACTGTCTTCAGGTAGCTTTAGGTGCACACTGTGCAGAGCACGCACTACACTAACTGTAAATACTGCAGCTGCCTGCCTGTGGTACTAATAGGATCAGAACTAGGGATGAGCCGAACACCCCCTGGTTCGGATCCCAACAGAACCTGCGAACGGACCGAAACTTTGCACGAACGTTAGAACTCCATTGATGTCTATGGGACTCGAACATTCGAAATTAAAAGTGCTAATTTTAAAGGCTAATTTGCATGGTATTGTCCTAAAAAGGGTTTGGGGACCCAGGTCCTGCCCCAGGTGACATGTATCAATACAAAAAAAAGTTTTAAAAATGGCCGTTTTTTTCAGGAGCAGTGATTTTAATGATGCTTAACCCCTTCCCGACCGGCGCACGCCGATGTACGTCAGCAGAATGGCACGGCTGGGCAAATGGACTTACAGGTACATCCATTTGAATACCCCGCCTTGCCATTGCGTGCGCGCCGGCCGGGAGCTCCGTGAGTCGGGTCGCGGGTCCCGCGGACTCGATCGCCGTGGGGATACCCGCGATTGCCTCATGGAGAGGACGAACGGGGAGATGCTAATATAAACAGCATCTCTCCGTTCTGCCTAGTGACAAGTGTCACTGATCACGGCTCCCTGTCATCGGGAGCAGTGATCAGAGTAATGACACTGCTAGCCCATCCCCCTACAGTTAGTAATCACTCCCCTAGGACACACTTAACCTCTCCCCGCCCCCTAGTGGTTAATCCCTTCACTGCCAGTGTCATTTACACAGGAATCAGTGCATTTTTAATCGCACTAATCGCTGAATAAATGACAACGGTCCCAAAAATGTGTCAAAAATGTCCGACATGCCCGCCATAACATCACAGTCACAATAAAAATCGCTGATCACCGCCATTACTAGTAAAACAAAAAACTATTAACAAAAATTCCATAAAACTATCACCCCAAGCTATTTGCTGAGAGGTATGGTGAGTATTTTGCAGACCTTGCTTTTTGTCACAAAGTTTTGAAAATTGAAAAAAGAAAAAAAAATACATTTTTCTTTTCTTTCTTTTTTTTCAAAAATGAATGAGAGCTGCAAAATACTCACTATGCCTCTCAGCAAATAGCTTGGGGTGTCTACTTTCCTAAATGCGGTCATTTGGGGGGGGGGGGGGGTTGTGCCATCTTGGCATTTTATGGCCTTCTAAACTGTGGTAGGTAGTGAGGAGTGAAATCAAAAATTTACGTCCTTAGAAATCCTGAAGGCAGTGATTGGTTTTCGGGGCCCCGTACACAGTTAGGCTCCCAAAAAGTCCCACACATGTGGTATCCCTATACTCAGGAGAAGCAGCATAATGTATTTTGGGGTGTAATTCCACATATGCCCAAAGCAAGTTTGAGCAATATATCATTTAGTGACAACTTTGTGCAAAAAAAAAAGTTTGTCATTTTCCTGCAACTTGGCAAAATATATAAAATATTCCATGGACTCAACATGCCTCTCAGCAAATAGCTTGGGGTGTCTACTTTCCTAAATGGAGGCATTTGTGTTTTTTTGAACTGTCTTTGGCATTTTATGGCCTTCAAAACTGTGATAGGTAGTGAGGAGTGAAATCAAAAATTTACGCCCTTAGAAATCCTGAAGGCGGTGCTTGGATTTCGGGGCCCCGTACGCAGATAGGCTCCCAAAAAGTCCCACACGTGTGGTATCCCTGTACTCAGGAGAATCAGCAGAATGTATTTTGGGGTGCTATTCCACTTATGCCCATGGCCTGTGTGAGCAATATATCATTTAGTGACAACTTTTTGTACATTTTTTTATTACATTATTAAATCACTTGGGACAAAAAATATTATTCAATGGGCTCAACATGCTTCTCAGCAATTTCCTTGGGGTGTCTACTTTCCAAAATGGGGTCATTTGGGGGGGTTTTGTACTGCCCTGCCATTTTAGCACCTCAAGAAATGAGATAGGCCGTCATAAACTAAAAGCTGTGTAAATTCCAGAAAATGTACCCTAGTTTGTAGACGCTATAACTGCGCAAACCAATAAATATACACTTATTGACATTTTTTTTACCAAAGACATGTGGATGAATACATTTTGGCCTAAATGTATGACTAAAATTGAGTTTGTTGGATTTTTTTTTAATACAAAAAGTTTTTTCAAAATTTTCGGTCTTTTTCAGTTTATAGTGCAAAAAATAAAAACCGCAGAGGTGATCAAATACCATCAAAAGAAAGCTCTATTTGTGGGAACAAAAGGACGCAAATTTAATTTGGGTACAGCATTGCATGACCGCGCAATTAGCAGTTAAGGCGACGCAGTGCCAAATTTTAAAAAGTGCTCTGGTCAGGAAGGGGGTAAAACCTTCCGGGGCTGAAGTGGTTAAAGTGTAGCTCCGGCCAAAAAACTCTATTTTTAAGCTTTTTGGAAAACATAGGGAAGGGTTATCACCCCTGTGACATTTGTTTTGCTGTCTGTGCTCCTCTTCAGAAGATTTCACCTCGCTGTATGTCACAATGACAAATGTTTTTAGAAAATTTGGGTTTTTTAGTGAAACAAGGATTGGTGATAAAGCATCACTGGAAAGGAGAAATGTTTTTCCCATGTTAACTCTTACAGGGGAGAATTTCCCTTCCTAGGGGTAGATTTCATCTCACTTTCTGTTGTCTCCTTCCGTTTGCAAGTAGGAGTCATTTGTAAGTTGGATGTTTGAAAGTAGGGGCCTGTATACTTTGCACAAATTGTGGCCTTAGGTGTTGGTGTTGCCACAACACTGTAAGCCCTCACAGGGCCCAGCTGTGAAATATTAGATCAAGAATTGTAATTACATGCCCCTGTTGAACAGGGGCAGAAAAATTGGGCCTTTGGTGATGGTGGTGGTGCTGGTGCCACAACACTGTAAGTCCTCACAGTTACTCTTGGTGGGCGCTGGAACAGGCCCTGCTGTGAAATATTAGATCAAGAATTGTAATTACATGCACCTGTTGAACAGGGGCAGACAAATTGGGTCTTTGGTGGTGGTGGTGTTGCTGGTGCCACAACACTGTAAGTAATCACAGTTACTTTTGGTGGGCGCTGGAACGGGCCCTGCTGTGAAATATTAACTCAAGAATTGTAATTACATGCACCTGTTGAACAGGGGCAGACAAATTGGGTCTTTGGTGGTGGTGGTGTTGCTGGTGCCACAACACTGTAAGTAATCACAGTTACTTTTGGTGGGCGCTGGAACGGGCCCTGCTGTGAAATATTAGATCAAGAATTGTGATTACATGTCCCTGTTGAACAGGGACAAAAAAATTGGGCCTTAGGCACTTTTGCTGGTACCACAACACTGCAACCCCTCACAGATACTCTAGTTGGAACGCAGGAACGAGCCCTGCTGCAAAGAATTGCATCAAAAATTGTAATTACACGCCCCTGTTAAACAGGGGCTGAAAAATTGGGCCTTAGGCACTGGTGCTGGTGCCACAACACTGCAACCCCTCACATATACTCTAGTTGGAGCGCAGGAACGAGCCCTGCTGCAAAGAATTGCATCAAAAATTGTAATTACACGCCCCTGTTAAACAGGGGCTGAAAAATTGGGTCTTAGTCACTGGTGGTGGCGCCCAGAAACAAAAATATTCTTACAAGCTATCAGCATGATCATTGAGGAGGAAGAGGATAGTCACTCAGCATAACAGGATAGTCACTCAGCATCAGCATAGGCAGTCTTGAAGGGATCTAACATTTCAAAAAAATGTATTTGGTTACATCAGCATCAGGTGCTTGGTATCTGGTGGTGATCCAAGACTGATTCATTTTTATGAAGGTCAGTCGATCGACCGAGTCGGTGGACAGGCGCACCCTGTGATCAGTTACAAAGCCTCAAGCAGCACTGTATGTGCGTTCCGAAAGAACGCTGGATGCAGGAAGGCCAGTAGCTCAATTGCATACTGTGCAAGCTCTGGCCAGTGATCCATCCTCAAGACCCAGTAACCCAGAGGATTTTCGGTGGGAAAGGTGTCCAAGTCAGATCTTGCCCCTAGGTATTCCTGCACCATGTAAAACAGACGCTGGCGATGGTTGCTGGAACTGATCATACCTTGGGGCTGCAGACTAAAAAATTGTCTGAACGCATCGTCAAATGGCCACCTTCTCCACGGCTCCTTCTTTGTCCAGGAACAGGAGTTTGTAACCTCCCAGTCTCTGGGAACGCGTTGCACAGACCTTTCTGCAAGGCCTCCCAAAGATGTTTCATCCTCTGCTCCCTCTGCGACAGCAGGATAAGGTCTGCAACCTTACTCTTGTAATGTGGATCAAGGGGGGTGCCAGCCAGTATTGATCCCTCTACTTGATACCACGAATACGAGGATCTTTCCGCAGGCTTTGCAGGATCAGGGAGGCCATGCAGCGTAGGTTTGCTGAGGCATTCGGTCCGGAGTCCTCTGGCTCACTAAGGACGACATGATCCGCAGCCACCTCCTCCCAGCCAAGTACAAGTCCATGAGTTTCTTGGGACTGTAAATGATCCCTTAAAGACTGCTGCTGATGCTGAGTGCCAGGCTCCACCTCCATGCTGACACAATCCTCCTCCTCCTCCTCCTCGTCCTCTTCCTGTGTGATCGCAGGAACACTGTCTGGATAAAGGCGGCCTTGAGAGCTAAGGAAGTCCTCCTCTTCCTGCCTCTGTTATGCCTCAAGTGCCCTGTCCGTTATTCCACGCAGCATGTGCTCCAACAGGTGGACAAAGGGGACAGTGTCACTGATGCATGTACTATTACTGCTCACCAACCTTGTGGCCTCCTCAAATGGTGACAGGACAGTGCATGCATCCTGGATCATGGCCCACTGGTGTGGGGAAAAAAAACAAGCTCCCCTGACCCTGTCCTAGTGCTATATTCACACAGGTACTCATTGATGGCCCTCTGCTGCGTGTGCAGCCGCTGCAGCATGGCCAACGTTAAGTTCCACCTGATGGGCATGTCACAGATTAGGCAGTTCTTGGGCAGGTTAAATTCCTTTTGGAGGTCTGCCAGCCGAGCACTGACATTATATGACCGGCGGAAATGCACACAGACTTTCCTGGCCTGCCTCAGGACATCCTGTAAGCCCAGGTACCTGCCCAAAAACCGCTGCACCACCAAGTTAAGGACGTAAGACAAACAGCACATGGGTCAGTTGTCCCTGTCAGAGGGTGGAGAGGAGGTTGGTGCCACCACCATTAGTGCAAACCACCATTCCTGCCTTAAGTTGGCGTGGTGTCAACCACCTCTGAACCTGCCCCTGCAGAGCTGACAGAATCTCTGCCCTAGTGTGGCTCCTGTCCCCCAAGCACACCAGCTCAAGCAATGCATGGCATCTTTGCGTAGCCCCTTGAACGCCTACGGTGCACCGCTGGTTCCGAGGACAAAGCACAGGAAGAGGCCATGGAGGAAGAAGAAGAGGAGGGGGTGGAGGAGAGAGGTTTGTCAGAATCACCAGTAGTGGCATTTTGGAGGCGTGGTGGCAGAACAACCTCCAACACTACTGCACCTTGTCCTGCATCCTTCCCAGCTGCCAGCAGAGTCACCCAATGTGCCGTGAAACTTAGGTAACGTCCCTGTCCATGCCTGCTGGACCATGAGTCAGCAGTAATATGCACCTTACCGCTGACTGCCCTGTCTAGCGAGGCCAAGACATGCCTTCCGTGAGAAAAAGTGACGTTTGGGAACCTGCCACTGAGGAACCACACATTCCACAAACTCACGGAAGGGGGCAGAGTCTACCAACTGAAAATGTAGCAGTTGAAGTGTTAGCAATTTTGCCAAGCTAGCATTCAACCGCTGGGCATGTGGATGGCTGGGAGTGAACTTCTTTCTGCGGTGCAGCAGCTGGGGCAGGGAAATTTGCCTGGTACAATCTGACATCGGTGTACCGATAGCAGATTGCCCGCAAGTACTTGGCTGTGACACACCTAATTCTACACCTTCATTCCTCTCAGTGCAGGTCTCAGAGAGGACTGAAGGTATAGTGGGTTTGGAGATCCCAGCTGATGAGGAGCAAGGAGAGGTTCTCTTTGTTCTTTGGTGTGGGTCTTTTAGGTACGCTTGTCAACATATGTCTGGTCAAGCATGTGGTGCCCAAGCGGGAGATGTTTTGGCCATGCAAGATATGCTTGAGACATATGTTGCAAATAGCAGCGGTGGGATCTGATGCACTCATCTCAAAAAAGGCCCACACCAAAGAACTTTTGGAATAATGCATAGAGACAGCAGCGCCCTGCACATGCGGAGCTCTGCGCTGTGATGCAGTCAGTGTGCTGCCCTTAGGCTGGCCCCTGGAGGGCATCTTGTTTCGTTGGTGATGTGCCTCCTCCTCCTCCTCTCTCCTATAAGGCACCCACGTGGAGTCAGTGACCTCATCATCTGCTCCCTTCTCATCACTGGAGAAAACCTTCCAGACATACTATTGGCCTGCAGTGAGATGTAGCTGCACAAAACTGGGCTGTATATATATTGATTATACTGCAGCTAGCAGAATCAACTGCCTGCCTGTAGTATTATTAGTATGAGAACACCTGCACTTGTCTTCAGGTAGCTATACTGTAGGTGCAACTGTGCAGGGTACACAGTACAGTAACTGGAAATACGTCAAGAGCCTACACAAGCACCTGGCTTCAGGTAGTTATACTGTAGGTGCAACTGTGCAGGGTACACAGTACAGTAACTGGAAATATGTCAAGAGCCTACACTAGCACCTGGCTTCAGGTAGTTATACTGTAGGTGCACCTGTTCAGGGTACACAGTACAGTAACTGTAAATATGTCAAGAGCCCACACAAGCACCAGGCTTCAGGTAGCTATACTGTAGGTGCGACTGTGCAGCGTACACAGTACAGTAACTGGAAATACGTCAAGAGCCTACACAAGCACCTGGCTTCAGGTAGTTATCCTGTAGGTGGAACTGTGCAGGATACACAGTACAGTAACTGGAAATACATCAAGAGCCTACATAAGCACCTGGCTTCAGGTAGTTATACTGTAGGTGCAACTGTCCAGGGTACACAGTACAGTAACTGGAAATACGTCAAAAGCCTACACAAGCACCTGGCTTCAGGTAGTTATACTGTAGGTGCAACTGTGCAGGGTACACAGTACAGTAACTGGAAATATGTCAAGAGCCTACACAAGCACCTGGCTTCAGGTAGTTATACTGTAGGTGGAACTGTGCAGGGTACCCAGTACAGTAACTGGAAATATGTCAAGAGCCTACACAAGCACCTGACTTCAGGTAGTTATACTGTAGGTGCAACTGTGCAGGTTACACAGTTCAGTAACTGGAAATACGTCAAGAGCCTACACAAGTACTATATATAACACCTAGGATGCATATATATATTCAATACACTGTAAGTGCAGCTAACTGACTTGCCTGCCTACTCTATCTAACTTAAATGAAATTACACTGTCTCTCTGTCTATCTCTCCGCCGCCGCAACACACTACACAAGGCCGCCACGCAGCACTAAACCCCTTGTGCCATAATTGGCCAAAGCTACCCTGGCTTTGGCCAATTAAGGCTCTCTGTACAAATGACGCTGTGATTGGCCAAGCATGCGGGTCATAGTGCATGCTTGGCCAATCATCAGCCAGCAATGCCCTGCAATGCCGCAGTGAATTATGGGCCGTGACGTGCCACTCGAATTTAGCGTGAATGGCCCATAACGTTCGCAATTCGGCAAGTGGTTGAACATTAGATAAGACAAGAGCACTGCAAGGACATATTAGGAATCAATGGTAGATATTGAGTGCTACAGTGAAAGAGCTCAGGGGATCCAGTGCCTAGTAGATCTGAAGTCTATTGAGAGAGACTGGGAGCTCGTTGAGTGAAGACCTACAGTGAGTGAGTGTGTGGTAAAGAGAACTGTTTGTGTTGCAGATAGTTGAATACCTTTACCATTAATAACAGCTACAAGATTGTTGCCATAGGGAACAGTGTCCTACCTATACAGAAGTGGTTTCCGGCTGGAGGACTTCACCTGTGTAGCTGTCTACCTATAGAAGTCTCGGAGCCTGTCAATTAACATTGCCTCTACCTAAGGGTGTCCTGACCCTCTCCCACAGTTCTGTCTAAGAGACGATAAATCTCTTTGCATCAAAAAAGTGTCTGGCGCTCACCTGTTTATCTTACATTACATCCACCATGCCTTGTAACCCACTCTACACTGAAGGATGTCAGCTGTCCTTAACTGTGAAGGTCACCATTGGACTTCAGGGGCCCCGGGACTTTGCTATTCAGGAGAGTGGGTTTAGAATCAGTGACATCATTGCAAGAGGGAGCTAATTGAGCATCAACGCAGGAAGGGGGTTTAGTGGGGTCACTGCCACTGAGCATCAATGTGGTTTGTTACTGTGGTCACCGACACCAATGTTGGGGGTTTTTATTGGGCTCACTAATACCAGTGCTGGTGGTTATTATTGCATTCACTGAGAATAATGCTGGTGGTTACTCATACTATTCTATTTTATTTTCAAATATTTCATACCTCCCAATAATCCCGGATTGCCCGGAACAGTCCCGTAATTGGCAGTTCTGTCCCGGGTCCCAGGCATCTTTATTCCAGAGCAATACATCAGATCGGTCCAGGGCCAGATCTGATGCCCCTAAAATAGCCCTTAAATCGCTGCTGTTACTCACTGTGGTGGGCCCCTGGCTGGCACCTGGCTCACTGCCCAAACTGGTTGCTAGCTGCGGCCCGCCTGGCGTCTAGCAACCAGTGACGTCACGAGGAGGAGAGAGACAGAGGCCCAGCATTCACAGTGGAGTGCACTAGTTGAGCTGGGGGTGGAGTCGGTGGTGGAGTTGGGAGGTGGAGCTAGCGGTCCCAGAAACGAGAATAACTTTCAGCGACTGCAGGAGGATCGATCAGTTCTCCTTTATGCCGCCCCGCCAGCCCTCCTATCCAGCCTGGCGCTAGCTGCTTAGACAGTGTAGAGGCAAACAGTCATCTGTACCTAGGACTGCCAGCTCTGCCCTGACTCAGGGTATTGCCTGAAGGCTTTTCCTGCTGCTGGATAGGGATGAGCCGAACACCCCCCTGTTCGGTTCGCACCAGAACATGCGCACAGGCAAAAAATTTGTTTGAACGCGCAAACACCTTTAAAGTCTATGGGACACGAACATGAATAATCAAAAGTGCAAATTTTAAAAGGCTTATATGCAAGTTATTGTCATAAAAAGTGTTTGGGGACCTGGGTCCTGCCCCAGGGGACATGGTTCAATGCAAAAAAAGTTTTAAAAACGGCCGTTATTTCGGGAGCAGTGATTTTAATAATGCTTAAAGTGAAACAATAAAAGTGTAATATCCCTTTAAATTTCGTACCTGGGGGGGTGTCATTTTTTTTAAATTTTGGCACGGGAGTAATTTTAAATTACTTTTTTTCCTTTGAAATGTCATTTTGCTGTCAGACTGTTCTAAACACGGGAAACATGCGCCCCTTTACAGACATAATATAGACACCCCCCATGTACGAAATTTAAAGGGATATTACACTTTTATTGTTTCACTTTAAGCGCTTTTGATTTCTCCCATAGACTTTTAAAGGGTGTTTCCGCAGCATTCGAATTTGCCGCGAACACCCCAAATTGTTCGCTGTTCGGCAAACTGGTGAACAGCCGATGTTCGAATTCAAAGCTCATCCCTACTGCTGGAAAGGTAGGAGAAATGCTCCCTGGCCCGTGGTTGCTCATGGTCACTCCCCTCCTTCCCATACTGCCCCCCCTCTAGTCATGCTGTCCCCCCTTACTGCCCTCCACGATACCCCTCCCATCATACTGCCATCCACTATCACACGGGTCATCCAAGAGTGACTATAGATATGCCAACAAGAGGACTAATGTTATTAGCTGCAATTACTCTTGATCCAATTAAAAAACACTATTTTTTAAATCAGTGGTCATCAACCCTGTCCTCAGGGCCCACTAACAGGCCAGGTTTTATCTATTACCTTGGGGAGATGCAGACTAGAAGGCTTTAAATGCACTGTGTTATTTTTGTTTTGTGTTGCTTTGTTTTGTTGTTGCACTCTGCAGGGTTCTGGGATGAGCTGCTTACAATCTGTAAGTAGCTCATCACAAAACCATGCACTCTGTACGTAGCTCATCCCAGAAACCTGCACTATGTATATAGCTCAACCCAGAACCCTGCACCCTGTATAAAGCTCATCTCAGAACCCTGAACCCTGTATATAGCTCATCCCAGAACCCTGCATGCTGTACATAGCTCATTCCAGAACCCTGCACATTGTACATAGCTCATCCCAGAACCCTGCACTCTGTATACAGCTCATCCGAGAACCCTGCACTCTGTATACAGCTCATCCGAGAACCCTGCACTCTGTATACAGCTCATCCGAGAACCCTGCACTCTGCATACAGCTCATCCCAGAATCCTGGACTCTGTATGTAGCTCATCCCATAACCCTGCACTCTGTACATAGCTCATCCCAGAACCCTGCACTCTGTACGCAGCTCATCCCAGAACCCTGCACTCTGTACGCAGCTCATCACAAAACCCTGCACTCTGTACGCAGCTCATCCCAAGACCCTGTACCATGTATAGAGCTCATCCCAGAACCCTGCACTATGTAAGCAGCTCATCCCAGAACCTTGCACTCTGTACATAGCTCATCCCAGAACCCTGCATTCTATACGTAGCTCATCCCAGAACCCTGCACTCTGCATGCAGCTCATCCCAGAACCCTGCACTCTGTACGCAGCTCATCCCAGATCCCTGCACTCTGTACGCAGATCATCCCAGAACCCTGCACTCTTTACGCAGCTCATCCCAGATCCCTGCCCTCTGTACATAGCTCATCCCAGAACCCTGCACTCTGTATGCAGCTCATCCCAGAACCCTGCACTCTGTACGCAGATCATCCCAGAACCCTGTACTCTGTACATAACTCATCCCAGAACCCTGCAGCCTGCATGAAGCTCATCTCAGAACCCTGAATCCTGTATATAGCTCATCCCAGAACCCTGCATGCTGTACATAGCTCATTCCAGAACCCTGCACATTGTACATAGCTCATCCCAGAACCCTGCACTCTGTATACAGCTCATCCCAGAACCCTGCACTCTGTATACAGCTCATCCCAGAATCCTGGACTCTGTATACAGCTCATCCCAGAATCCTGGACTCTGTACGTAGCTCATCCCATAACCCTGCACTCTGTACATAGCTCATCCCAGAACCCTGCACTCTGTACATAGCTCATCCCAGAACCCTGCACTCTGTACGCAGCTCATCACAAAACCCTGCACTCTGTACGCAGCTCATCACAAAACCCTGCACTCTGTACGCAGCTCATCCTAGGACCCTGTACCATGTATAGAGCTCATCCCAGAACCCTGCACTCTGTACGCAGCTCATCCCAGAACCCTGCACTATGTACGCAGCTCGTCCCAGAACCCTGCACTATGTACGCAGCTCGTCCCAGAACCCTGCACTCTGTATGCAGCTCATCCCAGAACCTTGCACTCTGTACGTAGCTCATCCCAGAACCCTGCACTCTGTACGTAGCTCATCCCAGAACCCTGCACTCTGTACGTAGCTCATCCCAGAACCCTGCACTCTGTACGTAGCTCATCCCAGAACCCTGCACTCTGCATGCAGCTCATCCCAGATCCCTGCACTCTGTATGCAGCTCATCCCAGATCCCTGCACTCTGTATGCAGCTCATCCCAGATCCCTGCACTCTGTACGCAGCTCATCCCAGAACCCTGCACTCTGTATGCAGCTCATCCCAGATCCCTGCCCTCTGTATGCAGATCATCTCAGAACCCTGCACTCAGTACATAACTCATCCCAGAACCCTGCACTCTGTACGCAGCTCATCCCAGAACCCTGCACTCTGTACGCAGCTCATCCCAGAACCCTGCACTCTATACAGAGCTCATCCCAGAACCCTGCACTCTGTACAGAGCTCATCCCAGAACCCTGCACTCTATATATAGCTTATCACAAAACCCTGCACTCTGTACATAGCTTATCCCAGAACCCTGCACTTTGTAGGTAATGCACTCCAAAACCATGCCTTCTTTTATCCTTTTTTAAAATGAATGTGCTGGGGTTTGTATGTATCCATGAGGCTCTTGCTTATGGAACAATAAAAAAAGCATGTTTTATAAGTACAAGGTAGCCCGAGTTTTGTTTAATGACGCCCTTAAGCTCCTCCCACTGTCATATGTTTGACCACGCCCATATTTGCAACCGCGCTATGCAAGGTTACTTCCTTCCTCAAGTGTCCCTCATTCTGAAGTTCAAAAGTTGGGAGGTATGCACATTTTCTTGTCTTGGAAAGACATGGACTCATTTGCAAGATACCAGGGGAGGGAAAGGTGATGCACTTTGGCATCTCCAGCGTGGGCACCTGATGACCTTGCCCCAACATCTATGGACAAGTGTGAAAAAGAGAGTCTATGTGCTAAATATAGTATTTCTGTATACAGTACGTTTCTACAGTATTTCTCAGGGGCCTGCACCCTATATCCACATTATTTTTGCAACCACCCTTCAAATGCTGTGGTGGAGAGAAGATAATGGTGTTATTTTGATAGGCTTAAATTCAGGGACATGCAGAGGATGATGATTGATGTAACTAAGTATTTCCCTACAGAGCAGACAGGAGCAGAAGATGAATGCAAGGTTTGATAATTACAGCCATTCAGTGGGTATATATTAAGGCTCCATGCACACTAGCTTTTTTATAAGCTCAAAAAACGCTAGAACAAAAATGCTGGATGAAGAAAGCTGATAATAGAATTTTTGTGCCAGTTTGTAGTAGCGATTTAGTAGCTTTTAGAAGCTACCCTAGGTTCACACCTATGCATTTTTAGTGCATTTTTCAGTTTGCAGAAAAGCACTAGTCCATTTAACATGATTTCCTATGGTACAAGTTCACATCTATGCGTTTTGCGGCCGATGCATTTTTGGAAAGGGTCGTGGACTTTTTTCCTGCGATTTGTGGGGAATAGACTTCAATGTACCAGAAACACAAGTATTGCATTTGTGATATGATTTTTGATGTGTTTTGCATTTTGCAGTTTTTAATTTATCACGGTATATAGCTGGTTGCTAAGCAGGGGGCCGGGAAGCCTCGTCCTTAACAACCGATGAGTCTTCAGCTGTCAACGGGGTTCCCTGCTGACAGCTGAATGTAAAAAAAGAAAAAGTTGGTGACAGAAAAAAAATTAAGAAAAAACTGCTTGGGGTCCCCCAATTTTTTAAAAAAATGGCGTGGGGGTCCCCCCAAAATCAATACCAGACCCTTATCCGAGCATGCTGCCTGGTAGGTATATATCAGGCTGCATGCCCTCAACATGGGGAGGTGGGTGCTTGGGGCAGGGGGGCTCTTCTCCCCCCCACCCCAAAGCACCTTGCCCCCCCCTATATTGATGAGAACAAGGGACTCTTCCTGACAACCCTGGCCCCCAGATCCCAGCCCCGCTATGTGAATGGGTATTGGGTACATCGTATCCCTACCCATTCACATGAAAAAGCAATGAAATGTAAAAAAAAAATGTTTTTTTTTTAAAAGTCCTTTATTAACCGCTTCAGCCCCGAAAGATTTTAACCCTTCCTGACCAGAGCGTTTTTTGCAATTCGGCACTGCGTCACTTTAACTGACAATTGCGCGGTCCCAAATAAAATTGACGTCCTTTTTTTCCCACAAATAGAGCTTTCTTTTGGTGGTATTTGATTGCCTCTACGATTTTTATTTTTTGCGCTATAAACAAAATAAGAGCAAAATTTTTGAAAAAAAAACACATTTTTTTTTACATTTTGCTATAATAAATATCCCCCAAAAATATATAAAAAACCCCATTTTTTTTCCTCAGTTTAGGCTGATCGTATTCTTCTACATATTTTTGGTAAAAAAAAAAAAAAAAAAAAAAAAATCGCAATTGCATTTTTATTAATATTTTTTTTACTAGTAATGGCGGCGATCAGCGATTTTTATTGTGACTGCGACGTTATGGCGGACATGTCGGACATTTGACACATTTTTGGGACCATTGTCATTTATACAGCGATCAGTGCAATTAAAAATGCACTGGCAGTGAAGGGGTTAACCATTGGGGGCGGGGAGGGGTTAAGTATGTCCTAGGGGAGTGATTACTAACTGTAGGGGGATGGGCTAGCAGTGTCATTACTCTGATCACTGCTCCTGATGACAGGGAGCTGTGATCAGTGACACTTGTCACTAGGCAGAACGGGGAGATGCTGTTTACATCAGCATCTCTGCATTCATCCTCCCTGTGAGGTGATCGCGGGTATCCCCGCGGCGTTCGAGTCCGTGGGACCCGCGACCCGACTCACGGAGCTCCCGGCCGGCGTGCGCCGCTGGCGGCGTGCACACAATGGCAAGGCGGGGAATTCAAATGGACTTACCTGTAAGTCCATTTGCCCAGCCGTGCCATTCTGCCGACGTACATCGGCGTGCGCCGGTCGGGAACCGGTTAATAAAATAACTCTGCGCTGTCTTCTCCTGCCGCCATCTCTCCCGGTGCAGTCTCTTCTGGTGCCATCGTATTCTTCCACCGCTGTCTTCCTCCTGGTACTGTCTTCTCCCTGAGCCGTCATCTCCCGGTGTCGTCTCCTTCCTCGCCACCACCGTATTCTTCTTCCTCCTCACCGCCGCTGTCTTCTTCATCGCCGCTGGTTACCCGATGAAAAACCAAAAAATGCTGGTCTTGTCGTGAAGTTGTCTTTGACAACTGATGTTCCTGCTGTCTGGCACCTCTTATATACGCAGGGGGCGTGGCCATCCAATGACGTCGCCCAGCGGTGGGAGAAGGCAGCTCAGACTTTTTTTTATTAATAAAGGACTTCTCAAAAAACATTTTGTTTTTTTTTTAACATTTCACTGCTTTTTCAGGTGAATGGGTAGGAGTATGATGTACCTGATTCTCATTCACATAGTGGGTCAGGATCTGGGAGCCCCCTTCTTAAAGGCTTAAAGGGGGGCTTCCATATTCCGATAAGCCCCCGCCTGCAGACCCTGACAACCACCGGCCAGGGTTGTCGGGAAGAGGAGCTTCTTCTCATCAAAAACAAAAAAACGTTAAATTCAAAATGCATGAAAACTGCATGCAAAACGCATAAAAAACGCTGGTTTAAAAATGCACTGCAAAATGTGCCTGAAAAACGCATCAAGCGCAGCTGCATAGATGTCAACCTAAACTTAGCGTTTTTACAGTGCATGAAGGGAAAAAAAGAGAAAAAACTAAAAAAAATATGTTGGCATTTTAGTAGCATTTAGAAATGTTTAGTAGCATTTTGAAGCATTCAGCATTTTTTTCTTCTGGAAAAATACACCGAAAAACTCTACAAAAATATATTTTTTTTCTGCTCCTAGATACTGAAGTAAAAAAAAAACACTAATAGCCTAATGTAGTGTGCATGGACACATAGGATAACACTATTTAGCTTTTAGGAGCAGAAAAAATGCTAATAACAGCTTCTAGGAGCTTAACCTCCCTGGCGGTATAATTATTTCAGATTTTTGATGCTGAAAGCGGTACAATTATTTTGCACAGAAATTTGGCGTTTTATATTGTAGGCCTATAATTCTTAGGGATAATTCACTTAAATCTGTCCAAACAAGAGTCTAGTAGACATCCCGGGTATGATAAAGTTTGAAAAACTAAATAAAAAATTATAATATAATAAATAACTATAAATAATTATAACAAATAATAATACAATAATAATAAAAATAATAAAAATTATTCAATAATGTAATCAAATCAAAAACACTGAAATTTGCTCAGTTGCAGAATTGACGCTTTCGTTACTTTTAGTGTTTGATGACGAATTTCCCCACAAATCTCTATAGCTCAATTCTGCAAGTGATTCTACTTTATTATTGCTGTTTTCTAGCTGGTCTAAAACCACTTTTGATGTAAAGGGACAGTTTTGGTTGCTATGGACAATCTCCAGTTTCCAGGCAGAAAGAACAGTTTTTATAATATAAAACTGCATGCAGGACAGTGGACAGACCACTAGGGACAAAGGGGATGTGTAATTATTTGATACAGTACTGTAATCTGTAAAATTACAGTATACTTTATCTGTACTGTGTGTTTTACTTTTTGAATTTGGAGCCGAACTCCATCCCCGTGCGTTGCAACGCTCGCAGGGAACGGAGCTCGGCACTGTGAATCGAGCGAGACAGGGCGGCTCGCAGATCACAGCGGGGAGACATCGCAGGATCCAGGGGACAAGGTAAGTAACATCTACAAGGATCCTGCAATGCAATCCCGAGTCTGGCTCGGGGATACCACTTTTGGTATTGAAAATCCACCCCGAGCCAGACTCGGGAATACCGCTGGGGGGGTTAAAAAAAACGATAATGTGCACGGAGCCTCAATTTAACTACAAAATGGTAAAATGCTGACTGTATGTATACATCGAAGGTGTCTTTAATATTAATTGTTCACTTTTACTTTATCCTGTTAGGTATTATTTTTCAGTAATAAAAAACAAAGCTAATAGAACGTAAAATATTTATGTTTGTCAAATACAAAGCTCACTAACTGTTGTTAATTGTTCTATTCTCTGAAAACACTTGGTGACTCTTTCAGGTATCTGAATGTTCTGACCTGTATTTATGAAACATTGTTAGACGTTTGCACATACAGAACAAGTTGTACTCAATAAATACAAATATGGGGGTGGGGGTAAGCGTGAGAGAATTATAACTCCACAGAGGCACCGTCACTGACAAATGCAAAATTCAAACTAAAAATAAAGTAGAGTGGGATTTTGAGTGTGCCACGGTGGGGTTGAAATAATAATCTATACCACAGTTTTAAAACAATGTAAAAAAACTTTATTCACTATCCATGGATGGAAACCTTAAGAACAGATCACAGTCTGAAATAGAATACAGTTTACTGTTCCTTTTGGTCCAGGGTGTGCAGATCCTGGTAGAGAATGTCAGAAGTGTGGCCTACGCGTTTTGCGGGAAACCCCGCTTCGTCAGGGCCTTATGAGTATTAAAAATAACCTTGAGATACAGTACCAACAACATTATGGAATAATATTTAGTGAACATTGACATTACATATATGGCATATAAGAAAACTCTTTTTATATATCATAGAAGCACATTGTGGGGAATTTATAATTGCCCACTAGTAAAATTACAACACATCAGCCTAGAGCTTTAACAAAGAACGTGCATTGCTTAGAGGGCATGTGTCTGATGCTGCATCCATATAAAAAAACAGGGCAAAGATAAGGGGGTCTAAAAGGGACGTAACATCACTGAAAGTAAAGGTGTGTCCTGGTCCACAGCCCACAAGGCTTGTGTGCCCACCACGGCGCGTCCGCCAGGAAAAAGATTCCCCAACAGAGGGAGTCAAAAAAGACCACCAATGGTAGAAATGATCCTGGGAGGCTCCAGTCTGTGGGGAGCAAAGGATGAAAGAAAACAGTGGGGTAATGGAGGGGCAAGAAGGTGTACATTATGGATATTACAAGGAGACCCCAGGGACAAGGCAACCCAGTGGGAGGTAAAAAAAAAAAAATATATATATAAGAAAGTACCTGGGTCAGCCCATCAGTAGTATATTGGGCTGGGAGAGGTGTGGACAGATTGTACGTCTAGGCCTGGGTCCTGGGTGGCCGGGTATAGTGCCTCAGCTGGGTGACCCCCAGGATCAGGGGGTCCCTAGTGCTGCAGGCAGGGGAGTAAGGTGATGCCGGCCAGAGGGTGGTTCAGATCAGTGCAGAGGTGTTCAGACCAGGGGAGACTTGCAGGGTCCAGTCTGCAAAATGGTTGGGAAGAAGGGTGAGCGTAAGTATGTCCCTGGGGTGGCGAACGCCAGGATGTGGTAGTCTTACTTTGTGGGGTCCCAGGTGAGCTGGATGTAGTGGGGATCAGCGTGCTGTTGACCGGGGACGCCGTGGGATTGTGGAGGAAAGAGAGCCCGTTCATATGGTGAGGACGCGCCCGTGATTGGTTGCGGGCGCGGCCAATAGGTGGGAAGGTAGACGCCCCCCGAGCCTGGGGCGCATGCGCCGGCCCCATTGGACACCGCCACCCGGAGTGTGTACGAGCCTCCGAGTGCGGTGACGTGTATCCCCCGGCGTGATGACGTACGCCGCACGGGGCGGGACCGAGACCTGCGCCGAAGGCCCGCGGCACAGGAGTCGGGAGAGGCCAGACCGGGTTACGATCCAGCACCTCCCGGTTACAAGAACGCTACCTGCAGCAACATAGTCACGTCAGGTGGCCCCCCCGCGCCGAGTGGGGAAAGAGATCCAACGGCACGCGCCGGAGCGGGACGGCCCCGCGGCGTGGAGAGGAGGGACAGGACAGACCAAGCAGTGGGTGGGATGTCAGGAGCTACGAACAGGAGGGCACATCGGGGAAGAAGAGACAGAGGGAACAGTTGGCCAGGAAATAGAAAGGAGAGATGTAAAAGAAAAAGAGAAGGAAGAAAAAAGTAAAAATAAAGATGAATAATTAAATAAAGGGAGAAATGTAGGTAGGAAAGGGTGATGATGGTAAATAGAAGAGAACCAATAAATACATAAAATACATTATAAAATACAATATACAGTGTATCCTTGTGGGTATAAATCCGAGGGGCAGAAACATGCAATATACAACTGTGTACAAAACGGGATAAGTGCACAAGTAAGTGTGGTTGTGAGAAAAAATAAATAAATAAATAAATAAATAAATAAATAAAAGGGACTTCAGACTGTGTGGTTGGTGTGTCAGTCCAGGAGGAGCGAAAAGCGCCTTTAGTTTGAATTTTTCATTTCTCAGGGACGGTGCCTCTGTGGAGTTATAATTCTTTAACACTTACCCCCACCCCCATATAGTAACTTTTAGGTGTTTGAATACACCCTCCCTTCCTTTTAGGGGTACCCGTAAGATAACATTTATGTATTAACAATATATTTAAATTAAATTAACAGTCAATCAACCCCTCCTTTGGCTGAATAAATTATTTGTGTAGTTGCATGAATTAGGCATTTTGTAGTAGAAATCAAGATTAGATATCCGATATAAGCGCATTTTCTGCTTCCCTCCCCTTGCCTCTCCGTTCCCTTTCCCTGGGGATTAGCCTTTCTACTCAAAGGTCCCACTACCTTCTCCCTTTACTTTGTAACTTTCTCCTTAAAAATGGCCGACTACTGTGGTTGTGCATGGGTTGATCAAATTAATAAAATTAAAACAACGGCGTTAGGTGATAACATTGAAACCAATGAAATTGTAGCTCTCTTTGCCCACCTTAAAAAACTGCTGGAATATAAATCTACATTGACAAAAAAGTAGTCCCTATTGGCTTGAGAGCCCATTTTTTTCCTACAGTAAAAAAATCCACCTAACCCACTCCGTACTGAGTGGGAAGAAAACCTCACAATATGTTCATTAAATATGATGGAAATGCTAAAAGACCATTACGATCTAGAAAATAAAAAGTTGGATGCTGAAATCCAGGGGATACAAAACAAACTCCACCCCTTCCGAGAGACTATTTTCATCTCGTCGGAAGAGGAAATGAAATCCTATGTAGATGAGTACAATAAACAACTAATACAGAACAAAGACAAGAAATTTGGAAAGGTGGCATTTAAAATGAGAAGAGCGTACACCTCACACCCATCCCATGGGGCAAACTGCAAATTCACAGGAAGATATAGATACTAATCACACTCAAGCACAAAAACGTGAAACACCCCCACCGTCTGATGGGGAGGATGGGGAGGATGTGGCATCCATCTCCGCAGACACACGGGGCAGACACCACCCAAGTGGAACTGCATCTGATGCCACTCCCAATCAACCCAGACAGTCAAAGTTTCATACACCAGCCTCAAAAGACAAAATACCAAAGACACATAGACCAATTTGTAGTTCGCCCCACATAGCACAATCATGCACCTTAGATGTCATCAATCTTACACCACACACATTCAGACAGACAGAACTTTAAGTTCTAGGGTTAGGACTCAACTTCTGTCCAAACGAAACATAGACCACTTTGAAGCTGTTAAGGACATTAATCTATTCACTAGAAAACCTAATTTCAAAATGTATTGGCATAACCAAACCACCAAAGTTGAAGTAAATCCGGATATGAAATGGTCCCATATGGACTACAGAATGCTAAAAATATTGGATCAGTTGGAGAAGGAAGGGAGGGGTCTGGGATGACCCTAAGGAAATGTATCAAGTTTTAACCAACATGGAGGACCCATAAATCCCCTCCTTTATACCTCCTAAATACAAGAAAAAATCCCAATCTCCAACTCCAATATTAAATTATTTGTTGATCGTACAACTCAGGATATTCAGAAATTGCACCCTAGATCTAAAAAATCTAATTTAACCTCCACCCAAAGAGCGGCCCTCAATCAAATGAAAGAGAGACAGGACATAATAATTAAACCCTCTGACAAGGGAGGCAACCTCGTTATACAAACAACAGAGGATTACATGGCCATGTCCTATAGGATCCTGGAGAATCCCTCTTGGTATCGCAGGATCTCTGTTACCAGAGACATCTCTGTTACTAGAAATCTGATATCAAAAAATACACAGGACTTTCTGAAAGATCATCATCCCATCACTCCCACCTTCTATGCCCTACCCAAGACCCACAAATCCCTTCATAAACCACCGGGAAGACCTATTATTTCGGGAATAGGCTCCCTAACGCAACAAGCTAGCTCCCTTATTGATGATTACCTACGCCCCCATGTGGAGAGCCTGCCTACTTATTTAAAAGGCACTATTTATGTGCTTACTGTGTTGGAGGGTCTATCGGTCCCCACCAACACCACTCTGGCCTCCACTGATGTAGAGGCCCTCTACTCAAGCATACCATATGTATTATATTTTTCCCGTTTTATTATGTTTACTTTTTTTTATTGTAATTATATGTGCTTTATATTTTCAGATGTTAACTGCGGGATTGGTGTTCGGTTTGGAGGATCCTAAGCCCTGCCCGTGTGTGCCCACTGCCTGTAGGATTTGGAGCTCCACTGTGGTTTTATCCATCTCCACTGAAGTACCTCCGACACCCCTTCCTTTTTCTACTACTGGGATCCCACAGAGGCGTCCCACAAGTGGCCTTCCTTCATCTAGAAACAGTGATCTGGGGAAACCTCCAGGTCGCCTCACTTCCGGTTCCTTCTGCCTGCCTGGTTGGAACGCAGCACCTATGACGCACACTATGTGTGTGTCACTTCCGGCAACATGCCGCTTTGAATCCACCCCCTCACCGCTGCTCAGCCCCCATCTCCCTACAGCTGCTACTCCTAGCTGAGGGATTGGGGACCGCCTCCCACGCCGACCAGAACTCTGCAGGACCAGTGAGTGGATCTCAGAGATATACACGCAGGATGTTCCCCTACGGCTTGTCAGTGGGCAGATGAGCTCGCCCCCGTCCCTCTGAATCCTTTAGCTCCATTCTGGATCCACGATCCGGGTGATGCTGGCGGCCTCAGGAATCCCTCCCCTCCGCCCACCCGAACAGATCATGGCAGACCCCCCACTCTATAAATACCACACTTATCACCAGTCTACCCTCAGCGGTCCATCTCCTTACATTGGAGACATTGGAGGGAGACAAAAAACACACAAGGAAACAGGTGAGACTTTCCTCCCTTCACTATATATTGAATTAAAGGAATCTCCCCCTGTTTACTTATGCGCTTTCCAGGGCCCCTGCACCTAACCTTTTTGAAGTTTTGGTGCACAGTGCCTTGTTGAGTCCAGCCTGGAATCACAAAAACATAGTGTTTAATCATACATCACTTGTCATCGACTACAACCCTGAATGCATTGGTGTGTGAGATCTCAAATAAAGAGTTAGTCCTGGTGTACTCCAAGACTGGTGTTGTCTAGTTCTTGGGGGTTCCTATAGCCAGATCCATTGGACTCGTGTTCCAGAACTTAGGAAGCGGTATACTGACGGAAGCACTCAAGCGGAGTGAGGGACGTTCCGTGACATTGGTGGCAGCGGTGGGATAGCTTCCTGCAGTCTGGGACATCCAAACCTCCAACTGGATCCAAGATCAGCATAGCAGAATTCAGTCACCCCAGCGGAGATATGGACCTGGCATCAGAGTTCCCGGGGCTGCTGCGGATCATCCTTTCAACATACACCAGGACTGTGTCTAAGGATCAATACCTGGAGCTCAGGCAGCTGATTCGGGTGAAGCTCTGGATTGGAGCCCTTCAGCTCGCTGGTATAAAACAGGGCAAGTGCTTTCCAACCCAAGAGCAACGGGCCAGTGACCAACGGGCATTGCGGATGGCATTCCTGGGAGAGCGGCCCCAGGAGCAATGGGTGACTGAGTTGGACAGGCTGGTCCAGCAGGAGATAGAGCTGGACAATCGTTATCGGGCTCTGCAATGGCACGCAGAGGAGGGATATTTAGGGGAGACAACAGAATGCTCTCCGGAGGGATATGACTTTGGAGGCCCTGGATTGCTGTGGGAGAGCCTTACAGATCATTTTATGTTTGGTGATGAAGGGGAACCTGACCTTGAGGACCTGCGAGAATATAGAGAGGCTATGCTCGGTCTTGCAGGGGTCACAGAGCTCAAACCTGATCTGGACCATTTGCTAAGGAAGGAACAGCATCTGGAAAGGGCATACAGGAAACTCCTAGAACATGTTCAGCAGCATGTCAGAGAATCGGCAGTGGAAAATCTGAAGATTGCCGTCCCCAAACCTGAAGTGCTGACCACAGGGCAGAGTTCTGCTAACCTCTGTCCAGCACTGATAACATCTTCTGGGTTCTATGAACAGGAGATGGTGAACCTCTATCCCCAGACACCAGTTATAGAGATAGGGGATTTAATAGACTTTTCTGCTGAGGAAGAACAACCTGACGAGCCTCCAGCAGAAGAGCTGGTATTAGGGCCAAACTTCACTATGCTCTGCCCAGCACCAACAGCAGTATCTGTGGAGTTACAACAAACTTCTCCAGCAGAAGTGCTGGCAACAGGACAGAGGGTCCAAGACCTCTGCCCCACACCTGTGGCAGTTTCGGAGGCCCAGGGTGAGAAGGTGGCAATCACTTCCCAGCAGCAGATACAGGGGGAGAAGGGAGAGGAGGTGTGTGTTGTCCCTCCCCAACAGTTGGCCAGGGTGGAAGAAGCGGACTTTCCTCCCCAGCAAACATCCGTGCACCTGGGAGAGAGAACCATCGACATGTTGTCCCAGCAGCAGGATGAGGGAATGGAAAAGCAAGCAGCCGGCTCCCTTTTCCAATGGCAACTACACAGTTTGGGAGTGGAGGAAGCCAGCCTCCTGCCCCAACGGTTAGCTGGAGTGGAGGATGCAGAGTCCCCAGCAGAAGTGCTGGCAACAGAGCAGAGTGCTACCAACCTCTTCCCAGCACCGGCAACAACTGTGGAGTTCCAGGGAGCCGGGGCAGTTGGCCCCTCTCTCCGACGACAAGCTGATGTAGTGGAGCTGCTACTCCCAGCTGAATCACTGGCAACAGGGCAGAGCACCGCTGGCCTCTGCCTAGCACCTAGTGTCTCTCTACAGCTTCAGGAAGCTGGGGTGATCGGCCCCTCTGCCCAGCAGCAGACCGAGCCCAGGAATGTTAAAAACAACCCAGCTGAAGCCCTGGCAGCCAGACAGAGAGTAAATGACCTCTGCCCCACACCTACTGAGGTCAACTATTCCGTGCAGCCAAGAAAGGAGATCATGTGGGCAGACTATGAGAGTTCACTCTGCCTGACTAACGTATGTCCAGACCAGGTGGTGGTCTGGGACCTTGTTAGTCAACCTTTGATGGGGGAGAAATGTGACAGACTCACCCGGGACAGAGGCTATTGGAGGGGACTGAACGCAAGCCTCTTGCCCACCGATTATGGGCACTAGCATTTGGGGGAATTCTGCTCTCTGTGAGCTGTATGCCTGGGGACCCTGGGGTTGGTGTTACTTTGGATTCAGCTCCATGTCCCCCCCAAAACACACAGACTCTGGGAACCCTTTATATGCCATATTAGAATGATAAGACTGAATTATACTGTTGGGACACATCCTGTGAGGAGATGCTAATGTCATCAACTCCACTCACCTGTCTGATGTCAGCTATAATGTGTTTAATGTAAATAAGTTTAGTCTAGGTTCTAAGGGTATTCACAAGTCTGTCATCTGGTCTGGGTAAATGTTTTAGTAAATTAGCTCATGTTAATTAGGTTAGCTTTGAGTCAGCCTGCTGTATTAATGTGTGTGAGATCTCAAATAAAGAGTTAGTCCTGATGTACTCCAAGACTGGTGTTGTCTAGTTCTTGGGGGTTCCTATAGCCAGATCCATTGGACTCGTGTTCCAGAACTTAGGAAGCGGTATACTGACGGAAGCACTCAAGCGGAGTGAGGGACGTTCCGTGACATAACCCATATTCAAACAAAATACCTGTATGTGCATTCCCATATTATAAACTAGGTAAGAGCTTTTTTACCTTTTTGACTCTCCATCTCGGATTCTCCCTCTCCCCCTCCTATTCTTTTCCTCTTTTCTACCCCCCTCTTTCCCTACCTCTTTTTCTTCCTCCAAATCCCCCTCCATCTCTCCCTTTCCCCCCTTTTTTTATCCCCCTCCCCTTCCTCCTACCCCTCTCCCCTCTCTCTTTCTTCCTCCCTTTTCTCTCTCCCTGGTTTCCTTCCCTTCCATACTTTACCTTTTCCTGTTTTTTCTCTTTCTCTGCCTTTTCCCTTTCCCCCATCCCTTTCTCCCCCCTTTCCCCTTACCCCCTCCTTTTCTATCCCCCCCCCCTTTTTTTTCCCTTCCCCACTGTGAGGGAAATTCACACTCTGGATCAAGTTAAGAAGTTTTCTTTATTTGACTCGTATGAGGAGACAAGTTACAACAAAAGGACAGATATTTGCCCATTGGTTCTGATCTCTATGACCCATGCAATAGGGCAGCATACATAGAGTTCAGCCTTATGAGCTCCTAGCTGACTTGCCCCGGAAGGATTTACCCCCTTCCTGACCAGAGCACTTTTTGCGATTCGGCACTGCGTCGCTGTAACTGACAATTGCGCTTTAGTGCGAAGTGGCTCCAAAACAAAATTGACTTCCGTTGTTTCCCACAAATAGAGCTTTCTTTTGGTGGTATTTGATCATCTCTGCGATTTTTATTTTTTGCGCTATAAACAAAAAATAGCTACAATTTTGAAAAAATCGCATTATTTTTTACATTTTGCTATAATACATATCCCAAAAAGAAATATAAAAAAACATTTTTTTCCTCACTTTAGGCCGATACGTATTCTTCTACATATTTTTGGTAAAAAAAAAATCTCAATAAGCGTTTATTGATTTGTTTGCACAAAAGTTATAGCGTTTACAAAATAGGGGATAGTTTTATGGCATTTTTATTAATAATTTATTTTTTACTAGTAATGGCGGTGATCAGCGATTTTTATTGTGGCTGTGATGTTATGGCGGACATGTCAGACATTTTTGGCACATTTTTGGGACTATTGTCATTTATACAGCAATCAGTGCTATAAAAATGCATTGATTCCTGTATAAATGACACTGGCAGTGAAGGCGTTAACCACTAGGAGGCGGGGAGGGGTTAAATCAGTACTGGGAGTGATTACTAACTGTAAGGGGGATGGGTTGTGTTTGTGATGTCACTGATCTCTGTTCCGATGACAGCGAGCAGAGATCCAGTGACACTTTCGCTAGGCAGAACGGGGAGATGCTGTTTACATCAGCATCTCCCCGTTTCTCCTCTCCGTGAGGCGATCGCGGGTATCCCCGTGGCGATCGGGTCCACGGGACCCGCGACCCAACTCATGGAACTCGCGGCAGGCACGCGCACATGGCGGCAAATTCAAAGTAATGTACGGATACGTTACTTTGCGCAGCCGTGCCATTCTGCTGACGTAAATGTACAGGAGCCGGTCGGGAACAGGTTAACAATTGTAAAACTTGCATTTATATAACTTTTACAAGCCTTATCTTAGCCATCTCTCCTAGATATGATTGGTTGCTAAGATCTACGTCAATGTAACTAACCATAAATCTGACACCTGTTCTACAACCAGAAAAACATATTCTTTCCCAGAATACCTATATGTTCAGTAAAGTGATTTATAACTGGTTTTGTCCAATTAAAAACACCTGTGTAGAGACAGTATGACACCCAGCTGTGTTAAATCAAACCCACCTTGTCCTGATAAGACTTGACCAACTTCAAGGATAACAGATTTAAGACATTGGGAGAATGAACTTTCCATAACCCCAACCTTATGTGTTATATGTCTCACTATATAATCCTATATGTATGTATTCATATATTGGTTCTACAAAGAGGGACTGTATCACTTACAATATATATATATATATATGTATATGTATGTATGCACATATATTTATATATATATATATATAATTTTTTTTTTTTTTTTTACACAATTACTTTATTCAACATTGTCTAATTATTGAAAAGAACTTCTATTGACTCCAGGAGACCAAAACAGATCCCTGCAAATCAATATAAGTGGCGCTATATAACAGTGCTGACACCAACTGGTGTTTAAGAAAAAATTGTTGTTGGACCCAATGTGATACAGTGTTCTAATCAAAAAATGTTAAAGCTATCTAAACCAAAGTTAATATCAATCTTAATATCACACGTAAAAGCATATACCATAAAGTTGTATGATAATATGATCTACCATACACAGGACAATCTCAACCACACATAAATGGTGAAAAATATATATCAATAGTGACAAAAATATATCAATAGTGACAAAAATATATATATGTATATAGGCAAAAGTGTTAGTCCATAATCCATAGAAAAGTCCATAGAAACAACACCGTGAAGAGAGTGTGCGATTCCTGAAAAATATCCACCAATTCACTCAGTGCCAGTGATTCCTCTCCCTTTGAACTCAACACTCACAGACTCAATATGCCTCACACTCTCGTGTTTGGCAATCAAGCATGAACATCTAGGTGGTCAGATGAAGGTGAAAACTCCAAATTCCATATATCCCAGTGTCATCTCATTCCATAGAAAAATGAAAAAATGCACAAATAGTGTAATACCGTAAAATATAAAATTTATTCAACTAGTGAAAAACTTCAATCATTGCACTCACATAAAAACTCTTGTCTCAAGCCAAAAACCACACTGCAATACAAATGACACTCCTCCTCTGTGAAACGCCCAACACCACTTTGAATGAAGGTTGCGGCGGACCCAAGGTAAGCGTATGGATAGACTCTCACCCCCGCTCACTGAAGCTCTTCAGATCTAACTCGGATCTCCTGCTGACACCCGGAGATGGGAACCCGCTTCTCACTCAGCAATCGAATCTCCCGCCGATACACGGGGATGAGCAGCAACGTTCGTCCGTCACTATATACTAATGTTTGATGCCGTACAGCCACACCCCGACATGTTTCGTCATACCTGACTTAATCATGGGATTGGCTGTACGGTACGGCACCTCCCACTCTTATACCCCTTGCTTCTATCTATATGACAATTAGCATTGCATTTCCGCATTCACCAGGTGTCCCCGCGGCCCTCAAGTAGCAGCCCTGGGCCGATCACATCTTCCAGGAGACACTACAAATATAACAACTCCTAAAGTGTATCAGAATGCAATACATACATAAAATGCAGACACATAAATGAATGGGTAAATAAATTATGTGGCTTATTGGTATATAATTGCCAAACATCCTAATAAATCAATGTATGTCATAAAATGCAAGTCATAAAATATAAAATCATAAAATATTTCTAAAATAGAGTTATCTCACTTCTATCCTAAAATTACGCTACTATAGTTAAACATAGTATTCAGCCAACACAAAGCCCGATCTGCCAGATTAATATGAATAACCCCAAAATTAATGAGGATAAATTTTAATTATAATTACCACAGACATAGATCTCAAAAATCCCATACATAGGCGTTAAACAGATGTTATATATTGAGCAGATTTCATATCTCGGCCCTCTAGTGGTAGAGGTTAAAAGTGCATCCTTTTAAATCCAATATCAATACAGCCTGGAATTAACCCGCATACTTACCACCCCTCTGTCAAAAGCAGGACCCAATATCCCCGCATTTAGGTCCCATCAGTGCAGAGGTTATTAGAAGTTATTAAGATTATTAAAGTTATTAAGGTTATTGAGATTATTAAAGTTATAGCACAGCTTTCTTCATTCGAGCAATATAAACACAGCAACCCCTATCGATCAGTGACTGCAAAACAGGATCCTTCAGAATTTTCCAAAAAATCTCTTTGCTGTAATGAAGCAGTTTAGGTCTAATTATTAATATATACATACATATAAGTGTTTTCTTATTCAATGTATTTTAACAGTTTTAATGAGGGCACAAGCAGACTTTTGTTTGACCCTGTCAAACTTAATTAATGTACTGTACATAACTTTCCCATATTCCACATAATTATTTCTAAACCACCTGTATAAGATGTTCCTATCTTATCAGGTAGTAGCTGTCAAAAGTTTATTTTTCCAATTAGTGAACTAAAACTGAACTATCTTATCTCTGTGATTCATATGCATTTCAAGAACTTGAAACAACTCTGTGTAACTTGAATCTATTCTACTTCTAAGCAATCTTTTGCAAGTATGCATTAAATGATTATAAAATAAGCTTCTAATTTTTCTAACATTTCCCCCCTGTTTATAATCATTTATGACAGTTCTTTCAGCACTTCAGCTTTCAGGATTTCACCAAGGTCCATCATGTAGTTCACACATGAGAGACAGGGTTAAAGATCTTATACTCATCCTCATCTGTTTTAGAATGAAGTCCAGAATAGAGTTCATTTAGATCTTTTTGGAGAAACATAGTCTTTGTAAAGGATGTGTCAATGAACCGTTGAAGGAGTCCTCGGACACAGTGAATGCAACAGCAACCACACAGGGTCAGTACTGTGGCTGCCAATACTATTGAGATTAACATATTTCTCACCAGTTCACCCCATTTACCGAACCATGTCTCAAAGAGTCCAGCCAGAGGATCTTCCACGCCAGAGTTTTCTGCCAGTTCTTCGGACAGCATCTATAATCCTTGCAGGCCCTTCGTCTCAGTGTGAAAAGAGGTCTAAGGGAAGTGATGGATTTTATTCCCTGCTTCACAGGAACACAACATCCATCACTTCCCCCCCTTGTCAGAACAGAGCTCTGCCTGGGTTACATAGGCAGACCTCCCTTCTGTGTCTTTTCCTTACTATCGGCGGATGCTTCTGCTGTGAGTATTAACAGAAGCTGCCCACCATCGGCGCTCGTGCGTCTACTCTAGCCGGAAGTGCAGAATCACACATATATATATATATATATATCATCCCTAAAGAGGATGTCCCAGGACATTCTTTCAATTGGGCCTTGGAGTCGCAGGATTGGTGAGCGGGCAGTAGCTTGTGCATTCCCTTTTTTAAAGAGGACACTGCATGCAGACACCGTTGCTTCAATCACTTTATCAAGCCCTGTCAGAAGATTCTTCTTCTTTAAACAATGCGTTTAAATTCAAGATGGTGCTGCTATAAGACCTACACACAGTACAAAAAATATTTTACAGCACACACATTCAAGAATGACATTTCCTTTGTCCTTTGTCTCAGGCAAGATCCTTTGTCTCAACCATGGGAGCTAAACTCCTCTATCTGGGAGAACTGAAGGGGATACATCCTATGCAGTAAGTGGGCTTAGCACTATATGACCATAGTGTGATCAAACCCCCGTATTTTTTTTTAATATGTTCAGGTGTTTTTAACTAGCCTTGCAGGAAATGTCATTCTTGAATGTGTGCGCTGTAAAATATTTTTTGTACTGTTAGAAGATTCTTTGTGCCAGTTGTTTTACCCTGTTGCAACATTGCATTTAGTACACTTGCCAGTACATATTGTGCCCTTTTTGAAGAGCTAACTGAAGATTCAAGGCTTCATCTCCAAGGACTACTGGATATTCCTCATTACAAGAGAAAGGACCTTTCAGTGTCTATTCAGGCCTGCAGTGACTCAGAGACAAACTTGTCCATCACTTCCCCCCGTCAGAACAGAGCTGTGCCTTGTTTACATAGGCAGATCTCCCTTCTGTGTCTTTTCCTGACTGTTGGTGTGTGCTAGCCGACATCCATTGCCTGGCACCCGCAGAATGCTTCTGCTGTGAGTAATAACAGTAGAAGCTGCCCACCATCGGCGCTTGTGTGCCTACTCTAGCCTAGTGTGTATATATATATATATATATATATATATATATATATACACAGTATCTCACAAAAGTAAGTACACCCCTCACATTTTTGTAAATATTTTCTTCTATCTTTTCATATGACAACACTGAAGAAATAATGACACTTTGCTACAATGTAAAGTAGTGAGTTTACAGCTTGTATAACAGTGTAAATTTGCTGTCCCCCCAAAATAACTCAACACACAGTCATTAATGTCTAACCCATTGGCAACAAAAGTGAGCATACCCCTAAGTGAAAATGTCCAAATTGGGCCCAATTAGCCATTTTCCCTCCCCGGTGTCATGTGACTCGTTAGTGTTACAAGGTCTCACTGGAAGTTCAACATGGCACCTCATAGCAAAGAACTCTCTGAGGATCTGAAAAAAAGAATTGTTGCTCTAAATAAAGATGGCCTAGGCTATAAGAAGATTGCCAAGACCCTGAAACTGAGCTGCAGCATGGTGGCCAAGATCATACTGAGGTTTACAAGGACAGGTTCCACTCAAAACAGGCCTCGCCGTGGTCCAAGTTGAGTGCACGTGCTCAGCGTCATATCCAGAGGTTGTCTTTGGGGAATAGACGTATGAGTGCGATAAAGTGAATGATGCGCTCCAATTAACTTTCAATCAGTGCACAAAAAATGCTAAAACCAAATCCCATAAATCAAACAAAATAAGCAAAAAATAAATATAAATAAAAATAAATAAAGATGGAATCAGTACCATGTAAATATCTCCTGTCAAATATTCTCAATATATAAGTGATATAAGTGATAAATAAAAATAAATAAAGATGGAATAAGTACCATGTAAATATCTCGTGTAAAATAATCTCAATATATAAGTGATGATGCTGGTGGATATAGTTAATTGCTAACAACAATCATGTACCATAGATGCCAACAGTAACACAGCTCTGTGAGTTCACTATGTGTGATGGTATCTCCACCAAATGTACTGGTACACAATTAAAAACCAATGATCCTATAACATAAAATATATAGTCCAACCTAATTCACAGTACAAGTCCGTTCCAACTTTTCTATTGATCTGGGATATTACTTGTTACTGTTTATGACTGGGGTATCGTTGCCGCTCTCAGATGTAGGTAGATTCATGCAATAAAACAAAGGTAAACATCATTGCGCAATGATTAAATGCACCGGCATATTCCACAGCAAGACTTTCACTCACATATCTCTGGATACTCTGCACTTAGGTAGAAACAATCAGCTGCTCAGTGCGTGATACTTTTTCCTCACACCACTACTATCTTGCTGAAGACCAGCCTCGATAGTCTACGTCACTGGCTCCTCCTACGCATTGAGTCACAGGTCACGTGACTTTTTCAAGGATGGCCATGTGACGCTAGAGCCTCCATATTTAAGCTTATACCAGCGTCCCAGTTGCCATAGTGATGACAGTTATCATAGGGTCATCATGCCGTTTCTACACGATTAAGTGCTGATCATATTCATTATACAGCTATGTGCAACCATCTTTATTACTAACGTATATCAATAATAGAATTAAAAAGGCTTAAACGTCCATATTAAAAAACAAAATAAGTACAAGGTAAAAAGGCAATGTTAAACAAATAGACTCCCTCTTGTGGTAGCTACTATTATTCCACATACTTAATAAAGGGCATACCGTATATACTCGAGTATAAGCCGTTCCGAGTATAAGTCGAGGCCCTAATTTACCACAAAAAAATGGGGAAAACTTAGTGACCCGAGTATAAGACGAGGGTGAGAAATGCACAGCTACTGTAAGTGCAAAAGAGGGTCAACAATGCCCATTTGCAGCCTCACTGTGCCCATTTGCATGCCTCACTGTGTTTGCAGCCATAGGTCCCCCGAACTTCAAACTCGGTAGTTAAGGGTTCCTAGATGCCCCCTAGCTGCAGCCAAAATTTGGGGTCTCTGAACCCAAATGGTCCCAAAATGACATTGCTGCAGATGGACACAGTTGACCGAATTTGGGGCCCCGTATCTCGGGGCCACTTAGCGCTAGGAACCCCAAATTTGATGTGCAAACTCAGTGGAGCTAGCACCATAAAATATCCAAAGCTGGGGTTCCTAGCACCTAGTGGCCCTGAGATACGTGGCCTCAAAGTCGGTTCAGAAAATGTCAAGCACTTTTCTGCAGCAGAGAATGACATTTTCCGAACGGATTTTGGGGCCCCGTATCTCGGGGACACCTAGTGCTAGGAACCCCAGCTTTGGATATGTTGTGGTACCAGTTCCACTGGGTTTGCATACTATATTTGGGGTTCCTAGTAGGAAGTGGCCCTGAGATATGGGGCCCCAAATTCGGTTCGGAAAATGAAATTTTTTGCTGCAGAAAAGTGCTTGACTCAAGTATAAGTCGAGGGGGGCACTTTCAGCGCAAAAAAATGTGCTGAAAAACTCGACTTATACTCGAGTATATACGGTAATTTACGTGTATATGCTACCATTGGTATTAATTATGATATTGGGTCAATCCTACTGTACCAAAAATTATGTAAATCTATAGAATCACATAATAACATAATTGATAAGTTAAAATATCCATACTAGGAGATAAAAACAAGAAAAACACAGAATAAAAACAAAAACAATATCTGGCAAATAGACTCCCTCTTTAGATAGCTATCAATATTGCACACATACAGATGCAGGTATCAACTAAATCCACATATATGCTAACATTGATATGGGTTATGATGGGAGTCAATCCTAATGTAAAAAATATGTATAATAAAAACACATATTAAATCTTAGCCTATAATCACATATTGAGTTATTTAAAATCAAGGCAATGAGACTTATAAAATCTAATAAAATCTAATAATCCGATATAAAACAATTTAAATCAAAATCAATATTTAGGCCCCTGGGTGAGAGAGTGCACATCTCAAATATCCACCTGCATTCATGTTTACTTAATTCTCTTACTTTATTGGTTCCCCTCTAGTGTGATTTATATCTATCAATTGCTCAATTGCTCAAAATTTTAAACCTGTGGGATCTCTATTATGATGTGATGTGAAGTGTCTTGAGACACTGGGGGAGAGCTGGAGCACTCAGAATCTGGTGCAGCTGTTCATGGTAACCAATGAGTGTGATTCTTTTCTTTGTCTTCAATCAACAAATCTCGTGGTATCTGATACACTTCCTGTATTTTATCTTCAATAAATTCTTTACTATACCCTTTCGCTACAAATTTTTTCATATCCACTGTGCCTGTTCTAAATATTCATTATGATTGGTACAGTTCCTTCTAAGCCGTATCATCTGGCCTTTGGGAATGTTTATAAGCCAAGGCTCATGGTGACAACTGTCAACCGGTATATAGCTGTTTCTTTCTACAGGTTTGAAAAAAGTTTTTGTGCTTATAACACCATCCTCTACCTTTATTTCCAAATCCAAAAAATGAACAGCCTTGTCACTAATCTCATAAGTGAGCTTTATGTTCTTCTGGTTATTATTCAACCGATCAAAAAATTGAATTAGGCTTTCCTCATCTCCTTTCCAAATTATAATGCAGTCATTAATAAACCTTTTATACAATAACAAATTTTCTGGTATATCCTCCCATTTTGTCATAAAAAATGTTGGCAACGCTCGGTGCATACTTTGCACCCATTCTGATACCATTCAGTTGCCTGTAGTAATCTGCATTATACCAGAAGTAATTATGCTGTAGCTCAAAAGCTAGGCATCTCAAGATAAATCTTCTTTGTTTGGAAATAAGGTTACTATACTTCTCCATGGCCCATTTTGATGCGTGGATCGCATCATCATGATCTATCACTGTGTACAGTGATGAGACATCCGCTGTCACAATCAAATATTTTTATTGTGGCATTATATCTATATTGTTTAAAATCTGGATCAGATGTTTAGTATCCCTTAAGTAGACACTTGTGTTAGGTACCAAGGGTTGTAAATACTTGTCCACATATTCTCCCAACCTTGCATTTATTGATTGAATTCCATTTATCATAGGTCTTCCCAGTGGGTGCGTTTGGTTTTTGTGGATCTTTGGTACCATATAGATAATAGGTACTCTACATGTATCGGGTATCAGATACTTTTCTTCCTTTTTTATTTAGAATGTTTTTTAGACTACCTTTTAATACTAAGTCCGACAATTCATTTTTGTATTCTTTTGTGGGGTTCCCTTTTAGTTTGATATACGTATTGGTATCACACAATTGATCTGATAGTTCTTTGTTGTAATAATCTTTAGATAATACAACAGATGTATGAGTGCTGCCAGCATTGCTGCAGAAGTTGAAGGGGTGGGGGGGGGGTCAGCCTGTCAGTGCTCAGACCATACGCCATACACTGCATCAAATTGGTCTGCTGTCATCCCAGAAGGAAGCCTGTCCTAAAGATGATGCACAAGAAAGCCACCAAACAGTTTGCTAAAGACAAGAAGTCTAAGGACATGGATTACTGGAACCATGTCCTGTGGTCTGATGAGACCAAGATAAACTTATTTGGTTCAGATGGTGTCAAGCGTGTGTGGCGACAACCAGGTGAGAAGTACAAAAACAAGTGTCTTGCCTACAGTCAAGCATGGTGTTGGGAGTGTCATGGTCTTGGGCTGCATGAGTGCTGCCGGCACTGGGGAGCTACAGTTTATTGAGGGAACCATGAATTCTAACATGTACTGTGACATACTGAAGCAGAGCATTAACCCCTCCCTTCAGAGACTGGGCCACGGGGCAGTATTCCAACATGATAACAGCACAAAACACACCTCCAAGATGACCACTGCCTTGCCAAAGAAGCTGAGGGTAAAGGTGATGGACTGGCCAAGCATGTCTCCAGACCTAAACCCTATTGAGAATCTGTGGGGCATCCTCAAACAGCTCTGTGATGTCATCATGGAGGAGTGAAAGAGGACTCCAGTGGCAACCTGTGAAGCTCTGGTGATCTCCATGCCCAAGAGGGTTAAGGCAGTGCTGGAAAGTAATGGTGGCACACAAAATATTGACACCTTGGGCCCCATTTGGACATTTCCACTTAGGGGTGTACTCACTTTTCACTTTTGTTGCCAGAGGTTTAGACATTAATGGCTGTGTTGAGTTATTTTGAGGGGACAGTAAATTTATACTGTTATACAAGCTGTACACTCACTACTTTACATTGTAGCAAAGTGTCATTACTTCAGTGTTGTCACATGAAAAGGTATAATAAAATATTTACAAAAATGTGAGGGGTGTACTCACTTTTGTGAGATACTGTGTGTGTGTATATATATATATATATATATATATATATATATATATATATATATATATATATATATATATATATATATATATATCATCCCTAAAGAGCCTGTCCCAGGACATCCTTTCCATTGGGCCTTGGTGTAGCGGGATTAGTGAGCGGAACAAACAAACATACCTATTAAGGGCCCTTTCACACTGGGGCGGGGGCGGTGTCGGCGGTAAAGCACTGCTATTGTAAGCGGCGCTTTACCATCGGTATTCGGCCGCTAGCGGGGCGGTTTTACCCCCTGCTAGCAGCCGAGAAAGGGTAAAAAACCACCGCAAAGCACCTCTGCAGAGGCGCTTTGCCAGCAGTATAGCCGCGCTATCCCATTGATTTCAATGGGCAGGAGCGGTGAAGGAGCGGTATACACTCTGCTCCTTCACCGCTCCGAAGATGCTGCTAGCAGGACTTTTTTTCCCATCCTGCTAGCGCACCGCTCCAGTGTAAAAGCCCTCAGGGCTTTCACACTGGAATCAAAGCAGCGGCACTTTCGGGTCAGTTTGCAGGTGCTATTATTAATATTGCTCATTGTTGCATATTGCATTACACGTATACAATCAGGACCTGTGATTTCAGGGTTTTGGGGAAATAGACTGACCTGAAATAAGTCATTCTGATGTCCCTTTATGCCTGAGTACATAGGTCACATTTGGGGTCAGTTAAGGTATTTGAGATTGTGCGGTTTATATTTTATGTTACTTAGTGTTATACCGCTCAATACCAGAGTTACTACTTTGTTGAATTATTACTGTCTTTTTTTCTTTTGAGAAAGCCTTTCCAGTAAAAAACATTTTGGTTCACTACAGCTTGTGTTCATATACTGTTGTGTTTATAATAATTTCTTTTTTTTTAATAGGATTTTATTTAGTTAGATTTTTTCAAATTTTTCACAAAACATAGAAATACAGACATAGCACAATAAACACAAGAGATTTTAGTGGTTGGGTTTACATCTGCTTTAATAACTATGCTTAAGTTCTGTGAATTGCAGTGATGGGGAACATTCTCTTATGTACTCTGCCTGTGTTCACAGATTTTTACTTGCACCCAAAAATAATTTTAAGGACTAATGCCCCGTACACAAGGTCGGATTTTCAGACGGAAAATGTGTGATAGGACCTTGTTGTCGGAAATTCCGACCGTGTGTAGGCTCCATCACACATTTTCCATCGGAATTTCCGACCCACAAAGTTTGAGAGCAGGATATAAAATTTTCCGACAACAAAATCCGTTGTCGGAAATTCCGATAGTGTGTACACAAATCCAACGGACAAAGTGCCACGCATGCTCAGAATAAATAAAGGGATGAAAGCTATTGGCCACTGCCCCGTTTATAGTCCCGACGTACGTGTTTTACGTCACCGTGTTTAGAACGATCGGATTTTCCGACAACTTTGTGTGACCGTGTGTATGCAAGACAAGTTTGAGCCAACATCCGTCAGAAAAAATCCTAGGATTTTGTTGTCAGAATGTCCGAACAAAGTCCGACCGTGTGTACGGGGCATTATAATGGTCTCCTTCAACTGACTGATTGCTATTTTTTCAAATGTAAAACCTTGGCTTTTTTTTAATTAATTGGGGTGTTTTTCCTGATATTGGGGTCAGAAGGCAGGATATAGTATAATACCGCTTTTATGTTTCATTGCTTAAAAAGAGTACTTACATAGTCCAGCATGAAATCACAGATAATCCGCTCAGGGGGAAGCAGAAACCGGTCCGACGCCGGTATAAAACTTGCAATGTGCGTGGTGCATCTCAGCTGTGCAAGCAATAGTATAAGGCTCCTATGATTGTAAGCGTCAGGCCTCACCTCTATGCATTTCACGGTAGAGCGCGCGTCATCAGGAAGTGGGTCTGACTCCATTTACTCAGAGCCTAAATAGCAGCAAAAATGACCGCGATTGGTCAGGATCATTGACAATGCTTTCCATAGAATCAGCAAAATCGGAAAGGGGGGCTTATCCGAATCTGGAAGCCCCCTTTAACAAGGGGACCCCCAGATCTTGGACCCCCCCCTCTGTTTGAAATGGTACCCATACCATTTCACAAAAAAAGTGTGAAAATGGTAAAAAAAAAAACACACTGTGGGAGAAGTTCTTTATTCTTTATTTTTTTTCGGTCCATCGGCGGAGGTGAATGGACTACGTGGGACAGTTTTATTTTTTTATTCTTTAATAAGGGACTTCTGGACTTCTCCCACGGTGTGTGTTGTTTTTTTACCATTTTCACACTTCTTTTTGTGAAATGGTACGGGTACAATGTGCCCGTTACCATTTCAAACGGGGAGGCGGGATCTGGGGGTCCCCTTGTTAAAGGGGGCTTCCAGATTCGGATAAGCCCCCCTTCCGATTTTGCTGAAAGCCCCCTTGTTAAAGGGGGCTTTCAGATTTCGATAAGCCCCCCGCCCGCAGACCCCCGCAACCACCGGGGACAAGGTGCTTTGGGGGGCTACTCCACAGCACTCTCCCAATGTTGAGGGCATGTGGCCTGGTACGGTTCAGGAGGGGGGGGTCGCTTTCTCATCCCCCCTCTTTTCCTGCGGCCTGCCACTTTGCGTGCTCAGATAAGGGTCTGGTATGGATTTTTGGGGGGACCCCACGCCATTTTTTAAAAAATGTTGGCGCAGGATTCTCCTTTAAATCCATACCAAACCTGAAAGGCCTGGTATGGAATTTGGGGGGACCCCCACACATTTTTTTTAATTTTGCTTCAGGGTTCCCCTGTGGAGGAATCCCATGCCGTTTTTATCAATGAACTTTTATGTGTATTGTCGGACCGGCAATTCATTAATAGCCGCAAGTAGTTTTAAATGACTCTTTTTCGTTTAGAAATGTAATTGTTGCGTGGTGAACTAAATGAAAGTACACAAGCAAAACTGCACAGAGATACCCTCACGTGCGCCCGGTTTGGTAAAAGCATATAGGTATGCAGATCGCAGTCAGCCGCTGTGGACGAGACTTTTCTCAAAAGCCGCTGCTGTTCAACTCAAAGTGTCAAACTGCAGTGAACTTCCTAGGCTCCTAGGAGGAAAAAAGACATGGCAGGTCCTCTTTATGTAGAAATCTGGGGCTATAAGTCCTGTGATTTCTCCTCTACCCTGGAAAGCCTGAGAAAAAAAACATGGATCTCATCTACAGCTGCAGCCAGTACCCCGGTATATCTCCCAGAGGAAGTCACGAGGAGTGACGAAACTAGTAGGAAGGGCTTGAGAGGCTGACGTGTGAGGAACCAGGAAGCAACAAAGGAAAAAAGAGCCAGTGTAAAGGATGTGGGGGGATCGCTGATAACTGGAGCTGCAGAGCTGGCTATGAGGTGAAACCTTTCTCCTAGCACTTGTGGATACACATATCAAGGCTTATTCTAACCACTTGCCGACCGCTGCATGCCCATATACGTCACCACAATGGCAGTGGTGGGCAAATGGGCGTACCCTTTAATTGGCGGGGCTAGCAGGCTCGCATGCCTGCCGTGTACAGTGTGACTGTGCCCGAAGGACCCGTGGACTCGATGTCTGCCGGTGTCCCAGCGAACGTGTCACGGAGCTGCAGAATGGGGAGATGTAAACAAGGCATTTCCCCGTTCTGCCTAGTGACATGACAGAGATCACTGCTCCCTGTCATCGGGAGATGATCGCTGTCATGTGAGTGGAAGTCCATCCCCCCACAGTTAGAATCACTCCCCAGGGCACACTTAACCCCTTGTTCACCCCTAGTGTTTAACCGTTCCCTGCCAGTGTCATTTACACAGTAATCAGTGCATTTTTATAGCACTGATCGCTGTATAAATGACAATGGTCCCAAAATAGTACCAAAAGTGTGTACAAGAATAAATATTGGCCTAAACTGAGGAAATTTTTTTTATATATATTTTTGGGGGATATTTATTATAGCAAAAAGGAAAAAATATTGTTTTTTTTTTTCAAAATTGTCGCTCTTTTTTTGTTTATAGTGCAAAAAATTAAAACCACAGAGATTATGAAATACCACCAAAAGAAAGCTCCATTTGTGGGAAAAAAAGGAAGTCAGTTTTGTTTGGGTGCAACATCGGCCGCGCAATTGACAGTTAAAGCAACGCAGTGCCGAATCGCAAAGTGCATTGGTCAGGAAGGGGGTAAAATCTTCCAGGGCTGAAGCGGTTAATCTGAAGACATGTGAGTGTAATCTGTCTTATGTTTTATATAAATAAATCTTTTGAGATGGTAAAGCACTATTGTAAGCTTTATTACCTTGCATGTGGGCAATGTGAGTGGAGATCAATGGTAAATTAATAAGGATGGAGTATACCCTGTGATATGAGATGACTGAATAAGTGGATAAGCCATAAGAAGGAGGAAAATCTAAAGAGGACAAGTAGAAGATTGATTGTAATCTAAAGACGTAGCTATTAGGCCTATAAGGTGAGAGTACAACTGGTGACGGTGACACGAGGATATATATATATATATATATATATATATATATATGCACAGAGGTGGATTAAATAGAAGATGTTGACCTTCATTCATCTAGTGATATCAAAAATCACCAAATGGACTGTTTTTTACATGATCGTTCTCTTTTGTTGTTTTTTGCACGATCGTTCTCTTTTGCATGATTGATTGGAATTTATAAGGACACTGTGTGCAATAAGGAATACACTGCACTTTATTGCTAGTTTTAAGGCATGTAACTATTTATTTTGCATAGAAATTTACAGCATATTGCACTATATATATATATATTTATATATATATATATATATGGTATAGCGCTGCACTTATTTTGTATCATTTTGTATTTTCACATATTTTGGAGGTGTGGGAAGTGCCGGCAGCTTTATAGCAGCTCACAAGGTTTTATCTAAAAAGCCACTAAATTGCCTTTACATTTAAAAAGTGACATACTGCATCTGGTATTTTTTAGTGGCAGGCAACAGTGAGAAGCTTCAGCTGGTGGCAGGAAATAGGAAAAAGTTGGCACTTTACATCAACTAGGAAGAGATCCACCTGGCTAATTGCACGTCTTAATATAGCAAAAGAAACAACAATATTATAATATTGTGACTAAATATAGTCCATGAAGTCTGTGAGTAAGCACTTGAAGTCAGCTTCTGTGGAGTATTAGAAGCAAAACTCTGTGTGATGGAGGAGAAAGCACAAAAAAGCGCAACTCTAAGTGCAGTATAAGATACAATTTATTTGGACACAGGATGTATAGTACTCACAAAGATATTTGACAGATAAGCATTTCATCAAAGTGAGCCGTCCGGGGGGTATCCATAGGGGAGTCCAACTGGATGTCCAACTGTGAGTCCGTCAGAGGCAAAGACGTGGGAACCATGGAGTGGGTTGCGCCGGTGGATACTGGCGATTCCTGGTCCAGCATCCTTCTTGTTGCCCATCTTTGTTTTTATACCCTGTGATCACATTTTATTGTTACCTGGCTTTTTTAGCAATAAAAATCCCACTTTGCTCATCTACACTATGTGGAGCCTGTTTATTTTTTCTCCACATATCTACTGAGAGATCAAACCAGCCTTCACTTCAGTTTTTTTACGTGACGCACTGTTCCCTCTGATTCGCACCTTGGCCATCCTTTGGGAGGACCTACCTGGCGGCCCCGGGAGATCCACACAGAGTTTGACCCAGAAGGTTCGCAGAGCTGTGATGTCCGCTTACAGGCCCTGAGAGGCAACCCGCTCGACTGACTCCCTGTCGCTGACAAGGGAGTCCAATGTATCTGGTAAGAGTTTCTTACACACCATCTTTACTTAGTCACATGCAGTTGTGAGACACAGCTTGGGGATGATCTGATGATTTACCCGTGTTAGAACATTTGCCGTCTCACATCCACGTACCATTTCCAGTGGGACATTCCATGTGTATTTGTTTTCTATTCACTCACTGGACTTTATTCACCTTTATTGAGAGACTTATAAGTTTTATCATTGTTATGTTTACCATTCGTGGACATTTGTTTTTTCAGTTGTTTTCTTGATTGAAGACTTTTTGCACAATCTATGCGCTACATTTTACTTTCACATGATTCTTTGGTTGTTGTCACCTTGTATGTAGCTGCTCCGCACCATATACTTTTTTGAATTTAGCGCAGTGTATACTTTATTATCTTTGCCTGGTCCTCAGAAGCCCGGGATGCCGGTCGATGACTCACTTCCAGTCGGACGAGTAGGTCAGTAGCAGGCGACGCGTTTGCAGAGCTTGCGCTCCTTCTTCAGGCCTGACGGGAGCCATTATGGCTGAGGGCTTTATAGGTTTCACTGCCAAGGCTCCTGGGTGCTAGAGACTAGTGAAGTCTGTTGGTCAAAGGACAGGGGAATGTTAAAAACATCGCTAAAAAACAGGATCTGGTGATATAGAGCACGCTATGGGTCTTCCTCCTCACCACCAGCCGCATGACGTTAGGGGCGGAGGCCACGGCGGATGTCCGGGTATTTAGGCAGGGGTTTTGGCATGGCAAACTTTCTCTTTTGCTGGGTCCTTCCACACATTGACGAGAGATCACACTGGTAGGTATCACCTCCACCACTATATCCATATATGCTACTTCATTTAGTGCACTCACCATCCACGTACACTGTGGAGTGTCATTTGCCCACACTCTCACTCCTTTTATTCATTTCACTTTTCCTTACTTCCTCATAGTTTTTTTCTGTTTTGCATTTTTTCCTCCGTGACCATCTTCATCTTTTCTCCTTTTCTTTCCCTCCTTTTCTCACCACCTCTTCATCTCTTCTTACACTCCCTCCATTCACCTTACACTGTCTTCCCTATGTCTTACAGGACATCCCTGTATCTCCTGTACCCTAGTATACCCAGAATTCTGTGATACTAAGTATCCGAGCTATACATACATATTTATATAATTTCTCACAGTGAGTACACCATACAAGATTTATGGGTAACTCAGGACATTATGATTATTGTTACATCAACTACCAACTATATACATACATTCATATATCTCATTACAGTGAGTACATCCTGCATGAACTAGGGGCAACTATTGGGTCCCCACTTCTTTTCCCTTTTCCTTTCTTCTTTTGCTTTTTCATGCTTTGTTGGACACTTCTGTACCCCTTGCACTAGAGTATACTATCTCATATTTTCAGGATACTGTTATATCTATTACTGTAGATCCACATATATATATTTATACCCATATATTTCATTATAGTGAGTACGCTCTGCAACGATCTTGGGTGACATTTGGGTCCAACCCTTCACTCCTTTTTTCCATCTCTTTGCCATGTCTGCCCTATGTCTGACCTCGGTCCTCTACTTTTTGGTACTCGCCCCTTCAGCTGGGAGATGTTTTCCACTTACCCTTGCCTGGGGTCAGCCCTTGGAGCCAATTGCCTGACAAGTGAGTATGGGATCACTAGTTCTGGCTTCATGCTTTTGTCCAATCATAATCTATACTCCAATGTACTTTTTTACTTGTTGTTACAGACATCAGATATACACATCACATCGAGCCACACCAGAGAGGCAGAGGGAGATTAGGGAAGTAAACAAGTGGCTGAAGAGCTGGTGTAGTAAGGAGGGGTTTGGGTTCCTGGAGGACTGGGCCGACTTCTCAGTCGGTAACCGGTACTATAGAAGGGACGGACTGCACCTAAATGAGGAGGGTGCAGATCTGCTGGGAATGAAGATGGCCAAAAAGTTAGAGGGGTTTTTAAACTAGGCGATGGGGGGGAGGGTCCAGAGACAGTGATAGCCAGCGCGGAAGATACTCCAGAGGGTAGTATTGGGGGCATTAGTGGTAGGTTAACCAAAGCACAAAAATGCAAGGTGAGTATAGTAGCAAGTCCAAGTTGCAATCTTGAAACACCCAATACGAGGACAATATGCGACCGGTCTAAACTATGTGGCATGTTCACCAATGCCAGGAGCCTGGCGGACAAGATGGGTGAACTAGAGATACTGTTGTACAAGGAGGATTTGGATTTTGTGGGAATTTCAGAGACCTGGTTCAACAGCTCTCATGATTGGCTGGCAAACATTCAAGGGTATACCCTATACCGCAAGGATAGAGAGGGTAAAAAAGGGGGAGGGGTATGCCTATATATCAAGAATAATGTACAAGTGAATGTGAGAGATGACATCACTGAGGGGGCTAGGGAGGAGGTGGAATCTTTATGGGTAGAGCTCCAAAGGGATGAAGCTAAGGGGAAAATAATACTGGGAGTATGCTATAGGCCCCCTAACCTGAGGGAGGAAGTGGAGACGGATCTCCTATCACAAATTGGATTAGCAGCAAGGATGGGAAGTGTTATCATAATGGGGGATTTTAATTATCCAGACATAGACTGGGCGGAGGGAACCGCGCATTCATTTAAGGCTCGCCAGTTCCTTAATGTCTTGCAGGACAATTTTATGGGTCAGATGGTAGACGCACCAACTAGAAATAAAACATTACTAGATCTACTGATTACCAACAATACAGACCTGATAACAGATGTGGAAATACGGGGCAATTTAGGTAACAGCAATCACAGGTCAATTAGTTTCAGTATAAATCACACAAATATGAGACATGAAGGGAACACAAAGACACTGAATTTCAAAAGAGCCAACTTCCCTAAACTACAAACCTGGCTAAAAGGCATAAATTGGGATAAAATATTAGGAACAAAGAATACAGAGGAGAGATGGGTTTGCTTTAAGAGCATATTAAATAAGGGCATTAGCCAATGTATCCCATTGGGTAATAAATTTAAAAGAGCGAACAAACATCCTGGATGGCTTAACTCCAATGTAAAAATGCATATAAAAGCAAAGGAGAAGGCCTTCAAAAAATACAAGGTTGAGGGATCATCCACAGCATTCAGAATTTATAAAGAATGCAATAAGAAATGTAAGGGTGCAATTAGGATGGCTAAGATAGAACATGAAAGACACATAGCGGAGGAGAGCAAAAAAAATCCCAAGAAATTCTTTAAGTATGTAAACAGTAAAAAAGGGAGGACAGACCATATTGGCCCCATAAAGAATGAGGAAGGACATCTGGTTACAAAGGATGGGGAGATGGCAGAGGTATTGAATTTATTCTTCTCCTCAGTCTTCACGAGTGAATCGGGGGGCTTCAGTAACCAAAACTGCAGTGTTTATCCTCATGACACAACACAGGAAGCACCTCCATGGTTAACAGAGGACGGAATTAAAATTAGACTTGAGAAACTTAACATTAATAAATCACCGGGACCAGATGGCTTGCATCCGAGGGTACATAGGGAACTCAGTCAGGTGATTGCCAGACCGTTGTTCCTAATTTTTACAGACAGTATATTGACTGGAATGGTACCAGCTGATTGGAGAAAAGCCAATGTAGCACCAATATTTAAAAAGGGCCCAAAAAACATCCCTGGGAATTACAGACCAGTTAGCCTAACATCAATAGTATGTAAACTCTTGGAGGGGATGATAAGGGACTATATACAAGATTTTAGTAATAAGAATGATATCATTAGCAGTAATCAGCATGGATTCATGAAGAATCGTTCTTGCCAAACCAATCTATTAACCTTCTATGAGGAGGTGAGTTGCCATCTAGATAAAGGAAGGCCCGTAGACGTGGTGTATCTGGATTTTGCAAAAGCATTTGACACAGTTCCCCATAAACGTTTACTGTACAAAATAAGGTGCGTTGGCATGGACCATAGGGTGAGTACATGGATTGAAAACTGGCTACAAGGGCGTGTTCAGAGGGTGGTGATAAATGGGGAGTACTCAGAATGGTCAGGGGTGGGTAGTGGGGTCCCCCAGGGTTTTGTGCTGGGACCAATCCTATTTAATTTGTTCATAAACGACCTGGAGGATGGGATAAACAGTTCAATCTCTGTATTTGCAGACGATACTAAGCTAAGCAGGGCAATAACTTCTCCGCAGGATGTGGAAACCTTGCAAAAAGACCTGAACAAATTAATGGGGTGGGCAACTGCATGGCAAATGAGGTTCAATGTAGAAAAATGTAAAATAATGCATTTGGGTGTCAAAAATATGAATGCAATCTATACACTGGGGGGAGAACCTCTGGGGGAATCTAGGATGGAAAAGGACTTGGGGGTCCTAGTGGATGATAGGCTCAGCAATGGCATGCAATGCCAAGCTGCTGCTAATAAAGCAAACAGAATATTGGCATGCATTAAAAGGGGGATCAACTGCAGAGATAAAACGATAATTCTCCCGCTCTACAAGACTCTGGTCCGCCCGCACCTGGAGTATGCTGTCCAGTTCTGGGCACCAGTCCTCAGGAGGGACGTACTGGAAATGGAGCGAGTACAAAGAAGGGCAACAAAGCTAATAAAGGGTCTGGAGGATCTTAGTTATGAGGAAAGGTTGCGAGCACTGAACTTATTCTCTCTGGAGAAGAGACGCTTGAGAGGGGATATGATTTCAATTTACAAATACTGTACTGGTGACCCCACAATAGGGATAAAACTTTTTCGCAGAAGAGAGTTTAATAAGACTCGTGGCCACTCATTACAATTAGAAGAAAAGAGGTTTAACCTTAAACTACGTAGAGGGTTCTTTACTGTAAGAGCGGCAAGGATGTGGAATTCCCTTCCACAGGCGGTGGTCTCAGCGGGGAGCATTGATAGCTTCAAGAAACTATTAGATAATCACCTGAATGACCGCAATATACAGGGATATGTAATGTAATACTGACACATAATCACACACATAGGTTGGACTTGATGGACTTGTGTCTTTTTTCAACCTCACCTACTATGTAACTATGTAACTATGTAACATCAGCCCCTGATGATGTGAGGAGAGCTCGCGAAACGTGTCGGGTTAGAGATGTATCATGTATATCTGTACTCACAATACTTTGATGTTATGTCACTATGGCTATATTTTTATGACCATCATGTTATGCTGCTGTTCTTATGAATTTGTCACTTATGTTCATGACCTGTATTGGATGACAGTGATTCTAATAAACTTTGTTATTTTTTATACTATCACATTTTATTTCTCTGTGATCATCATGGATACCTCATTTAAAGTCCCATGGGCAAATTTTTGTTTTTTGTGCAATATAGGGGTGGAGGTGTGTCATGTTAGGGAGCAGCTTTCAGCCTTTCCTTTTTCCATCTTGTGGCAGGTGAGGGGCAAGTGACAATCTGCATCTGGTGGAAAGTGATGTGGCAAGTGACAATCTGCATCTGGTGACAGGAGACATGGCAAGTGACAATCTGCATCTGGTGACAGGAGACATGGCAAGTGACAAGCTGCATCTGGTGGCAGGTGACATGGCAAGTGACAATCTGCATCTGGTGGCAGGTGATGTGGCAAGTGACAATCTGCATCTGGTGGCAGGTGACATGGCAAGTTATGTGGCAAGTGACAATCTGCATCTGGTGGCAGGTGGCGTGGCAAGTGACAATCTGCATCTGGTGGCAGGTGACGTGGCAAGTGCCAATCTGCATCTGGTGGCAAGTGGCGTGGCAAGTGTCAAGCTGCAACTGGTGGCAGGTGACGTGGCAAGTGACAAGCTGCATCTGGTGGTAGATGACGTGGCAAGCGACAAGCTGCATCTGGTGGCAGGTGACATGGCAAGTGACAATCTGCATCTGGTGGCAGGTGGCATGGCAAGTGACAGTCTGCATCTGGTGGCAGGTGACGTGGCAAGTGACAATCTGCATCTGAAGGTAGGTGGTGTGGCAAGTGACAATCTGCATCTGGTGGCAGGTAATATGGCAAGTGACAATCTGCATCTGGTGGCAGGTGACATGGCAAGTGACAATCTGCATCTGGTGGCAGGTGACGTGGCAAGAATCAAGCTGCATCTGGTGGAAGGTGACGTGGCAAGTAACAATCTGCATCTGGTGGCAGGTGGCGTGGCAAGTGACAAGCTGCATCTGGTGGCAGGTGATATGGAAAGTGACAATCTGCATCTGGTGGCAGGTGACGTGGCAAGTGACAATCTGCATCTGGTGGCAGGTGACGTGGCAAGTGATGTGGTAAGTGACAATCTGCATCTGGTGGCAGGTGGCGTGGCAAGTGACAATCTGCATCTGGTGGCAGGTGATGTGGCAAGTGCCAATCTGCATCTGAAGGTAGGAGACATTGCAAGTGACAATCTGCATCTGGTAGCAGGTGACGTGGCAAGTATCAAGCTGCATCTAGTGGCAGGTGATGTGGCAAGTGACAATCTGCATCTGGTGGCAGGTGGCGTGGCAAGTGACAAGCTGCATCTGGTGGCAGGTGATATGGCAAATGACAATCTGCATCTGGTGGCAGGTGACGTGGCAAGTGATGTGGCAAGTGACAATCTGCATCTGGTGGCAGGTGGCGTGGCAAGTGACAATCTGCATCTGGTGGCAGGTGACGTGGCAAGTGCCAATCTGCTTCTGGTGGCAGGTGGCGTGGCAAGTGACCATGGTGCCGGGATTATTGAAGCGCCAACACCAGCCATTGCCCCTAAAAATTGCCAGTGAAAAAACCACATGCCCTCCTATGGGCCTTGGCATAATTTTCTGCCATGCAGCAGGTCCCCGGTGCCAAAAAGCTTGGGGACCGCTGCCCTACAGGATGCTGGAAAAGGACAGAGCAAAGTCCCTCCACAAATGGCAGCCTTTAAACATGACCTGAAGCAGATTCCAATAGCGCTATAAGACAGAATGGAGAGCAGCACCTCTAAGTGTCGGAGTGTAAACAATTTGTTAGAAGGTATGACAAGTGGGAAATCACGTGGAGTCAGTATAGGAAAGGCACATCAAAGGTATGTAGATCCCATGTAAGCCATCAGCAGTGACAGTTCTCCATAAACGCCGGCTGCAGCAATGTCTCTCCTCTTACTCGTATCCAGGAATTTAGAAGGATCCCGGAATGAGGCTTGAGGCACTTGTGGAGCGCAGCGTGGGATGTAGGGCATGGTGATGTCACTGGACCTGTGCGATGCATTTCCAAGCATGCACACTGCGGAAGTAGCAGCAGCTGCTCTTCCTTTTCAAGCTTGGAGGACTGTCACTGCTGACAGATTAAAAAAGTCCTGCAAGCAGCATTTTTGGAGTATGTTTGGAGCGCTTAAATAAGTGCCTAAAAAACGCTCCTCTCCATTAAAATGAATGAGAAGCGCTTAAAAAGCGACTGAAAAGCACATAAAAAGTGCTTCAAAAGTGCAGAAAAATGGTTCTTTTGAGTCACGTGACCTTGAAAAAAGCACACTGCAAACGCCTCAAAAGTGCTTTAAAATCGCCTCAAATGTGCCGCAAAAGAGCCCGACGTTTTATGGGCATTTTTCAAGCACCTCAATGTGAAAGGGGTCTAAATCTTCACTAACACACCATAAATGCTGTAGGTGCTGTTAAGGTGCGGTTATTGGGCATTACCATTGAAATCATTGGAAGCCGTTGACAAGCGTTGATGCCTCATGAAAGCCACATGCTGCTTAATTTTTAACACAACGCTACCGCTCCTGTGTGAACAGCACCATGTGGTGCCATTGCAATATTCATGGCAGGCATTGACAGGCCTTTATGAGGCTTTAAAAATACTGAATAAATGCTGCACAAACACATGGTATTGATGCACATGTGAATGAGCCCCTAGACTGCTCTTTGTGTCAGTGTGCCTGGATTGTGCTCTGTGCGTTCTGGCAGCTTCTGCACTAGTCAGGGAGAACCCTGGTCATCATCATCATCTGTGCTGGGAATGTACAATGACTGTGCCTTTCACCATCACCAACCAGCGGCTCTCTCAGAGGTACCGCTACAGATGTGTGAAGAAACAAACTTGATTTTGTGTTCTCTTATACCTCAATAATAGATGTTTATTTATAGAACAGAGTTTGTAATCCTAAAATAAAAAAAAGAACAAAAGAACACTGACTCCGAACCACTATAGTTTGCTTTAAGAAACACACATGTATGTACTTCATGTGTTATGTTTATTTCATGTAATTATTTCATAATAATATGAGATATTTTTCAGGGATTACATATAAAACTATTTACTCAATATATTCTACGATATGATCTTTAATCTGATCTACAGAATCCATAATCCGATTTGAAATGATTAAAATATCGGTCATATTAGCCATTTCTTTCCTTTGTCCTTTTACCTTGAAACTCTTTGTTCCGACACATTCTTTTCCACATTCTCCCCTTGGAATAAAAGGAAAAAAAAGACAATATTTAGTATGATGTAGAAACAGATATTTAGTTGGATGACCTAGGGCATATATTACTGGTCTGTGCTGGATGCCCTGTAGACCAAGACCAAGTCAGCAGGCAGGCACAGATAGGTACAGTGATCTTCTGCCCACCAGTGCCTGCATGGTTCTGGAATTGTTAATCAGCAGAGAAGAACAGAGCCAGAGGTGTGGGACATTGAATATCTATTCCCTCAAGAAAGTAACCACTGACAATGATTTGTTTGGCTCCCTCTGACCACCAATGTAAGAGGGTGTTTCTGCAATGACAGCAATGAAAAGAGACGTATTCATCACTGATCACCAATGTCAAAAGACACTTTACCACTCTCCACTAATTTATGATATCAATCCTCCACTGACCACCAATGTCAAAGGACACTTTACTACTCATCACAACATTTATGGGTGCACGTATTTACCAACCACCAAAGTAAAGAAGCGTTTTATTAGTTAACATAAATTTATAGGTGGCACTACACCCTTAACCACCAATGAAAAGGAAGACCTTTTCCACCGAGACCAAATTAAAGTTACACTTCACCACTGAAACCACTATAATGGGAAAATACATTACTGATCACGAATGTAAAGAGCCACTGCATCACTGACCACCAATTTCAGAGGTAACTATTCCACTAACCATCAATATAAATTGTTCTCCACCACTTTGCCCCTTTCATTAGTTTTCAGTTGTGTAGGGCCCTCTGTTATTGGTGGTCAGTTTTGTGGTCGCCCCTTGTGCTTGTGCTTTCCCTTTTACATTGTTGAACTTTGTAGTGCCCCATTACAATAGTGGTCAATGTACAGTAATTCTCCTTACATTACTGATCATTGTAGTGTCCTATTACAATAGTGGCCAATGGAATTCCCCTTACATTGCTGGTCAGTACTTAAGTGTCCCCTTAGCAATGGCTGCTGGTGCTCAAAATTTTTGGGGGTAGGGCAAACAAACTGAAAAATTCTGAAAAATACTGAAAAAAACCCCATCAATTGCCGCCTCACTGTGCCATAAAACGCAGCCACTGTGCCCATCAAATGCTGCCACTGTGCCCATCAAATGCCGCTACTGTGCCCATCAAATGCCGCCATTGTGCCCCATCAAATACAGCCACTGTGACCCCCGCCCGCCCCCTGTCTGACCGGCACTTACCCCATCTTGTTGGCTGTTCAGGCAGAAGCGAGCTGTATCCTCTGTGTGTCTCTTTTTGCTTCCTGATAGGCATCCAATAGCAGCGCCTGTCCTTTAAGCCAATCAGGTGATGGGTATCCGACCCGCGCTACCTGATTGGTGGAGAGGCCGTTCAGTGTTAGAAAAGCAAATATTAATTTGCTTTTCTAACACACCTGGGTGGGCTCCGAGCGCAATGGTCTGCGCTCCGAGTCCACCCTATTTTGAAGCCTATTAGAGTCTATGGCTCTAATTAGGTGCTTCAAAAAACACCCCAGCTTCTGTAATTCAGATGCCCAGCGTCCTAAAAGAGGCCGGACGCCTAAATAGAGGGTGGCAGAGGTGGCCATAGATAGATTCATGCAATTTATGAATCTATCCATTCTACATGGGGGGGTGGCGTGACAGAGGGGGTGGCGCCAGTGCGTCCTTAATAGACGGGCTGCCCGTCAGTGATGGTCAGTGATATAGTGCCCCTGGCATTGGCGTATGTATGAGTGCCACAATTGTTGGTGTGGTGCTCTCATTGAGTCTTCAACATTGGGATTAGTAATGTAGAGTGCAAGCTAATTGAAAATTTTCAACAATATGGTATAAAAAAATCCAACATACTTTGGGGGGCCTTGGCACTCCCGAATAATCAAGACCTGGAAATCGTGTGGACTTGAAATATGGGGAAATAAGTGATAAACATTATAATATAAATCACATGCTTTAGAAGCTATGACTCTGTAAAAATTTGCAAAGCGGAAGCTGCACCATAAGCATTCGACCAGAGTGATGACTCGAATGTTTCCCCCATCACACAGCAGTTCCTGCGGGTGGCGGGGGTAGCAGGAATTCACACAGCCAAAAATGTTGAATACTTACGGTGGTTGTGGAACAGCATTACAATGGTGTTTCAATACACAGACCACCAGAAAGATAAATATTGCTATTTGCTGGGAGCACACACAGCAGTTATAACTTAATTCACAAATAGGTTGTAACCTTCCAATACTCAATCCAGAATTGGACTGGAATTGTGCTTTTATCTATTTAAATACTGAATAGTTTGGGTGGGAGGAGTATTGCAATTGTGGCTTAGTGGTCAGCACTTCTGTCTTGCAGCAATGGGGTCTCTGATTCAAATCCCGTCCAGGATGATTTCTGCATGGAGTTTGTATGTTCTCCCGGTGCTTGGGTGGGTTTCTTTCATACTCCAAAGGCATGGTATGTTAACGGCTTCTTGACTAAATTGGCTCTAGTTTAAACCCTCTCCTTCAGCTTTCTGACCTTCGATGTGTGGAGATGCTAGCACAGCTCCGAACTATACTTATTTTTCTCCAGCCCAGCTATCCTACTCCCACATAGACTTCTTCCTGATGCTACAATGATGCTACAAGAAGGGTCATCAATCTCATCCATTCCGTTACCCATCGTTGAACACCTTCTCTGCTGCTGTCCCTAGATGCACAGAAGGCTCTTGACAGGGTACACTGGGGTTTTCTTAGAGCGGTTCTTAGTAAGTTAGGTATTACCGCAGGGGCGTTGCTAGGTGGCAAAAAGACCAGGGGCTTCAGCCCGAAGTCCGATGCTGGCACCGATGTGGGGGGGGGTGTCGAGAGTGGTCATGGCACAGGGTTTTTTGGCTGAGCGGTGGGGTTGTGTGGCGGGGGGTAATCTTACTTGCTGGTTGCTGCCTGGGGCTTAGCAGTGCCCATCAATTTTGACCACTAATCTCAGCTACCTGACACACTGACCTACCTAACATACACTGACCTGACATACATACACCTACCTAACATACACTGACCTGACATACATACACCTACCTAACATACACTGACCTGACATACATACACTGACCTAACATACACTGACCTACCTAACATACACTGACCTGACATACATACACCTACCTAACTTACACTGACCTCACCTACCTGACCAGGAGACAGACTTCATGTGTCCAGGTGTCCTGCAGTTCAGTTCAGCCGTATTGTGCGGTGTGCAGCCCACGCATCATGTGGCACAGCAGGCAGCCAGAGAAGAGGAGACTGCTTGAATTCCATCACCTGGACCTTGGAGCTCTGGGCTTTGTCCTGCACATAGTTATACAAAGTAGAGCCTGCCTCCCAGTCCCAGCACGGCCAGCAGGCACAAGGCGGTAAGGAGAAGACTCTTCTGCCTCCTGCTGCACACTCCGGTGCCCATGATCAGACAGACACACCGAGATCCGGAGCTCTTCACTCTGCCGTCCGCCCCCAGCACAGCTCAGGTCACCAACACACCCCAGCACCGGGCTCCTCTTCCGGTTATCCTCACCCCCTCCTCTACAATCATCGGTGCAGTCACTGGCACATCTCGCCAGATCGCTCCTCCGCTGCCCTGATCTATCTGAGCGCCGAGTGGGGATCTCAGTGATGAGGCGCGGCGGCATTGTAATTCCCGCCTTCTGGAGCCTGCAGCGCCTATGATGGATGTCACACGTCCCGCGGTCCCAGCATTGGACCAGTGGGACGTCCATCATAGCTCCAGAAGGCGGGACCTGCTATGTCATTCGGCCACACTCGGCCGCACTCGGCGGATCAGATCGGTCCCTGCTCGTCAGCGGCCAGCGGCGCTCGGGGCTAACAATTGAACGGTGCCTTCTTGACACTCAGGGCTTTTCGGGGACCAATTCGGGGTTTCAGCCCCCCCTAGCCACCCCCTCCCGACACTCCTGTATTACTGTCTGGTTTCAGACCAAAATCCTATCTTTATACACTAAACCCTCAGCAAGAGTTTTTACAGGTGGAGCCCTATTAACCCCTTTCAAATTCTCCAATGGCACACAGCAGGGCTGCCCCCTTTTCCCGATAATTTTCACCATGCTGATGGTACTTCGGGCCGCTAAGATTAGATCTGACCCGTGTATCTCAGCCATCCTCTGCAATGGGGTGGAACACAAAGTGAACCTCTTTGCAGACAATGTGATTCTTATGGTCACTAACCCCCAGAAGTCTCTAAAAGTGATTCAGGAAATCTTGCATCAGTTCAGCCTAGTTTCTTTTTACAAGCTCAATGCCTGTAAATCACTAGTACTGCCCCTATGCCTCCCTCTGAAATCAGTCACCCAATAAAAGACTAATTTTCCCTTTATATGGGCTACTAAATCTATTCCCTACTTAGGTATCAAGCTAACTCCCAACGCCGGTCAACTACAGTATCTGATTTAAACCACCTTGCATTTGAACGGAACTTACCATCCCTCTTACGTTCCCTACGTAGCACTGGGCTTTCCACACTGGGTAGAATAGCCACCATCAAGATGATAGTGCTCCCTAAACACCTCTACCTATTTCGAACAGTGATTGTGCCTATTCCACAATCCCTTTTCTCCTCAATTCAGAGACAAATCTCCAAATTTGTGTGGGACTCAAAACCTTCCCGATGTCCTCACTACATATTGACTAGATCCCACCGCCGAGGTGGAGTGGGCCTACCACAGATTAGTACTTACTATTAAGCTGCTATTCTGGATCAGGTCTACTATTGGTGGCACCCTTCTCCGGATAAATGAAAAACCCTACTCTCTAATGAAAAAAAACCCACATCAACACCAAAAATCAACAGACCTTCTTCTCCTCTCTGCAATGGGTTCCCCCAAACTCCCACTCAACCCTTATGCCTTGTACACACGATCGAACATTGATCAGACATTCCGACAACAAAATCAATCGGATTTTTTCCGACGGATTTTGGGCCAAACTTGTCTTGCATACACACGGTCGCACAAAGTTGTGCGATTTTGTTGTCGGAAAATGTTATATCCTGCTCTCAAACTTTGTGTGTCGGAAATTCTAACGGAAAAAGTCCGATGGAGCCCACACACGATCGAAATTTCCGACAACACAATCCGATCGCACTTTTTCCATCTGAAAATCCGACCGTGTGTACAGAGCATTATTCCTCAATCCCAGCTTCCCTACTAGCATGGAAACAACATCTGTCCACAACCTCCCTTAAATCACCAACTCAACGTCTCCCGCTGCCACTAAGGCAGAAACACATTTTTGTACTGCTCTCCTTAATCCCAAGAATGACTACCACTCCTAGCCCCACACTAGCCTTACTCCATCTAGGCATAAAAAAAAACGTTCTTGAATCTTGATGTGTTATCATCCACTTACTTTTTGCAGCCAAATTAAACATTACCAAACTGTAGAAAACCTCCAACACCCATCCATCTCTGGTACAATTGCCGACTTAAACGCTCAATGGAGAAAATGGTTGCCAGAAAAGCTCTACATATGAAAAAGTTTGTAACTAAGTGGTCACAATGGCTAATGCACCCAAAGTGTACTGTACAAGTGTGATAAAGCTATTATTGTTCTCTGTGTCAGTACCGTAGTACTGGTGCTCATTACCCTGTTTTCCTTCCTCTACCTCATTCCTCCCTCTCCTAAACCCCCAGCCCCCCCCATTCGGAACAATTCACATAAAGTTAGTATGGAGTTCAGACTTATGCTATTGTTTCTAGTTAATACTGTCTTAGGCATATCTACACAACTTAACTCTAAAATGAGCCTCTGTTTAAGCTGGGGAAAGGGTTAAATATTTTTGGCTCATTTACCGGGCTTTTGGTTTTGGTGGACCCACCTGTTATTTAAAAAAGGGGACAGCTAAGATCAGGGGTTCTCTGTAGAATTGTCATAGGCGTGCGCAGCCTATTGCATTCCCCGTAAGCTCAAGTATACATACGTGTATACAGTATCTCACAAAAGTGAGTACACCCCTCACATTTTTGTAAATATTTTATTATATCTTTTCATGTGACAACACTGAAGAAATTACACTTTGCTACAATGTATAGTAGTGAGTGTACAGCTTGTATAACAGTGTAAATTTGCTGTCCCCTCAAAATAACTCAACACACAGCCATTAACTTTTTCACTTAGGGGTGTACTCACTTTTGTTGCCAGCGGTTTAGACATCAATGGCTGTGTGTTGAGTTATTTTGAGGGGACAGCAAATTTACACTGTTATACAAGCTGTACACTCACTGCTTTACATTGTAGCAAAGTGTAATTTCTTCAGTGTTGTCACATGAAAAGATATAATAAAATATTTACAAAAATGTGAGGGGTGTACTCACTTTTGTGAGATAATGTATATATACCTTGGCCTCCGTGATTCTGCATTATCCTGGTTCTCCTCCTACCTATCTCAACGTACTTTCAGTGTCACTTACAACTCCATCTCCTCCGCTTCCCTTCCTCTTTCTGTTGGGGTACCCCAAGGCTGCGTCCTTGGGCCTCTCCTTTTCTCACTCTATACCTCTTCCCTGGGCCAGTTGATAACCTCCCATGGCTTCCAATACCACCTCTATGCCGATGACACACAGATCTATCTCTTCACTCCTCAACTCACCCCCACTATCTCCTCACGGATCTCAAACTTGCTGAATGACATATCGGTATGGATGTCACACCACTTCCTCAAACTTAATCTTTCTAAAACTGAGCTTGTTATATTTCCTCCTTCACAGTCCCCCTCCTGTGACTTCACCATTAATATCAACAACACAACCATTGGTCCCTCCACACATACCAGGGTCCTGGGTGTAATCCTTGACTCTGACCTCTCCTTCAGCCCCCATATCCAATCACTGGCTAAATTCTGCCGCCTTAACCTCCGCAACATCTCCAGAATTCGACCCTTCCTGACTAATGACACCACAAAGCAACTTATTCACTCCTTGATTATTTCCCGCCTCGACTACTGCAACTCTCTCCTTAATGGCCTACCCTTAAGCAGGCTATCCCCCTTCAGTCTATTATGAATGCTGCTGCTAGACTAATACACCTCACTAATCGATCCGTGACTGCTGCTCCTCTCTGCCAATCCCTTCACTGGCTTACCCTACCCCACCGTGTAAAATTCAAAATGCTAACCATAACATACAAGGCCATTCACAACATCGCCCCCATCTACATCACCAACCTCATCTGCAGATATCGCCCAAATCGCCCCCTCCGCTCCTCCCAGGGCCTCCTGTTCTCTAGCTCCCTTGTTACCTCCTCCCATGCTCGCCTTCAGGACTTCTCCAGAGCCTCTCCCATCCTCTGGAATTCCCTGCCCCAGTATGTCCGATCAGCCCCTACCCTGTCCACCTTTAGGAGATCCCTGAAAACTGATTTATTCAGGGAAGCTCATCCCACACCCACATAACTGTCCCTGAGCCACCCCCATTAAATCATTCTTTGCAGCTATTACCTTTTGTACCACCACCCCCTCCCTTTAGAATGTAAGCTCTACGAGCAGGGCCCTCCTGTACCTTTTGTATTGAACTGTACTGTAATTGTGTTGTCCCCCTTATACATTGTAAAGCGCTGCGTAAACTGTTGGCGCTATATAAATCTCGTATAAAAATAATAATAATAAATAATATATATATATATATATATATATATATATATTAGTCAAACGTATTGGGATGCCTGCCTTTACAAGCACACGAATGGCATCCCAGTCTTAGTCCATAGGGTTTAATATTGAGTTGGCCCACCCTTGTCAGCAGGAGCGGCAGCTATAACAGCTTCAACTCTTCTGGGAAGGCTGTCCACAAGGTTTAGGAGTGTGTCTATGGGAATGTTTGACCATTCTTCCAGAAGCAAATTTGTAAGGTCAGGCACTGATGTTGGATGAGAAGGCTCTAATTTATCCCAAAGGTGTTCTATGGGGTTGAGGTCAGTCAAGTTCCTCCACCCCAAACTCGCTCATCCATGTTTTTATGGACCTTGCTTTGTGCACTGGTCCAAATCATTTGGTGGAGGGGTGATTATGGTGTGGGATTGTTTTTCAGGGGTTGGGCTTGTTCCAGATTTCCAGATAAGGGAACTCTTAAGGTGTCAGAATGCCAAGACAATTTCATTCTCCCAACTTTGTGGAACAGTTTAGGGATGGCCCCTTCCTGTTCCAACATGACTGTGCACCAGTGCACAAAGCAAGGTCCATAAAGTCATGGAATTAGCAGGGGTGGTGGAAAATAGACTTCAAGTGCAATATTTCACATTATTATCGTAACTAAAACATATACAATTAAAGTGATTGTAAAGCTTTGTTTTTGTTTTTTTAAATAATAAACATGTCATACTTTCACATTTACCTCCACAGTGCAGTTCATTTTGCACAAAGTGGCCCCGATCTTCAACTTCTGGGGTCCCCCGGTGGCGCAGGTAGCTCCTCCCCGCATCATATAACCCCCGAGGAGAAGCGCTCTCCCAGTGGGTTATCTGCGTCCATAGACGCAGAATACCGGACTCGGCCTCACCCCCCGGTGCCCGTGTCATTGGATTTGATTGACAGCAGCGGGAGCCAATGGCTGCGCTGTTATATAGTAGATGCGGTTCAAGCAAAGACAAAAGTCCATTAAGTACAACCTATGTGTGTGTTTATATGTCAGTATTACATTGTATATCCCTATATGTTGCGGTCATTCAGGTGCTTATCTAATAGTTTTTTAAAACTATCGATGCTCCCTGTTGAGACCACCGCCTGTGGAAGGGAATTCCACATATTTGCCGCTTTTACAGTAAAGAACCCTCTACGTAGTTTAAGGTTAAACCTCTTTTCTTCTAATTTTAATGAGTGGCCACGTGTCTTATTAAACTTCCTTCTGCAAAAAAGTTTTATCCCTATTGTGGGGTCACCAGTACAGTATTTATAAATTGAAATCATATCCCCTCTGAAGCGTCTCTTTTCAATGGCTATCAATTTATCCAATTAAGAGCCGAGACAACAGGTAGAGGGGAAGAGCGCGTCTCCAGTGTGGGAATTACAGGGCTCAGGTGAGTAAAACGTGGGGGGCTGGGGGGCCGGTTACTGACAGAAGTTTTTTCACCCTAATGCATAGGATGCATTAAGATGAAAAAACACAAGGGTTTACATCCCCTTTAAGTGTAACAATCTAAAAAAATAAAAATCCAAAGTGCTATAATGATGTGAACTTCCCAACTAAAAAGTTATTGCACTTGAAGGTAATTTGACAGGCACTGATAGGCAGCACTGATTGGCACTAATCGGCTGCACTGATTGGCAGTGTTGATGGGCACTAATTGGTAGCACTGAAGGGCACTGATAGGTGGCACTGAAAGGCAACACTGATTGGCACTGATAGGCAGCACTGATTGGCACTGATAGATGGCACTACTATGCAGCATCGATGGTTTCTGATGGGCAGTACTTATGTGCACTGATAGGCAGCACTGATGGGCACTGATAGGCAGCACTAATGGGCATTGATTGGCAGCATTGATTGGCACTGATAGGTAATATTGATTGGCACTGATAGGCAGAATTGATTGGCATTGATATGCAGCATTTGTTGGCACTGATTGGCAGTATTGGTTGGCACTGATAGGCAGCACTGATTGGCACTGGTTGGCAGCATTGGTTGGCACTGATAAGCAGCACTGGCACTGATAGGCAGAATAGGTTGGCACTGATAGGCAGCACTGGTTGGCACTGATAGGCAGCACTGGCATTGATAGGCAGAATTGGTTGGCACTGATTGGCAGCATTAGTTGGCACTGATAGGCAGCACTGGTTGGCACCGGTTGTCAGCATTGGTTGGCACTGATAAGCAGCACTGGCACGATAGGCAGAATAGGTTGGCACTGATAGGCAGCACTGGTTGGCACTGATAGGCAGCACTGATTGGCACTGGTTGGCACTGATAGGGAGCAATGCAGCATTAGTTGGAACTGATAAGCAGCACTGGCACTGATAGGCAGAATTTGTTGGCACTGATAGGCAGCACTGATTGGCACTGGTTGGCACTAACAATCAGCATTGGTTGGCACTGATAAGCAGCACTGGCACTCATAAGCAGCATTGGTTGGCACTGATTGGCAGCATTGGTTGGCACTGATAGGCAGAACTGATTGGCACTGATAGGCAGCACCGATTGGCACTGGTTGGCACTGATAGGCAGCATTGGTTGGCACTGATGGGCAGCCTGGCACTGATAGGTAGAATTTGTTGGCACTGATAGGCAGCACTGGTTGGCATTGATAGGCAGCACTGATGACACCGATAGGCAGCACTGGTTGGCACTGAGAGGTAGAATAGGTTGGCACTGATAAGCAGCACTGGCACTAAAAGGCAGCATTGGTTGGCAGTGATAGGCAGCACTGATTGGCACTGGTTGGAAGCATTGGTTGGCACCAATTGGCACTGATAGGCAGCATTGATTGGCACTGGTTGGCACTGATAGGCAGCATTGGTTGGCACTAAATAAGCAGCACTGGCACTGATAGGCAGAATTTGTTGGCACTGATAGGCAGCACTGGTTGGCACTGATAGTGCTGCCTATCAGTGCCAATCAGTGCTGCCCATCAGTGCCAACCAGTACTGCCTATGAGTGCCAACAAATTCTGCCCATCAGTGCCATTGCTGCTTATCGGTGCCAACCAATGCTGCTTATCAGTTCCAACCAGAGCCAATCAGTGCTGCCTATCAGTGCCAATCAGTGCTGCCTGATTGCCACTGGTTGGCACTGATAAGCAGCATTGGTTGGTATGATAAGCAGCACTGGTACTGATGGGCAGAATTTGTTGGCACTGAGAGGCAGCATTGATTGACACTGATAAGCAGCACTGGCACTAATAGGCAGCATTGGTTGGCACTGATAGGCAGCATTGATTGGCACTGGTTGGAAGCATTGGCTGGCACTGATAGACAGCACTGGTTGGCACTGATAGGCAGCATTGGTTGGCAGTTAAAATCAGCACTGACACTAATAGGCAGCATTAGTTGGCACTGATAGGCAGCACTGATTGGCACTAACAAGCAGCATTGTTGGCACTGATAATCAGCACTGGCACTCATAGGCAGCATTGGTTGGCACTGATTGGCAGCATTGGTTGGCACTGTTAGGCAGCACTGATTGGCACTGTTAGGCAGCACTGATTTGCACTGGTTGGCACTGGTAGACAGCATTGGTTGGCACTGATGGGCAGCACTGGCACTGATAGGTAGAATTTGTTGGCACTGATAGGCAGGACTGATTGACACTGATAGGCAGCACTGGTTGGCACTGAGAGGCAGAATAGGTTGGCACTGATAAGCAGCACTGGCACTAAAGGCAGCATTGGTTGGCAGTGATAGGCAGCACTGATTGGCACTGGTTAGAAGCATTGGTTGGCACTGATTGGCACTGATATGCAGCACTGATTGGCACTGGTTGGCACTGATAGGCAGCATTGGTTGGCACTGATAAGCAGCACTGGAACTGATAGGCAGAATTTGTTGGCACTGATAGGCAGCACTGGTTGGCATTGATAGTGCTGCATATCAGTGCCAATCAGTGCTGCCTATCAGTGCCAGCCAGTGCTGCCTACCAGTGCCAACAAATTCTGCCCATCAATGCCAGTGCTGCTTATCGGTGCAAACCAATGCTGCTTATTAGTGCCAACCAGAGCCAGTCAGTGCTGCCTATCAGTGCCAATCAGTGATGCCTGATTGGCACTGGTTGGCACTGATAAGCAGCATTGGTTGACACCGATAAGCAGCACTGGCACTGATGGGCAGAGTTTGTTGGCACTGAGAGGCAGCATTGGCTGGCACTGATAAGCAGCACTGGCACTAATTGGCAGCATTGGTTGGCACTGATAGGCAGCACTGATTGGCACTGGTTGGAACCATTGGCTGGCACTGATAGGCAGCATTGGTTGGCAGTGAAAAGCAGCACTGACACTAATAGGCAGCATTGGTTGGCACTGATAGGCAACACTTATTGGCACTGGTTGGCAGCATTGGTTGGCACTGATAGGGGACAGGGGGAGTTTCACATTCAGGCGATCGCGATTCTTGCCAGAGCTGCTTAGTGTATGAAATTGTCAGATAATGTCACTGCTTGCAGGGAAAGAGACCAGCTGTCAAAAGTCAGCGGTGATGTGGGGGTGGGCAGGACCAAACAGTTATCAAACACCAGCCAATGGGATGGGGTCTGGGCGGGCCACTACATTTCTCTGGCTCTGGACTCTTTCTGGAGCTGCCCAATCATTGGCTGGTGTTGAGAGTGCTTGGTCCCGCCCACCCCCGACATAACAACTCAGCCGCGATGTCGGGGTGGGTGGGACCAAGCGCTCTCAACACCAGCTAATGATTGAGCTGCTTCAGAGAGGGGGTGGAGCCACATAAATGCAGCGGCCCGCCCAGACCCCATCCCATTGGCTGGTGTTTGCCAACTGTTTGGTCCCGCCCACCCCCGACATCACCGCTGACTTTTGACAGCCGTTCTCTCCCTGCAAGCAGTGACATTATCTGACAGTTTCATACACTGAGCAGCTCTGGCAAGAATCACGATCTGCTGCCTATGAAACTGTTTTGCAGGCAGCGCGGGTTACACACTCTCTTGGATGCAGCATTTTGGAGCAGATCTCTGGAGACAGCACGGGGTGATTAGGGTGTGCCCAGGCACACCCGGCACACCCTGTGCGCACACCTATGAGAATGGGACATGGGTATAGGTGGATGGTAGACTCACCTGTGAATGCAAGTGTGGCTCTGAAGAAACAGGGGATCACCGACAGTATCCAAGCCATGGACATTTCCATTATGGACTCTCACCTCATGGAGGTATGCCCGGGCCACAACACTATCTTAGTTAGGATTAGGGACAGGACTTTATTAGTTTTATACTGTAATGCTGCATTTTTACAGTAAAGTTGAATTAACCATTTTGAGCCTGATCTGATGGAGTGAGTGCAACCATCTACCAATTTACAGTGTGTAGTGAGATGGGACAAGTCATTTTACAGAGGAAATGTGCACTTTATTACTGTACACAGTGAAGGCTCATCTCTAAGTCGGGAAACTGCCTTAATGTTAGATTGTTTACATGACTGCAGTCTCCACCTTGATGAGTATGCTTGCATGCATGGGCACAGATGACCCCACCCACATATGCATATGTAGCGGTACCCCTGTAGGGGCTGCTAAATGTTGTGGTCCGTCTGTCACCCTGCCCAGCCATGCACACATGTATTCACTCGCTCAGAGACACGAAAGCAGTCCTTGCACTTGTTTTTATATTTTATTGAGGAGAATCCAACTTGGATGAGGGATTGGGAACTTATGAGATAGTTACATAGTTACATAGTAGGCAAGGTTGAAAAAAGACACAAGTCCATCAAGTCCAACCTATGTGTGATTATGTGTCAGTGTTACATTGTATATCCCTGTATGTTGCGTTCATTTAGGTGCTTATCTAATAGTTTCTTGAAACTATCGATGCTACCCGCTGAGACCACCGCCTGTGGAAGGGAATTCCACATCCTTGCCGCTCTTACAGTAAAGAACCCTCTACGTAGTTTAAGGTTAAACCTCTTTTCTTCTAATTTTAATGAGTGGCCACGAGTTTTGTTAAACTCTCTTCTGCGAAAAAGTTTTATTTCTATTGTAGGGTCACCAGTACGGTATTTGTATATTGAAATCATATCCCCTCTCAAGCGTCTCTTCTCCAGAGAGAATAAGTTCAGTGCTCGCAACCTTTCCTTATAACTAAGATCCTCCAGACCCTTTATTAGCTTTGTTGCCCTTCTTTGTACTTGCTCCATTTCCAGTACATCCTTCCTGAGGACTGGTGCCCAGAACTGGACAGCATACTCTAGGTGCGGCCGGACCAGAGTCTTGTAGAGTGGGAGAATTATCGTTTTTATCGTACCCTTTTTAATGCATGACAATATTCTGTTTGCTTTGTTAGCAGCAGATTGGCATTGCATACCATTGCTGAGCCTATCATCTACTAGGACCCCCAGGTCCTTTTCCATCCTAGATCCCCCAGAGGTTCTCCCCCCAGTGTATAGATTGCATTCATATTTTTGCCACCCAAATGCATTATTTTACATTTTTCTACATTGAACCTCATCTGCCATGTAGTTGCCCACCCCATTAATTTGTTCAGATCTTTTTGCAAGGTTTCCACATCCTGCGGAGAAGTTATTGCCCTGCTTAGCTTAGTATCGTCTGCAAATACAGAGATTGAACTGTTTATCCCATCCTCCAGGTCGTTTATGAACAAATTAAATAGGATTGGTCCCAGCACAGAACCCTGGGGAACCCCACTACCCACCCCTGATCATTCCGAATACTCCCCATTTATTACCACCCTCTGAACTCGTCCTTGTAGCCAGTTTTCAATCCATGTACTCACCCTATGGTCCATGCCAACGGACCTTATTTTGTACAGTAAACGTTTATGGGAAACTGTGTCAAATGCTTTTGCAAAATCCAGATACACCACGTCTATGGGCCTTCCTTTATCTAGATGGCAACTCACCTCCTCATAGAAGGTTAATAGATTGGTTTGGCAAGAACGATTCTTCATGAATCCATGCTGATTACTGCTAATGATACCGTTCTCATTACTAAAATCTTGTATATAGTCCCTTATCATACCCTCCAAGAGTTTACATACTATTGATGTTAGGCTAACTGGTCTGTAATTCCCAGGGATGTATTTTGGGCCCTTTTTAAATATTGGTGCTACATTGGCTTTTTTCCAATCAGCTGGTACCATTCCAGTCAGTAGACTGTCTGTAAAAATTAGGAACAACGGTCTGGCAATCACTTAACTGAGTTGCCTAAGTACTCTCGGATGCAAGCCATCAGGTCCCGGTGATTTATTAATGTTAAGTTTCTCAAGTCTAATTTTAATTCTGTCCTCTATTAACCATGGAGGTGCTTCCTGTGTTGTGTCATGAGGATAAACACTGCAGTTTTGGTTACTGAAGCCCCCCGATTCACTCGTGTAGACTGAGGAGAAGAATAAATTCAATACCTTCGCCATCTCCCCATCCTTTGTAACCAGATGTCATTCGTCATTCTTTATGGGGCCAATATGGTCAGTCCTCCCTTTTTTACTGTTTACATACTTAAAGAATTTCTTGTCATTTTTTTGCTCTCCTCCGCTATGTGTCTTTCATGTTCTATCTTAGCCGTCCTAATTGCACCCTTACATTTCTTGTTGCATTCTTTATAAAGTCTGAATGCTGAGGATGATCCCTCAACCTTGTATTTTTTGAAGGCCTTCTCCTTTGCTTTTATATGCATTTTTACATTGGAGTTAAGCCATCCAGGACTTTTGTTCACCCTTTTAAATTTATTACCCAATGGAATACATTGGCTAATGCCCTTATTTAATATACTCTTAAAGCAAACCCATCTCTCCTCTGTATTCTTTGTTCCTAAAATTTTATCCCAATTTATGCCTTTTAGCAAGGTTTGTAGTTTAGGGAAGTTGGCTCTTTTGAAATTCAGTGTCTTTGTATTCCCTTTATGTTTCCTATTTGTGTGATTTATACTGAAACTAATTGACCTGTCATCGCTGTTACCTAAATTGCCCCGTAGTTCCACATCCGTGATCTGTATTGTTGGTAATCAGTAGATCCAGTAATGTTTTATTTCTAGTTGGTGCGTCTAACATCTGACCCATAAAATTGTCCTGCAAGACATTAAGGAACTGGCGAGCCTTAAATGAATATGCGGTTCCCTCCGCCCGGTCTATGTCTGGATAGTTAAAATCCCCCATTATGATAACTTCCCATCCTTGCTGCTAATCCAAATTGTGATAGGAGATCTGTTTCCACTTCCTCCCTCAGGTTAGGGGCCTATTGCATACTCCCAGTATTATTTTCCCCTTAGCTTCATCCCTTTGGAGCTCTATCCATAAGGATTCCACCTCCTCCCCAGCTCCCTCAGTGATGTCATCTCTCACATTCACTTGTACATTATTCTTGATATATAGGCACACCCCTCCCCCTTTTTTTACCCTCTCTATCCTTGCGGTAAAGGGTATACCCTTGAATGTTTGCCAGCCAATCATGAGAGCTGTTGAACCAGGTCTCTGAAATTCCCACAAAATCCAAATCCTCCTCGTACAACAGTATTTCTAGTTCACCCATCTTGTCCGCCATGCTCCTGGCATTGGTGAACATGCCACATAGTTTAGACCGGTCGCATATTGTCCTCGTATTGGGTGTTTCAAGATTGCAACTAGGACTTGCTACTATACTTACCTTGTGTTTTTGTGCTTTGATCAACCTACCACTAATGCCCCCAATACTACCCTCTGGAATATCTTCCACGCTGACTATCTCTACCTCTGGACCCTCCCCCCCATCGCCTAGTTTGAAAACCCCTCTAACTTTTTGGCCATCTTCATTCCCAGCAGATCTGCACCCTCCTCATTTAGGTGCAGTCCATCCCTTCTATAGTACCGGTTATTGACTGAGAAGTCGGACAAGTCCTCCAGGAACCCAAACCCCTCCTTAATACACCAGCTCTTCAGCCACTTGTTTACTTTCCTAATCTACCTCTGCCTTTCTGGTGTGGCTCGATGTACTGGTAGTATTCCTGAGAATACTACCTTGGAGGTCCTTTTCCTCAATTTAGCTCCTAAGTCCCTAAAATCGTTCTTTAGGACACTCCATCTGCCTCTGACTTTGTCATTGGTGCCAACATGCACCATGACAGCTGGGTCTTCCCCAGCCCCTCCCAGTAATCTGTCCACAAGATCCGTGATGTGCCGAACCCGAGCACCCGGTAGACAACATACTGTTCGGTGCTTCAGGTCTTGGTTACAGATTGCCCTCTCTGTCCTTCTAAGAATTGAGTCCCCTACCACCAGTATTTGTCTTTCCTTTCCCTTCACTGCCCTCCCACTCTCACTGGAGGAGTTCTTCCCCCGGCAGCTAGGAGAGTCCCTCAGCTCCAGCAGTGCTGGTCCCTGACTGGTTTCACCAATGTCACTCAATGGAGCGTACTTATTGGGATTCTCCAGTCCTGGATCAGCCTCCCTGGCACTTCCCCCTCTACCCTTCCTGACTGTCTTCCATCTACTCTTTGCTAGTGCCTGCACCTCTTTGTCTCCACCCGCCTCTGTGCTGGCCCCTGCCGGCCCCTGCCGTGTACGTTCCTGGCTCTCCTTTAGTATGGAGGGACTTCTCAGTGCTGACAGTTGCTTCCCCAGATTCAGAACCTGGGCTTCCAAGGAAACAATGTGCTTAAATTTTGCACAGCAGTATTCGCCCTCGATCGGATGATCAAGGAACGCATACATGCAGCAAGATGTACAAAGAGTCACCTCTCCACACCCGCCGGGCATCGTACCTATTAAATTTAGTGAGGATTGGGGATTATACCCTGTCCAAATTACCTAACAGCTAGCTTCCTGGCCCTAATACCCAAGATGCCCAAGTAATTAACGGTCAAAGCTGGGACCACTATACACACAGGGATGCTGTTAGAATTCACAGAGCCCCGTACAGCCTACCTGGCAGGGCCCCCTTAAAAATATACTAAAATAATTATTAGCGGACACAAACACAACATAGAACCTACCTGTGTGAATTAGCCCTTATTTAATTGTTTTATATATATATATAAAAAAAATAAATGTTAAAAATGTTTACAATTATTTTATTTTACATTTTTTTTTTATTTATCTTTTACAATGTTTATTTATTTTTATTTTTTTTACAATTTGTGATTTTTTTACCAGACAGGGAAGCCTGCAGCGTTGGGGAGGGGGGGGGGGGCAGAGTGACAGGGGGGCACACGGGGGGGATCAGAAGCAGGCAGGACAGGGAGGGGGATCTGTGTCGGGGAAGCAATTACAACAACCAGTGTCTGTGTCTCTCCCTGCAGCAGCTGAAAGCCAGCAGGAGGGGGAGAAACTGTCCTGCCTGCCTTGTGAGGCAGGAGGATGCCTCACAAGGCATCCTCCTGCAACTGCCCCTCTGCCCAACCACACTGATTCCCACTGTTATTTGGGCCCCCCTATGTGCCTGGGCCCCATACAGGAGGAATGGTGGCCCCCCTATCAGTGGCCCTGTATATACATCACAGTATACTGTATATATTCTCCTCTTTTCCTCCTGCACTTGTTTTCTTACAGAGTATCACTCCTCACTCCTCAAGCACATAAATTCCTCTCTTTTTCTCTCCAGACCAGCTATCGCTGTAGACCTGACACTGGCTCAGCCAGGCCCAAAGAAAATGCCCTTTACAGGCAGGGACCGTGGGCCCCTATGGTGTAGCAAAATAGAAAGTCCCAGTGCTAGCTGTCCCTGTGGCTACCGCTCCCAGCACCACCTATTTGGGCACTGCAAGCCCTCCTGGCTGCAGCTGCCCCTCTCCACGGCCCATGCCACCACAACCCTCCAGACTGGCTCTGCACCCATCCCAGACTCTTGCATCTCAGTCCTCTCAGGCGTGCCTCCCAGTCTTCCAGACTGTGTGAACACTTACCACTTATTCGGCTGCCTCTACAGAACTCCTGGAGACTTTCCCGTCAGTATCCTCCCACTGTCCTCTTTTGCTCCTCCTGTGCCTCCTGGCAAGGACACCTCTGTGTGTTGGAAGAGGGTCCTGTCTGCACCCGAGCTAAGGCCCAAGCTCACCCCCTCCAGACTGGGGAGCTCCCTCAAAGGCCTCAACAGCCTAACACTCCATCTCAATTCTTCCATCTGAACAACTCCTTTCCTAGCTGGGCTGACCCTGGGTATTTAAGGAGGCATGTCCCCTGCCAATCCAAGTTGGGGATGGGTCAGGGCTCCATAGAATACCCCAGGCGGCTCAATCTCCCCTCTCCACCTCTCTTTTCAGAAAACTCCAGAAGGTTCTGCAAAGAAGTGGGAGGTCCTAGTGACACCACCTGTGAATCACCCAACACTACTCTAGGTCACTCCCAACCCAGATCACAAAAACACACCCAAGCTTGGCTGCCAGCCAAGCCTGGAATTTTACCTGTTTTTAAAAAACAACATTATTCTACTAGCACACTAGAGGGTGCTACACATTTGAACAAGATCCTAGAGCACAGGGACTGATGGGAATGTACAGTATGGTGCTATGAGCCAGTCACATCAGTCTCTGCACCAGAGGAGCTTCTCCACCAGGTGGTGCTGTTCTACAGGGTGCTGTTGGCTCACTCCATTGTGATCTCAGCTGAGAGAAGCAGCAAAACCTGGGGCCTCTCATGCAGGCTTTTTCCAGGCAAGCATGGACCATATTGGGGAAGATGAAGGTGGAGGCTCTCCAGAGGCACTGAGGCCTACTCCATGTGCTCAAGCTGCAATGGATCCTGGGCCTGTCCCTATGCAAGAGGAGTCCTTACCAGTCCTCCAGGATAGTAGGGTTGTCCTGATACCACTTTTTTAGGACCGAGTACAAGTACCGATACTTTTTTTCAAGTACTCGCCGATACCGATCACCAATACTTTTTTTTTTTTTAATGTCACGTGACAGTTTTTTTTTTTTTTTTAAACAATGCTTTCTTTTCTTTCGGGGGGGGGGGGGGGGGGATGAACGGTGTCTGTGTGTTTTTTTTTATTTACAATTTTTATTTTTTACAATAATATTTTTTTAATTCATTTTTGCAATACGTTTTTTTTTTTTTTTTTCTTAATCAGCCCTGTTGGGGGGCTTTGGTGAGATATCAGGGGTCTTAACAGACCCCTGATATCTACCCCTTGAGACAGATAAAGAGACCGAGGATAGAGATTCCCCAGTCCCTTTCTCTGCAGCCTCAGCTGCACTGAGAATGAATGGAGAGAAGACAGCGGCTCCTCTCCATTCATAAACTGAGACATAGTAATCACAGGAGATTACAATGTTTCAGTTATGTGAATGGACAGAGTCAGCTGACTCTATCCATTCACAAAGGAAGGAGGAGAGGGGCGGGGGAACGGAGGGAACAGCGGAGAGGGACAGCAGAACGGAGGTGGACAGAGAAGGAGAGGGGGACAGAGGAACGGAGGAACGGAACGGAGGGGGACAGATGAGGAGAGGGGGACAGAGGAATGGAACGGAGGGGGACAGAGAAGGAGAGGGGGACAGAGGAATGGAACGGAGGGGGACAGAGAGGGAGAGGGGGACAGAGGAATGGAGGAACGGAACGGAGGGGGACAGATAAGGAGAGGGGGACAGAGGAATGGAACGGAGGGGGACAGAGAAGGAGAGGGGGACAGAGGAATGGAGGAACGGAACGGAGGGGGACAGAGAAGGAGAGGGGACAGAGGAACGGAGGAACGGAACGGAGGGGGACAGAGAAGGAGAGGGGGACAGAGGAACGGAGGGGGCATGGAGGAGGATGCAGTGACAGTCAGCGGTGATCGCGTGTGGAGGAGTTACAAGCACCGCTGTATGTCACTGAAAGCCGCTGAAAGCGGCGGGGGGGAAGCTTGTAACTCCCCCACATGCCGATCACCGCTGACTGTCATAGTATCGGCGGAAGCATCGGGAGCATTTGCCCGAGTACAAGTACTTGGGCAAATGCTCGGTATCGGTGCCGATACCGATACTAGTATCGGTATCGGGGCAACCCTACAGGATAGAGTGGTAAACAGACTTCGCCGCATTGCTAAAGAGGAACAGAAACTTTCTGTCATGACAGAAGATCTCAGGAAAAAGAAATCTCTGCAAAGTAAGTCTGGGAACAGTAAGAGGGAAGTCTCCAAGCTGAAGTCTCTGGAAGAGGCATTGAGAAAGCAGAAGAAGTTGGTTGCTTCTGTGGCACTAACTCACGGTGGAGCTGCTGGTTTAAAGCGGGTTGTTACCATCACCTTTGTTACCTCAATTTCACCGGAACGGGGTCTAGGGTCCCGTTGAGTTTAATACCAGACAGTGTAGACACCAGCCACTTGCTTTAATAAAGAGTAACTGAAGGAAGTAGCAGGAAAAGAGGTAGAAGGCAAGTTGCAGGGAAGTTCAAATACCTTTTCTTGATGTAATATTAGGATTGGAATCTTGTAGATGAATGTACTCTCCTTTTAGAGTTGAATTTTTGCCCGCCCGGATAGATTTCTCTCACTAACCTAGCAACCGACACGCAGCACGAACAAAAGTCTCTGCTACAGACTTGAATGGAATAGAAACCAGTACGATCCTCTGCCACAGGATGCAATGATTTACGATGGATAGCAAACACAGCACTAGAACCTTTAAGCCGACCCGGCAGTACTATGCGATAGGTTAACTTTAGGATGCGTCCTCCAACTGAGTCACCAGGCCCCTCTCCAGACCAGCACTCTGCATGATCCTTCCATGACGGGTCCTCCCCTGGGATCTTCTCAGTTGTCCAGCTTCTTCCCGCAGGACAGACAGCACAGGACCATTCCCTCGCTGCTGTGGTAGGCCCCAGACAGACTTCTGGGCCCACCCACACGCTGCAGCAACGTGGTCCTCCCGGTCGGAGGACCACGCGGTAGTACTCCTAACACATACCTGTCGGCCAGGAGGGCCAGCAGGTGGAACGAAAAGAACCCCAAAACATGGCGTCTGTCCCATGAATACCCTCCCCCAGAATGCAACTCGGCGGACCACCTCCACCGAGTTATCTCCAGGACAGAGCATTTGATGGCACAGTGGGAGCATTTGATAGGCACAGTGGCAGCATTTGATGGGCACAGTGGGAGTATTTGATGGCACAGTGGGAGCATTTGATGGGCACAGTGGGAGCATTTGATGGGCACAGTGGGGGGCATTTGACGGGCACAGGGGGGCATTTGACAGGCACAGTGGCAGCGTTTGATGGCACAGTGGCAGCGTTTGATGGGCACAGTGGCTGCAATTGATCGGCACAGTGGTGGCAATTGATGGGCACAGTGGCTGCGTTTGATGGTACAGTGGCTGCGTTTGATAGGCACAGTGGTGTCAATTGATGGGCACAATGGCAACAATTGATGGACACAGTGGCTGCGTTTGATGGCACAGTGGCAGCATTTGATGGGCACAGTGGGAGCATTTGATGGGTACAGTGGGAGCATTTGATGGACACCATTTGGAGCATTTGATAGCACAGTGGCAGCATTTGATGGCACAGTGGCAGCATTTGATGGGCACAGTGGCAGCGTTTGATGGACACAGTGGCTGCGTTTGATGGGCACAGTGGCAGCAATTGATGGGCACAGTGGCGGCGATTGAAGGGCACATTGGCTGTGATTGATGGTACAGTGAGGCTGCAATTGATGATTTTTTTTCAGAAATTTTCAGTTTGTTTGCGCCCCACCAAAATTTTGAGCACTAATTGCCACTGCCTTGCCCTTTATAGAAACTGTTGCTACACTTACTTGAAGTTTAAGCTTCAAATTAGTTATTTCTTCTCAATAAGAAGAAAAAAGTGCATTGCAAACAATGCTGCCCATTAGACCCTACACCTCCTTCTATAACATGTTTCACCCCGGAAGAGGAGAGGATATACTTACCAAGCAAATAGCTTATCAGCTTCTAAAATTTGGAGAGCACATTTAATATCGTCACTGAGGTCATCGTCGTCAAATTCTAAAAAACAAAACAAAAACACACACACATCATATATATATAGTAGTGAGTGTACAGCTTGTATAACAGTGTAAATTTGCTGTCCCCTCAAAATAACTCAACACACAGCCATTAATGTCTAAACCGCTGGCAACAAAAGTGAGTACACCCCTACGTGAAGCTGTCCAAATTGGGCACAATTAGCCATTACCTCTTCCTGGTGTCATGTGACTCATTAGTTTTACAAGGTCTCAGGTGCGAATAGGGAGCAGGTGTGTTAAATTTGGTGTTATCTCTCTCACTCTCTCATACTGGTTACTGGAAGTTCAACATGGCAACTTGTGGCAAAGAACTATCTGAGGTTCTGAAAAAAAGAATTGTTGCTCTACATAAAGATGGCCTAGGCTATAAGAAGTTTGCCAAAACCCTGAAACTGAGCTGTAGCACGGTGGCCAAGACCATACACAGGTTTAACAGGACAGGTTTCACTCAGAACAGTCCTCGCCATGGTTGAACAAAGAAGTTAAATGCACGTGCTCAGCGTTATATTCAGAGGTTGTCTTTGGAAATTAGACATATGAGTGCTGCAGAGGTTGAAGGGGCGGGGGAACAACCTGTCAGTGCTCAGACCATGCACCGCACACAGCATCAACTTAGTCTGCAGGGGGCGTGGCCAGCGCGGCATGTGAGCAGACGTCTAGTCACAGAGCTCCCGCAGTGATCCTGATTTGATCCGGTTACCGGCACTCTATTACCCCCGTTTTCGGCTTGATCGAACGGGGAGAACCCCCTGCACATTCCGCACCCGCTCCGGGGTACCAGAAGGGCATGATGACCCGTGGACAGAGAGGAGAAGGCTCCAGGATGGATCCTCAACATGGCGCCGCTCCGCCGTCCACACAGAAACGTGACAAGCTGAAGGAGGGACAGCACAAGCAGCTGAAAGGCTCTAAGGATGGCTCCGCTGATCACCCTAAGGACATGAGGTACTATGCTCAAAAACTGTCTGAAAAACCAGGCCTAGATGCAGCACAGTCACTAAATGAATGCCCTGACTTTAATAGCACTGAGGAGAAAGAATGTATGGAAGCACAGGGAGCAGGGGCCATGTTGATACAGGGAGAGGATAGTGAGGCTATAACTGATGAGCCTGAAGAACATGAGGAGGAGGAGGGGGGCGCACAACCCACACTGGCAGACATTTTAAAAGCAGTTAACAAATGTACAGCCTCTGTAAACAATCTACAAGTACGATTTGGTGGCCTCAAGGAGGAGGTTAGTCTCATCAGACAAGATATTCAGAAAATTCGAGAGCGTACCACTGCTGCAGAAAGCAGAATAAGTGAGCTTGAGGATAAACTACCTACACTGATTAGAGACTCCCAATCCACCACACGTCTAGCAAGAGCTACGGATACCCGCGCTGAGGATTTTGAAAATCGCCTCAGGCGCAATAACGTACGCATAGTTGGCTTACCGGAAAAGGTGGAGGGCCGTGACCCCACGCAATTCATAGAACAATGGATGGCTGAAATATTTGGCAAGGAGGCTTTCACTCACTTGTATGCGGTGGAAAGAGCTCACAGAATACCTGCCAGACCTCTCCCGCCAGGAAACCCCCCCCGCCCAATACTGGCCCGTCTCCTGAATTATAGAGACAGGGAAATTATCCTGAAACTAGCCAGAGAAAAGAGGAATGTCCAGTACAATGGCACGCGGATTTCATTCTACCCAGATTTCTCAGCTGCAGTCCAGAAGAACCGCGCGCGGTTCTCGGAAATTAAAAAACGCCTGCAGAGAGTACAAGCCTCTTATGCAATGTTATATCCTGCAAAACTCAAAGTTACATTGAGAGGCAGAGCATATTTCTTTGAACACCCGGCGGAGGCTGCGGATTGGCTAGATGCTAATGAAAATGAGCTTCGCCAGGATAGGAGACCAGAAGCGGAGATAGATTGACATTCCTAACAAAGGCCCAGGGATCTATCCCTTTCTTTTCCCCTCGGAGGAGGGTTGTGCCGGAAACATATATTGATTCATTCTCTACAAAAATGCGAGTTCGATGACAAGATGGATCATGGCATTGTACTTCCCAGCAAGTACCAGAAAATATGTCATTGTTGTTTGGAGGGACCGGTTGTCCCACACAGTTTTGGTATATCAGTTGACACACCGGTGTCGTGGATTACAAAAAAAAGTTGCCTTTCAATACGACAAGTGCATATTGATGGATAATCCAGGTCAGAAGAGGCACTTTTGTTCGATTTATGCACCGTTGTGCGTTTTACGATACTTCTACACACAAGTTTGTTCCAGAGCAATCGAGGTATTACGGTCCTTGGATAGAGCGGTAACTTTCTTTTTCTTGCATTGGCAGTTTCGTCACTTCTTGGCCCCTGCTGGGTACTGCGTGATGGTCCTCCCCCCCCCATGGGTGGGAATCAGGGGGGCTCTATGTTGCTTTACCCTGTTATTTTCCAACTAGACACCCAAAAATGACGACAGTAACTGTCCTTTCTTGGAATATTCGGGGTTTGCAGGACCCCCTAAAGCGGACGATGGTATCATCCTTATTGAGGAAACGTCTCCCGGCTATATGTGCTTTACAAGAGACCCACCTTACTGCTGATTCTCTGTCATGCATTAATTTTAGATGGGTGGGTAAGGCATATCACTCCACTCACACCTCATATTCTCGGGGTGTGAGTGTACTGGTACCTGGCTCCATAGATTTTGTGGAGTTAGATTCTGAGTTGGATGATGAGGGGAGATATGTATTTTTATGTTGTAAATTGTTTTCCTTTAAATGTATACTGGCATTTGTATATGTACCCCCGCCGTACAATAATCTGGTGTTGAGGTCCCTGGTGACGTTCCAAATGAAGTATCCGGAGACGCCAATGTATGTCTTCGGGGACTTCAACAATTATACGGATGCAGTACTAGATAAGCACCCGCCTGTGATGGGAGGGAGGGGAGTACACCGCACGGCTCTGGGGAAATTTATTGAGGAGGTGGGATGGAGGGACCCATGGAGAGCCAAAAACCCGGGGGTAAAACAGTTTTCCTGTTTCTCAAAGAGTTATGCATCACTATCAAGGATAGATTTATGCCTATGCTCTAGTGCAGCTGAACGACACATCTCTGAGGTGACTTATGCTCTTAGGAGTGTGTCGGATCACTCCCCATTGATAGCGACTCTAGAGGTGCGCCCCCCTTCCACGATGGCAAAAGCCCCATGGAAAATGAACGCTTTTTGGCTGAGTCTCTTCCCTTCCCATGAGCAGATAGAATCTCATATAATAGATTTTTGGCGCCTACATGAGGCTGACGAACAATGGCTTGTGAATTGGGAAGCCTTTAAGGCTGTCCTGAGAGGCCTATTTATAACTGAAATTCAAGCTGTTAAGAGAAAGACACATGCTCAGAGGGAGGGAATTGAAAACATGGCAAAGGAACTGGAGAGCAAATTTATCACAGATCCAACCCAAAGTAACAAAGAGGCGTGGCTCTCTGCGCAAGATGCGTTGTATAAAATCACGACATCTACAGCAGAGAGAAAGAGATTTTTCCATAAAGCAGCATATTACGAGGAGGGGGAGCACACTGGACGCCTGTTAGCAACCATTGCCCATGCCCATCAAACTTCCCCCTCAATTGGGGCCTTACGTACACACCTTGGTGGGCTAACCAATGCCCCGGACCAAATCTTAGCAGAATTAGTGGAATTTTATTCCTCCCTCTATGAGTCTAAACAAACATACACCCTAGACTCCTTAACCGAATATCTGGATAATATTCAGCTCCCCTGTTTACAAATGGCAGCTAGGGGGGAACTTGACGCCCCTTTGACTGTTGAGGAACTGCAGTTGGTGACCAGTTTGTTCCCCAATTCCAAGGCCCCGGGTGACGATGGACTCCCCATCGAGGTATACAAACAATATGGCGAGCTTATACTTCCACGTCTATTGAAGGTATTTAATGCAGCGAAGCAGAGTGGCAGCCTCCCTCAATCAATGACTAGAGCAAATATAGTTTTGATACTAAAACCCAATAAAGACCCTCTCGACCCGGGGTCATACCGCCCTATATCTCTTTTACAAACTGATGTAAAGATATTAGCCAAAGCATTAGCAATCCGCATGAATAAAGTCATATCCAGTATAATCCACTCGGATCAGTCCGGATTTATGCCCCAAAAGTCGACCGCGATAAACCTCCGCAGACTTTTCCTCAATATCCAATCCCAGGCGGACAATAGGGGAGATAGAGCGTTGCTGTCACTAGACGCCCACAAGGCGTTTGATAGCGTCGAATGGGACTATCTATGGGCAGTGATGCGAAAATTTGGAATTGGGGAAGACTTTATCAAGTGGGTGCAGTTACTCTACTCGTCTCCTATAGCGGCCATTAGAGAGGGAGGAAGGATTTCATCACCCTTTAAACTATACAGGGGTACGAGGCAGGGGTGCCCCCTGTCTCCGCTCCTGTTTGCTATGGCTATAGAGCCCCTAGCGGCTACGGTACGCGCTAATCCCTTGATACAGGGTTTTAGATACGGAGACATTCAGGAGAAGGTAATTATGTATGCAGATGACACCATGCTGCTACTGGGTGATACATCTAACTCACTGACAGAGGCAATGAGTGTGATTAAACAGTTCGGGAAATACTCAGGCTTAGTTATTAACTGGACCAAGTCCTCTCTGCTGCTTCTGGACCGTGACCCGCCCACAACCCAACAACATATGCAGGACATACCAGTCTCGACATCCTTCAAATATCTGGGTATACAGATTACAGCCCGTATATTAGACTATGTGAATCTTAATCTAACCCCATTGATCAATAGATGTCGGGATCGGGTCAAAGTGTGGAGTAAATTAAAGCTGTCCCAAGTAGGCAGAATAAACTTAATAAAGATGATTCTTATGCCACAACTACTATATGTGCTCCACAATTCTCCAATGGTTATTACTCTGAAAAAGTTTAGAATTATCAACTCCCTCTTCCGTTCATTTATATGGCTTTCAAAGCCTCCTAGAATTAAACTAGAACAGCTACAACGTCCTAAAGACAATGGAGGTTTAGCATTGCCTAACCCCTGGGTGTATTATTTGGCCTCCCAGCTACAGCACATTGCTAGAGCCATAGGTCCCGGAGAGGACCTGGAGATGAACCTGAGAGACCCTTCGGCCCACATACTCCGGTTCACTTCCAGGAGAGAGGTTGCGGATGGATTAGAGGCCTTACAATATAACAAATCTAATAAACTTTTCCCAACTTATGCACTTATGCAGAAAATCTGGAACAAGGTCAGGATGCTACAAGGGGTGGAGGGCTTCACCAGGTATAGCCCCATCTGGGAAAACAATCACTATTCAGAAATAGCTAAAATACCCTACGGACCCAAATGGCAACAGTACGGGGTGTCCCACATGATACACATAATTAGAGACGGTAAATTGAGACCCTTCTCGGAGCTCAGGGAGGCCTTTCAATTGCTGGGCTCTATGCTCTTCTATTACAGACAACTTAAACATGCAATAGATGCACAAACGGGCCCCGATATTTGGAACCTGCAACCCACTCCTATTTTCAACCACCTACTTGCCATAACCACTTATAGAGGTTTTATATCTGACTGCTATACCATGCTTCTGAACCTTTTCCTAGGGGACGCGCCTCTGAGGGTCGTGTCCCACTGGGAACAGGATGTTGGCTCCTTTGAGGAGGAACAGTGGGAGGAAGCCTTGCTGGCGGTTTCCACGTGTTCATTAAATGCTGCTCAAAAGCTCTCACAGCTCTATATTATTTCCAGAGTGCACTACACACCGGCTAGACTGGCCCGTATGGGTTTGGGCACTGATCCCGCCTGCACCAGATGCTCCAGAGACCATGGAGATCTCATACACCTCCTGTGGAGATGCCCAAAATTGCACCTCTATTGGAACGAGGTCATTAACACCATTAATAGAGTTTTCCAAATAGTGATACCTTTGGATCCAAAACCATGTCTGCTGGGGATTGTGGATGATCTACTGACTGAGGATATCCTTAGACAGGCTATCAGAAGAGCTTTGTTTCAGGCCCGCCTACTTATCCTCAGGCACTGGAGGTCCACGTGTCCTCTCACGGTACAAGAATGGATTACACAAATGGGGGCCACAATCCGTATGGAAAAAATTATTTACCAGCATAGGGGAGCGACACAAAAATATGAGAAACTATGGGCTCCATGGTTGGATACACCAGGTCTAGCGCCAATAGATTTGATATATGATCGCTTATTCTAATAGTGACCCTCATTAACCTCAATTCCTATGGGATATATGTTATGCACTATATAATTAGCCAGTATGCTAAGAGGTAATAAGCAAATGATCCATTGGAGGAGTGTGGATAGCTCACGGAAGGATTTTTCTGATGAGAGGTTGTGTTTTCTCCTTTCTCCTCTTTGTTTTCTCTTCATCCGATGTAATGGAGTATGTACCCCCTTTTTTCTGTACTTATTTTTATACATTGTTTTTGTTCCTTATCCTAATATATATGTAAGATGTGACTTCTGCCATGTAAACTGCTGTATGTGCTCTGGAACTGTATACACTTATTCAATCTTAATAAAACTTTTTGTTTGAGAAAAAAAAAAACTTAGTCTGCAGGGCTGTCATCCCAGAAGGAAGCCTCTTCTAAAGATGATGCACAAGAAAGCCCGCAAACAATTTGCTGAAGACAAGCAGACTAAGGACATGGATTACTGGAACCATGTCCTGTGGTCTGATGAGACCAAGATAAATGTATTTGGTTCAGATAATGTTAAGTGTGTGCGGTGGCAACCAGGTGAGCAGTACAAAGACAAGTGTGTCTTACCTACAGTCAAGCATGGTGGTGGGAGTGTCATGGTCTGAGGCTGCATGAGTGCTGCTGGCACTGGGGAGCTACAGTTCATTGAGGGAACCATGAATGCCAACAAGTACTGTGACATACTGAAGCCAAGCATGATCCCCTCCCTTCGGAGACTGGGCCACAGGGCAGTATTGCAACATGATAACAACCCCAAACACACCTCAAGCATGACCACTGCCTTGCTAAAGAAGCTGAGGGTAAAGGTAATGGACTGGCCAAGCATGTCTCCATACCTAAACCCTATTGAGCATCTGTTATTTACAATTTTTATTTTTTACAATAATATTTTTTTTATTCATTTTTGCAATACGTTTTTTTTTTTTTTTTTTCTTAATCAGCCCTGTTGGGGGGCTTTGGTGAGATATCAGGGGTCTTAACAGACCCCTGATATCTCCCCCTTGAGACAGAGAAAGAGACCGAGGATAGAGATTCCCCAGTCCCTTTCTCTGCAGCCTCAGCTGCACTGAGAATGAATGGAGAGAAGACAGCGGCTCCTCTCCATTCATAAACTGAGACATAGTAATCACAGGAGATTACAATGTTTCAGTTATGTGAATGGACAGAGTCAGCTGACTCTATCCATTCACAAAGGAAGGAGGAGGGGGGCGGCGGAACGGAGGGGACAGCGGAGAGGCACAGCAGAACAGAGGTGGACAGAGAAGGAGAGGGGGACAGAGGAATGGAGGAACGGAACGGAGGGGAACAGATGAGGAGAGGGGGACAGAGGAATGGAACGGAGGGGGACAGAGAAGGAGAGGGGGACAGAGGAATGGAACGGAGGGGGACAGAGAAGGAGAGGGGGACAGAGGAATGGAGGAACGGAATGGAGGGGGACAGATAAGGAGAGGGGGACAGAGGAATGGAACGGAGGGGGACAGAGAAGGAGAGGGGGACAGAGGAATGGAGGAACGGAACGGAGGGGGACAGAGAAGGAGAGGGGGACAGAGGAACGGAGGGGGCATGGAGGAGGATGCAGTGACAGTCATCGGTGATCGCGTGTGGAGGAGTTACAAGCACCGCTGTATGTCACTGAAAGCTGCTGAAAGCGGCGGGGGGGAAGCTTGTAATTCCCCCACACGCCGATCACCGCTGACTGTCATAGTATCGGCGGAAGCATCGGGAGCATTTGCCCGAGTACAAGTACTTGGGCAAATGCTCGGTATCGGTGCCGATACCGATACTAGTATCGGTATCGGGGCAACCCTACAGGATAGAGTGGTAAACAGACTTCGCCGCATTGCTAAAGAGGAACAGTAACTTTCTGTCATGACAGAAGATCTCAGGAAAAAGAAATCTCTGCAAAGTAAGTCTGGGAACAGTAAGAGGGAAGTCTCCAAGCTGAAGTCTCTGGAAGAGGCATTGAGAAAGCAGAAGAAGTTGGTTGCTTCTGTGGCACTAACTCACGGTGGAGCTGCTGGTTTAAAGCGGGTTGTTACCATCACCTTTGTTACCTCAATTTCACCGGAACGGGGTCTAGGGTCCCGTTGAGTTTAATGAGCAGTACAAAGACAAGTGTGTCTTACCTACAGTCAAGCATGGTGGTGGGAGTGTCATGGTCTGAGGCTGCATGAGTGCTGCTGGCACTGGGGAGCTACAGTTCATTGAGGGAACCATAAATGCCAACAAGTACTGTGACATACTGAAGCCAAGCATGATCCCCTCCCTTCGGAGACTGGGCCACAGGGCAGTATTGCAACATGATAACAACCCCAAACACACCTCAAGCATGACCACTGCCTTGCTAAAGAAGCTGAGGGTAAAGGTAATGGACTGGCCAAGCATGTCTCCATACCTAAACCCTATTGAGCATCTGTGGGGCATCCTCAAACAGAAGGTGGAGGAGCGCAAGGTCTCTAACATCCACCAGCTCCATGATGTCGTCATGGAGGAGTGGAAGAGGACTCCAGTGGCAACCTGTGAAGCTCTAGTGAACTACATGCCCAAGGGGTTAAGGCAGTGCTGGAAAATAAGGGTGGCCACACAAAATATTGACACTTTGGGCCCAATTTGGACATTTTTGTTGCCAGTGGTTTAGATATTAACCTCTTCAGTCCCGGAAGGATTTATGCCCTTAATGACCAGGCCATTTTTTTCGATATGGCGCCTCGTCCCTTTAACTGACAATTGTGCAGTCGTGCGACGTTGTATCCAAACAAAATTGACGTCCTTTTTACCCACAAATAGCTTTCTTTTGGTGGTATTTGATCACCTCTGCGGCTTTTATTTTTTGCGCTATAAACAAAAAAAGACCGATAATTTTGAAAAAATTATTTTTTTAACTTTCTGCTTTAATACATATCCAAAAAAATATTTATATATTCTTCTACATATTTTTGGTAAAAAAAAAAAAAAATCGCAATAGACGTATATTGATTGGTTTGCGCAAAAGTTATCGCGTCTACAAACTACATGATATATTTAGTGACTTTTCTTTTTATTGTTTTTACTGGTAATGGCGTCGATCTGCGATTTTTAGCGTGACTGCGATATTGCGGCGGACAATCTGACCCCAAATGACACTTTTTTGGGGACCAGTGACATTATTACATTTAAAAAAATACAACACAGAAAAGGTAGTGCTATACACAACACACTATGATATTCCCAGCGTGCTATCTTAAAGTACATACATATAAACATTAGTATAGCCCATAAATGGTTACAGAGAGCTCCTGTGTTAATTGCATAAAGAGTGATAGGAGAGTCCAATGTTCTTTCCAATTCCATGAGACTAAAATGCTGTCACCAACACCTTCTAACGTGCAGGGAAGAAGGGGGTGTGCAGATTCCCCCTACAGATAAAACTCCTACCAGAAATCACTTGAAAACAGCTCATAAACAACAGAATATTGTTTGGACAGGCTATCTTGGGATACTTCTCCAAGTCTCGGTGATACCAGAAGACGAATCTCACACTTAAACGTTCATTCAGAAAACGAGGCAGAAACACCATAACGTAATCCCATTGATAAAATTTATTGTAAGTTAAACAAAACCCAACTTCCCCCTTTAGGACTTGCACTTACAAACTTGCAAAAATAAGCAGGCATGAATAACATTAAGTCAGCAAAGACACCCGGGGATTTTTTACGGCATCTCCTACCCCACTGAGCTGAAATCACCAGCTGTAGTCACAGCCGTATCTCCGATCGACGTGCTGACGTCACTACTGTTCGTCGTATGGCTCCACCCTGATGCGTTTAATCATCCACTACATCATCTGAAGGTGTGACCATACAACACATCGTGCCATGATATACTTTAGCTGACCGGAAACATTTAACCCTTACCGCTGTACATTTTCATCCCCTCACTGGTTTATTGCTACACGAGCAAGGATAATCAATCCGTGAACACAGCCGCGCAGGTGCAACCAATTCCATTGGCACACATTCCTGCAACCGAGGCACGGGCAGCTCCACAAATGCGCCGATGCACATGGACTGATCATCAGCGTGCCCCTTCCAAAAGCATCACTATAACAATATTAGCTTATAATATTATCTTAAGGAATTGCTATGCTAAAGTATACACTGCATTCACATTACATATATCATGAAATTCTTCACCATTATTATTACATAAGCATATAACAAACCGATATGAAAAAAAAAACATTACATTAAAAAACAGGAAAGAAAAGAACAATCAAAGAGAGATGATGGCAATAAAATATGAAGTTACTAATACGAACTAACATGCGACTTGACATCTAATACACCCACCCTTTAATAACTCAATTTAATACTCAGCAACTATATTGGATAATCTCCCCTGAAATAACCCATTCTATAAGATTACAGAGGGAGCAGATTCCCATCTAAAAGTTTCATATAATTGGGCTAAAATTAATAAATCTAAACAGACCATCAGTTAATTCATTAAACCCTATTAAGAGTTAAAGTTTAAAATTATTTAAAAAAATTTTTTTTTTTAAATGTGGAATCTATGACACTTGCAATATTCTAATGCCGCGTGCACACGAGCGGAGAGGAGAGGAGACTGATGTGTGTTCTCAGTACAGAGCAACACCGATTGGTCTCCTCCCCTTGTGAGTCCCCTCCCCCTTCAGTTAGAAACATTCCCTAGGAAGACATTTAACCCCTCGATCACCCCCTAGTGTTAACCCCTTCCCTGCCAGTCACATTTATAAAGTAATCAGTGCATTTTTATAGCACAGATCGCTGAATAAATGTGAATGGTTCCAAAAATGTGCAAAAAGTGTCTGATGTGTCCGCCACAATATTGCAGTCACAATAAAAATCGCAGATCGCAGCCATGACTAGTAAAAAAAAAAATAATAATAAAAATGCTATAAACCTATCCCCTATTTTGTAGACGCTATAACTTTTGCGCAAACCAATCAATATACGCTTATTGCGTTTTTTTTTTTTACCAAAAATATGTAGAAGAATAAATATCAGCCTAAACTGAGGAAAAAATTTGTTTAAAAAAAAAAGGATATTTATTATAACAAAAAGTAAAAAATATTGTGTTTTTTTCAAACTTGTCCCTCTTCTTTTGTTTATAGCGCAAAAAATAAAAACCGCAGATGTGATCAAATACCACCAAAATAATGCTCTATTTGTGGGGAAAAAATAGAAAAAATGTCATTTGGGTACAGTGTATGACCGCGCAATTGTCATTCAAAGTGTGACAGCGCTGAAAGCTGAAAAATGGCATGGACATTTTAAAGGGGGTTAAAATGCCCTGTATTGAGGTGGTTAAAGTGAAAAAAAAATGAAATATTACTTTAAATATCATACCTGGGGGTGTCTACAGTATGCTTGTAAAGTGGCGCGTGTTTCCCGTGCTTAGAACAGTCCCTGCACAAAATGACATTTTTAAAGTCATTTAAAACTGCTTGCGGCTTTAATGTAATGTCGGGTCCCGGCAATTTGGATGGAAAACAGTGAGACAAACAGCATGGGTACCCCCCAGTCCATTACCAGGCCCTTTGGGTCTTGTATGGATATTAAGGGGAACCCCACACCCAAATTAAAAAAAGGAAAGGCATGGGGCCCCCAGGCCCTATATACTCTGAACAGCAGTATACAGGCGGTGCAAACAAGACAGGGATTGTAGGTTTGTTGTTAAGTAGAATCTGTTTGTAATTTTGAACTGGTACATTTTTAAAGTGTAGCTCCAGCCAAAAAATCTATTTTAAGCTTTTTGGAAAACATAGGGAAGGGTTATCACTAGGGATGAGCTTTGAGTTCGAGTCGAACTCATGCTCGACTCGAACATCGGCTGTTCGCCAGTTCGCCGAACAGCAAACAATTTGGGGTGTTCGCGGCAAATTCGAAAGCCGCGGAATACCCTTTAAAAGTCTATGGGAGAAATCAAAAGTGCTAATTTTAAAGGTTTATATGCATGGTATTGTCATAAAAAGTGTTTGGGGACCTGGGTCCTGCCCCAGGGGACATGGATCAATGCAAAAAAAAGTTTTTTCGGGAGCAGTGATTTTAATAATGCTTAAAGTGAAACAATAAAAGTATAATATTCCTTTAAATTTCGTACCTGGGGTGGTGTCTATAGTATGCCTGTAAAGGGGCGCATGTTTCCCCTGTTTAGAACAGTCTGAAAGCAAAATGACATTTCAAAGGAAAAAAGTCATTTAAAACTACTCGCGACTATTAATGAATTGCCGGTCCGACAATACACATAAAAGTTCATTGATAAAAACGGCATGGGAATTCCTCACAGGGGAACCCCGAACCAAAATTTAAAAAAAAAAATGGCGTGGGGTCCCCCTAAAAATCCATACCAGACCCTTATCCGAGCACGCAACCTGGCAGACCGCAGGAAAAGAGGGGGGGACAAGAGCGCGCCCCCCCTCCTGAACTGTACCAGGTCACATGCCCTCAACATTGGGAGGGTGCTTTGGGGTAGCCCCCCAAAACACCTTGTCCCCATGTTGATGGGGACAAGGGCCTCATCCCCACAACCCTTGCCCGGTGGTTGTGGGTGTCTGCGGGCGAGGGGCTTATCGGAATCTGGAAGCCCCCTTTAACAAGGGGACCCCCAGATCCCGGCCCGCTCCCCTGTGTGAAATGGTAAGGGGGTACTTGTACCCCTACCATTTCTCAGAAAAAGTGTCAAAAATGTTAAAAATGACAAGAGACAGTTTTTGACAATTCCTTTATTTAAATGCTTCTTTCTTCTATCTTCTATCTTCTTTCTTCTATCTTCCTTCGGTTTCTTCCTCCATCTTCTTCTTCTTCTGGTTCTTCCTCCGGTGTTCTCGTCCGGCATCTTCCTCCGCGGCGCCGGCGTTTTCTTTCCTTCTTCTCCTCGGGCCGCTCCGCGTACATGATGGCGTGATGGGAGGCTCCTGCTGTGTGACACTTCTACTCTTGATGGTTCTTAAATAACGGGGGGGCACCCAATGACCCTGCCCCACTCTGACGCACGGGGATTTGACGGGGACTTCCTTGTGGCATTCCCGTGATGTCAGAGGGGGCAGGGTCACCCGTTACGTAACCCCGCCCCCTACTGTTCTAAACACTGGAAACATGCGCCCCTTTACAGGCATACTATAGACACCCCCCAGGTACGAAATTTAAAGGAATATTACACTTTTATTGTTTCACTTTAAGCATTATTAAAATCACTGCTCCCAAAAAAACGGCCATTTTTAAAACTTTTTTTGCATTGATCCATGTCCCCTGGGGCAGGGGTCACCCATTATGTAACGCCGCCTCCTACTGTTCTAAACATGGGAAACATGCGCCCCTTTACAGGCATACTATAGACACCCCCCAGGTACGAAATTTTAAGGAATATTACACTTTTATTGTTTCACTTTAAGCATTATTAAAATCACTGCTTCCAAAAAAACGGCCATTTTTAAAACTTTTTTTTGCATTGATCCATGTTCCCTGGGGCAGGACCCAGGTCCCCAAACAATTTTTATGACAATAACTTGCATATAAGCCTTTAAAATTAGCACTTTTGATTATTAATGTTCGTGTCCCATAGACTTTAACGGTGTTCGAACTAATTTTTTTGCCTGTTCGCAAGTTCTGGTGCGAACCGAACAGGGGGGTGTTCGGCTCATCCCTAGTTATCACCCCTGTGACATTTTTTTTGCTGTCTGTGTACCTCTTCAGAAGATTTCACCTCACTTTCTGTCCTAATGACAAATGTTTTTTGAAAATGTGGGGTTTTTAGTGAAACAAGGATTGTTAATAAAGCATCAGTGGAGAGGAGACATGTTTTTCCCATATTAACTCTTACAGGAGAGAATTTCCCTTCCTAGGGGTAGATTTCATCTTACTGCCTGTTGTCTCCTTCCGTTTGCAAGTAGGAGTCGTTTGTAAGTTGGATGTTTGAAAGTAGGGGCCTGCCCTATATACTCTGCAGAAATTGGGGCCTTAGGTGTTGGTGTTGCCACAACACTGTAAGCCCTCACAGTTACTCTTGGTGGGCGCAGGATGGGCCCTGCTGTGAAATATTAGATCAAGAATTGTAATTGCATGCCCCTGTTGAACAGGGTCAGAAAAATTGGGCCTTTGGTGGTGGTGGTGCTGGTGCCACAACACTGTAAGTCCTCACAGTTACTCTTGGTTGGCGCAGAAATGGGCCATGCTGTGAAATATTAGATCAAGAATTGTAATTGCATGCACCTGTTGAACAGGGGCAGAAAAATTAGGCCTTTGGTGGTGGTGGCGGTAGTGGTGTTGCCACAACACTGTAATGCCGCGTACACACGGTCGGACTTTTCAGCTACAAAAGTCTGACAGCCTGTCCGACAGACTTTCGACGGACTTTTGGTGGACTTTCGACGGACTTGCGGCGGACTTTCTAACGAACAGACTTGCCTACACACGATCACACAAAAGTCAGTCGAATTCTTACGTGATGACGTACACCGGACTAAAATAAGGAAGTTCATAGCCAGTAGCCAATAGCTGCCCTAGCGTGGGTTTTTGTCCGTCGGACTAGCATACAGACGAGCGGATTTTTCTACCGGACTCGAGTCCGTCGGAAAGATTTGAAGCATGTTTCAAATCTAAAGTACGTCGGATTTGAGGCTAAAAAAGTCAGTTGAAAGTCCGGAGAAGCCCACACACGATCGGATTACCAGCCAGCTTTAGTCCGTCAGCGTCCGTTGGACTTTTGTAGACGAAAAGTCCGACCGTGTGTACGCGGCTTAAGTCCTCACAGTTACTCTTGCTGGGTGCTGGAACAGGCCCTGCTGTGAAATATTAGATCAAGAATTGTAATTACTTGTCCCTGTTGAACAGGGGCAGAAAAATTGGGCCTTAGGCACTGGTGCCACAACACTGCAACCCCTCACAGATACTCTAGTTGGAGCGAAGGAATGAGCCCTCCTGCAAAATATTGCATCAAAAATTGTAATTACACGCCCCTGTTAAACAGGGGCTGAAAAATTGGGCCTTAGGCACTGGTGCTGTTGCCACAACACTGCAACCCCTCACAGATACTCTAGTTGGAGCGCAGGAACAAGCCCTGCTGCAAAGTATTGCTTAAAAAATTGTAATTACACGCCCCTGTTAAACAGCGGCTAAAAAATTGGGCCTTAGGCACTGGTGCCAAAACACTGCAACCCCTCACAAATACTCTAGTTGAGCGCAGCAACGAACCCTCCTTGCAAAATATTGCATCAAAAATTGTAATTACATGCCCCTGTTAAACAGGGGCTGAAAAATTGGGCCTTAGCCATTGGTGGCGGCGCCCAGAACCAAAAATATTCTTACAAGCTATCAGCATGATCATTGAGGAGGAAGAGGATAGTCACTTGCCATAACAGGATAGTCACTCAGCATCAGCATAGGCAGTCTTGAAGGGATCTGACATCGACCAAGTCGGTGGACAGGTGCACCCTTTGATCAGTTACAAAGCCTCCAGCAGCACTGAATGTGCGTTCCGAAAGAACGCTGGATGCAGGACAGGCCAGTAGCTCAATTGCATACTGTGCAAGCTCTGGCCAGTGATCCATCCTCAAAACCGAGTAACCCAGAGGATTTTCGATGGGAGCCAGATCCTGCCCCTAGGTATTCCTGCACCATGTAAAACAGACGCTGGCAATGGTTGCTGGAACCGATAATACCTTGGGGCTGCAGACTAAAAAATTGTCTGAATGCATCGGTCAGACGGCCACCTTCTCCACCGCTCCTTCTTTGACTGACCGAAGACTCAGCAACACGTTGTCCAGGAGCAGGAGTTTGTAACCTCCCAGTCTCTAGGAACGCGTTGCACAGATCTTTCTGCAAGGCCTCCCTAAGATGTTTCATCCTCTGCTCCCTCTGCGACGGCAAGATAAGGTCTGCAACCTTACCCTTGTAACGTGGATCAAGGAGGGTTGCCAGCCAGTATTGTTCCCTCTCCTTGATACCACGAATACGAGGATCCTTCCGCAGGCTTTACAGGATCAGGGAGGCCATGCAGCGTAAGTTTGCTGAGGCATTCGATCCTGAGTCCTCTGGGTCACTAAGGACGACATGATCCGCAGCCACCTCCTCCCAGCCACGTACAAGTCCATGGGTTTCTTGGGACTGTAAATGATCCCTTAAAAACTGCTGCTGATGCTGAGTGCCAGGCTCCACCTCCATGCTGACACAATCCTCCTCGTCCTCTTCCTGTGTGATCGGCGGGCACGCAGGAATACTGTCTGGATAAAGGGGGCCTTGAGAGCTAAGGAAGTCCTCCTCTTCCTGCCTCTATTCTGCCTCAAGTGCCCTGTCCATTATTCCACGCAGCGTGTGCTCCAACAGGTGGACAAGAGGGACGGTGTCACTGATGCATGCACTGTCACTGCTCACCATCCTCGTGGCCTCCTCAAATGGTGACAGGACAGTGCATGCATCCCTGATCATGGCCCACTGGCGTGGGGAAAAAAACCCAAGCTCTCCTGACCCTGTCCTGGTGCCATAGTCGCACAGGTACTCATTGATGGCCCTCTGCTGCGTGTGCAGCCACTGCAGCATGGCCAACGTTGAGTTCCACCTGGTGGACATGCCACAGATTAGGCGGTTCTTGGGCAGGTTAAATTCCTTTTGGAGGTCAGCCAGCCAAGCACTGGCATTTTATGATCAGCAGAAATGCACACAGGCTTTCCTGGTCTGCCTCAGGACATCCTGTAAGCCCAGGTACCTGCCCAAGAACCGCTGCACCACCAAGTTAAGGACATGAGCCAAGCAGGGCACATGGGTCAGTTGTCCCCGTCGGAGGGCAGAGAGGAGGTTGGTGCCATTGTTGCAAACCACCATTCCTGCCTTAAGCTGGCATGGCATCAACCACCTCTGAGCATGCCTCTGCAGAGCAGACAGAATCTCTGCCCCAGTGTGGCTCCTGTCCCCCAAGCACACCAGCTCAAGCACCGCATGGAATCTTTTGGCCTGCATACTTGCGTAGCCCCTTGAACGCCTACAGAGCACCGAGGACTGGTTCCGAGGACAAAGCACAGGAAGAGGCCATGGAGGAAGAAGAAGAGGAGGGGGTGGAGGAGAGAGGTGTGTCACAATCACCAGTAGTAGCATTTTGGAGGCGTGGTGGTGGAACAACCTCCAACACTACTGCAGCTTGTCCTGCATCCTTCCCAGCTGCCAGCAGAGTCACCCAATGCCTTGTGAAAGATAGGTAACGTCCCTGTCCATGCCTGCTGGACCATGAGTCAGCGATAATATGCACCTTACTGCTGACTGCCTTGTCCAGCGAGGCCAAGACATTGCATTTCACATGCCGGTAGAGAGCCGGAATCGCCTTCCGTGAGAAAAAGTGGCGTTTGGGGACCTGCCACTGAGGAACCGCACATTCCACAAACTCACGGAAGGGGGCAGAGTCTATCAACTGAAAAGGCAGCAGTTGAAGTGCTAGCAATTTAGCCAAGCTAGCATTCAACCACTGGGCATGTGGATGGCTGGGAGCAAACTTCTTTCGGCGGTGCAGCAGCTGGGGCAGGAAAATTTGCCTGGTACAATCTGATGTCGGTGTACCGATAGCAGATTGCCCGCCATACTTGGCTGTGACACACCTAATTCTACACCTTCATTTCTCTCAGTGCAGGTCTCAGAGAGGACTGAAGGTATAGTGAGGTTGGAGATCCCAGCTGATGAGGAGCAAGGAGAGGTCCTCTTTGTTCTTTGGTGTGGGTCTTTTAGATACGCTTGCCAACGAACTGCATGGCAGGTCAAAATATGTCTGGTCAAGCATGTGGTGCCCAAGCGGGTGATGTTTTGGCACGCGAGATACGCTTGAGACATATGTTGCAAATAGTTTAAATAGAAAATGGTGCACTACCATATATGAGTATGAGTGTAGCAATGAACTTATACCCAGTTCACCACATCCCTGTAATACATTGCAACAAATAATGATAAAAAGAAGGAAACCCTGGGATGGTACGGGTGAATGAGAAGGGAGTAAGCAATGGGTAAATCAAGGTAAAGGAAAAACAAACATACTAAATATTGTAATTGGTATGAGGAATGCCCAGAAATAGTAAAAGAAAAAAATACTTTATTAGAATATACAAAACATGGTTATAAAAGTAATGACCAATGCATACAAAATACCTAAATGTGTATACTGGTAAGGGAAAGCATCCACATGCGTGGTATAAAGGAGCCCAACATGTTTCGGATAGGAATAAAAATTCAGTTCCTTCTTCAGGGGTTTCCTGTAAGGATTTTTTGTATGATCTGGGGGAAGTATATTGATAAAACATACCAGTCATTAGTATATGTACATATATACACATACACATGCACATACATATCATGAGTATATCTCATAGGTATAGAGGGTGTAGAGGAGCAGAATTATTGGAGACAAAAAAAAAAAACATGTATATGAAATGAAAAGAGAATGATAAAGATGCAATACTAATAAAAACTCAAAATATGCCATAATTTTTCAAAATAGTATATAGCATTATAGGGACTTACTAGTTCAAACAATTAGCTGCATACAGAGCAACAGGCTATGGTCTGACAGTCTGCCAACAGGTACTTCAGGTCAACATCACCATGGTTCATTGCAGATTCAGATATGAGTAGCACATGTGTGGATATATATAAAGTGGAGGTCTGAACTCAAAGATGGTATAGAGATTTGCTGATATATATCAGGAGGAGGTCATTGATGCCAATTAGGTACGGTGAGGTAGGTCAAACCACCAGCGTCCACGAGGAACAACCAATGCAAAGAGGGGAATGTACATCCCTACATAAAAAATAAAATAATATAATACTATTGGAGTATAGATGTCAAGGGTCCATAAAGTAACAATCCATACATAAATAAATATTAAATGTGCAATGGATGTAATGTAATAGGTTGTAGCAAGGAAATCCCCCCCCCCCTTTCCCCCCCCTCCCCCTTCCCCTCCCCCCCCTCCCCCTTCCCCTCCCCCCCCTTTCTTCCCTTCCTTGCTACAACTTATTACATTACATCCATTGCACATTTAATATTTATTTATGTATGGATTGTTACTTTATGGACCCTTGACATCTATACTCCAATAGTATTATATTATTTTATTTTTTATTTTTTATGTAGGGATGTACATTCCCCTCTTTGCATTGGTTGTTCCTCGTGGACGCTGGTGGTTTGACTTACCTCGCCGTACCTAATTGGCATCAATGACCTCCTCCTGATATATATCAGCAAATCTCTATACCATCTTTGAGTTCAGACCTCCACTTTATATATATCCACACATGTGCTACTCATATCTGAATCTGCAATGAACCATGGTGATGTTGACCTGAAGTACCTGTTGGCAGACTGTCAGACCATAGCCTGTTGCTCTGTATGCAGCTAATTGTTTGAACTAGTAAGTCCCTATAATGCTATATACTATTTTGAAAAATTATGGCATATTTTGAGTTTTTATTAGTATTGCATCTTTATCATTCTCTTTTCATTTCATATACATGTTTTTTTTTTTTGTCTCCAATAATTCTGCTCCTCTACACCTTCTATACCTATGAGATATACTCATGATATGTATGTGCATGTGTATGTGTATATATGTACATATACTAATGACTGGCATGTTTTATCAATATACTTTCCCCAGATCATACAAAAAATCCTTACAGGAAACCCCTGAAGAAGGAACTGAATTTTTATTCCTATCCGAAACATGTTGGGCTCCTTTATACCACGAATGTGGATGCTTTCCCTTACCAGTATACACATTTGCGTGGTTTAGGTATTTTGTATGCATTGGTCATTACTTTTATAACCATGTTTTGTATATTCTAATAAAGTATTTTTTTCTTTTACTATTTCTGGGCATTCCTCATACCAATTACAATATTTAGTATGTTTGTTTTTCCTTTACCTTGATTTACCCATTGCTTACTCCCTTCCCATTCACCCGTACCATCCCAGGGTTTCCTTCTTTTTATCATTATTTGTTGCTATGTTGCAAATAGCAGCGGTGGGATTTGATGCACTCGTCTCAAAAAAGGCCCACACCAAAGAACTTTTGGAATAACGTGCAGAGACAGCAGCGCCCTGCACATGCTGAGCTCTGCAGTGTGATGTAGTCGGTGTGCAGCCTTTAAGCTTGCCCCTGGAGGGCATCCTGCCTCGCTGGTGATGTGCCTCCTCCTCCTCTCTCCTATAAGGCACCCATGTGGAGTCAGTGACCTCATCATCCCCTCCCTCCTCATCACTGAAGCAAACCTGGCAGTATGCTGCAGCTGGGGGAACATAACTGCCAGATTGCTGTCCTTCTTGGGCACCCCCTCTGTCTGGGCTCATGTTACTGCCTTCCTCTAGCTGAGTACCATCATCAGAGCCTTCAAAACGCTGGGCAACCTCCTGGAGCATGTACCCAACACTGTGGTCAAACAGTTAGGGGGACTCCTCAGGAGGACATGGTGGGGCTAGGGAAGGAGTGGCTGATGCCATTGAGCCAAAGAAAGAGGCCGCGTTGGCAGCTGCTTTGCCAGACAAAGTGCCCTGAGCCTGGGTGAGAGAGGATGAGGAGGATGAGGATGGCTTGGTCATCCACTCTACCAAGTCTTCCGCATGTTGCGCCTCAACACGGCCAGCTGCTGAAATAAAGGACAAGCGTGTCCCATGGCCACGTGCTGATGGGAATGCACCATGTCCATGACCAGCACTGTTGCCTCTAGACACAGAGCCTGCTTGCCCTCCTATTGGATTGTGACTATCTGCCTCTCCTTGTTGGCCTTCCAGACATACTAATGGCCTGCAGTGAGATGTAGCTGCACAAAACTGGGATGTATATATATACTGATTATACTGCAGCTAGCAGAATGCCTGCCTGTGGTATTAATAAGATCAGAAGAATAGCACCAGCAGCTATAGGTGCAACTGTGCAGGGGTACACAGTACACTAACTGTAAATACTTCAAGCTGCCTGCCTGTGGTAAATAATAGGATCAGAGAAAGAACACCAACACTTGTCTTCGGGTAGCTATAGGTGCAACTGTGCAGGGTACACAGTACACTAAATGTAAATACTTCAAGCTGCCTGCCTGTGGTATTAATAGGATCAGAAGAAGAACAACAGCACTTGTCTTCAGGTAGCTATAGGTGCAACTGTGCAGGGTACACAGTACACTTACTGTAAATACTTCAAGCTGCCTGCCTGTGGTATTAATAGGATCAGAAGAAGAACAGCACTTGTCTTTAGGTAGCTATAGGTGCAACTGTGCAGGGGTACACAGTACACTAACTGTAAATACTTCAAGCTGCCTACCTGTGGTATTAATAGGATCAGAAAAAGAACACCAGCAATTGTCTTCAGGTAGCTATAGGTGCAACTGTGCAGGGTACACAGTACACTAACTGTAAATACTTCAAGCTGCCTGCCTGTGGTATTAATAGGAACAGAATAAGAACAACAGCACTTGTCTTCAGGTAGCTATAGGTGCAACTGTGCAGGGTACACAGTACACTAACTGTAAATACTTCAACCTGCCTGCCTGTGATATTAATAGGATCAGAAGAAGAACACCAGCACTTGTCTTCAGGTAGCTATCGGTGCAACTGTGCAGGGTACACAGTACACTTACTGTAAATACTTCAAGCTGCCTGCCTGTGGTATTAATAGGATCAGAAGAAGAACAACAGCACTTGTCTTCAGGTAGCTATAGGTGCAACTGTGCAGGGTACACAGTACACTAACTGTAAATACTTCAACCTGCCTGCCTGTGATATTAATAGGATCAGAAGAAGAACAACAGCACTTGTCTTTAGGTAGCTATAGGTGCAACTGTGCAGGGTACACAGTACACTAACTGTAAATACTTCAACCTGCCTGCCTGTGGTATTAATAGGATCAGAAAAAGAACAACAGCACTTGTCTTTAGGTAGCTATAGGTGCAACTGTGCAGGGTACACAGTACACTAACTGTAAATACTGTAAAAACACCTGCTTGCCTGTCAGTATATTAGAAAGAGAATAACAGGAACGGATCTAGCTAAACTTAACTTAGATCAAATGACACTGTCTCTCTCTCTGTCTAATTATCTCCGTCGCCACAACACACTACACAAGGCCACCACGCAGGCGGCCTTATATAGTGTGGGGCTTGTACTAAACACCCTGAGCCATAATTGGCCAAAGCCACCCTGGCTTTGGCCACTTACGGCTCTCTCCTTGCAGACGGTGATTGGCCAAGCATGCGGGTCATAGTGCATGCTTCGTCAATCATCAGCCAGCAATGCATTGCGATGCCGCAGTGAATTATGGGCCATGATGCACCACTCGAATTTGGCGCAAACGGCCCATATCGTTCGCAATTCGACAAACGGTCGAACATGCGATGTTCGAGTCAAACATGGGTTTGACTCGAACTCGAAGCTCATCCCTACCAGTAGCCAATAGCTGCCCTAGCGTCGGCCATCAGAAAGATTTGAAATATGTTCCAAATCTAAAGTCCGTCAGATTTTCGACTGAAAAAGTCTGCTGCAGGTCAGATGAAGCCCACACATGGTCAAATTGCCTGCCAGACTCGGTCCGTCGGACCAGTCCGGTCGAAAAGTCCGCTTGTGTGTACGCGGCATAATAGTCACTAATATAGCAGTCCACATCCAATTCTACGTTCAAGCCATTGGGCGTGTTTCGCTCTTCAATATTACTCGTATTAAATTGGACCCCCTCCAGTTTGGATGCACTGTGTTCACCCCCCAAAATTTCAAACCGGATGGGACTTGGTTGTGATGGTTTTTAAAGTGTAAGGACACGCATGGTATTTAAATCCAATTTCTATGTTATATATATGTTCCGAGTTTTCAGTGCCACAAGTAATGAACTCAGAGATATTGAAGATTTTATTGTTACCTGTGGAAGTAAATTCTGTTAGACCCTGGATAGGGTGATTAACCTTAGAGCAGGTTTGACATCTCCTGCATGCAAAAAAAACAGCGCGGTCCCAAAACATGACAGGACTGACCGGTGAATCTAACACTTTTTTAACCACCCTATCCCCAAAATTGGGGGCCTTTCTATATATAAAGGAAGGGTTTTGTGAAGGAGCTTGATTGAGAACTTTATCCATGCATAAAATATGCCAATGGCGTTTGAAGATGTTCTCAATCTCCCTATATTGTACATAAAAATTGGAGATGAATCCCCATTCCTGTCTAGAGTCACTAGAGCAATCTTTGTCTCTCAGACAGGCTTCATGTGGAATATACCAAACCTCATGTACAATTACGTTTAAATCATGTTCCCTATATCCTTTCTGTAAAAACCTATCCTTAATTATTTTAGACTGTGTTTGGAAATCATTATCGGTGGTACAGTTCCTTCTCACCCGCATCATCGGACCCTTCGGGATATTCCTTAGCCAATGGGAGTGGTGTCCACTACTTAACAGAAGGTAACTGCTCCTATCAGTGGGTTTAAAATACACAGTGGTGGTCAGTGTATCCCCTTGTCTCAAAATATTGACATGAAGATAATGGATCTGTTCCTTATTACTTTCATAGTTCAATTTAATATTGTTATCATTGGAATTGAGTTCTGACATAAATTCCTGTAGTGAACTCTCATTTCCCTCCCAAATAAAGAATAGGTCGTCAATATACCTTTTGTAGAAGAGCAGACTATCTCTTTTTTTGGCAAACACGGATTTGTCCTCCCACTCCCCCATAAATAGGTTTGCTAGACTTTGGGCAAATTTTGCCCCCATTGCAACTCCTCTTTTCTGTGAATAAAAATGATGATTGTACCAAAAGTAATTGTGCGACAGGCAAAAGTCTAATGCTTGTCTCAAAAATATCTTTTGTTCAAATGGAACATGGTCCCTTTGGCTGAAACCCCAATTCAGTTTCAGCAGAGCATCATCATGTTGGATGATGGTGTACAAAGATGACACATCAGCTGTCACTAGAAAAATTTCCTGTTTTCCTGACAAGTTGATTTAGCTGATTAACTGTAAAAGGTTTTTAGTGTCCTTTAAATAAGCTTTCGTCCGTAAGACACTAGCCTGTAGAAAGTTATCAAGATACTGTCCCAGTATCGTCTTCTGGTATCAACGAGACTTGGAGAGGAAGTATCCTGAGATAGCCTGTCCAAACAATATTTTGTTGTTTATGCGCTGTTTTCCAGTGATTTCTGGTAAGAGTTTTATCTGTAGGGGGGATCTGCACACCCCCCTTCTTCCCTGCACGTGGGGAGGTGTTGGTGACCGCATTTTTGTCTCATGGAAATAGAAAGAACTATGGACTCTCCTATCACTCTTTATGCTATTAACACAGCAGCTCTCTGTAACCGTTTATGGACAATACTAATGTTTATATGTATGCACTTTAAAGTGGTTGTATAGTGTTTTTTTAACTTTTACCTACAGGTAAGCCTATAATAAGGCTTACCTGTACGTAAAAAAAATATCTCCTAAACCTTTACGGTTTAGGAGATATTCCCCTTGCTATGCGCCGCTGACTGCAGCGGCGCATGCGCACAGGGGATTCTCGGCTGAAGGTAAGAAATCTCCCGCGCGCATGCGCGGGAGTGATGACATCGCGGCTCCAGCCACTCACAGCGCTGGAACCACGATACCCGGAAGACACGCCGAGGCAACATGACAGCTCCCTCGGCGTGGACCAGGTAAGATACCGACGCCTCGTTCTAAGGTAAGTATTTCATAATGAGCTAGTATGCGGTGCATAATAGCTCAATATGCCTTTTGCTTTACAGGTTATATAGTAGCAGCTGTGGCCTTAATTGGCCCTATCTTTACCCAGTAAGGGATATTTACTGATTTATTTCACTGTCACATAAGCGCTTGTTTCTGCAGGAACGGGCCATTCTCGTTCTTTCTGTGACATTATTATATTGATCAGTGCTATAAAAATGCATTGATCAATGTAAAAATGACACTGGCAGGGAAGGGAAGGGGTTAACACTAGGGAGAGATCAAGGGGTTAAGTGTGCTCTAACTGTAGGGGAGATGGGCTTACTGGAACATGACAGAGATCGCTGTTCCCGATCACTGGGAACAGTAGATTTCTGTCATGTCACTAAGCAGAACAGGGAATCACCTGCCTCTCCTCACCGCGATCTCGGGCCGCCGGCGGACATCGAGTCCGCGGGACCTGTGGGCATGAAGTACAGTCAGTGAGCGTGAGCTAGTCGGCAAGTGGTTAATGGCTGTCTGTTTAGTTATTTTGAGGGGACAGCAAATTTACACTGTTATACAAGCTGTACACTCACTACTTTACATTCTAGCAAGTGTAATTTCTTCAGTGTTGTTACATGAAAAGATATAATAAAATATTTACAAAAATGTGAGGGGTGTACTTACTTTTGTGAGATACTGTATATATACAGTTGTGCTCATAAGTTTACATACCCTGGCAAAATGTATGATTTATTGGCCATTTTCCAGAGAATATGAATGATAACACAAAAACATTTCTTTCACTCATGGTTAGTGTTTGGCTGAAGCCATTTATTATCAATCAACTGTGTTTACTCTTTTTAAATTATAATGGCAACTGCCCAAATGACCCTGATCAAAAGTTTACATACCCTGGTGATTTTGGCCTGATAACATGCGCACAAGTTGACACAAAGGGGTTTGAATGGCTATTAAAGGTAATCATCCTCACCTGTGATCTGTTTGCTTGTAATTAATGTGTTTGTATAAAAAGTCAATGAGTTTCTAGACTCTGACAGACCATTGCATCTTTCATCCAGTGCTGATTAAAAAGAAAAGGTTACCCAGCGCATGGCAGTGAGAGAGCCTGTATTGTACTTCAGCTAAAATTGCCTTTTTTGTTGGAATTTGTCCACATAGGTTTTAAGGAGGGTTCAGGTGCAGGCTATCCCCAGAGCGTATCCGTATCTGTGAGCAATGTAAAAGAGACAAGGAGGGAGGTGCAGTATTAAAAAGTTATTTTAATAGCGCAAACATAAATGCACTTACAGAAACGAAGATATCACAGGTATATCTGTCATGTATAGGGTCCTCCTTGAGGGGTGCCAACAATCCGGTTTTCCCCAGAGATCAGCTGTGTTTTCTTATGCATAGGATTCTGTTTCCAGAGCAGGAAGTGAAGGAGATTCCGGCTGCCTGGCGTTGACCGCATGGGGGAAATGACGTCACCCAGTGGGCGGACCTCGATGTGAGGAGGACAGGAGAGAAACAAGGCTACGCGCTTGGAGCATACAGCTCTTTCTACTGGCCTGTCAGTGTCTGTAATTTCCCCCGTGCGGTCCACGCCAGGCAGCCGGGATCTCCTTCACTTCCTGCTCTGGAAACAGCATCCTGTGCATGAGAAAACACAGCTGATCGCTGGGGAAAACCGAATTCTTGGCACCCCTCAAGGAGGACCCTATACATGACAGATATGCCTGTGATATCTTCGTTTCTGTAAGACCCCTTTCACACTGGGGCGGTGGGGGCCTCCGCGGTAAAACGGCGCTATTTTTAGCGCCCGCTGGCGGCCGAAAAAGGGTTAAAACCGCTCGCATAGCGCCGCTACAGCAGCGGTATAGCCGCAGTATAGCCGTGCTGCCCCATTTATTTCAATGGGCAGAAGCTGTGAAGGAGCAGTGAATACACCGCTCCTTCACCGCTCCAAAGATGCTGTTTGCAGGAGTTTTTTTTCTCTCCTGCCAGCGCACCTCTTCAGTGTGAAAGCCCTCGGGCTTTCACACTGGAGAAACAGTAGCAGCAGTTTTAGGTCGGTTTGCAGGCGCTATTTTTAGTGCAATAACGCCTGCAAACCGCCCCAGTGTGAAAGGGGCCTAAGTGCATTTATGTTTGCGCTATTAAAATAACTTTTTAATTTTGCACTTAGGTGCGCCTCCCTCCTTCTCTCTTTTTCATCCAGTGCTGCCCTGATGTTTCTGGATTCTAAGTCATGGGGAAAGCAAAAGAATTGTCAAAGGATCTGCAGGAAAAGATAGTTGAACTGTATAAAACAGGAAAGGGATATAAAAAGATATCCAAGGAATTGAGAATGCCAATCAGCAGTGTCCAAACTCTAAACAATAAGTGGAAAATGAGGGGTTCTGTTGAAACCAAACCACTGTCAAGTAGACTAACTAAAATTTTAGCCACAACTGCCAGAAAAATTATTCAGGATGCAAAGAAAAACCCACAAATAACTTCAGGTGAAATATAGGACTCTCTGAAAACATGTGATGTGGATGTTTCAAGATGCACAAAAAGGAGGCACTTGAAGAAAGATGGGCTGCATGGTCAAGTCACCAGTAGAAAGCCATTACTACTCAAATGCCACAAGGTATCCCACTTACAATACGCTAAACAGCACAGAGACAAGCCTCAAACCCTCTGGCACAAAGTAATTTAGAGTGATGAGACCCAAATTCAGCTTTTTGGCCACAACTATAAACGCTACATTTGGAGAGGAGTCAACAAAGCCTGTGATGAAGGGTACACCATTCCTACTGTGAAACAATGGGGTGGATCACTGATGTTTTGGGGATGTGTGGGCTACAAAAGCACAGGGAATTTGGTCAAAATTGATGGCAAGATGAATGCAGTATGTTATCAAAAAATACTGGAGGAACGTTTGCATTCATCAGCAAGGAAGCTGCGCATGGGATGTACTTGGACATTCCAACATGACAATGATCCAAAACACAAGGCCAAATCAACCTGTCATTGGCTACAGCAGAATAAAGTGAAGGTTCTGGAGTGGCCATCTCAGTCTCCTGACCTCAATATCATTGAGTCACTCTGGGGAGATCTCAAACGTACAGTTCATACAAGACAGTCCAAGTATTTACAGGAACTGGAGGCTTTTTTGCCAAGAGGAATGGGCAGCTTTACCATCTGAGAAGATAAAGAGCCTCATCCACAAATACCACAAAAGACTTCAAGCTGTCATTGGTGTTAAATGGGTCAATACATGGTATTAAGAACTGGGGTATGTAAACTTTTGATCGGGGTCATTTGGGTAGTTTCTTTTGACATTATGATTTAAAAAGAGCAAACGCAGTTGATTGATAATAAATTGCTTCAGCCAAACATTAACCATGAATGAAAGAAAAGTTTTTGTGTTATCATTCCCATTCTCTGATAAATGGCCAAGAAATCATAAATTCTACCAGGGTATGTAAACTTATGAGCACAACTGTGTGTATGTGTGTATATATATGTATGTAGCGCTGGTATTTTCAATACAGACGCTATAAATATAAATTTAGTTGTTTACAGCTGTAATTAGCTCTGATTACAATTATTGTAATTTCTGGCTCTGTCTCAGCTTGGCTGGTTGTGTGGTTTTCCCTTTGGCCTGGGGTTGGCGCCCTATTAATCAGGTTAAGGTTTGAATTTACAACAAGCTAGGTGTTTTGAGAGCCTCTTTGCTCGGAAACAGTCAGTGGGTGTGGTGTGCCTGCTGTGCATTCTGGGAGGGGCTACTTAAAGGACAGACCCCGTGACACGAAGCGAGTTCTTCTGACCTAATGGCCCTCCTGGCCTAAGGTGTAGTGCTGCCATCAAATTGTCTCGGGGTCGGCTGGCCCGACGGGTTGTTACTGAAGGTAGGCCCTAAAAGTCTTGGGAGGCCTACTGATCCAGGGATGGTCCTGTGCTGTCTTGCCTGCGGGAAGAAGCCAAGCGACTGGAGAATCCAGGGGAGGACTTTTCAGGAGAGGACTGCGCAATAAGGCCGGTGCCTCTAGAAGAGCCTGGGGACCCAATTGGAGGATGCATCCCGGGTCACATACCACACAGTACCCTAAGTTCGGAAGAATGGAACTGGTATTGTGTGATCAAGCCTTTCATATTGCAACAAGTCGCTAATTACCCAATCCTGTGGCAGAGGATTGTGTAACAGTTACACTGAATCCTAAAGTCTGTGGCAGAGACTATGACCGACCATCGCATTAGTTGCTAGGTCAGTGAGAGAGGCGGTTGCTAAATCCAGTTATGGAACTGTTGTCCTCTGGATCAAAGAGAGTGTTCCTGATCTGCAATTTCAAGGTCCATTCAAAGTATATTCCCCCTAAACCCTCCATCCCTCTATTGCAAGAATCTTTCTTAAATAAAGCATTCAAGAAAGAGACTGTATGTCGGAGCTGAAATCATTAAAAAGAACCTTTTAATGGGACCCCTAAGACAGATATGGTGAAACAGTAGAGGAACGGTAAGGCCCAATCAAATATCAGCAGCTCCTTGGGGGGTAAGTGATATATATATATATATATATATCAGTTGGACTGATCAACTGGAGCCTTTTTATAAAAATACCTGCCAGTGTGTCTGAGGGAAATTTGGGAAATGACCCTTGCATAAACTGAGGTATCATATATAAATACTGTCAATGTAAAAAGTCTGACTGCAATTATAAACTATATAGAGATCACATTCTGAGCCATTATTTGTAGTATATTAGTCTCTTATCATTAAAGAGTTGGGCATCTTTCTTGGAGTCATGAAATGTAAAAAGTATAAAATGAATGGCGCCAGTAAATGTACAATGAAAAGTGAAAGATACCCATGGACCACTGTCATAGTTCATTAGTAAGTGACAACCTCTGTACCTACATCATTTTCAGTGGACTACCTTCAAAATTAAATTACCCCAATTCTCGTGCCACTATGTAGTGTAGTTTAGTGCTTTGGCTGCATAATACTTTTTTACCTTCCTAGTGCTAATGCCGCGTACACACGACCGGACTTTCCGGTAGAAAAGGTCAGACAGAATCATTCCGTCGGACATTAGTAAATAGTGAGTAAACTAATGCGCAAACCGACAATAACCAACAGGCTAAAAAACATTCTGACCGTGTGTGGGCTTCATCTGACTTTTTCTTTCTAAAATTCTGAAGGACCTAGAAATAGAACATGTTTCAAACCTTTCCGACGGAATCAGTTCCTATTGGGAAAACCGCTCGTCTGTATGCTAGTCTGACGGATGAAAAACGACGCAAGGGCAGCTATTGGCTACTGGCTATTGAACTTCCTTTTTCTAGTCCCATCGTACCCCAAAAAGGCATTTGACAGGGTACATTGGGGGTACCTGAGTGCGACCTTGAAAAAATTTGGCATAACTGGTCTCATGTACTCTGCAATTATGGCTTTATACACAAAGCCCTCAGCTAAAGTCTTTACCTCTAATGTTTTATCAGATAAATTTCCCAATTTTTCCCATTACCAATGGTACTCGGCAGGGATGTCCTCTATCGCCCTTAATTTTCTCATTTATGATGGAGCCCCTGGCGGAGACCATTAGAGCTTGCGACACAATCTCGGGGGTTAGGATAGGGGGATATTCCCATAAAATCGGGCTATTCGCCGATGACGTTGTTTTAACACTAACTAGTCCAGCTTCCTCACTAGAAAAAGTACATGAATTTGGGTTAGTATCTTACTATAAGCTCAATTCAAACAAATCTACTTTTCTACCTATAGGGTTGCCACGCAAACTAAAGGAATATCTCAAAGCAACACTCCCATTTCAATGGGTAGCTAACAATTTAACATACCTAGGGGTCACACTGACGTCGCCTTCAGCTTCTACGTATGAAGCAAACTTTCCTAAACTGATAGGAATTGTCAAACAAGATCTGCAACACATATCTAAGTTTGAATTATTCTGGGTGGGGAGGATTGCAGCTCTGAAGATGATTCTTCTTCCTAAAATAATATACTATTTTAGAACTATACCAATCACTATACCTGACCGCTTCTTTACAGAAATGGATAAACTATTTAAACAATATATATGGGGAAAAAAATGGCCAGAATCTCATATCCCCTACTAGGAAAGCATAAATCTAGGGGGGGGGGGGGTGAACTTCCCCAATGTTAAAAATTACTATTTGGCAGCCCACCTAGACCAAACCAAAGCGTGGTTTGACCCACAGTCAGACAAACTATGGGTCCAAATCGAGAAGAGAGTGGTGGGGAATAGACATCTGCCTACCTTGCTGTTGTTGAGCCTGACCCATATGAAACTACACTGCAAAGCTTTCCCATCAGTAGATGCTACTATATTAGCATGGAACAAACTACATACTACAGCACCACAAGAAGAAATGGACACTTGTACTGATTTCCCATTACAAATTTATGAATATATCATTCCTAATATGAACAGTCAACCATGGATCAAAGAAGGAATACTGACTTACAAAGAGTTGCTATCTAAACAACCTAATCCCACAACATTTTCTCATATTCAACTTACATATCTTCATAAGAATAACCCAAATATATCTTATAGCATCCATAGGGAAACTTGGTCATACTTGATGTCTAGCCATAACAAGCCCAAAGGGCTCTCATAGTTCTACAACAAACTATAGTTTAGTGGACCCTTTCAAAAATCTTCCAACATGCAAAATTGGGAAAAAGAGATGGAATCTTCATTCACGCAGGGGGAGTGGAGGAGTGCCATTCAATCTCACTTTCGATAATCCTACTGTGTAAACCACTGGGAATTGATGTTAAAAATGATATATAGGACAACCCCAGTCAGACTGGCACAGATTTATCCAGGCTAATCTCCCAATTGTTGGAGGGAGTGTGGAGAAAGAGGAGGCATTTTGCATATTCTATGGAAGTGCAAGGGAGTGAAAAGCTTCTGGAAAACTGTATTTTCCTTAATCATTAAAGTCACAGGCCTAATCATTGCACCGTCACCACAGACGGCCATACTGAACATAGTAATACATAAAATACCCACAAAATTTAGACCTATAGTAACGCATGTTCTTATTGCGGCAAAGCAATATGGAAGTGCAAGGGAGTGAAAAGCTTCTAGAAAACTGTATTTTCCTTAATCATTAAAGTCACAGTCCTAATCATTGCACCGTCACCACAGACGGCCATACTGAACATAGTAATACATACAATACCCACACAATTTAGACCTATAGTAACGCATGTTCTTATTGGGGCAAAGCTAACTGTTACCTCTAAATGGAAATCTTTAGAAGCCTCTAACCTATCTGAAGTCATTTATAGAGTTAAACTGCAATATTTGTATGAAAAATATTTTGCCAAACGGTCCCAAAATCTAACCAAATTTAGATTCCACTGGGATTCATGGATCGCGAGCTACCCAAGTGATGATTAGAGGCATGTTCTAATATTCTTATACATATGTATGGTGCATGTTATTTGTTATGTTTGATCATTTTGTTTTTTTGATTTATGTTTTGATCTCTGAGTCGTCCTAAGGGCCCTTTCACACTGGGGCGGGGGCGTTGTTGGCGGTAAAGCGCCGCTATTGTAAGCAGCGCTTTACCGTCGGTATTCGGCCGCTAGTGGGGCGGTTTTACCCCCCTGCTAGCGGCCGAGAAAGAGGGGCTTTGCCGGCAGTATAGCCGTGCTGTCCCATTGATTTCAATGGGCAGGAGCGGTGAAAGAGCAGTATACACTCCGCTCCTTCACCGCTCCGAAGATGCTGCTAGCAGTACTTTTTTTCCCATCCTGCTAGCACACCGCTCCAGTGTGAGAGCCCTCGGGGCTTTCACACTGGAATTAAAGCACCGGCACTTTCGGGTCAGTTTGCAGGCGCTATTATTAGCGCAATAGCGCCTGCAAACCGCCCCAGTGTGAAAGGACCCTTAGAGAAAATTTGACTATACAACCAATCTGTCACGAATTCACACGCCCACGGTGACTAACTAACCGCGACGTGCATTCCGTGACCGGGGTATATGAGGAACTAAGGGAATAAGGGGGATCTTATACTGCGCATGTAAGACTGGCTGTAGTATTTTCACAGCCTGCACTACCTTTGGCCACCACTAGAGGGAGACTCCACTCCAATCCAGCTAGCTGACCACACACAGGCAGATACGAATCTTACATACAATCTGGTGCACTCTAAGGGTTGGGGAGCAATCTAGCAATTACTACACACTTCTAGGATTCCTCCAGCTATCCTGCAAGCTTGAACCCCGGTGTTAATCACTCTTCCCACTGTCCCCACACCCACACACCAGACACACAATAAACGATAGCCTGCCACCATCCAACAGTTTGTCCGCAGACTGGTCTGCTGAGCCACCACACACACAGATCTCTGTCTGGCAGATCTGTTAGCTTACGATCTGCATGCAATCTGCCAACACACAGTGCAATTGCATACCGATTGGCATGTAACTCAAACCGAGTACTTGGGCACTAAAATACAACAACCTCTCCAGAGATATGAGTCCTAGCTTAGTACACAGAAGTCACTTATTAATTTTATCATTTAATATCCCGAAAGTGGGCAGTGCATATAAGATATACAAAGAAAAAGGATTTACCAAAAAAGATACAAAAAATGCAGGAAGACACACAACTGGCAACACAACTTTCTCACAATCGGACCACACTATAGAAGACCTCAATGTCTTAGTTCTTAAAGGGAATTTCAGAACTATCCAGGAAAGGAAAACGTTTGAACTAAGAATGATACTTCTTTTTGACACAAAGAATAATGGCCTGAATTTAGACATTGGTTTCCTTACACATTATGCTAAAGTTTTACGACCGCTCTGTGATTAGTATTTCCCCCCCCTTGCATTCCCTCCTAGCTCTCCCTCTGTCTTATCTCACTAACTCTGCTGCTATCTTTATTACCATTGATTTGTATGTGTTTTGTTTTCTTTTTTTTTTTCCTTTTTTTCTTTAACATTCTGCTTAAAAATGTGTGAATCAGTACTGCTTGGACCTTGAAGAAGGGGACATACCCCGAAAGCTTGTCCTGAAAAATTGTATGTTAGTGCAAATAAAAAAAGTATCACGGACAGTACTCAATTTTCTCTGCCACTATACAACTATAAATAATAACATAGTCAAGGTTTATATACTATAAATGGGGTGGCACGGCTCTGTACTCCATGGCACAGCTAGTTCCCTTTATGGGGTGGCGGGAGTGCTTCAGCGGCACCGATACTGAAAAAGCACAAGGCTCAAGTAGTCATTAGACTTATGAGTAGCAAGATTCTTTTATGTTATTTGCCTACCAAACTGCTCTACTGTATCTTCTAATGACTATTCAGTTGTCTATTATGTTCCTGTTGTGTAACCTTTTGTTTTATTGCTGAAAACTCAATAAAAACATTTGAAAAGATCAACAATATTTTGAGTACAAAGATTTTTTTCTTTCAAACCCACAGACCGTAATAGTTTTTTGTCTATTAGGAGTGGGCACCATCCCGCTTGGATTAAAAATATACCGAAGGGAAAAATGCTCAGGGTTCGGCGCAATTGTTCAGAACTGAATGTTTATACCTCTCAACCTAATGTACTTAAGGATAGATTCCTCCAAAAGGGCTATGAAGCGAACACTTTAAATAATATCATTCAGGAAGTGGCTAATATCCCTAGAGAACAATGTTTGAAAGAAAAGGATACTGTTACACCAACTGATCAACATCAGTTGGGATTTATTTCGAATTTCCATCAAAAATATAGGGACATTGAAATGATCTTCAAAAAATACTGGCACATCCTTTGTAGAGATAGACACCTGGGGGAGGTTCTACCTAACCATCCAGAATGTAGGCACCGAACTTTGGGCATAAGGTGGTAAAGAAAATTTTGAGTCAACCAAATCATCAAACCATCAAAATTGACCTACAGGGTTTCTATGCATGTAGAAAGTGCATATGTTGTAGAACGGTGCAAGTGACTAATAGAGGCATGACTCAAATTACTAGTATTGATAATGAAACATTAAATATTAGGAAATTTATCACATGCAACTCCTCCTTTGTAGTTTATCTCTTATGGTGTCCGTGTGGATTATTCTATGTGGGACGCACCAAGAGATTGCTAAAGGTGCGCATTGCAGAGCATTTAGCAAACATTAAAAAAGGATTTCAATACCACAGTGTGTCCCTCCACTTTACGGAGAAACATAAGCAGGATCCAAGTCTTTTACAATTTTGTGGCATAGACGTTGTTCATCAATCTTTGAGGGGCTCCAATCGAGTAAGGGATTTATCCCAGAGAGAAACTCGATGGATCTTCCTCTTGAAGTGTCTATTTCCCAGAGGAATGAATATAGAATTAGATTTGAAATTGTTTCATCGACAACTTTTAACCATTCAGTGTCACTATGTGTTGACCCATGGTGCACTGGTTTTGGGATGCATATTCAGAGGGGCCAGCTCTACAGTTTGGGGGCGGGATTCTTCGGAATCCTCATTTAGATTATTCACCTTTTAATGGATCCATATGTGATTTTGATGTAGCTCTGCTTTTTCTGTTCTAGTAGGATTCAGGGTTAGTTTTAACTATTATCCACATCTACAGGGTTTTTTATAATTTGGTTTTAAATAATATGCATTTTATACATTTTTATACATTTTTCTCATATTGTATATGTATATATATTAATTATATTTTTATGAAGCTTCACTTGCGAGTAATATCAGTAGATGAAGCTGAGGTCCAGTCCATCCATTATTTTATTATTATATTATTCACCCGTGTGCTCAATGTATGAAATGTATTGTCGTTATATGGTAGAGACGGGGACACAGGAAGTGTGTAGACGCAGAGCGATTTGCGTCCGTCCACATATTACTCAATTTGCATAAATAGATGATTGCCTTGATGGATAGCCAACCCCATGAATAAATCCCAGTGACGAAACATGTCAGGGCGTGGCTACACGGCAATCTAACACGTGTGATGAAGGAAGGAGTGACGGGATACGGAGCGGTGGTCAGTGGAGGTACGATTCTACGAACAGGTGAGACGATCGTGAGACGATCGTCAGTGTCCATACTCCCTGGGTCCGCCGTGGCCATTCGTTGCTGTGTGGTTACTGCTGCATGAACTGTTGTGATGTGTTTCGATTGCTGTGATGTGATTTGCCTACTGTTATTTATCTACATGTGAGTACAATGGTGTTGGTTCATTTTTTAATACATTTTTGAATGGTATCACACTATAGGAGCATTGGAGCATCTCTTTTAGCTCACATGTGGAGCCACTGCTTCAGGGGAAGTGCTCAGTTTATACAGCATTGAATACTGGAGATCGCATGTTAAACTCCATGTGCGTGGGTTGAGGCAATTGTGGCCAAACACGAGAGTGTGAAGCTATAACAGCTGGTAAGTTTGAATTTCAGAAGGGAGTGGAATCACATCACTGAGGTGTGATGGATACAAGAATCACAGTGTTGTTTATTGGAGATCTCATCACTCTTGAAACTTTTTTGGATCACACTATACGTGGACTGTTTTTTTTTTCCATTAGGTTCACTATTGTTGATATAGTGATACTTTCACTACACACTTGTCACGAGGTGTATTTATCTTATTTATTTTATTCATAAATATATATATATATATATATATATATATTTTATTTTATTTCTTCATTCTTGTTTTATTCACAGTGTATTACATTAGTACCATGCACTTTGCACTATTGCTCATCAATTTATTTGGTTAAGTGATATTTTATCTCTCTGGGTTGTTCATGTATGTTCATTCATATATAGATCATTTATTTATCTACTTATGTTTTTTCTATTTCACTACATTTGTTGAGAAGTGTAGCTCATGCTTAAAAAAGGAAAAGAAAGGCGCCTCTAAGTGCAGTATGTCAAATTTAATAAAGTGCACAAAGGGTTAAAAGCACTTACAAGATTGTTGAGTGTTAAAAGACATGATAAAATCAGGAGTCCTCATCTGTGGCATGTGTCCATCCTCAGCACGGTGGTAGAGAGCAGTGTAGAGCCGTCCAGCAGCTGTAAAGCGTTCTCATGCGTGTTGGAAAGAGGAGGCAGCAGGGAAGCCTGTATTCACTGCGGGACACACAAGGCTGATGGTGTCAGTGTAGAGAAGGGGGTGGTAACGCGTTTCGGAGCATGTGCGGCTCCTTCGTCAGACCCGAATACAGGCTTCCCTGCTGCCTCCTCTTTCCAACACGCATGAGAACGCTTTACAGCTGCTGGACGGCTCTACACTGCTCTCTACCACCGTGCTGAGGATGGACACATGCCACAGATGAGGACTCCTGATTTTATCATGTCTTTTAACACTCAACAATCTTGTAAGTGCTTTTAACCCTTTGTGCACTTTATTAAATTTGACATACTGCACTTAGAGGCGCCTTTCTTTTCCTTTTTTATATCTTCAGAGTTGCTTCTCCTCTAACCAAAGTGCTGCCAGAAGTGCCATCTCATCACTATCATCCCTCTGACCAGCTACCCACCTCCACCAGAGCGCCCTTATCACCTCTCTGTTTTATAACTCATGCTTAAACACTGGTTCAGGGTGATTTACACTGGTTCAGTCACGATATTACATTGTGTATTCATTATCATCAGTTATTGATTTTAGTTCACTCAGTTGCATCATCATTTTACTTCACTTTATTAGTAGTAATTTTTTTTTTGCTAGTGCCACTATTCATTCTCGCATTCATTGGGGGTTGGATTCAGACCACACATTTTTTTCTTCAAGTGGCAGCTTGAGTTGTCTCATTGCTTGTCATCTAGAGTGCAGTGGTGGTATTACGGGCTTAGGCGGGAATACCTGTACACCAACAGTTTCTATATATTAGCCATTAGCCGCTACGGCTGCTTCTCACCTCTCTGTTCCCTCGAGGCAGCAGCGGGCGGGCTGAGAAGAACAGTGAGGAGTTGACGTCAATGAGGAGGAGGACAGGCGAGGAGGAGAGACGCGGACGTGCCTGGTCACAGACAGCGGCGCCGTGTACATAGGAGGACACAGGAGGATTTATTTAATGGACGGACAGGGAGGAAGGTGCGGACCAACTAATCGATAATGAAAATTGACGACGATTTTCATTGTCGATAATATCGATTAGTCGTTTCAGCCCTACTTGAAACTATAAAACACGATTGGGAGATCTCAGCTCAGCATATTCTGCTTTTATAGCTCACTTTAAATGTTACATTCTCTGACTGTCCATATGGTGCACAGTCACCCTATTATAATAGGGGAAAAGTTATTGTGAAATGTCAAGTGAATGTCAGTAGGGGAATCTGTTTAAAAGATTAACTGGAAAATGTTAGAATATCTAATAAATATACCCCATAATGTTTTTAATGTACAATCTCAATAAATATTACATATATATATATATGCATATATACATAGTATCTCATCTCACAAAAGTGAGTACACCCCTCACATTTTTGTAAATATTTTATTATATTTTTTCATATGACAACACTGAAGAAATGACACTTTGCTACAATGTAAGGTAGTGAGTGTACAGCTTGTATAACAATGTAAATTTGCTGCCCCCTCAAAATAACTCAACACACAGCCATTAATGTCTAAACCGCTGGCAACAAAGTGAGTACACCCCTAAGTGAAAATGTCCAAATTGGGCCCAATTAGACATTTTCCCTCCCGGTGTCATGTGACTCGTTAGTGTTACAAGGTCTCAGGTGTGATTGGGGAGCAGGTGTGTTAAATTTGGTGTTATCGCTCTCACTCTTTCTTACTGGTCACTGGAAGTTCAACATGGCACCTCCTCACTCTGAGGATCTGAAAAAAAGAATTGTTATTCTACATAAAGATGCCCTAGGATATAAGTAGATTGCCAAGACCCTGAAACTGAGCTGCAGCACGGTGGCCAAGACCATAACAGGACAGGTTCCACTCAGAACAGGCCTCACCATGGTCAAACAAAGAAGCTGAGTTCACGTACGCAGTGTCATAGCCAGAAGTTGATTTTGGGAAATAGACGTATGAGTGCTGCCAGCATTGCTGCAGAGGTTGAAGGGGTGGGGGGTCAGCCTGTCAGTGCTCAGACCATACGCTGCACACTGCATCAAATTGGTCTGCATGGCTGCCATTCCAGAAGCAAGCCTCTTCTAAAGATAATGCAAAAGAAAGCTCACAAACAGTTCGCTGAAGACAAGCAGACTAAGGACATGGATTACTGGAACCATGTCCTGTGGTCTGATGAGACCAAGATAAACTTATTTGGTTCAGATGGTGTCAAGTGTGTGTGGTGGCAACCTGGTGAGGAGTACAAAAACAAGTGTGTCTTGCCTACAGTCAAGCATGGTGTCATGGTGTCATGGTCTGGGGCTGCATGAGTGCTGCCGACACTGGGGAGCTACAGTTCATTGAGGGAACCATGAATGCCAACATGTACTGTGACATACTGAAGCAGAGCATGATCCCCTCCCTTCGGGTGACTGGGTCGCAGGGCAGTATTCCAACATGATAACAGCCCCAAACACACCTCCAAGACAACCACTGTCATGCTAGAGATGCTGAGGATAAAGGTGATGAACCGGCCAAGCATGTCTCCAGACCTAAACCCTATTGAACATCTGAGGGGCATCCTAAAATGGAAGGTGGAGGAGCGCAAGGTCTCTAACATCCACCAGCTCCATGATGTTGTCATGGAGGAGTGGAAGAGGACTCCAGTGGTAACCTGTGAAGCTCTGGTGAACTCCATGCCCAAGAGTGTTAAGGCAGTGCTGGAAAATAATGGTGGCAACACAAAATATTGGCACTTTGGGCCCAGTTTGGACATTTTCACTTAGGGGTGTAGAGAGAGAGAGAGAGAGAGAGAGAGCGAGAGAGAGAGATTTTTGGAGGAGAACCACACCTAGCGTTGAGTTCATTGCCAGCAAACAGGTCTTCCAACCGACCTTATATATATAAAGAAGGAAATCCGAAAGGTTGCTACATTTAATAAATCTTTGTTGCTTTATTTCATCAAGTCTTGAAGGAAGATTACAAAGCAGGCATAATCGTTCCAGAAAAAGTAATATAGATATGAATGGATTACGTTTCGGGCTACTTAGCTTATGCCCTTCCTAAGGTCCATCAAAGCACATCTTAGGGTTTCCCCACATTCATTTGTTTAAATAAGCATTGACAGGTATCATCACACGTGGAAGCAATATCGTTAATTAGTCACAGCCTTAATTCAATTAATGTTTATATACACAAATTATCTACCATAAATACAGAACATGGCTAGTAGTAGCTGATAAATTCAATCTCTGATTTATCTTCTTTAAACATATCCAAACATCTGAAAGATATATATATATATATATATATATATATATATATATATATATATATATATATATATATACATACATGTATATAGTGAGCACACATACACATGTTATTCTCCAGTAAATAAATATAATAATTTGCCTGAACAGATGAACATATACAGTCGGGACGGAAAGTATTCAGACCCCCTTAAATTTTTCACTCTTTGTTATATTGCAGCCATTTGCTAAAATCATTTAAGTTAATTTTTTTTCCTCATTAATGTACACACAGCACCCCATATTGACAGAAAAACACAGAATTGTTAACATTTTTGCAGATTTATTAAAAAAGAAAAACTGAAATATCACATGGTCCTAAGTATTCAGACCCTTTGCTGTGACACTCATATATTTAACTCAGGTACTGTCCGTTTCTTCTGATCATCCTTGATATGGTTCTACACTTTAATTTGAGTCCAGCTGTGTTTGATTATACTGATTGGACTTGTTTAGGAAAGCCACACACTTGTCTATATAAGACTTTACAGCTCACAGTGCATGTCAGAGCAAATGAGAATCATGAGGTCAAAGGAACTGCCTAAAGAGCTCAGAGACAGAATTGTGGCAAGGCACAAATCTGGCCAAGGTTACAAAAAAAATTTCTGCTGCACTTAAGGTTCCTAAGAGCACAGTGGCCTCCATAATCCTTAAATAGAAGACGTTTGGGACGACCAGAACCCTTCCTAGAGCTGGCCGTCCGTCCAAACTGAGCTATCGGGGGAGAAGAGCCTTGATGAGAGAAGTAAAGAAGAACCCAAGGATCACTGTGGCTGAGCTCCAGAGATGCAGTCGGGAGATGAGAGAAAGTTGTAGAAAGTCAACCATCACTGCAGCCCTCCACCAGTCGCGGCTTTATGGCAGAGTGGCCCGACGGAAGCCTCTCTAATGAGTTCTAATGTTGCACCCCCATACGCAAACTCTTTCATGAATATGATTGAAACTTCTTTCATTTATGTTAATGACATATTTTTCAAACATTGCCAAGGATGGTACAGATTTGTGGACGATATTTTTGCTGTATGGAATGGCAACATGGAAAGCTTATTTTTGTTTGACAAATATATTAACTATTTGATTCCCGGTCTTAAATTTAACATCGAAATTGGTGGGACTGAAATCTCCTTTCTTGATACTAAATTGAAACTTACAAATATGCAAATTACCAGTGATCTATATGTTAATTTCACAGATCGCAATCAGTTGTTACATTATAACAGTTTCCATCCACCTAATGTTTTTGCCTCTATTCCAAAGATCCAGATGATGAGGGTGCATTGGATCGTTAGTGATCCGCTGTGCCGTGATCGGAGGCTTGATGAAATGGAGGCTAAACTAATTAACAGACGATATCCTGAAGCATTAGTTAAAAAAGAACGGTCCAATATGAATTTGGTTAGGACCTCTAAAAAAGATATAAAGAGAATTCCTTTTATAATGCAATATCACCCCTTTTCTTATAAAATTTCCAAATTCATTAAAAAGCATTGGAATCTTTTGAGAACTAGTTACCCTATGGTTAAAGAATTTTGGAGTCCTCCTATGTCATCCTGTAGGAAAGGTAGAACAATACACGACCGATTGATAAAATCGGATCAGTTCTCAGTTGTAGCACCTAAACTAACATTCCTGGGGCCAAAAAATTTGGGTTCATACCCCTGTTTGTCGTGCATACAGTGTAATTCTATGATTAAATGCAAATACTTTACACATCCCCATAGGGGTTTCAATATCCCTATACGGGGATATTATACATGTCAGTCATCATATGTTATATATGCCATTAAGTGCCCATGCGGGTTGGTTTATATTGGAGAAACCACACAAAAAGTAAAAGACAGGATAGCAAGACATAAGTACTCCATTAGAGAAAAATTAACACAATTACCACTCGCCCGACACTTTCTAGAATTTGTACAGAGTGTATCACAACTAAAATATATGGTCCTGGAGGGAATTGAGAAAAATAGGAGAGGAGGGGATCGGGAAATGACCCTCAGAAAAAGAGAGGTATATTGGATACATTTTTTAAATACTATTGCTCCGTATGGTTTAAATGTAGACTTGAATCTGTATTTATTTGTCTGAACATGTGGATACGTATATATGTGTTCATCTGTTAAGGCAAATTATTATATTTATTTACTGGAGAATAACATGTGTATGTGTGCTCACTATATACATGTATATATATCTCTTTCAGATTTCTGGATATGTTTGAAGAAGATAAATGAGAGAATAACTTTTATCAGCTGCTACTAGCCATGTTCTGTATTTATGGTAGATAATTTGTGTATATAAACATTAATTGAATTAAGGCTGTGACTAATTAACGATATTGCTTCCACGTGTGATGATACCTGTCAATGCTTATTTAAACAAATGAATGTGGGGAAACCCTCTAATGTGCTGTGATGGATCTTAGGAAGGGCGTAAGCTAAGTAGCCCTAAAAGTAATCCATTTATATCTGTATTACTTTGTCTGGACAGATTATGCCTGCTTTGTAATCTTCCTTCAAGACTTGATGAAATAAAGCAACACAGATTTATTAAGTGCAGCAACCTTTCGGATTTCCTTCTTTATATATATATATATATATATATATATATATATATATATATATATATATATATATACACATATATACAGTACAGTGGCGGCTGGTGCTCAAAATATTTGGGTGGGCGCAAGCAAACTGAAAGATTATGAAAAAAAACATCAATTGCAGTCTCACTGTGCCCATCATATGCAGTCACTGTGCCCCATAAAATGCAGCCACTGTGCCATCAATTGCAGCCTTTATGATGGGCACAGAGGCTTCATATGTTGGGCACAGGCTGCATATGATGGGCACAGGCTGCATACGATGGGCAGAAGCTGCATATGACGGGCACAGGCTGCATATGACGGGCACATGCTGCATATGACGGGCACATGCTGCATATGATGGGTACACTTTGGCCCATCGGGAAACAGGTCTCACTGAGGCACTGGGATGTAAAAATAGCGAAAATTAATTTGCCGTGATCCCACCCTGTTGGTCACACAACAGGGTGGGATCAGGGCGTACTCTCTGCGCCCCGAGCCCACCCTTGTTTGAAGCCTATTAGAGCCTCAGGCTCTAATCACATGCTTCAAAAAAAACACCCCCACCCATGCTGCCATACGAGTCCATGCATCCGGCGTCCTGAAAAAGGCCTGGCGCATGAATCGGGAGTTAGCGGCAGGGATTAGGGGGGCAGGCGCCCATGCACCCACAATGCACGGGCCACCCCGATACAGTATCTCACCAAAGTGAGTACACCCCTCACATTTTATTATACCTTTTCATGTGACAACCCTGAAGAAATGATACTTTGCTACAATGTAAAGTAGTGAGTGTACAGCTTGTATAACAGTTCAAATTTGCGGTCCCCTCAAAATAACTCAACACAGCCATTAATGTCTAAACTGCTGGCAACAAAAGTGAGTACACCCCTAAGTGAAACTGTCCAAATTGGGCCAAATTAGCAATTTTCCCTCCCCGGTGTCATGTGACTTGTTAGTGTTACAAGGTCTCAGGTGTGAATGGGGAGCAGGTGTGGTAAATATGGAGTTATTGCTCTTACTCTCTCACACTGGTCACTGGAAGTTCAACATGGCACCAAAGAACTCTCTGTGGATCTTAGAAAGAAAAATGTTGCTCTACATAAAGATGGCCTAGGCCATAAGAAGATTGCCAAGACCCTAACACTGAGCTGCAGCACGGTGGCCAAGACCAAACAGTGGTTTAACAGGACAGGTTCCACTCAGAACAGGCCTCGCCATGGTCAACCATGAGGTTGTCTGTGGGAAATAGAGGTATGAGTGCTGTCAGCATTGCTGCAGAGGTTGAAGGGGGGGGGGGGGTTCAGCCTGTCAGTGCTCAGACAATACACCGCACACTGAATCAATTTGGTCTGCATGGCTGTCATCCCAGAAGGAAGCCTCTTCTAAAGATGATGCACAAGAAAGCCTGCAAACAGTTTGCTGAAGTCAAGCAGACTAAGGACGTGGATTACTGGAACCATGTGCTGTAGTCTGATGAGACCAAGATAAACTTATTTGGTTAAGATGGTGTCACGCGTGTGTAGCGCTGGTAGATTTGCGATCTACCATCTGATAGGTAAATTTAGTAACTTGTTCGTTAGGAAGGTTAGATTTGCCTCTGTTTCAGCTTGGCTGACGTTGCGTGTGTTTCCATACTGAGCCCTGGGTGTCGCTGTTACCACTGGCTGGTGTTGGAAGGGCAACGTGTCTAAGCGTATGGATGCTCTTCTGTCCCAGGGACAACTCGGTGGAGGTGGTCCTCCGAGTTGCATTCTGGGTGAGGGTATTTATGGGACAGACGCCATATTTTGGGGTTCGTTTTACAGCCACCTGCTGGCCCTCTAAGCGTATGGATGCTCTTCTGTCCCAGGGACAACTCGGTGGAGGTGGTCCTCCGAGTTGCATTCTGGGCGAGGGTATTTATGGGACAGACGCCATATTTTGCGGTTTGGGGGGGGGGGCGGGGAGGGAGGGGGAAAGGGGAAAGGGAGCTAGACTAAAATGAATCAAAAGATATCAAATAATGTGAATAAATTATGTGAAAAGAGGAGCACGGGACGCTGCCACACACTAGCTGGATGTGACGAGCTCGGCGCTCGTGGATGTTTTACCCCCCAGCTGTGTTCTAAATGTAAGTGCATGAATTTTGTGATTGTTTTAATAAAGTATATGATATACGGGATTATGCTATGTGCGGTTTCTGTTTTCTATATACCGCACAATATAACTCTGCATAACGGGTGGTGAGGAACTGGAAACGGGGAGAGTCTTTTAGAAGATCCAGAGCCTGGGATTATACGAGCTCGGCGCTCGTGGGTTGAGGCGTGCGCTCATTGCTTAAAAGTGAGTGCAACCCCCCCCCTCCCCCTCTCCCACTTCACTCCCCCCCCATCTGTATCTTTACATCAAACGGAATTATACTATATGCCACTCGTTCTCTGTCTCTGCATATGATATACGGCATCACCAATCAATGCCATCTGTTGTACCTTTGGACTTCCCTGTCTGCGGGGCCTCCTCTACGTATGCTGTATACCTTACAGCTGTAAGGTAAGGGGCCTGGGAACACGGAGGTGCCCCCACCTGTCAGCACACTGTCTTCCTTCCCCCCTGGTCCACCATCAGTATCTTATCTACATCCAGGATTGTCACATTTGGTGGTGGGACTGTCGTCACTTTATTTATTTTTATTTTTATTTTTTCTTTGGTATATATTATATATTTTTTTTCGCCAAGTGTTGGCGGGTCACCAACACCAACCACTGGGACTATTTTATGGACACTTATATATATTTTTTATTCACAGTCTTTTTCCTTTTTTTTATTTTCAATTATTATCCACGTGTGTATTTATATCATCAATTGATTATAATATTAGCACATTTATATATATATGGTTTTAGCAATTTCATTGGATAAGTTTTCATGATATCATGATAACTCTGGATTGATGCTCTTTTTGAAGCAGATTTATATACCTCTGTACACTCTTTGCTGGCATACACCTTCATTTTATTTATTTTATTTGGTTTGATTACAGCACTTTTGTTATGCATCATTTAGCGATATTTGTTTGTGCTTACATTGTATATTTGCATCTGTGAGTCCGTTTTCACATAATTTATTCACATTATTTGATATCTTTTGATTCATTTTAGTCTAGCTCCCTTTCCCCTTTCCCCCTCCCTCCCCGCCCCCACACCCACCCCCCCCTTCCCCCTCCCCTTTTCTATCACAGCGCAACCACTACCCCCTTATTTCACTATTGTTTTGTCTGTTTTGGTGCAGTCTTGTGTGTTGCAGCGGTGTCCCTCTAGTATAGGATTCATTTGACAGTGCAGGAGTTTTTTACATATTTTGGGGTTCGTTTTACAGCCACCTGCTGGCCCTCTTGGCCGACAGGTATGCATTAGAGAGCTATCTCGTGGGCCTCAGTTCCGGAGGCCCACGTTGCTGCGGCACAGGGGTGGGCCCAGAAGCTTGTCTGGGGCCTACCACAGCAGCCGAGGAATGGTCCTGAGCTGTCTATCCAGAGTGAAGAAGCTGGATAACCGAGGAGATCCCAGGGGAGGACCCGTCATGGAAGGATCATGCAACATACTGGTCTTGAGAGGGGCCTGGTGACTCGGTTGGAGGACGTATCCTAAAGTGATTATACAGCATAGTGTTCCCGGGTTCATCCCAAACAAGTCTGTGGCAGAGACTTTTGTGCGTGCTACGTACTGGCTGCTAGGCTAGTGAGAGAGGCCTATCCAGGCGTGCAAGGAGTGTGTCCCACCAAGGGAGTGCATTCTACTGAAATATCCAACCCCAAAGGACATTTGTCAAGAATCTTACTAAAAAGGTATTTAAGTTTTCCTCTGCAGTTTCCCTTCTGCCTCTTTCCTGCTACTTCCTTCGTTGATGGTTTAATAAAGCATTAAAACATACTCAAGTGTTGGTGCGTGTGTCGTCCAGAGGTAAACTCAACGCAACCCTAGACCCGGTGCCGGTGAAACAGAGGGAAGGAGAGTGAAGGTAACAAGCCCACTTAAACCAGCAGCTCCACCGAGAGTTATTGCTACATGTGGGGGCATTGTCCGGGATTTCTTGATCGTCAATTCTCGCAACCTAGAGAAGTGTTTCATCGGGAGTTTATGGTGAGAGCTGGACTTTGAAAAAAAAAAAAATCTTACAGGAAGAGAAGGGGTTAAACTGCAGGACTTTATTTCTGAGTGCCTAGATGGCGGGCGCCAGTGAAGGCCCGGGAACTACATGATCAGAAGAACAAGTGGGAGGAGCCTACCCTACTTGATACCACATGGGACGCGTGTATGTGTTTGGCGCCAGAGGAAGGGAGAGGCCTCGTGATCATGAAGATCAGAGTGTGGCCATGTCTTTTCCGGCGATGCAGCCAATTATGGGACCGAGAATGCTCCCTGCAAGCACCGTGTTGAATACTGTGTTGACCGGAGCCCTGCTTACGGATACTGGAGTTCGTTTGAAGCCGCAGGGGAGGTTTGTTCTGTATAACTCAGGAGATATTGAGGGACTGGGCATGATCTGCCACCAATGTGAAGGACTGGCTGTACATCTTCGTCCATTTGGCCGATGTCCGCAATGTGGGGAGTACTTGTTTGTGGTGGAGCAACCTACCACGTCGCCCCGTGCTTATCAAATGGATTGGGCAACAGGTATTGCCACAGTAGAAGCTGCTACTACTACAGAGAGAATACGGCAGGCCGTCACTTCGCCTGTTGTTACTGACAATATTCCGGAGAGAGACACTGCTGCTGCTGTCTCATCAGGGGACATTACTTTGATTTCTGCATCCACTACACCTACTCCTGTTGTACCTGTTCAAAGGAAGGTGGGATATGTGAAGGCTTCCCGTGACCATGGTCGAGGCCTACCCCAGAGGTTGCCTGAACCGGAGCTACCAAAGTCCACATCAGGAATGGGTAAGCCACTGATGGGGAATGTATCTGGGACTGTAAATAAATATCTGCCAGCGGAAGAGTTGGGAGATTCGGAAATAGAATCCATGTCAGATCTTTCCGGTGATGATGACCTATTTGAGACTATGTCACAAGAGCTGTTATGGTCGCAAGGTGAAGATGTCGCCTCTGCTATGACTTTCCCTGAATGGACAGCCCTGAGTTCTAGGAAGACGTCACCCTGTGTGGAGCCGCACAGTACTGTTACCGAGACTTTATCGAAAGTTGCTAGTTCACTACAGACACCGGCTGGGTCTATGGTGAGCAAATCATTGGATTCCTGTGTGCCGCCTGGTATGGGGAAGGACAGATCTTTGCCCAAACTTGCACGTTTGCAGAGAATGTTAAACAAGCGTGTAGTTGCAAGGTATGGTTTGGAGTTCCCTTATGTGCCTCAGGATATAATGCAATTGATTGAACTTAACCGGGAACTTTGGTACAGTGAAGCTGTTTGGGACTATTTGTCAGTGCCTAAGCCTTTCCGAAAGACTGGATGTTCTGTTAAAATGGATGAACATTTTAGTGGATGTTTTATGCACTGGAACTTCGGTCGGCACATCTATGCTGACAAAGTAGTAATCTGCAGGCTCGGAAAGGATGACGTTGTCTATCTCATTACCACAGTGGATAAAACGGGAAATACATTGACCTTGCCGGATCCCCGGTTTTATTGGTGATTCTGGACAAAAGTACTTTGAAGTTAACTAGTTAGTGTCAGTGTAAAGAGATCTTCGTGGTCAAGATCTGCATATTCTGTTCAGTGTTTCAAATCCAAGGACTTCTTTTTTGCTAGCCGGATTTTCTTCATTTAAAGAGATTATTATACAGGGATGGACTCCTTAAGATTTTCTTTTTTTTATATACTAGATGATGGGAAGAGAGGCTCATTTTCTCTAAAAATGAGGCTTTGCTCCTGATATTGTACAGTATATGTGTGTGTGTTTAATATGTTTTCCTTTTCAGGAACTATGGAAACTCCTATCAAGCTGGGAGGCTTTTCAGCTAGACAGATAGTGAGGTTATGTACAGTCGTAGGATGGTTTTGTTTGCGGATGTGAACATAATGTTTTATAGATGTAAGTCTTATAATATCTTTCCACTGTCTTTCTTTCTCTCTTTGTCTATCCAAGTTATTAAAAGCTCAAATACCTACTCCCAGGCTTGGGAGCTACTGTCATTGTCTTTGGACAGATGTTGGGGACAACGTCTACTGTAGTGGGGGGAGTATGTAGCGCTGGTAGATTTGCGATCCACCATCTGATTGGTAAATTTAGTAACTTGTTCGTTAGGAAGGTTAGATTTGCCTCTGTTTCAGCTTGGCTGACATTGCGTGTGTTTCCATACTGAGCCGTGGGTGTCGCTGTTACCGCTGGCTGGTGTTGGAAGGGCAACGTGTCTAAGCGTATGGATGCTCTTCTGTCCCGGAGACAACTTGGTGGAGGTGGTCCTCTGAGTTGCATTCTGGGCGAGGGTATTTATGGGAGAGACGCCATATTTTGGGGTTCGTCTTACAGCCACCTGCTGGCCCTCCTGGCCGACAGGTATGCGTTAGAGAGCTATCTCGTGGTCCTCCGTTCTGGAGGCCTATGTTGCTGCGGCGCAGGGGTGGGCCCAGAAGCTTGTCTGGGGCCTACCACAATGGCCAAGGAATGGTCCTGAGCTGTCTATCCAGAGTGAAGAAGCTGGACAACCGAGGAGATCCCAGGGGAGGACCCGTCATGGAAGGATCATGCAACGTGCTGGTCTGGAGGACGTATCCTAAAGTGATTATATAGCATAAGGTTCAAGCACTGTGACTGACATTCACCACAAAAAAAACAATACATCCTGTGGCAGAGGATCGTACGAGTTCATCCTAAACAAGTCTGTAGCAGAGACTTTTGTTCGTGCTACATACTGGCTGCTAGGCTAGTGAGAGAGGCCTATCCAGGCGTGCAAGGAGCGTGTCCCACCAAGGGAGTGCATTCTACTTAAATATACAACCCCAAAGGACATTTGTCAAGAATCTTACTAAAAAGGTATTTGAGTTTTCCTCTGCAGTTTCCCTTCTGCCTCTTTCCTGCTACTTCCTTCGTTGATGGTTTAATAAAGCATTGAAAACGTACTCAAGTGTTGGTGCGTGTGTCGTCCAGAGGTAAACTGAACGGAACCATAGACCCAGTGCCGGTAAAACAGAGGGAAGGAGAGTGAAGGTAACAAGCCCGCTTAAACCAGCAGCTCCACCGAGAGTTATTGCTACACGTGTGTGACGGCAAACAGGTGAGGAGCACAAAGACAAGTGTGTCTTGCCTACAGTCAACCATGGTGGTCGGAGTGTCATGGTCTGGGGCTGCATGAGTGCTGCCAGCACTGGGGAGCTACAGTTCATGAGGGAACCATGAATGCCAACATACTGTGACATACTGAAGCAGAGCATGATCCCCTCCCTTCGAGGACTGGGCCACAGGGCAGTTTTCCAACATGATAGCGACCCTAAACACACCTCCAAGATGACCATTGTCTTGCTAAAGAAGCTGAAGGTGATGGACTTAGGTTTCCAGACCTAAACCCTATTGAGCATCTGTGGGGCATCCTCAAACGGAAGGTGGAGGAGCACAAGGTCTCTAACATCCACCAGCTCTGTGATGTCATCATGGAGGAGTGGAAGAAGACTCCAGTGGCAACCAATGTGAAGCTCTGGTGAACTCCATGCCCAAGAGGGTTTAGGCAGAGCTGGAAAATAATGATGGCCACACAAAATATTGACACTTTTGGCCGGCCCAATTTGGACATTTTCATTCAGGGGTAAAACCGCCAGTGGTTTAGACATTGTTGGCTGTGTGTTGAGTTATTTTGAGGGGACAGCAAATTTACACTGTTATACAAGCTGTACACTCACTACTTTACATTGTAGCAAAGTGTCATTTCTTCAGTGTTGTCACATGAAAAGATGAGAATAAAATATTTACAAAAATGTGAGGGGTGTACTCACTTTTGTGAGATACTGTATGTGTATATATATGTATGTATATATATATATATATATATATATATATATATATATATATATATATATATATATATATATACATATATATATATATATATATATATATATATATATATATTTATTTATTTATATTAACCTCAAGAATAATAATGCGCTAACAAATAAGATAAAGTAAATTAAATATTATCAATCCATCCTTTCATACAACATATAAATGTATTTTATTGGGATTTTATATGATAGACCAGGCTTTCTCAATCTTTTAACCCTAGAGAAACCCCAAAAATAATTTCCAGGTCTCGAGGAACCCTTACTAAAACCAATTCATCAGGGGTCAATAGCAACAATGCCCCTTGTACTGGTGGTCAATAGGAAGAATGTTCCCCTTAAAGTTGTGCTCACAATGCCACCCTTAACAACTTCGGCCCTGGAAGAATTTACCCCCTTCCTGACCAGTATATTTTTTCAGCACTGCCACGCTTTAACTGACAATTGCGCGGTCATGTGACGTGGCTCCCAAACAAAATTGACGTCCTTTTTTTTCCACAAAAAGAGCTTTCTTTTGGTGGTATTTGATCACCTCTGTGGTTTTATTCTCTGCGCTATAAACAAAAAAATAGTGTCAATTTTGAAAAAAACGCATTATTTTTTACTTTTTGCTATAATAAATATCCCCAAAAAATATTTTAAAATAAATGTTTTTTTCCTCAGTTTAGGCCGATACGTATTTTTCTACATATTTTTGGTAAAAAAAAAATCGCAATAAGCGCTTATTGATTGGTTTGTGCAAAAGTTATAGCGTCTACAAAATAGGGGATAGTTTTATGTCATTTTTATTGATAACTTTTTTTTTACTAGTAATGGTGGAGATCATCGATTTTTATCATGACTGCGACATTATGGCGAACACATCGGACATTTTTGACACATTTTTGGGACCATTGTCATTTATACAGCAATCAGTGCTATACAAATGCACTGATTCCTGTGTAAATGACACTGGTAGTGAAGGGGTTAACCACTAGGGGGCAGTGTAAGGGTTAAGTATGTCCTGGGGAGTGTTTCTAACTGTGGGGGGCGTGGCTATGTGTGACATGTCACTGATCTCTGCTCCCGATCACAGGGAGCAGAAATCAGTGACACTGTCACTAGGCAGAACGGTGAGATGCTTGTTTACATTAGCATCTCCCTGTTCTTCCTCTCCGTGAGGCGATCGCACGCAATGGCATGGCAGAAAATTTAAAGGGACGTACGGGTACGTCCATTTGCTCAGCCGTGCCATTCTGCCGACGTACATTGGCATGCGCCAGTCGGGAACCGGTTAAAGACAGCTTAAAAAAAATTGTGTGTCATACTGCTGCCTTTGCTAAGTGATGCTGAACCTTGAACCCTGTAGGCACCATCAAAAAGGTGGTTCATCAGCCACAGCTCAAGGAACACCTAGCAATCTCTGGAGGAACCCCAGGGTTCCACGGAACCCTGGTTGAGAATGGCTGTGATAGACCAACACAAAGTGACACATTTTTCTGAAGAAAATAATAAATGGTTTTAAAAATTTGTTACAAATAAATATCTGAAAAGTGTAGCATGTATTTGTATTCAGCCCCCTTTACTCTGATACCCTTAACTAAAATCTAGTGGAACCAATTGCCTTCAGAAGTCACCTAATTAGTAAAAAGAGTCCATCTGTGTGCAATTTAATCTCAGTATCAGTACAGACCTTCTGTGAAGCCCTCAGAGGTTTGTTAGAGCACCTTTTTGAACAAACAGCATCATGAAGTCCAAGGAACACACCAGACAGGCCAGGGATAACATTGTGGAGAAGTTTAAAGCAGGGTTAGGTTATAAAAAACTATCCCAAGCTTTGAATATCTCACGGAGCACTGTTCAATCCATTATCCAAAAATGGAAAGATTATGGCACAACTACAAACCTACCAAGACATAGCCATCCACCAAAACTGACTGGCCGGGCAGGAGAGCATTAATCAGAGAAGCAGCCAAGAGGCCCATGGCAACTCTGAAGAAGCTGCAGAGATCCACAGCTCAGGTGAGAGAATCTGTTCACAGGACAACTATTAGTCATACGCTCCACAAATCTGGCCTTTATGGAAGAGTGGCAAGAAGAAAGCCATTGTTGAAAGAAAGCCATAAGAAGTCCCGTTTACAGTCTGCAAGAAACCATGTGGAGGACAAACATGTGGAAGAAGGTTCTCTGATCAGATGAGACCAAAATTGAACTTTTTGGCCTTAAAGCAAAACACTATGTGTGGCGAAAAACTAATACTGCACATTACCCTGAACACACCATCCCCACCATGAAACATGGTGGTGGAAGCATCATGTTGGGTGGGATGATTTTCTTCAGCAGGGACAGGGAAACTGGTCAGAGTTAATGGGAAGATGGATGTAGCCAAATACAGGGCAATCTTAGAAGAAAACCTGTTAGAGACTAGAAAAGACTTGAGACTGGGGCAGAGGTTCACCTTCCAGCAGGACAATGACCATAAACATAAAGCCAGAGCTACAATGGAATGGTTTAGATCAAAGCATTTTCATGTGTTAGAATGGCCCAGTCAAAGTCCAGACCTAAATCCAATTGGGAATCTCTGGCAAGACATGAAAGTTGCTGTTCACAGACGCTCTCCATCTAATCTGACAGAACTTGAACTATTTTGCAAAGAAGAATGGGCAAAAATGTCACTCTCTAAATGTGCAAAGCTGGTAGAGACATCCCCAAAAAGACTTATAGCTGTAATTGCAGTGAAAGGTGGTTCTACAAAGTATTGACTCAGGGGCCTGAATACAAATGCATGCCACACTTTTCTCATACTTATTTGTAAAAGGTTTTGAAAACCATTTATCATTTTCCTTCCACTTCACAATTATGTACCACTTTATGTTGGTCTATCACTTAAATCCCAATAAAATACATTTATGTTTTTGGTTGTAACATGACAAAATGTGGAAAATGTCAAGGGGTATGAATACTTTTTCAAAGCACTGTAAACTCTATAGATATAATGCATGAAATTAGGGGACTGCTGCAACCCACCACCTATTTAGGTGTAAGATATGATAAAACTAAAAAGAACACATAAGAATGCGCTGTCCCTTTAAAATAAATATAGTAAATATAATGGATATAATTCCAATTCATGTGAATGATGCTAAACTACTGTGCTAAATCAATAGTGTAATATAAACATATAAACTTCAATAGTGCATAAATTGTAAAAAAAAGAAAATATAAAAGTCCAAATAAAGGGCAAATATCGTGCCAAATGTCCAATCCTCCATGCTCTTCCTATCCTTCACTATCCTTGTGTGGAAATCCTGAGCAGACCACACCACCATAGAAAGAATGTGCCACCAAAGCCTCTTCACCACAAAGAGTTAATGAGCTACTTACCAGATTGCTAGATCTCACATAGAGATCAAGAAACCCCTTGCTGCTCAGCAGCCAAATAAAACCACGATCCAGGAAATTACACTCCCTGTTCCTAAATCAGTTCATTTAACCGAGGATTAAGGTGCAAAGGTGGCCAACATAGTGTAGTATTTTCTGCCATTAATAAATAATAAAATCTCACTTACAAAATACATAAATTCAAACAGCATGTAGCTCTTTATACAGGCATCTTCAGAGCTTTCAACTGGTGTGCAGAATTACATCACGTGTGAGGCCCCTCCCAACGCGTTTCTCCGTAACAAGCATTGTCTGGAGAACTGAGGATTGAACACTTGGCACTATATTTGCACTTTATTTGGACTTTTTTATTTTCTTTGTTTAGAGAATTCCTCTAACTCCCTGTTATGTCTTTGGGATAGGAAGGGGAAGTAAACATTTCTGTAATGGTACACAGACAGCAAAAAACAAAAAACTGTCAGAAGTTTTCTCTCCTCCCTGTTCTATTCAAAATGAAAATAAAATCAAAATTGCCTTTTTGGTCTATGGGTATTATACTCTAATATAGAAGTAACCTTAAATATTGTAATTGAAGGGCAAAAATATATGAATGTACAAATAATGACTTTGTTTAAGATTCTCAAAATTACATTTTATTTACTTACTTGTGCAGTTTATATGGCATAGATTTTTGCAATCTTGTTCACAATCCATACACCAATCCGAGCCAATTCGAAAGATTCCATGTGAAGAATTACCTTTCGGAAGGCAATTCTCATTGTTGGAGAACTGATAAAGCAAGCACAAAACTGTGAGGAAGAAAAAATAAATACATGTCTGGTTATAAGGTAATAAGCTAAAGGTTAAGTACATACATATATATATATATATATATATATATATATATATATATATATATATATATATACAGTATATGTATTAAACTCTTAAAACTCCCCTGTCCCTCTCAGGAAACCTTTCACACGATCGGACCGTTCAGGTCCGCCTGTCAGTTTTGATGGCAGACTTGAACGGGCGCTCCATGTTAGCCTATGGAGCGACAGATGTCAGTGGAGACATGTCCGCTGACATCCGACCCGGTCCGATCCGCTAAAAGCAGATGGATGGCCCTACGTCCAGGTCCGTCGCTGGCGGATCGGATCGGGTGAGATCTGACGAAAACGGACATGCTGTCCGTTTTCATCCGATCTCTCCATAGGAAGCAGCGGCGCCTGACAAGCCCCTCCCCGCTCAGTGAGCAGAGTGGGACCTGTCATCCGCTGGCTCAGCGGAGATCAACGTAATGATCTCCAGCTGAGCCGGCAGACCGAGGCGGGCTCCGTGGAAATGGAGTCTGCCTCATGTGAATGAGGCCTTAAAATAATTTTGCACACCAGCTAAAAAAAATAAATAAAGCTGCAAGCAAATAGTGACCGTGATCACTCATGTGATGTTGTTTAACCATGAGTTTAAAATATATGTGTTGTGCTAAAATAAATCAGGATATGTGATCAAAAGTATAAATTATAGCATAAATACAGTATATACTCATTCCAATATTAAATCTCAATATGTGGTCAAAAAATATAGTGCGTCAATTATGACATAAATTTCATAATCGTTCCAACATTCAAGCAACACTAGTGCAAATGTGAAAAAAGTGAAAAAAGTATAAGTCCATGAAACATTCCAAACATCAAATGCTGTAGCCAGAGAATGTGTGCTCTTGCGTGAAATCTCCACCTTTCCCCTTTGGGCGTTCTTTCACCTTAGATATATGACCCTGCATTTGCATTTGTGTTGTTTGAATATTGGAATGCTTATTATAGTTATCATTCATGCACTATACTTTTGAGCACATATCATGATTTATTTTAGTGCAGCACACATATTTTTAGAAATCTCAACTTGAGGAGAGAGGGAGGTACCATCCTAGGACAAAAGCATGTTAGGATCACAGTGCTGTCACATTTTGAATGACAATTATTCAGTCATGCAGCACTGTACCCAAATGAATTTTATATCTTTTTTTGAGACAGATAGAAATGTGTTTTAATGGTATTTATTCACCACTGTTGTTTTGTTATTTTTTGCTATATAAAAGGAAAAAAGACTGAATATTTAGTGAAGTAACACATGCAAGAGTTGACACCGTTAATCGGTCAAAATAGACAGAGCAAGGTAGCCAAGTCTAGGAGGAATAAACTCCATGGGTGAAATAGATAATATTTCTCTCTCCTTTTTGTTTCATTTGGATTGGTGGGATTTAATATACCTTTAGCTCTTCAAATTAGATAATAAAATTGCATCAATATACTCTTCAAATTAGATAACAAAATCGCATCAATATACTACACACACAACTAATACAATTTTAATAATCCTGGTTGCCTTTCGGTACACACATTATTTATGATGTGTGTCCTGCATGGAGCGCCACGTCTCTCTTGTCACCTTTGGGCTGGTCCCTCTTTTCCACTCGGCTTCCAGGCACGGTGGGGAGACACGGCTGCCCGGCGTCTCCCCACACATGTGCTTCCACGGTGGGACCCATTCTTGTTTGGGCCACTGGAGGGAGCTCCTATCCATGCCGGCGGCGTTCCTGGATCACTGCTGGACGTTTAGGGGTTTTGCGCGTGCGAGGTTTGACCTGCGCATGCGTGAAACATCATGACGTCACGCATATTGCGTCGGGGCTGAGGGCTGTTTCTGGGGCATCGCCTTCCGGAACACCGAGGGGGCCACACTAATACTGCCAATTTGCTGTTGGGTCTCCAGTTGCAGGGGGAGGATGTGGGGTGGAGATGAGCACCTGTGATCAAGAGGCAATTAACTCTATTAAATACCCGAAAAGGGGCTGGGCGGCTGAATAAGGGGTGGCAGAGGCAGCAGTGTATAGATTCATACAATGCATGAGTATATCTACTGGTGATAGAGGAGCAGCTGAAGAGAGGGGGCGACGCCCGTGCGCCCTTATGGATGCACCGCCACTGCACATGTATATATTCAAATAGAATTCTAGTAGTGACGTGTGCAAACGGTCGCGTGCAGATCCATGTGTGGAGCTTCCTGTTGAGACACAATGTGCCTCACCTTGTGAACACTACAAACATGGCTCCGATCACGGCTGTGTGCACATTCCCACCGCTACCATTGATGCGAGCCCTACTCTACATGGCTCAGTGAGCTATAATTTCCTATGGTTATTCTATTGTTCCCATGTACCCAGATCTGTTTGCTAGGAGGGTTAATGCAGTCGCCATGAGGTGGCCAGTCTCTTAGTGAGGCATAAACAAACATCCCTTAAAGGACGAACAGATCTGCCATGTCCATGACGTCTGTATTTGCGAATACGCTTGCATGAGCGTATTGCAGCAAAACTGACACTGGGGGGACCGCATACATTAATAAAAATTTCCACAACAATGGTCAGTTTTTTTTGAAGTTGCAGTTTTTTTTTCGTCACAATGTTTTGGAAAATGAAGAAATTAAATAAAGATAGCTTTTTTTCACAAAGTTGTCATTTTAACAAGTTATTTATCACACACAACATAGTCATACTTACAAATACACCCCAAAACACATTCTGATACTACTCTTGAGTAGGGATGAGCTTCATGTTCGAATCAAACGCATGTTCGACTCGAACATCACCTGTTCGGTCGTTTACCGAATTACGAACGATATGGGCCGTGCACGCCAAATTCGAGTGGCGCGTCATGGCCCATAATTCACTGCGGCATCGCAGTGCATTGCTGGCTGATGATTGGCCAAGCAAGCATGCTTGGCCAATTACAACGCCGTCTGTACAGAGAGCCGTAATTGGCCAAAGCCAGGGTGGCTATCTTTCCGTGAGTTTGTGGAATGTGCGGTTCCTCAGTGGCAGAATCCCAAACGCCACTTTTTCTCATGGAAGCCGATTCCAGCTCTCTACCGGCATGTTGAAGGCAATGTCTTGGCCTCACTGGACAGGGCGGTCAGCGGTAAGGTGCATATTACCGCTGACTCATGGTCCAGCAGGCATGGACAGGGACGTTACCTATCTTCCACCGCGCACTGGGTGACTCTTCTGGCAGCTGGGAAGGATGCAGGACAGGGTGCAGTAGTGTTGGAGGTTGTTCTGCCACCACGCCAAAATACTACTAGTGGTGATTCTGCCACACCTCTCTCCTCCACCCCCTCCACTTCTTCCTCCATGGCCTTTTCCTGTGCTGATTTGACTTTGGAACCAGCGGTGCTCCGTAGGCGTTCAAGGGGCTACGCAAGCACGCAGGCCAAAAGATGCCATGCGGTGCTTGAGCAAGTGTGCTTGGGGGACAGGAGCCACACTGGGGCAGAGATTCTGTCAGCTCTGCAGGGGCAGGTTCAGAGGTGGTTGACGCCACGCCAGCTTAAGGCAGGTATGGTGGTTTGCGACAATGGCACCAACCTCCTCTACGCCCTCCGACAGGGACAACTGACCCATGTGCCCTGTTTGGCTCACGTCCTTAACTTGAAGGTGCAGCGGTTCTTGGACAGGTACCTGGGCTTACAGGATGTCCTGAGGCAGACCAGGAAAGTCTGTGTGCATTTCTGCAGGTCATATAATGCCAGTGCTCGGCTGGCTGACCTCCAAAAGGAATTTAACCTGCCCAAGAACCGCTTAATCTGTGACATGCCCACCAGGTGGAACTCAACGTTGGCCATGCTGCAGCAGCTGCACACACAGCAGAGGACCATCAATGAGTAACTGTGTGACTATGGCACCAGGACAGGGTCAGGGCAGCTTGTTTTTTTTCCCCATGCCAATGGGCCATGATCAGGGATGCATGCACTGTCCTGTCACCATTTGAGGAGGCCACGAGGATGGTGAGCAGTGACAGTGCATGCATTAGTGACACTGTCCCCCTTGTCCACCTGTTGGAGCACACGCTGTGTGAAATAATGGACAGGGCACTTGAGGCAGAACAGAGGCAGGAAGAGGAGGACTTCCTTAGCTCTCAAGGCCCCCTTTATCCAGACAGTGTTCCTGCGTGCCCACCGATCACACAGGAAGAGGAGGAGGAGGAGGAGGAAGAGGAGGATTGTGTCAGCATGGAGGTGGAGCCTGGCACTCAGCATCAGCAGCAGTCTTTAAGGGATCATTTACAGTCCCAAGAAACCCATAGACTTGTACGTGGCTGGGAGGAGGTGGCTGCGGATCATGCTGTCCTTAGTGACCCAGGGAACTCCGGACTGAATGCCTCAGCAAACCTACGCTGCATGGCCTCCCTGATCCTGCAAAGCCTGCGGAAGGATCCTCATATTTGTGGTATCAAGGAGAGGGATCAATACTGGCTGGCAACCCTCCTTGATCCACGTTACAAGGGTAAGGTTGTGGACCTTATCTTGCCATCGCAGAGGGAGCAGAGGATGAAACATCTTCGGGAGGCCTTGCAGAAAGGTCTGTGCAATGTGTTCCCAGAGACTGGGAGGTTACAAACTCCTGTTCCTGGACAACGTGTTGCTGAGTCTTCGGTCAGTCAAAGAAGGAGCGGTGGAGAAGGTGGTCGTCTGACCTATGCATTCAGACATTTTTTTAGTCCGCAGCCCCAAGGTATGATCGGTTCCAGCAACCATTGCCAGCGTCTGTTTTACATGGTGCAGGAATACCTAGGGGCAAGATCTGACTTAGACATCTTTCCCACTGAAAATCCTCTGGGTTACTGGGTCTTGAAGATGGATCACTGGCCAGAGCTTGCACAGTATGCAATTAAGCTACTGGCCTGTCCTGCATCCAGCGTTCTTTTGGAACGTACATTCAGTGCTGCTGGAGGTTTTGTAACCGATCACAGGGTGCGCCTGTCCACCGACTCAGTCGATCGACTGACCTTCATAAAAATGAATCAGTCTTGGATCACCACCAACTACGAAGCACCTGATGCTGATGTAACAGAATATCCCAGTCTCTGGGAACACATTGCACAGACCGAGTAAACCGTAAGGAAGTGACGTGGTGACTTCGCTTCCAGGTTACTACATCGGAGACCCGATCAGAGCGGAATGCGGCTTTGTTCTGGTCTCAGCCTAGCTGGCAGACGCGCCAGCTTGGTGCTCGGGTCACCCGGTGGGACGGGAGGCCCAGGAAGAGCGGAGGAAGGCGGCGGTGGGGGGGGGATGTTCCCTCCCCCTGCTTTAGGATAACAGCCGAGCAGCTTTTAGCCACATCAGGTGTTATCACTAAAGAGCCGATCGCCCGCTCTAAAAAACAGTACCGGGGTGATGCCTGCAGATGCATCACTATAACCCCTTCAAACCGCATATGTGCGTACGGTCTGCGTGAAGGGGTTATGCATCTAATTTCTTGACTACTCATCATATTTCTTGAGTTCCTGAAGTGCCAGGGCAGGAAAAACACCCACAAAATGATCACGTTTTGGAAAGCAAGCAACCCAATGTATTTTCTGAAAGACATGGCGAGTCCTTTGAAAATGTGATTTTTTTTGGGCACAAGTTATTGGAAAATGCAGGAAAGAAAATTTAGGCCCCTTTCACACATGCACACCGTTTAGGTCCACCTATCAGTTTTTTAGGTGGACCTGAACGGCAGCTCCATGTACCTCTATGGAGCGACAGATGTCAGCGGTGACATGTCCGCTGACATCCGGTTCATTTTCATCTGATCCCCCATAGAGGAGAGCAGAGGTCTGACAGGTCCATCCCTGCACAGTGAGCAGAGACGGACCTATCATCCGCCGGCTCAGCAGGGATCAACGGATCGATCCCTGCTGAGCAAGCAGAGTCCATCAAAACAGACATATATGTGTAAAAGGGGCCTTGAATGGATTTTTTTAATACAACGTTGTTAGTTAATAAGATGTTTCCAACACACAGCATAGGCATACCTAAGATTATACCCCCAAATACATTTTGCTTAGACATATGCAGTTCGCTTCGTTCCGAATTGAAATTCAGATGAATTTTTAGTTTTTTTCGAATATTTGGATGTATCCGAATTTTCAAATTACAATAGTACCAAATTTAAACAAATCTGAAATAACAAAAAAAAAATTTGGACAGAATTTGAATTGGAATTGTTTTCAAATTGTTTTCAAATAGTTTTCAACTTCAAATAGTTTTAGAATTTGAATCATTTTCGAATTTCTAAAGAGAATACAATAGAATAAAAAATAAAGGAATAGAATAGAAAAAAAATGATAGAATAGAAAAGAATATAACAGAAAAATAAAATAATATAATAGTGTAAAACAGAACAAAATAGAATAGAAATTAAAATAAGAGAATAGACTAGAATATAATAGAAACAAATAGAATAGAATAGAATAACATAGAAAGAATATAACCATCTTCTGAAATTCGAATTAGAATAGAAAATAAAATAATAGAAAAGAATAGAACAGAATAAACAAATGGAATGGAAAAATAAAATAATTTAAAAAACAATAGACTAGAATAGAATAGAAAGAATATAACCATTTCCCAAAATTCTAATAGAATCAATTCAAAATAAAATAGCATAGAAAAGAATAGATTAGAATAGGAAGATGGTTATATTCATTGTATTCTATTAGGTTGCTTTTTTCCTATACTATTGTGTTATTTTCTATTCAATTCTACTCTATTCTTTTCTATTCAAATTCAAATTGATTGTATTTAATTTTTGGAAAATGGTTATATTATTTCTATTCTATTCTAATTCTATTCTTTTCTATTCTAGTCAAATTTCAAAAGATGGTTATCATCTATTTAATTCTATCCTTTTTTTAGTCTATTCTATTCCTTTCTATTCTATTCCATTATATTCTCTTCTTTTATTTTCTATCCTATTTTGTTCTGTTTTACTCTATTACAGGGGTAGGCAACCTTTTGAGCACAGTGTGCCGAAAAATGTTTTCAAAAAAATTGAGAGTGCCGATTTTATAACAAAACAAATGTCAACTTCACACTCTCAATCACGAAAATGTTTTTTTATAAAGTAAATGCTGTAAACTACTTGATTAGTAGTGAGAAATTAACATCCTGAACTCTCACGCCCCAATTAATGCACCTTCACACCTCAGATCACTGTCCCCCCTGCATATCTGCCCCACCACTGTACTACCCTGCTCATCAGTCCCACCACTGTAACCCCCTGTACACCTGCCCCACCACTGTGCCACCCTGCTCTTCTGTCCCATCACTGTAACCCCCTGGTCAGCTGCCCCACCCATGTTCCCCTGTTTTCATCTGCCCCACCAATATTCCCCCTTTCTCATCTGCCCCAACACTGTACTTCCCTGCAATACCGGCTCCACCGCCGTACCCCCATGCTCTTCTGTCTCACCGCAGATCCATCTTCTCATCTGTCCTAACACTGAACTTATCTGCTTATCTGCCCCACCACTGTTACCCCCTTTCTCATCTGCCCCACCACTGAACCTCCTGCACACCTGTCCCACCTCTGTTCCCCTTGCTCTTCTGCCCCACCACTGTAACCCCCTGCTCATGTGTTCCACCAATGTAACTCCTTTCTCCTCTGCACCCCTATGCACATCTGCCCCACCTCTATACCCCCTGCTCCCCTGCCCCACCGCTGTAACCCCCTGCTCATCTATCCCACCAATGTACCTCCTTTCTCCTCTGCCCCTCATTGTACCCCCTGTACATCTGCCCCACCTCTGTACCCCCTCTGCCCCACTGCTGTAACCCCCTGCTTATCTGTAACACCAATGTACCTCCTTTCTCCTCTGCCCCGCCATTGTACCCCCCTGTACATCTGCCCCACCTCTGTACCCCCTGCTCTTCTGCCCAACCACTGTAACCCGCTGCTCATGTGTTCCACCGATGCCCCTCCTTTCACATCTGCCCCACCACTGTACCCCTCTGCTCTTCTGTCCCACCACTGAACCCCCTTCTCATCTGCCCCAACATTGAACCCCCTTCTCATCTTTCCCACCACTGTAACCCCCCTGCTCATCTGTCTCATCACTGTAACCCCCTGCTCATCTGCCCTATCACTGTACCCCCCTGCTTTTCTGTCCCACCGCTGAACCCCCTTCTCATCTGCCCCAACACTAAACCCCCCCTGCTTTTCTGTCACGCCACTGAACCCTCTTCTCATCTGCCCCAACACTGAACCCCCTGCTTATCTGTCCCACCACTGTAACACCCCTGCTCTTCTGTCCCACTGCTGAACCCCCTTCTCATCTCTTCCACCACTGTACCTCCCTGCACATCTGCCACAATGCTGTACCCTCGTGCTCTTCTGTCCCACCTCTGAACCCCTTCTGCTCATTTTCCCCATCACTGTACCCTCCTGCTCATCTGCTCCACTGCTGTACCCTCTTCTCATCCATGATATGCATGATATGCAGAGTGGTGAAAGGAAGCAGAGATAGGACACATCTACCTGTCCTGGCACACTCATCCTGCTGATCCAGCTCTCACATCCAGCCCATGTGCTTGTATGTGATGTATGTGATTTCTGACATTGGTAGTGGCAACCAAGCGAGTCATCGTCCTCCAGATGGTGGACAGGGCTAGCAGGACTGTGATTGGCTTTAGCATTGGCCAATGACAGTCCTACTCCTCCTGGAAACATAACTGCACCCATTCTCTTCCCCATCACAAAAGCAGATGATCGCAGCTACAGCAAAGTTAGAGAACCAAACAATGTTTTCCATCTTTTACAATGCACAGTGCCTCCCCCTCAGTGCAGGTGCGGTGTGGGGTATTCTGAAATTGGAATGCATTAGTGTCTCAGTGACACTTCCCTGCGCTGCTCTGCTGATGGGGAGGGAGTCGAGTGCTGGCAAAAGAGGTTTTGTGTGCCGCTTACGGCACCCGTGCCGAGGGTTGCCTACCCCTGCTCTATTATATTCTATTCTTTTATTTTCTGTTATATCCTTTTCTATTCTATTCCTTTATTTTCTATTCTTTTTTATTCTCTTTGGAAAATTAAAAAAGATGCAAATTGGAAAACTATTCGAAATTGATTTGAAAATGTTTAGAATTGATCTGAATTCAAATTAGAAAATTTGAATCAATTTGAATACAAATAAACAAAATGAATTTCGAAAACTAATTAAACGGATTAAACAAATTTATGTAAATAACGAATCGAAACAAAACAAAACAAATGTTTTCATTCTGCACATGTCTAGCTACTCCTCTGGACCCCTCATTGGGACAGTTTGTCCCTGCTAGACCACTCTTCACATTCAGAAGGGTAACGTCTATCGGGGACAAAATCGGCAACAGCAAATTCAAGAATGAATCAGCACAACTTCACTGCAAATATAGAGGCATGCGGGACATGCAACTACTGCAGATTTATGTGGACCCAAAAAAATCCCACTCTCCCAAATTGAAAAATCTTTTATCCAAAATACTTCCCCGATTGTAGAACAATTGGAGTAGTATATCTGTTGCAATGTAGTTGCACTTGTTTCTACATCGGGAAAACCAAATTGGAATTCTAGAGGAGGGCGTACAGGCATATTTGTAGTATGCAGGTGTGTAACCCTGACTTACCTCTGGGACGGCATGTCCAAATAGTACATGACGGAAAATTTCCAAATGTAAAATTTCTCATATTGGATCGGATATACCCTAGCTCAAGAGTAGGGGGGGATTGGAACAAGACCCTCCTCCAAATGGAGCTACGGTGGATCCACCAACTCAAAGCCACATAGGCCCCTGGATTAAACAAAGCTATATGCTTCAAACCATTCCTCAAGGGTTTTTCCTTGGGCGGAATGGAAAAACAAATTTGCTTTACAATAGAAGTGAACAATGTCGATTCCAGACCTTGAACCCATTTAGCGCTTAGCTTTTTTTTAATATCATATGGTGTCTTCTATTTGTTTCCCTTGTCAGTACACATATGTTTGCATGCATTTTATATGCACACACATATATAAATTTTTCCATCCCTTATCCCCTTCTCTAACTTCCTTTTTACTTATTTCCTCTCTATCATATAGTTTATTTTTTTGATTAGCACTTAAGTTATATTATTATTGATTCCTGCTCTAGTCCTATACCATTCGCCTGTAAATATAAGCCTTGTTCTGTATATATGCTTTAGCAATATAATATCACTGTCTGGTAAGAATACCTATAATGCCACCATCAACCATGCATATATATGTATTTTTTTCATGTTCTGCAAATGTTATACTCTGTTTTTTGTGAGCTTTAATTTGACTGTTTCTTTCTCTCCTTCTCCCCAGCTCTGTGGCTTGGATATCGGGATTGCCCGGCACAGCAAGCCGCCCAGATTCTCTGTCTGAGGCGGCGTCAGGAGGTCACGGATGGCTCTCCATCCTCGTCTGCCCTCCACATTGCCACTCCGGTGGACATGCGTAGTGAGGCTGTTTGTGTCGGTGGACTGGGTGCACGTGATGCCGCTCCGACGTGCAGGTGCTTCGCGCATGAGCGGTATGGGAGGGAGCCAAGCACATCCACTCCAGGGGGCCCACAGGGATCACCATACATCTATCCCCATCAGCTGTTTGCAATTACTTGCGCCAGCTGATTGGGGAGAGGGCTGTATTTAAACAGTATCGGCGCACCCCACACCCAGCAGTAACTTGCTGAGTGTGAGGACATGCAGCCGAACAGCTTTATACTATACTTAAGGTAAGACTCATGCCGCGTACATACGAGCGGACTTTTCGATGGACTAGGTCCGACAGTCTTTCCGACGGACTTTGCCGGACTTTCAAACGAACGAGCTTGGACACACACGATCACACCAAAGTCCGACGGATTTGTACGTGATGATGTACGACCGGACTAAAATAAGGAAGTTGATAGCCAGTACCCAATAGCTGACCTAGCGTCGGTTTTAGTCCATCGGACTAGCATACAGACGAGCGGATTTTTCGGCCGGACTCGAGTCCGTCGGAAAGATTTGAAACATGTTTTATTTCTAAGTCCATTGGACTTTTTGAGCCCACACACGATCGAATTGTCCGACAGCGTCCCACCCAACGGACAAAGTCTGCCAGAAAGTCCCCTCCTGTGTACGCGGCATAAGCCTTTACATATTAACAACATAAACCTTGATTGGTAGGATCTATATAACATTCCTATTTTCCTTACATCACTCTATTCCCTCCTAAGCTTAAATCAAATACAATAAGTATATACAATTACCTATAATGAAGTCAATACAAGACATGTTCATGCTTTACAGCTATTATAGACGTTTTATTAATCTTTAATCTATATTCATATGTACTCCTCTATACATATCCATTTATATATGTATATATTAAACATAGTAATTGCTACACGTCATCCTACAAATTTAATCATATTTATATATATATATATACACACACAATATTTTCTACGATTTATATACAAATATATTATATTCATCTAATGATACTATATTTGAATATACAATTGAATATTATATATTAATTATACTATATAGAGTAGTACATGCACACCACCTCCCTTTATAATTAATTACCACACATACTGCCTGAACATTGGACTTTCTTTCTGATATCAATCATTAACAAATTACCATTATATATCCTGCAGTCTTTGTCGCCCCTTCCATTCGCTGTGGCTTTTTCTGCTGTGATTATATACACCCATCTTATCCAGGTATATTTACTTATTATATTAAGGAGATTATACAATTGCTTACATATATGAAAAAGAAATACTTATACTATTATACCCCAGTTTACAAATGGGGTTACTATCTAAATTGTCCTTAATTTCAGGGTCTTCCCACTTGAGCCTCAGCACATCCCGCCGTCCAAACCCCTGCTGGGAGAGAAGTGTTCTTACCCCTCCTCCTTGGGGACGACCTACAAGGTCCCAGTCCACTTTAATGACTGGCTATGATGTCTAGATGCTATACATTGGTGACTATACAGATCCAGCTCTGACTGCTTTCTCTTGTTTTTAATGTTATGGACTGTTGAAACTCCCTCTGCTATCAAATATTATGTAAGTGTACAGGAAAAACCCTTCCACACATATCTGCCTTTTTGATCATAGATTTTGTACTACTAAGAAACTCATTGTTCTTTAACTATGTTATAGATGCAATTTTCTTCTCACACACCCCCGAAGAAGGAGAACATACTCCGAAAGGTGTTGGGTACAAAGAGGACTTCACATGCATTGTTAATATGTTGATTATATACAGTCCTCTTTAAACATTCCATTCCTCCGTATTTGTAATTGTATCAATTTTAGTGAAAATATTTGAATAAATATATTTTTGTATGATAAACACCCTATATACCTCTTTCATTTTACTACTTATACTCTTTTATGTGCCTTTAAAAGTCCACCTTAGGGGATACCTTTCTTTTTGTTCTCAAATACCGGATGTGGCACTAACCGGCATAATATTACCGTTCTTCCTCTTTTTTAGCTAATCCTCCCATGTCTGTCACATAGGGGCCCAAAATCCAAGGAAAACCTTCAGGCATTCTAGGGCCCTAAATTACGCATTTCATTTTCTTTCTACCTTTCACAATTTTGGAGGCCCTGGAGCGCAGCAACAGTAAAAAACACCCACAAAATGACCAAATTTTGGAGAGTACACCCTAAGGTATTAAGAGGCATGAGTTTTAAAGATTTTGTTTTTGTGTCACAAGCTTTTGGAAAATGCAAAATGAAAATTAGAATGTATTTTTTTACACAAAGTTGCCAGTTTAATATAATGTTTCTCACAAAGCATGGGCATATTTAGAATTACAGCCCAAAGCACGTTCTGCTCCTCTTCCCCAGTATGGGGATACCATATGTGTGCGACTTTTTCAATGTTTGGACTGATTATGTACCAGACATTGTATCTTGTGTATCACACAAATCAACTAATTGTATCAAAAACAGTGTACTGTGCCACATGGAAACCTAATGCACATTTTTTGGTCACGTAAAAATATCACTCGTTTTTTTACGTAAAATCATTCAAACTATTTCTGATGTTATTGGCATTCTGGTGTTTCCTACTCCATCTCTACTCCATCAATTTGGGGATTGATGATTTCCCACCTATCACATCATTGTTTCCCACATCCTGTTTGCAGCCAAAATTACCATCACAATACACTGTAATAAATAATTTATATAATAAAGACTCATTACTCCTATGAAAGAGTGATAACTTTGAGATCTAAAGCCTCTATTTAATTTGATTAAATATATGGAAACCCTGACTGTGAGAGGAAAAGGTCAATGACTACATGAATTCAGCCTTTCTTTACTATTGTGATCAGTTTCATTGGTCCAGTTTCATTGGCCCCTGGTCATGTAATCCAATGTCACTATGCAATAACATACATATCTTGAGTTCAACTTTAAACTAAATACAGTAAGTCTCTTTTGCTATGGGCTCTAGCCTATTTTCACTTTAGATTCCAAACCTTGCTATATCCATCCTATAGACAACTAGTGCTAGGAGCACACCTGTGGAAACACTGCTTAAAAATCAAGAAATACGGACTATAAAAAATGTTCATTAAAAGAAAAATAGGGAATCATTCTGACTTATACTTACGATCAAACCTAACATGTGGTGACATGTCATATCGATTTAACTGATCCGAACCAGTGCGATAATCATCAGTCACGCTTTCAGCAGCCAGAGATACCAGAGGCCCCAGGATAAGTAGAATGATGACCTTCATCTTGAAAATAGTAAGAGGGTCACTGGTGCTCTTCATATTTATAGGGCAAAGCTGTGCTGACACAATGCACTGTGTATGAGCCAAGAAGAACAATGGGCATGAAGGCCCTAAGGCAACACATGGACTGGATACATTTTGGGTTTCTTAGTAAATATTTGGAATCATTTATTCTACAACTAGGCAAGGACAGAGTGTATTTGTAAGTTAAACAAAATAACCAACATTTCTCTTTACTTTATAGTGTAGTAAATTTTAACCACTTCAGCCCCGGAAGGATTTGCCCCCTTAATGACCAGGTCATTTTCTGTGATGCGGAACTGTGCCGCTTTAACTGAAATTTGCGTGGCCATTTGGCGCTGTACCTAAACAAAATTTATTTCCATTTTTCCCACAAATAGAGCTTTCTTTTGGTGGTATTTGATCACCTCTGCGTTTTTTATTTTTTGTGCTATAAACAACAAAAGACAGACAATTTTGAAAAAAAAAACAATATTTTTTACTTTTTGCTATAATAAATATCCCCCCCCCAAAAAAACAAAACAAAAAAAAACAAAAAAACAAATTTATTCATCAGTTTAGGCCAATGTGTATTCTTCTACACATTTTTGGTAAAAAAATTGCAATAAGTGTATATTGATGGGTTTGCGCAAAAGTTATAGCGTTTATAAAATAGGGGATAGATTTATGGCATTTTTATTATTAATTTTTTACTAGTAATGGCGGTGATCAGCGATTTTTAGCGGGACTGCGACATTGCGGCGGACAGATCGGACACTTTTGACACTTTTTTGGGACCAGTTACATTTATACAGCGTTTAGAGATAAAAATAGCCACCGATTACTGTATAATGTCACTGGTAGAGAAAGGGTTAACACTAGGGGCGGTCAAGGGGGGAACTGCGTTCCCTCAGCGTGTTCTAACGGTAGGCTACCTAGGACATGACAGAGATCGCTGTTCCCGATCACTGGGAACAGAGGATCTCTGACATGTCACTAGGCAGAACGGGGAATTGCCTTGTTTAAATAGGGAGTTTCCCGTTCTGCCTCCCCTCGCCGCAATCATGGGTCGCCGGCAGACATTGAGTCCGTGGGACCCGCAGGCATGCACCTGCGGTGCATGGCAGGTGCACACGCCCACTTGCCTCCCTGCACAGACCGACGTACACCTATGGCGGTTTGCACAGGAGACCCGACCTGCCACAGTATAATGATGGCGGCTGGTCGGCAAGAGGCTAATTAATGTATCCTGCACAGTTGGGGTCAATTCAGGGACTTCAAAAAGGAAAATCTCCCTCATTTAGGACTCCTTGCATCATAGTGAATGATGTGCAGATGAACTGAAATTGTTCTAAAGCCCCATATGCACTCTGATACATTCAATAACAGTGTCATTGATAAAAAAAAACTGTATTTGTAGTAAAGATACACTTTAGACCAGGAGTTGGCAACCCGTTGATTGCAATCTACCTGTTAACCACAGGCAGGTGACAGGTAGCTTGCACAGATGAGCTCAGGTGGTCTCAGACACTAGTCCGAAGCTGCCTGAACTATCCCGTAGGGAAGCTCTCAAAACCGACAACCAGTCACAGGTGGCAGAGGTGTTCCTGGCTATGGTTAGCTGTCAGCTTTTATAGCTTCCTTGGGGGATAGTCCAGCCTGCTTTGGACTAGTGTCTAATGCAGATTACTCACTGTGCCCTGTCACACTAGCAGTAATCAACTGATCCCCCCATCACCGCTGTTTCCCACCCTACAGCATTGGTCCCCTGAGGCTCCCCTGTAGCCTCCAGCTTTGGGTGTCATAGGGGAGCCACAGAGGATTTATCTTCGAAAGTAGATTCCTCCGCATGCTTCAATCCTCCCCTACAGATCTCCCCCGGCTGCTGGCCAGCTTCCCCTCTTCCCCCACTTGCCGGCTTCAGTGGCTGCTGGGGCAGGTGATCGGTATCAGCATGGAGAGCAGGGGTGCTGGTAAACATGTCATGTTTACCAGACCCTTCCTGAATGAACACAATGGGGCTTATTTTATGAAGCATTTGCGCCATGAGTTGCGGCGCACGCTGATGCGCAAATGACATTTTCGTATTTACAAAACATATGCGCCGGTAACACAGCGCAATCCCCCATTTACTATTCTTTTCCCGGCGCACGGGAGGAGGTGATCGGTACGCCACTATAGACATGGCGCACGGCATCTTTAACTTAAAATTTAAACAAGCTGGAAGTGTTATGGGGGTGATGTGGGGTGATGTGAGGAAGTATAGTACTAACTGCCCAAGTCACAAATATGCCCAAAATAGAATGAGAAAGTAACTTTCTCTGAACAAGCCTACAGTGCCAGCAAATACATTTAGAACTGCGGAAGGTCAATTTATGCACTGCGCATGCTCAAACAGCATATGCGCTTGTTTAAATGCGTTGGTTCAGTGCGCCGGCAAAATCTTAGTAAATGTCAAGCAACATAAATGCATTTGCATAGGTTGAACGGGCGCACCTCAAAACTTTTTTTAAAAATTTTTTTAATGCTGGTTCACTTTGCGGCTATAATGAAATGTCGGTCCGGCAATACACATAAAAGTTAATTGATAAAAACAGCATTAACAAGAAAAACAAAATTAAGAAAAAAAATGTGTGGCTTCCCCCGAAATTCCATACCAGGTCCTTCAGGTCTGGTATGGATATTAGGGGGAACCCCACACCAAAAAAAAAAAACATGGCGTGGGGGTGCCCCTCAAAATCCATACCAGGCCCTTCAGGTCTGGTATGGATTTCAAGGGAACCCCATGCCAAAATTTAAAAAAAATGGCTTGGGGTCCCCCTAAAAATCCATACCAGACCCTTATCCGAGCATGCAACCTGGCAGGCCACGGGAAAAGAGGGGGGGATGAGAGAGCACCCCCCTGAACCGTACCAGGCCACATGCCCTCAACATTGGGAGGGTGCTTTGGGGTTTATGAGGACAAGGGCCTCATCCCCACAACCCTTGCCCGGTGGTTGTGGGGGTCTGCGGGCGGGGGGCTTATTGGAGTCTGGAAGCCCCCTTTAACAGGGGGACCCCCAGATCCCGACCCCCCCGGTGTGAAATGGTAATGGGGTACAAAAGTACCCCTACCATTTCACAAAAAAAGTGCCAAAAATGTTAAAAATGACAAGAGACAGTTTTTGACAATTCCTTTATTTAAATGCTTCTTCTTTCCATCTTCTTCAGGTCTTCTTCCTTCTTCCTTCCTTCATCCTTCGGTTTCTTCCTCCATCTTCTTCTTCCTCTGGTTCTTCCTCCGATCCTCTGCTTCTTGCTCCGGTGTTCTTGTCCGGCATCTTCCTCCGCGGCGTCTTCTTCCCCACTTCATTCTCGGCTGCTCCGCATCCATGATGGGAGGCTCCCGCTGTGTGACACTTCTTATATAACGGAGGGCGGGGCCACCCGGTGACCCCACCCCCTCTGAAACGCGGTTCCGTTATATAAGTGTCAGAAGAAGAGAAGCGTCACACAGCGGCAGCCTCCCATCATGGATGCGGAGCTGCCCAAGAACGAAGAAGGGAAGAAGACGCAGCGGAAGAAGATGCCGGACGAGAACACCGCAGCAAGAAGCAGAGGATCGGAGGAAGAACCAGAGGAAGAAGAAGATGGAGGAAGAAACCGAAGGATGAAGGAAGGAAGAAGACCCGAAGAAGATGGAAAGAAGAAGCATTTAAATAGAGGAATTGTCAAAAACTGTCTCTTGTCATTTTTGACACTTTTTTGTGAAATGGTAGGGGTACTTTTGTACCCCATTACCAATTCACACAGGGGGGGTGGGATCTGGGGTCCCCTTGTTAAAAGGGGTTCCAGATTCTGATAAGCCCCCCGCCCGCAGACCCCCACAACCACCAGGCAAGGGTTGTGGGGATGAGGCCCTTGTCCTCATCAACATGGGGACAAGGTGCTTTGGAGGGAACCCCAAAGCACCCCCCCAATGTTGAGGGCATGTGGCCTGGGACGGTTCAGGATTGGGGGTGCTCTCTCGTCCCCCCTATTTTTCTGTGGCTGGCCAGGTTGCGTGCTTGGATAAGGGTCTGGTATGGATTTTTAGGGGGACCCCGCCATTTTTTTTTTAATTTTGGTGCGGGGTTCCCCTTAAAATCCATGCCAGACCTGAAGGGCCTAGTATAGATTTTGAGGGGGACCCCGACGCCATTTTTTTTAAAATTTTGGCATGGGTTCCCCTTAAAATCCATACCAGACCTGAAGGGCCTGGTATGGATTTTGAGGGGGACCTCCACCCCATTTTTTTTTTATTTTGGCGTTGGGTTCCATTTAATATACATACCAGGCCTGAAGGTATGCAATTTTGGGAGACCCCCACACATTTTTTTTTATTAATTTAGTTTTTTTTCTTAATGCTGTTTTTATCAATGAACTTTTATGTGTATTGCCGGACCGACATTTCATTATAGCCGCGAGTAGTTTTAAATAACTTTTATTCCTTAAGGGCCAGTTCACACCACATGCAGTCCAGTGTGTTTTTTTCTGCATCAAAAATGCATGGAAAGTAGGTTATATGGTTTTCAATGGCATAGTTCACACCAGTGCTTGCAGTTCCAGTGCGTTTCCAGTTCCCCAAAAAAAAGTACAACATGCTGCATTTTTTATGCACTGAACTGTACTGGAACACTATCAAATGCATCAAAAACGCACTGGAACATACCTAAATGCACCAAAAACGCACTGCAACACATTTGTCCTTATTTAAGGTTAAGAAAAAAGAGGGGGGGAAAAAGCACTGGACTGCATCAAAAACGCACTGGAACGCATCAAAAACGGGCATGCAGAAAAGCACCTGGAACGTGTCCGGACTGCGTTTCTATAGTGCGATCTGGCCCTTAGGGCCAGTTCACACCATAGAAACGCAGTCCGGATGCATTCCAGGTGCTTTTCTGCTTGCACGTTTTTGATGCGTTCCAGTGCGTTTTTGGTGCGTTTTTGATGCAGTCCAGTGCTTTCTTTCCCCCCTCTTTTTTCTCAACCTTAAATAAGGACAAGTGCGTTCCAGTGCGTTTTGGATGCATTTTACAGCTTTCCAGTAAAGTCCAGTGCAGAAAAATTGCAGCATGTTCTACTTTTTTTTTCTGGAACTGGAACTGCAAGCACTGGTGTGAACTATGCCATTGAAAACCATATAACCGACTTTCCATGCATTTTTGATGCATAAAATATGCACTGGACTGCATTGGTGTGAACTGGCCCCTTAGACTTAGTGTTCCCTTAGACTGCAATGGTATTTGTTGTATAACTTATGCACATGTTAGGCTCTTTAGTTGCCCCCCTGGACTGGGGGGTGTTTTGTCCCATCTGCAATTTTGCTGCATGCTGGATGATGTGCTTAATTTTGGACAGGAGGGTGGCTTATTTTGTGCTAGCTGCATTTGAGTTGTTCTGGGCATGCTCAGGGACTTTGTTTTTTTCCTGTGCCTTTTGGTGTGTGAAATGCATTTGGGTTGGTCTGGGCATGCTCAGGGACTTTGTTTTCTTTTTGGGTGGTGCTTTTTGTGTGTGAACAGCACTTGGATGTTTCTGGGCATGCTCAGAGTGTGTTTTTTGGTTAGTAATTTAAGGACATCCTTAACGGGTGTACCCACTTTGAAGTTCTCTTTACATTGGGTGAGCTTGCATTTTGTGTGTTTCATGGACTGTCCATGTGTTTGCAAATGCCTCATTAGCACACAAACCTATGTTATATAAAGCTTGCAGATAGCATTCTTTACTTTGCCCTGAAAAGAGCCAAGATTGTGTGATGGTCTGAATTTTTCTTTGCTGAGCTCAATGGAGCGAAAGGGGATTCAGAACACCCTGCGGTTTCAGGTTATGCCTGGTCATCTGCATAAAGTGAGTTTGGAGTTCCTTGTTCAGGATTTGCTGGAGAAAACAGTTGCAGTGGAACCACGTCACATCTATTGTATCCAGGACCATGCAGCACCAAGGTACTATGATGTTTCTTTTGTGCATAGCAATTTTTGCATGGGAGTTATTGAGAAGTGTAAGGAATTGGAGAAAGCTAACCATGAGTCTATAAGGCCTTTCATAGTGGAACCCTTGTATGCTATGGAGGAGAAACCATTGGTTGTTCACCTGTTTAACCCCTTCACGGCCATTGCCTTGGTAGTGGCCTTTTTGAAGAGATACTGCTCTGCAGTGAAGGGAGGCTTCAGGCTGACTAATCGTCTGGGGATCTTTAATGGCAAATTAAAGTTTTTTTGTCAAGCTGAAGGTGGATTCTGAAGGGATTGGTGGAGTGCGGCATCCACCAGCTAATTTTTCAATAGCAGGAAATAGAGGGTTTCTCTACTACCCTGGTCAACCGACATACTGCAGAAGATGTCATAAGTTTGGGCATACCAGAGATGACTGTAATGCGGAGATGCACTGCCGGAACTGTGGGGAGGAGGGACATGAGGCTGGGGCTTGCTTGATTAAGCGGGCCTGTGATATTTGTGGACTACGTGATCATACAGTGAAGAATTGTCCAAAAGTAAGAAGGGCCTATGTCTCTTATGCTGAAACTGTCATGTGCACCGCTGAGAGTGGACAACCAGTGTCCACACAGGTGCTGTCTGACTCTCCTGAAAGACAGGAAGAGGAGGAGGAGGAGGAGGTGGTGGTGGAAGAGGAAGAAAGTGGGCACCTGGGTGTGGAGGAGAGAGTGGAGGAAAGAGTAGAAGTGCCACCCACTAGTGTGGAGCCATTAACAGCGGGGAGTGGAGCAGAGGTGGAGAGGGCAGTGGAGGAGGCTATGGAGGAGTTGGCAGCAGCCTTACAGTGGGAGCCGGAAGTGCAGGAAGCCCAAGAAGAGGTGGAAAAGATGGAGACACTGGGTGCCAAGACCAAGGTGGATGCTTTGGGGAGCCCTAAGAAGAGAAGGGCTAAGAAATTGAAAGTAGAGACAGCTGGGATTAAAACACCTAACCCCTTTGAGGTCCGAGGGGATGTTGGAGTGGAGGTAGAATCACCAGCACTAAGTCCAGGGACTCCAGAAATTTTTCAGCCGGCCACATTGTCGCCTAGTCAGGAGTTTTTGGATGATAAAAGCGTTATGGCCCTGAGGAATGTATGTCAGTTTTCTGGCTTAAGTGATAGGTCTGGGGGTGAATGATGAACATCTCCATTTGAATGAGCATCAAGCTGGTGTCCCTCAATGTGAGGGGTTTTGGGTCTCCTGCTAGACAATGTGCTGTTTTTGAGGACTTGAAGGTCAATGGAGGAGACATCATTTGTCTACAGGAGTGTTTTTTTAATCGACTTCCCAAGCCTCCGTAGTGGGTGGTGGATTATATATGGTCGGCAGTTGGGGACAATAGGAATGCTGGGGTAGGCATTATCATTACAAATAGGAATATTTACATTATGTCTCATGTTGTGTTAGTGCCAGGAAGATTAATTATGGCAGATTTAATTTTGTGTAACTAGAAGTTTAGGCTTTTTAATTTATATGCTCCTGTGAATAGCCAGAAACGTCTTGAGTTTTTTTAAGTTTTGAAGTTACATGCAGTGGGAAGGAGACCTAGTGTGATCATGGGTGATTTTAATACGATCCGATTTGTGAAAGATCGGATAGGAGTAGCGGAGACTAAGTTAGATGTAGGTAGCACTATGCTGAATGGGGTAACTCAGGACTTGCATCTCAATGATGCTCATACTGTTCTGGGTTTGGTGGATTCATATTTCACTGTTTTTTCAGAGTGTGGGCGCACCAAATCCAGAATTGATTTATGTTTGTTTTCTGATGCGTTCAAATGTGCTAATGTTAAACACAGGCCAGTAATTTTTTCAGACCATGTGGCAGTGTATGTTGATTTGAGTATGGGAGATAGTATTAAGTTTGGTTTAGGGGTATGGAAGTTAAATGGTTTATTGTTGCAGGACAAGCATGTCAAAGCCCATTTTAGTAAGGTATATAGTAGATGGGTTAATAGGAAAAAAGATTTTAGTAATATTTTGGGGTGGTGGGATTGGGTCAAAAGGAAAATTAAATTATTTTTTCAAAAAAAGAGTAGGGATAAAAGTAGCAGTGAGAAAAGGAGATATTCTCGGTTACAAGTCAGGTTGGCTACATTATATTCATTTAGAAATATGGGCTATGACATGGCCGATGAAATAGACCATGTTAGGAAGAGGATTAAAGAGATATTAACTGAAAGAGGAAAACAAATTCTTTTTCAAGCGAAAGTTAAACACCTGGAGCAGGATGAAAAATGTTCTAGCTTTTTTTTCAAGAAGGTTTGTAAGGAAAAAGGAGTGTTTGAGGGTGTGTATGATGAAGAAGGTAGGGAATGTAAGGGAGAGAATGTGCTGGAATGCGTGACAAAATTTTATGAACGATTGTATGAGGGAGTGTGTGTTGATGAGTCAGATACTAGAATGTTTGATATGGTAAAGGATAATTTAGATGAGGACGATAAGGTTTTTTTGCAGAAAGCAGTGAATGAGGAGGAGGTGTGGGAAGCTGTGGCAAGCATGGGGGCGAGTAAAACCCCGGGAGGGGATGGCTTACCAAGTGAGTTTTTTATATTGTTTTGGGATATTATTAAGTGGGATGTGGTTGAGATATTTAGTTACATGATGAGGGAAGGCATTATATCAGAATCTATGAGAGAGGGGGTAGTGGTATTAATTTATAAGAAGGGGGATAAGATGGATATTCGAAATTGGAGGCCTATCTCCTTACTAAATTCAGACTACAAGGTCTTTGCAAAGTTGGTGGCGAGGAGATTATCTAAGGTCATTAGTAGGATGGTTAGCGAGATGCAGGCCTGTGCAGTGCCGGGTCAAATGATCTCGGAGAATTTAATTTTAGTTAGGGATATAATTCATTTTTGTAAAGATAGGAATAGTTCGATTATCCTGACATCATTTGACCTTGAGAAGGCATACGATAAAGCAAATCATGGGTTTTTGTGGGAGGTTTTGAAGCGGATGGGTAAACCACAGCTGCTCATTAATGTAATAAAAGGGTTGTATTGGGGGATCAGTAGTCGGGTTCTGGTTAATGGGAGTATGGGGCGGGCTTTTTTGGTTAAATCTGGGGTGAGACAGGGGTGCCCCCTGTCCCCTATTCTCTTTATTTGTTTTATTGATCCACTGTTAAGGATGATACAGAGGGATAAGGTGGTGAGGGGCTTTTTGGTGCCTGGGAGTGGGGGGGAAATTGGGAAATGTTTAGGTTATATGGATGACGTGGTGGCAGTGTGTCAGTCGGTGGTGGGCGTAAGAAAGGTGAAGTTACTTTTGTCAATTTTTTGTGTATGTGCGGGAATGAATGTGAATTGGAATAAGTGTAGTTTGGGTGTGTATGGAAGACAAGTGGAATGTGTGGATGATCAGATTGGGAAGGTTGAGGGTGGAGTGAGGGTTTTGGGTATTGTGTTTGACTATGGAATGAAAGGGGAAGTGTGCTGGAATGAAGTGGGAGAAAAGATAGCTAAGAAGTTGAGGTTTTGGTGTCTAAGAAAATTGTCGATTTATGGGAAAGTTTTAGTAGTCAAGGCAGTAATCTTACCTTTAATTTTGTATGCAAGTAATATCTTCCCTCCTGGGGAGATAAGATTGAGGAAAATTAATAAGTTATTGTTTACCTTTTCATTGGGGTCGAAAATGGAAAGAGTTAAGAGAGAATATGTGTGTAGACGTGAATGTAATGGTGGGTTGAGCTTTCCGAATGTGAGAGTGTTTTTGTTAATGCATTATTGGTTCTGTGTGGTGAAAGTTTTGAGGAATGGTGGAGTGTGTGCTAGGATGATAGCTTTTTCAGGTGGGTGGTTGTTTAGGAGATGGGGGTGGTTGGGAAGGGATTCAAGGATACCGGTGGCTTACGTGGTGGCACGCGACTACTGGGTATTGGAAAACTTTAGGGTAGAGTTTAAGTTGGCAGATTTAGGAGAAGGGGAGAGGGATAAAGTGAAGGTGAGAAAGTGGTTGATAGAGAAGGAGTATGTGTGTAACCTTAGGGGAGTTAATGCGTCAGTGGCTGGGGAAGTATGGAAGAAAATGAGTATATATGGGGTGACAAATGTGCAGAGACAGATAGTATGGATGAGTTTGCATGACTGCCTAGCTACGAGGCTATTTATGAAAAGGAGGGATTCGCGTGTGTCTGATATTTGTCCGAGAATTAATTGTGGGGGTGTAGAAGGCAGTGAGCATGTGTTCTGGGGTGTGGTGTAGCGAAAGATGTGATCAATAAGAGTCAATATCTGGTGAAAGAAATAACAGGAGTGAAGGTGAGTGAGTGGAAAATGATGATGTATGGCTTGGGGAAACTGGAAAAAGATAAACAGAGTATTGTGGTTAGTGCTATGTGCATTAAAGGAAGTGTTGTGGGATGCATGCAACTTGTATGTATATAAAAATGTTTCGTTAGACAGTAAACAATGTATAGGATTATGGCTAAGCAAGCTATACTTTTTTTTCATGTTGGATAAAAAGAAGGGTCTGGAAATTTAAAAAATGGAGAATGTTGATTAAAAATTAAGTCTCTTCCACGATGATGCAAGACCTTGTTGGAGACAGTGAATGAGCGTCAAGCTGAATAGTCTCTCGAGAGTTTTCTGAAGTGGCAAGAGAGTACATTTGGGTGTCCTTATCGAGTTTCTAACACATGTATTTTGTTTGTTATGTTGTTGCAAAACAGATGTGTTTTTATGCAATTTATTTGTTACTTTGGTTTGTTGTATTTATTTGGGTGGTGGTTATTTTACCATGAAATCTTTTTTATGTTGGCAATTTTTGTTGTTTTTACGTTCACTTTGATTTAACTGTCTGTGCTGCATTATTTTTAAAATTCTTTCTCAAGATGTTGTGCCTAATGTTGTTTTAATCCTTAACAGATGTCCATTTGTGGGTGCACTCCTTTTAACTCCTGTTAATTTACACTGCAAAAGGGTCAAACATATTCTGTTAGTGTCTCAAAATAACATACATGTGTGTATTTTGCTTTACTTGCTTCTTTTCCAAGTCCTGTTGTGTTTTTTTTTTTTTTGTTTTTTTGTTTTTTCTTCTTGGACCAATAAAATTGTTTTCAAATTTTTTATGTTTTTATGTGTTTTTTTTCATGCAACGGATTTCTCAGCTGCAGCTTAACTAGGCTGATTGGCATGTCTTAGACAAATCCCTTTTTTATTTTATTTTTTTTTAGTTTTAAGTTATTTTCCTGGTGACTTCATGGTAGCACATGCACTGATTGTGCATATGCTGCCATGGATAGTGACCAGGAAAGTAACCTTTCAGAGAGGTAAGTATTAAATTTTCTTTTTGAGCAGTGATTATTAGCCTCAGTCCTCAAGTACCCCCCCCCCCCCCCCCCGACAGAACATGTTTAGGAAATTTATCTTATCTAAAATAGCTGTCCAAAATACAAAGCCATTGACTTTGATTTAAAGCACCTGTGCAAGATGAAGGAAAACCTGCAACCATGGTCTGTTTTTTTTTTTTGGGCTTTGTGTCCCTTTTCTTAAAATTGGCTTTGCTTCCTGTCACATAGCCAAACAGGAAGTGAGAATAAAACCCTAACAATATTTTCCCTTGGGGACACACAGGTCAATCTAACTAGTGTCCCCATCATGCAAATTGCACTCTAGCACTTCTAATCCCTCTGCAGTCTATCTCCAAGCAAAAATAATTAGTTTAACTTTGCAAAGACACATTCCTAATTTCAATTGTGATGCCCATTTAAACCTCTAATAGAAGGTCATCAGTTGCCTTCGACTCTATACATTATTTTTGGCCAGTCCTAGAAATCTGCATCTGTTTTTCTATTAACCACTTGGTGTCTGTGCTATAGCCAAACGACGGCCACAGCGTTGACCTGAATTTCTGGGAGGCTGTCATAGGACAGGCTCCCCGTGTGCTCCCTGCAGGGCGCGCAGCGCGCACAGAGACTTGGGTGATCACAGATCGAAGTAAGGGCCGATCCCGGCCCCTTACCACACGATTAACTGTCAGCCAATGAAGGCTGATCACATGATGTAAACTAAAGCTCGGTAATTGTTTATTTTTCTCTTTTTAAAAGCTAATCACCGGCTTAGGACATTGGTCCCGAAGAGGCAATTCTGCCTCATCTGTGCTCACCAGTACCACCGGCCAGTGCCACCTATTAATGCCTATCAGTGTAACCAATCAGTGCCGCCTCATCAGCGTACATAAATGAAGGAGAAAAATTACCTGTTTGCAAAATTTAATATAAAAATATACAAAATTATTTATAAAAATCAGTTTTTTCTTTTTTTTTTGAACAAAAGAAAAAAAACACAGAGGTGATCAAATACCACCAAAAGAATGCTCTATTTGTGGGAACTTTAAAAGAAAAAAAAAAAACATGTGGCTAAGTATGGCCGCGCAATTGTCATTCAAAGTGCATCAGCCATGAAAATTGGTCTGGACAGCAGGGGGGTTTAAGTGCCCAGTAAGCAAGTGGTTAATTTCCATGGCAAATATGGATTTCTGTAATAAAGATGTGTGCCCGCTGTGTATACGGCATGTGCGCATGGGTGTAAGCAAGTTGCACACATATGAACAGTACTCATTGTAAATCATGGGGTACAACTTTTGATGCAACTTTTCAGTCCCAAGTGGCCTTAGGCTCTCTTTCCACTACTGCGAGTTGTTGTGCGACTTGACACATGTGATGTCGCAGGACAAGTAAAAACACATGTATTTAAATGTTCCCCCGTTCTAATTGGTGCAGCTCCAAAAAAAAGTTCTTGCACTACTTTGTTCCAACTTCAGTGCAACTTTTTCTCTGATGTTTTGAACTAGTCGCATGAAATGGCATTAAGGTTCAGTTTACACTATTGCAAGCTCAAAGTTGCGTGTTTTTTGCCGTGAGTTTCCTGCAACTTTTTGCCGAAACTTGAAGCAATGCCTGTGTATTTTTGAGGTCTAAGGACCTCAAGTCGCATCACAGTGGGACCAAAGTAGTGCAGGGACTACTTTGAAGTTACTGCGACTTGAAGTCGCACACATATGAACGGTACTCATTGTAAATCATGGGGTAGAACTTGTAATGCAACTTTTCAGTCTCTAGTGGCATGACAAGTCGCAATAGTGGAGAACAAGTCGAAAAAGCACATTGTAAATCACGCAACTTTGGGGTTGAAATAGTGGAAAGAGAGCATTAGGCTAAAGCGGTAATAGGAAGACGCACTGTAAGAATTACTTCTAATTGTAGAAAATCAAACAGAATCTAATTTATGGAAGATCTAACTGATTGGCCAGTGTATGGTGACTAAGGATGAGCCAAACACCCCCTGTTCGGTTCGCACCAGAACTCGCGCACAGGCAAAAAATTAGTTCGAACACGCGTTAAAGTCTATGGGACACGAACATGAATAATCAAAAGTGCTCATTTTAAAGGCTTATTTGCAAGTTATTGTCATAAAAAGTGTTTGGGGACCCGGGTCCTGCCCCAGGGGACATGGATGAATGCAAAAAAAGTTTTAAAAACATCAGTTTTTTTGGGAGCAGTGATTTTAATAATGCTTAAAGTGAAACCATAAAAGTGTAATATTCCTTTAAATTTCATACCTGGGGGGTGTCTATAGTATGCCTGTAAAGGGACACATGTTTCCCGTGTTTAGAACAGTCTGACAGCAAAATTATATTTCAAAGGAAAAAAGTAATTTAAAACTACTCGCGGCTATTAATGAATTGCCGGTCCGACAATACACATAAAAGTTCATTGATAAAAACAGCTTGGGAATTCCCCACAGGGGAACCCCGGCCAAAATTTTTTAAAAAAATAGCGTGGGGTCCCCCTCAAAATCTATACCAGACCCTTCAGATCCTGGCCCTCCCCCCTGTGTGAAATGGTAGAGGGGTACAAATGTACCCCTACCATTTCACAAAAAAAGTGTCAAAAATGTTAAAAATGACAAGAGACAGTTTTTGACAATTCCTTTATTTAAATGCTTCTTCTTTCTTCTATCTTCTATCTTCCTTCGGTTTCTTCCTCCATCTTCTTCTTCTTCTGGTTCTTCTGGTTCTTCCTCCGGTGTTCTCGTCCGGCATCTTTCTCCGCGGCGTCTTCTTCCCTTCTTCTCCTCGGGCCGCTCCGGATACATGATGGCATAATGGGAGGCTCCTGCTGTGTGACGCTTCTCCTCTTCTGGGGGTTCTTAAATAACAGGGGGCGGGGCCAACCGGTGACCCCAGCCCCCCTCTGACGCACGGGGACTTCCCTGTGGCATTTCCCGTGACGTCAAAGGGGGCGGGGTCACCCGTTACGTAACCCCGCCCCCTTCTGATTTTTTTTTTTTTTAATTTTGGTTCGGGGTTCCCCTGTGGGGAATTCCCATGCCGTTTTTATCAATGAATTTTTATGTTTATTGTCGGACCAGCAATTCATTAATAGCCGCTAGTAGTTTTAACACCTTCCCGACCGATGTACATCAGCAGAATGGCACGGCTGGGCAAATGGACTTACAGGTACGTCCATTTGAATTCCCCGCCATGCCATTGCGTGCGCGCCGGCCGGGAGCTCGGTGATTTGGGTCGTGGGTCCCGCGGACTCGATCACCGTGGGGATACCCGCGATCGCCTCATGGAGAGGACAAACGGGGAGATACAGATGTAAACAGCATCTCCCCGTTCTGCCTAGTGACAAGTGGCACTGATCACAGCTCCCTGTCATCAGGAGCAGTGATCAGAGTAATGACACTGCTAGCCCATCTCCCTACAGTTAGTAATCACTCCCCTAGGACATACTTAACCCCTCCCCGCCCCCTAGTGGTTAACCCCTTCACTGCCAGTGTCATTTACATAGTAATCAGTGCATTTTTAATCGCACTGATCACTGTATAAATGACAATGGTCCCAAAAATGTGTCAAAAATGTCCGACATGTCCGCCATAACGTCGCAGTCACAATAAAAATCGCTGATCGCCGCCATCAATAGTAAAAAAAAATTATTAATAAAAATGCCATAAAACTATCCCCTATTTTGTAAACGCTATAACTTTTGCGCAAACCAATCAACAGAGGCGGCTCTAGGCTTTGTGAGGCCTTAGGCAAAACTTAGACATGAGGCCCCACTGATGTCCTTAAATTACGCAGCAGTCCTTCACAGATTGAGATCCTCATGCGGTGGATGGGAAAAAGTGACGTGCACTCCTCATTGGCTGGCAGGCAAAACATCAGGAGTCTTAGGTTACGCGAGAAGTGAGTGTAACAGGGCTCTTATCGTTGCCTGTACACAGCGGCATTAAGATGTCTTGTCACCGCTAAAATAAAATGCTGCAGATCAGATGTTCGGCACGCTTGAATGAGACAGGGCTCTTAACGCTGAGTGAGCACAGAAGTGTTGAGGTCCCCTGTCAATCAAAACTGGGGTAATGTGCGTCGCACTACCCCTGAAGAAGCCGCTTGGTAATTTTGAGTTCCCTGTTCTGCGCCTCAACTCCAAGAACACCCTCAGCCCCTCTGACACACCTGGTTGATTGAATCACTACAGAAACACGTAGCGTATTGTACCTTTCACCTTACTGTAGGATATAGGCAATAAACAATTACACACGTGCTTAGTAGTAGACACTATTTGTCTAGAATTAGGAACTTGCATAAATGACAAAAAGTGCAGTTCACAAAGCAGAGTAGAACTGCCCTCAGGTAATAAAGGTAAACAAATATATCTATAAAAGCAGCTCTAGCAAAAAAATCAATACGAGAATAGGTAAATCAATATTTATCAACACAACTGTAATCCAAACCTGTCTGAAGGAATAGCAGTTTCCTAGTGGTTTTCGAGTGCACTCGAAAAAATGAGAGAAGGTGGGGTCCCCCTTTAAATGGCAACAACAAACTGCGCAGGGCCGGTGCAAGGATTTTTGTTTACTTATCCCTGGTCCAAGAAGTGACACCATACAGGGGAGGGCTGGCAGCCTGTCCAGTTAAGTGGCCCATTGAACCACCAAATCAGCTCATCCACGCCCACCTGGTTTTTCAATGCAGCTTCACCAGTGCAGACTCACCAGTGTCCATAAATGCAGGCTCACCAGAGCCCATCAATGCAGACTCACCAGTGTCCATAAATGCAGGCTCACCAGAGTTGTAGTTTCCTCTGCCCTGCTCGAGAGCTTGAGCGCGGACTACAACTCCTGGAATGCAACAGCGGCTGGCTGGGCTGCCGACCCAACTTCCTACAGAAGAAAAAAAAAAGGCAGTGGGCAGTGGCTGCCGGCTGTTTTCAACATAGATTAGAGTAGTCTAGGGGGCAATTGCCACTCTGCCCCCCGGCCCAGCCCGCCCCTGATGTCATACATGACACTTCCCGGTCTGTGTACAGGAGGGTGGCTGAGTGGACAAGGTCTGCTGAGCTACCGCTGCCCCTCCCAGTGCCACCCACCATGACAGCACCAGACCCGCAGGTGGGACAGTGGTGCCCGGTAAACATGGTGAAGGGGGTGTCAGTGGTGGAAGTGATAGGCGGCTTCCCAGCCACTTGTAACACTTCCAGATGAAAGGCGACAGTCAGCTTTACTGAAGTACACACACTCCCAGCTGCTATAGGGGCTGGGAGTGTGTAAAAAAAAAAACATTCAGCACTGTAAAAATCAGAATCCCCAGCAAGTGGCTGGGGATTAGGATTTTACTGCCCCCCTATCCTAGCGAACTGAGGTGACTGCTTAAGCCGCCATATGGTAGTGGTAGTAGCCATAGCCCTGGGGCCAATACAGTTATAGGGCAGTCTTTAGGCTCGATTCACACCAGTGTGCTGTGCAACCTCACATGTGATTCGCACCACACTGCAGTGCAAATCACATGTGAAGTCTGTGCTATGTGATTTCTGCCATACAGAAATTATGGCTGAATTTGCATTGCATTTGGACCAAGGTCATGCAGGACCCTTTTTTGGTCTGCACCAGAATCAGATTGCATGGGTGTTCACTCCCATGCGATCCAATTCATGTCTGAATTGACAGTTTGCACAGCAATATGTGAACCGATCTGGGGGTGTCATTAACTTTGTATTGCCACTTCCAGCGGCAGTAAGGCAGTGTGAACCGCCTGCGAGTCAGGTGTGATGTGGGAACCCGGAGTGGATTTGCAGGAATCTCGCATCGCACCAGTGTGAACCGAGCCTAAGTGTTGGTTCACACTGCAGCGATGTGATGGCACGTCTCCCAGTGGCAGTTCACGCTGCCCTATGCAAACTGCTGGGAGTGTCAATACAAAGTTAATGACACCCCCAAATCAGTTTGCATATCGCAGTGTGAACTGCAAATTCGGACAGGAATCGGATCGCATAGGTGTGAACACCCATGCGTTCTGATTCTGCTGCAGATCAGAAAAGAGGTCCTGTGCGAGTTTGGTCCAAATGCAATTCGAATTCAGCCAATCTGTATGGCTGAAATTGCATTGCAGAGATTGCATGTGATTTGCAATGCCGTGTGTTACAAATCACATTCGATGTTGAACATCACTGCAGTGTGAACTAGCACTAAGTCCTAAATCTTCCTCTCTAATCGCTGGTTGCAGCTGTGAATAGGGCCAATGAATAACAGGGTGGGCAGTTCCTATAGATGGCAGTAGATAATGGCCGACCGGCCCTCTTACCAGACCCAGGGATACAGCAACACAATGGTTCCTCTGATCAGGAGTTAGCTCATTTTGGGTTGCCTGTGGCGACTCCGCTGGGTAGTGCCCAGATCTATATTCTGGAAATAACTTCATGCCTTTCTTCAGAAGGGATGGTGCTAGGCTGTGTGGATTTCTCTCTGGTGGTGCAGTGCAGTGGGATTCTCTCTCTCTGATGGAGTCCTGGGTGCACTTCCCCAAAATTCTCCCGGGCTTCTGGATCTCTCTCCCTCCTCTTCAGCTGGGCATGCTGGGGGCTGCAGTTTCTTCCCTTAGTGTTGCAATGTTCAGCCCTTGGGACTACATTTCCCACAATCCTCCTCTCTGCTGCATTTTAGTGTTTATTTTTCCCCTCCCAATAAGAAGGAGGGGGAAGAAACAGGAGTACAGTGGTGAGAGGAGGAGAGGGGGGAGAGAAGGGCCTGCAGCAGCTTCTCTCTCTCTCCACACAGACACAGCCGCTCCTCTGATCTTCTTCTGCTCTGCTCAACTCTGGCAGGAGGAAGGAGGGGGAATGGACAGGAAGCAGAGAGAGAGAGAGCCCTCCAGTCTTTTAGCGGTGGCTCGAGCAGGGGGGTGAAGGAGGTCTCCTCGGACCTGCTCCTGTCGTTTGCCGGCGGCCAGCGAGGAGAGTAAGCGCGATGGGGATCCACGGCACCTGCTTACACATATCAGGCAAATGCGGCGATGGCGAGGCCCCTGTGATTGCGAGGCCTAAGGCGATCGCCTAATTTGCCTAATTGGAGAGCCGCCTCTGCCAATCATAAACGCTTATTGCGAAGAAGAATACGATCGGCCTAAACTGAGGAAATAAATGTTTTTTTTATATATTTTTGGGGGATATTTATTATAGCAAAATGTAAAAAATAATGCTTTTTTTCAAAATTGTCGCTCTTATTTTGTTTATAGCGCAAAAAATAAAAATCGCAGAGGCGATCAAATACCACCAAAAGAAAGCTCTATTTGTGGGGAAAAAAGGACGTCAATTTTGTTTGGGAGACACATCACACGACTGCGCAATTGTCAGTTAAAGCGACGCAGTGCCGAATCGCAAAAAATGCTCTGGTCAGGAAGGGGGTAAAATCTTCCGGGGCTGAAAAGGTTAAATGACTTTTTTTCCTTTGAAATGTCATTTTGCTGTCAGACTGTTCTAAACACGGGAAACATGCGCCCCTTTACAGGCATACTATAGACACCCCCCAGGTACGAAATCTAAAGGAATATTACACTTTTATTGTTTTACTTTAGGCATTATTAAAATCACTGCTCCCAAAAAAACGTCAGTTTTTAAAACTTTTTTTTGCAGGACTCAGGTCCCCAAACACTTTTTATGACAATACCATGCGTATAAGCCCTTAAAATTAGCACTTTTGATTTCTCCCATAGACTTTTAAAGGGTGTATTGCGGCTTTCGAATTTGCCGCGATCACACCAAATTGTTCGCTGTTCAGCGAATTGGCGAACAGCCGTTCGACTCGAACTTGAAGCTCATCCCTAATGGTGACCTTTAAAGATATGAAAACTTGAATTTCTGGTGTTTAAGCCTCAAACACATGATGGGACTTTGTACAAACTTTCCCGTGGATTTTTGTACAAAGGGCATTGGCCTTAGGGTTCTTTCACACAGACGTGTCTGTGTACAGCGCCCGCTCTGCTCAGCGGGGGATCGCTCCATTGATCCCCGCTGAGCAGGTAGATGACAGATCTGTCTCTGCACACTGTGCAGGGACGGACCTGTCCCTGGGGCTGAAGTGGTTAAATTACTTTTTTTCCTTTGAAATGTCATTTTGCTGTCAGACTGTTCTAAACACGGGAAACATGTGCCCCTTTACAGGCATACTATAGACACCCCCCAGGTATGAAATTTAACGGAATATTACACTTTTATTGTTTCACTTTAAGCATTATTAAAATCACTGCTCCCGAAAAAACATCCGTTTTTAAAACTTTTTTTTGCAGAGTGCCGCTCTCCTCTATGGGGGATTGGATGATGATGGACCATAGAGTCCGTCGTCACCCGATCTGATGACGGATGGAAAAATAGGTTTTTCCTCCGTTACACTTTTTCGGATTGGAGTGGGTCGGATGTCAGCGGACATGTCACCACTGACATCCGACCCTCCATAGAGGTCTATGGAGTGTCCGTTCAGGTCCACAGGTCCGAGGTGGACCTGAACGGTCCGTCAGTGTGAAAGGGGCCTCAGGCCCCTTTCACACTGGGGCGGTGCGGGCGGCAGCTGTAAAACGGCGCTATTTTTAGCGCAGCTTTACCGACGGTATTCGGCCGCTAGCGGTTTTAACCCCCGCTAGTGGCCGAAGTGGGCTTAAATCCGCCCGCAAAATGCCGCCACAGCGGCGTTTTGCCGGTGGTATAGCCGTGCTGTCCCATTGATTTCAATGGGCAGGAGTGGTTTATACACTGCTCCAAAGGTGCTGCTAGCAGGACTTTTTTAGGCCCCTTTCACACTGGTGCATTTTTAGGTGATACAGCGCTAAAAATAGCACCCGAAAAATGCCCTAAAGAAGCTGCTCCATTCATTCCAGTGAGGGCTTTCGCACTGGAACGGTGCGCTGGCAGGGTGTCACAAAAAGTCCTGCCAGCAGCTTCTTTGGAGCGGTGAACTCACCGCTCCTCCACTGCTGCTCCCCATTGAAATCAATGGGGCAGCGCTGTGATACTGCGGCAAAACGCCGCTAAGCGGCATTTTGCAGGCGGATTTAACCCCTTTTCATCTGCTAGCGGGGGGTTAAAACCACCCCGCTAGCAGCCGAATAATGTTGCTAAAATGACGGTAAAGTGGCGCTATTTTTACCACAGACGTCCCCACCACCCCAGTGTGAAAGGGGCCTTACTGTCCTGCTAGCGCACTGCTCCAGTGTGAAAGCCTTTGGCCCCTTATGACAACACAGTACCATCATGCCCCGGGACTGTGTCATCATAAGGGGCGGGGTCAACCGGTGACATCACACGGTGACCACGCCCTATGCCTATATAAGTCGGCGCACACCTCGCAGACGGCATTACAGCAGGAGAGAGCGCCGTGTCAACATCAGAAGAAGAGAAGAGGGAACAGGATGACAGGGAAGACCGGGCCACCGCAAGCAAAAGAGCTGGAAGAAGATAGCGGGGGAGTCCGGTAGAAGATACCGGAGAGCAGAGAAGAACAGGACAGCGACAGAAGAACCGGACAGTGGGAGAACACAGGGCCACCGCTAGCAAAAGAGCAGCAAAAGAGCAGAAGATAGCGGAGGAGCCGGCAGAGGAACCGGACACTGGGAGAAGAGGCCAGACAGTGCAGAGAAGATCCGGACACCGGGAGAAGAGGCCAGACAGCGCGGAGAAGAACCGGACAGTGGGAGAAGATGCGGACAAGAGGCCGGAGAGCGCGGAAGAGACCCCTGAAGTCGGAAGAACCCCCGGAGCTGCCTAATAAATTACTTAAAAAACTAGTCTAGTGTGTTTTTTTCTTGACACTTTTCTCCTCCAGATGAATGGGTAGGGGTACCATGTACCCCATACTTATTCACATAGGGCGGGGGGCCGGGATCTGGGGGCCTCCTTATTAAAGGGGCTCCCTGATTCTGATAAGCCCCCCGCCCGCAGACCCCGACAACCAACGGCCAGGGTTGTCAGGAAGAGGCCCTTGTCCTCATCAACATGGGGACAAGGTGCTTTGGGGGGGCCACAGCGCATCCCCCTTCCCCAAAGCACCCATTCCCCATGTTGAGGGCATGCGGCCTGGTACAGTGCAGGAGGGGGGGCGCTCGCTCATCCCCACCCCCTTTCCTGACAGGCCGGGCTGCGTGCTCGGATAAGGGTCTGGTATGGATTTTGGGTCGACCCCCCCCCCATGCCATTTTTTCGGGGTAGGGGTTCCCCTTAAAATCCATAACAGACCGAAGGGCCTGGTATATCCCTGGAGGGGGAACCCATGACGGATTTTCTTAGCTGCTTTAATAGGAAGATGTGTTTTTCCTATTGCAGCGAGCGCTGGATGTACCTCGCCGAAAACCAGCGCAATGGGATTGCGCAATGGGATTGCGCTGGAAACATTCTCACGGGCAGGTACTGCTGTGCGTGTGCCGGTTCACACGCTCAATTAAGGATTTATCCGGCGTACCAATTAAGGTATGAACCGGCACAGCACATTCATCTTAGTAAATGACCCCCAATGTGTGTTCATTCATCACTGAAGCACAGTAAACTTTGTGTAGCTCCCTCTAATGTTCTAGAAGTGTAAAGAGATTGTTAGAGTAGGTAAATTTCAAGCCTGTTTTTTTTATTTGAGTTGGGGGTGACTCAGGCAGAGCTGAGTGACTCATGGGCAGCATCACTGAGACCTCCCACTTCTTTCCAGAACGTGCTAGAATGCTCTGGAAAGGAAGGAGGAGAGGAGAGGTGGAGCTGCCTGGAGTGTTCTAAGGAGCCCTGACCAAATCCAAACCTGGATTGGCAGGGGACAGGCCTCCTTAAATACTCAGAGTCAGCCAAGTTGGGGAGGAATTGTTCGTGGGGAAGCTGAGGATGGAGTGCTAGGCTGTTGTGGCCCAGAGGGAGATCCCCATTCTGGGGGGGTGACCTTGGGCCTGGGGCTTGGGTGTGGACAGGACCCTCTCAAGACACATGGAGATCTCCTGAAAATGTGAAATGGAAGGAAGGAGAGGACAGCAGGAGAGCACTGCCAGGTCACAGCAGGAGGGCTGGTGGGTGACACACAGTCGGGAGGACTGGGGAGGCATGCCTGAGAGGACTGGGAGATTGGGGGTGGGTGCAGAGCCATTGGAGTGGACTGTGGTGGCATGGGCAATGGAGAGAGCCAGGAGAGCTGAGAGTGCCTGAAGAGGTGGTGCTGGGATCAGTAGCCACGTGGACAGCTAGCATTGGGACTACCTATATTTTTGCTTCATCAAAGGGGCGCACAGTCTCTGCCTGCAAAGGACATTCGCTTTGGGCCTGACTGAGTCAGTGTCAGGCCTGCAAATCAGTGCTAGCTGGTCCGGAGAGTGATAGTCTGCAAGCATGTTTTGTGCTGGAGGAAGAGAGGAGGTGTATATACTGGAGATGTATATAGTTCTTAGGTCCCTAAATCTGTTCTACAAACAACTTGGCATCTCATAATTACTCTATCCCCATCCAAGTTTATTTCCCTCAATAAAAATGCTTAAAGTGCAAAGACCCGTTTCTGTCTGAGGAGTGACTGAAAAATTTGTGTCTGGCTTGGCAGGGTGACAAATGGACTACAGTTACCAGCAGTCCCTACGGGGGTATCGCTACATTTGCTTACTATGTTTCAGTTTGTGAATGAATACTGTAGGATCCTCTGTACAGGGACTTCTATTCATTCATCTGCAGTGTAGCTGAGGCTGCAAACATAGTTAGTAAGGTTGAATAAAGACACCAGTCCATCGAGTTCAACCTGAGCAAGTGTGTGTGCTTGTCTACAATTATCCCTATAATTTTTTTTTATTTATTTAAGGTACCCATATAGCGCTGTCAATTTTAATGCAGCACTCCACACATTTTTCACACAATCACATCGGTCCCTACCCTCAAGGAGCCCACAATCCAAGGTCCCTAACATTTATATACTAGGGCCAATTTTGGACAGAAGCCGAATAACCTACCAGCATGTCTTTGGAGTGTGGGAGGAAACTGGAGTACCCAGAGGAAACCCACGCAGGCACAGGGAGAACATGCAAACTCCAGGCAGGTAGTGTCGTGGTTGGGATTTGAACCAGCAACCCTTCCTACTGCTAGGTGAGAGTGTTACTCACTACACCACTGTGATGCAAACAATTGGAATAGGCACTCTATGTCCTCAGTATCTTTCAATATCTGAAAAAAGAGACATCAGGAGACTGTTTAGCCTAGGGTTGCACCGATACCACATTTTTAAGGTGCAAGTACCGATACTTTTTTTTCAAGTACTCAAAGATAACGATTACCAATACTTTTTTTTTATGTCATGTGACAGTGGCACTAATATGCAGCACTGATGACCAGTGGACTGTTTTTTTTTTTCTACAATTCTATTTTGTGAATTTTTTTTTATTATTATTTTTTACACTGCTTTCTTTTTTTTGGGGGGGGGGAGGGGGTGTCAGTGTGTTTTTTTTTTTTTTTTTTATTACAATTCAACCTTTTAAATATTTTTTTTATTAAAATTCTTTATTTATTTATTTTTATCAGCCCTGTTGGGGGGAACAAACCCCTGACATCTCTGACATCTCCCTTTTGAGACAGAGAAAGGGACTTAGGACAGAGGTTTCCCAGTCCCTTTCTCTGCAGCCTCAGCTGCACTGAAGATGAATGGACAGGAGACAGAAGCTCCTCTCCATTCATAAACAGAAGCATCATAAACAAAGTTTACGATGCTCAGTTATGACTCTGTCCATTCAGAAAAGGAAGAGATTGGTAAATGACATATCCTCCACTCTCCATCCTGACAGATCGAGCACAGAGGGGGTGGAGGAGCACAGAGGGGGATAGGAGCACAGAGGGGGACAGGAGGAGCACAGGGGGACAGAAGGAGGATGGAGGGGGACATGAGGGAGGGGGACAGGGGGAGCACAGGAGCACAGAGGGGGGCCAGAGGAGCACAGAGGGGGACAGGAGCACAGAGGGGGACAGAAGCACAGGGGAGGATCAGAGGAGCCCAAAGGGGGACAGGAGAATGGAAGGGGACCGGAGGAACACGGAGGGGGACAGGAGAACTAAGGGGGACTGGAGGAGCACGGAGAGGGACTGGAGGAGCATGGAGGGGGACAGGAGCACGGAGAGAGACCGGAGGAGTACAGAGGGGGACAGGAGAACTGAGGGGAACTGGAGGAACACAGAGGGAGACAGGAGAACTAAGGGGGGCCGGAGGAGCACGGAGGGGGACAGGAGAACTGAGGGGGACCGGAGGAGCACGGGGGGGACAGGAGAACTGAGGGGTACCGGAGGAGCACGGAGGGGGACAGGAGAACTGAGGGGGACCGGAGGAGCACGGAGGGGGACAGAGAATGGAGGTGTCAGGAAAGGGTCCATCTGCTGGTAAGATATATCGTTTGGCATGCAGTACTGGGGTCCACCAGCAGGTGTCTCCTGGCAGTGTTGAACTGTCAGGGGAATATTTCCCTGCTGGTGTCATTTTCATCTTTTGGCCGCAGTACTGATGTCCACCAGCGGATGGATCCTGGCAGTATGGAGCAGACAACACTCCCTGCGCTCAGGTGTGACTTGAAGCCAATTATAGTCAGCCCTATAAATACCCGGCAAGCCCTCACATGCTTGCCTTGGTATCTTTCTCCCTGTGCCTTGACCTTGCTGCCTGTATCCTGATTGTGAACCTGTTCTGTCCTGATCTGATCCGATCCCTATCCCAGGCCCATCCTGTTCTTGTCCCTCCTGATTCCCTTGGATCCCTACCCTGCAGCTTTACCATCCATCCTCTCCCCTTCCTGCTGGTTTCCCGTCCTTTCCCATCTGCTGACCTCCTGTGTATGACCCTGGCTTGGCTAACGTTTATGTTTCTGGTTTATCCCTTGTTCCTGCTTACCTGCTGTGTATGACCCTGGCCTGGCTGACATCTGTGATTCCGGTATTGCCCCTTGCTGTATATACTATTGTTTGCTGTGGGTTTGTTGTGTTGGTTTTGCACTGTTTGTATTTTCTGAGTTATCACTTATCTTTAATAAATATTATTTATTCATTTACATGCGTTTGGGTTATCTCTGTGCAGTCCACATAGTCTGGTCTACTAATCTCCTGATAGTATACCAAGGCCATCCCTGACCAGACGTGGCTGCATTGAGGAAACCATCCTGGTTTATCGGGTCTGCTAATATGGATTTCGATGAAATCATTTATTATTCTCTGCTAGCAGAAGAGGATGGTGAATATTGTCGCCAGATTTTAAAAGGGTGGACTAGTGACCAGCTGACGGAAACTATCCGATCAGCTCATTCCCTAGTGGATCAGGGGTATATGTCTTTTGAGGATTTTCAGCCCCTGATCCAGTTATGTACAAAACCAGCCCTGTCATGCATTCCCGAGGGAAGTGATGATTTTTCGCCCCCCTTCAATTATGGCCAAGTTGAATCCCTGGTTTGGTTGTTAGAGGATGATCCAGCCTATTTTTGGAACATTATTCCTCCTGTTCACAGCAAGTGTTGTCTAATTGCATCCAGTCGGTGCAATCCTTGATTAGTCAGGCTGTGTGTGAATCAGCGTTTGTTCAACCTGTGCTGCAGGCACGGTCAGATCTCCTGTCTTTAGCTAAGCCACAATATTCCAGCCCTGCCATTAATCATCTGTCTCCCCAAAAATGTATCTCCCCGTCGCCTATGGCAACCTCAGCTACAGCCCAGTTTACTCAACCCCCTACCAAATTCTACTACCCAGTCTCCAAGTGTAGCACCTATCCCGCCTTCAATCCACCTGTCTCTTCTCCTCCACCTGTAACAGTCCCACAAAACCCCTCTGTAGCTACAGTTCCTTGGTCTTCCTTCGATCCAGCTACTTTCTTTTCTTTCAGCCCTGCACCTACATACAAAACTGCACGGGCTAAACCAAAAAGAAACAAAAATTCTTTCCTACCCACACGATCCTGCCAGTAACCCAACTTGCTTCCACACCAACTAACCCACCTGATTCTGTCAAACCTCTGCCTGCTACCCAGCCTGACAGTCCAGTGCCTGCTACTGAGCCTGATGCGCCAGTGTCTTCTACTCAACCTGTTGTGCCAATGCCTGTGCCCGCTGTCCAGTTTGAGGTCCCGGTGCTTGCTGCTCAGCCTGACATCTCAGTGCCCATGTTCCAGTCTGACGCTTCAGTGACTACTGTCCAGTCCGATGTACCTATTGTTCAGCCTGGTATGCCAGCACCTGCTGTTCTGCCCGATGTGCCAGCGCCTGTGTCTGCTGCCCAGTCTAAAGTTCCAGTACCCGCTGCCTGGTCTGATGTCTCGGTGCCGGCTTTCCAGTCCGCTTTCCAGCCTGATGTGCCAGTGTCTGCTACTCAGCCAGTTGTGCCAATGCCTGTGTCCGCTGCCCAGTTTGAGGTCCCAGTGCCTGCTGCTCAGCCCGAAATCCCAGTGTCCATGCTCCAGTCTGACGCTCCAGCGACTACTGACCAGTCTGATGTACCTGTTCAGCCTGTTGTGCCAGTACCTGCTGTTCTGCCTGATGTGCCCACTGTTCAGCCTGATGAGCCTGCTTTCCGGTTTGATGTGTCCATCCTCCAGCCTGATATCCTGGTACCTGTCTTCCAGCCTGATGTCGTGATGTTGGTATCCCAGCCTGAGGTTTCGGTGCCCGTGTTTCAGCCTGGAGTTTCGGTGCCCGTGTTTCAGCCTGGAGTTTCGGTGCCCGTGTCTCAGTCTGTTGAATCGGTGCCCGTTACCCAGTCTGTTGAATCAGTGCCCGTTACCCGGTCTGCTGAACTGGTGCCTGTTACCCAGTCTGCTAAACCGAAGTCCGTCACTTGGCCTGTCAAGCCAGTATCCGTTATCCGGCTTGCCGAACCAGTGCCCGGTGTCCAGCTCGCTGAGTCGGGGCCTGTTACCCAGCCCACTGGGCCGGGGTCCGTTACCCAGCTTGCTGAGCCGGTGCCTGTAATCCGGCCTGCCCTTACGGTGCTCGCTGTTCGGCCCAATGTTCCAGAGCCTGCTGCCCAGCTCGATGACCCGGAGCCTGCTGCCCAGCTCGATGACCCGGAGCCTGCTGCCCAGCTCGATGACCCGGAGCCTGCTGCCCAGCTCGATGACCCGGAGCCTGCTGCCCAGCTCGGCTTGTTCCTGTCTGCTGCCCAGCTCGGCTTGTTCCTGTCTGCTGCCCAGCTCGGCTTGTTCCTGTCTGCTGCCCAGCTCGGCTTGTTCCTGTCTGCTGCCCAGCTCGGCTTGTTCCTGTCTGCTGCCCAGCACGGCTTGTTCCTGTCTGCTGCCCAGCACGGCTTGTTCCTGTCTGCTGCCCAGCTCGGCTTGTTCCTGTCTGCTGCCCAGCTCGGCTTGTTCCTGTCTGCTGCCCAGCTCGGCTTGTTCCTGTCTGCTGCCCAGCTCGGCTTGTTCCTGTCTGCTGCCCAGCTCGGCTTGTTCCTGTCTGCTGCCCAGCTCGGCTTGTTCCTGTCTGCTGCCCAGCTCGGCTTGTTCCTGTCTGCTGCCCAGCTCGGCTTGTTCCTGTCTGCTGCCCAGCTCGGCTTGTTCCTGTCTGCTGCCCAGCTCGGCTTGTTCCTGTCTGCTGCCCAGCTCGGCTTGTTCCTGTCTGCTGCCCAGCTCGGCTTGTTCCTGTCTGCTGCCCAGCTCGGCTTGTTCCTGTCTGCTGCCCAGCTCGGCTTGTTCCTGTCTGCTGCCCAGCTCGGCTTGTTCCTGTCTGCTGCCCAGCTCGGCTTGTTCCTGTCCGCTGCCCAGCTCAATGACTCTGACATGCCAGCCGTCTGGATGTGCCTGATGACCAGCCTGAAATGCCTTCTTCCACCATTCTGCCTGATGCCATAGACCATGGACAATTAAGACCAGTTGGAGCGTCCGGAGGCCGCTCCTTTAGGGAGGGGTACTGTCAGGAAAGGGTCCATCCGCTGGTAAGATATATCGTTTGGCATGCAGTACTGGGGTCCACCAGCAGGTGTCTCCTGGCAGTGTTGAACTGTCAGGGGAATATTTCCCTGCTGGTGTCATTTCATCTTTTGGCCGCAGTACTGATGTCCACCAGCGGATGGATCCTGGCAGTATGGAGCAGACAACACTCCCTGCGCTCAGGTGTGACTTGAAGCCAATTATAGTCAGCCCTATAAATACCCGGCAAGCCCTCACATGCTCGCCTTGGTATCTTTCTCCCTGTGCCTTGACCTTGCTGCCTGTATCCTGATTGTGAACCTGTTCTGTTCCGCTCTGCTCTGATCCGATCCGATCCCTATCCCAGGCCCATCCTGTTCTTGTCCCTCCTGATTCCCTTGGATCCCTACCCTGCAGCTTTACCATCCATCCTCTCCCCTTCCTGCTGGTTTCCCGTCCTTACCCATCTGCTGACCTCCTGTGTATGACCCTGGCTTGGCTAACGTTTATGTTTCTGGTTTATCCCTTGTTCCTGCTTACCTGCTGTGTATGACCTTGGCCTGGCTGACATCTGTGATTCCGGTATTGCCCCTTGCTGTATATACTATTGTTTGCTGTGGGTTTGTTGTGTTGGTTTTGCACTGTTTGTATTTTCTGAGTTATCACTTATTTTTAATAAAAATTATTTATTCATTTACATGCGTTTGGGTTATCTCTGTGCAGTCCACATAGTCTGGTCTACTAATCTCCTGATAGGAGGGGGACCGGAGGAGAACGGAGGGGGACAGGAGAACTGAGGGGGACAGGAGAACTGAGGGGGACCGGAGGAGCACGGAGGGGGACAGAGAATGGAGGGGGACCGGAGGAGCACGGAGGGGGACAGGAAAACTAAGGGGGACCGGAGAAGCACAGAGGGGGACAGGAGAATGGAGGGGGACCGGAGGAGCACGGAGGGGAGAGGAGAACTGAGGAGGACCAGAGGAGCACAGAGGGGGACAGGAGAATGGAGGGGGACAGGAGAAAGGATGGGGACTGTAGGAGGAGCACGGAGGGGGATAGGGGAACTGAGGGCGACCGGAAGAGACCTTGTGATCAAGACCTTAGTAGAAATTTAACAGGAATTTTGTAAGTTTTGTTGTGTTTATGTGTGTTAATGTGTGATTTTAATGCATTTTATTGAAAATGATTTGATAAACATTTGTGCAACTATCACGGGGGCCTAAAAAATACTATTACTATACTATAGTACTATAGTACAATACTATAACTAGTGCAGGGTCTGTACTGGGGAAGTTTTCTTGTTATTTTTTTTGTTAAAAATGGGCACCGCACCCCGATGATCTTTGATCTCTTCCATGATGTTCAGGTAGAAATCCACCTTTGAAAGGTTGCCTACCCCTGTTTTAGACCAATTTTAGAGGAAAATGTATGAAGCTCTACATATAAAGTAATAAATATGGCTGAGAACATAAAATGAAGCCCATCAAACACAATCCTATTACAACCCAGTGGTAGTATTGTCACAGCACAGCCAAGTGTCACCACGAAATGTTACTAGAAATGTGGGGGGCAAAAAAGTTTTGCCATGGGGCCCATGATCTAGCATGATCTGTTATGAACATGATTTGAGACACACTTGGTGGGGATGTATCAACACTAAATTAGAACTATAAGCAATTTTTTTATTTATTTTGGATGTAGCAAGGGAGGTTTATAATCCCTGTCAATTTTTTTTTGCCTTCTGTGTCCTATTAAGGAGATTTCTCTTCACTTCCTGTCCCATAGCCAAACAGGAAGTGAGAGGAAAACCCTGCAAATTATGAGAATTTCTTGGTGCCCCCAGATCACCAGAACTAGTGTCCCCATTGGAAGATTTCCCCTTCTATTACTTTTCTGGGGAAGACCCAACATTTGGAATTTTCTTTTACTTTTACTTTCAATTATAATGGTAAACAGGACAAATAGAGAGGTGGAATAAGGGGAGCACAGACAGCAATAAAAACTGACAGGCGTTCTAATCCTGTTCTACTCCATCCAAAGCTAAAAAAAAAAGTTTTGCCTTTAATCAATCATACTTTAAGCTGCTTTTGAACAGTGTTAATTTCATTGACTAAAACATTTTAGTCGACTAAATGAATACTATTTTAGTTGACTAAAATACGACTAAAACTAAAATGGCGTTTTAGTCAAAAGACTAAAATGGGACTAAAACTAAAATGCCATTTTAGTCAAAAGACTAATGCCCTGTACACGCGGTCGGACTTTCCGACAGAATATGTGCGATCGGAGCTTATTGTCGGAAATTCCGACCGTGTGTGGGCTCCATCGGACTTTTTCCATCGGAATTTCCGACACACAAAGTTTAAGAGCAAGCTATAAAATTTTCCGACAACAAAATCTGTTTGTGTAAATTCTGACCGTGTGTGGACAATTCCGACGCACAAAGAGCCACGCATGCTCAGAATAAATTAAGAGATGAAAGCTATTGGCTACTGCCTTGTTTATAGTCCCGACGTACATGTTTTACGTCACTGTGTTCAGAACGATCAGATTTTCCTACAACTTTGTGCGACCGTGTGTATGCAAAACAAGTTTGAGCCAACATGCGTCGGAAAAAATCCATGGATTTTGTTGTCGGAATGTTCGATCAATGTCCGATCGTGTGTACAGGGCATAGGACTAAAACTAATTGAAATTTGGCTTCAAAATTAACACTGGTCTGTAGTGGATGTTCATACCTCAATACCATAAATAATAACATATTAGATTTTTCACTCTGGCAGTATATAATAAGTTTGGAAATTGTAGAGAAATGTTAACTAATGCATTGCAATTTAATTACACCCATTAGATTTTAGACGACTAAAATGAGTTTTAGTCGACGAAAATGTACTGGAGATTTTAGTCGACTAAAAAGTAGGACATTTTAGTCGACTAAAATCTACTGGATATTCAATGGTTTGCCACAAGGTTAGAAAAGTGGGGTGTTAAATCATTAGTTATTATATCATTCTTTGAGTGAATACAGCAGTCTTGGGTTGAAAGAGCAAACGACAAGGACCTCTCCAATTAGATCCAATCTCTTTCAAAATTATTAGGACTATTGCGGTACCAAAAGGGTATAGACAAGAGTATTCAAAATTGTATAGTTTATTCAAAAACAGGGATAAAAAGTCTTACAGAGGACACAATATGAACAATAGTAACATAACACAATCATACATTAATTGTTACAGCAATATTGACAATCAAGTTGTATCAATAGTGCCTCCACAGACACACAGAGGCAGGTTATGTGGTACTTGCAGACGTAACCTCTACAGTTTCGCGGTTAAAAGCCGCTTCTTCAGGAGGCGTCTTTTTAGTACATACTCAACCTATACCCACAAGGGGTTTGGAGCGATACTGTGAGACGCCCACAAATGGGCGATCCCCCGGGGGCGGGCCAGGGGGGGCACTAAGATGGTACGTTACTGTGAAGTTAAAACCATTAGCAAATTTGATGGCTATCCACACCCAGGGTATATGAAAGGTAAAACAACAATACACTAGAGGGACCAGACAGCCAAAACACGCAGGGTCCAATTTACAACTGGCGTGGATGGACTTCTGGGTGTGTGCCTCTTTTATTCTACTGGGGATTTAGTCGACTAAATATGGCTAAAACTAAAACAATTGCAGAAGACTAAAATGGGACTAAATCTAAAATGCCATTTTAGTCCCAAGACTAAAACTAAATCGAAATTTGCTGCCAAAAGTAACACTGTTTTTGAATCGTTTATTGGCAGCTTGCCAGCCAGTGCACTATTGTTTATAATGAGTAAACATTAGTGCCATTTTATATGATTTTAGCACATTTACAGATATAGCACCCTGATGTTTAGGCAGGGTTGCCATTAGATGTATTTGCCAAGTGATAGTTGCCTTGGCCAATTGTTAGGAGGTCAATTGATTTTGCCCTAATTCTGGAATTGCTGCACTTCTCTCTTCTGTCACTAGATGGCTGGGTATCTGGTGGTGACATTAGATAAGACAAGGGGACTGCAAGGACAGATTAGGAATGAGTAGATATTGAGTGCTACAGTAAAAGAGCTCAGGGGATCCAGTGGCTAGTGGATCTGAAGTCTGAGAGAGACTGGGAGCTCGTTGAGTGAAGACCTACAGTGAGTGAGTGTGTGGTAAAGAGAAATGTTTGTGTTGCAGATAGTTGAATACCTTTACCCTTAATAACAGCTACAAGATTGTTGCCATAGGGGACAGTGTCCTACCTATACAGAAGTGGTGTCCGGCTGGAGGCTTTCACCTGTGTAGCTGTTTACCTATTGAAGTCTCGGAGCCTGCCAATTAACATTGCATCTACCTAAGGGTGTCCTGGCCCTCTCCCACAGTTCTGTCTAAGAGAGGATAAATCTCTTTGCATCAAAAAAGTTTCTGGCGCCCACCTGTGTATCTTGCATTACACTCACCATGCCTTGTAACCCACTCTACACTGAAGGATGTCAGCTGTCCTTAACTCTGGAGGTCACTATTGGACTTCAGGGGCCCCGGGACTTTGCTACACAGACTATTCATGAGAGGGGGTTTAGAATCAGTGACATCATTGCAAGAGGGAGCTAACTGAGCATCAATGCAGGAAGGGGGTTTAGTGGGGTCACTGCCACTGAGCATCAATGTGGTGGTTTGTTACTGTGGTCACCAACACCAATGTTGGGTTTTTTTATTGGGCTCACTAATACCAGTGCTGGTGGTTATTATTGCATTCACTGAGAATAATGCTGGTGGTTACTCATACTATTCTATTTTATTTTAAAATATTTTATACCTCCCAATAGTCCCAGATTGCCCAGAACAGTCCCGTAATTGGCAGCTCTGTCCTGAGTCCCAGGAACCTTTATTCCTGAGCAATACAGTGTCCTGGAATTGCCTCCTGGCCCTGGGCCGATCTGATGCCCCTACCTAAAATAGTCCTTGAATCGCCGCTGTCACTCACTGTGGTGGGCCCCTGGCTGGCGGAGACTCCTTTTACATTATTCTCCAGCCCCTGGCTCACTGCCCAAAGTGGTTGCTAGCCATGTCCCGCCTGGCGTCTAGCAACCAGTGACATCATGAGGAGTAGAGAGGCAGAGGCCCAGCATTCACAGCGGAGTGCACTTGTTGAGCCGGGGGCGGAGTTGGTGGTGGAGTTGGGAGGCGGAGCTAGCGGTCCCAGATACGAGGATAACTTTCAGCGATTGCAGGAGAAGGATAGATCGGTTCTCCTATATGCTGCCCCGCCGGCCCTCCTATCCAGCCTGGCGCTAGCTGCATAGACAGTGTAGAGGCAAACAGTCATCCATACCTAGGACCACCAGCTCTGCCCTGACTCCGCACCCTGACTCCGCCCCCTGACTCCGGCTATTGCCTGAAGGCTTTTCCTGCTGCTGGAAAGGTAGGAGAAATGCTCCCTGGCCCGGGGATGCTCATGGTCACTCCCCTCCTTCCCATACTCCCCCCCCTCCAGTCATGCTGTCCCCCCCATACTGCCCTCCATGACGCCCCTCCCATCATACTGCCCTCCACTATCACACGGGTCATCCAAGAGTAACTATAGACATGCCAACAAGAGGACTAATGTTATTAGCTGCAATTACTCTTGATCCAATTAAAAAACACTATTCTTTAAATGCAATGTGTTATTTTTGTTTTGTGTTGCTTTGTTTTGTTGTTGCACTCTGTAAGCAGTTCATCCCAGAACCCTGCACTCTGTACATAGCTAATCACAAAACCCTGCACCATGTATATAACTCAGAATATAGGGGATGGCGCTGTGTAAATATGAGTTTTTGTGAAGCATGGGATCAATCCCTTTCAGTTCTCTCACATAGAGGAGTTCAGCTCCCATGGTTGAGACAAAGGATCTTCCATTCTTTTACTAGTGTAGGACCCACTAATTCGGGGTACTTTGTTGCAATATTTTATAATAAAGGAGGTGTATTACTGGCCAGATCACCAGATGAAGACAGAGGGAAAAAGCCAAAGAAAAGAAAACTGATGCTGCCACCACATTGAATGATTGTGGATGCCTGGCTGGGATCTGTGCTACAGCAAAGGGCAGTGAGTCCCCCTCCCCTCCTCAACAAGTGGTTCTCCTGGATTGGGCTGAGTGGAAGAATACTGGCACCGGTGAGATCGGAGCGAAGAAAGGCTGAGGATTAACATCACACGCTCCGGTGAGTGCAATCACATTGGGGGTAATTGCCAAAAATTATTGCATGGGTCTCCATTGTCAAAAAAGAATCTTCTGGGAAATACGCTACAAGATTTATTACACTGCAATTGTATCACCATTATGAACTTTTGTACTATACAGCAGTTGGGACTATATATATATATATATATATTTTTTTTTTTTTTTTAATATTTTTTATTATTAATTTTTTTGTGAAATTTTTTTTTTTTTTTTTTTGATACACATTTTTATATATAATAGATTGTTTCAATTTTCAACGGTATTTGCACATTATTGCACTGTGTGGGTTGCACCGTGGTCTGACAACCAACTTAGATTCAATACTTGTCACTTTGCATTTTTGCATTTTTAATGGATTTTGTTTACACTTGCTTCACAATTTAGACAATATTAGGATTGAGTTTGCTTAATGTATGGGATTATAATTACTTGCAATTCCATTAAGCATTTATCACCCCACTATATTGATTAATTCTTGGTCAATTCACAACTTTTAATTTATTTTATATTTATTTTTTATATTTTTGGTATTGAGGTAGGATTGTACTACGCACCAAAGCACTTGGCACTTTAAAAACTCATATTTACACAGCGCCATCCCCTATATTCTGTTTTTAACCTTTCGGGGTATCACTGAGGTGTTCCCTACTTACATAGGGGGGCAGCAGTGTTTTAAAAGTCTGAAGCGCGGACCCATTGATAGATTATGTATATAACTCACCCCAGAACCCTGCACCCTGTATAGAACTCATCTTAGAACTCTGCACCCTGTATAGATCTCATCCCAAAACCCTTTTCTCTGCATGCAGCTCATCCCAGAACCCTGCACTCTGCATGTAGCTCATCCCAGAACCCTGCACTCTGTACATAGCTCATCCCAGAACCCAGCACTCTGTACGCAGCTCATCCCAGAATCCTGCTCTCTGTACATAGCTCATCCAAGAACCCTGCACTCTGCATGCAGCTCATCACAGAACCCTGCACTCTGTATGCAGCTCATCCCAGAATCCTGCTCTCTGTACATAGCTCATCCCAGAACCCTGCACTCTTTACATAGCTCATCCCAGAACCCTGCACTCTGTATGCAGCTCATCCCAGAACCCTGCACTCTGCATGCAGCTCATCCCAGAATCCTGCACTTTGTACGTAGCTCATCCCAGAACCCTGCACTCTGTACATAGCTCACCCCAGAACCCTGCACTCTGTACGCAGCTCATCCCAGAAATCTGCACTCTGTAAGCAGCTAATCCCAGAACTCTGCACTCTGTACTCAGCTCATTACAAAACCCTGCACTCTGTATGTAGCTCATCCCAGAACCCTTCACCATGTATATAGCTCATCTCAGAACCCTGCACCCTGTATATAGCTCATCCCAGAACCCTGTACTCTGTACGTAGCTCATCCAAGTACCCTGCACTCAACTCATCCTAGAACCCCGTACTCTGCATGCAGCTCATCCCAGAACCCTGCACTCTGCATGCAGCTCATCCCAGAACCCTGCACTCTGCAAGCAGCTCATCCCAGAACCCTGCACTCTGTACATAGCTCATCCCAGAACCCTGCACTCTGTACGCAGCTCATCCCAGAACCCTGCACTCTGTATGCAGCCGATCTCAGAACCCTGCACTCTGCATGCAGCTCATCCCAAAAACCCGCACTCTGTATGTAGCTCATCACAGAACCCTGCATGCTGCATGCAGATCATCCCAGAACCCTGCACTCTGCATGCAGCTCATCCCAGAATCCTGCACTCTGTATGCAGCTCATCCCAGAACCCTGCACTCTGTACGCAGCTCATCCCAGAACCCTGCACTCTGTAAGCAGCTAATCCCAGAACCCTGCACTCTGTACGCAGCTCATCCCAGAACCCTGCACTCTGTAAGCAGCTAATCCCAGAACCCTGCACTCTGTAAGCAGCTAATCCCAGAACTCTGCACTCTGTAAGCAGCTAATCCCAGAACTCTGCACTCTGTAAGCAGCTAATCCCAGAACTCTGCACTCTGTACTCAGCTCATCCCAGAACCCTTCACCATGTATATAGCTCATCTCAGAACCCTGCACCCTGTATATAGCTTATCCCAGAACCCTGTACTCTGTACATAGCTCATCCAAAAACCCTGCACTTAGCTCATCCTAGAACCCTGTACTCTGCATGCAGCTCATCCAAGAACCCTGTAATCTACATGCAGCTCATCCCAGAACCCTGCACTCTGCAAGCAGCTCATCCCAGAACCCTGCACTCTGTACATAGCTCATCCCAGAACCCTGCACTCTGTATGCAGCTCATCGCAGAACCCTGCACTCTCTACGTAGCTCATCTCAGAACCCTGCACTCTGCATGCAGCTCATCCCAAAACCCCGCACTCTGTACGTAGCTCATCCCAGAACCCTGCACTCTGCATGCAGATCATCCCAGAACCCTACACTCTGTACACAGCTCATCCCAGAACCCTGCACTCTGCATGCAGCTCATCCCAGAACCCTGCACTCTGTACATAGCTCATCCCAGAACTGTGCGCTCTGTACATAGCTCATCCCAGAACCCTGCACTCTGTACGTAGCTCATCCCAGAACCCTTCACTCTGTATGCAGCTCATCCCAGAACCCTTCACTCTGTATGCAGCTCATCCCAGAACCCTGCACTCTGTACGCAGCTCATCCCAGATCCCTGCACTCTGTATGCAGCTCATCCCAGAACCCTGCACTCTACAAGGCTCACCCCAGAACCCTGCACTCTGTACAGAGCTCATCCCAGAACCCTGAACTCTATACAGAGCCCATGCCAGTACCCTGCACTCTGTACGTAGCTCATCCTAGAACCCTGCACTCTGTACATAGCTTATCCCAGAACCCTGCACTTTGTAGGTAATGCACTCCAAAACCCTGCATTCTTTTATCCTTTTTTAAAAGAATGTGCTGGGGTTTGTATGTATCCATTAAGGCTCTTGCTTGTGGAACAATAAAAAAGCATGTTTTATAGGTACAAGGAAGCCAGAGTTTTGTTTAATGACACCCCTTAAGCTACACCCACTGTCATATGTTTGACCACACCCATATTTGCCACTGCGCTATGCAAGGTTACTTCCTTCCTCAAGTGTCCCTCATTCTGAAGTTCAAAAGTTGGGAGGTATGCATGTTTTCTTGTCTTGGAAAGACATGGACTCATTTGCAAGATACCAGGGGAAGGAAAGGTGGTGCAGTTTGGCAGCTCCAGTGTGGGCACTTGATGACCTTGCCCCGACATCTATGGACAAGTGTGAAAAAGAGTCTATGTGCTAAATATAGTATTTCTGGGGGCGTGGCCTGCTACAGCATGGCGTAGGACGTGGAAGACCCGAGTTCCGTCCAATACTCCTGAATCCCCATTAATCCTGCCCATCAGTAGGGATGAGCTTCGAGTTCGAGTCGAACTCATGTTCTACTCGAACATTGGCTGTTCGCAAGTTCGCCGAACAGCGAACAATTTGGGGTGTTCGCGGCAAATTCGAATGCCGCGGAACACCCTTTAAAAGTCTATGGGAGAAATCAAAAGTGCTAATTTTAAAGGCTTATATGCAAGTTATTGTCATAAAAAGTGTTTGGGGACCCGGGTCCTGCCCCAGGGGACATGGATCAATGCAAAAAAAAGTTTTAAAAACGGACGTTTTTTCAGAAGCAGTGATTTTATTAATGCTTAAAGTCAAACAATAAAAGTGTAATATCCCTTTAAATTTCGTACCTGGGGGGTGTCTATAGTATGCCTGTAAAGGGGCGCATGTTTCCTGTGTTTAGAACAGTCTGACAGCAAAATGACATTTGGAAGGAAAAAACTCATTTAAAACTACCCGCGGCTATTGCATTGCCGACAATACACATAGAAGTTCATTGATAAAAACGGCATGGGAATTCCCCACAGGGGAACCCCGAACCAAAAAAAAAAAAAAAAAAATGATGTGGGGGTCCCCCTAAATTCCATACAAGGCCCTTCAGGTCTGGTATGGATATTAAGGGGAACCCCAGCCAAAATTTAAAAAAAAAATTGACGTGGGGTTCCCCCTAAATTCCATACCAGACCCTTCAGGTCTGGTATGGATTTTAAGGGGAACCCCGCGCCAAAAAAAAAAAAAAAACGGCGTGGGGTCCCCCTAAAAATCCATACCAGACCCTTATCCGAGCACGCAACCTGGCAGGCCGCAGGAAAAGAGGGGGGGACGAGAGTGCGGCCCCCCCCCTCCTGAACCGTACCAGGCCACATGCCCTCAACATTGGGAGGGTGCTTTGGGGTAGCCCCCCAAAACACCTTGTCCCCATGTTGATGAGGACAAGGGCCTCATCCTCACAACCGTGGCCGGTGGTTGTGGGGGTCTGCGGGCGGGGGGCTTATCGGAATCTGGAAGCCCCCTTTAACAAGGGGACCCCCAGATCCCGGCCCCCCCCCCTGTGTGAAATGGTAAGGGGGTACTTACCCCTACCATTTCACTAAAAAACTGTCAAAAATGTTAAAAATGACAAGAGACAGTTTTTGACAATTCCTTTATTTAAATGCTTCTTCTTTCTTCCTTCATCTTCTTCTTCTTCTGGTTCTTCTGGCTCTTCTGGTTCTTCCTCCGGCGTTCTCGTCCAGCATCTTCTCCGCGGCGTCTTCTATCTTCTTCTCCTCGGGCCGCTCCGCACCCATGGCATGAGGGGGGAGGCTCCCGCTCTTCTCTTCATCTTCTTCTCTTCTTCATCTTCTTCTTCATCTTCTTCTTCTTCTTCATCTTTTCTTCCTTCTTCTCTTCTTCATGTCTTCTCCGGGCCGCTCCGCATCCATGCATGGAGGGAGGCTCCCGCTGTGTGACGGCGTCTCTTCGTCTGACGGTTCTTAAATAACGGGGGGCGGGGCCACCCGGTGACCCCGCCCCCCTCTGACGCACGGTGACATGACGGGACTTCCCTGTGACGTCACGGGGAATGCCACAGGGAAGTCCCGTCATGTCACCGTGCGTCAGAGGGGGGCGGGGTCACCGGGTGGCCCCGCCCCCCGTTATTTAAGAACCGTCAGACGAAGAGACGCCGTCACACAGCGGGAGCCTCCCACCATGCCAGCAAGGCTGCGGAGCGGCCCGGAGAAGACATGAAGAAGAGAAGAAGGAAGAAAAGATGAAGAAGAAGAAGAAGATGAAGAAGAAGATGAAGAAGAGAAGAAGATGAAGAGAAGAGCGGGAGCCTCCCCCCTCATGCCATGGGTGCGGAGCGGCCCGAGGAGAAGAAGATAGAAGACGCCGCGGAGAAGATGCTGGACGAGAACGCCGGAGGAAGAACCAGAAGAGCCAGAAGAACCAGAAGAAGAAGAAGATGAAGGAAGAAAGAAGAAGCATTTAAATAAAGGAATTGTCAAAAACTGTCTCTTGTCATTTTTAACATTTTTGACAGTTTTTTAGTGAAATGGTAGGGGTAAGTACCCCCTTACCATTTCACACAGGGGGGGGGCCGGGATCTGGGGGTCCCCTTGTTAAAGGGGGCTTCCAGATTCCGATAAGCCCCCCGCCCGCAGACCCCCACAACCACCGGCCACGGTTGTGAGGATGAGGCCCTTGTCCTCATCAACATGGGGACAAGGTGTTTTGGGGGGCTACCCCAAAGCACCCTCCCAATGTTGAGGGCATGTGGCCTGGTACGGTTCAGGAGGGGGGGGGCCCGCACTCTCGTCCCCCCCTCTTTTCCTGCGGCCTGCCAGGTTGCGTGCTCGGATAAGGGTCTGGTATGGATTTTTAGGGGGACCCCACGCCGTTTTTTTTTTTTTTTTTGGCGCGGGGTTCCCCTTAAAATCCATACCAGACCTGAAGGGTCTGGTATGGAATTTAGGGGGAACCCCACGTCAATTTTTTTTTTAATTTTTGGCTGGGGTTCCCCTTAATATCCATACCAGACCTGAAGGGCCTTGTATGGAATTTAGGGGGACCCCCACATCATTTTTTTTTTTTAATTTTGGTTCGGGGTTGCCCTGTGGGGAATTCCCATGCCGTTTTTATCAATGAACTTCTATGTGTATTGTCGGCAATGCAATAGCCGCGGTAGTTTTAAATGTGTTTTTTCCTTCAAAATGTCATTTTGCTGTCAGACTGTTCTAAACACGGGAAACATGCGCCCCTTTACAGGCATACTATAGACACCCCCCAGGTACGAAATTTAAAGGGATATTACACTTTTATTGTTTGACTTTAAGCATTATTAAAATCACTGCTCCTGAAAAAACGGCCGTTTTTAAAACTTTTTTTTGCATTGATTCATGTCCCCTGGGGCAGGACCCAGGTCCCCAAACACTTTTATTGACAATAACTTGCATATTAGCCTTTAAAATTAGCACTTTTGATTATTCATTTTCGTGTCCCATAGACTTTAACGGTGTTCGCGTGTTCGAACGAATTTTTTTCCTGTTCGCATGTTCTGGTGCGAACCGAACAGGGGGGTGTTCGGCTCATCTCTACCCATCAGCAATCTCCTGCAGCAACCTGGCATACCTCCTGAGGTCCCTACCCATATACAGACCTGTTTCAGTGAGTTCCGAGCGGCACAGCGCTCCTCCGCAGCCGCAGCCCCAACTACAGGCCGCGGCTTCGGCCTAGTCAATGCCGGCAGCCATCTTGCTCCACTCGGCCGCCTCTTCTATACTCCTCCCCGGACTCCCTGGTATCTGGAGCTCCTGCCATACGCGATCCCTGCCCAGCGGGCTTCCGATTAGGGGATCAGGTGGAACGGTACCCTTTTGTGCGGTGGCGCTCTTAAATCTAGGCCGCGGCTTCGGCCTGGTCTGGAGCTCCGGCGGCCATCTTGCTCCTCCCTGCCTCTCTGGAGGTGCTGTGCTCTGGCCCCTCTGATGCCTGGCTCCTCCACCAGAAGCTGATCTGGCTGCATCTGATCTTGACTGGGAGCCTGAACTGAACAGGGCCCCCCCACACAGTGACAACCCCAAATCCGGGCCGTGGTCTTGGCCTAGTCTCGGCGGCCATCTTGGTGCTCCCTGCCTCTTTACCAGCACCACATCCTCCCTTCCTGGACTCTGCATCCAACACAGTGGATCATTTAACCCACCTACTGCCCCCTGCAACTCCTCCAGGGACATCACAGTACTCAGACCTACAGAGGACCTCTGCATCCTCCAGGTGAGTGGCATACACTTTGCTACTCTATATTGGACACTCCTGACCCTCCCATCTTTCCTCTGCCTGATCTGAACCCCAACTGATAATCCCAGTGCCCTTGCCCGCCAAAGCATTGTCCCTACCCAAACCTGCTGGGGGTACTCGGGCCCATTGGGGGTGAACGGGGACTCAAGACCTATCCTAGACGAATTGTGAGGGGACTATCCTGTTGATCTTGACCTCCAAACTCCCACAGCTTACCCTCTATACCAACTCTGCAACCGCTCAGTCAGCTGCGTCTGCCCCCTCTTATTAACAGTCATGGCTCCGACGAAACCCAAGACCGACGCAGCTGCCAAACTTGATAAGTACCGCCGACAGGATAAAGACAGCCTGGGGGAAGATGGCGGCACCGCGTCAGGGGGGAGGATGGTGGCGGGCGCAGACACAGATAGAGTGCTGGAAGCCATCTCTGCACTCCAGGCCGCCCTCACGACCAAAATTGAGGAGGTGAAGGTAGATGTCTCCCTGGTCCGACAAGACCTGCATAAGCTTAAGGAGCGAGTTAAGACATCTGAGACCAGACTAGGAGAGGTGGAGGATGCGATCCCGCCATTACAGACTACCTCTGAACGCATGCAATACCAGATTAATCAACTCCTGGCAAAGCAGGATGACATGGAGAACAGGCTTCGTAGGTGCAACCTCCGCTTCATTGGCCTACCAGAGGGGATGGAGGGGAAAGACCCCACCACATTCCTGGAACAATTACTAATTACAACGTATGGCAGGGAGGCCTTTCCGCCCACGTTTGCTGTCGAAAGAGCATATCGTATGCCCGCTAGGCCACCACCACAGGGTGCCCCACCCCGAACATTTATCGCCAAATTGCTAAATTACAAAGACCGCGACGCAACACTGTGCATGGCAAGGTTGAAAGGTAATATACCCATTGACAATGTCAAGGTAGCCATCTTCCCTGATTTTTCCACTGAAGTACAGAAGCGCAGACAAAACTTCACCGAAGCCAAGAGGCGCTTACGCATCAAAAATCTTAAATACTCAATGTTATTTCCCGCACGTCTTCGTGTGGAGGATGATGGCCGAGCCGTTTTCTTTGAAACCCCTGAAGATACCATCGCCTGGCTGGAGCGCCGAGATAACAGGAAAGAGAATGAATAACCCAATACATACAGCACATGGCCGTGGATTGCGGCAGGGGACCGCAGATACAACATGAAAGACTTTGCTCTTAATACCTCAGGAGAAACTATATACTATCATTTATTATTTTGATGACCGGAGCCTCGGGTCAGTAATAGTCCTACAGAACATATGTATGGTGCAGCGTGACTTTGCCCCACGCACCTTTAGGGAAATCAGTCACCGAACCTGGAATGAAGCCGTTCAACTACAATTACATGCATTTATCTATCCCAGAGAACACATGGCACTATTTTCTTTACATATGATTTTGTGGGATATGTTTACCCCGGGTTCTAAAACCCAACGGCTACCCTGATTTTTTTTTTTTTTTTTCAGATGAAGCTGACTGTTTTTTCCTGGATTTCAATTTCAGTTTTGTTTGGGAAGTATGCCCGCACAGGTTGGGGTCAGTGCAGGGCTGGGAGGGAGAGGGGAGGGAAAATGTTTAAGTTACTTTTTAAAATGCAAGAAGTACTATGTTTACACTTTTCGAATCAATATAGTTTTTTGAATAATATTGAAAATTTGCCTCTGCTGTTATATTTTGTAGTACTGTACATATACATACATAATTCTTGTATAAAGGTACCGGTGAGACTCAGGATACACACCTTAATACTGAAAATGATCTGTGAGAACTCCATATGGCGTCTATAAAATTCCTTACTTGGAATGTGAGGGGCTTGCGTGAACCGCTTAAGAGGTCGGCAACCTTCACATTCCTTAAGAAACAGAGGGCTGATGTAATAGCATTGGTGGAGACCCATATAGATGGCAAGCTACAGATGGCCCTATGTCGCCCCTGGGTAGGATGGGCATTTCATTCGACGTTTACATCCCATTCAAGAGGTGTATCTATTTTAATTGAAAAATCCATACACTTTGAGCCAGGAGAGATATGCATAGACCCTCAGGGCAGATATGTTTTTATATCTGCTAAACTATACGGAGAACCCTTCCTAATCTTAGCTTTCTATGTCCCCCCTCCATTTGCTATTACTATAATACTAGAGGGTGTCTCCTTCATGGCAAGATACCCCACAGTGCAAGCAGTATGGATGGGGGATTTTAATTCCACAATGAATGATGCCCTAGACAGACTTCGCCCACCGACAGTAGCTGCAATGAGGACAAATGACACTAAACTACATAAAATAACCTCATCCATTCATCTAATTGATACATGGAGACATAAATTTCCACATACCAAGGCTTATTCATGTTTCTCCTCCACGCATAACTCGATGTCCCGAATAGATTTCATTCTGACATCTAAACAACTTTTACCTAGATTATTGACAGTGTCCTTTGGACCTAGGCTGTTGTCTGATCATAGCCTTTACTCAATTACTCTCAGCGTGCCCCTAGCCAAGCAAAAGCGGACCTGGCGCTTGAACCCATTTTGGTTGTCCTTGCTGCCAGAAGATGATATGCTTGAGGCGGAATGGACTAGTTTTTTTACGGACAATGAACATTCTGCTCCCGCGCCAGTAGTGTGGGATACGTTTAAGTTGCATGTCCGAGCTGTCCTGACATCACGCATCAATCAGATTAAAACAAACTCCGCGGAAGCCTTAGATAAAGCAATCATAGAACTATCCTCTTCCGAACAAGCATATATAGCTGACCCATCCATAACAAATGCCAATACTCTTAAACTACAGACAAGAGTGGTGTCTCAGATGCAATATGTAAAAGCCAAGCAGAAATTATTCTTCAATAGACAGCGGTGGTTCGAACATGGAGAAAAAGCAGGTAAATTGCTTGCATATCTTGTTCATAGTGAAGACAAACCCCCAATTGTAATTACGCTTCATGATAAGGATAGACAGCCAATCGCGGATCCTCTTGTCGTGTCCTCCAAGTTTAGAGATTTTTTTTACAGAACTTTACACATCGACGGTCTCGGAGGATACGACAATAATGGATCAGTTTTTGAGCAACATCATACTTCCACAACTCTCAGAGAGTCAAGTCGAACTTCTTGAGGCACCCCTCACGGTGGAGGAAATAAAGATTGCTATTGCAGACTTTACTAGGTCCAAATACCCGGGGTCTGATGGTTTGCCCATTGAATTTTATGCACACTTTTCTGAGATACTTACACCCAAACTGCTGACTCTGTACAACACCATGTTCGAAACCTCAACACTACATGCATCCATGAGAGAGGCCACGATAGTACTTATACCCAAACCAGGGAAAGATTTAGGATACCCTGAGTTGTACCGCCCCATATCTTTGCTCCAAGTAGATGTCAAAATATTAGCCAAAGTACTCTCCAAACGTCTAAACCAAGTAATACTATCCCTTATACATGTAGATCAGTCAGGGTTTATGCCTGGCCGTAACACTTCCTTTAATTTAAGGAAGTTATTTATCAATCTCCAGGCCAAGCATGACAATGTGGGCACAAGAGTGATAGTAACATTAGATACAGCCAAGGCATTTGATTCGGTTGAATGGAGATATCTCTGGAGATGCATGGAGGGATACGGATTTGGGCCCAAATTTATTAGATGGGTGCAACTGTTATATCAGCAACCAACTGCCCGAGTGGTGGCTAATGGATGCCCCTCTCGGGAATTTGGCCTAAGCAGAGGTACGAGACAGGGATGCCCGCTCTCGCCTTTGCTGTATGCTCTGGCATCGGAACCCCTCGCCGTGTCCATCCGTACTAACCAGGAGATAATAGGTTTGACATTCGGATCCCTTACCGAGAAAATTAGCCTATATGCAGATGACACTCTCCTCTTCCTGGCAGACCCTGGCCTCTCTCTACACACAGCTCTTAACGTAATTGAGCAATTTGGGACATTCTCGGGCTTGAGGATTAATTGGGGTAAATCACAGATATTACCAATTGATAGTTTTCCACCTACAGAATCACAGGCTAATTTACCCCTTCAACGGGTGGATATAATAAAATACCTTGGCGTTAAAATATCCAAGAATCCAGTAGACTATATTTCCTTGAATATCGAACCATTATTCTCCCTAATTAAATCTAAGATCCAGGTCTGGTCCCGCCTCCCTTTAGGAGTATGGGGCCGAGTCAATTTAATAAAGATGGTACTACTGCCTAAGGTACTGTACGTCCTATGGCACACTCCAGTATATCTACCCCTTAAGTATTTTAAACTATTAGAAACACTACTTAAACCATTTGTATGGGGGAAATCTAGACACAAACTCTCATGGCAAACACTTAAAGCTCAACGGACATGGGTGGAACAGCACTACCTGATTTTAACCATTACTATATAGCGTCACAGCTATCCCAACTATTTCACATTGACAAAACTGACAAGGAACGCTTTCTCATTCTGCTGAGCCCCCGTTGGGTTCAGCATACTGGGGACCCAATAAACGGGTAAGCGGTGGGTGTAGGGAACACACAGTCAAAAGATTATAGACATTCCTTGCTATATCATTTTAGACGCATATGGGAATTAGCTTCTTCTAAACTAGAGACACCATCATTTAATGACTATACACCACTTTGGCATAATAACAAGCTGCAGGAACTTAATGGAGTCCAGAACTCAGACTTATGGGCAGCCAAGGGCTTATACTATTTACATCATCTGTTCACAAATGGAACTTTTAAAACGTTTGAGGCACTTAAGATGGAGTTCCAGATTCCGAATCAAATGTTTTTTTGTTATCTCCAGATCCGCCATGCGATCCAAACGCAGTTTTCACGGGGTCTTCCTCAGCCCACTCCTAACTCTATTATAGCCATAGTCAAGGATGCAGACTCAAAAAAACTCATCTTCTGTTTTTACAACATGCTATCCGCCCCTACCTCTGCAAAATTAGCTTACGCGTTGAAACCAAGATGGGAGAGAGAGGTTGGGAAGATGGAGGATGAAGAGTGGGAGGAGGCCCTGGAAACATGCAAGTTGGTTTCACCCAAACTTTCAGACAGACTGTCCCAAATCTTTATACTACATCGTGCATACCTCAAGTCAATCCATCACATGTCCAATGTGTGGAACTGAAACAGGCACATTCTTTTCACCTTATATGGTCTTGTCAGAAGATACAAGATTACTGGAAACAAATAGTTACCTTCTTGCATGACGACATGGGGTCCCCATTAACTCTTGACCCAAAGCAATGCCTACTGGGAATTTTTCCAGATGTACTAGACAAATTCACACTAATATTCCTACATGAAACTTTATTTTCAGCTAGGAAAATTATTGCCAGACAATGGATGAGATCCGAACCCCCTCAATTGGTGGACTGGAAAAGAGACATTAACACAACCCTTCCATATAAAAAATTCCTTTATATTAACAGAGGTTGTCCAAACAAGTATAACAGAATATGGGATAGATGGTTACAAGAGTCTTCGACATGCACATAAATGGTGCTTATCCTGATACTTACTAAATATGAGTGTGGAAGTGTACGGATTATATATGAACCTACAGAACTAACTACATGATAGAAATATATGTGTATCATGTTCTTTGAATACGGAATATCTTCTGTAAGATGTTAAACATGTGTACCAATGCTTTTCATGTATTATATACAATCTTGCAAATAAAAAGTTTGTTATAAGTTAAAAAAAAAATATATAGTATTTCTGTATACAGTACGTTTCTACATTATTTCTCAAGGGCCTGCACCCTATATCCACATTATTTTTGCAACCACCCTTCAAATGCCGTGGTGGAGAGAAGATAAAGGTGTTATTTTGATAGGCTTAAATTCAGGAACATTTAGAGGATTGATGATTGATGTAACCAAGTATTTCCGTACAGAGCAGCCAGGAGCAGAAAATGAATGCAAGGTTTGATAATTACAGCCATTCAATGGGTAGATATTAAGGCTCCATGCACGCTAGCTTTTTTATAAGCTCAAAAAATGCTAGAACAAAAATGCTGGATGAAGAAAGCTGATAATAGAATTTTTGTGCCGGTTTGTAGTAGCAATTTAGCAGCTTTTAGAAGATACTTTAGGTTCACACCTGTGACAGACCTAGCTGGAAGAGAGACTTTTGGAGGGGACTGAATGCTAGCCTCTTGCCGATCGATCGTGGGCCCTGGCATTTGGGGGAACGGTGCTCTTTGTGAGCTGTATGCCTGGTGACCCTTGAGGTGATATTACTGTGGATTCGGGTTCTGGTCCCCCAGGACACACCGTCTCTGGGGACCCTGGATTTGCCATATTGCAATAGTGACTGATTCATACTGTTGGGACTCCTACTGTTAAATGCTAATGTCATCAATTCCAGCTACCTGTCTGTTGTCTGCTAAAATGTGTATTGCAAATAAGTCTCTAGTATGGGATCTAAGAGTCATTAGATCCCCATTGCTGTTTGTGTTAATTAACTCTGCTATTGTGATAATGTTGATTGGGCTTTCTGAGCTACAAAATGGCCAGTCTGGCCTAAAGGTCATGTCTGAGTTATCTAGACTGTCTAAAGGGATTAGTTAATTAGCTCATGTTAATTAGGTTAATTAGGATACAGCTGTATTGTTAGAGTAATATGAGCAGGAGGTATGCACCTCCACTTTTAGTGTATAAAAGAGACTGTATTCCTGTCAATAAAGAGAGATTCCTGGTTGAACTTACATACAGCCTGCCTGGTGTTTGTTCTGAGCTATCACAACTGGGTTAGAACGGTACATAGCTGTAGTTCTAATCCCGGAGCATTGGATGACCGAGCAATCAGATGTTGCGATCTGCAATCTGATTCTATAGCAGCAGAGGAGTGTTGGGAGAGTGGAACCGAGCGAGCAAGGGGCTCCTTACAACACCTATGCATTTTTAGTGCATTTTTCAATTTGCAGAAACGCACAAGTCCATTTAACATGATTTCCTATGGTACAAGTTTACATCTATGCGTTTTGTGGCCGGTGCGTTTTTGGAAAGGGTCAGGGACTTTTTTCCCACCATTTGCGGGGAATAGACTTCGATGTCACAGAAACGCAAATGTTGCGTTTGTGGTGCGATTTTTGATGTGTTTTGCAGTTTTTAATTTAACACTGTATATAGCTGGCTAAGCAGGGGACCGGGAAGCCGGCCACCGTGTCCTTAACAACCGATGAGTCTTAAGCTGACAGGGGGCTCCCTGCTGACAGCTGAATGTAAAAAAAGAAAAATTTGGCAGCAGGAAAAAACAAGAAAAAAACGGCATGGGGACCCTCCAAATTTCTTAAAAAATGGCATGGGGGTCCCCCCAAAATCAATACCAGACCCTTATCCGAGCATGCCGCCCCGGTAGGTATATACCAGGCTGCTTGGGGGGTGCTTGGGCCAGGGGGGCTCTGCTCCCCCCACCTCAAAGCACCTTGCACCCCCATGTTGATGAGGACAAGAGCCTCTTCCTGACAACCCTGGCCGGGGGTTGTTGGGGTCTGCAGGCAGGGGGCTTTGCGGAATCTGGAATCCCCCCTTTAAGAAGGGGGCCCCCAGATCCCAGCCCCCCTATGTGAATAGGTATTGTGTACATTGTATCCCTACCCATTCACATGAAAAAGCAGTGAAATGCAAAACAAAAAAAAGTTTTTTTAAAAGTCCTTTATTAATAAAATAACTCTGAGCTGTCTTCTCCCCCTGCCTTCTCTCCTGGTGAAGTCTCTCCCGGTGCCATCATATTCTTCCACCGCTGCCTTCTTCCTGGTGCTGTCTTCTCCCTGAGCCGCCATCTCCCGGTGTCGTCTGCTTCCTCGCCACCGATGTATTCTTCTTCCTCCTCGCCACCGCTGTCTTCTTCACCGCCGCTGGTTACCCGATGAAAAATAAAAAAATGCTGGTCTTGTCGTGAAGTTGTCTTTCTCCATTATGATGTTCCTGCTGTCTGGCACCTCTTATATAGGCAGGGGGAGTGGCCATCCAATGACGTTGCTCGGAGAGCATGTCCCTTGTGATGACAGAAGGGGAGAGACGGCGGTGGGAGAAGACAGCTTAGACTTATTTTATTAATAAAGGACTTCTCAAAAAACATTTTGTTTTTTTAACATTTCACTGCTTTTTTCAGGTGAATGGGTAGGAGTACGATGTACCTGATTCTCATTCACATTGGGGGGGGTCAGGATCTGGGTGCCCCCTTCTTAAAGGCTTAAAGGGGGCTTCCATATTCCGATAAAAAAACACCAATAGCCTAATGTAGTGTGCATGGACACATAGGATAACACTATTTAGCTTTTAGGAGCAGAAAAAAAGCTAATAACAGCTATTACGGCCTTAAAAACAAAAGCTAATGTGCACGGAGCCTCAATTTAACTACAAAAAGGTAAAATGCTGACTGTATGTATTGATCGAAGGTGTCTTTAATATTAATTGTTCACTTTTACTTTATCCTGTTATGTATTATTTTTCAGTAATAAAAAACAAAGCTAATAGAACATAAAATATTAGTTTGTCAAATACAAAGCTCACTATCTATTGTTAATTGTTCTATTCTCTGAAAACACTTAATGACCCTTTCAGGTATCTCAATGTTCTAACCTGTATTTATGAAGTATTGTTGGAGGTTTGCAGATACAGAACAAGTTGTACTCCATAAATACAAATATGGGGGTGGGGGTAAGCGTGTGAGAGATATAACTCCACAGAGGCACTGAGAAATGCAAAATTTAAACTAAAGATAAAGTAGAGTGGGACTTTGAGTGTGCCACGTGGGGTTGAAATAACATAACATAACATCTATACCACAGTTTTAAAACAATGTAGAAAAACTTTATTCACCATCCATGGATGGAAACCTTAAGAACAGATTTAATCTACCAATGAATACTGCGCAAAAAATTAACTTCCTATTTAGGTGAAAAATATTGAATATTATGGCAAATAGCCATACCATAAAATACCATAAAATAATAATTGGCGAATTTCCTAATTAGAAATACAAAACCATGTGCATAAGGCAGATATCAATACCATAAATATCAACCTGCGTAGGATATAATCAATCTGAAAAGTAAGGGAAAAGAAAATTATTTATATATAAATCCCTGGAAAGATGTATACAAAGGTACAAAAGAAGTTGTAGGTTAGCATAAGGAAAAAAACCACCACAGTTCACTGTTGCTTATTGATTCAATAGACAGCTGTCTGCAACAAAAGTTTCTCCCCTGCACTTCTGATGCACCCGGCTGGTTGTTTTTAGATTCCTCCCATCATGTATAGCATTCATGTAACCAAAAAGAAGAATATCATTGCGCAATGAACACAACCTCTATGGTACTCTCTTTGTTAAGCATAAGTGTTTACACTCACATGAGATACAGAGTAACAGCGCATGAACCAATCAGTCGCTCACCGCGATCTCACTCCTCTCAACGTTTGCTGTGTCTATCGAACAGGCACATCGGATGAGGTTACTGGCTCCTCCGACACGTTGCGTCACATGTCATGTGACTTTATCATTTTTTTCATTCATAACATTTTTTCATTTATATTTTTTCATTTATACTTAATTTTATATATTTCACATATCAGCACTTTAGTACATTATTCACATATACTTAAGAACAGATTACAGTCTGAAATAGAATACAGTTTACTGTTTCTTTTGGTCCAGGGTGTGCAGATCCTGGTAGAGAATGTCAGAAGTGTGGCCTACGCGTATTGTGGGAAACCCCGCTTCGTCAAGGCCTTTAAAGTAGCACAGAAAGCATATAAGTATTAAAAAAAATAACCTTGAGATACAGTACCAACAACATTATGGAATAATATTTAGTGAACATTGACATTACATATATGGCCTATAAGAAAACTCTTTTTATATATCATAGAAGCATTGTGGCATTGTGGGGCACTTATAATTGCCCACTAGTAAAATTACAACACATCAGCCTAGAGCTTTAACAAAGATTGTGCAGTTACATAGCATTCTGTCTGATGTTCAGCAGTGTCTCACAAACGCAAGATTAATCGAGGGAATAGAGTTGACTAAATATACACCTAAATAGTAAATTCATTTATCTTGAGTAATAAAATTCATCCATGATTTACCTTCAGACTGTGTGGTTGGTGTGTCGTTCCAGGAGGAGCGAAGGGCTCCTTTAGTTTGAATTTTGCATTTCTCAGGGACAGTGCCTCTGTGGAGTTATAATTCTCTCACACTTACCCCCACCCCATATAGTAACTTTTAGGTGTTTGAATACACACACTCTGCCTTTTAGGGGTACCCATGAGATAACTTTTATACATTAATGATATATTTAAATTACCAGTCAATCAACCCCTCCTTTGGCTGAATAAATTATTTGTGTAGTTGCATGAATTAGGCATTTTGTAGTAGAAATTGAGATTAGATATCCGATATAAGCACATTTTTTTCTTCCCTCCCCTTGTCTCTCCGTTGCCTGTTCCTGGGGATTAACCTTTCTACTCAAAGGTCCCACTACCAGTCCTTCTCCCTTTACTTTGTAACTTTCTCCTTAAAAATGGCCGACTACTGTGGTAGTACATGGGTTGATCAAATGAATAAAATTAAAACAATGGCGTTAGGTGATAACATTGAAACCAATGAAATTGTAGCTCTCTTTGCCCACCTTAAAAAACTACTGGAACATAAATCTAGGTTTTATTGGCATAGCCATTTTTTCAATCCTACATTGACAATAAAGTAGTCCCTATTGGCTTGAGAGCCCAAATTTTTCCTACACTAAAAAATCCACCTAACCCACTCCGTACTGAGTGGGAAGAAAACCTCACAATATGTTCATTAAATATGATGAAAATGCTAAAAGATCACTACGATCTAGAAAATAAAAAGTTGGATACTGAAATCCAGGGGAAACAAAACAAACTCCACCCCTTCCGAGAGACTGATATATTCATCTCGTCGGAAGAGGAAATTAAATCCTATGTAAGTGAGTACAATAAACAACTAATACAGAACAAAGACAAGAAATGTGCAAAGGTGGCATTGGGAAGTGCATACAAGTGGAATATGACAAATAGGGGGAACTTTAATAGATTTAGACAAAACAATGATGGCAATGCCTCTGATACTTCAACCACTTCCCCTTATAGATCCCAGAGTAATCGCACACTCCAGGAAACCCAGTACCCTACTACACCTCACACCCACTCCATGGGCCAAACTGCAAATTCACAGGAAGATATAGATACTAATCACACTCAAGCGCAAAAACGTGAAACACCCCCACCGTCTGATGGGGAGGATGTGGCATCCATGCCCGCAGACACATGGGGCAGATACCACCCAAGTGGAGCTGCATCTGACGTCACTCCCAAACAACCCAGACAGTCAAAGTTTCATACACCAGCCTCAAAAGACAAAATACCAATAACCCCAAGACCATCACACAACACAGCACAAAGTCATATAGACCAATTTGTAGTTCGTCCCACCTAGCACAATCATGCACCTTTGATGTCATCAATCTTACACCACACACATTCACCCAGACAGAACTTGAAGTCCTAGGGTTAGGACTCAACTTCTGTCCAACAGGAAACATAGACCACTTTGAAATTAAGTACATCAATCTATTCGCTAGAAAATCCAATTTCTAAATGTATTGGGATAATCAAACCACCAAAGATGAAGCAAATCTGGATATGAAATGTTCCCATATGGACTACAGAATGCTAAAAATATTGGATTAGTTGGAGAAGGAAGGGGGGGTCTGGGATGACCCTAAGGAAATATATCACGTTTTAACCAACACGGAGGACCCAGAAATCTCCTCCTTTATGCCTCCTGAATACAAGAAAAAATCCCAGAAATTCCCTTCATTCTCCAACTCCAATCTTAAATTATTTGTTGATCGTACAACATGGCAAAATACGAAATTGCACTCTAGATCTAAAAAATCGAATTTAACCTCCACCCAAAGACCGGCCCTCAATCAAATAAAAGAGAGACAGGACATAATAATTAAACCCTCTGACAAGGGAGGCAACCTTGGTATACAAACTACAGAGGATTACATGGCCATGTGCTATAGGATCCTGGAGAATCCTTCTTGGTATCGCAGGATCTGTTACCAGGATCCGCGACTACCAACAGGAATTCTTCAGGATCATCGATGGAGCCTTCTCTAGAAATCGGATATAAAAAAATACACGGGACTTTCTGAAAGTTCATCATTCCATCACTCCCACCTTCTATGCCCTACCCAAGACCCACAAATCCCTTCATAAACCACCCAGAAGTCCTATTTCGGGATTAGGCTCCCCCACTCAACAAGCTAGCTCCCTTATTTACGATTACCTATGCCCCCATGTGGAGAGCCTCTCTATGTATTCAAAAGACACTATTATGTGCTTACTGTGTTGGAGGGTCTATCGGTCCCCACCAACACCATTCTGGCCTCCACTGATGTAGAGGCCCTCTACTCAAGCATACCATATGTACATTTATATTTTTCCCATTTTATTATGTTTACTGTTTTTTCAGTGTAATTATATGTGCTTTATTATTTTCAGATGTTAACTGTGGGATTGGTGTTCGGTTTGGAGGATCCTCAGCCCTGCCGGTGTCTGCCCACTGCCTGTGGGATTTGGAGCTCTGCTGCGGTTTTATCCATCTCCACAGAGGTACCTCCGACACCCCTTCCTTTTTCTACTACTGGGATCCCACAGAGGCGTCCCACAAGTGGCCTTCCTCCATCTAGAAACAGTGATCTGGGGCGACTTCCTTGTCACCTCACTTCTGGTTCCTGCAGGCCTGCTTGGTTGGAACGCAGCGCCTATGACGCACACTACGTGTGCGTCACTTCCGGTGCCACGCCGTTTTGAATCCACCCCCTCTCCACTGCTCAGCCCCCATCTCCCTACAGCTGCTACTCCTAGCTGAGGGATTGGGGACCGCCTCCCACGCCAACCAGAACTCTGCAGGACCAGGGAGTGGATCCCAGAGATATACACACAGGATGTTCCCATACGGCTCGTCAGTGGGCAGATGAGCCCGCCCCTGTCCCACTGGATCCTTTAGATCCATTCTTGATCCACGATCCGGGCAATGTGGGCAGCCTCAGGAATTCCTCCCCTCTGCCCACCCAGACAGATCATGGCGGACCCCCCACCCTATAAATACCACACTTATCACCAGTCTACCCTCAGTGGTCCATCTCCTTACATTGGAGACGCTGGAGGGAGACAAACACACAGGGAAACAGGTGAGACTTTCCACCCTTCACTATATATTGAATTATAGCTTTTATTTACTTCACTCCACTCTAAAGGAAGGAATGTCTATTTTTCCTTTTCCCCCTGTTTATTTATACGCTTTCTAGGGTCCCTGCCCCTAACCTTATTGAAGTTTTGGTGCACAGTGCCTTGTTGAGTCCAGCCTGGAATCTCAAAAACATAGTGTTTAGTCATACATCACTTGTCATCAAATACAACCCTGAATGCGTTGGTAACCCATATTCACACCAAACACCTGTATGTGCATTCCCATAATTTAAACTAAGTAAGAGCTTTTTTGAACCGACTCCATCTCAGGTTCTCCCTCTCCCATTCTTTTCCTCTTTTCTCCCCCCCTCTTCCTCCTACATCTCTCTTTTTCTTCCTCCCTTTTCTCTCCCTGGTTCCCTTCCCTTCCAGAAAACATAAATGAAAACAGTAAATATAAAAGTTAATAGTGGTATACAGATTAACAACAAATATCCTAAAAGGACAATGATAATAAATAATGCCTGGACAGATCCACTTATGTTATTAAGACAAGGATAGAATTGAGAGAGACAAATTTGCAGGCAAGGCTAAATGTACCTAGACAGTTAGATTATAAATCTCCGTTCGCCCTGAGGCCCCAACACCCCAGATGGTATCAAACTATGTGCGGGCTGCAGGGTCACCCAGCAATTGGATACAGAATTAGTCGAAGTACATTTTTAGGGGAGAACATAAAAAAAACCCCTATTGAAAGCCTAACCAGAGAGTTTCCTTGTGAAAGTATTAAAGATTATAGTATTTGGGTCTGTTCCAGTGGTAACTGAGATCATGCAGAATGGCAAAACCACAACAACTTATGCCAAAAACAGATGGGTATGAAAATGCTGGAGGGAGGGATTTTAGGAATTATCATCTCCAATCTACTCACCAGCAGGAGCTGATAAGGGGAGTGGATAAACAAGTAAAGAATAGAAGAGAGAAGAAGGTAGAATAAGGCAGATAGAGAAAGAGGAAGGGGTAAAAGAGGGGGGGAGCATGGAAGGGTTAGGACAGGAGAGGTGCCTGCTTCAAGAAGAGCTGTAACGAGCATAGAGGGTTACTTACAGGACAAATGAATAGAATCCGGACTAAAGGGGAATCCCAACATAATGGGCCCGGGGTTCCCAAATTCATTTAAATTTTTCAGTTTTATCGAGGATCATGTTAGAGGTTCTTTCCTGAAACATGATCCATATAACTTTCTGTTTGGTTAAATGCATGGAAACCTTTGGGGACTTCCAAGCCAGAGCAATTGTCAGTTTAGCTCCAGTTAAGATATAGTGGGACAATATCTGAATATTGTTAGATAGTTTGGGAATTTTCTGGTTCAGGAGGGCTATTGTCGGAATTTGGGGGACTACAGAGCCCGTGACCCTGCGGAGTATCTGGAAAAGTTTATTCCAATAGCCCCTAATCTTGGGGCACTCCCATAAGATATGAAGGAGTGACCCCAAATGTCCACATCCCCTGAAACATAGAGGGGAAGACTGTGGATAAAATTTGGCTAGGCGTGTTGGGACCAGATACCAGCGTGATAGGACCTTGAGATCTGCTTCAATTAGGGAAATGTTTAGAATCCCCTTGTAGGCTCTTGAGAAACGTGAGTGTCAGGTGTCTAGGTCCTAACTAAGCCCAAGGTCACGTTCCCAACTCAGCATATATGACGTTTTATCAGTCGGTTCCGCCAAGGCTGAGTAAATCAGAGAGATACCTCCCCTCATGTCCATGGAACACCATTGTTTGTAAGGGGTAACAGTTAAGGGGAGTGTATCCCAGGGAAGGATGGATTGTAGAAAGTCAGTTATCTGATGGAAGCGAAATTTTTCTGTGGTGGGCATTTCAAGTTTTGAAACACATTGGGCCAGTTTAAGGGGGCCACCTGAATTGACAAAGTGTCCTATTCGAAATAGGCCTTTGTCAAGCCACCATTGAAATGCCTTGATGTTCAGTCCTGGCTTGAACAGGGGATTATTGAAAATGTGGGCTAGGGGTTGCCACCTGGATGTAAGATTATTAAATTTGTGTAAAGAGTCGCATAGAGCTATAGAGTGAGAAAGGGTGGGGGATAGTATCGGGGGTCTAGCTTTAGCGGGAAGCCAAATAAGGTAATCAATAGTAAAGTTGGGGACAGCCTGTCTTTCCATTCCTAGCCAATCTGGTTTAGGACCTCTGGAATAAATAGCTGATATCTGGCTAAATTGAGCTGCCTGGTAATACCACCAGATATTAGGTAAACCTAATCCTCCCGGGGGGCGTGGCCAAGATGGCGCTGTGAGCGGACGTGTCTGTGAGAGCTCCGCTGCAATCTGGGACTGTTTTCCTCTAAAAGGCGGCTGAGAGGCACCAAACGCCGGCAGAACCCTATACATGTACCGCCGCTCGTCCCGGACATCAAAAGGAAGGGGTAAGAAATTTAAATTCCCCCTGTGACTGAGGAAACAGCGGCGGCCTGTACAGACCGCGTGGGAACTGAGCGGCGCGCTTTCATCAATATGGCCACTCAAACACTGCAGCCAGAGCAATCCTCCTCCACACAGCCAGGCCTGCCTGAGGTGCTGGCTGCCATAGGCAATTGTCAGGCCTCTCTCACCACCCTAACCACTAAGGTGGATGCGGTGCAGATAGATGTGGGGCTAATAAGACTTGATATGGACAAAATCTGCTCCAGACTGTCTGATGCTGAGCAGCGCTTGGGGTATGTGGAAGATACTGTGGAGAATCATGGGGCTGATCTGCGCGCCCTCCATACTAAAATCAGAGCCCTGGAATATAAATCCAAGGATGCGGAAAACCGCAATAGGAGGAACAATCTCCGTATTGTAGGCCTAGCAGAGGGGTTAGAGGGTCAGCGGCCGACTGAATTTATTGAGGAGCTGCTCCGGAACCTTCTCCCTGAGGCCCAATTTTCGCCATTCTATGCCGTTGAGCGGGCCCATCGGATACCTCCTAAACTGGGCCCTCCTGGAGCACCACCACGCACATTTATTTCAAAGTTTCTTAATTTTCGAGACAGGGATGAAGTGCTCAGGGCTGCCAGGGTAAAAGGAGAATTGAAGCACCAGAACAGCAGACTGCTTATCTTCCCTGACTATTCTGTTGAAACACAAAAGCTTAGACGCTCTTTTGACCAGGTGAAGGCAGCCATGCGTCTTAAAGGCATTCGTTATAGCGTACTATTTCCTGCACGGCTCCGGGTTCAGGATGGGGAGACAACCAAGTTTTTTACATCCCACAGGGATGCTACTGCTTGGCTGGAGTCATTGCCTCCTAATCGCTGAATGCTGCTGGAGGGATCTGTTGCATTACTATTCAATGCTCTGTAGAATGTATACCTCTCAATGCTAGGTGGACTGATGTTGCACCTGTTGTGCCTTTTTGCAAAGACTGCCTGCAAGAACTTTAAGCACTGTGCCCCTGGCTGTGCCAGGTGAATTATGCCTCTAAGCCTGCTACTTTATGGATTATTCCGTGGTATATTTTTCCATCCTACGATCTGGGTGCCTGGGGGATTGGGATGGAGGGAGAGAAGAAACAGTGATAGCTTGCTATAATACTGAGATTATGTTTTCTCCTTCTCAGTTCTACACTATACCTTGATTGACTGACTCCCTAGACTGGGCACTGGCGAACTCTAGTGCTCATGTAAGGTACTGCAAGCTTAATCATTCCATCTCTTACATCTGCAAGTTGTTCACTACTGCCTAGATGACTGCTTTCCTTCCGGACATGTTTGGGAACCTTGCTCATCCTGAAGGCACCTTACCAAATCCAGTGCTCCTCATAATAAGAAGGAAGTACACACTGACAAGACATGAAACAGTCTGACAAACCATATTTTTTCTTTTGCTGGAACTCCATCTCCTACTTTTTATTGGTGGCGGAGCTTCTCATCGCTTTACGTGGACGTGTTTTCCACTAAGTGTCTGCACCCACTGGTCCACGCTCCCTGACTGTGGGGTTTTTGATGTTTAGGGAACAAAGCATTCCTGTGTTGGGGTGGGGGATGCGGGGAGGGGGGGGGATTGGTTGAAGGGTTGTTTTTGTTAACCGTTTTTTTTCTTTTCAGGTGCTTAAAATTGTCTATTTTGCTGTTGGGATTTAATGACATAGTGCTATGCATAATAATGCATGTGTTGCTGGACTTGGGTGCTGCCCTCACGGATTGGCCCATACTTATATCTCTAATTTACCCCGTATTCAATGGCTGAGTTTAGAGTAATATCATGGAACGTGCGGGGCCTTAATACCGCTGTGAAGCGTTCCCTAGTGTTTCGTTTCCTGGATAAACACAGGCCGCAGATCTGTATCCTTCAGGAGACACATATGCAGAGCAACAGAACACTTTGTCTTAGGAAAGCCTGGGTTGGCCAAATTATCATCTCCACGTATGCCCGTGGGCTCAGCATCCTGGTCCACAAGACTTTGCCATTTAGACTTCTAGAATTCAGAACTGACAAGGAAGGGAGATTTGTTATTGTGCATGCTAATATCTACGATAAAAATGTGGTGTTAGTTGGTATCTATGTTCCACTGCCGGCTACTGGCAGAATCCTTCATGAGATTATGCAAATCGTGGTGCAACTTGACACCGTTTTGGTTTATCTCATGGGGGATTTCAATATGGTCCCCTCGGTGGAGTTGGATTGACTGCATTGCTCGGCTCGTGACACTCTGGATCTCAGTCAGTGGGCAGACATGTTCACCCTCACTGACATCTGGAGGCACATTTACCCGTGGTCCAGAGTATTCACCTGCCACTCAGCTACAAACAAAACTCTATCGAGAATTGACCTGGCTTATGCTTCTGGCCCTGCACTACAATTTGTTCAGGACCTATCTGTGCTTCCCAGGGGAATCTCGGATCATGCCCCATTGTGTTTGACACTAGCACTGACTGTGCCTCCAGGAACTCGCCTATGGCGCTTGTCCAGATTTTGGGCCAATGATGAGAGATTACAGGAACCTCTCACGGCCTCCATCTGCAATTTTTGGACGGACAACGCGGGCTGAGTTTCCCCGCCTGTTCTCTGGGATTCCTTCAAAGCTTGGATACGGGGGGAATACGTGGTCAAGATCACTAGATTGAAACGGGAATCCACTCACTCCCTTGAAAATCTTGAGGAGCAGGCGGCTAGGTTGGAGTCTGACTATGTCTCTGCTCCTGATGATGAATGGTATAGGGCATGGAAGCGAGCTCTACAAGCTCTATCCACTGAAAGGATGACCCAAACAGACAAAGCATTACTTTATTCAGCACAGAGGGTGTTGGGGGGAAGAATGGGAAGTTACTATTACCATTAAAGATGGTTCGGATCAAATTCTCACAACTCCCAGTAGAATTAATGATAGATTTTGTGACTATTTTCGGGAGGTTTACTCCTCTAGAGCAGCTGCTTCAGACTCCTCCATATCCTCATTCCTTGATTCCCTATCCATTCCCGTTTTGTCTGATGAGGCAAGGGAGGGCCTAGAGGCAGATATTACACTTGAGGAGATTCAGGTGGCCATGGGGCATCTCCGGGGAGGGAAGGCCCCTGGGGCGGATGGGTTACCCTCTGAATTTTTTTCCAATTTCTCTGAGCTCCTAGCTCCCAAATTAACCTCGCTACTCTCTAAATTCGCGACATTGGAGACTCTGCCTGATACCATGAACGAGGCAATTATTGTACTGGTTCCTAAACCTGGTAAGGATCCACTTGACTGTGCATCCTACAGGCCCATATCTTTAATTAATGTGGATGCCAAGATCTTTGCTAAGGTCTTGGCTATCCGACTATCTCATGTTATTGAAGATCTGATTGGCATTGATCAGACGGGTTTTATGCCGGGTAAGGGAACTGACATCAATATTCGACGCCTGTTCCTCAATCTAACTGTCTCGCATGACAATCCAGGGTCCAGAGTTATTGCCTCTCTTGACGCCGAAAAGGCATTTAATTTGGTTGAATGGAACTATTTGTGGGAAACCTTGCGTAGATTCGGATTTGGTCCCAAATTTGTCCACGGTGTACAATTACTATACCGTTCCCCCAGAGCTCGCGTACGCACTAATAACTGGGTCTCTGACCCCTTCAATTTATATTGTGGTACGAGGCAGGGATGTCCACTCTCCCCCACCCTGTTTGCCCTGGCACTGGAGCCCCTGGCTATTGCTATTAGGGGTGCTCTGGATGTCCGGGGCTTGCGGGTGGGTATGTTGGAAGAGCGCCTCTCCCTCTATGCCGACGACGCACTTTTATACTTGAACGACGATGGGCCCTCTCTGCAAGCTGCTCTGCGTATTTTTGATAATTTTGGTGGACTGTCGGGGGTTAAAATAAATTGGACCAAATCTGTTATATTCCCTTTAGACGCAGGCGTTACCTCTGGACCCCAATCCTCCCCGCTGCAATTGGTAAAGGAGTTTATATATCTAGGGATAGTAATCACAAGAAACCCCTCTGAATTCATTGCCAAAAATCTAACCCCTGTCATACATACACTACGCACAAAATGCTCTGCATGGGGGAACTTACCAATCTTCTTGGACGCATTAATCTCCTTAAAATGATGATATTACCTAAGTTTAACTATCTGTTCAGGAATTGCCCGGTTTGGGTTCCTATTGCATTATTTAAGGAGATTGATCTGCTAGTGAGTTAGTTTATTTGGGCCGGGGGAACCCCTGGGCTAGCTCGATCCACATTGTGGTTACCTGCGGATTTAGGGGGGCTAGCTCTCCCCAATTTTCAAACCTATTTCTGGGCAGCTATGTTAGTAACAGTCCATTGGTGGTATCAGGGCTCAAGATCTAATGCTGCGGTCTGTCTTGAAGCAAGCAGTTTGGGCTCCCTGACCGACCTCCGCAACTTCCCTTATAGAGGGCCGGGGACTTACCCTGAGGTACCCGGGCCTACTCGGGCAACCTGGAAGGTATGGGTGGCTGCTACACGGAGGTTCCATAAGCCGGGGCAGTTATCCTCGGCTCATCCATTGTGGGGAAACCCAGCACTACACCATTTCCGTACAATTCCAGATCCTCAAGTCTGGGCTAGATACGGTATTATAACACTGGAGCATATAATGCATAGAGGAGAACTGCTCTCTTTTCAGGAGTTGATGGCTAAATTTGGGCTACCACAACGGATGAGATTTCGGTATCTCCAGCTTAGACACGTGGCTAGGGCTCAGTTCCCACAACCCCCAATCCTACAAGCTGATCCCATTGAAGAACTTTTGTCCCCCGGTGATCTATTGAAACCTCTATCCTCTCTTTATAATGCGCTGTTGGGCAAGGACTCCCCCAAAATAGTAAAGCTGTGGGAAAGTTGGCAGGCGGACATCCCATCGTTGGACAAGGAGGGTTGGGATGATTGTCTAGATTATGGCCCTAAATTAGTGATAGCATCTAGGGACAAACTGATCAAGGTCAAATTTATACACAGGGTTTACTACACCCCGCAGAGACTCCATCGCATATTCCCTGAGAGAGATCCCGTATGTCCTAAATGCAAGATGCAAATTGGTACCTTTTTTCATATGTTCTGGGAGTGCCCCATCATAGTGACATTTTGGTCTGCGATTTTTGGAGAAATTAGTTCCAGATTGCAAGTATCTCTTCCGGTTCTGCCTGCGCTAGCTCTGTTGGTGGTGTTTGATGATGAACAAAGGCCCTATCATCTCAAACTCCTAATTTCCTATCTTCTTTTTTATGCAAAAAAGGAAATCCTTATGAAGTGGATTGATTCTTCCCCTCCGTCGGTTACAGCCTGGGAGGCACAGATTGAAGCAGCCATCCCCATGTACAGAATGACGTATATAAACCGTGGGTGTCCATGGAAATTTGAAAAAGTTTGGGCTCCGTGGATGGCCTCTTAGGAATATACACTCTATCCTGTTTCCTAATGTATTTGGTGGGTGGGGGTGGATCTAGCAGACGGAAAGTGAGAAGTACTTGGTTACTGGTATTGGAATTTCTTTTTAATATGCTATCTTGTTTTACATACTGAATTGAACATATTGTGTTAAAGCATGTGTACCTACTATGTAGAGCTGTGTATTGTGTATTGGTATTCTGTAACTTTGCCTTCTTTAACAATAAAGCACCTTTGTTAAATAAAAAAAAAATAAAACCTAATCCTCCCTTCCGTCTGGGCCTGAAAAGGGTCTTCTTAGGAAGTCTGTGGTTTGATTTGCCCCATGTGAATCTAATTATGGAAGACTGTAGATTCTGAATCTGGAGTTTGGGGATCGGTATGGGAAGCGAGCGAAATAAAAAGAGTAACCTTGGGAGGAGGGTCATTTTAATAGCATTTATCTTACCTAGCCAGGACAGTTTGGATAGCGACCATTGTTCAAGATCATTCTTAAGCTTTTAGAACATAGTAGGATAATTGTATTTATATAGTTGGTCAATGTTGGGAGTTAAATGTACGCCCAGGTAAGGTATGGAGGAATTACTCCAAGCAAAGGGAAGTGTTTCCTTAAT